>OZ038383.1:64398129-65598129 GCA_964036045.1 Eutreptiella sp. 'Long Island Sound 2002' | reverse complement strand
ATGTCAATTTCAGGGCTTTCCTCTTTGGTGCAATTCTTGTACATGCCCGCCACCGTGAGACAACCGGTGGGCTGAACCGAAGCCCGCAGTGTGGATTGGGTTATTGCTGTATTTGTGGGATCTGGTTGCTGTTCAGGGTTGAAGGAGGATTGTATTTTCTAAATTATTGGATTTTGGACCCTAGATTTTGAGAAATGCAATCGCTGATCAGGAGCAAATCAGCAGGGGTGACAGGCGGAAGGGGCACAGCAGGGGCCGGTCCTGGTACGGACCTTTTTTATTGTAGCAGAGGCGTACCTGCTGCCCCTACCTACCGCCTACCCGGGGACTTCGGCCCCTATGAGCCCTGCCCAAGTGGTGACCTTATATCTCAGCGTTGCGCTCAATTGACATCATTACCCGTCTATGTTTCTGAGAGTACATATGCCAGTGCCCAACATATCTTAATCCCATCCAGTAACTCCTCTTGGGCTTGGCACACCAAGGCCACCATGTGGGTACTTTGGGTCCATTCCAAATCATGGGCTCACTTGGCGACCCTGCCATTCCCAAATCCAGGGGGGTTTGGTGGAACCCCAAAAGGTATGTTGGACACCTAGCACGTGGCTCCAATTGTAAGGCATACCCCAGTGCAAGTCGGACATGTGCTCCATTTGCCCCCACCATGAGTGTGCGCATTTTGGGCCATTTTCTGCCATTTCCTATGTTTTTGGCCCGACGAGCACTATGTTCAGCCCCCCCGTGCACGCCGGATGCATGGCCCAGTGGACCATAAATGGTATGTAGCTTATGCACATTGGTCCACATGAGTCACACACCACGTGGGCGAACCAAAGCGTGTACTCACAAGGAGCTATGCGAAGGTGAGTGTGGACAATTTTGCCATTTTGGGACTCGTGGGTACAATTCTGCCTATCATCTTGCCATGGCCCCTGGAGATCTTTGGGACCTAAGTATGTGTGGACCCCCATTCAACTCCCATTGGGTCCCACACAGAATGTTGAGTCCCGTCTCCAAGCCATCATGGAGGAATACCCTCGAGGATACTTTGAATTTCGGCTCATTTTCGGGTATGACAAAACAACCCTTTTTTTGGGACCCCAATTTCAGCCCCACATGTGGTCAATTGGCGGCACCATATCTTTATGCCCATGAGGTTCCCCGACCTGATTTGAGATCCCACACTTAGATATGAGTTCTAGGTCCTCCCTCCTATCCCATGAGCCATGGATCCCGCCTTGGCTGCCCGGGGCACCCATGGAAACTACCGCAATTTTGGCTTTCTTTTGCCATTTCTGAGGTCTTTAGTGCACCGTTATGGACACTCCCATGGATGCACTATTGTTGGATGTTTGAGTCCTATGTCCTGAGTGCCCATTGCTCCCTTGCTTCCACTGTGGGACCCTGTGTGCAGTCCATTAGGACATGTTATTGTAAAACAGAATCGCTAGATTTTTTGTGTTTTGGAGGCACTCCCCAACTCTATATCCCCATACCCAATGGAGAGCGGGAACTGCCCATCTGCATGTAGGTCAGGTATGAGGTCTTGTGCTAATATTTGTCCATGGTTCTTCCATTCCTCTCAGGGGATGTCTATTTCTTATTTGTATTATTGTTGATACTTGGATGGGGATTCAATTGTGGACTTCTTGCTCTTGTTGCATTGCAGTGTCGTGGTGCTGATCCAAGGGTGACTAGGACAAGGTAATCCTGCCGTTACGAAGAAATGAGTTGGGGGGTAAAGGGTTGGTAGCAGAGGCAGTATCCTGCTCCTCTAGCACCAAGAGTACAAAAGGAGCTCAAGAACGACTTGCAGGGCAGAAGAACAACGAGAAGAACATCTACAAGATCTATCGTCACCGACGGCTCCAACCAGCCCACACTTGAGGACATGAAGGTCATTTGCGAGATGGGACCGACACCACTGAGGACACGCGTCTATCCCATGGGTGGGCATCTGTCGGACTCATCTTCCGACGAGCATATGCCCAGCCCGATGCTGAGGGTGACCTACAGCAACCCGCAGGCTGCCAGTGCATTGGTAGGGCCTACATATAGGCTGCTGACTACGCAACCGTACCTGGCGAACGAGCCGCGGATGGAAGAAGGCTTTGGCATGTCGGCCTGGGCCGAGGCGGACCCCAACTGAAGCCAAATGAAGGATGCTGTCAAGTGGATGGCGATTGATGGCAGCCGAGTGTGCCGAGAACGGGTTGTGGACTTCCAGAGGGATGCCTCCCTGGCAATGGCCCAACAACGGGACCTGACGGAGACCTTCGCCGGATGTTGGACCACCATGTAGGAGATCACCCACAAGACCATCATGGCCATCCATCAGCTACACCAGCTGACAGATGGGGTTCGGCAAACCACCATGCAGCCTTTGGATTTGCATTGGTCGGAAGAACATCAACTTCATCTCCGGGTTCCCGAACTGAAGGACCAGGTGGAGAAGGTAATGCGTCAGGTGGAGATGCTATCTGGAGCCCAAGCCCCTTGATGCGCTGGCCTTGACAACCGGATCGACTTTATGGAGAATCAACTGGATGTCCTGAAGTCCGGTCTGGCCGGCCTGGAGAAGGAGATTCCCGGCCTTTCCCACGCGCAAGGGGATCACCTACAAGGCCAAGGAGAAGTTCAGGCCGGAGTGCAGTCCATCAACGCCAAGGCGGACCAAGCCGCCCTAGGGGTCAGCATGGCGTCACATCAGCTGAAAGTGATCAGCAACCAGATGGACCAAACCGCGGTAAGCGTAGTGGCACAAGCGGAACAACTCCAGCTGCAGATGGAAGGGATCAAGGCCATAGAGACTCGGTTGAGTCGACTCAAGGCCTTGGGTGCCACCAAAGAAAGAGCGGAGAACGCTCATCCCAGCGAGGTCAATTTGTCGCTGGAGTCCCTGGCCAGACTTGAACAGGAACATGCTCAGTACAAGGAGGCCATCACCAACATGCAGCGACGTCATGAAGAAGTCCTCAGAGAAACTCAAGACCAGGTCGTCCAACTGGGAATGGGGATCCTGAAGACTGAAGAAGACTCCATAGGACTGAAGATTCGAGACCAGGTTGGCCAGATAGAGGCGCGGGTACGAGCGTTGGAGGACCTGGCGAAGAAGACTGAAGGCCAGAGGACATCCCCAGCCCCAGGGCTGCCCGAAGGCTTTGACCAAAATGCCGTAGCTCATCTTGAAGGAGAGCTAGTGCAGGTCAAGCCGTATTTTGAGGGGCATATAAGGCTGCTCGGGCAAAATATGGATGCCCTGATGGCCCAACTGCGGAAAGAACACCTCAGGACCAGGGGAGTTAGCTCGATGGACCGAGGCTACTACCCTGACAGAGCCGAACCGGCCCCAGGAGGACCGTTTGGAGGATATGGCCCCGTACCCTCACGGGTGTCCGAGGCAGGGCCAAGCAACCCATTCTTATATCCACATTGGGACAGGCCTGGTGGTCTCCCTTATGAGACTTCACGATACGATGGAGTCTCGGACCATCAGGCACCAACCCATGATGGCATGCGACTGAGGGGAAACCGAGACCCCAGTGCCGATTTCAGGCATTGTTGAAGAATTCATCTCACGTTTTTTGATGACGAGGGTAAGTTCGAACCCGGTGCAATTGAACATTTCCCCCAGGGCAAAAGACTGCCCAAGATCAAACCCATTATGGGTCCCTTGAGGGGCTTTGCGTTTTTAGAGGCGCCTACGCCCTCAGGGCGACCAATAACCTCCCCTCCCGTAGA
Source organism: Eutreptiella sp. 'Long Island Sound 2002' (assembly GCA_964036045.1). Lineage (NCBI taxonomy): Eukaryota > Euglenozoa > Euglenophyceae > Eutreptiales > Eutreptiaceae > Eutreptiella > Eutreptiella sp. 'Long Island Sound 2002'. The sequence goes on along the minus strand of OZ038383.1, from coordinate 65,594,388 downwards.
TGTGTATTCCGGTGGAGGTGGAATTCCGTGGTATGGCCCGGGGGTGTATAACACCATGGTCACGCCCCTACTGGACCCCCGTGCCCTGAAGGATGTACAAGTCTGGGACGTCGTTCCCACTTGGGACGGCGACGGGCTGAAGGCACAGGACTGGGTTCTGTCCTATGCCAGGTGGGAGCGAGACCTGGGGGTCGTGCTTGGCGAAGGAGAGCTTATCAAAACGCTTTTGGGAACAATCCCGAAGGACGTTGCAGACCCGATCAACGGGGGACTGATCCATGGGAACCTGAGCCATGCCCAAGTGAAAAAGGGTGTTTTGCGTGAAGTCAACCGCCGGGTGAACAGAAATGACCCTGATCGTGTCTTCCATGCGCTAACCGTTCCAAAGAACGTTTTGGTAGGTGAGCTCTCCAAATTCATGGGGGATTGGATTTACTGGTGCAGTCAAGTATGAGACGGGGTTACATTTGGTCATGCCCGACAAAGATTTTTGGACGCTTTCGTCCACCATGACGGCCTCATTTACAAAGTTTATAATGAGGAGAACAAGTTGGGAGGACTTGAATTCACCTACCTCATCTTGTACCTTTTCTGCAAAGTGGAACTCAGACAGAAAGACGCTGTCAAACGGCATCAGGATCACGAGAAATGGCGATCGTTGCCCTTGGATAAGCGCCGCAACGTGGCGTCTTTGAATTTCATGGGTGCCGAGCCCGTGGAGGAACAGGTGAATTTGATTGAGGAGTCCGAGGCTCTGCCTAACGCAAATGATGCCCAGGTTTTTAAACCACTTGACGAGTGGAATGAATGGTATGTGAATGCCATAGGACAACCAGTCCCCAAGAAAGGGCCTAAATGTCCTTTTGTGGTTTTCCGGGGCATACGGAGGATAAGTGTTGGAAGAAACACTCACACCTCCGAAAGCCGTTGATTTTCAAACCCGGCAAGCCCAAGTCAGGAACATGACCAGGAAACCCGACGCCCAAGGGCACAGGTTCGCCCAAGGAATGCTCCCATTGCAAAAGAACAGGCCACCTGGTGGATCAGTGCTGGAAGAAGCACCCCCACCGCAAGGCTGAATTTGAAGCAAAGAGAGCGGCCAATGGGACCAAGTTGTAGGGGCGTCCGCGGCCTTGTAAAGTGACGCCAGAATCGCATGTTCAGAAGCCACTTTTGAAAGTGGACTTCGTGTTGGCCGTGAAACGAGCCCGTCCTTGTACCGTGCAACTCACCGATGGTGAGCCGGTTCGGCTGACGGAGCCCCGACCGGGCATTCCCAAAAGGCCGCAGAAAGGAGTAATACTTTCAGGTGCATATACTATAGATAATACACCTGAGAATGTCCTCCGTGATAAGACAACCTTCATAGATTTGGGATGCGAAGTGTTGGCCTTTGCGGGCCGGAAGGTTTCTGATGCAACGCACTATATATAAGCTGAATTTCCCATCCGCTTGGTTGGCGCCGGCAAAGACAGATTGGCTGGCGGGGGCCAAGTAGTGAAATACAGCGTGTCACTGCTGGTTTGGCACAATGGGAGGTATGTGACAGTGAAGTGTGTACAGGTCAATGTCCATTGGGCCCCCGTTGAGCCCAGATTTACTCTGGGATACCCTTTTCCTGCCTGTTATCGCCTTATACTGAGTCCCGCAGGAGGTTGCCTCGTGTTTGATGACGTCCCGCGCGAGGAGCACATACGGGATGAACACTCAGCGGGTATTGAGAACCAGCACTCAGGTGTGTAGCCTGAAGTGCAGAACCTGATGGATCAGAATCAGTTGGCTGATTACAATCCCATTTCTCAGGTCCAGAGTCAGGATCAGTTGACTGAATCCAGCCCCATCTTTCAGGTCCATGAAGTGTCAAATACACCCCATTTACAGAATCAGGATCTGGATATAAGCAATGATGATGCGGACCAGAGTGGGCCACACCCCAAGAGGGATCCTATGCCTGACGCAGTCATGGTGACCCCAGAGCCAAGTACCCGTGGAGGGGAAGAAAAGACTTGGGACTACTACAGAGACATAGCCGCAGTGCTGGACTATCCAGAGGGACATCACGCCAAGAGGGAAGATGGCGATGATCCCTCTTTGGATGGATCCAGCGATGAAGGGTCGTTGGGTTTCGACCCACCCCTGGGATTTATGGAAAACTTCGGCTATTTGTGTGATTCTGAGGGCCGTATGGAGATGTCGGTTGATTATGTGGGTCCAGACCCACTCAACCGCCAGCAGCATGTACCTCAAGCGCACCCCCCGGATGTGGAGGTGGAGATACAGGATGAGTCCAAGGACCTACCCGGTGCCACCCTCATTCTGTCACCAGGTTTTGACGATGGTGAAAATATGGGGGTCCAGTGCAATCAAGCCCATATCGTTTCGAGCAAACCAGCCAGACACGCTAAGGGAAAAGTCCTGAGGATTCGCAACTGACTGGGCGGATCCAGATATGTGTGATCCACCAGGGAATCTTGTATTTCGACCCCAGAGTAGTATAAAATGGTCTGCGATTGGGCCGGGGCAGAGTTTCGGCCGGAGCTTAACCCCTTGCCCAAGTTTCAGGGAGACCGGGTTTCCAAACCGAATCCGTCGTCGTCCTCCAGTAGGCGACAGCAGAAGAAAACGTATCTGAATGCTGACCTGTGACAAAAACGGTCGCCCCATGGGTTACTTTGTACCCTGGAGTGAGCACACAGTGTTTCTGCATCCCAAGGCGTCCGAGATTGCCAGCATAGTAACAAAATGCCGATTGGAAGGCGCAAGGGGATGATTATTGTCCCTGTCAGAACCAAAGAAAACTTGGTTCTGGTCATTAGGGGAGGTAACCGTCAATTGGTGGGATCTTGCCCGGGATGAACCAGTTTTTCAGGATGACCATGGGGGACAACATAAGCTGGAGACTGATACTCAGAATTGGGCCAAAGCCTTTGACTGTTTGGGTGACCAACAGGAAGGCTTCAATCGCACCGACTGCAAGCGCCGTCCCAGGTATAGTTTGGACTCTGAGGGAGGGTTTGACGAGGTTATCGGGACCCTGACATTGCACAAAGGGCAGAATATTCACTCTCCTCGGCAAAGTACTAACGTGTTTTGGAAAAGGCCCAAGGGTACGGACCGCAAACGGTGGAGGCTCAAGTGCCACAAGTTGGCACTCCTCGGACAGGGCCCTGTGGAATCGCCAGACCATGAGTTGTCCGAGGAGAGTCGCCCTCAGATGCCGGAACCCTTGGTCCAGCCCCAAGTTGAGGAGATGAATGCCCGCTATAAAATCAGTGAGTTGCAGCTAGCTGAGACCAAGGCCCTGGACCAGTTTCAGGAGGCCTCAGCAATACTAACCCAAATCTGCTCCACTGATGGTCAGGGTATGGTTCCCGAATAGGGTACATCCACAGGACCAGAAATCAAGGCGAAAACTGACCCACCAGCTTGGGTGGTTCGCTCCTTCGCTGAGGTGCCCAAGCATGGCTCGTCGCTTGATAAGTACGAACGGTCATGCGAAAAGGTTTCTCAGTGACGCACAAAGGCGGATCCCATACTCAGAGAGCCCATACCGCTCATGGGATTCGACTTGGCGCCCCGTACCGCCTTGTTTCAGGACAGAGAACGTAGTGTTAGGTCAGTGATTGAAGCTGATGGTGAAGCAGGTCACAACCCTACCCTAGGATATTACCCTTAAGGGATCATTATATGGCCCTATATATGGCACCATTGTATATTATATTCCAATTCCTTGTTAAGAACATAGGATTTCGGATAGATAAGGCAGTCTTGGATATTTTGTAGTTATATGAATTAGTGGATGATAGTTTGAATTTCTCATATGTGCATATCAGGTATATCAGGGGCTATGTGTATGATATCTGTTTGCAGGATACTATTCAGTCAACACTATCGTTCCTCCTTTTTCCTTGCGAAGATCCTCCTTGCGAAGCAATGTTGCTGCCCATGCCACTACAACCCCCGCTCCTGATCCTGCGGTCTGTTTCATGGTAGCAGAGGCGAAAACCTTTCGCCCCTGTTGGGGGTTTGGCATCGCGGAAAGCGATCGGTCCGCGGAATTGTGGACCAAATCCAAGTCAAAATCTCTTCCCCGGGAGGGATAGCTGAGGGTGTCCCCGTCCTCAATCTCAGGACCTCCTCGGCCCTGACCCTATCAACCTGGCAGGGGCCGCAAAAACGGGCCAAGCTCCAAGTGGCTAACAATTCCGAATCTCCAAAATCCCCGAAATGTTCCCATCGGGGCCCCCGCAAGAGCGCGCGCTGTGGGGTTGGTGACGGGTCCCCACGCCCGCACCCCCCCGCACCGGAAGCCAGTGGGTAGTGGGCCCCGGCAGCCCGCCCAGAGGGCGGGCAGTCGGGGGTGGGAGAGCGCCCGACCCCGGACGCCCCACACCCAGGCAAGAGGCGCCCTCCCCCAGGCACCCTCATGCAGCCCCCACGGCACGCAAGAGCGCGCGCTGTGGGATTGGTGACGGGTCCCCATGCCCCCACCCCCCCGCACCCACAGCCAGTGGGTAGTAGGCCCCGGCAGCCCGCCCAGAGGGCGGGCAGTCGGGGATGGGAGAGCGCCCGACCCCGGACGCCCCACACCCAGGCAGGAGGCGCCCCCCCCAGGCGGCCTCTTGCCGCCCCCACAGGGCGCAACGCCAGCTCGCAAGAGCGCGCGCTGTGGGGTTGGTGACGGGTCCCCACGCCCGCACCCCCCCGCACCCAAAGCCAGTGGGTAGTGGGCCCCGGCAGCCCGCCCAGAGGGCGGGCAGTCGGGGGTGGGAGAGCGCCCGACCCACGACGCCCCAGACCCAGGCAAGAGGCGCCCCCCCCGGGCACCCTCATGCTGCCCTCACAGCACACAAGAGCGCGCGCTGTGGGGTTGGTGACGGGTCCCCACGCCCGCACCCCCCCGCACCCACAGCCAGTGGGTAGTGGGCCCCGGCAGCCCGTCCAGACGGCGGGCAGTTGGAGGTGAAAGAGCGCCCGACCCCGGACGCCCCACACCCAGGCAGGAGGCGGTCCCCCCGGGCGCCCTCGTGCCGCCCCCACAGAGAGCAAAGCCAGCTCGCAAGAGCGCGCGCTGTGGGGTTGGTGATGGGTCCCCACGCCCGCACCCCCCCGCATCGGCAGTCAGTGGATAGTGGGCCCCAGCAGCCCGCCCAGAGAGCGGGCAGTCGGAGGTGGGAGAGCGCCCGACCCCGGACGCACCACACCCAGGCAGGAGGCGCCCCCCCCCCCGGGCGCCCTCGTGCCGCCCCCACAGCGCGCAAAGCGGGCTCGCAAGAGCGCGCGCTGTGGGGTTGGTGACGGGTCCCCACTCCCGCACCCCCCCGCACCCACAGCCAGTGGGTAGTGGGCCCCGGCAGCCCGCCCAGAGGGCGGGCAGTCGGGGGTGGGAAAGCGCCCGACCCCGGACGCCCCAAACCCAGGCAGGAGGCGCCCCCCCCGGGCGCCCTCGTGCCGCCCCCACAGCGCGCAAAGCCAGCTCGCAAGAGCGCGCGCTGTGAGGTCCATGACGGGTTCCCACGCCCCCGACCCCCCGCACCCACAGCCAGTGGCTAGTGGGCCCCGGCAGCCCGCCCAGAGGGCGGGCAGTCGGGGGTGGGAGACCGCCCGACCCCGGACGCCCCACACCCAGGCAAGAGGCGCCCCCCCCAGGCACCCTCATGCAGCCCACACGGCACGCAAGAGCGCGCGCTGTGGGATTGGTGACGGGTCCCCATGCCCCCACCCCCTCGCACCCACAGCCAGTGGGTAGTGGGCCCCGGCAGCCCGCCCAGAGGGCGGGCAGTCGGGGATGGGAGAGCGCCCGACCCCGGACGCCCCACACCCAGGCAGGAGACGCCCCCCCCAGGCGGCCTCGTGCCGCCCCCACAGCGCGCAAAGCCAGCTCGCAAGAGCGCGCGCTGTGGGGTTGGTGACGGGTCCCCACACCCGCACCCCCCCCGCACCCAAAGCCAGTGGGTAGTGGGCCCCGGCAGCCCGCCGGGAGGGCGGGCAGTTGGGGGTGGGAGAGCGCCCGACCCAGGACGCCCCACACCCAGGCAAAAGGCGCCCCCCCCGGGCACCCTCATGCTGCCCTCACAGCACACAAGAGCGCGCGCTGTGGGGTTGGTGACGGGTCCCCACGCCCGCACCCCCCGCACCCACAGCCAGTGGGTAGTGGGCCCCGGCAGCCCGTCCAGAGGGCGGGCAGTTGGGGGTGAAAGAGCGCCCGACCCCTGACGCCCCACGCCGAGGCAAGAGGCCCCCCCCCGGGCGCCCTCATGCCGCCCCCACAGCACGCAAAAGCGCGCGCTGTGGGGTTGGTGACGGGTCCCCACGCCCGCACCCCCCCGCACCCACAGCCAGTGGGTAGTGGGCCCGGGCAGCCCGCCCAGAGGGCGGGCAGTCGGGGGAGGGAGAGCGCCCGACCCCGGACGCCCCACGACCAGGCAGGAGGCGCCCCCCCCGGGCGCCCTCGTGCCGCCCCCACAGCACGCAGGAGCGCACGCTGTCCGGTTGGTGACGGGTCCCCACACCCGCACCCCCCCGCACCCACAGCCAGTAGGTAGTGGGCCCCGGCAGCCCGCCCAAAGGGCGGGCAGTCGGGAGTGGGAGAGTGCCCGACCCCGTACGCCCCACACCCAGGCAGGAGGCGCCCCCCTCGGCGCCCTCGTGCCGCCCCCACAGCGCGCATAGCCAGCTCGCATAAGCGCGCGCTGTGGGGTTGATGACGGGTCCCCACGTCCGCACCCCCCCGCACCCACAGCCAGTGGGTAGTGGGGCCCGGCAGCCCGCGCAGAGGGCGGGCAGTCGGGGGTGGGAGAGCGCCCAACCCCAGACGCCCCACACCCAGGCAGGAGGCGCTCCCCCCGGGCGCCCTCGTGCCGCCCCCATGGCGCGCAAAGCCAGCTCGCAAGAGCGTGCGCTGTGGGGTCGGTGACGGGTCCCCACGCCCGCACCCCCCCCCGGACCCGCAGCCAGTGGGTAGTGGGCCCCGGCAGCCCGCCCAGAGGGTGGGCAGTCGGGGTTGGGAGAGCGCCCGACCCCGGACGCCCCACACCCAGGCAAGAGGCGCCCCCCCCGGGCACCCTCATGCCGCCCCCACAGCGCGCAAGAGCGCGCGCTGTGGGGTTGGGGACGGGTCCCCACGCCCGCACCCCCCCGCACCCACAGCCAGTGGGTAGTGGGCCCCGGCAGCCCGCCCAGAGGGCGGGCAGTCGGGGGAGGGAGAGCGCCCGACCCCGGACGCCCCACACCCAGGCAGGAGGCGCCCCCCCCGGGCGCCCTCGTGCCGCCCCCACAGCGCGCATAGCCAGCTCGCAAGAGCGCGCGCTGTGGGGTTGATGACGGGTCGCCACGCCCGCACCCCCCCGCACCCGGAGCCAGTGGGTAGTGGGCCCCGGCAGCCCGGCCAGAGGGCAGGCAGTCGGGGGTCGGAGAGCGCCCGACCCCGGATGCCCCACGCCCAGGCAAGAGGCGCCACCCCTGGGCACCCTCATGCCGCCCCCACAGCACGCAGGAGCGCACGCTGTCGGGTTGGTGACGGGTCTCCACACCCGCACCCCCCCGCACCCACAGCCAGTAGGTAGTGGGCCCCGGCAGCCCGCCCAAAGGGCGGGCAGTCGGGGGTGGGAGAGTGCCCGACCCCGAACGCCCCACACCCAGGCAGGAGGCGCCCCCCTCAGGCACCCTCGTGCCGCCCCCACAGCGCGCATAGCCAGCTCGCATAAGCGCGCGCTGCCGGGTTGATGACGGGTCCCCACGCCTGCAGCCCCCCGCACCCACAGCCAGTGGGTAGTGGGCCCCGGTAGCCCGCCCAGAGGGCGGGCAGTCGGGGCTGGGAGAGCGCCCGACCTCGGACGCCCGACGCCCAGGCAAGAGGCGCCCCCCTCGGGCACCCCTCTGGATGCCACCCTGCACCGCGACCCGGGGGCTGGGACGTCGTGGGAGCGAGTGGTTCAGGAGGCCCGTTTATCCAAGGACGCCCTCAACGTGGCCACGTGGCTTCGGGCAGCCCGGACGATGGCGACAGCCCCAGACAACGTCTTCAACTGCCCGTTCTGCGAACAGTCGTGTGCCGGATGGGGCCAGCACCTACTGGCAGCATGTGGCAAATTGGCTCTGGCCGTACAAGCTGGCTTTCGTGCGCTGGTACTCGCGGCAGCGCCCGGTGCAACAGTGCCAGAGTGGGTGACCACCACGTGGGTACGCCTAGGGCGTCCCAGTGGTGACAGCCTGCACCTGGTCCTGCGGGCCGACCATGAGGTGACAGCAACATGGCCACCAGCGCGCCCCCACACAGTATACGTCACGTGGTCGGGGATGCTCATGGGCACATGCGCGGGAGCGTCACGCTGGCTTACGGCAGCTCGTCGAGACAGCCTGGCCAGCGTCTACCTGGAGGCACTGGCCACATATGCCCGGTCAGCAGCCTGGGATCTGTTCTGGACTACATCCAATGGTCCAGTGAGCGGGTGGACGCATGGGCTGTCGTGGCAACACGCCGCGTGCCTGTCCGCATTGCTGCACCTGTACGACCGCGCTGTCACAGCGCTGGCGGGGTCCCCAGGCCTGGGCGTGGCAGCCCTGGTGGAACCAGAGTTCCCTCTGGGTTCAGACGGGCAGCACTGTTCAGTGCTTGTCGTGATTGGTGGCGGACAGGCGCCTGCCTGGGAAGGAGCCGCTGTACACCGCTGGAGCCTGGCGCGGCTGGACGCCCAGCCAGAACATGTGCATGTTCGTGTTGGAGACCGATTCTGGATGTCTGCGCCGGAAGGAACAGAGCCGCAGCGGCTGGCGGAGGCGCTAATGGCCCTGTCAGCAGTGGTGCCAGGCAGCTCCACAGTGGTCCGCGCCAGGGGAGACCCCGATGCCCCTCCCGGGGGTTCGGGCCCGGCGGCGTCGGAGTGATCCCGCGAGCGTCGAGAGGGGCGGCCCAGCCGTGTGGGCGCCGCCCTCAGGGCGCAGTGGGGCTGCCCCGGGCCAGCAGAGGCTGGCCAAGGAGCGATGCAGGCGCTATGCGCCAAGTGCAGCAGGCTGATGTGTCGTGCGGTCGTCCTCTTTCTGTTGGCGGAGTGTGCTCAGACTACTCCGATGATTGCGGCGCTCCCGGGGGACTCAAATTTTTCAATTGACGGGTCCGTCGCGTTTTTCAAGTCAGGAGAGTCCAACCCAACCCAACCCAACCCCCCCGGGCACCCTCATGCCGCCCCCACAGCACGCAAGAGCGCGCGCTGTGGGGTTGGTGACAGGTCCCGACGTCCACATCCCCCCGCACCCACAGCCAGTGGGTAGTGGGCCCCGGCAGCCCGCCCAGAGGGCGGGCAGTCTTGGGTGGGAGAGCGCCCGACCCTGGACGCCCCACACCCAGGCAGGAGGCGCCCCCCCCGGGCGCCCTCGTGCCGCCCCCACGGCGCGCAAAGCCAGCTCTCAAGAGCGCGCGCTGTGGGGTTGGTGACGCCAGCACCCCCCCCGGGCACCCTCATGCCGCCCCCACAGCTCGCAAGAGCGCGCGCTGTGGGGTTGGTGACGGGTCCCCAGGCCCGCATCCCCCTGCACCCACAGCCAGTGGGTAGTGGGCCCCGGTAGCCCACCCAGAGTGCGGGCAGCCGGGGCTGGGAGAGCGCCCGACCCCGGACGCCCCACACCCAGGCAAGAGGTGCCCCCCCTGGGCACCCTCATGCCGCCCCCACAGCGTGCAAAGCCAGCTCACAAGAGCGCGCGCTATGGGGTTGATGACGGGTCCCCACGCCTGCACCCCCCCACACCCACAGCCAGTGGGTAGTGGGCCCCGGTAGCCCGCCCAGAGGGCGGGCAATCGGGGCTGGGAGAGCGCCCAACCCCGGACGCCCCACACCGAGGCAAGAGGCGCCCCCCCCGGGCACCCTCATGCCGCCCCCGCAGCGCGCAAGAGCGCGCGCTGTGGGGTTGGTGACGGGTCCTCACGCCCGCACCCCCCCGCACCCACAGCCAGTGGGTAGTGGGCCCCGGCAGCCCGCCCAGAGGGCGGGCAGTCTTGGGTGGGAGAGCGCCCGACCCCGGACGCCCCACACCCAGACAGGAGGCGCCCCCCCCGGGCACCCTCGTGCCGCCCCCACAGCGCGCAAAGCCAGATCGCAAGAGCGCGCGCTGTGGGGTTGGTGATGCCCGCACCCCCCCGCACCCACAGCAAGGTAGGGGGGAACCGGGACCGGACCGCCCCCCCCCAAGCAAGCCAGACGGAGCAAGGGACCGGGGCAGGACACGTGGAACGGCCCTACCAGCGTCCAGTGCCGGGACCGCGCGAGGTGCGCACGCCACACCACCCTGGGGGGGGGAAGCGGACGCCGCGGGAGCGCGAGCGCACACGCACGCAAAGGGCATGCGGGGAATACCAGAAGGGCAACCGGACCGAGCTCGCGGAACGCACAGACCGCGTGGAATTGCGTACCAGCGAGCGAGGGTAAGGGACACCCGGACAGGAGGGCCCGCCACACGCAGCGCGGGACACGCGGGGCAGGATGGGGGAAACGGGAGAGAGACAACACCAGGTACCGGCCCGAGCCCCTCGAACCGGCCGCGAGCGCCGCGCACACACGGACAGGGCACTGCACCCGCCAAGGCAGTAGTGGCGCACTGCGCAGCGCCCCAACCCCTAGACTAGGCAGCCTCCGCGCCAGCCCAAGGGGGTCCCACTGGTGACAAGCCAGTAGCACGGGCCCGGCGGCGCCGGCGCCCCGGGCGACCACGCATTAGGGGGGCGACACGGTGGGTAAGCGCCCGCAGCCACGGCTGCGAATTGATGCACTGACCGGGGAGTAGCGAAACAGGGAAGCCTGGGAGGGACGGGGCTTCGAGCCCTGTGAACCCGGGGGACTCCGCCACCAGGCAGGAGGTGCGTCTTGGAGGGCCCCCCACTGAGACCCGGTGGGGAGGATATCACCTGGCCCAACCCCCGGGGCCGAAAGGCGTCTAGTAGCCGCAAAATCAAATCTCAAACCTCAAACCCCATCGGGGCCCCCCATTCTCGAGATCCAGCTGGTGTACCTCGGATGATTGGGGGGGAAATAGACCGCCACCCTCAGAGAGAGCTAGGAAGACAACAGTTACCTATTACAGGCTCGGGAACTGTTATTAGCGCCGAGAATCGGGCAATAAGCGAACCATCTACTAGGGTGATCGAGCGTACAAACGCTGCACCCTCGCGCACTGCCGGCTGGGGTACAATGGCTTCGCCGATGGGCCCCATGGTGGTCGACTCTGGCACTCCTCCGTCGCTAGGCGGGTTACCAGAGCCCCAGGTCAGAAGGAACCTGTTTGCGGTAGTGCCCATCAGCCCTATTGTTGACCAAGTCGACGCCGAAAACCGTCGAGTCAACCTGCTCAGACCTGTTCCTCATGGTCATCCAGGTCCGGCTCGTGAAACTGTGGATCTAATCCAGCAGGCCCTGTTGAGGACCAGGCAGAACCCCACTATGGAGGAATCGTCGCCCACTCCAATGAGTGGATCGCCGCGGTTTCCCTCCCTCGTGAAGGAATCTCCTTCCTTTGGAGAGTATCCCAATCCCCGAAGGGGATCCAGGCTAAATCCTACGATCATCGAGGAATCCCCAACGCAAATCAAGGAGTATGAGTGTGACCAGTGGTTCCCCCTGGCATTGAAACAGGGGAAAGACGCCGAGGAGGAGGAGATTGGAGTGCTGGAAGATAGACCCCTTCATCATTCCCCTATTTCTGTTGCCTCGTCGCCTGCAAGGCAGGAACCTATGTCAGGCACCAGGGATTGCCCCATGCTTGTTGAAGAATTCTGGCGCCCCACTAGGTCATGGTGGAGGACTCTCTGGCCCCTCAGTGCATTGTTGTGGATGAATCCCAGGTGCCTATGAGCGGCGTCAAAGACCGCCCGTGTCTTGTCGTTGAATCTCTGGAGAATACGGAGGACCGGGCCGGTACTACATCTGCAGTGCCTATGACTGGCATGAAAGATCAACCATTCCTAGTGGATGATACGCCGGCGGTGCCGAAGGTTACCAATCTGTGCTGGGGGGAAGGGATTCCAGTCCAGGCAGGATGAGCAACCCTCCGATTGAACTTCGTCTCTCGCCCCTCAACTACATCTCCTATGGAGGACCCCCAACAGCGGGTACTGCCTTATTCGGGGGGGGGTTCCAGAGGTTGCAACGGGCTTGGAGCCTGTTTTTGCTTCCAAGCCCCGAATTCAATCACCTGTGGTGGTTCATGAGTCACCGCAATATGATGTGGTGGACGAATCCTCAGCGCCATCACCGCAGCCTAATACGGTTGGTCCTAATTCCCCTCCGCCGTCACCCCTCGCCGCTCACATCGAGCACGAGGACGGCGTCCCGTACTTGGTTCGGCCATCCCGTGGTGGGGGTTCCCGGGGGGGGAACAGACCTCTAGTGGGGGGGGCTCCTGCGCCTGTTGCGGCGCGCCCCACACCCCCGTCCCGCCCTGCCGGGGGCCCTCTGGTCCCACCGTGGCCGGGGGGGTTGCTGGCGGAGGCGGTGGGGGGTGATCTCTCCTCGTGGGGGTGGGGGTCGCTCGTTTAGACATTCTGGGGGCCCAACCCAAAAAGTGGGGGGAAGGATGAGCTAAAGCACACCTGTGGCTGTCCCAGGTGGGTGGTGCACTATGAAACGTGCATCCAATCTCTGATGGCTCAGGTGCGGGACTTGCGACCTCAAAATCTAGAGTTGCAGCAATCCCAGAAGGATCTTTCTCAGTCAGTAGTCTCTACCGCTGGCATCAGTCAGTCCTACAGAAACCGGATGACCCAAATCTTGTCTACGTTGACTACGTTTGACAGGGTGGTTGAGGGCTACCAACAGGGTTCTAAGGCAGTGGTGGCTAGTGTGTCAGATCATCTTAAAATGTCCAACAGCAACACGGCCAAATGCTTTAGCGCACTGAAAATGCTCGCTCCGCGTTATGCTGCCATTGCATCTAGGATGGATGCGTGGGACCACTGGTACCCCACGCCTGCAGAACCTGATACGGTGATCCCGCCCCCGCCGTTGGCGCCTCCACCTGTTCCTGAACCTGAGCCGGCGGCGCCTACGGCGCCTATGGGCGTGCCATCCGGTTCACTCGGTGGTGGTTGTGTCCTTCCTTTCTCCGTCCACCCATCCCACGATTGCATCTACCATCCTAACGCTTGTCCGGATTCGGGGTGGCTGAGGGGGGGGGAGGAACACCATGAACACCCCCATCACCAGGAACCTACTTCGTGGAGGGGAAACGCCAAAAAGCAGAAGAAACCTGCATCACCGAATGGAGGGCATCGCCTGAGGGCAAAGAATACCCCTGGGAGCCCAACGCCCCGTGGACCAGAGCGGAGGAGAACTCCTCTTCGTTGGGGAACATCAATCCCCTGATGAAAAGTTTTTTCACTTCCCCAGGGAAACCTTCGTACACGCCATTGCATCCTGCGGACATGTGTACAGCTTCTCCAGTGAAAGCTGCACTTAGTGCAAGTGGAGGTGCACCCTAAACCATGGCTCCCTTCGCTTACCACACATACAAAATGCCCCTGGTGCATAATAGTTACACCAAAGGGGTGGAGGCGAGTGACATGCCTCAGCCGCATTCTAATGAACAATTACATAACTACGACGAGTGGGTGGGTAAGCTTCAACAATGGTTTCGGGGGGTGTGATCCCACATACTGAAAGGTCAACGAGGCGCGCATGAATCTGAGTACCTTGCCCCCGTGGCTGAAATGGACCATCAACACAAGAGTCGCCGAGGCCACTCAATACACACACACGGCCCCCACCCTCAAAGAGTTGTGGGATTTGTTGCAAAAAAGGTTCCACAAGTATGACCCCTCAAGGTCCGATGAAAGGTTGCGAGCCCTCACCCCCAGGGCTTGTCAAGGGCAAGTGAACCTCATCGACTTGGAGGATTTTCATGCTCCTTGGCAACGGTTGTTGACTTTGAGTAACGAGACTCGCCCGCATGCCATCTGTGAGCAGCTCCTAATCAAGCTCCCGTGGATCAAGGATAAGGTGGTCAAAAGATAGGCCAAAAAATAGCCAGGGCAGTTATGTGGTGGATTTTAGTGGCCTTGACCCTTCGTCCGGTCGCGCCCCATTCGAAAAAGAACTCAGGAAATATAGCGCTCAACGTTGCACTATGGTTCCTTAGATTGTTTCCTATTCGGAGCCAGGGCTGATAGTTGATTGCAAACAGCCGTACCTACAGGAAAAGATTTCGCCACTCAACAACACTCCTCACCGAACGCGCTACACTATGCTAGTGAAGCAAGGTAGGCCTCGTTCAAAGCCTCAGGATATCTACGCCCTTGCGCATAAAGACGTCACGGAGGGGGAAGCTCTCGGTCGCCTTAATAGGGGAGACAAGACGGCGGTGATCTACACCCATCGCCCTTCCAACAATAAAACCGCGGTAAATGCGTTAATGCGAATACGACGGCGGACCCTAACACCGCCGCACCCACTGACACCTCCGTCAACGCCTTGGGTCACCCTAAACCCCCGGCGAAGAAAACCATCGACCCCGGGCCTAAACCGCCACCTTCCGCTTGGGTTCCGTGTTTCAAACATTGGAAACAACCCAAACAAACGGATATGGACTACCATATAAATTGGGGTGTCACAATGAGCACCCTTTGGACGTGTAAGCATCCGTGCAATTACACCCATTGGACCATTCAGGGTAAGTCTAAAGGTGGTAAGCCTAAGGGTGGTGGTGGCGATGAGGGTGGCGGTAAGGGTGGTGCAGGTGATAAGGGTGGCGGCTGCAAGGGCGATGAGGGAGGAAAAGGAGCGCCGTACGGGCGCGGCCGTTGGTAGGAGTGCCCAGAGGAGCCCCCTTCAAAAGAAGAAACCCTTAGGCAAGCCCTTGACACTACGGTTCCATCGAGAGTCATGAAGGGGCATATCTTGACCAGTGATGTTCAAACGGAACTTCCATCCAGGTTGTTTTGCCCATTGGAGAACTCAAGGCTCTCCGTGTTTTGGTGGGTTTTGGGTGCCAAGCGGTCGCTTTGGCCAACCCCCTTTTCTTCGAGACCAAATCTCCGAAAAATATGAACCCCCCGAATGGAGGGGCCTACTCCAAGCGGATAACGACACGCCTCTGCCGGGGGGGGCACGAGCAAATGGTCGTCGAAATTCAATTTACTGGCGTTGTTGATGGTAGTGTTTCGCTTCCTCGTGTTGCCCAATACGACGTGTCCCCATACCCTGTCCCAAATTGTCTTGGGATATGGTTTTGGGGACCCATGGGGTTATGAACATTGTGTGAGCCATTTTTCCCGTTTCAATTGTTTATACTCCCAGCATCCAGTGCATCCCTCCTTTTGGACTGAGGACCCCCGTGAAGCTCCACCAACCGGCAAATCATTTTTGGTCAAACCCATTGATGGTAAAGTGTCACGTCAGTCCGTGTGGGGCATAACCGTTCCAATCATTGAAGCGGTTACTCCTATGCACCCAGCCCCAGCAATTGTGGTTACGCCCCCTGCTGGCGAACCGCCTAACCGTGTTGAGGACGAGAAACACATATCCTATGCCTTGACCCCTTCCTCTCCCGCCCCCGTACAGGATCGGGCTTGTGCTTTGGAGCTCGTTGGATTTGCTCCCGAGACCCCTGCCGGTGATGTTCCACGTGCGCGGTGTGATGGGTCCGTGTGGAAGCAATCTGACTATGGCCTCACGCCATATTGGGCTGCACGTGTCAAAAAACGATTTGGCAAAAACTCCGATGTGGACGCCTTCAATAGGGTCTCGGGTATGGCTCAGGCTACCCGTTGGGTTTCGCCGCTCGATGATTTCTTTTCCACCCCCGCGAACCCATCCAAATTGTATTGGATGTGTCCTCCCTATCATCGGTTTTCCGATTTTGTCTGGAAAATACGGCAAGAAAAACTACACGCCATTGTCGTAGGGATGACGTGGAGACATAGGGAGTGGTGGGACCCTCTTATGGAAATTACTTTGCAAGGGTACCACCCTCTTGGGCCGGAGACTAAGGCCCGTCTCCATCAAAATGACCACCTCACACCCCTTCCTCAACGGGGTTGGTGCACGGTGGCACTATACGTGGGCCGTGATATTGCAGAGGAAAAGTTGGCGGCCACTAAATGTCATGTCCTCCGTTTTGGCAAAGGCCGTCCCTAACCCAGATACGGATGACGAGCCGGGCATGACCTCGGAGGGGGAGTCGGAGGATGAAAGGGTGCTGAACCATTAGGCTTCGGTGCGCACCCTCACATATCAAGCGACCCATAAAAAACTCCTCGCTCCCGTTACTCTTGACCATACCCCTGATGATTTGGAGGCGCAAGAATCCCTGCGTTTACGCATTGCAAAAATCAGGAAGGAGTTAATATTATTGGGTGGGGGGGCCAGTACCGTTAAGCGTTACCAGAAAATTACAGCGCCAAGCCATTGTTGCTGGCTTCTTGTGTTGGTGGCGTTGTCACCACCAAGGACCCTATTCTGTCCCCGGAGGTCAAGCTCATCAGGAAACGCATCCTCGCGGACTATGAGCGGGATGTTTTTATTGGGGAGGCTCGTCTCCGTCCGGGCCAGGAATATTCTAAGGTCCGTGGTACGGCGCCATTGGGGTTTGCTAAGCTTGACCTATACCCGAACGCTGAACCCTAATCCGTGAAGCCTATACGGTTTATGGGGGAGCGTGCCGCGGCGGAGCAAGAAATAGTGGAAGACTTTTTGGCTCATGGCTGGATTGAGCCGTGTCCTGCCTCCAAGTGGCCGTCCAACGGTTTCGTTGTGCCCAAGAAAGAAAGAGGAAAATGGCGCGTCGTTGTGGACTACCGCCAACTTAACGAGGCTACTTTGCCCAACGTGCACCCCCTCCGCCTCATTGAAAATATGTTGGAAAAACAATCCAAACACAAGGTTTTCACTATTGTGGACTTGAGTAAAGGGTTCCCTCAAATACCCCTTCACCCTGAGTCCCGGGCTAAGACAGCCATCAATTTTCCGGGTACGCGATATCAATGGCGTGTTATGCCTATGGGTATCAGAAATGGGCCCGCTATTTTTCAACGGGTCATGAACCACGTCTTGCAAGCTTTGGATTGTGCGGACGTATATATTGATGATATTATTATTGGCTCCTCTGGTGATACGGAGGAGGAGCTATTGGCCAGCCACGACCGCAACGTGCGTGCCCTGTTCATTAGGCTACGGCAGGAGGAGTTGGTTGCTTCGGTTAGTAAAACCGATTTCTTTGTGCGTTAGGTTGAATTTTGTGGCTATGTGTTGGCAAATGGCACACGCCGGCCAGCGCCAGGGAAAATGTTGGCGCTTGAGCGTTGGGAAAAAACCAGACAATGTTCGGGAGCTCCGAGGGTTCTTGGGGCTCGCAAACTATTATTCGGGTTATGTCCAAACCACGCCTCTATAGCTACCCCTTTGATTGAAATGTTGAAAAATTTGCCTGAGCATAAGATTGAAAAGAAGATAGGCCTAACGTGGAATGCTTCAGCTAACGAGGCCTTTTTGAAGCTCAAGCGTGCTATCACGGATATTGCTCCCCTCAAAATAGCCGATCGGGATAAGGACTTTGTCCTCACCCCGTACGCTAGTAATTTGGCAGTGGGGGCGGCCCTACAACAGGAACGTCTCAATGGTGCTCTTCACCTCCTTGCCTTTTTCTCCCGTACATTGTCAGACAGCCAATTGAATTAGAGCCCGCGGGAAAAACAATGCTACGCCATAGTGGGGGCACTTCTCAAGTGGCATGGTTGGGTGGGGAACAAGCGAGTGGAGGTCCGTACGGACCACCGTAGCCTTGAAAACTGGGCTACAGAGGACCTGAAAACCGTGGGGGGTCCCTCTCCACGCCAAGCGTGCTGGCATGAGTTGTTCTCTAAGTTTGACCTCCACGTGGTTTACACCCCGGGGCCCGTGAACCCCGTTGGTGATTTCTTGTCCCGTTGGGCTTACCCTGCTAACCCGGCGTTGGGCAATGTGTCCATACATGGGACAGCCCAAGCCGCCGGGGATGTGCGGGACATGATGGCGGCCGAGAAAGAGGGACTTCTTGCCCGCCCCCTTGTATTTCGGGCAGTTGTTGCGCCCGTTGTTACTAGGTCTAAGGCAGCGCCCCGGACTATAGAGGCGCCCGCGTGTGATCCGACCCCTCGGGCTTCGGCTCCAGTGGGGGGGGGCAAAGCAAAAAAATTCGAAGACTGGAGCGAATTGCCAAGATAAAGAAATCTTGGAAGTCCCACAAGAAGGCAACACCCATACATGGGGAGGATGCTCCTAATGTGTTTGACATAAATTAGGCTGAACACTACTCAAATTGTGAACGCTACAAAAAATTTGGCAAGGTGCCTTGAATGGGAGCTTCCAACACGGAGTGAGGTTGGTGGATAAAAAGCTCGTCCGTAATGGACGGTGGTGTGTTCCTACTTCGCTAGTGCATCGTGTGATGGCCGGATACCACGATGCACTTCACTTAACTAGCTCCAGTGTAGAAACACACTGGAAGGAAATTAACCACGTCTTGGAAGGTGAGGGATTATACAAAGCAGTGGAACTGCAATGCCAAACGTGTCCCTCATGTGTCATTCACACACATGACACCAGGAGCAAGCAAGGGTACATGACCCATATGCCTATACCTATGAAGCCCATGGACTCCATAGCGCTTGTTGTGTTTCACTACCCTTCCAACTCCCATGATGGAGAGGTGTATGACCGAATGCTCCTATGTATTTGCCAGCTATCTGGCTACCTTATCGCGATCCCTATTCCTAAACCTCGTCATGAAGACAAGGATGAGGGGCTAACGGGGAAAAGAGCTGCCCATTTGATAATGGAACGCTGGATTGATAGGTTCGGGGCCCCTCGGGAGATATGCTCCAACCGTGGGCCATAATTTGTGAGCCAATATTTCCAAACCTCTTGTTCTAAGATTGGCTCCCGCTCCACTATGTGTCTCACTAGTAGACACCAAGGTAATGGTAAAGCCGAAAATACTGCCAAGCAGCTAAGGCGTGCCGTTGCTAAAGCCCTCACCTTGAACAAGGGCACTAACTGGGTAGAGGTTTTGCCCGCCCTCAGGAGCGTGGCATGAGACTACAGGTCCTTCAGGTTATACGCCTAACGAGATTGTGTTTGGTAAACACAACCGTACTAAGGGGCCCCCTCTTACTGAGCCTGAGGGGGTTGCCCAAGATGCCACTCACTACTTCCAGTGGCGTGAGGAGCTTATTGCTCTTGCAAGTACGGCTATGATTCACGTGCCAGAGAGAATGGCTCATAAACATAATAAGAGGAGGAGGATCTCGCCCAAATTCTCAAAAAAGGGGACCGCGTATGGGTCCGTCGCCAACGTAAAAGTCTTGGCGATAAGACTTGCTCCTTCTGGGATGGACCCTATGACATTGTGGCCACCAAGGCTCAGGACCTCTATGTTATTCAAGTGGATCAACCGAGGCTAGTTGACGTCCACGTGGATTGTCTAATGAAGAAGGTCAACTCGCCCCGCTCCCCTGTGCCTCTAACCTACACAGAGGAGGTTGCTAGAGTGGCCTCCCAATTTCAGGGGGAAACTTATAGCGTGAAGAAAATATTGGGTCACCGTACTCACCGCAAGGGACTTCTCTTCAAGGTGCGTTGGGAGGGCTATACCAAATATTGGGATACAGAGCAGGCCGTTGAAACCTACTTACCGTTCTACAATACGGTTTGGGGAGATTACTTGCAGAAACATAGTCTCACCGAACTCATTGACCTCCTCGCCCACCTTGGTGGAGCGCTCTCATGAGCGTGCCACGGAAAAAAAAGCCCTAACCAATATGGGGATATTTTGTTGTTTGGGAAAGGGAGGAGAGAGCGAGAAGCGGTGGGAGACAGGGAGAAACCGTGAAGACAACATGCATGCACGGTGCGCCTCTCGGTGACAAAAATCCCCACCATAGCAGAGCGGTGGGTACTGCATGTTTACCCCACCATCTACCTCTCTCACCGCTAAAGGCTTGAGAGTCCTTGGGGTGGGGTGGCGTGGCATATAGCCTGGGGCCGAAGTGGCACGTGTTCTTTCGGGGGTCTTAATGCTTTTCAAACCCCTATCCGTGGGTCTTACTGGAGCACTCCTACCACCACCAGGACGAAAAGCCTGCCCCCGATGACGCCCCCCGTCAAGGGTGCTAACAACGTGGCAAGCACTTCCCGAAGACTCTACCGGGGTGTGTGCATGGTGATTTTTGCAGGATTTCGGAGTGCCGCCCCCTACCCAACCCACGACCCCACGACCGTCCCTGACCCGTTATCGAAGCCATTGGCTAAAACATTTCCTCAAAAGTGGCGAAGGCTTAAAAACTTGAGTGGGTTGGCGGGTACAACCAATTTTCCCTTCTTGTATTGGGCGTGATGGTTTTCCACCGATTTGCCCTTGTCCTCACGAGGGTAGAGTATAGAAGGTACGTGGTACTCGTGTGGCTCACATTACCACGGAAACAATTTCGTGTCGTGCGAAAATACCACCACATACGCCGAGGACTTAAGCCCAGAATGTGGGGTCGTCCTTTCCGTACAAGTATTCTAATATGAAATGCAACGGGTGCCTTTGCCCCGTCACTCCTTGACTGGGTGGGGTCTTCAAAGGCAATCACGTTGCTGATTTGGACATCTCTGCAGCCTGGGGATGTACACCGGTCGCTATGCGTTCCCCGGTTGGGAGTGGGTACCCTTCATTGCCATTGCATGGGGCCACATGCTGGCTGGGTATCTTATTCATCTCCTTGACGAATGTCACGGGGGATATTCCTGCCTGCAACGAGAGGGAAACAAACAACATGAAGAAAAGGTGAGTGTGCACGTGCATATATTTATGAGAAAATATATATGTTGATAATTTCTCTAGAGTTCTCCACGAGTGGACTTGAATTTCAACAACACCCCAGGGGTCCTCTAACCCAACACCCACCCCAATTGGTTTGAATATGGGCGTGGCATATTTTTGTAGATGCCCGTGCGTGGGCTTGGGCTTCCACAACACATACGGACCTCTCTCTCCGTGACACCCCGAAATCGGCTGTGCCCCGTGTCCATTGATTGCATGCGTGTGTGTGCATGCGCTTATTTTAATTACGGGAGTATATGGTTACCTGTTACGTTGGTTGTCACCCGCCCTCCGATCAAGCAAGACCTAGGTTGACATACCTTTCGGTTTTGTAACCCTGTACACCGTAGCAAGTTTACACACGGAGGTGTAAATATGCACCGTCATACACGGTGTATGGGGGTAGGGGGAGTAATGCTCCTTCGGGGCGTGTCACTTGTCCCCCGGGAGCTTGGTGGGCTGATACACCGGTGGGACAGTATGGGCGACCTCCCCAAGTTTGGCATGGAGGTTACCCGCTGCCTTACTGCATGCTGGTGACACACCTACCGACAAAGGTAACACGCAAGCTAACCCAAGCGTCTATACGCACGCTCTGAAGACACACACAAACAACAAGCAACAAAATGGCATATCTATACACGTGTTCTGTTGTGAATATGTTTACGTTTGTTACATGTATGTGAGTGGTTTGTGGCAGCTTTAGTTTGTGTCGGCGTCTGACACCACAAGCTCCAAGACTGCCACCGCGAGGCGCACACCCTGTGACGCCCTCCGGGCGAGTGTGTACCTCCGGGTTGTGCACATTGGATGTGCTCCCACAAGTATGTCTTGTGTTTGTGGGCATGCATCGCTCTATTATGTGTATGTATGAGATGTATGGTTAATATGGCTCCTAGGTGGTGGGTTAGCAGTGAGGTCAGGTTATTATTATATTGTTAAGAGGCTCGTCCATTCAAGTGTGTCTGGTCACACCCTCATCCCATCTCCGTACCTCCTCCTTTACCGTCCAAGTGGTGCATCACGTGTGTAACACATGCTAGCATTAAACATCAACGAGGACACGGCCCTTGGCTCAGCCGTGCCCATGGGATGCAGTATCACTCAACCCACAGCTGTGGGTTTTCCACATCCAGAAAGGCGCACCGGCCTTGTTTTCATTTGTCCTGTGTGGCGGGTCAGTTTGCAAGTGGGCCTTTGGCTAGTCCCTGTCGCGGCATTTGGAAGCAAGTGATCAAGCAAGCTTACATTTTACAAGCAAGAGCTCCCTCATTACTGCAAGCGTTAGACACACACATCAAGAACAGCAAGCACATCAAGCGCTCATAAACTGTCGAAAGCACAAGGGTGACAGGTGTGGGCATCGCTCCCATGTTCTGCATTGTGCCTGAGTGTTTGTTTCGACTCTTTAGTCTGAGGCCATCCTGACCTCTTTCCTCTATTCAGTGAGCTACGGCGAGCACGGTGTTTTTTGGTGGCCTAAGCGTGGCACAAGAGAGAGGCGGGCACAAGGCAGCAGTGTGCTTCATCATGGTTTCCCTGACCTCTAACTCTACTTTCCCACGTGCTCCGTGTTGCAGGCACAGTCCTAAGCTACTGTCACGCCCCCCCGTCGCTGTTGCTGGCAGCTGTTTCCGAAGAGCAAAATTTTGGCACCGTCGCGTTGCACTAATTTGCGGGTACCGTTACCTTCAGATTTGTTTAAAAGTGTGATTTCACTTTTCCTTCAGTTTTAATTCTGAAGAAAAATACCAATTTTACCTGCTGGCGCCCACAGTGCCTTATGCGACACGCGGTGACCTGACGCTGCGCGCAACAGCTGGCAACTTCGCCTACTACTTTTGCGGGATCTGCGGGATCCCGTTGCTGAATTTTCAGATTTCGGCGGTGGTTCGATTCCCACCGGTCCGAGCTACTTCAGCGGCCGTGCGGCCGGCTCCGAGATTGCCAGCGGAGGTTCAAATCTCTATGGGAGATATTATGTGCTAACCCAATATATACTGCTGTTTGTGACTGCTACGTTCCTCTTGGGCATATACTTCCCGCCCGTGGCAGTCGTTATAAGTGGGGGGGTGAAGCAGGTCATAACTCTACCCTAGCATATTACCCTTGAGGGATCATTATATGGCCCCATATATGGGACCATTGTATATTATATTCCATTTGCTTGTTAGGAACATAGGATGTGGGATACATGAAGCAATCTTGCATCTTTTGTAATTATATGAATTAGAGGATGATACGTTGGATTTCTCATATCTGCGTATCAGGTATTTCATGGGCTATGTGTATCATATCTGTGTGCAGGGTACTATGCAGTCAACATTATCGTTATGTCTTCCTTGCCAAACAATGTTGCTGCCCATGCCACTGCAACCTCTGCTCCTGACCGTACGGTCTGGTTTCAATGGTGAGCTCCTTGGTGAGTTGGCCACTGAGCTTGGCAACCGCATCTATGAGGACTTCGCAGATTCGGTATTGGACCCTACGGGGAACGAATATGCGTAAATCGAGACCAATGCCTTTAAGCGAAGTCCAAGGGACGTGAGTTTCTGCAAATTGGAGTTGAAGCCTGGCTCTCAACCCCAAGCATGCAACCCCATACGGGCTGTTGGAATCAAGGAAAAGCAGATGAACAAAAAAATCAAAGGATTCCTTGATAAAGGAGGGATAGTCCGATCCCACAGTGCCTGGGTCGCGAGAGGGTTCCTGGTTCCAGAACCAGGAACCAACAGATGGAGATTGGTTATCCATTACCGGTACCTGAACTCGTGTCTTGAGGGACATGAGTTTGCACTACCGGTGATCGAAGACCTTCTCCAAGGGCAGGCTAGAAACCATCTCTGGACCCTTCCCGATCTGGAAGATGGCTTCAACCGGATGCCCTCTTTGGAGGAGTGCAGCCATTTAACCGCGTTTTGCACCCCCGCAGGGACATTTGGGTGGAGGGTCCTACCCATGGGGGTTAAAGTTGGGTCACAGGCTTTCCAGCGCCTTGTGCGCCCGTGTTTTGGCTGCCTTAAGCCCCATATCAGAGCCTACATAGATGACATTCTAGTAGGCAGGCGACCCACTTGCAGTGGCAAAGGGAAACTCCTAGATTCGCAAGCCATAATGGAACATTATAAACTCGTGCGCGAATTGTTTTAGGTATTAAAGGAGTGCCACCTGCAAGTTAAAAAGGAAAAATGTTTCCTTTTCTACACTCAGGTGAAGTACGTGGGCGACATCTTGCATGAAGGCCAACCCTCCCTTGCACCTGGGAAGGTCGCCGCGGTGCGCGAGTGGTCCCAGAATATGAACCGGACACCGAAGCACATAAAGAGTTTTCTCGGCATCTGCAATTGGTATTCGATCTATATCCCGACTTACCCATCACTGGCGGCGCCGCTCATGGATTCAGTTGCGGGAAAGCACAGGTACGATCCTGATAAACACACCAGTAAAGTCCCAGCGCATTAGCAAACCATCAGTTGGACTGATCTGATGCGTGAGAATTTTGCGAAGATCGAAACATCCCTATGTGAGGCCTGCAGCCTGTATACATCCAGTGACCAAGGCGAGTTCGCTATCCATACGGATGCGTCCAACAACGGCATTGGCGCTGTTGTGGAACAGAAGGACGACCAAAGAAACTGCCCTCCCTGTGCCCTTTTTAGTCGAAAACTCCAGGGCGGTGTCAACTACGACGCTGACGGAGATGTCCGGGGGTATATGGGCCAGAGAGCATGGTCAGTGAGGGAAAAGGAGACTTACGCCCTGGTATCCTGTCTTTTGAAGTTCAAAGGGTGGATATCAGGGCGCCAGGTCACTGTTTTCACTGACCATAAGTACGTGGAGTCATGGTACCAAAAAGAGCTTTGTAGCATGGGTGGTCCATTGGGATGCCGCGGCCGGTGGCACGAGTTCCTCTCCCGGTATAACATTGTAGTTGTCTACAAACAGGGAGTGGAAGAGCATGCTGCCGACAGGATGTCCCGCTGGGCCCAGCCGCTCGAATTGGCGGATGATACGAACTTTCATGGTTCCGACGCCGATCTGGAAGGGGTAACCCAGTGTGAGGCCTCTGAGCGCGGAAAGGAGCAACAGCTCATCACAGCAAACCAGTATTCCTGCAGAAGCTGGAGGTGAGAGCCCCTAAGGGACGTCCCTCACCACAGAACATGCAGCAACAGCAGGAGCGCGATTGTTTGCTGTTGCAGGTCAACAGGTTGCATAACAGTGTACATTATGACAGCAGTTCGCTCCCGGACGACCCCGCAGTGGTCACTGTCCAGAGCGTGTCTGCCCACTGTGAACACTGTTGCCCCTTTCCGCCTTGCTTCAGTCAGGTGAGTATGAGCCTCGAGGAGGACTCCACGTCTGAAGCGGAATCCAGTGTAGGCCCTGATGAGGCCATCTGGAATGTGTTGGATGAGAATGACGATGCTTCCCCACTTTGCTACAGTGGGGGAGATCCTACCTGGGTTGCCGATAGCCTCTTCTGGAAGCTCATCGAGGTCAAATTGCCCCCTGAGACCAAAATACTGTACGAGGACTGGATGCCCCACCACAGGGCGGACGGAACGTACAAACGACTCCATGATAGCGGTCTGGAGAATCAGGTTTCCATGGATGGATACCTCTGGGCCAAGGGACCACAGTGGATTCATCCCCACATTTGTCGGGAAAGTAAAAACTGTGTCCCGCAGTCCATTGTGTCTCAGGTCATCCGGGCGGTACATTACTGTGCCCATCCGAGTCAGGCAAAGACGCCGGAGCTGTTTCTACGGCCTTTTCACGCTGACATGCCCTATACCCGGCTGCGGGAAACAGTGAACAAGGCATTCTCTGACTGTGTGGTTTGCGCACAAGCGAAAGCTAGACGCGGCCCACATCCTGACTCCTGCAAACCGTTTCCCGTACCCATCTTTCCTTTCAGCTCAGTGGCCATAGACTTCATGGATTTACCTGAAGTCCGTAACCAGTCAACCAAGACTGAAATTTACGCCAACTATGGCATGGTCATAGTTTGTCGGTTGACAGGATATGTGATGGCCATACCCTGCTGTAAGGGAGGGCTCACCAGTAGTAAGGCTGCTGACCGTGTCCTGCATAGGTGTCGAATTTTCATGGGCTTACCCAGAGAAGTTCAAGCTGGCAAACAGTTGATCATCAGCAGGACCTTTTTCAACTCGCTGTGCCATCTTGCCGGCATTGAGCACGCCAAGTCTATTATATATAGACCTAAGTCCAGTGGCAGGACTGAGAGAGCTGCGCAGAGTACCATCAATACTCTGCGGCAGTACCCCCTCAGCAGGAAGGTGAGTTGGTTGGAAGCGTTGCCACTGGCCCCATGGGGTCTCAATGACCTCCTTGAAGCGATGGCACCCTACTCACCATACCGGCTGATGTTTGGGCGCGATCCCATAGGGGCGGGAAACCTACCCCCGGTAGTGGACAGTGAGGGATGTGAGGACGCCACCTAGTTTTTCAAGAGGGTGGTTGCGGAAAGGGAATTGGTACAAAAAAAGCTGGAGGCAATGCACAAAAAACAGTTGGACAAGTTCCTAAAGGAACACCCTCCCTCTGGTTTCGTTGCCGGTGACCGCGTATGGGTCCAGAACCAAGATGAAGAACGAGAGAAGCTCGGTAGAACATGGCAGGGACCGGCTGAGATCATTGACAAGATCTCTGACTGCGTTTACCAGGTTAACCACAATGGGGTGGAGCAGGACCTATCGGCCGAAAGGCTGAATCCCTTTGTGAAGCTTCATCAGGGACGTCAGCCCCTACTGCATTACTACGCGGAGTGTCGTGAGATACAGGACAATTCGTACGTGGTGGAGGTAGGGTAGGTAGGTGCTCTGCGTCATGGTGAGGTGCCCCATGGTTCCCGCTGGCGTTGCCGCTGTGACGAACAGGAGGAGGCTCCGCGCTTGAAGAGGGGAGGCGACTTACATCCTGCTAGACCTGACTGGTCGCACCCAACAAAGCGGCCCCGGGCAACACCGGGAGGGCTGATTGCCGCCAGCGTGACGTACTCGTCATGCCGGGACGGTGTACCCCCGTGCTTGCGCACGTCCCCTCCTTTGGGCCCAACCCTATGGGTTCACCGGACTTCCTGGCGCATCCCGTCCTCAAGGCATGCATGTATGTTCTTGGTACTGGGGTTCCGAGGCGCTTGCATGTCACACGCTCTGCCTCGAGTCCCAAGGCGCCGCAGGCCCCAGGATGCAGCCTCACCCCCGGTCTCAGGTTCTTGTTTGGCCGGGTCACCTGCATGGCACGGGCTGCCTCAGTGCCTGTGCTATGGGGACTGGGTTTCCTACTGATGCATGGAGCTTGTGTTTGGGTCTGGGTTGTGCTTGGGCTCGGCTTTCGGCTGCGCCCCGCCACTCCTGGCTGGTGTTTTGGGCTGTATGTGTGCTTGTGTGCGCCCTTTGCTTGTACCCCGCCATACCTGGCTGAAGTGTGCGGCGTGGGTGTCTGTGCTTGGGCTCGGGTTTCGGCTGTGCCCTGCCTCTCCTGGCTGGGGTGTTGGAGTGTATCTGTGCTTGTGTGCGCGCTCCGCTTGTACCCCGCCACTCCTGGCTGGGGTGTGCGGTGTGGGTGTGTGTGCTTGGGCTCGGGTTTCGGCTGAGCCCCGCCACTCCTGGCCGGAGTGTTGGGGTGTGTGCGTGCTTGTGTGCGCGCTGCAGTGGTACCCGGCGACTCCTGGCTGGGATGCGCGGTGTGGGTGTGTGTGCTTGGGCTGGGGTTTCCACTGCGCCCCGCCAACCCTGCCTGGGGTGTCGGGGTGTGTGTGTGCTTGTGTGCGCGCTCCGCTTGTACCCCGCCACTCCTGGCTGGGGTGTGCGGCTCGGGTGTATGTGCTTGGGCTCGGGTTTCAGCTGTGCCCCGCCACTCCTGGCTGGGGTGTTGCGGTGTGTGTCTGCTTGTGTGCGCGCTTCGCTGATACCCCGACACCCCTGGATGGGGTGCGCGGTGCAGATGTGTGTGCTCTGGCTCGGGCTTTGGCTTCCCCCCCGCCACCGGGGTCCTGGTGTGTGTTTGTGCTTGTGTGCGCGCTCCGCTGTTACCCTGCCACTCCTGGCTGGGGTTTGCGGTGTGGGTGTGTGTGCTTTGGCCCAGCTTTGGGCTGCGCCCAGCCACCCGTGACTTGGGTATTGGGGGGTGTGTGTGCTTGTACGGGCGCTCCGCTTGTACGCCGCCACTCCTGGCTGGGATGTGCGGTGTGGGTGTGTGTGCTTGGGCTCGGGTTTCGGCTGCGCCCCGCCACTCGTGGCTGGGGGGCTCGGGTGTGTGTGTTCGTTTGCGCGCTTCGCTAGTACCCCCCCACCCCTGGTTGGGCTGTGCTGTGTGGGTGTGTGTGTTTGAGCTCGGGCTTCGGCTGCGCCCCGCCACTCCTGGCTCGGATGTTGGGGTGTGTGTGTTCGTGTTTCAGGCTCCGCTTGTGCCCCGCCACTCTTGGCTGGGGTGAGCGGTGTTGGTGTGTGTGTTTGGGCTCGGGTTTTGGCTGCGCCCAGCCGCTCCTGGCTGGGGTGTTGGGGTGTGTGTGTATGTGTGCGAACTCCGCTTGTACCCCGCAACTCCTGGCTGGGGTTTGTGGTGTGTGGTTTGGGTGTTGCCTGGCACCTGTTCTTGTGCCGTGGTTCGTTGCGTGTTGTGCGTGCTGCCCGCGTTTGCGGCACCCGGTGGCCGTTGTTGCTTGGTACCTGTCCGTGTGCCGTGGCTGTGGCCGGCGGCGTGCCTCTCTGGTGTGCCTCCTGGCCTGGCGTTGGTGCCCCGGGTCTTCGTCCAGTCCGTTCGCTCTCCGTGCTCCAGCCGGCTTTCCTGACGCCGTGGCACCCTTCCCCATCCCAGGGGCTTGCGCCCCCGCATTTACTGGGCGGCTGCGCGGGGCATGTGGAGGCCAGCCGAGAACCGGGCTCTTTGTGTCTGCCGCTGGCCCCTGCCGAAGCGGGGGCACTGGGCTCGCTCCGCGTCGTACCCGTTCCGGGCCCCGCGATGGGTTTGTCTTGCCGGGTTCCTCCAGTATCGGTCTTGGGCTGCGTGCGCTGCGGTGGTTTGCGTGTATGGACCCGTTCACTGACGCGTCTGGTTTACCATACCGCCCGTCTTTTGACGGGGGACTCGGCCGCTGCACCGGAGCTGTTTTGTCTGGACGCCGACACCGCCCCTTTTCAGGTCGGAGGACGCCACGCCCGGGTCCTGTGCGTGTGTGCCTGTGCGTTCCCCTCTTGGCCGGGTCAGGCGAGCTGGCCTCCCGGGCGCGTTTTGGTGCGCCACACCCTTTCCTGTGGTCGGGGTTGGTGCGCTCTTTGTTTGTTCGGCCCCCTCCGGGCTGGGGTTGCCCTGTTTGTGGTTTTTGTTGGGGTTTTCTTTTCTTTCCTTCTCCTTGTGGCGCCCCCGTTGTCTCTGGCGTTTTGTCTTTTCCGGCCCCGGTCGCCTTGGGCCTTGGCGTCTTGTGGTCCTCTCGCCTGCCCCCCCCTTTTCTGCTGCCGGTTTTTCATTTCGATCTTTCTTTCTTCCTTGTGCGCCTCCGTTGTCTCCGGCGTTCCGTGTTTTCCGGCCCGGGGGGCCTTGGGCTTTGGCGTCTTGTTGTCCTCCCGCCCGCCGCCCCCCCCTTTTTCTTTTTTCTTTTCTTTTTTTTTTCCTTGTGCGCTCTCCTGTCTCTGGTGTTCCGTGGTTTCCAGCCCGGTCTGCCGTGGGCCTTGGCGTCCTTTGGTCCTCCCTCCCGACCCCCCTCTTTTTTTTTTCCTCCTTCACCCTCCCTCTTTTTTTTCTTGCTTGCCGTGTTCCTGTTTTTCGGTTGTTTCCCTTTTTTTTTCTTTCTGTTTCCGTATCTGCCTTTTTCCCTTTTTGCCTTGCTGTGCCAATTGCGCGTTGCTTGGGCTGGTGTGTGTGTCCTGGGCTGTGGGATGTGGTGATGTGTGTTGCTGTGGGCGTTGTGCCCCGGCGGCGGCTGGTTTGCGCTTGCGCTATGTTGTTGGGTGCGCCCTGATTGTGCCTGTTCTGTGTGTGTTGTTGTCTGTCGTTGCAGTGTTGTGGTGTGTTTCGTGTTTTACCCGGTGCTGTGTGGCGTGCTTGTGTTGGGCTTGCTTCTTCCTCTGTGCTGCTGGTCCCTGTTGCTGTTGCCTGGTCCCCTGTCGTGGCACGTGGCTGTGTTCTGTCCTGGGCTGCGGTGCTGCGTTGCTCTGGTGTGCCGCCTGTTGTGCGGTGTGCTGCTGTCTGCGTCGTGTCTTGCTTGTGGTGCCGTGTTGTTTTGTTCGCCCTGGCTGGTACTGTGTGTTGTTGCCTGTGGTTGCCAGGTGTTCGTTGCGGGGTCTGGTTGCCTGCTGTTGTTTTCCGCTGGCGTGTGTTGTCGCGGGTGCTCCCGCCTGCCGCGTGGCCTGCTGCTCTGCTTTGTGCTGTGGTTTGTTGTGGTGCCCCCCTCCCCTGTGCTGTGTCCTGTGTTCTGTGGTGCTGTGTTGCCGTGTGGTGCACGTGCTTTGGCGCCCTGCTGTCCGTTCTTCTTTGCCTGTGGTGTTGGTTTGTTCCCTTTCACTCTGTGTGCGGTGCTGTGTTGCGCTGTGCGTCGTGCTGTTCGGTGCCGGTTTGGTTTGCGCTGTTGTTGGTGCCTTGTGCTGTGTTGTGTCCCTGTGAGTTATGGTGTCTCCCTTGGCGTTCTGTGGTGTGGTGGTGTTGCTCTGGTGTGTCGTGGTGTCTTGCTGTGGCGTGCTGTGTCCTGTGGTGCTGTGTCTCCTTGTGGTGCTGTGGTGCTGGGCTTTGCCGTGTGTTTTCCTTTGCTGCGGGTGTTCCCTTTTCCTTTAAAAACCATTTTTCGGTTGTTGAAAATGAAAAAAAATGAAATGAAAATATAATTCTACTCTACCCAACGCACGCATGCAGGCAGGCAGGAAGACCATTGAGGGCTCATCGTCTTTCTTGTAACCCCGCGGCCCTGACGTTGAGGGCGTCGCTTTTGTCGTCTTTAGTTTTTTTCCCCTATTTGATTTGACTTGAGTCGTGACTTGATGCCCGCTCCAGCCTGCAGCAGAAAGGAGGGCAAAAACGGCAAGGGTGGAGTGGTGTTGGGTTTCCGTCATGCCCTGCGCCCCCCAGTCCCCCCTGTGGGGCCTCATCCCCGGTTATGGGGACACATATTCCTTTTGTGCTGACCCTTATCATCCCTTTGTGTAGGCTACTAAAGGCCCACACTATGCGACTTGATAGGGGATATCATTAGCCTTCATCCCCCCTTAACCTCTCCTTTCATGGTACTTTTGACATGAGCCTGCAGTAGGGATATCAGGAAACTCGGCGTGTTTTTCCTCCGCTTTTGTATCAGTCATTAGGGAATCCATTGGCCTGTTGATAGCTATGCAAATTTGCCTTAGATTCGCATAGGCACAGACGTTAAATATTGGCAGCAGCGAGGTGGTGAACCGGCGTCGCGCCAATTCGCGGGCGAACTGCCAGTTGGGATCTGGCGACCCAAATCGCGGAACCATGAACTGGCCTTTACGGCAACTTCATCCTGTTGAGTTGAATTGATTCTGACTGCATGGTTTGGATAGTCAAAACTTAGTTTATAATAGGGAATTAAAAGTTCGGGCTCCGGTGCCACAATTTTCAGAAACCCCATAACGTCATGATGCACAGGCATTTAAAGTGTGAGGATACCTCGGGCATCGTTGCCGGCACCTTACGGTGCCTTTTTCTTTTACCCCCCATTGCTAGATTAGGCATGGCATGCACATCTTATGCATTTCGTGTGCTCACTTCTGCCTGACTGTAAATTGGAATTATCCATCCATTACTCTTGATGGGAGATGCCATGGAATGGCATGACTCTCCCCTACAATGGTATGTTATTTGTTTGTGTGAGTTGCACGTCAGTTTGAAGATATAACTTAATTATTAGGATTGAATTGAATTTTGGTTCTGGTTTGGAGACCACGGTGAACCTCAAGATCAAGTTGAGTTCATTGATTCCAGGTTGATGTCCACATTGGTAGTCACTTTAGTTTGTCTTCCTCTCCCTTTGCAATCACGAGTCATTGTCGTGGTGGGTCACCACACTCCATGGTGGGACCCATTTTCATGCATAAATAGTGCATTTTTGTTGCGTTCATGTTGTCAATTTTTCACGTCAGTGTGTCGCGTCATTGTCGAGTATTGTCGTAATTCTTGGAGCTCGCAGCGACGAGTCTCTACTTTTTTTATCACTTTGGTTCGAATCCGTTTGAGCCAATGGTGAGTCTTGATGTCAATTTTGGTTTCGAGAATTTGGGCACTTTGTTTTCATGTGCTCAAAGTTCGCCACTATATCTCCCAGATATGGTGGCGACGGAAAAATTGTGAGAGCTCATTTTGTTTGTATTTGGTGAGTACAAACAATATATGTTCGAGTTATGGTTGCGTTTCGACGCTTTCAACATCTTTTGGTTCAAAATTTAAACCTCTTTCGAGCTCATTTTGGCATAGTCATTTTATGCCAAAGAAAAATCATTTTTGGCCTGTTGTGGCCCTACGCTTTGAGCTTGGATCTCCAAACTCCGGTCCAGTTTGAGTGTAAGTGTTGTTAGTGCCTGTTGTGGCATGTGCCCCCTTCCGTTAATGCATCTTGTCTGGCTGTGAATCATTGTACATAAGGCCACACATGAATTTGATGATTGTGTCTTGAATTTTATATTTTTCATGTGTTCACTTGTGGTGACAATGGAGATTGACTACCATTGAGGTTTCGGTCAAACTCCCGATCATTCGTGGTCTCCATGGTCCCCACCAATTTCATATGGTCATCATTGGTCATGGTTGATTTTTGGTTTTACGCTACAATCAATTTTCTATGTGCCATTTTGGTCAACTTTTGCTTGTAGTAAGTTGGTCATGAGAACATTGCTCAAATTTACTCAGTTGTGGGTTGTCTTTTCGAACCCATTCCTTCATGTACATTTTGAGTTCAAAGCCAAGTATTCGTTCCAATGAAAGAACGTGCCTTCCACTCCACGTGCATGCTCTTACTTGGTTACAACTCACTTTGGACTTACCACACCATTGCAATCTCT
The DNA here is from genome assembly GCA_964036045.1 of Eutreptiella sp. 'Long Island Sound 2002'. Classification (NCBI taxonomy): domain Eukaryota; phylum Euglenozoa; class Euglenophyceae; order Eutreptiales; family Eutreptiaceae; genus Eutreptiella; species Eutreptiella sp. 'Long Island Sound 2002'. Next base: position 65,561,530 of record OZ038383.1, on the reverse strand, counting down.
ACAGGTGGACACGAAAAGGGGAGGTACATGGAGAAGACAAGGATGCGAGAGAGTGCGAAACGGAGGTTTTGGCGTGTTAGAAAAATATTTTTCTTTACCTATACGGCGTGTTAGAGGGCGGGAGGCACGGCGCTGTGCTCCTAAGGTCACTTCGGTGCTTACGGCGTGAACTATTCACCTATTTAAGCCCGAAACATTTTCAGTGGCGTTTTAACGCGTTTCGGGGCGCGCTTTTTTGCCTAACCGTTTTGTATGCTAATTACCTTTATGTTCAGCTAATTAAAAACCTTTCTCGTGTTTTACTTATCTTTTTATTTCTATCTCGCAACAGGGCGCAGCGCGGGCGACACAAGGTCACGGTCAGGTGACGTCTATTATATATAGACCTAAGTCCAATGGCAGGGCCGAGAGAGCTTTGCAGAGTACCATCAATACTCTGCGGCAGTACCTCCTCAGCAGGAAGGTGAAGTGGTTGGAAGCGTTGCCACTGGCCTTGTGGGGTCTCAATGACCTCCTTGGGGCAGTGGCACCCTACTCCCCACACTGGCTGGTGTTTGGGCGCGACGCCATAGGGGCGGGCAACCTACCCCTGGTAGTGGACAGTGAGGGATGCGAGGACGCCACCTAGTTTTTTAAGAGGGTGGCTGCGGAAAGGGAATTGGTACCAGAAAAGCTGGAGGCAATGCACAAGAAAAAGTTGGACAAGTTCCTAAAGGAACACCCTCCCTCTGGTTTCGTTCCCGGTGACCGGGTATGGGTTCAGAACCGAGATGAAGAACGAGAAAAGCTCGGTAGAGTATGGCAGGGACCCGTTTGGACGATTGACAAGATCTCTGACTGCGTTTACCAGGTGAACAACAATGGGGTGGAGCAGGACCTATCGGTCGAACGGCTGAAGCCCTTTGTGAAGCTCCATGAGGGACGTCAGCCCCCACTGCATTTGTACGCGGAGTGTCGTGAGATACACGACAATTCGTACGTGGTGGAAGGAACACAGAGGCCAAGGTGGTCTGGATGGTGAACTTTGGGAGGATACAGCGGCAGCTGTATGCAGCAGGGGTCATACTAGACAATATGTGGGGGTCATTGCACGGTAGGTCCTGACAGGAAGCAAGCTTCCTGTACGATATGTACCCCGATGATGAGGACCTAGAGGCGTCCATGGCGTCTGTGGACATGGAGGGGGCGTTCCCCAACACGCCGCATAGGCTCATAGAGGAGGTGTGGGGACAGCTAGGATTTGGTGTCTTCGTGGAAACGTTCCTGCGCTCAAGGAGGTACACGGTCGCCACGGCGGGGTGTACGGAGTGGGTAACCCCAGGCAGCAGGGTGCCACAAGGCGGGGTGGAGGGCCTGTTCCTGTACTTGCTGGCCATGCTCCCCCTGATGAGTTGGATAGCGCGAGAATATCCGCAACTGGCGCGGGCGCCACACACGTCGCCGGCGCAGGCGTATGTGGATGATGCGGTACCCATGGCGCGGGATGAAAAGGCCCAACAGGTGGTGCAGGACCTGATGCAGAGGTACGGGAGGGATAACCACCTTGTCTGGAGCGCGGAGAAGTCGGAGGAGGGGTGGAGAGGAAGGCATGGCGCTGGATGTAGGCGACAGAGTGGCATGGCTGGAGAGTGCAGAGGAAGCGGTGGTGCTGGGACATGTGCAGGCCATGGAGGCGAGGGGGGTCAGGCTACCTGACAAATTAGTCCGGGGGTTCAGGGCGATGCTGGTGGTCCTGCGGCATCACCCCCCGTCAGTGCAGACGACCCTGTACTACTTGCGGGCGGTGCTCAATGCGGCGGTAGGGTACCAGGGGATGCACCTCCCGTACTGGAGGGAGCAGCTGGAGGAGGTGGAGGAAGAAGTGCTGAGGCTCATCAGAGGGTATGAGGGGATACCCACAGAGGTGCCATGGTGCGTGTTGCTGTCGCCGACGGCCTACTATGGAGAAAGGATGCCCACGGCGGGGGAGGCGTACAGGGCACACACGGCGAGGACGTTGAGCAGGATGTGCCACAATCAGGAAGAGGTGGTAAGACGGGTGTGCTATCACGCGGTCGCAGAGGTTCAGAAGGAGGAGAACATGTGCCCGCGCTATGTGTGGCACCGGCGCAGACGGTTGGCGGCCGGGAAGAAAGAGCGCATGTGGTGCGCCCTACAGGCGGTGTTACCGGGGGAGGAACACATGCTGGCAACCAACAGGACGTGCGGTAGGCGGGGACCAATACTGGTCCTGGACACGGACTTTGGGGGGGCGGCACATGGGACAGTACGGTGGATCAGGAAGAAAGGAGTGAGCATGGAGGTGCTGCACGTGCGCAGGAAGGATATGAAGGAATACAAGAAGGCGGAGCTGCACCATGCGGAGTTCTATCGGGACACCAGGGTGGTGGAATGGGGTGTATACAGGTGGATGATCAGGAGAGCACCGGGACAAGAGGACCGCGCAAGGTGGAGCAGGAGGATGCGCGCGATGTGGAATGAGTGGGTAGCGCTGTGGGGGATCCAGGAGAAGAAGCCAAGATGCGAGAGAGGAGAGGGGGCGCAGCAAGAGAGAGTGGTGCTGGACAGGGGAGAGAGGGACAAGGCCAGACCGGGCATACTGTTCTGTGCGCCGCTGGGACTCAAAGGACTGAGGGGGAAGGTACAGAATGCGGCCGGGCAGTCTTATGATGTCCATGCAGATATGTTCCGGAAAGACAACATCCCGGAAGGGGCAGGACAGGGGGACCAGTGCTGGAGGTGCACCAAGGAGGCGGGGCAAATCCCGTGGCCAGTCCTACGAATGACGGCGTGGGCGTTCCAGAACGCGACCATGCGCACTACGGACACCAGGGGGCAGTGCTGGGGGCCGGTGTTGCGGCTGCCAAAGGAGGTGCGGGAGGATGAGGAGGCCCAGGGGGACGTGGAAGTCTGGTGGGGAGAGGAAAAGGAGGGGAAAAGAACAGGGGTCCAGTTTGGATGGGACACAGTGCGGGGACTACAAGAAGAGGATGATGGGGTGGCGGTGAGTTTCCGGATGACAGACACGTAGAGGTTCGACCAGGAGGCGCCCATAGTGCCCGTGGGCCACAAGTGTGGAGAGAGTGCGAGGAGGATCAGGCTGACGGTCCACAGGTTGCCAGCAGACAGGGTATGGTACCTGGTTCTGGTACAAGCATACCTAGAGCAGGGCAGGGCGAAAGGGGACAGGGCATGGTGCCACGGAGTGGTGGTGACGAAGGGATGGAAGGCCAGGACGGACAATAGGTGGGCGGTGTACAGAGGGGTAAGAGAGCTAAGCATCGGGGATGGGGTACGAGAGTATGGCATTGGGAAGCACAAAGTGTACTGCCACTACCAGATGGGAGGTGGTGTGCATACCGGAGCCCAGGAAGGAGAGGGTGGTGCTATTTCTGGACGGGTCCGGGGTGGAAGGACAGCCGCCCATGGCGGGAACAGCGGCGGTAAGGGTCAAGGGGGAGAGACAGGTGACGGAGAGTGTGTTGGAAAAGATGGTGTACGGAGCAGCGTCCCAACCAGAGGTGCAGGCGGTGGCGGACGTGGTTGGGGAGATAGGGGAGGACGTACGGGAAGTGTGGATGGTGGTGGACGCGGAGGCGGACATGGTGTCCCTCGGGAGACTGGCCAGCAGGCCACTGCATGAGGCCCTGGGCACGGGACTGTCGTCACAGGTGTACGCGATATGGCACGGGCTGGAGATGAAGAAAGTGCCCCTGGTCATACACCTGGTGAAACAGGAGTCACACAGGGCGGGAGTGGGGAATCATGAGGCGGATGGGGCGGCGCAAGCAGTGGATAAGAAGCAGGAACCAGAGTGGAGGGTGCCAGAGAGCAAGGAACACCTCCACTTGGTGCATATACCTCCAAGGGTCGGGGAAGAGGAGAAGGCCAGGTGGCTGGTGGAGGAGGACAGAGGCAGGCAGGAGCTAAGGGTGTATCCACAGTCAGTGCACATGCTAGCACAAGTACGAGGGGGGCCGGAGGTGGTAGAGCTGAACGAGTACTTGGAGGGCAAGGTGGGACAGCGGGTTTACTACCCCAATGTGCTGAGGCAAGAATCGCTGCCCAAAAGGCTGCAAATCAGAAAGCTGCAGCCGATCACGGGGCAGGTGCCCATGCGTGAAACAATCATGAGGTGGTACAGACATAAGGGTATGGACCTCCCGGAGGAGTACATGAGATGCCACTCTGGCCAAGGGCAAGCAACATACGAGCACTTCATGTGGTTTGCACGGTGTAAGGGGATTGAGGAACCACTGGTTGGAGATCAGGACGTCCCGTTGCTCAAAAAAGGTGCGGGAGGCAGAAGCGCGGTGGAGAGAGAGGTGGGGAAAGAAGGGCATCGCAAGGGACTATGGCACATGGTGATAGTGAAACCGCAGTGGCGGGCACTCCGGGAGCATACAGTGGCACCGGAGGCCATGGCGCACAGACTGTTGCGGTGTATGGTGGAACATCTCCAGGAACGCATGGCGTGCAGAGAGACGCAGTTGGAGGCACGGGCGGACGACATGCGTGATCCAGTCACCAAGCGGGTGGAGATGGCGTTGATCAGGTACAACCCAAAAATCACAGAGATGGAAGGACGAAGGCGGCCAGATTGGCGGCCAAGGCGGTCAGGGGGTGAGACGGGAATAGAGGACAGAGAGGGAGACGAGCAGAGGGACCGCCTGATCCAACGCAGACGAAAGAGAATCCGGCAGATATGAGGGCAGGACGGGTGTACGGTTTCACCGCTCAGGGGGACATCAGGAGGGGGACCGTGAGGGAAAGGGACAGCAGAAGCGCCCGTCGCATGGACTGGAGCGTCCAGGACTGGCCACGCAGAGTTGTAGGGCAGAGCAAGAAGCGGGGAAAGCGATGCGGGACGAGAACGGCGGCAGTGCAGACTGCGGCAGAGAGAGTACGACAAAGAGACCCCCCGGATTGGAGCATCCGGGGAGGAATGAAGCACGGCGCTAGCCCCCGGACTGGATCGTCCGGGGGTGAACCCGGTGCCACGGACTGGAGCGTCCGAGGCAACGGGGAGAATACGATAAAAAGGCGACCCGGATTGGAGCATCCGGGGCGGAAAGAAGCAAGGCACTAGCCCCAGGGCTGGATCGTCCGGGGTTGAACATGGTGCCACGGACTGGAGCGTCCGAGGCAGCGGAGAGAATGACAGAGGACCCCACACGTAGTGCGCGCGAACAGCGGGGCTGAAGGGCGGGGGAGGTGGGGGAAAACGGCGACAGGGCACAGGGCTCAGGCGTGATCCCATGTGCAGCGCAATGTCACACAAGCCTGACCCACAGCCCAGCCAGCCACCGACAGTGCGGGCAGAAGTGGCCCGCATGCAGGCGGGCGCAGCCCCGCGGCCCCCCTCGCCGGCGTCCTCCGCGACGTCTGCGGACGTGTCGTCGTCCTCGTCTCCAGAGAGCCCGGAGACGGTCAGGGAGGAAGGGCCGGGGGCTGCGGGGCAACAAAGGGGGGAAGGAGCCGTGGTGGGGAAGGGAGAGGGGAGGGAAAAGGGGGGACAGGCGGAGGCGGGGAAGGGCGGGGCAGAGGGGGTGGCGGCAAAGGCTGAAGGGCAAGGGGAGGGGTTTGGTTTGGTTTGGGTCAAGGCCTGTGCCGGACGCCCTGGCCCATGGTCAGCACTGGCCTTTGTGCCGACACGACTGGGCTAGGCGAATCGCGGTTGTCCGGTCCCAAGGCCTGCCGGACTGTTGACCGCCCCCGTACCCCGTGGTGGCACACACGGGAGGGAGATGCCGCCGTGCCTGTGTGTGTGGCGCGCGCGGGGCAGGAGGGCGGGGCGTGCATGCTGGTGGCGCTCGCAGGGCATGACGGGTCACACGGCTGCGCCGCGCCTGGCCCTGCCCGCTGGCGCCGGTGCCGCTCCAGTGTTTTTGGTTTCCCCCGCTGCGGCTTGGTCCGTCCGTGTAGCCGCTTGTAGCGGCGTCCCGGCTGTTCGTATGGTCGTCGGGTGTGAACCAGGGTCCGCCACCACCGGGCCCTGGCTGCTTGTGGTGGAGGCGCGTCGGGGGGGGGGGGGCGTTCGGGGGGTTGTGTGATGCCTGGTGCTCCAGGCCCCGGCAAGGAGGCCATGGGAGCCTGACGCTGAGCCCGCCGGGGGAGTGTTCGGACTGGACACGCCGCCTCCCGGTCATTGACATGCTGCCAGCGGCCCCACGACTGCATGAGGCACGGGGGCGCGCTCCCTGGGCGCTCGACTGGGGGGGTCCACACCTCCTGACTGCTCTAGGCACTGGTGGTGTTGTCGTGGACTGGACCATCCGCCCACGGCGCTGAGGGACGGCAGGAGGAGGGGCTCCAGGGCGCGCTGAGCGCCGCCCTGCCCTGGAGCCTGCCCGGGCTCGGGGCTTGGGTGGCGGTGCTACTGCCCGCGTAAACGGGGGGGCCCAGAGGGCACACCACCCGAGTGACCGCTCCGTTTGGCAAGGGGAGGGGCAGGAGCAAAGGGCGGCGGACGGGCCAGGTGCGGACCTGTTCAACGTCGTGGATGTGAGAGCGGGCAAGGATATGAGGAGGAGGGAGTGGAGGAGTCAGAGGGAGTCGGTAATCGCCGACATCCTCGAGGTGTCGGAGGATGAGGGGGAGGGGGCTGGGAGGATGACGGTGGAGGGAGGCCCAGCCGTCGGCGCCCAATGTGCCAGCGGCTGCCATGAGGTCCATCCTCCCGGAGGTGCGCAGGCAGGAGGAAGGCAAGGGCGGACGGGGGCAGCTAGAGGCGGGAGCGGCAACAAGCGGAGACAGCAGCGTGAGCACCGGAGGGAGAGGGCGGACGGGCAAGGGAGGGAAAGGGCAGGCAGGGGGCTGTACACGCGAAGGGACACCTGGCAGGAAAGGGGGGAAAGGGGAGTGGATGGGGGCAACAGTGGCCGCAGCCCCGACGCTCGTTCAGGCAGCCGCCGCCGAGGTCGCCCCCAGGGGTCAGTGCGGCGGTAAGGGCGGAGGAGGAGAGGGAGGAGCGCCGCCAACAGGCGGCGCGGTACGAGGCGCTGGCGCACGTGGAGCACCAGCGCTGTCGCCGCCAGCCCCCAGAGCCAGTTGGAGATGGAGCCGGGGAGGACGGGGACGAGGGGGGGGCAGGCGGAGCAGAGCAGCGCAGCGGTGCAGGGCAGTGGTGCGGAACAGGTAGAGGCCAGCAGGGGCAAGGAGGGGAAAGGGGCGGGGCAACAAGGGCTACAGGGGAAGGGACAGGGGAGGGCGGGATCCACGGAGTAGGCAGGAAGGGACGCGGGGCGATGGGGCGACAATGCAAGGGGCAGGGGAAGGGGGGTGGCCTACGGTACATGGGCTCGCCGGTGTTCCCACGGACGGGATTCGGATGGTGGGGAGGTGTAGTCCCGCCAGTCGTCCCACCAATCGTCCCACCATTCCCACCGCCGCCATACCCGGCGATGGGGATGATGTACCCGCCCCTGCAGGCGTACCCGGGCATGCAGCCACAGGCGCACATGCAGCAGCACCAGCAGGTCGGTTGGACAGCGTGGGGAGCGCGAGAAGGGAAGGGAGAGGAGCACAGGAGGGCGTGGGAGAGGTTCGGGGAGGCAGGGAGGAGCCTGCGGGAGAGGGAGGCCAGAGTCAAGGGTGAGGTGGGCGGGACGGAGGAGGGGAGGATGGAGGGGACCGACAGGCCGCAGGGAGGGGAAGCACAGGCAGTGGAGGAGCTGCAGAGGGCGTGGGCGGACCTTTGAAGGAGTCAGGAGGGGGTTGAGAGGGCAGAATGGGAGGGAGGACAACAAGAGGAGGGTAGGGGGCGGAAGGATACCCCGCTGGTGCCGTTCTGACGGCCGGCTATCCCACCGGAGCAGGAGGGAGAGATGCAGGAGAGGGCGTGGAGGCGGATCAGGGGGGAGGCGGCGAGGCTGGCGGACAGGGACAGGGCGGTGGCGGCGCAGGAGCGCAGGGTGCGGGGGGAGGAGGAGGCGGTGGCCCGGGGGGCCCGCTTGGTCCTCCCGGATCCGGAAGGGGACACCCCCTCCACAGATGTGGAGGGGCGGTGGCCGTCAGGGAAACGGGCCAGGGAGGAGGACGAGGAGGCAGGGCAGGAAAGGGGGAAGAGGCGCAGGGGGGAGGAGCGAGGGGCAGGGGAGGCGGAGGGGGCACCGCGGCCGGCCAGCCCCAGTCCGGGGCCGACGCCGACGGACAGGGACTCGGAGTCCCCGCCGCCGCGGCAGTATGCGCCGCCGCCGGTGCGGAGGAGACCCGGGTTGGTTGCGGGGTGGACAGGAGGGGAACGTGCCGGAGCTGGCCCGCTACGTGAAGTGGGCGGGGAAGACGAGGGGAAGGCGGGAGAAGAGGGGGCCCCGCCCCTTCAGTGACCTGGTCGGCAGGGCGGGGAGGCCGAGAGGGTAGGGGGCCGGAGATGGATGAGGGGCGGTGGAGGAGAATCCTGGGAGCGGCGCTCCCGGGGGTGCGCCTGGACTGTCCCCGGGAGAAGGGGAAGAAGCACAGGGTTCAGATGCTGCGAGAGCTGTTGCAGCGGGAGGGGCGGTACGGTGGCGACGCGTAGGGCCGGGCAGGGGCAGGAGCGGGGAGCACTAGGGGCAGGGGGCCAGGGGCGTGCGGAGGGACAGGCAGATGGGATGCGAGGAGGCGGACGCGGGGGGTCGGAGGAGGTGGAGGAGCGTGAGGAGGGGATGTGGCAGACGCGAGGAGAGGAGGAGGGGAGCAGAGAGGTGCAGGTGCGCAGAGGAGGGCAGGGACACGGCTGAAAGTGGAGGGGGACATGTTGATGGCGGACGCGGACGAGAACCCCAAGAGGAGAGCACAGGACCAGCAGCGGGGGAGAGGGGAGATGGGGCGGCGGAGTACGGGGGCGCAGGCGAGTGCGGAGGAAGCAACCGGGCAGTGGGACGAGAGAAGTATCGTGGGTACGGCGAGCAGTGTCGGCCAGAACGGGCAGCAGAGCGCGAAGTCGTGACTGGCAATAACGGCCGGCGAAGGCGTGGAGCGCCAGCGTGCCCCTCGGGTGCAGCACGGCGCCAGGGCTCTGACTTGCAGGAGAGGCGAACGGGCAGACGCATCCAACATTCCGACAAGTTGGGCAGTGCAGGTGTACTCAAATCCGGTGCAGTGGAGCCACGTCACGGTGACGCCCCAGTGGATTGGCAGTCGGGGTGTGCGGGCTATCTGCCGACATGGTACATGGCGGCAAAGCTCTCTGCGTGGCAGGAAGGTGCTGCATTGAAGACATTGAGCTTACGTGCGCCAGGCTTAGAGGGATGGACCACGCCAGGCCTTGGTGGCCACCGGCGCCATGGGACACCTACGACCAAACACAACAAGGGCTCCACAGTGCAAATGCAGCGGCAGGAATACAACAAGCGTCTCCCGCGCATGGTGGGTACAGGGCCGCAGTCCAGACCACAGATACACCCCCCCCCCCCCAGACAGGGCGCCAGGCAGCCAAGATGGGGTGAGAGGCGGGGACCGAGGGAGCAGCCAGGGGAAAGGGTAGGGGCGAGGGGGAGGGGCAGGGGTAGAGCACGCGGGTGGCACACACGAGTGACAGCGCGGCACAGACGCGGAGGGCAGACGTACAGGCAGGGTCGACAGCGAGAAGGGGAATGGGAGGGGAGACAGGCGGGAGAGGGGGCGCAGGGCAGCGAGACCAGGGTAGCGTGGAGAAGAGCAGGGGGCACACGCAGGGCGCGCGGGAGCAGCAAGGAACGCGAGCACAGAAAAGAAAAAAAACAACAGCTTGACAGGAGGGTACAGAGGAAGGGCACAAAGAGGAGGCAGGGCGCAGGAGGTGGGGGGAACAGGGGGCCAACGAGGGCGCAAAGGAACACAATGTCTGACAGAGAAGCGCCATGCCGATGACCCGCATAGAGCCGTACCAGCCGCCCCGCCCGACCATCAGGGAACTGATGGAGGGTCGGCCGGCGGGAGAGGACGACGGGAAAGTCCCCCCGAAGGGGTGTCTGGGGAGGCCGCCCAGGTCGGCCTACAGGTCGGAAGACAGGGCGGAGGCCCTGAGACGCGTGAGGGCGCGCGAGATACAACCAAGGCACGGAGACGACCAGCGGCGAGCACACGGAGCAGGAGAACAACACTAAGAGGGCGGGCAGGAGACAGAGAGGAGGGGAGGGTAGAGAGGAGAGAGAGCGGATACATGTACAGCAACGAGGGCTAAATGGCTGGGTCGCCCAGCATGGCCGGGGACCGCCAAGGGCAGCGCCACAGGATGGCGGAGGGACTTTACGACAGCGCCGAGCAGAACCGAGACAGATGGCGATGCAGTGTTGTTGTGCGTACATGCAAGGAGGAGGGTACCAAGCGGAAAAAAGCACGGCAAAAAAAAAAAAAAGAAGGAAATAAACGCGGACAACACCCCGCAGCACCACAAGGAGACGAGACAGAAAAGGACGAGTGGCTAGGGCCACGCGACGGCCCCAGGTGGCTTGGACAGCAACGGAGACGGCACAGGAGAGAGGGGCGGGGGCGGGAGGGGAGCGACCCGTGCTAGGCGTACAAAATGGTCCCCGGATGGGTGAGGATCCAGTGGGCCCGCGACACAGGGTTGCTGGCGGCCCGGCCGGGTAGAAACACGGGAAGAGGGATGGGATGGGGCCGCACGACAACCCAGGGGAATGGGCCGGGGCCGCGGCAAGAAGGAAGGGGGCGGAAAGGGAGCGACCCGTGCTAGGCGCACGAAACGGTCCCTGGATGGATGAGGATCCAGTGGGACCGCGCCACAGGGTTGCTGGCGGCCCGGTGGGGTATAAACACGGGATGAGAGATGGGATGGGGCCGCACGACAGCCCGAGGGATTTGGCCGGGGCCGCGGCACAGGGGAAAGGGACGGCGGCGGGAAGGGAGCGACCCGTGCTAAGTGCGCGAAGCGGTCCCTGGAAAGAAAGAGCCCCCAGTGGGCCAGCGCCACAGGGTAGCAGGCGACCCGGTGGGGTATAAACACGGGATGAAGGGACAAGGGGACGGGGCGGGGAAGGGCTTGTGGCTAGGGCCGCACAACGGCCTGACGGGGTAGGGAGTCCATGGGACGCTGGGAACGGGCCGGTGCCGGGAAGAGGCAAAGGGGAATGGGACATGGGAAGGGCAGGGAGGCCAAAAGCGCCAAACAACAGCCCCATGGGATTGGGAAACCAGTCGCCATGGAGTGGTGAACCATGGGCGAACCATGGGGAACCTGGCCACGGGAAGTTGGGAAAATGCCCTGAACTCCGGGACGACCGTGAGGTGTCCGCAGGGGTGAGGGTTGACCTTGAGATCCCTGGGTCAATGGCCTGAGTACACGTAGGTTCACGCGTGAGCGGGACCAGGGGGAACGTGGAAAGGGTCGCCCCCTGGCCTCCAGCCGTGGATGGACGACAACCAAGTGCATCCGGGAGCCGAGTGGGTACTCCAGCCCGTGAGGGATGGGGAGTGGTGGAATGTGGTTGACAGAGGTAAATGCTCCGCTGTCGGCGAGGGCTATCGACAGGAAACCGGCCTGCAGGCGCCCAATAGGCTGTGCTATGGGGGGAAGGTCGGGGGATCCTTCAGAGGGCGACCGGAAGGAGCTGAAACCGTGAGGGCAGCGACTGCAGGGAGCCTACCGCCGGTCATGCCCCAAAGGAAACTTGTTGAAGTTCTCGGCAATGAGGTGAGACAGGGGTCGCCAGGGGAACTGATGGTCGAGAGCACTCCTTCCCGCCAGAGGCGGCCACCATGTAAAACAAACAAGGAGGTGTCAGATCAGGCTGCGGACGCGGCCGCCCTTACTTACTTACTTACTTACTTACGTGGTGGATGGGGTTGACACGCATGAATGGCGTGGAAAAGGGGCCAAGGGCAGCAAAAAACGCAGCCGGCAAATTTCACTCGGTGCCGAGCTTTGGTGATATGTTAAATTTCCTGATCATGCCTGCCTGGAATGGCACCACGTCACCAGTTTTCTTCAGGACATCAACAGTACGTGGATGAAATATAATATGCAGCATGGACTCCACGGGGACCTCAGTCACTTTAATGTGCAAAAGGTCCAAGTGGATGATTTCCAATTTAAATGGCAACAGGGGGATAGCCTTCTGTGCTCCTGGCCGCCTGAGGCTGAGCTGAAGCCTCAGGCTGAGCCTGAGCCTGAGCCTGAACCTCAGCCGGAGCCTCAGGGGGGGGTCTTTGATTGATACCTTCGGGAATCTGTGGAACGGAGGACCCTCCCAAGGGAATGATAAACTAGGTCCGGCTGCAAATAGCCGTGCACCGGCGTCCACACGAAACAGACCCCGTGCACAGATCGAGTCCCCCTTCCGTAGGCGGACGGTACGGGAAACCGGAGACATCAGTGACTGGGTCCACACACCCAAACCACCGCAGCGCACGCAGCCCAAGACCGACGCCGGAGGGATCCGCCACGGACAACCCCATCGCAGGACCCCGAACAGGTACGACGCGGAGCGAGCCCAGCGCGCCTGCCTCGGCGGGGGCCAGCGGCAGGCACAATGAGCCCGGTTCCCGGCCGGCCTCCACGTGCCCCACGCAGCCACCCAGTAAAGCCAGGGGCGCAAGCCCCCAGGGTGGGGAAAGGCACCACGGCGTCGGGAGAGAAGACCCGAGCACGGAGAGCGACCGGACTGAACAATGTGCGACACACCACGCGGGGCCACCAGGCAGGCCAGATAGGCACGCCGCCGGCCACAAGCAAGGCACACGGACAGGTGCCAAGCAACAACGGCCACCGGGTGCCGGAGACCCGGGCAGGGCGCACAACACGCAACAAACCACGCCACAGGAAGAGGTGCCAGGCAACACCAAACCCACACACCACAAACCCCAGGCAGGAGTGGCGGGGTACAAGCGGAGCGCGCACACAGGCACACACACAGCCCAACACCCCAGTCAGGAGTTGCCGGGCACAGCTGAAACCAGAGCCCAAGCACACACATTCACACCGCACACCCCAGCCAGGAGTGGTGGGGTACGAGGGGAGCGCGCACGCAAACGCACACACACCCCACTACCCCAGCCAGGAGCGGCGGGGCACAGACCAAACCCGAGCCCAAGCACACACGCCCACACAGCACACCCCAGCCCCCAGTGGCGGGGTACAAGCGGAGCGCGCACACAAGCACACACACACCCAGAAACCCCAGCCAGGAGTGGCGGCGCGCAGGCAAAACCTGAGCCTCAGAACACACACCCAGACCGCACACCACAGCCAGGAGTGGTGGGATACATGCGGAGCGCGCAAGCAAACGCACAAACACCCCCGCACCCAAGCCGGGGTTTGGCGGGGCACAGCCAAAACCTGAGCCCAAGCACACACAGGCGCACCGTACACCCCAGCCAGGAGTGGCGGGGTAGGAGCGGAGCGCGCAGACGAGCGCACACACAGCCCAACACCGCAGCCAGCAGTGGCGGGGCGCAGCCGAAACCCGAGCCCAAGCACGCACACCAACACAGCAAACCGCAGCCAGGAGTGGCGGGGTAAAAGCTGAGCGCGTACACGCACACCCCAAACACCCCAGCCTAGGCTGGCAGGGCGCAGCCAAAGCCAGAGCCCAAGCACACGCACCCACACCGCGCACCCCAGCCAGGAGTGGCAGGGGCACCAGCGGAGTGCGCACATGAACACACACACACGCCAACACCCCAGCCAGGAGTGGCGGGGTGCAGCCGAAACCCGAGCCGAAGCACACACACCGACACCACACGGCCCAGCCAGGAGTGGCAGGGCACAAGCGGAGCGAGCACACAAACACACACACCCCAACACCCCAGCCAGGAGGGGCGGGGTCCAGCCGAACCCCGAGCCCAAGCACACACACCCACACCGCACACCCCAGCCAGGAGTGGCGGGGTACCGGAGGAGCGCGCACGCAAACGCACACGCACCCGAACACCGCAGCCAGGAGTGGCGGGGCGCAGCTGAAACGCCAACTTACACACACACACACCCACCGTACACCCCAGCCAGGAGTGGCGGGGTACAAGCGAAGCGCGCACACGGGAGCACACACGCACCCCAACACCCCAGCCAGGAGGGGCGGGGCGCAGCCGAAACCCGAGCCCAAGCACACACCCCCACGACGCACACCCCAACCAGAAGTGGCGGGGTAGAAGCGGAGCGCGTACACAAAGACGCACACCCGAACACCCGAGTGAGGAGTGACGGGGTGCAGACGAAGCCCGAGCCCAAGCACACACACCCACGCCTCACAGCCCAGCCAGGAGTGGCGGGGTACAGGCAGAGCACAAACACAAGCACGCACACACCTCAACACCCCAGCCAGGTGTGGCAGGGCGCAGCCCAAATCCGAGCCCAAGCACACACATCAAAACCGCAAACCCCAGGCAGGAGTTGTGGGGTACAAGCGGAGCGCGCACACAAGCAGACACAAACACCGACACCCCAACCAGGAGTGTTGGGGGGCGGCCCCAACCCGAACCCAAGCACACACACCCACACCGCACACCCCAGCCAGGAGTGGCGGGGTACAAGCAGAGCGCGCACACAAGCGCACAAACACCGCAACACCCCAGTCAGGAGTGGCGGGGCACAGCCGAAACCCGAGCCCCAGCATAAGCCAGACCCAAACACAAGCGCCACGCAACAGTAGGAAACCCAGTGTCCATAGCCCGGGCACTGAGGCAGCCCGTGCCATGCAGGTGACCCGGCCAGACAAGATCCGGAGACCGGGGTGAGGCTGCATCCAGGGGCCTGCGCTGCTTTGGGACTCGAGGCGGAGCGTGTGACACCCAAGCACCTCGGAACCCAAGTACCAAGAACATGCATGCATGCCTTCGGAGCCGGATACGCCAGGAAGTCCGGTGAACCCCTAGGGTTCGGCCCAAAGGAGGGGACGTGCGCATACACGGGGGCCCACCCTCCCGGCATGACGAGTACATCACGCTGGCGTCAATCAGCCCTCCCCTGTTGCCCGGGGCCGCTTTGTTGGGGGCCACCGGTCAGGTCTAGCGGGATGTAAGTCACCTCCCCTCTTCAAGCGCGGAGCCCCTTCCTGTTCGTCACAGCGGCAACGCCAGGGGGAACCAAGGGCTGCCTCTCCACAACAAAGTGCACATACATACCTACCTATCTGCAAATGGTGGTGCATCGCCGTTCCTGTCGTTGTACCTCGACACGATCCTGATGTAATGGCAAGTTCTCTAGAACCAGGATTGTGCCTACTTCTGCTGACGCTGTTTTTCCGCTGCTTGCTGATTGACTGATCTGAACCCCAATGCGATTTTCTTTTTTTTCAACCACTGTTGCACGTGGGCCCTCCCGGGATCGGGGAGTGGAGAGCACATTTTTGTACAGCCTTTCGTGTCAGTTGTTATCAGGTTCCTCATCATTGTGGTTTGTATGTTATGTGGGTGAGCCGTCGCAACCAGCCAAGACCACAGTTTCCTTGTTGCCTAGGAGAAAGGTCTGCAAAAGATGGCCGTCCTGCAGCAGATGCGACGGAAACCAGCAGCCGCCATGACGCCAAGGTGCAGACGGTATTTGCCCTTGGAAGAGCGTGCAGCTGTGAGTAGGGTAAGGACGTGGCGTCGAAACTCCGTCCGTGTTTCTACGTAGACTCACATCCTCCTGGACATTCTATAGGGCAGTACAGTTGCCTAGTCCAGGACTACAGGCAGAGACACACATCGTCGAACGGCTGAGAGGCGGTCTGCGACTCATCGTCTCACAATGGCTTAGTTCCTGATCTGCTTAGTAGAGCGGCGTCGTGTGCACAGGCCACCCTGATCATGTGCCCCCGGCACAGCCTGTTGTAGCAACGGCAGCCTATGACGCTCCGACGTGCCTCGGCATGGAGAGAGTGTTGGTGTGCACCTCTGTCAGGACTGTGGAACCAGACATGGATCCGTGCATGTATCTCTTTGTTATGTTTTTTCGTTATTCTCCACCCTTCCTCGCTTTTCTTTCCACTTTTCTTGGCGTGTCACCCTTTTGACACGCAGTTGAGCCAGCATTGACTGTTTGCCCTCCTCAGGAGTCACCGTCACAGCCGGCAGTGGATGTCATTGGTGTTTTATGCAGTGACAAAGGTTGATTGTACTTTACAGAGTGTCATTACAGCATGCCCTGTTGTTTGCTGAGTTTCGAATCCGAGTTGCGTGGGTGCGGTTACAGGAACTCGCATCCTGAATTCAATTGAGTTCAGGAGAGTTATACAGACCTAACCCACATTGTGCATTGGCCTGAACCTTGTTCCTGGCTCACAATAGCGGGTTAAAAGGGACCTGGAAAACGGCATTGGCCGATTGATGCAGGTAAGGGAGCTGCCGAGGCTCAGGGAAGGTATGTGATAC
This sequence comes from Eutreptiella sp. 'Long Island Sound 2002', assembly GCA_964036045.1. NCBI lineage: Eukaryota > Euglenozoa > Euglenophyceae > Eutreptiales > Eutreptiaceae > Eutreptiella > Eutreptiella sp. 'Long Island Sound 2002'. The sequence continues at coordinate 65,545,258 of OZ038383.1, read as the reverse complement.
CACAGATGTGTGGAACCTGTGTCATCACACCCCGGGAACCTTGAGCGCCAGAGGGTCCCCCTACAGGAGGGTGATAACCAAGCTGCGGCACCCTCTGGGCTGAATTCCAGCCAGTGAGCTTTGCTTCCATGCTACTGGCCCATTTTTGGGGTCTACCCCCATGTGGTGTATGTGTAACTTCTGTTTTGTCTACTGCCGTCACTGCAGTGTGCATGACTGAGTGCCATATGCGGGCGTCGCCTGCGATGGTGCCATGTATGTCCTGTTTGTGTGTAGAGCACATGTGTGGGCTGGTAAGGGTGAAGTCCCTAATTTCAGAGGTATGTTCCGCCCAAGTACGCCTTTCGGGGATACTTGTGCCTGGTGGGGGGGGTGTTCAGGTAATTCACAGCTGGTCCGGGATTTCAAATACCCATCCTTCCCTCCCTACTGTGCAGTTCTGCTAGGTCATTCCCAAATGGTCTTTCCAGACACAAGCCCTACTTGCGTCTTTGGGGGGGAGTGTTTTGGGATTAACCAGCCTTGTGAGGACCGCCTCTTTGGCTCCCCATGAGGACCCTTACGACGTCCCTGAGGTATCCCCCTCCTTCTGCTGAGATACCAAGCTTTTCCTTGTCTGCGGTTGCTGCAGAATTCACGTCTCCCGACCTCGTCGTTAATTGCCGCGAGTGGCTTCAGGCAATCAAGAAATTCCAACAATTTTATGTTGGTAGCCGAATTTCATCAGAATTCGATCAGGGTGTAATAGGTGCCAACAGGCGCCCGTCGTCGCAGTCGCAAATGTTGGTGTCGCCCGTGTGGCCGCTCTGATGAGCCAAATTTTTAAAGTGGTTTTTTGAAGAATTAACGGCGCAAAACACTTCGAGTGTTCCGCAATTTGTTTCTCTAATTTTTGACATAAGTCGCTGATTTTTCCCGTGAGGAGAAATCTCGAGACGCGCTTGAATCCCCCAAGTCAAATAACAAGGGACTCGCGCGTTGAAGCACCCTAGGGCGACCTAATGTGCCTCATAGGCACCATTGATGAGGGTTTACCCCTAACACCCTCATGTTCAGGCCATTGGCTCCCAGCTCAATATGCCCAAATGGTTATACATTTTTGGGAGTTTCCAAAAATTTTGCAATCTCATGTACTTGGCGCCGGAGTACATGTAGAAATATGTTGAGTTGGTATAATCTCCCTCTTTGCATGCCTCAACAACCGGGTCATATCACCTGTCTTCCCCGGAGTGTGCATATATGTCCATTATAACCCACGTGGCCACATTTTGTGCTTGCATGCCTAAAATCGACTTTCCGAAATGAGGTCGATTTCTAACCCAAGCACTTGCATGTGTGTTCAGGGACCACAGTACATAAAAATATAGGCATGCTTTGGCTTGGCTTCCGACACACGCCAGAGACCTCAACACTATTGCACCGCTGCACAGCTGTCCGTGCCTGTGCCTGCAGTGTACGCGCGCCCCCCTTTTTTCCACTGCAAGAAAAACAAAAACACAGGAGGAAAAAAAAAATTAGGGGGGGAGGAAGAGGGACACGACCACCAACGGCACACACGCACCGCACACAGCGCGCACACCGGTGAACAGGCACCCGTGGGCCAGGACACCACACACACACATGCGGCGAGGGCAGCAAATGGGACGGGACACCACGGCCTGGCACACCGGTGAACAGGAGTCAAGAGGCCCACAACACCGCACACACAAAACAGCACACCGAGCGGGGACACCGATGAACAGGAGCCAAGTGGCCCAGGACACGGCACAAACAAAACAAAAGACGGAGCAGGCACACCGGTAAACATGAGCCAAGTGGCCCAGGACACCGCGCACGCAAAGCAACACACCGAGCGGGCGCAACCGTGAAAAGGAGCCAAGTGGCCCAGGACACCGCACACGCAACACAACACACCCAGCAGGCACACCGGTGAACGGGAGCCAAGGGGCCCAGGACACCGCACACGCAACACAACACACCGAGCTGGCGCACCGGAGAGCAGGAGCCAAGTGGCCCAGGACACCGCAGACACAACGCAGGGAACCACGCGGGCACACTGGTGAACAGTAGCCAAGTGGACCAGGACACCGCACAAACAAAACGAAAGACAGAGCAGGCACACCGTTGAACAGGAGCCCAGTGGCCCAGGAGACCGCGCACGCAAAGCAACACACTGAGCGGGCGCATCGGTGAACAAGAGCCAAGTGGCCCAGGACACCGCACACGCAACACAACACACCCAGCGGGCACACCGGTGAACGGGAGCCAAGGGGCCCAGGAATCCGGACACGCAACACAACACACCGAGCGGGCGCACCGGTGAACAGGAGCAAAGTGGCCCAGGACACCGCAGACACAACACAACAAACCACGCGGGCACACCGGTGAACAGGAGCCAAGTGGCCTGGTCATGTGTGTGCAAGGGGATGAGGTTGTGTGTCCAGACCTTAGTGGGGGGCAGGACTCGTTTGCCGCAGCGGATGACGTCCCACGGTGTAGAAGGAACCATGGGTGGGGGTAGGGGCAGGGTGGTACCAACTTTAGCGTAGGTGTCAGACACCTCGTTGAACTCATGCCCGACGTGCCCTTCTACCCACTCGAGGGACTGGCCTCGGCTTAGGACCGATGACCATACTTGCTGGACCCAGAAGGCCTGCCGGACAGGGCGCTGAAGGCTGTGCAACGCGGCTATGGCACCTTGGCAGTCCAGACTGATACCCTGACCATCGGGGGAGAGGGAGGAGCCTAGAAGGGCACCAACTAACTCGGCCATGTAGGAGTTTAGCACTCCTGGGACGCGACAGACGGCGATAGTGCCGCTGCAGAGCACAGCAGAGGCGCCTGACGACAGGGGGTAGCCGAGCTTGCTACCGTCCGTGTAAGTGGCATCAGGGGAAGAGCGATGTGGGAGGAGATATACTGTCAACCCTGATATGGATAGAAGAGGAATGGCGTCGCGTATGGTGGATTGCGCCTGCCACATCACGGGCAGGGGGGGGTTGGTGCGTCTTTGGGGGATCCCAGCTGGCTGGCGGCCGACAGGAACAAGTTGTATGGTGAGAGGGGGAAGCTAGGGGGGGACATGAAAAATTTAGGGAGACCGGTATTACGATGGAGGGCGTCCAGGACACGTGTAGGGTAGAGGACGGGGTAAAATGAGAGGCCAAGGCCGTGGCGGCGGTGTGTGTAGAAGGTTTTCTTGGTGACGAGGGGGGGCAGGCCAGTGACACCTAGGACAAACCTCTCGACAACGGAGGAAAGGTCGAGTAACTGTTCTCGGGAGAGGGGCAGACATTCGGTACGGTAATCAAGTCTCGGGAGGACCATTGTATTGATTAGGCGAACCCGGTCCAGTACTTGAATGGGCTGCGCATGTAATTCCGCAATCTGAGCGCTGAGCTCGGCGCGGATGAGGTCCAAAGCCGATCTCAGGTCGAAGCAAGCAGGGAGAGGGTGACTCAGATGCATCAGGTGTTGCACTGCCTTAATCCGGTGCACCGTGCTCAGAGCCCACGTCGGTGGCTCCTCTGCATGTACACTGGACCATGGCGAGGGACCTGACACCCGAACGGGAGATGAAGGGTTGAGGTACCTTGGGAGGGAGGGTGCAACAGGGGGTGCGGAGACGAGGGGAAGGCGTTCACTCTTCAGAACGTTGCACTGGCAGGCTATAAGCGACAGGGCCTCCCGAACTGTGTCGGCAATCGCTTGGCTTCTTTCTGGGGGGACTTGGGCCCTGATGTTGTCCACGTACGCACAGAAAACTATACCGCGACACGCAAGGTAGCGCAGGGAGATCTCCAAAACTACGATGAAAATGGAACAGGAGAGGGGACATTCCTGCTTGACTCCATAGGTGGTGGTAAAAACTTCATTCGGGGTGCCCCTGATAAAATTGGCTCCGTGCTCGAGTGCCAGGGAAATGATGCGCAGCAACTTGAGCGGAGTACAAACTCTGTCTAGGACTGTGCAGATGAGGTGTTTCGGGGAAGCTATCGAAGGCATGATAGACGTCGAAGGCTAGGATGGCTTCGCGCCTGTCAAACTGTCCGACATCATGCATAAAGGCGTGGGTGGCCTGTGCTGGGGAGTGTCCCTGTTTACCGCAAAATTGACGTGGGTGTAGCTGGGGGGAGTGCAGGGAGTATAGGGTGGTGTGGACCCATCGCATGAGGGGTCGGTAAATCGAATTACTCATGGCGATGGGGCGCCAGCGGTCAGGATCCTGCCATTTTGCCCTTCCTCTGAAAAGGCAAAAGGTCCCTGAGACCAAACACTCACAGGGCAGGGTCCCGGAATCATAACACGTTACGAGGCATGAGTGGATCACAGACAAGGCAGAGTCGGGTAACATGTACAGTAGGTAGGGGGGGACTCCATCGGGTCCGGGGGATTTCTTCCGTGCAGCCCTGGCCAGAGAGCGGAGCTCGAGTAAGATGGGGGGGGAGGTCGTGGAGGCGCTCAACCAGACGAATGAGAGACGCTGCGTCCTCCGACCACTGGGTATTGCGGTGCAGTATGCGCTCGATTTTACGGCCGGGGACAGGGAGGGTAGACTGGGCGGGGGGGACAGGAGGGAATGTTTTACACGGCGGTAAAACAGCTTGGAGCGGCGCTTGGCTTGCTTGGCCGGCTGATTTACCACAGAATCCCAATCGGTGACAGGGGGGTCAGGTTCCCGGGTAGGGGCATGGGAGTCATTTACGACCCGCATGGCCTCAAGCATCTGTCTCGCCAGTGACTGACAAACCGTCTGTACGGATTCGGGGGCAATTAAGGGTTCGGCTTGTGGTGACGGGGTGCTCATCCCGCGCTGGAAGCGTTTGACGTCCCTGCGATTCCACAGCGCACACCGGGGGGGCAGGGCGTTCGGCACCGTCCAGGGGACGGTCCTCACCACTACGGGGTCGTGGTCCTGCGCACCAGGCACTCTGGAAAAGCCTAGGACGGAAGCGGCAGATGGCAGAAAAAGGGCACAAAAAAGTCGCGAGCCGTAAACCGGGTCAATATAGCTCTTTGAGCCTCCGTATCTGTGCATGCGCGTGTACGGGGTGTGTGGTGAGTGCGGGAGCAGGAGGTCACTTGGGGCAGAGGACCTTTCTTTGGCGACAAGCCAAGGCCAAATATTTGGCTTTAGTGCCGTCGTGTGGGACGCCTCAGTGACCGCATTGAAATCCCTGAGCAGTATGAGGTTGCGGGAAAGTATGGGGTCCAGGACGGGTTCGCAAGTGTGCTTATCTCTAATCCAGTGCGGGCCGTAAAAGGATGCCACACGTACTGCAGGTACACTGGGGTAAGTGTGTAGGGACAGTAAGTAAGTAAGTAAGGGCGGCCGCGTCCGCAGCCTCATCTGACATCTCCTTGCTTGTTTTACATTGCAGCCGCCCCTGGCGAAAGAGAGAGCTCTCCACCATCAGTTCAAGTAAGAAAAAGTCACTACCATGTCTTTCTTGGGGTACTCAATCCAGGCTACAGCCCCCCTTCTTGCCTAAGAAAGTGCTGAGACTAACACTTAAACATTTTTGTTTCTCTCATGAAGCTTCAAGTACACTTTCTCAGCAACTAGGGGTAAATCCCTAGCACCCCCATGAAGTTCACCCCTACCACTCAGAGAAGCGGAGGTATCATCCCTCATGGAGGTTATAGCGAAATAAAGTAGGCACTCCATGCCTTGGGCCTTGTAGGTTAAGCCTAGTGGTCTCCCGCCTCAGGACCCCTATACTCAAATGTTACTACTACTTATTGTGGTTCCAGATTGTAACTGTTTCTGGATTCAGTTGCTTGGCCAAGTCATTTCCTGTGTCTGGCCTAACTCCTCTGCCCCAGATTCCTAACCAACTCCATTTCATCCAAAAGAGTGCACATGAAGTGCTGGGTGCTATCTTGGAGGCCTGAGTCATGCCAGTTTTCAGATCAAATCATTTGTCTTGTTTATAAAACCATTTGAGTTGCATATTTGATTCCTCATTTGTCTATATGCAGCCCCTCTTTGCTTACAATGCTTTGATTTGGAGGAATACCATCACAATTCTGACTTTGATCCTGTTTGTGGTGTTCCTTGTTCGTGGACTTTACCTTTTTGCAGTTTTGGGAAAACATCTTTCGAAAAGCAATCAAGGTTTTCAATATCAACAACAAGCAAGGGATACCAGAAACTCTTTCTGGTAGCAGAGGCTTACACCCTCGCCAAGCTAAAGCACAAGAAATCCACAGCGTATTGAGCAATGTCACGTCCATCAGTTACAGTGAGCGCCAAGACCCTGCCAATCAGGTCCCAGCCAACGGCGGGGCCTGTAGCAGGACCTTCCAGGGCTATGTCCCTGAGCGGAAGAGATGATACAGTCGTTGTGGACACTACTGGCTGGCGCGGAGAGCACCAAGCAAGAGGGGCGGAAGAAAAATATATGAGAGAAGCCCCTGAGGCGCCTGTGTTAACCCAGGAACGCCTCAGAAGCCTCGAAGGGAAGGATCCGATGGCGGCTGCCCTCCTGTGTGTCGTATCTTTCCTACCTCTTTCTGAGGATGCCCCTGATACTGACTCCTTGGCCGCTGAGGAAGCCCAGGCTGCGATGGAGAAGGTCGCCAGCCCCAAAGTGAAAGCCTGGAGAAAAGCGGGAAAAAAGGAGAAGGAGAAAGAATCAATGAAGGCGTATCCCATGTTCGGCACCACGTGGGGTGAGGGGTTCGAAGCACCTAATGGGGAAACATCCGCCACGACGTCCAATGACTCCTCGGAATGGGAGGAGGACTGGACATCTAGAGAGCCTACCCCGTCGTTACCTTCAAGGCCAAGACCACCTTCGCCACGTGGGGTGTGCCCCGAGCCCGTGCGCGTGGAAAGATGTTTACCTTCACGTATGGCTGCCCCTAAACTCGGTCTGGAATCGGACCATGGAACTCATTCCCCGGGTTCTGGGGGCTGGGGATGAAGATCCTGATTTGAATGCACTGTCTGCAGCACTCAAGGCTAAACTGGGGCTGTCTGAACTGGAGAAGCCCCCCTCGACCATGTCCCCGGGTGTTGAACTCCTGACCCGGGGCGTGGAAAGCTGCAGAGGGATCCGCAGCACCCCCTTGGACACTTGTCCAAGCCCTTTCCATCCTCGTGTGAGGACTGTACCTGTATGCACTATTGGGGATTCTACTGAGACTGAGATGGAGGGCTATAGGCTGGCTGCACTGGCGCCACTTGCCACTGTCTACCCCTCACCCCCCTCAGGTGGAAAAGGTGACACTGGTGTACCAGGTCGGGGTAAGAAGGGCATCGCCACAGCGAACCTTCAGATCGAGCTCCCTGAGTTCGATCCTAAAAGCTTGCCCGGAGTTTCTACTCCTCACCGGACAGCAACATGCTGATGTCCGGACCAAGTGCACGCTCATCAAGAAGTCGTGGCAGAAAAAGTTCCTTCAGCAGCAGGTGAAAACTGCCATCAAGAAGAGCTCCAGTTGGGGAGACTTCCTTAAAAGACTGGAACAAATGTACCAAGTCTACGAAACAGACCTGATTGTCCGTACGGAGATAGAGGAACTACCCCCACCTCCTGAGTTCCCCAAAGCTGCCCGTAATTCTGAGTTCGTGGCGCAACTTGAGAAGCTAATGGGGAGGATGAACCCCTCCTCATACGGGCCTACATAGCCTCATCTGTGGCTCGTGGATAAAATTCCTCCTCGGGACCTGGGAGAATTGTAAGTAGACGTCCTAGAGGAAATCCCGGACTCATTCCTACGATGAGTTGGTCGATCTTCTGATCGAACTCGCCATGGAGAGAGAAAACGACTCTCACATGGATAAATACCTGCGCAAACATCTGCGGAGGGAGGCCCCTGCTGATTAGACTCAGGGAGAGAGGTCCCCACAACCCCACTCTAACCCTGGAAAGGGTAAGGGAGGGCAACTGAAGCATATGAAGGAGACCCCAACCGCTAAAGGCAAGGGAGCCCCCAGTCTTTTTTATTGACAGTCTACGGACGACAAGGGGGGACCATGTCACGCCCCTGACTGCGATGGACGTAGCTCGTGTATGCTCCAGTTGCAGCGGAAGCAGAAGACCAAGGATGGTCAGGAGGTCAAACACCAGGACCACTTCTGCTGCACTATCACGTGTGGCTACTGCGGCAAGAGGAGGCACTACGAGGATGAGTGCCGCATAAAACGCCGTGAGTCCCAGAAGCTAAAGAAGGCCGAGGAAGAATGGCGTAACAACGCGGGTAATGGGGGGGGAGGCAGTACTTCTGGGGGAACTCCCGGTGGAGGTACACCTGGAGGAGGGCAAGCAAACTCCGCACCCCCCACAGGTGAAAAACCAGGCCCCACCCTCAAGGGTGAGCAGCCTGGGGAGAAGCGAACCGTACCCTCTACCCCCAGCGCCGTTGACGCTGACAAGGCAAACGAGAACGCCAAGAAGCGCCGCCTCAACTGACACTCTACGTGCCTGCAGGCGGTGGGCTTTGAAGTGAAATTCCCTGAAGGGGAAGAGGGGGGCGGCTCCGAGGAAGAAGATTTGGTTTTCTGGATCATCGTCGAAATAGGTGATCAGGTTTACAAAGCGGTCTTGGACACAGGCGCCACGCTCTCAATCGTGGCCCGCAGATTGCTAAAACAAGCCAAGATCTGGAGAACCAAAACAGTGGCCATAAGGGTAGGGGATGGTCGGACCATCCATTCTCTGGGGGGTGTTGATGTGACTGTATGTCTAGGCGATGAGGAGGTGACGCGGCACTGCCAAGTGCTTGACACTGACGCCTTTGACATTGTCATTGGCACTGATTTTCTGCGCTTCAACCCCCACGTGAAGTTGCTGTCCTTGCAATGTCCCTACGCCCTTCACTGCAATTTTGGCAGTGGCCTATACTCTGTCCCTCTGAGGCTGTCAGGTCTGAAAGAATCCTGTCTACAATACGTGAAGCAGTCTTACAGAACTGAGAACTATCATTTGGTGCCGCCAGTGTTGGAAAATGGACTGGCCGCCCTGCAGCTGGACCTGAATGAAATTCAGGTAGAACTTTTCGCGAGTAAAGATCAGCATCTGATGCAGCTCTACGTTTCGCGGAACCTAAACAATGCGTACCGCGTTTACTGGAAATCAATGGGGTTGTGCTACGTAAAAACCCCCTTTCTCCCAGCTCGCCAAGGTGATTACCAAAATCGCCCTGGAAGGAGCAAGAGTGGTCCTGTGCACCCCCGACTGGGGTACCACAGGTGAACACGCCTATTGGAGGCGCCTCTTGGACCGTATGACCGTGGGAAGGACTGAACTGCCCAACGGTCCCATCTACGTCCCTGAGGACTCTCAAGAGACCATGCCCGCGCCTGAATGGGGCAGTTTCATATCCATCGTAGATGGTGCTCTAAACCCCGTGCCCGTGAGTGACCTTGATCAGGTTGTACTCAAGGAGTTGATGGCAGAAAACAAGGGCCTTGCCCTCCGTGATCCCAAGAAGATATCTGAGTACTCTTCCGTTACCACTACGAGTGGTGAGTGCCCTGATGAGCCAGAGACACCAGCAGTCTCTACTCCGCTGGCTGATGCTGATGACCGCCTGAGCGATATCGCCAGTGTAATACGCCCGGTCGACCCGGAGGTTGTGACACTGAAGCATAGCGCTTTCCTAGCGCAGTTGCTCATGGAAGAGGTGGATCTCGGGGAGTCCGCCCCTGGTGGGTCTAATGATCACGCAGTGTTCTCAATGAGGGCCACTGATGGTTCCTCAGGTCAGGTACCTGGCGCTAAACCCTCACCCAATAACATGCCCGTCTCTTGGTATGACGTGCCGGAACTACAGCAGGTCCTGTGGGCTAAGGCTGAGGGTATCGAGCGACGGACCCGCCTGGACCTCCTCAAGAGGACCTGGAAAACCTCTATTTGATGCGAGGAGGATGATGAAGAGATGACTCTCCCCGATCCTGAGACCCCTCTGGTATACTCCCTCCACTACGCCCAGGAACGCCAGGACTGGGAGGATGAGTTGCCCCCCGAAACGGTGGGGCGTATCAAAAAGCAGGATAGAGGGAAGAGTAACCTCCGCGCTGAGGAGGATTTTCCCGAGAAAGTGGAGAGCATGAATCTCGACCCCCGTCTCACTAGGCTCATCCACAACTATCAGGAGGTTTTCGGAGCGTTGCGCCCATCTCTGTCTTGTAAGAAACTGGTCCAGATGGACCTCAAACTGAAACCAGAGTTCGAAGGGTCGGTAGTGAGGCGGCGTCCATACCCCGCCCAACAAGACCAAATCAACGAGATTGAACGCCAGATCCAGGGGGTATAGATGCTGGCCTTGTCGAGGAGTATAAGCACGGGGACTACCCCCGCCATTGTAGCCCTTGTTTTTTGGTTGCTAAACCTGGGTCCACTGCCATGCGCTTGGTCGTTGACTATGGGGAGGTCAATAAAAAGACCCAGAACCACTCAGGGAGTATCCCCAACATGGGAAACACCCTGGAGAGAATCGCTAAGTGTCGATTCAAGACCAAGATGGATAAGCGCAGTGGCTTCTGGCAAGTAGACCTAACCCAAGCAGCCCAGGAACTGCTCGCCTTTGTAACCCCTAAGGGGCGTGTCTTGCGCTGGAAGGTCATGCCCTTTGGTGTCGCGAATGCCCCTGCTCTCTTTCAGGAGCTGATGAACAAAATCCTATATATCCTGAGACGCAGACCCCTCTGCAGGAACAGGTTTCCCGCGGGGCTGAATTGGAGGCCCACATCGACGACGTGAGCCTAGGTACTAATACCCAGGAGGATCATATCCTCCTCCTGCAAGAGGTTTTCACCGTCTGTCAGGAAAACCATCTCTGCATCAAACTCGAGAAGTGTGAGTTTATGCGAGAGGAGATGGAGTACCTAGGGTTTGACGTGGGGTATGGCTGGTGGAAACCAGCCGCGTCTAACATGCAGCCCCTACAGGACATGCAGATACGTGACGACCCTAAGAATGGTCCACAGGATGTGAGGAGTTTCATTGGCGCCTGCAATTTTTACAGACGCCATATCCACAATTTTACTTATTCATCAGCCCCCCTGACTGACCTTATGAAGAAGACCTACCCTTGGCGGTGGACCGACAAGGAGGAGGCCTGTCTCCAGGATTTGAAGAGGAAAATATCCTCCACCAACTGCCTGGGGGTGCCCCGCCCTAAGGGCGAGATAATACTCGTCACGGATGCGTGTGACGTAGGGGGGGGTGGTACCCTATACCAGTGGCAGGAGCTTAACCCCAATGAGTTGTCGCACTGCCAGTTTCACACTTCAGGTCTGAACCGCGATGGAACCCTGTATCATGACAATGAATGGCGTCTGGTGCCTCTGGAGCATTGGAACTGGAAATTAAATCAAGCACGATCCAACTACAGTACCTACGACCAGGAACTCCTGGCTGGGATGCTCGTGCTCTCTTCCGAATCCCGTCTTCTAGGTACTAACCCTGTTGTATGGCTCAGTGACCAAGAGCCCGTGAAGACATTTCAGAAGGGCCCGCCTCCTAGAAAAGCGAAACTAAAACGATGGTGGACATACCTGAGTCAGTTCAGGTTGACCGTCCATCATATATCAGGTACAAAGAACGAGATGGCTGACTACATCTCACGTAATAACTTCGACGCCCTCCTAGGTGAGAGCTCTGAAGCGTTGGCCAAAGAGGCGTTCCAACGTATGGATGTCCAGCTGGACCTATCCATGCATACAGCAGGTGTACTGGAGGGCTGGAGCCTGACATACTACCAGGCTGAGTACCAATGTGTACTCAGTTTCCTCAGTGATGGCCTAGAGGCACGCCTAATAGATGGCGACCGCTGGTATAAAGATAACCAGTACCTATACTATGAGGACCGCATAGTTGTGCCTGAGGCACGACTGGACGGCTGTCTGCAGTGGGCACACCACAGCTCCGGACACACAGGGTGCAACCAGTCTGCTGCTTTCTTCAGTGAGCGTTTCTACTGCCGACTAACCCAGTCTGAACTACGTGCCCGTATGCAGTCCATAGTGGACTCCTGTGACTGTCACACCAGCAAACAGAGCGACTCACGTGACAGAGGACTGGTCTCCAGTCTCCTGATACCCTACTGTGCCAACTCTCTGTTGTACGCGGATTTCATCCACGGTCTGCCTAAGTTTGGTGGCTATGATAGTTGTTTGGTGGTCACCTGTGGTCTAACCCGCTTCAGACGTGCTTTCCCCTGCAACAAGAAAATCACAGGAGAGCAGACTGTGAAGATCCTGGTGAAGGAGTGGTTTGAGCCCTATGGGGCGCTTAAGGAGATCCACTCTGATGAAGATGTACGCATCCGGAGTGATACCGGTTGGTACAAGCGAGTGCTGGACACCCGGAACATCCAGGTAACCACAGGTGTACCTTACACGCACACGTCTAACCCTCTTCGTGAGAGACAGAATCGTGTGGTGGAGCAGAATCTGAGGATTCTGATGAAACAGGAGCGCACCAAAGATTGGGTACGCCTGTTGCCCTCGGCCATTCTGACCACGAACTCCCAAGAGAGTTCTTCAACCGGCTATACCCCCAACGAACTGTTCCATGGGGGGTGTCCTGCGTGGTTTTTCAAAACCCCCTTCCCAGAGGACTATAAGAGCCCAGTTGAGGACTGGCTGGAGCACAAGCAGGACGTGGCTAACAGGGCCAGAGCTAACCTGAAACGCGTTTGAGAACGCGAACTAACCCGGCGTAACCGCACGAGACGTCCTGTCAGTTTCAACGTAGCAGACTTGGTGCTTGTACACCACTCACGATTGCCCACATGGCCCCGCAACTGTTTGCAGCACCTCGACGTATCATCAGGATAGAAGGATCCAGGATCCATGTCAGGTGCAGCCCCCGTCTAGGTGGGGAGCTGCTGTGTGCTCCTAAGCAACTCAGACACTACCACTCCCCTGATGAACTATCGTGGGATGGGTGGCACTTGCCTGACTGTGAGATCGAGCGTATCGACCTAGAGAGCGCTGCCACCCCTGAGGAGGCAGACGAACTCCAGGAGATGACTGCCGGGGAAACGGCAGTCGATGGCTACTACGTGGTTGCAGGTATTGCACGCCACGAGTATAAACAGGGCTGGAAATTCCTGACTCTGTGGGATGGCTATGGGCTATCAGAGGCTACCTGGGAGCCTATGTCAGCCTTCATACAGCCAGATGGGAGTATCAACCCCATCTTTTGTTCCTACCTCGTTGAGAACAACGAGGGGCAGTTGCTAACCCGTGCTGAGACCCTGTCCCAGCGTAAGAAGAGGAACGAACCTCCCAGGGTCGGTGAGCACTCTGAGCACTGCACCAACTGTGGCTGTGCCCTGCAGTCCCATGCCTATGGCTACCGGCGTGAGCCAGATGGCCGCTTATCAGGTTTGCAGCCAACCAGCGAGTGTTTGCCTTGTTGACCATGTGTGCCATGGGACCTGCCCTGATGTTATGACCTTGGGGAGCCAACCATGAACGGTGGCTAGCTATTCTAATGACCAGGGGAGAATGACAAGCAAGGTGTGTTCACCCTCCTTGGGGACAAGCATGCCCACAGTTAGGACCCCTAACTGGTCCAGACCCATGGGGTTCTACCCTTCCTAACCTGGTCGGTATACATGTCTGCCTAGGTATGTGTGAGTGTGCTATGCCTGAGGTCCTAAGAGCAAGTTGCACAAGTGGTGTCCTAATTATGCCCAAGTCTGCACTCTTGCTAAACCTGGAGGGTTGTCTTATTGATGCCACGGGGAACGCCCCGGGTCTCCCCTCCCCTATGCGCCCAATTTCTCTGCTGGCGCAAAACCTTGGGGGAATACCCAGCGTACGAATCCAGGTATTGTTTGTCCTACCTACCTGACTACTAAAGGGAGGGGTGGCCAAAAGCTATGAAGGCATGAAAACGCCATTTTGCTAAGTGGCGAAAACGCTGACCTAACCACTGCCACAGCCCACCAGCCCAGCTAAAATTGCAGGAAACAGGTGGGACTGTGACACATGCACTACAGGTCCTACACACCCTACAGTGGCACCATCCTGGTGGCCGAGCGCTACTGCAACTGGCTCAAGCCCCCACTCAGGATTACCACTCCTACACGCACGCTCTACTGGGTGGCGTTGAAGATAATGTCGTGGGTCGTAATGACCCTCCTGTGAAGGAGACAAGAGAACACAGCGCTGCTAAGCAACTGTGGCCTAACAGGGACGTCACAACACGTTTCCCTGCTAGGGCTTGGAGGGGAAGGACGCACAGGTGGCGTGCACAGCGTTGATGTCGATTGAGTCGAACTGCCCTCGCCACTCTCCGCTGAGGCGCAGTCAATTGATTGTGTGATCACCGCCCCTGTTTAGCTGGGGCAGAAGAATGGGATAGCCGCCGAAGGCAGCTGCTGCGTGCACCAATCACCCGGTATCTCTCCGACCTGTACAACAGAGGCCAATGGACTGGGTACAGGACGGAGGAACCAAGACACACTCCACGTATTATACGCTTCTTAGTGTGCCCTATAATACACTGTTACTGAACCCAGTTGCAAGCAAGCAAGCTTAAGGACTTTGCCCGTTCCCTTATGGAACGTAGGGCGAAGCCCTGGGTAACCTGGCAAGGGTTCATACCGCGTGCACAGCGCGCGGCCTACTGTTAAATCCCTTTAATGCATCGTGTGCACGCATGCAGGGAAGGGAGGCGAGACCAAAACCACTGTAACCAAACTGACTGAACCAGAAGGTGAGCTCCTCCTGGGCTTACCTACCTTACTCACCATGCATCGTGGGAATGCCGAAGTGAAGCGAACGCAAAACAAACCTAAGCGTTTAGACAACCCTACTTTAACGCACAAACGACGCAAACACGAGCACACACTTCTCCTCTGGACCTGGGAAGAGAAGGGAAGGTGGGTGCATGCAGAAGGAAGCGTGGCAACGTGTGTATGTCGGAATCCAGCACATGCATCGTGAGCACTTCATCTTTTCTAACCCTACGTGCGCACTACGTGCACCATTCGTCGAGCATACCTTTCAACCTTGTTTTTACCTGTGCAGGGGGAATGCAGGAGTCGCCCAACCCCCCGGAGACACGACAGAGACAACCCTAACGTTTTAAAGAAAAAACCACGACGAACACAATGCATACGTGTGTCATGACACTGGCATACCTGAGAGGCGAATTTTTCGCCTGCTCTTCCTTTTGTTTGTGTTTTTGAGGTTTGTCCCTACTTTTTATAAACATTTTGATGCAACCATGCAGAAATCTTTGGTTTCTCCCTGTCAAGGCGCGGCACACACCCCTCTACTTGAGTGCCTTGTAGTGCCGTTAACCCCTTTTCTGGGCGCGGCTCTGTTGCGCTTGTCTGTGACTTTGAGTTTGGGCCTATAAATGACGATTTCTAACGTCTTATCGTCACTTTTTAGCGATTTGACTTGTTAGGTCGCTCAACGTTCCACTAAACCACAGGATTCACTCCCTGTTGGTCCTCATCTCTTTTTTTTTCACCTCCTCGAGTTTTGTGGGTTCCATCAGGAGTATTGCTCCGCCCTGGTTATTGGTCAGGACGATTACTGAAATACGTTGTTTATACAGCGATGACCGTCCGCATTAGAGCGTTCGATCATACCCTAGTGGGTAGCAATGCAGACTCTAGGGAGGGGGTCATGGGTTCAGACCCCACTGCCCCCAAACTGTTTTTCCAAAAAGGTTACGCTCACGCCAGCTACTTTTGAGGAATGCCCATTCGAACTGACATCATTCGGGTACATCACGCTGTTTGTAAAGGGTACCAGCAGTGTGAACAGCTTCTTTGGACAGATGAGGAGGCTTTGTGAAGGTCTAAACCATTTTCTCAGGTAATTTCAGGGTAATTTGAGTCTTTTTCCCTGGTCCTACTAGCTTAGCTAACTAGTACTCCAGGGGGGAGTAAGAAAAAGTCACTACCATGTCTTTCTTGGGACACCTGATCCAGGCTACACCCCCCCTTTTTGCCTAAGGAAGTGCTGAGACTAACACTTAAACATTTTTGTTTCTCTCATGAAGCTTTAAGTACACTTTCTCAGCAACTAGGGTTGAAACCCTAGCACCCCCATGAAGTTCACTCCTACCGCTCAAAGGAGCGGAGGTATCATCCGTCATGGAGGTTATACCGAAAGAAAATAGGCACTCCATGCCTTGGGCCTTGTAGGTTAAGCCTAGTGGTCTCCCACCACAGGACCCCTATACTCAAATGTTACTACTACTTATTGTGGCTCCAGATTGTAACTATTTCTGAATTCAGTTGCTTGGCCAAGAAATGTCCTGTGTCTGGCCTAACTCGTATGCCCCAGATTCGTAACCAACTCCATGTCATCCAAAAGAGTGAACATGAAGTGCTCGGTGCTATCTTGGAGGCCTGAGTCATGCCAGTTTTCAGATAAAATCCTTTGTTTTGTTTATAAAACCATTTGAGTTGCATATTTGATTCCTCATTTGTCTATATGCAGCCCCTCTTTGCTTACAATGCTTTGATTTGGAGGAATACAATCAAAATTCTGACTCTGATCCTGTTTGTGGTGTTCCTTGTTCGTGGACTTTACCTTTTTGCAGTTTTGGGGAAACATCTTTCGAAAAGCAATCAAGGTTTTCAATATCAACAACAAGCAAGGGATACGAGAAACTCTTTCTGTTCCCCTGGCGACCCCTTTCTCACCTCACGGCCGAGAACTTCAACCAGGTTCCCTTGGGGCATGATCGGCGGTAGGTGTCCTTCAGTCACTGCCCTCACAGTCTCAGCTCCTTCCGGTCACCCATCGAAGGATCCTCCGGCCTTCCCCCCCTAGCACAGCCTTTTGGGCGCCTGCAGGCGGGTTTCCTGTGGATAGCCCTTGCTGACAGCGGAGCATTTCTCTCTGTCAACCACATTCCACCTCCCCCCATCCCTCACGGGTTGGAGTACCCACCCGGCTCCCGGATGCACTTGGGTGTCGGCGATCCGCGGCTGGAGGCCAGGGGGCGACCCTTTCCACGTTCCCCCAGGTCCCGCTCACGCTTGAACCTACGTGTCCTTAGGCCATTGACCCGGAAAATTTCAGGGTCAACCCTCACCCCTGCAGACACCTCACGGCCGTCCCGGAGTTCAGGGCATTTCTCCCACTTCCCGTGGCCAGGCTCCCCATGGTTGGCCCATGGTTCACCACTCCATGGCGACCGGCTTCTCGATCCCACGGGGCTGTTCCTTGGCGCTTTCAGCCTCCCATCCCATCCCTTGTCCCCATTTGCAACATCCCGTCACCGGCCCACTCCCAGCGTCCTGTGGATTCCCTATCCCCCGGGGCTGTTGTGCGGCCCCATCCCATCCCTCATCCCGTGTTTATACCCCAGCGGGCCGCCAGCAACCCTGTGGCGCGGGCCCTCTGGATCCTCATCCATCCGGGGACCGTTTCGTGCGCCTAGCACTGGTCGCTCCCTTCCCGTCCCCGCTCCCTCCCCCTGCGCCGAGTCCCATCACCCACCTCGGTCTTTACCCCGCGTCCTGCATCTTCCGTGTCCCCCTGGGGCCGTCCTGTGACCCTAGCCACACGCCCTTTTCTGCCCCGTTCCCTAATCTCAGCAACCCGTGTTTTTACCCCACCAGGATGCCAGCAACCCTTTGGCGCGGGCCCACTGGATCCGCATCCTGCCTGAGACCGGCTCGTGCGACTAGCACTGTTCGCTCCCTTCCCGTCCCCTTCCGCTTGCGTGCTGTGCTCTCCTCAGGACCTGTGGTGTTTCCTTCTTCCTGGCCCCCGTGCCGCCCGTCACTCGTGCCTTTCCCCCACCTGGTCACCCGTCGTTGTTGTTTTTGCCTTTTTTTTCGCGCGCCACCCGCGGTCTCTCGTCTGCCCGTTTGCTCCGCCCCGTTCCCCCGCCGCCCGATCGGTCTGCGCTTCTTGCCCCCCTGTGTTGTTGCAGGGTGTTGTTCGTGCTTTTTTTTTGCCCCCCCCCTCCCCGCCGTGCCTCCTGCCTTGTGGTTCTCTCCTCCCTCCATGCACGCACAACAACTCGGCACAGGCCATCTGTCACTGCTCCCCTCGGTGTTCTTGCCCTGTCCCATCGCCCTCCTGGGGCGTGGCCCTTGGCGGTCCCCGGCCATGCCAGGTGGGCGCCCCTCCCTCGCGTCTCACTCATTTCTCTGCCCTCCACCCTACCCTCTCTTCTGTCTCCTGCCCGCCCTCTTACTGTTGTTCTCCTGCTCCGTGTCCAATCTGCGAGTCGTCCCCGCGCCATGGTTGTATCTCGCGCGCTTGCACTCACCTCAGGGCCTCTGCCCTGTCCTTTGACGTGTAGGCCGACTTGGGCGTCCTCCCCAGATACCCCTTCGAGGCAGCTCCCCCATCGTCCTCCCCTGCCGGCCTCCCCTCCATCAGTTCCATGAAGGTGGGGCAGGACGGCAGGTACGGCTCAATGCGGGTCAGCGGCATGGTGTTTTTCTGTGCGAGACGATGTGTACCCTTGCGCCTCAGTTGGCTCCCTGCTTCCCCCTCCTCCTCTCGCGCGGCCCCACCCCCTCTGTTTGTCCTTCTTTGGTGCCTTGGTGTTTGACCCAAGTTTCGTTTTGGTTTTTTTTCTTTTTCGGTGCCCCCCTGGTCGCGTGTGCCCCCTGCTCTTCTCCGTGCTACCCCTGTCTTGCCGCCCTGTGCCCCCTCCCTCGCCTGTTTCCCCTCCCATCTGCCGGCTCTCTGTAGGTCCTGCCTGTTTTTCTCGGACCCCCCTCTCCGCCTTTGCCGCGCTTCCATTCGTGTGTGCCAGGCCCGCACTCTACCCCTGCCCCTCTCTGTCATCCCTACCCTGTCCCCTGGTGGCTCACCTACCCTTGTGTTTTTCCCTCGATCCCTGTCTCTCTCCTCTTCCGGGATGCCATGGTCCACTGTCTGGGGGGGGGGGGGTTTTACTTGCGGACTGGACTGTGGCCCTGCTCGTGGACGGGTTAGACACTGGCTGTTGGGATTCGACGACCGCAATGTCCCTCACGCTGCGCGCACAAGTGAAAAGTAGTCCACAGTAGCCGCCGCGGCACTCGGAGGCCCGTCTCCCCGATGGCGCTCCACATTACCTCCGGCCGGTCGCGATAATCACGACCCTATGTTCTGGATCTCCGCCGGCGCTCCTGGCAGTGCTGCACGGCTCCGTGCCGCCGCCCGTCGTACTCCACAAGCACTCCAGTACTGTACCCCATTCCTACCGTCGTTCAGCATTATGCTAGTCTTCTCGTTCTGCCCCACACTGTTTGCGGTACCCACGTCACGTCCCTCGTCCCGCTGCCCGGCCGCTCTGTCTGCACCGGTCTGCGCTTCAGTACTCCGCCGCTCCTCCTGCTCCTGCCGCGGGCCCTGTTCCCTCCGCTGAAGGTTCTCGCCTGTGTCCGCCATCCCCATCCGCTACTACCGCCGGCCATGTCCCTACCCTTCTGCACGCACCTGCGCCCCTCCGCGCCCTTCCTCCTCTCCTTGTGTCCTTCACACCCTCCCCTTACCCTCCCTCACCTTCCCCGACTCCCCGGGTCCTCCTCTCCTGCAGCCTTCCTCGCTTCTCGTCTGCCCGTCCCTCCTGCACTCCCCTGGTCCCCGGCCCCCGGCGCTTCTCGGTCCTGCTCCTGCCCCGTCCTACAGCCTCGCCCCCGTACCACCCCTCCCGCTGCAAGAGGTCCCGCAGCATCGGAACCCTGGGCTTACTCCCCTTCCCCTTGGGACAGTCCAGGTTCACCCCCGGGAGCGCCTCTCCCAGCATCCTCCTCCACCGGCCCTCCTCCATCTCTGGCCCCCTTTCCCCGGGCCTCCCTGCCCTGCCGACCAGGTCGCTGAAGGGGTGGGTCCCCCTCCTCTCCTGCCTCCCCCTTGTCCTCCCCGCCCACTTCACGTAGCGGACCAGCTCCGCAACGTCCCCCACCGTCCACCCTGCAACTGTCCCCGGCCCCCTCCTTACCAGCGGCGGCGCATACCGCCGCAGCGGTGGCGACTCCGAGTCCAAGTCCGTCGGTGTCGGCTCTGGGCTGGGGCTCGCTGGCCGTGGCGCCCGCTCCGCTCCCCCTGCTCCCCGCTCCTCCACCCGGCGCCGCTTCTTCCTCTCTTGTCCCGCCTCCTCTTCCTCCTCCCTGGCCCTTTTCCCGGACGGTGACAGCCCCTCCACATCCGTGGAGGAGGTGTCCCCTTCCGGATCCGGGAGGACCCAGTGTTCCCCCCGGGCCACCGCCTCCTCCTACTCCCGCACCCTGCGCTCCCGTGCCGCCACCTCCCTGTCCCTCTCCGTCAGCCTAGCTGCCTCCCCCCTGATCCGCCTCCATGCGCTCTCCTGCATCTCACTCTCCTGCTCCTGCGGGACAGCCGGCTGCCTGAATGGCATCAGTGGGGGGCGACCCTCCTGCCCCAATCCCTCTACTTGTCGTCCGCTTTCCCGTTCCGCCCTCTCCAACCTCTCCTGCCTTTTCTGAAGGTCTGCCCACGCCCACTGCAGCTCGTCAACTGCCTGCGCCTCCCCTCCCAGCAGCCTGCCTGTCCCCTCCGTCCTCCCCTCCGCCACCCTGCCCGCACCACCCATTACCCTGGCCTCTCTCTCCCTCAGGCTTCTCTCTGCCTCCCCTATCCTCTCCCATGCCCTCCTGTGCTCTTCTCCCTTCCCTGCCTGCGCCCCCCACGTCGTCCCACTGGCCTGCGGGTGCTGCTGCACGGGTGCCTGTGCCTGCATGCCCAGGTACGCCGGCAGGGGCGGGTACATCATCGCCATCGCTGGGTAAGGTGGCGGTGGGAATGGTTGGATGACTGGTCGGATGGCTGGCGGGACTACACCTCCCCACCATCCCAATCCCTTCCCTGGGAACACCAGTGAGCCCATGTACCCAAGGCCACCCTCCTTCCCTGACTTTTTGCCTTTTCGCCCCGCTGCCTCGTGCCCCTTGCTGCCCACTCCGTGGAGGTCCGCCTGCCCGTGTCCCTTCCCCTGGAGCCCTGCTTGTCCCGCTCCTTTCCATCGCGTACCTTGCCCACTATGCTCGCTCTTACCGCCTCCTACTTGTCCCGCACCCCTGCCCTGCATGGCGCTGCCCGTGTGTCCACTTCGTTGGTTACCAGTCCCTTGATCTCCCTCCCGCTGGCCACGGCGCCCCTCCGCCGCTGCGCTGCTCTGTTGTGCCTGCCTTCCCTCTCTCCGCACCCCGCCACTGGGCTGCCCGCTGTGCTCCCCTCCCAACCTCTCCAGCCCCCCCTGGCGCCGCGACCTTGTCCTCCTTGACTCCATCTCCAACCGGTAGATCGTGTCCGGTCCTGGCTCGGGGGCTGGTGGCGACGGCGCAGGCGCTCCACGTGCGCCAGCCCCTCGTAACGCGCCGCCTGCTGGCAGCGCGCCTCCCTCTCCTCCTCCGCCCGCACCGCTGCACTGACCTGGGGAGGCAGGCCCGGCGGCGGCTGCTTGAACGAGTGTTGGAACTGCGGCCACTGTCGCCCCCTTCCAACACCTTTTCGCCCTTTCCCTTCCTGGCGTCCCTTCGCATGCCTAGCCCCCGACGTCCCCGCCTGCCCTTTCCCTCGCTTGCCTGTCCGTCCTCTCCCTCCGATGCGCACACTGCTGTCCCCGCTCCCTGCTGCGCTCGCTGCCTGTTGTCCTTCTGCACCCTTGCCCTCCTCCTGCCTCCTCATCTCCGGGAGGATGGACTTCATGGCAGCTGCCGGCACATTGGGCGCCGACCGCTGCCCTGAGCCTCCCTCCACTGCCATCCTCCTCGCCCCCTCCCCCTCATTCTCTGCCCGAACGAGGATGTTGTCGACTATCGATTCCCCCCTCCCTGCATCCACACCCGCCATCACATCCTCGATGTTGAATCGGTCCGCCCGCCGCGTCCCCATTGCTCGCTGCCCCTGCCCCTCCCCCTTCACCTCAGCTTCCGCTCCGACCCCCTCCGTCCTGTCTCCACTCGCCTCTGCCTGTCCTCCCTTGTCTCCTCCCTCCCCTGTCCCTGCCGCGGCTCCTTCTCCCCTCTGCCGCCCTGCTGCCCAAGGCCCTTCCCGCCGGACCGTCTCCGGACTCTCCGCAGATGAGGGCGACGACACCTCCGCTGATGTCACGGAGGACGCCGGCGAGGGGGGCTGTGGGGCTGCGTCCGCCTGCATGCGGGCCACCTCAACCCTCACGCCCGCCAGCCCTGGCCCCCCGTACCCCCTCACTGCCCGCGGCGGCAGCGCAACCTCCGCTGCCGGCGGCTGGCTGGGCTTCGGCTGAGGCTTGTGAGACATCTTTCTGCACACATGGCATCGCGCTTGAGCTCTGAGCCTTGCCGCCGTTTCCCCCGCTACCCGCGCCCCTAACCCCCACCGTTCGCGCGCCCTACGTGTGTTGTGTTCTTAGCGCACCGCAGTTGCTCTCCCCCGTTTACGCCTCCGCGTACTGTCGACGATCCCAGGCGGTCGTTGGCCTCGTACTGGTCCTTCTCCACCTCGTCCCCACACCCCTTGCCACACTCCTCTTGTCCGCATGCGTCTCTTGGTAGCCGCTCCTGCTTCTCGCCTGGCGTTCCCCGTGACTGCGCCCGCTGTGCCTTCAACTCGCCACTTCGCCCCGGTCCGCGCCCCCTGGGCCTGCGCCTTGGTCTGCCCTGTGACTCATTGCGCCCAGTCCCGGATGCTCCAGTCCTTGTGAAGGGTGATACTGCTGCCCCGTTCCCGGCGGCCCCTGCTGTCCCCCTTTGAGGTGACACCATTCACCCGCCCTGCCCTCATATCTGCAGGATTCTCCTTCGTCTGCGAGCCATCAGGCGCTCCCTCTGCTCTTCTCCCTCTCTTTCCTCCACTGCCGTCTCGTCCTCCGACCGCCTTGGCTGCAAATCGGGCTGCTTCCGCACTTCCATCTGCGTGATTCGTGGGTTGTATCTGATCAACGCCATCTCGACCCGTTTGATGACCAGATCACGCATGTCTTCCGCCCGCACCTCCAGCTGAGTCTCTCTGCACGCCATGCTGTCCTGGAGATGCTCCACCATACGCCGCAACAGCCCGTGGGCCATGCCCTCCGGCGCCACCGTATGCTCCTGGAGTGCCCGCCACAGCGACTTCACTATCACCATGTGCCACAGCCCTTTTCGATGCCCTTCTTTCCGCAAGCTCCCTCTCCACCGCGCTTCTGCCTCTCGCTCCCTTCTTGAGCAGTGGAACGTCCTGATCCCGAACCAGCGGCTCCTCGATCCCCTTATATTGTTCACACTGCATGAAGTGCTCGTACGTTTCTGGCCCTCGGCCGCAGTGGCATCTCATGTACTCCTCCGGGAGGTCCATTCCCTTATGTCTGTACCACCTCATGATTGTATCCCGCACCAGCACCTACCCCGTGATTGCCTGCAGCCGTCTGGTTTGCAGCCTTTTGGGCAGCGTTTCCGGCCTCAGCACATTGGGGTAGCCGACCCGCTATCCCACCTTGCCCTCGAAGTACTCGTTCAGCTCTACCACCTCCGGCCCCCCTCGTACTTGGGCTAGCATGTGCACTGGCTGTGGATACACCCTTAGCTCCTGCTTGCCTCTGTCCTCCTCCACCACCCACCTGGCCTTCTCCTCTTCCCCGACCCTTGGAGAGTTCTTGACCCAGGCGTACTGAGCAGAGAGTTCTTGACCCAGGCGTACTGAGCAGAGAGTTCCTGACCCAGGGGTACTGAGCAGAGAGTTCTTGACCCAGGTGTACTGAGCAGAGAGTTCTTGACCCAGGGGTACTGCGCAGAGAGTTCTTGACCCAGGCGTACTGAGCAGAGAGTTGTTGACCCAGGCGTACTGAGCAGAGAGTTCTTGACCCAAGCGTACTGAGCAGAGTGTTCTTGACCCAGGCGTACTGAGCAGAGAGTCTTTGACGCAGGGGTACTAAGCAGAGAGTTCCTGACCCAGGGGTACTGAGCAGAGAGTTCTTGACCCAGGTGTACTGAGCAGAGAGTTCTTGACCCAGGGGTACTGCGCAGAGAGTTCTTGAACCCGGCGTAATGACCAGAGATTTCTTGAACCACGGGTACTGAGCAGAGAATTCTTGACCCAGGGGTACTGAGCAGAGAGTATTTGACCCAGGGGTACTGAGCAGAGGGTCCTTGACCCAAGCGTACTGAGCAGAGAGTTCTTGACCCAGGCGTACTGACCAGAGAGTCTTTGACCCAGGAATACTGAGCAGAGAGTTCTTGACCCAGGCATACTGACCAGAGAGTTCGTGACCCAGGGGTACTGAGCAAAGAGTTCTTGACCCAGGGGTACTGAGCGGAGAGTTCTTGACCCAGGCGTACTGAGCAGAGAGTTCTTGACCCAGGGTTACTGAGCAGAGAGTTCTTGACCCAGGGGTACTGAGCAGAGAGGTCTTGACCCAGGGGTACTGAGCAGAGAATTCCTGACCCAGGGGTACTGAGCAGAGATTTCTTGACCCAGGGGTACTGAGCAGAGAGTTCTTGACCCAAGCATACTGAGCAGAGAGTTCTTGATCCAGGGGTACTGACCAGAGAGTCTTTGACCCAGGGGTACTAAGCAGAGAGTTCAAATGATCAAGGGTTCCGGAGCCACCATCACCAAAAAACCGCTTTTTTTGCCCCAAAAAAGCCTTTTTTTGGCCTGAAACAGAGGTGTGGGGGCATGAGTGGTCAGTTGTAGGGCCCCACACCCTATTTTGAGTGTGGTGGACTCAGAAAGAAATTGTTTTGCAAGGTTTTGGAGCAAGTTATTGCGTGTTTGTAGCCGCCATCACCAAAAAACCTTATTTCTTGCCAAAAACAAACATGTATGGTTTGAGCTATACAAAAGCTGCTATTCGCAACTACGTGGTGAATGTCATATTTCTCGGATACATCCGATTTTAGATGGAATCAAGCCTGCATTGTCGATCTAGGGGCTGGAAAATTTCAAATTTGGAGGGGGGTGGGGGGTAACTCCGGTAAATATCCTCTTTATGGTAAAATTTGACAAAAAAATAGTATTTCTGATTGTAGATGGTTTTGGGATTTTTGGACCCCACAAAATCCTAGGTGCACCGGCCCCCCTCGCACCCGAGCTAGCATGTTCACCGGCTGCGGATAAACTCTTAGTTCCCGCTTGCCCCTGTCCTCCTCAACCACCCACCTGGCCTTCTCCTCCTCCCCGACCCTCCCCAACTGGAGGTGCTCCTTTCTCTCTGGCACCCTCCACTCTGGTTCCTGCTCCTTGTCGACTGCTTGGGCCCCCCCATCTGCCTGATGATTCCGCACTCCCGCTCTGTGTGACTCTTGCTTCACCAGGTGTATGACCAGGGGCATTTTCTTCATCTTCAGCTCGTGCCATATCACGTACACCTGTGACGCCAGCCCAGTGCCCGGGGCCCCATGCAGTGGCCTGTTGGCCGGTCTCCTGAGGGACGCCATGTCCGCCTCCGCGTCCACCACCATCCACACTTCCCGTACTTCTTCCCCTATCTTCCGAACTACGTCCGCCACCGCCTGTACCTCTCCATGGGACGCTGCTCCCTACACCATCTTTTCCACCATGCTCTCCGTCACCTGTCACACCCCCTTGACCCTCACTGCCGCTGCCCCCGCCATGGGCGGCCGTCCTTCCACCCCGGACTCGTCCAGAAATAGCACCACCCTCCCCTCTGTGGGCTCTGGTATGCGCACCACCTCCCTCGGGTAGTGGAAGTACACCCTGTGCCTCCTGATGCCATACTCTCCTACCCCATCTTCAATGCTCAGCTCTCACACCCCTCTGTACAATGCCCATTTATTGTCCGTCCGGGCCCTCCAGCCCTTCGTCACCACAACCCCATGACACCATGCCCTGTCCCCATTCGCTCTGCCCTGCTCCAGGTACGCCTGTACCAGAACCAAGTACCATACCCTGTCCGCTGGCAACCCGTGGACCGTCAGTCTGATCCTCCTCTCACTCTCTCCACACTTGTTGCCCACGGGCACTATGGGCGCCTCCTCGTCGGGCCTCCCCGCGTCCTCATCCGTAAACTCACCGCCACCCCATCATCCTCTTTCTGTAGTCCCCGCACTGTGTCCCATCCGGACTGGACTCCTGTTCTCTGCCCCTCCTTTTCCTCTCCACACCAGACTTCCACCTCCCCGTGGGCCTCCTCATCCTCCTGCACCTCCTTGGGCAGCCGCGGTACCGGCCCCCACCACTGCCCCCTGGCGTCCGTAGTGCGCATGGTCGCTTTCGGGAACGCCCATGCTGTCATTCGCAGGACCAGCCACGGGACCTGCTCCGCCTCCTTGGTGCATCTCAAGCACTGGTCCCCCTGTCCTGCCCCTTCCGGGATGTTGTCTCTCCAGAACATATCCGCATGGACATTGTACCACTGCGCGGTCGCACTCTGCACCTTCCCCCTCGGCCCTTTGAGTCCCAGCAGCGCACACAACAGTATGCCCGGTCTGGCCTTGTGTAACGGCAGCAGTGACAGCACTCAATTATACACTGATGTGATCAGAATTTCAATGATTCTCAGATGTACATTAGTGCAGTAAATTTTCCTCTTCATTTCATGTTTTCTGTTCGCCGCCAGATGTCGCCTGTGAGCGCGCGTCGAGTCGCATTTGTCTTTCGTGATTTCCCAATCGGATTTATTTAAATTATTTCGAATGATTTCACGTCGTGTCATTAGTTGCGATGAATGCGCATTGAGATTCTATGTCTGCTCCATTTTTGTAGACCGGGTTTTCGTACTCTTCATATTTGGCCATGGAGTTCACTGGACTTACAAGTGCTTCGCATATGTCGCTCCCAGAGGCTGGATATGGGTCCGAAGAGGGTTATGTGGGTTCGGAGATATCAGGGGCAGTGTCGGGCGTTACGACCCCTGGGGCATCAAGGCTACAGGCTTCGCAGTCACCACAAAGATCAACCACTATGCAGCGGTTACATGGTAGCAGAGGAAATCATGACTCTGCTTCTGGAATCTCCACGGATACTCTGAGATCTTCGAACTTTAGCGGGGCTATCGCAGTCACCACAAAGATCAACCACTATGCAGCGGTTACATGGTAGCAGAGGAAATCATGACTCTGCTTCTGGAATCTCCACGGATACTCTGAGATCTTCGAACTTTAGCGGGGCTATCACTCGTAGAGAGTCACTGCGTGTTCCCCCTGAGGTTACATTCGTAGCATCTCCCCAGCGAACTGAAGACCAACCATCAGAGTGCCCTTACTGTGGCCATAAACATTGGCCTGGAGTTCACACTTGTGCTGAGTGTTGCATGAACGCCCCACCCAACCTTAAACCCGGTCGAGAATCTCCCTCCTCGGGTGAATCTGGTTCCTCCTCTCACGCTTTGCCTGATCTGGAAGACAGAAGCAGCGAAGGAGAGCAGTCTGGTACTGGAGTTACTGGTGATTACTGGGAAAACCACTTCCAGCAGATTTGGAATGAGGAATTCCTGCACAGGCAGAATTGGCTGCTGGCGGAGGCGGGCTATCCTGGCCGCCTGAGGGACTGGTTAAGGGCGTCGTGCCAGTTCTTCAGGGACAGCGGCCGGTCGAGATTCGACGCCCAACTGCAGGAGCAAGAGGACTGGGAGGAGCTGATGGACCAGTGCGACCACCAGGCCGCCGTGATGGTGCAGATGGCCATCATTGCCGAGGAGAGACGCCAGAATGTGCGTCAGCACGCTGGTCTGTCGGGCGCCTGAGGTCGACACGACGAAGAGGTCGACGAAATGAGGTGTGATTCGACAGATTGTCACCTCTCCAGGGAGCAACTGTCCAAGCTTCCTGACTCCAACTCCAGTGTTGACAGCTGGGTTGATGAAGTCAGAAGCAAAGGAAAAGGGACGAGATGCCCTTCCTGTGGCGAGTGCGCCAAGGACTGCTCCTGTCGAAGGCAGATTTCGTCGCTGGAGAACAAGGTGAAGGAGCTGAAGAACGCCGCCAAGGAGAAAAAGAGGGATGATGACAGCAAGTGGAAGGAGATGGAGCAGAAGCTGGAGAAGCTTACAAATCTGGTACAAAATCTGAGCACTACTGGACTCACTGGACCAGCACCTACAATGGCAAGCCACCCAGCACCTACCTCCTCAGCTGCACCCACATCCACGCCTTACGGCGTTCCACATTCTCCAGCACCCCCAGCTTTTACTGGCCACCATCCAGCTTTTACTGGAAATTCTGGTATCCCCCCTACTGGATTTGGAAGTCCTATTGGGTTGAATCTGGGTACCGAAGGAGGAGAATCTTCAACGCATGGGTCTATACTGTCTGTTGGTACTGTCGAAGATATTGATGGAGAAGCAAGGACCACCGTGAAGGAGCGATCAATGGCCTTGAAGAAGAAGGACCGGCGGCAGAAAGAAAATGAGGCCAAGATCAAAGA
Source organism: Eutreptiella sp. 'Long Island Sound 2002' (assembly GCA_964036045.1). Taxonomy (NCBI): domain Eukaryota; phylum Euglenozoa; class Euglenophyceae; order Eutreptiales; family Eutreptiaceae; genus Eutreptiella; species Eutreptiella sp. 'Long Island Sound 2002'. The sequence continues at coordinate 65,517,009 of OZ038383.1, read as the reverse complement.
AAAGCAGAAGAAATTGAAGAAGATGAGGCTGCATCAAGCACCGCAGACGCCGTTTGTGCAGCCTACTGTGGACCAGGCGTTGCTGGCGGCCGCAATTGCGCAGGCACAGGCCATGGGAGGCGCCGCAGTGAACCCAGTCTTCGTCAATCCGGTTGGAACAGCCACAAATTTCAACCTGAACCACCTGCTGAACCCGTTGCACATGAGGCTTCGAGCTTCAGTAATGAAGCAGCCGAAGTTGACGGGGCACCCCAATTACTGGACGTCCTTCGAGAGGCAGTTCATGGTGTGGCTGCAGACGGAGAAGCTGGACAAGGAGCTCTGGATCCTTGGGCTGATGGACTGCTTGACGGGCAAGCTAAGGGAAAGTACTTATAACCTTTATGTGGAAAGGCAAAATCAAGGAAATCCCCTGACGTATGAGGAGCTGTACCGCAGTCTGAAGAAGAAAGGCTCTCGACTTCTTGAAGATCATTACGGGAACCGTCTGGAGAACTTCAGGGCGATCAAGAAATTATTTCTGGAAGAAATTCAAATTGCAAGGCAAGATTGGGAGTTTTTGGTGAAAGAGGCGGAGAACTCTGGAGAAGGACTTTCTGAAGGCGAAATGAAGAAGATCCTCTTGAGCAAGCTCACTCCAGAGACCAAGCAGAAGATCAGGGACTCTCAGGCGGACCAAAAAGTCCTGGGCAACTGGGTTGAAGTCCGAGGATTACCAGAAACTATGGGAAAAATGGCTGTTCGTGAGTTGCTACACTCTATCAGTGCTACTGGATTGAAGGATATCACTATTCGTGAGGGCAGATGGAGAGTTGGTTTCCACGATTCTGAACAGTCGGAGTTTTTCTGCAGCATGGTGGATCGAAAAGTGAAGTATAAGGGAACAGTTTTGAGGTACGACCGTGGATCTTCTCGTATGGAGTCGAGCAGATCTGGGACCAACTTGAAAAGTATGCAAACTTAGAACGCCAGAAGTCCCAGGATGCACATGGCTTCGGAGGCAAGGTCAACGCCGTTGGTGAGAAGGGATGCTCTGTGTGCATTGCCCTTGGAAAAGAAGGTCGAGCGGCGACTCACACGACCGCAGATCACAGATGGACGCCCTCAGATCTCAAAACAATTCAGTCAAAAATGGATGGAAAGGGAAATTCACCCAAAAGTCCCCAGCAGGATGGAGCACGAGATGCTGACCAGCATGGAAGGGGAAAGGGTAAAGGGCAGTCAAAAGGGAAGAACAGAGACTGGACACCAAAAGATTACTCGCAGCAAGGCGGAGATCCAAGCGACTCAAGATGGACCGATGCTGGTGGAAAAAGGGGTGGAAAACCTGGCCAAAAAGGTGGAAATGAAAAGGGAAAGTCCGGGAATCAAGATGATTCCAAGGTGAATGGCAACCCCCTGTACGCGGAGACGCCAGCGAACAAGACAAGCGACCTGTCTGACCTGTATTATCTGCACCCATATACCAAGAGTATCCACCAATTCAAGGAGAGAAATAAGCTGCATTTTCAGCAAGATGGGCAGGAATGGACAAGGAATCAAGAAGATTTCGACAAAGGAAAGGTGGATTCGTTGAACAGCAAGAAGTGGAAGTCAGTTTGCTATCGTGTAGTCGACAAATGGCGGGACATTCTGGTGGATTATTTCGAAAAGAACCACAATTTTCGTCCTGAAGTTGATGCCTTTGCACACAAAAAGAATAAAAGATTTCCGAAGTTCTACGACGATGCCTGGAGTGAGGACTGGTCTGAACCTCTTTGGATTCATCCGCCCTTCGACGTTTTCCCTCGTGTAGTGCAGAAGCTGAAGCAATGCGGCGCAAAGGCGATTTTAATTGTCCCCAATTGGCCAAGACAAGAGTGGTTCAAGGACATTATGGACATTTCAATCGACATTGTCGAGCTACCTCACAAGGGAGTGAAGCTGTATTGCGAAGACAATGGCAAGCTTTTACCACAGCGTTCGTGGAGCACGTTGGCGTGCTTAGTTGACGGGAATCTGGGAGATTTTTGGCAAGATGGCAGTGAAATGGGAACAGAAGAGGTCCTATCAAATTCCTCAAGAATCGACGAAATTGAGGTGGATGAAGACGATCGAGAGCGGAATCCCGACGTATCGTCGCGGAAGGAGGGAAGGACAATCAGCGTCCCTCAAGAGAACGCCTCCATCCATTACAATTCGTCCCCATCAGACAAGAATCAAGCCAAAAAAGTCAAGATTTCAAGCAAAAAATGAAGACAAATCACCAAGAATCTCGCCTGAATTGACAGGAATGAAGCTGAATTCTTCCGACCATCCCTTCAAGACATTCGTGGACCCCTTTGATTGGTGGGATCCCACGGAGGGGCGAGCTCAGGTGAGCTTCACCCGCCAACAATGCGACGAAGAAGTTTCGAATGAAGTGGCCAAGAACATGAGACCACGACCAACAATTCGCAAATTGGTGGACATAATGTCGGTGATTAAATGTGGGAATCAGATCGACGGAGACAAGATATCTGCAAGAAGGGACGCAGTGTTCGAAGATTATCAAGATGACGTGCTGAGTGGGAAGTTGTGGAAAAACCCCCCAATTCGATGTGAAAATGGGGAAGCCAAGATTGACATAATCGAAGGCTCCAAGGTTCACAAACAATGTCCATTCTATCTCCACGGCACCAAAGCAGATGCCCTGCGAAACATTATTGAGCGCAATCTCTATGAGTTCGTTTGGTTGGAGGGCTGCATGAGTTCTGAGTGGTGTTCAGCACCATTTACTGTGCCAAAACCCCCACCTGCTGACCAATCCAGCATAGATGCTTGGCGTCTAGTGGTGGATTACAGAGCCCTGAATGCCGCCACAGTACCAGACGCGCATCCTCTTCCTCTAATCGAGAAGGAGATCGCCGCGAGAGCCAAAGGCAATCTCTTTACTGTGTTGGATTTGCGCCATGGCTTTCATCAGATGCCCCTCCGAAAGGAGGATAGGCATTTGACGGCAATGTGCACGCCCTGTGGCACTGTGCAGTGGACTGTACTGCCGATGGGTCTGAAGAATGCGCCGTCGATGTTCCAGAAGATGATGGAGACTATTTTATTTCAGAAGCACAAGTATCTGGATTTACAAGAATTCTGCAGCATCTACATTGATGACCTTCTGATTGCCACGCCGTTGGGAAAAAACTTTGATGAGTGCCTGAAGTTGCACGAAGAACAAGTTCGAAAAGTTCTCGAAGTCCTTCGACAAGAGAAGCTCGTGTGTGGACCCGAGAAGGGCAAGATGTTCCTCCAGAGTGTGGAATTTTGTGGCTCTGTTTTGGAAGATGGGACAAGAAGACCAGCCCCAGGAAAAATGGCTGCACTGCAGCTCTGGGAAAGGCCTAAAACCATCACGCAGCTTCGTGCCTTTTTAGGCTGCTGCAATTACTACCACGAGTTCCTTCCTCTCTACGCCAAGTTCTCTGGTCCATTGACAGAGTTACTCAAGGTTGGTAAAATAGAAGGAAAGAAGGGATCTCAAGTCAAGCTCAAGTGGACGCCAGAATGTGAAGAGGCTTTTACTGGTCTCAAGGAAGCACTGGCAAAGGTGGTTACATTAAAGACTCCGTGGTTGGATGGAAGACCTTTTTTATATTCGTACAGACGCCAGTCGTTACGCCATTGGTGCTACGATCGAACAAGTCGACGACGAAGGTCACCATCACCCTCTGGCTTTCTGGTCTCGCAAGCTTACAACAAGACAGCGAAATTGGAGTCCAAGGGGCCAAGAAGCCTATGCAATCCTTTGTGCCTTACGGCGTTTTGAAGGTTGGATCTTGGGCCATCGCGTGGAGGTACTGACTGACCACAAGTCACTGGAGAGCTGGAGGACAGAACATGTGGATACCCCTGGTGGACCAGCTGGGAGAAGAGGCCGTTGGCATGAAACTCTCAGCAGATTTGACCTCCATGTGACTTACATTCCGGGTCGCTACAACACAGTGGCGGACGCCCTGAGTCGCTGGGCCTACCCTGCCTCAGAGGCTTACTCTGAAGTGAGTTTTCATGGGACAGCGACGGATAAAGCTGAAGTGATCGAGTTCGACAAGGAGGAACAAGCACTGATCAGGAAACATTGTCTCCAATGTTCGATTAAAAATCGGATGAAGGTGGATTTGGTCAGATGCAAGGAGGTTACCAAGGCAGATCAGACTGCAGGAGTTAACTCTGACTCTGAGTCGTCGCTGCCTCTCCTGAATGTGTTTCCTCTGACGAGATCCAAAGCGAAATCCACGCTCCCTCCACAACAAAAGGACAAGGAAACTTCCTTCCTCTATGTGGATTGGACGAAGATGTACAAGGAGGACAGGTTCTTTGGGTCTGTATACCACAAGTTGATAGGGGACAAGCCTTACGACTCTGAAGAGACGTCTGATTTCAAAATCCAAGGCGACAAGTTATTTTGGCAAGGACGGATTTGTGTTCCTGATTGTCTGATTGACCAATATGTCAAACATTGGCATCGGAATGAGACAGCCCACACACATTCTCGTGTGCTGGAGCAGGAGCTACGCCACAGAGTGTACACACGGGACCTCAAGGGTGCCTGTGAACGAGTTGCCAAAGGATGCAAGCAATGTCAGGCGACCATCCCCAAGAATCAAAAGGCAGAAGGACTACTGAAGGGATTACCAATTCCTGAGAGGTTGTTCGACAAGGTGACGGCGGATGTCTTCGAGTTGGGACAAATCCAAGAGGAATGTCTCTACACGAGGAAGCCTATCGATGGGGTTTTGTTAATTCAAGACCGCCACAGTGGCTACATCCAAGTCCTCCCTTGCAACACGAAGCATCTCACCTCTGAAATGGCTGCCAAGTGGACTGCAAGTCAGTGGATGAGTAACTGGGATGTGCCCAGTGAAATTCTGACGGACAGTGGGAAAGAGTTCATTGGGACTTGGTGGGAGAACATGTGTGCCCTATTGGGGGTTCATCACCTTCGTGCCCGAGTCTACGACCATCGAGCTCTCCCTGCTGAACGCGCTGGAAGGATTCTTATCAGCATTCTGAGAAAATTCCTGGCAACTGAAAAAGACTACAATTGGTTGGAGACAATTTACTGTGTCTTGAGAAGATACCATCGCACCAAGAATTACACTGGATTAAGTCCGAATGAGTTGGTTTTTGGTCGAGAGAAGATGGGTCCAGGACCAGTGATGTATCATCCAAGGCAGTGCTACGACGCCTCGCAATGGTTTGAAAGGATCAAGGATCTAGAGTCCAAGTGGATCCAAGCCAAAGTGGAAAGTCAAGCAGATTGGTTGAATTTCAAAAATAAGTCCAGAACGCAAGGAAAACCCTTCGAGGAAGGCCAGCAAGTTTGGCCTCGTAAGTCAGACGAGACCCTGAAGGACGACAACAAATTGTTACCTTTGTGGGATGGCCCATTCCAAGTCAAAAGTCAACTGAGTGAGACTACATTCAACATTGAGATTGACCCAGGCAGGCATCAACAAGTACATCGAGATCGTTTGAAGGCCGAAGTACCCTGCCCCAAAGGAAGGTTCAAGCCTCTCTATTGGACTTCGAAGTACCCGAGCGACAGGAAGATGGTCACAAGCAGTTTCGAGTTGGAGAAGATTCTTGAGTACAAGAAGAATGCTCGAGGCAAGTGGTACTTTCTGTGCAGATGGAAAGGATTCGGTCCAGAAGAAGACAAATGGGAGCCAGCTTCAAGCTTTATCCATGCGTATACGGACACTTTCATCAAGTTCCTGAAGGAACACCCTGAGATTGACAAAGAGCTCTCGCTGATCAAGGATTGTGTCACCAAGGAAGACTTACAAGCACAAGAAGAAGCTCCAATCGTGGCATCATCCATCCCTGACAAGATCTGATCAGAATTTGGGTCGCCGAAACTTTCGAAGAGGTTTACGGTCGACATATACCCTTGGCATGGGGACACTACAGTCCTGACGCATCGTCTATGTGGTTCGATGGACAGATGATGGGACATTCTGGGGTCATCCTGGTCATTCCATCCATCATTCCCATCATGGTCATCATGTGAATCATGTGCTTCATCTCAGATGATTCCAATCCAAAGATCCGAAAGGCCATTATCCTCAACCACGACGACACTCTCGTGTTTAGCTGTCGACTGGACCCCTCCATTCGCCTTGGGAAGGACTCCTTCGAGTTCGTGCTCATTACAGAGATTCTGGCACATGACTGAGTCTGATTCGTTTCAGCTGTTTGACGGATCTGCTCAGGATGTGATTTCCATCAGCTCTTACATTGAGACAGTTGGTTTCTCTTCCAAACGACCACTGTCAAAGGGCTTATATAGACCAATTGACGACGATGGTGTTCTTACTTGTGTCGACTCGCTGTTCATCTGTGGATTGTGTTCAAATCCCCCTCAGAATCAGCTCAATTTTGGCAAATTCCCAGTACCAAGCATTGGATGCTTATACATTCTGGGACTATAACGAGTCAATTACCCCTTCTGGCTCATACTGGCATTAAACATGAAGCCCTGGAGACAATACTGACAGTGTGGTAATTACTCACTGGGTTTTCTTGGCTATCATTACTTTAAATGATTGGATTTCCATCATGGGGATCATCATCATCCTGAGGATTTGACCTGGATTGGCTATGAATGAGAACTGGATTTCCGTTCAACACTACACACAGTGTCTATCGACAATGAATTGGACCTATTTTGGCTTGCTGTGAACTTCGCCACCCTCAATCCGTGGGCGATTCACTGATTTTGGTCCCAATTCAGGCACATTTTGTACCATAATCTGGCATCTGATCTCATGACTGCAAATGACACCAGCCAGTTTCACATATCTTGGACTCCATGAAGGGATACCCTATTTTTTCGACGCTCGACGACATGGCGACGCTTGTTTTCTGTTTTCTGGCAGTGGGATGTCAGATCCTGATTTCATCATGAATCATGGATCATGGATCATCATGTACATTCTTCACTCAGACTTTCAATTTTGGAATTTTCGAGCTTGAACGAAGCTTTTTCTGTGTGCCCTAAGGTACCTATGCGTTTCATTCAAGTCGATGGCCATCGCGAAGCACAGATCTCAGCACTATTTTTCTCAATTCAGCTCAATTTCACACATTTTGCCTTAGATTAGTCGGTTTTTGGTCATTTTAGCCGTTTCTTTCACTTCACTTGACCTAACCTGACATACTGGCGTATGTCTTCAGAGGGGGAGTGTAACAGCAGCAGTGACAGCACTTAATTATACACTGATGTGATCAGAATTTCAATGATTCTCAGATGTACATTAGTGCAGTAAATTTTCCGCTTCATTTCATGTTTTCCGTTCGCCGCCAGATGTCGCCTGTGAGCGCGCGTCGAGTCGCTTTTGTCTTTCGTGATTTCCCAATCGGATTTATTTAAATTATTTCGAATGATTTCACGTCGTGTCATTAGTTGCGATGAATGCGCATTGAGATTCTATGTCTGCTCCATTTTTGTAGACCGGGTTTTCGTACTCTTCATATTTGGCCATGGAGTTCACTGGACTTACAAGTGCTTCGCATATGTCGCTCCCAGAGGCTGGATATGGGTCTGAAGAGGGTTATGTGGGTTCGGAGATATCAGGGGCAGTGTCGGGCGTTACGACCCCTGGGGCATCAAGGCTACAGGCTTCGCAGTCACAACAAAGATCAACCACTATGCAGCGGTTACACCTTGTCCCTCTCTCCTCTGTCCAGCACCACCCTCTCCTGCTGCGCTTCCGCTTCCCTCCCGCGCCTTGGTTTCTTCTTCTGGTGCCCCCACAGTGCCCCCCACTCTTTCCACATCTTTCGCATCCTCCTGCCCCACGTAGCGCGGTCTTCCTGTCCTCGCGCTCTCCTCATCATCCACTTGTATAAACCCCATTCGAACATCCTGGCGTCGCGATGAAACTCCGCGTGGTGCAGGCCCGCCCTCTTGTATTCCTTCATATCCTTCCTGCGCACGTGCAGCACCTCGATACTCACTCCTTCCTTCCTGACCAACCGTACGGTCCCATGTGCCACCCCTCCAAAGTCCGTGTCCAGAACCAGGATCAGTTCCCGCCTGCTGCACGGCCTGTTGGTCGCCAACATGTGCTCCTCCCACCGGCAACACCGCCTGTAGGACGCGCCACATGCGCTCCCTCTTCCTCGCCGCCAACCGCCTTTGCCGGTGCCACATATAGCGCGGGAACATGTTCTCCTCCTTCTGCACCTCTGCAACCGCGTGATAGCACACCCGTCTCACCACCTTTTCCTGATTGTGGTACATCCTGCTCAGTGTTCTCGCCGTGTCCGCCCTGTACGCCTCCCCCGCCGTGGGCACCCCTTCTCCATAGTAGACCGCCGGTGACTGCATCACACACCACGGTACCTCCGTGGGTATTTCCCCATACCCTCTGATGAGCCCCCGCACCTCTCCCTCTACCTCCTCCAGCTGCTCCCTCAAGTACGGGAGGTGCATCCCCTGGTATCCTATCGCCGCATTGAGCACCGCCCGTAGATAGTACAGGGTTGTCTGTACTGACAGGGCGTGATGCTGTAGGACTACCAGCATCGCCCTGAACCCCCTGAGTAGTTTGTCGGGCAGCCTGACGCCCCCAGCCTCCATGGCCTGCACAGGTCCCAGTACCACCGCTTCCTCTGCCCTCTCCAGCCATGCCACTCCGTCCCCCACATCCAGCGAAATACCATCCTCGCCACCCCTCCTCAGAACCGTCGACTTCTCCGTGCTCCAGACAAGGTGGTTATCCCTTACGTACCTCTGCATCAGGTCCTGCACCACCTCTTGGGCCTTTTATCCCGCGCCATGGGTATCGCATCATCTACATACGCCTGCGCTGGCAACGGGTGTGGTGCCCTCGCCAGTTGCGGATACTTCTGCGCTATCCAACTCATCAGGGGGAGCATGGCCAGTAAGTACAGGAATGGGCCCTCCACCCTGCCTTGTGGCACACTGCTACCTGGGGTTACCCACTTGGTACACCCCCTCCCCGCGGCGACCGTGTACCTCCTAGAGCGCAGGTACTTCTCTACGAAGTCGCCGTATGGGAGCCCCAGCTGCCGCCACACCTCCTCAATGAGCCTATGTGGCGTGTTGGAGAAAGTCCCCTTCACGTCCACAGACGCCATGAACGCCTCTAGGTCCTCATCATCGAGGTACATGTCGTACAGGAAGCTTGCCTCCTGTGTGGACCAACCCGGCACGGACTCCCACATGTGGTCGGGTCCGACCCCCGCCGGTTACAGCCGCCGCTGTATCCTCCGAAAGATCACCATCCAAACCAGCTTGGCCTCTGTGAGGGCACAGCATATGGGTCTCCAGTTCCCCGGCCTGAAGTGATCCCCTTTCTTGTACAGGGGCCGCACCTTGCCCCCCCGTTCGGCTGGGGGCTCACCTGTGCGCAACACCTCCGTTACCCTCCCCGCTAGAATATCCAGCTCCGGCGCCTCCAGGTGCTCGTATGCCTCCGCCAGCAGCTGGTCCACTCCTGGGCTCTTTTTCCTCTTGAGAGGCTGCACCGCCTCCTTTCTTTCCCCCAGCGTCACCCTGCTGCGGTGTATGTCCTCGCTTTGTCCCGCTGTGAACACCCTCGGCAACGCCCTTATCAGTCTCCGCGTGATCCCGCTGAGCTCCCCTAGCCCAGGCAAACTGCACCCCCTTTTTTTCACCTAAGCACATAGATTTTGTCACCGAAAAAAAAAGCATTTTTTGCCATCTTGAAAATACTGTTTTTCAAACCCTCCAAAAAATGCATTTTCCATCAGTTTTGCCCATTTTTTGCTGTTTTTAGGGGGGTCAAATAACCATTCTTTAGTCCAAAATCCGAGGGTTCACCGATCATTTTCCCCGAAAAAACATTTTCTTGGCTAATTTGAAGAATACCAATTTTTCGATCGAATGGAAAACTATTAAAGATGGGCGCTGTTCACACATTCTGTACATGTTCACATGAACAAATACTTATCATGGGAGGCTGAGTGCTCAAGGCCTCGCGCACTCAGCCAGCTGGAGTGAGATTTTCAGGCTTTTTTGAGATCACTTTTTGACATCGGAAGTGGCATGAAGCAAGGATGGAGCAAAAGCAATTGCAAGACTCAATGTGGGTTAAAGACTTGCACAGCGGAACACTCAGTGCGCGAGGGCTCGCGCACTCAACATGCTAGAAGCTTGGGTTTTTGAATACCCCTGACTACTTGCATTCTGCCGATAGCATCTTAAAAGCGTTCTGAGATTCCTCCCCTGTGGAAACCTGTGTAAAAGGTGAGCCCAAGAGCAGCGATTAGACTATCCTCCTCTAGAGCACTTGCTTCATACGCCCTGTGACCTAGCACTTCTGACAAACTGTTGTACAGCCCCAAAAGATGGGAGGCTGGGCACCTCATTTGTAGGTAAACTAACTGAAAATTGTGTGTTTAACAAGGACTGAGGGCAACCCGCCTTTTTAGATCTATTACACCTTACATTGTGCATGGCGTGTACAAAAAGTCCATTGATTGACCACCCTTGCTGCTGACATGACCCGAACGGTACACCATGAGGCACCCATGAAGACATAAGAGCCTTATTTGGCATGGAATACTGTTCATTCAGGACCATTGGGAAATACACATTCTGCATAATTGAGTGCGCGAGGCCTCGCGCACTCAACATGCCAAAAAAAGTTTATTTCATAGCTCTGACTACTTGCATTCCGCTGATAGCCTAAAAAATATTTTTGAGATTCCTCCGTTTTTTAATTCTCAGTTTTCAGGTGGAAACACGCAGAAACTGCGCGTCTTTTTTTGCACACAAATGCCGCCCTTGAGGTGAAAAACAGGGTGCAGTTTGCGTGGGCTAAGCCTCCTGCTGCCCCTGGTTGTGCTGCCTCCTGAAGCTCTGTGGCACTTCCTCCAGCACCTCCCGTTTGTTGCCCGTGACCCTGCCATCCTGCAGTCTCATCGCCCGGATTTCCTGTGACTTTCCAGCCTCCGCGAGCTCCCTGATGTACCGCAGTAACTTGTACAGCACCGCTCTTTCCATGTACCGCTCATGCTCCGCCACCACCTTCTGGTATATCCTCTCGTGTTCCTCCTCCACTGCCCTCCTCGCTGCCCGCACCCTCTTCTTTGCCTGTGACACCTCCGTTTGCCACTCAGCTCCCTCTGCCTGTGCCCTTGCTTCGACCTCCTCGTGCTGCCGCTTCTTCAGGGTGGCTACCAGCCGCTGCAGCTTGCGCTGTGCCTGCGATTCCCCCTCGTGCTTGTTAAACCCGCATACTCTTGCCGCGCCCCTCATGCTGTCATGGCGTGATGCACATGGCTCCCCTCACCCATTTCGACGTGCACCTGCTGTCCCCACTGCTACCACCTCTCTTCCCCCTCCTCCGGCGGCTTGACCCTTGGCGGCAGGCTGACGCCTTCTTCGTCCGACCCTTGCTCATCCTCCTCGTCATCCCCTGGCTCCCCAGCCCTTCACGTCCACTGTCACCATCATGGGGCAATGCCCCTCCCTGTCCTGCATTTTGTCCGGCCCCACCATATACCCCGCCGTTACCCCCTTGACCAATTTGGGGTCCGCGTACACCGCTTCTATCCACGACGATGTGCGAGGGACCTGGCGCCCCACTGTACGACACATCTTGTAGCCTCATTTCCTCCACGAACATCCGCACTTTGCGGTCCACCTCCGTCTCCGTGCCTCTCCTCCGGGGATGGTAGTTGAAGTCCCCAACAACGAAGACAGGCCCCTTCTCCAGCGCCCTGATGTACTCCATCCTCAGCTGCGCTACATACTCCTTGACCGTCCTCCCCTGTGGGACATGGCAGTTGATGATGACCACTTGTCCGTGCTCCGTCGCCACATCATACACCGCCCTTCGTCCCCTCGCTCCCACTTTCTTGTCCTGCACGACACTGAGTCCTCTGCGCACCAACAGCGGCATCCCCTGTGCCCACTCCCGCTGGTACTCTCTCCCCTCCTTGTCGTACATCTGCGCCCTCACGATGTTGTCCTTTCCCTTCAACCGTATCTCCTGGTACGCAACCACGTCGGGGTCCGCCTCATGCAGCCTCATCTGCTGCCATGCTGCTTTGTCCACCCGATACAGTGCCGCGGGGTCATTATGGGTGTATCACTTCATGCGTTGCCCTCCCAATCCACTCGCACTTCCTTGCTGTCAGCCGGGGATTTTTCCTTCCCCTTTGCTCGTTCCTCCCTGCCTTCGTCCGGCGCTTTTCTTCGTCTTCCCGGCATCCCTCCGCTTCATTAATTTTCACTTTCGCTTCTCCTTTTTCCTCCCTGTCGACACCTATTCACCTTCCAATTCTCTCGCGTCCTGCTCAAGAACCAGCTGCCCGTGTATTTCCATCTCTCTACCTTTTGGGCATACCTGCAATCTCTCCACCGGGTACGGCAGTCTCTCCTCATCCCCCCCTCCCTGATGGTCCCACTGCACGATGGCTGCCCTCGTCACGTGTCCCGTACGACCTTGTTGTTTGATCATCTCTTCCACTGTTCCCACATACCTCCTCCACTTCCCACGCACCTTGTGCGGACCATACACTGTCAACCCTTCCCGCACTGCCCCCTGCTCCTCATGGCCCTTTTGTTCCTCCCCGTACCTGACTCCTCTCGTCCGCTTCCTCCTTGGCCTCCCTTCCTCGTCCTCCTCCTGCTGCTGCCTTGCTTGCGGCTCCCGCTCGTCCGCTTCTCTCTTCCGCTTTGTGTACTCCCTCCCTCGGCCCTCTCCTGTCCCCTCCCCGCTGTTCCGCTCTTCCCCCCTGTCCCCAGCAACATTCTCCTGCCCTCCCTCCTCTGCCTCTCCCTCTTCCACCCCTTCTTCTCCCTCCTCTTCTTCTTCCCGCCCGCTTGCTGCCTGCCCCAGCTCCCGGCCTTCTTCTTCCCGCGCCTTGCCTTGCTCTCTTTCGTCCCGCTCCCCCACGTTATCCCCGTCCCCCACTATGAACCTCATTTGGGCCCCGCTCCCCCTCATTTTTCCCCTGCACTTACTTGCCTTCTCCCCCTCCGGGTCTTCCTCAACCTCCAGGCACTGCTTCCTGGCCCCCTCTGAGAGCCTTCTCGCTCTCTCCAATGCCTCCTTCCTGTGCTCTTTCTCCGTGCCGGGCGGCACTATCCACCTCGGCTGTTCCCCTCCCTTGCGGTTGGCCAATCACTCCAATGCCAACCGGAGTTGTTCCCTGATGTCTTCCACTTCCTCTGCCTCCGCACACCTATCCATTTGCGACTCCAACGCCTGTAGGATGGCGTTCTTGCGTACCTCCTCTGTCCTTTCAACCCGCACCTCTTCCAACTCCTCTACCCACCGCATGAGTGGGTGCCGCTCACCTGTTTCAACGGTGCCGCCGTATACACCACTGCTTGGTGAAGCCGGTTCGGACCCCCGTGGCCATCTTGGGGTCACTTGGGGTGTGTATCTATGTGCCGGCAAGCCGCCATTGGCTGATAACATACTCTCCCATCCACCTGATCTAACCTGATGTGATAGTGGGATAGGTTTGGCCATTCCGGCTCTGAGCGGCCATATTCAGAACCGAGGCACCGCCAGCGGAGATTTATATATCGGAATATCAGGAATCAACAGGGTTTTATTATCATAATGTTTCCGTAACTTTTCAGCCTTTCGTTCTGATAGTCAATGTATCGGCGACTGTCAGTTGGCTCGCGATTTTGCGTTAACCGATTGGTTAACTGTTATTTTCAGATATTTTGGCGGACACTCCGTTGAAGGGTCAGATTTCATCAGCAAAGGGTTCGTTGCTTCCGCAATTCTCTAAATGAGCACTCGAAATTTTAATCTGAATTTTTCGCGATGTCGAAATCGGATTTTCGACTTCGACATCGCCGCACTTGATTTGGACTTCTTCGAGTGGTCGTACGCCTTTCCCTATGCCCGAATCAGGTTTCCCTTATACTTGCCACCCATTTGACTTGGAGATATAAGGGAAACAAAATCGAATCGTGGGACCACTTTGAAGGACCATATCTACGCGCGAGTGTGAGGAAAGAGAGTAAGAAAGGTTGGGTTGCAAACGCCTTGGTCTCAACTTAATTTAGGAAGCATCAAACGCCTTTGGTGTGTACACATGCCCGATATAGCAAGGGATAATGATCAAGAGGGTATAAAGGGATATATAACTCTTGGACCGTGCAACCGAACATTTTATTGTGACTTTTGAGTGTACCGCATGAGTGTTGGGGTTGCATAGCAATTTTCTTTGGGTTCCTACGTATTTTTAACGTGAAGTTATGTCAATGGAGGGACATGGCATATCATGGTGGGAGCCATATTTTGAGGGTATGTGTTGTATGCATGGTATATGTTTGATATGCTCACGCCCATGTTATATATCTTCGTGTGGCGGATGAGATGGGGAGCCATACGTGACAAGGGCTTTGCCCATGTCCCAATTGTGGAATTCAAAGCGCTAGACTAAGTCTACCGCATATGTATTGCTCATGGTATGTTTGGGAAAGAGATCCATGAGTGCACTCCCATTTTCATGGGGCATGTAGATATTAGTGGCGAAGGTATCTCCATGCGCCCGATTGGGGATCCAAGTGGGGGAATTGTTCGCAAATGGTTCCAATCATTTGTGTATTGAATCATGTGCGGATATCATGGGTGAGCATAGAGATATACTATCATGACAACTTTGTATTTGGTCATATTTTCATGTTTTTGACCTCAATTTTTGCTCATTTTTGCGTTTTGTGTACTTACCTGGTCAGCAAACAGCAAGAAGACTTTGGAAAGTCGAACCATGGTATGTTGTTCATATGTTGGCATATGCTTCGGAGTTGAACACCACCATATGCCGAATCGCGTACTCCATTTGGCTTAGCGCATGAAGGATCACAAGAATTGGTCTCAAGATCATGGGCTGACTTGGGCAGTGCGTGGCGCCCATATCCGAAGGGGTTTCGAGGGTAAAATGGGAATGTACATGGGCATTGGTCTTTGGTCTCTATCCTCCATGAATACTAGACTTCGATTCCATGCATGCTTTGAGCCTTCGGATAAGTGGTAACCTCAATTTTGAGCATATATTTGATATATGGCCAATATGGTGTGAATTTGCAGTTTTTTGGCATGTTATGAGTTCAAACTCATAGGTCAATTCTCTCAGCCCAATCGACTCCAAGTCCAACCAAGGTTATGTCAGGGTAGGGCATGGTCATGAGTGCCACTCTAGGCCATGACACGCCACCTCCCCTATTGGGCTAGGATTTGGAGGCTTGGGAGTGAACACATTTTTGGGGTTTATGTAATGACTTTTGACATGTGGCATTTAACCATCTTATTGGACTGGGTTCAGGGCATCATGTTGGTGAGTCAAGGGAAGGTCTTGAGTCCAGGGAATGAGGGGTCTATGGCTGGGATTGTATAAGTTTCCATCTTTCCCCAACTTTGCTTTATTTGTGTTCATATGCCAATTTCAGGGCTTTCTTCCTTGGTGCAATTCTTGTACATGCCCGCCATCGTGAGACCATTGATGTGCTGAACGAAAGCCCGCAGCCTGATTTGGATTGTGAATTGGGTTATTGCTGTATTTGTGGGATCTGGTTGCCATTCAGGGTTCAAGGAGTATTTTACTTTCTATATTTTTGGATTTCGAACCTTGGATTTTGAGCAATGCAATCGTTGATCAGGAGCAAATCGGCAGGGGTTACAGGCGGAAGGGGCACAGCGGGGGCCGGTCCTGGTAGGGACCTTCTTTATGGTAGCAGAGGCGTACCTGCTGCCCCTACCAACCGCCGACCCGGGGACTTGGGGCCTTATGAGCCCTGCCCAAGTACGCCCCGGGTGCGTATTGTGGACTCGGTGGAGACCACGCCGGAGATTGGAGCCATCGAAGGACCGAGACGTTCAAGAGCATGGCGAACTCCGGAAGTTGAAGCCCGAAGAGAAGAACCACATTCGGGAAGAGGAGGACGTGACATGGAGGACCTGGTCTCCATGTGTGAGCGTCGCTGCCGAAAGGCATGCAACCTCCGCTCCGCCGCGGAGGACTCTGACGAGGCCTGCCATTCAGGCAGCAGTGGAGGACGGGCCCGGCGCTACCGGAAGCGCGGGTCACCCAAGTCCGCGGCAAGGGACGCCGGGGCTATGGACACGGACCCCAGCCCGGTCAGGCTGTGGGAATCCGAGGGGCACTCCGAGGGCTATCAGACAGCCTACGAGCCACCCTCGGAGCCGGAGACGCCCGCGCTGATCGTCAGGGCGGATACGGCCCCTGAGCCCGCCCTGCAGCACGACGCCGAGGGCTTGGAGAGGCCAGCCAGGGCCCGGACGGCACCTGTGCCCCGGCACACGGGGCCAGAGATGGACGCCATAGGCGATACGCTAATGGGCGATGAGTCCGAGGTGCCGGGAACTGCGGGATGCGCTGAGTCGGGCGGAAAGCACGCTACGTGCCTCTGCGAGCACGTGTCCTTCCTCATGGGCAAGTACCCGAAGATGGGGATGGACGCCATCGTGCATCATCTTGACCGCCTGGACAACGCCAAGGACGCTCTAGAGGAGGACGTCGCGGGGATCCTGGACGACCAGTCGGCCGCGGAGAACCACATGGAGGAGCTGCGAGCGGATCAGGCCCGGTACCGGGAGAATCTGGAGCTGGCCCTGCAGAAGCAGCAGCAAGTGGTGGATAGCCTCCTCCACTGAGTGGAGGACATGTCGGGACGCCTGAAAAGGCTAGAGGAGCGACAGCCCCTCGCCTCGGGTCCGGAGCTCCCGGCAGAGCCGGCCGCGGTGGAGCTCGTGGAGCGGGTTAAGACCCTCAGGAGCGCCATGGAGAAACCCATGGGTGGCCCTGCAGAGGCACCATACGCGCCTCCGCGTGTTGACCCGGGTGCGCTGCCGTTTGTTCCCATGTTCAGCGAATCCACAATGCTCGGGGAACACACGGCACCGGCTGGGTCCATGCGGGAAAGGCACGTGACCACGGACCCGAGGAGCCTGACGGTACAGATGTCCCATGCCGCCCAGGATGTACCGATCACGACGAACATGGTAGTGTATGCGGAAGAGAAGATCGAGAACCATACCATGCAGGGGCGAACCATGGGAAGCGCCGACGGACATGGTCGAGGTCATCCAGGCGGAAACCTGTGGGCATAGGACCCCAATACGGGGATATGGACGACCGATGGAGCAAGTCCTTCCCGCATTCCAAACCCCATGGGTTCAGGCCCAACTGGACCGCACTCCATGGAGGAGAGGGATGTACGGGGAGTGTACTCACACACCCCGGCCACAGGTGGTATCCGTCTCGGTGGAGTGGTGGCTGGAGACGTCGGAGACGCCATCAGGATTGACGACCTCAGGGGAATCAAAATCCCCTACTACGATGGTAACCCCTCCAATCTGGATGACTTCATCCTGGATTGGGAGGATTTCGCCGAGGAGGTCGTCGGCGAGATGCGGGGAGCGCCGCGGGACAAGTGGGTATGCCGGACATTCCCACACCGCTTGGCGCAGGACCTGAAGGAGGAGCTGCGGGATCAGATCCGGGAAGGATTGATCCGTACGGAGCAGGCCTGCCTCCAGTGGTTGGAGGATGAGGAGCGGGTGGACGCTCCGAACCAAAAGCTGGAGGACCTGTGGTCCATTCCGCTGCCGCTGGACCGCGGTGAGTTGCGGGTCCGGGAGTGGAACCGGTATCTGCGGAAGTACCGCAGATGCCTCAAGCTGGTGGAAGACTGGAACGAGGCCAGTGAAATCCGCCACTTGCTGAAGGACTTCCTCCCCAGCAACTGGAAGAGGCGAGTGGAGGACGAGGAGAAGAAGCGCGCCAAGAAGCGGGTGGCGGTGCGGATCATGGCGGCGGAGCATACCCATTCGGGTATCATGGAGTTCTTCAGGAGGAACCTGGGCGAACCCAACCGGATGTTGGGACTGAAGAACGCCGTGTACGTGGAGGTGTTTGGAAACTCCATGGGGCAAAGGTTGCTGCGCCTCAACAACGTGGAGTGGAGGCGCGGGGAGCTGCTGAGGACGCAGGTGATCTTCGCCTGCATGAGCCTGGACGAGATCGTGAAGTATATCACGGTGGAGTTGAAGCTCAATGCGAAGAACGAGGCCCACGTGCAGGATCGACATGGTCATGGACAACGAGGCCACCGAGAAGACCGCCATCATCAGGAGATCCTGGAGGACACGGCCCACTCCGCGGAGGATGGTAGTGAAAGTGGCCAAGACCACTGGTCCCGGGAGGATCACGAGGAGGCCCATTTCTTCGCGTTTGTGGCGCACAACGTGAAGAACAATGGGCAGGATAGGTCCACATGGAGCCGGGCGGGACCCAGGGGCAAAGAGCCACGGAGGATCGGGAACCCACCGCTCTCGTTCCGAGAGTACAGGTCTCAGCACGACGGGTGCTGGGTCTGTTATGGCAAGGGAAACAACCATGCACACAACCACCGTCAGTGCAAGGTGTACGAGGCGGACAAGAAGGCCTACTTCGCCGCCCACCCCGAGAAGAAGCCCAAGGAGCAGCGGATTTCCGATTGGAAGGCGAAGGGCGGAGACGGGGGGAAAGGCCAAGGCAAAGGCCAAGGAAAAGGCGGAGGAAGAGGCTATGGTGGTGGACCTGGCCAAGACTGACGAGTGAGGTCGATCGAGGAGGTTGCTGAGGACATGTTGAGGACGTTGGAGGAACCCAAAGCCCAGCAACGTGGTGGACAAAGTCCTGGCGGATCGCAGCCGGAAGGGGCTGCGGGAAGCCAAGTATAGAGGAGCCCTCACGGGAGTGGGACCTCGGAGGTCTCTCCTCCGAAAATCAGTGGAATCCCAGAGAAAGCGAAGGCACATCGGGTGCCGAAAAAGGCTCCCGAAGAGCCAAAACCACTGAGTTTCGCCACACCCAACCCCTGGAGCGCCCTGCCAAGGGAAGTACATGTGGGTACGGGACATGGCAAGAAGGAAGTTGCGACCACGGAGAGCCCCGTGGATGGGCAGGACCAACCCAAGATATACACCATCCGGGACCATACCCTTGAAGTCTTGATGCACCCGGACGTGCTAGAGTTGCATGCCGTGAGAGTCGTCCATACACCTCATGGCGACGAGCGGCAGTTGCACTTGAAAGTGCGAGTACGGTGCGGACGAGAGGAGAAGGTGGTGGATGTGTTAGTGGATACGGGTGCCCAGGTGAGCCTGGTCCGGAGAGGGTTGTTCAAGGAGGAACTCCTGCAGCCCAGCCGGAGACCGGTCCGCCTGAAGGTCGCCAATGGAGAGATTATGGGTGGTGGCACCCATGAGGCCACTATCAGTATGGAATTCTGGGAGCATGAGCGCTTGAACCGCCCTGATCAGGCGAAGAGAATCACTCTATCCGGGAACTTCTATGTGGCCGACATTACCGATTGGGATATGATCATGGGGTATGACTTCATGGTGGCAAATGCCATTGGAGCCCTTCCCCATCGCACAACGCTGGTCCGGGAGGACGACGAATGCCTCACATGGCTGTCCACGGATTATGCATGCGGGTCATCCCAATGCAATGCTGAGGAAGAGAATCGGATCGTCCGAGCAGTGCAAGCTGTGGGTGCCAAGTCCAGAGGAGACCGCGGAGTTCAGCTCATGGAAGTATGGAATGGCGCCGCAGGTGTACGACAGGATGATCCAGACGCTGGGAGCCAAAGCGCCCGAGAGGGACGTCTTCGCTTCCCGGGATGCCCCACTTCTGCGGAAGTGTAGGAGGCATTGGCATCGAGGAGACTCAGCCTGGCACAGGCATTGGGGTTTGAAGGAGTGGGGACCCATGTATTGGCATGGCTCCCTGGACAACACCAGACGTACGGTGGAGAAGATCATCGCGGATAGGGCGAAGGCGATCCTGGTCATAACCGGCATAGGATCCACCCCATGTCCCCTTGAGGGTCTCAAGTCGACGCTGGACTCCATCACCCTGAGCGAGATGTCATTCGGGCCAGAGGAGGAGTTGTTCATCGACGCCAAGGGTGTATCAATGCCCTCCCCGGGTCAAGCGTGGGGTACCAAGGCTTTCCTGGTGGATGGGGCGCAAGCCCAGCCCATGGGTGATGAAGCATTCATCCGTAGGGTGGAGGCGGTGCCCATGAAGGTCATGTTTGAGCCCAAGGAGGGGACGGATCAGCCAATTGATGGCATTGACGTCCTGTCCCACGCCGAGATCGACGACGTCGTCAACTACATGCAGATGGGGATGCACAACCGTGTGGCAGCCAAGAAGAGGCGGGCCATGGTCACATCTCCGCATTGGTGGGATGATAAGATGTTGATCACCGGCAAGTACGAGAAGGATGAGTTCGTGGCGAGGGTCATGGATCACATCGCGGACCAATACGATGGTCCGGTTGGGTCGGTCCCACCAACGTGGGGTTTTCCAAGAGTGGGAACCGGTAGCGACGAGCACCAGCCCGAGGCCGCAAATTTTCGAATATTATCGGTGGGAAGCGCGCCCCACGACGATGAAGACGGCATATCGGACGAGGAGAAGTCAGACTCGGACCCAGAAGAGGCCTATACCGCAGTGCGGTCGGTTGTATCGATACCGAAGCAAGCGGCTGAAGAGGCCCAGGAGAACCCGAAGGTCGCCGAGCTGAAGGAGAGGCTGATCAAGGCCTATCCGCGGCTATTCAGTGGCGTCGCCAACAAGAACCCTCCAGATCGTGGGAGGTTTGGCACAGCGAAGATCAAGCTGAAGCCGAACCCCAAGATCTATCGTCATCGGGATTACCAACTTCAGGGCGATCGGGCCGAGGCCATGAAGAAGTTGTTGGCCGAGTTCATTGAGCGGGGATGGATCGAACCCTCCGACAGTGAGTGGGCCAGCCCAGCCTTCATCGTGCCGAAGAAGGGGAAGGGCGAGTGGAGGTTGGTGGTTGATTACAGAGGTTTAAACGAGCAGACTCGTACTCGCTTCCCCTGATCGACTCCATCCTCCAAAAGCAACAGAAAAAGCGGATTTTCACGGTGTTGGACCTGAAACACGGTTATCACCAGATGCCGCTACACCCGGATTCCAGGCCCTGCACAGCGATGTCGACGCCGCTGGGGCCCATGCAGTGGAAAGTGGTGCCTATGGGCGCCAAGAATGGCAACGCCGCTTTCCAGCGCATGATGGAGGACCTACTCGGTCCTGTCCGGGACTGTGCCGATCCCTTCGTGGATGACATCATCATCGGGTCCGGCACGGAGAACATGACTGAGGACGAGCTCATCGACGCGCATGAGAAGGATCTGCGCCGAGTGCTCAGCGAGTTGGACAAGCACAACATGGTGTGCAGGCCCACCAAAGCCTCACTCTTTGTGAAGGAAGTGGAGTTCGCGGGTCACGTGGTTGGTCACGGGCAACGCCGTCCCATGCCTGGGAAGCTGGCGTCCCTGCACCACTGGGAAAAGCCCCAAACCATCAGCGAACTCGGATCCTTCATGGGGTTCTGCAATTACTATTCGGGCTATGTTCGGATGTATGCAGAACTGTCGGGGCCGCTGCACAAGATGTTGCAGGTGGGCAAGTTTGATGGTCGGAAGGGAAGCAAGAAGAAGCTTGCCTGGACCCCTGAAGCTGAGGCTGCGTTCAACAGCCTGAAGGAGCGACTCCTGGGGCAGTTGGGGCTGTTCCTGGTGGACCCCAACAAGGGATTCGTGCTACGGACAGACGCCTCGGACGATGTCGTGGGGGCAGTCCTCGGGCAAGTCCGGGACGACGGGACTCATGTTCCCGTGGCGTTTTGGAGCAGGATCGTGGCCGAGGGCCAACGCCGAACATGGACCGCGAGGGAGAAGGAGACATACGCCATTGTATGTGCGCTCAGGAAGTGGTCTGGCCACATCGGACTGCAGCCAGTAGTGGTTTGCACGGACCACCAGTCCCTACAGAGCTGGCACAAGGAGCATGTGGACACCCCCTCAGGACCAGTGGCTAGGAGGGCCCGATGGCACGAGACGTTCGCCAAGTTCGCCCTCAGCGTCGTGTACGTCCCGGGGAAGAACAACACTGTGGCGGATTGCCTCAGTCGCTGGGCCTACCCCGCGGGCAAGGCGTGGATGGACATATCCAGCCATGGCGACGCCGAGGAGACCAAGGAGGCCAAGCGCATCATCGAGATGGAGAGGGTCATGGAGCATGAGGGAGTCAAGTGTTTTCTGGTGATGGCAAACCGTACAGACCTGGCCAAGTTCCGGGGCGCCCGAGTCCAGGCTATTCGAGAGGAAACACTCGAGCAATGGATGGTGGCCCCTGTAGAGCTAGTCAGGTCGGTGCTCACAGAGGACTGGTCGGATGACTATGCGGCATCCGAGCACTGGAGCAGGTACTGGAACGCCGTGAGCGCCCCGTCGGACGACGAATGGCCCGAGGGCTTGACCGAGGATGGCGACAAGTTGTTCCTCAAGGACAAGCTGCTGGTGCCCGAGAACCGAGTGGAGGAGCTCATTGACCATTGGCACAACGCCCAGCTCATGCATCCTGGCCGAGACAAGATGCAGCAGGACCTGGAGTGGCGTTTCAAGTTCCCTCCGGGGTACTACGCCATCCTGGATAGGTACTGCAGCGACTGTGCCGTGTGTTGGGCCACGAAGAGCCCTAACCACTCCACAGCGGGCAACCCG
The DNA here is from genome assembly GCA_964036045.1 of Eutreptiella sp. 'Long Island Sound 2002'. NCBI lineage: Eukaryota > Euglenozoa > Euglenophyceae > Eutreptiales > Eutreptiaceae > Eutreptiella > Eutreptiella sp. 'Long Island Sound 2002'. Next base: position 65,494,414 of record OZ038383.1, on the reverse strand, counting down.
GTGTATACGGCTATACCGGAAGCCCCTATGCGGTCCGTAGCCATGGATGTATTCGCCATGCCTGAGGTCACCGTGGAAGGAGAGACCTACGACTGTGTCATCCTGGCGGTGGATAGGCACAGTGGGTATATCGTGGCGGTCCCTGGCAAGAAGTCCACGAAGAAGGACAAGAAGGACAAGCATGGAGTGGGGCTGCAGGCCAAGACCGTCGCCAATGCCATGATCAGGCATTGGCTGACGATTTTTGATGTCCCAGCTGTCATCTGCAGCGATCGGGGCAGTCAATTCGTGGGGACGTGGTTCAAGACGATGTTCAAGCACATGGGGATTCGGCACGCCAAGACCGTGGCGTACCACAGCCGGTCGAATGGCCGTGCTGAGGTGGCCGGGCGGCAGATGTTAGAGAAGTTCCGCCAGCTGCACATTGACGAACCGGGCCGGAACTGGTATAACTCGTCGTGGAGAGTGCTCCAAGCGTATCACGACCTTCCGGGACCCACTGGACTGTCGCCCCATCGCATCCTGTTCCTACGGGATCGAGTGTCACGCACTCTCCCATGGATGAACCATGGCAAAGTGGCCCGGGATGCGAACGCCATGATGGCTGAGGCGGACGACACGGCGGCCAAGGTGTGCAAGGCACTTCAGGACGAGCATGACAAGAGGGCCAAGTACTTCAAGCAGGGAAAAGTCCAGAAGTGTGCTTTCCAAGACACAGTGTGGGTGGAGCGGCACCACAAGGATGTCCTGTCCAGGCATCGGCAGGCATCTTGGTATGTGCCGGGGGTCATCGTGCGGAAGGTCGGACAGGATGTGTATGCGGTTCGTGTGGGGCATAACAAGATCCTGGACCGCGACCACACCCAGCTTCGTCCCCGGGCACCAGACCCCAGCGGACGTCCCGTCACCTTCGAGTTCACGGCCGGCGATGTGGACTCGGACGACGAGGGTGAGGACGACGACTTCACCGCTGAGAAGATCCTGGTGGACAAGCCGGACCCGGGGACGCCTGGGGGTAGGCTTTATAAAGTCCGTTGGAAGGGATTCGCCGCATCCAGGGATTCGTGGGAACCTCGGAGCAGTTTCGTGCCGAGGTATACCATGGTCTGGATGGACTACCTAAAGAAAAAGAATATTTCTTTGGATGTCAAGGACGTGTTGGTCCATTTGGTTGCTGCTGTAGCACCGTAATGGATCCCCCCTTGGCATTTTGTTTGTTTCTGTGCTTGGGGAGACGGGTGAGGGCGTTCATCCTGGGATTTTTCGGCCTTGATTGGCCATTTACCCCCTTCACTCGATCTCCACATATATATTTCATTGTGGTATACTTATTTAGGTCGACCGACGACGTTTCTCTATCTTTGATCCCCTTGGTCCATGTTGTAGATCAAGAGGAGACCGGATATGGCGTAGGGCGCTGAATATCAGTGTCCTCACCCCTCCCTTGGGGCATGGGGGACGCCTACGACGTGTGTGGGGCATCCATGTGTCCTTGGGACATGGGGGGGGGGGTTGGAGCCCATTGGGGTCCTCCCGTCGTCTCTTCAATGACTTCCGAGCGGTAACAACGCTCTGAGAAGGGGGGTGAAGCCGGTTCGGACCCCCGTGGCCATCTTGGGGTCACTTGGGGTGTGTATCTATGTGCCGGCAAGCCGCCATTGGCTGATATCATACTCTCCCATCCACCTGATCTAACCTGATGTGATAGTGGGATAGGTTTGGCCATTCCGGCTCTGAGCGGCCATATTCAGAACCGAGGCACCGCCAGCGGAGATTTATATATCGGAATATCAGGAATCAACAGGGTTTTATTATCATAATGTTTCCGTAATTTTTCAGCCTTTCGTTCTGATGGTCAATGTATCGGCGACTGTCAGTTGGCTCGCGATTTTGCGTTAACCGATTGGTTAACTGTTATTTCCAGATATTTTGGCGGATACTCCGTTGAAGGGTCAGATTTCATCAGCAAAGGGTTCGTTGCTTCCGCAATTCTCTAAATAAGCACTCGAAATTTTAATCTGAAATTTTCGCGATGTCGAAATCGGATTTTCGACTTCGACATCACCGCACTTGACTTGGACTTCTTCGAGTGGTCGTACGCCTTTCCCTATGCCCGAATCAGGTTTCCCTTATACTTGCCACCCATTTGACTTGGAGATATAAAGGAAACAAAATTGAATCGTGGGACCACTTTGAAGGACCATATCTACGCGCGAGTGTGAGGAAAGAGAGTAAGGAAGGTTGGGTTGCAAACGCCTTGGTCTCAACTTAATTTAGGAAGCATCAAACGCCTTTGGTGTGTACACATGCCCGATGAAGCAAGGGATAATGTTCAAGAGGGTATAAAGTGATATATAACTCTTGGACCGTGCAACTGAACATTTTATTGTGACTTTCGAGTGTACCGCATGAGTGTTGGGGTTGCATAGCAACTTTCCTTGGGTTCCTACGTATTTTTAACGTGAAGTTATGTCAATGGAGGGACATGGCATATCATGGTGGGAGCCATATTTTGAGGGTATGTGTTGTATGCATGGTATATGTTTGATATGCTCACGCCCATGTTATATATCTTCGTGTGGCGGATGAGATGGGGAGCCATACGTGACAAGGGCCTTGCCCATGTCCCAATTGTGGAATTCAAAGCGCTAGACTAAGTCTACCGCATATGTATTGCTCATGGTATGTTTGGGAAAGAGATCCATGAGTGCACTCCCATTTTCATGGGGCATGTAGATATTAGTGGCGAAGGTATCTCCATGCGCCTGATTGGGGATCCAAATGGGGGAATTGTTCGCAAATGGTTCCAATCATTTGTGTATTGAATCATGTGCGGATATCATGGGTGAGCATAGAGATATACTATCATGACAACTTTGTATTTGGTCATATTTTCATGTTTTTGACCTCAATTTTTGCTCATTTTTGCGTTTTGTGTACTCACCTGGTCAGCAAACAGCAAGAAGACTTTGGGGAGTCGAACCATGGTATGTTGTTCATATGTTGGCATATGCTTTGGAGTTGAACACCACCATATGCCGGATCGGGTACTCCATTTGGCTTAGCGCATGAAGGATCACAAGAATTGGTCTCAAGATCATGGGCTGACTTGGGCAGTGCGTGGCGCCCATATCTGAAGGAGTTTTGAGGGAAAAATGGGGATGTACATGAGCATTGGTCTTTGGTCTCTATCCTCCATGAATACTAGACTTGGATATCATGCATGCTTTGAGCCTTCGGATAAGTGGTAACCTCATTTTTGAGCATATATTTGATATATGGCCAATATGGTGTGAATTGGCAGTTTTTTGGCATGTTATGAGTTCAAACTCATAGGTCAATTCTCTAAGCCCAATCGACTCCAAGTCCAACCAAGGTTATGTCAGGGTAGGGCATGGTCCTGAGTGCCACCCTAGGCCATGACACGCCACCTCCCCCATAGGGCTAGGATTTAGAGGCTTGGGAGTGAACACATTTTTGGGGTTTATGTAATGACTTTTGACATGTGGCATTTAACCATCTTATTGGACTGGGTTCAGGGCATCATGTTGGTGAGTCAAGAGAAGGTCTTGAGTCCAGGGAATGAGGGGTCTATGGCTGGGATTGGGTAAGTTTCCATCTTTCCCCAACTTTGCTTTATTTGTGTTCATATGCCAATTTCAGGGCTTTCTTCCTTGGAGCAATTCTTGTACATGCCCGCCATCGTGAGACCATCGATGTGCTGAACGAAAGCCCGCAGCCTGATTTGGATTGTGAATTGGGTTATTGCTGTATTTGTGGGATCTGGTTGCCATTCAGGGTTGAAGGAGGAATTTACCTTCTATATTTTTGGATTTGAAACCTTGGATTTTGAGCAATGCAATCGTTGATCAGGAGCAAATCGGCAGGGGTTACAGGCGGAAGGGGCACAGCGGGGGCCCGTCCTGGTAGGGACCTTCTTTATTGGCGCCTACACACTCTGGGTGCCACGAGCCACCACGTGTGCCCGTCCTGCACCAGGTCAGTGACCCCTTGGTCTGCAGCTCCCGTGGCACTCGCCTGTGAGGACACTATTTGTATTGTGTGTCCCTTGGCCCTCCTCACCGCCGCCCCGTCATAGTCAATCATGGCCATAACCTTTCGTATCCGGTGCATTTCTGTGTCTGGGTCCCAGTCTCCTGCCATGCCCCTGCTGCGACGCACTGTCTCCCCAACCTACAGCGCCAGGGCCAAGACCTGCCTTGTGGACCCCCACACCTCCACCGTTCTGCTCCTGCTGTCCACAGACGCCGCTACCTGCGCATCCCACTGCATCTGCATCCACAGCACCGCCTGTTTTGGCTCTACCTTCCTTGCCGTCAGCACCTGCGCCTTCGCTTGTCTCTCGCCCGCCTCCCCATCCTCCCCCCCGTTCCGCTCCGATCATCCGCATATGCCACCCACATGTGCTTGACTTTGTGGAAGTACACCAGCGGCGCCCCATCTTCCTCACCCATCTGTAGCCACATGGGCCCCTGTCTCCTGGGCTGCCGTACCCTGATCCCATGGTATCCTCCCTTGGGCTCCTGCGGTCCATCCAGCCTGCACAGGCACCTGGCCAGCGTGCATTCCGCCCTGCACTTGTCCTCCACTGCCTCCGCTCTGGCCCTCAGGTGGTACCTGGCCTTGCTCACCGTCTGCCTTACCTCTTCACTCCTACATCCCTTGATGCGTTCTTCCAGCCCTGGCTGAGCCTCTCCATTTTCTATCAAGACATTCTGCCATGCCGTCGCCTTCCCCCTCAGCCTCTGTGCCCATTTCTGCAGCATGTCCTTTCTGTCCCTTCCGTCCGACAGCATGTCCAGCCCCTCCTCCGCTGCCTCCTTCTGGCGTCTCTCCTTCTCTTTCTCTGCTCTGTCAAGCTCCGCAGAATCCTTCCCATCCGCCCTTCTTCTCTCCACCTTCCCCTCGACATGCAGCGGCCCCCTCCACGTGCGCTCTGCCGTCCACTGGATTTCCGGCTGTCCCTCCCAGTGTCCCATGGTATACACCTGTACCGCCTATCTCTTCCGGTTGACTCCAATCCTGACCTCCATACCTGCTGCCGCTGCTGCGGTGACCACCACGTTAGGCACCAGCACATCGTACTGTTCCCGTGCCCCTTGTCCGTGGCGTACCTCGACTTCCCCCATCCCCCTGCCTCTCATCCTGTCATCCGGGAGGATGATGTGGACTGCCTGTCCCCTCCACTGTGCCGCCGCTGGCCCCTTCGTTGCCACGAGGAATATCGCCTTTGTGTCCTCCCGCGTCACCCATTCTTTCCTGCGATACCTCGCACACCGAATGGCCCCCACTGCCCATTTTCCGTGCTTCTAACCTCCCGTCTCTCGCACCCATTCTTCGGCCACTCTGACGAGGGCCGATATCTCAGTGCCTTGCCTCTCACACACTTCGGCAGAGACGCTACACTCCCCATGCCGTCGTCCTCCGGGAATGCGTAATGCCACGTGTCCCCCGTGTGTGGGTGCACATGGTACGTGCGGTTGGCCATGCATGCCGCCCTCTCGTCCAGTACCATTTTGATGGCCTCTGCCGCCTTCAGTGTCATCCCCTCACCGAAAGTATACACCAACTCCTGCCCTTGGTGTCCCTGCGTCCTCGGCGCTGGAGACATTGCTGCCCTGGTGAATCGTGTTCGCACCCCACTCGCATCCTGTCCTCCTCCTGGAAGCTCCCCTCCCCACTCCTTCCTGACCGGGACCCCCTCCCCTCTTGTCCCCCTGCCACGTCATATGCCAACCCCACCACCGTTGTCCCTTCGCCGCCACCCTGTACCCTCCCCTCCATCCTGGCTCCAGCCACACCGCTCGGCCCGTTCGCATCTGGACCGCTCTCTCTGTCCCCCAGATGGTCCCAACATCATCCCTGTGCTGCAGCCGTAACACCGCCTGTCCCCCCCTGGTGACCCACACGTCCACCCCCCCTGCCTGTGTCCTTTGCGGCTCACCTTTCCCCCGTACCCTCTGGCACCTCCACATACTCCATCTCCTGCACCTGCACTCCTAGCACACCTTCCCATCCTGCCGGTAGTCTCCTGTCTCGTGCTGTACCCCCTCTCACTTCCCTCTTGTCCCTGGTACCACCACCTCTCTCCCCTCCTCTGGATCTGTATTTGTTGCACATCCTGCCACGGTTGCTCCTCTGTCCGCCCTCCTTGCTCCTCCCCCTTCTCCGGACCTGCTACTGCCAACTCCACCCCCATCGCCTTTTCTTCCCCGTCTTTCGACTCTGCCCCGTCCTCTTCTTCTGCCCCCGCCACTGCCTCTGCTTCCTCTTCTTCTGGGGGCCCCAGAAGCTCATAGTGTCCCCCTCCTCGTCTGCTCCACAGTAGCGCCGCCGCTGTTCGCTTTCCTTCACGCACCTCTGCCATCTTTCGATATACCCCCTGGGGTCCCCACTCCTGGTACATTGCTATTCTGCATCCCTTGCTCTGTGCCCATCTCCTGACTTCACACGCCCCTCCCCATATATCTCCCTTGCGCACCTTATCCAGGTACTGATCCCACGTATGCGCTCCTGCGTTTCTCATGACCCTCCGTGAACAGCCCGACTCAGGGGGCCGCGCCATATCCCCTTCCGTGAGTGCTCTGTGCACCTCTTCCGCCGCTGCTTGCCTGCCCGCTCTGTCCACCCCGCTGAGTGCCCAAGATAGGCACTTGCCATCCCCTGGTATGACCTGTCGCCTCGCCCTTTCCGGCATTTCTTCAGGCCATTCCTGCCCGTCTTATGCATTGTCCAGCACTCTTTGCACCGCCGCCGCTACTTCCGCTGCGTCACTCCTGAGACCCCTGACACCCCAGAGCAGCGCATAGGCTCTTCCCTTGGGCCACAGGATTCCCGCATCCAGAGGGGTTCCGTCCCCATACTCCACCAATTTTCTGTACCCGTCTCCCCCTTTTCACTCCCTGTAAACCGACACTTCGTATCCCCCCTCCGCCGCCCATGCTTCCACCTCCGGTAGCCCCCCAAGTCTTCTCTCCCGCCTTGGTCGTTGTATGTACCTCTGCAACGATACTTATTCCCTTGGCAGGCACTCCTCCATTTCTCCCATATTGTGCCTACTCTCCACCCTGGTAGCCACTCCTTGCCTTATCCGCTGCACCTCTTCCTCACTGTTCGGCCTGCCCTCTAGCGCACACAATACTTTCCACAATGTGTTGACATCCTTCCCGTACATGTGCTCAATTAGCACCCTGTCTCCTGTCTTTTCTCTCGCTTCCTCCAATGCTTCGTCCCGCCTCTTCCATGCCCATGCTGCCTTGCCTTGCTGTTCCACTTCGTTCCCCTCTGTACTCCCCACACTCCCCGCTCCACATGTCGACGGCCGACTCTCGCCCGACCCCACACTGCGTCCTCTTTCGCTTCCCACGCTCACCCTGACCTGTGCCTCCCCGCACGAGCTTTCTCCTTCCGCCTTCTTTGCTGTACTTCCGTTCTCCGCCTCTTCTTGCTCCCACACCACCTCGTACACCCTCCTCTTCCTCCACAGGATTCCTACATGCACTCCCTTCTCCCCTCCATACTCCTGTATCTTCCTGTAGCCCTCTCCATCCTTCGTCTCCCTGTATGGTTTCACTCTGTATCCACTCTTCACTGCCCATGCCTCAACCTCCGGCGGTCCTCCCATCCTTCGCCCTTGTGAAAGCTTCTGTACGTACTCCTGCCATCCTGTTTCCCCCTGCGGCAGGGGCTCCTGCATCTGCCCTGCTTGCCACCTCTCTTCGACTGAAGTGACTACCTTTTCTCGCACTCCCTTCGCCTCTGCACTTGTGCCTTGGCCTCCTTCTATTACATTCATCGCTCTCGATAAGGAGTCCATGCCGTCGCCCTCCATACTCTGTGTCACCACTCCCGCATGGATTCGTTCTCGTTCTCCTTCTAACGCCCTTTCACTCCTGGCCCATGCGCAGGCTGTTCGTCTCCTTTGTGTCTCACTCTCAGCGCTCTCCGCATCCCTCATCGTCGGCAGGTCATCCATTGACTCCCTGCTTCTCACGCTGGCCTCCTCTTTGGTCACGCTCATTGTTCGTGTCCTGCGTACACATGTGTATGCCTCTCCTTCACTGACCTTTATGGCTCCCTTCCTCGTCTGCCTCCAGCCATCCTCCACCCTTGCATACCTTGCTGCCCCCCTTGGACAAGCGTAAGAAACATATCCGGCGTCCGGGGGTGCTTGTGTTCTTCATTGGCCCCTCTAGAACCTGTTGCAAGTGTGCTGTCGCCCCAACCCAGGTACGATGCTTGTCCTCAAGTGTGCCCCTCGAGCTCTGCTAGTTGGAATCGAACCCACGACTACGGGTCGCGTAACAGGGCGTCTAGCTGCTGGGGTACTCCTCAGGTGACTCCTTTCCCTTTTGCGCCTTTCTCCCTTTTGCCCCCTTCCTGTTCTGTCTCCTGAGTCAACCCCTCTGCGTCTTGGCGCTGCCCCTCCCACCTCCCCCATTTCCTTCATCCCTTCCCTCTGCCGCAACCCCGCACTGGCCTCTGCGGCCGCTCTCCTCCGCATCTTGCTCTTGTTCGTGCTCTGCTCACCTTTTCTTCGTGCCGCCGCCGCCTCCTCCCTTTGATGCTGCTTCGAACACTCCAATCCGTACCTTCCCCGGATGTTCCAGTCCCACGCTTCCTTTCTGGATGTTCCTCTCTGGATGCGGTGCTTCCCGGACGCTCCAGTCCATGATTCGTGCGTGCTTCCCCTTCTCCCCCCCCTTCTTGCTTGTTCTTGATCATGTTCTCCTTGTCTGTCTTCCTGCTTTTTCTTGCGGCCGCCTTCACGTCCTCCTTGCGCCCTTTTACATCCACTTGTCTCTCACGTCACTTCTCTCCCGTGCCTCGGATGGTCCAGTCCGGGCTCCTCGTGCTTGTCCTCTGTCTGCTGCGTGCCTCCTGACGTTCCTGCCCCGCAGGCCGAGCTGGGCCCCTGTTTTCCTGTCCTTGGCACCGCGCCCTCTTTCTTTCTCCTTCTCGCCTTGCCTGTCTGTTCCTTCTCCTCCCTTTTGATGACTCTTGCACCTCATGTCCCCTCTCCACACTTTATCGCTCCTGTTCATGTTCTCCCTGCCGTGTCTTGCCGCCGCTGCCTCCTCCTTTTGCAGCCCCGGACGTTTCAATCCTGGGCCGCTTCTTCCTCGGTTTTTCCTGCCTGTCCTGGACCTCCGCCCCCCGGTTATCTTCTATCGCTCCGGACGATCCTTTCCATCCAGGGCCGCTTCTACCCCGGACGTGTCAGTGCAGGGCCTCCATCGCCCGGATGGTCCTGTCCGAGTGCATGTCTTTCCCGGATGTTCCAGTCCGGGTTCCATGCGCTTGTCCGCCTCTCCTTCTTCTCCTTCTCCTCCCTCTTCCGGTCTCTTTTGGGTTGTGTCCTGTCTCTCCACCGGCCCTTGTTCATATTCTCCTTGCCGTTTCTTGCCGCCGCTGCTTCCTCATCCTCATCAAGCCCCGGACGCTCCAATCCAGGGCTGCCTCGCCCCCGGATGTTCCAGTCTGGGTGCGCTGCTTCCCCGGTTGTCCCCATCCAGGTTCCATGTGTTCGGCCGCTTCTCCTTCTTCTCCTTCTCCTCCCTCTTCCCGACTATTGTTCTTCGCGTCCTTCCGCATCTTTTCTTTGCTCTTGTTCATGTTCCCCTCGCCGCTGTTCTCTGTCACCATCTCCTCCTCCTTCTGTAGCCCCGGACGTTCCAATCCAGGGCCGCTTTGTCCCCGGACGTTCCAGTCCGGGGCCTCCGCCCCCCGGTTCTTCCAGTCCTCCTTATGCAGCCCTGCTTCCCCGGATGTTCGATGCGTTTGTCTTATTCCTTCCCGACCATCTCCCCCCGCTCCCTGACTCCCTTTTTTTCGTGTCCTCCCTCCCCACCGTTCCTTGCTCTTGCTCATGTTCTCCTTGCCTTTTCCTGCTGCCGCCGCTTCATCCTTCTTTTGCAGCGCCAGACGCCCCAACCCACGGCCCCTTCTACCCCGAACGTTCCAGTCCAGGGCCTCCACCCCTCGGATGTTCCAGTCCGTGTGCATTTCTTCCCCGGATGTTCCAGTCCGGGTTCCATGTGCTTGTCCGCTTTTCCTTCTTCTCCTTCTCCTCCCTCGTCCCGACTCTTGTTCTTCGTGTCCGCTCTCCCCACCGTTCCTGGCTCTCGTTCATGCACTCCTTGCTGTTTCTTGCCGCCGCCGCTGTCTCCTCCTTATGCAGCCCCAGACGCTCCAATCCAAGGTCGCTTCTACCCCGGACGTTCCAGTCCAGGGCCTCCACCACCCGGATGTTCCTCCGCGGGTGGGTTGCTTCCCCGGATGTTCGAGTCCGGGTTCCATGCATTTGTCCGCTTGCTGCTTCCCCCCGGATGCTCCAGTCCTGGGGGTCCCGTTACCTCGGATGCTCCAGTTCGTGGCACTGGGTTCACCCCCGGACGATCCAGTCCGGGGGCTAGAGTCATGCTCCTGTCCATACCATCACAGTCACGAACTCAACCAGGGGGTGGCCCCTCCTGAGCTTACTCTCCTTACCTACCGCTGGAGAGAGAGAGCTAGTGGGAACGTGACACGAACACAAGCGAAGCAAATCGTGTATGCACACGTGTGTATGTGCTAATCAGTGCTAGTTAAACGCAGGTTGGTGTAAGAGCAGTTGTCACGGTTGCCCCGCATTGCATTGCAGGACAGGACCGGTAGCCCCCCTTGACAACCACCCCCTGGCCTAAGGGCATTGTTTTGGCTCTTATCTCTCCCCTTATCATCGTGCATTTCTGTGCAACCCTCTGATCCATGTTTGCGTTGCTACCCGGCTAGTCTACTGTAACACGAGACAAGCAATGTGCATGCTGCATACGAAGCAACAAAAACCTGTATGTTTATACCTTGCTCTGTGATTCTTGACACAATTCTTGAATTCTTGCTTCTCTCCACCTTTTCTTGCTCTCGTTCATGCTCTCTCTGCTGCTTCTTGCCGCCGCCCCGTCCTCCTCCTTATGCAGCCCCGCTTCCCCGGATGTTCAAGTCCAGGGCTCCCGCCCCCCGGATGTTCCAGTCCGGGTGCGTTGCTTCCCCGGATGTTCCAGACCGAGTTCCATGCGTTTGTCCGTTTTTCCTTCTGGTCCTTCTCCTCCTGCTTCCCGACCCTTTCTTTTGGTGTCCTCCCTCTCCACCGTTCCTTGCTCTTGTGCTTGTTCTCCTTGCCTTTTCCTGCGGCCACTGCTTCCCCCTCCTTATGCAGCCCCGGACGCACCAATCGGATGCCGCTTCTACCCCGGACGTTCCAGTCCAGGGCCTCCACCACCCGGATGTTCCAGTCCGAGTGCACTTCTTCCCTGGATGTTTCAGTCCGGGTTCCACGTGCTTGTCCGCTTCTCCTTCTTCTCCTTCTCCTCCCTCGTCCCTACTCTTGTTCTTCGTGTCCTCTCTCTCCACCGTCCCTGGCTCTTGTTCATGTTCTCCTTGCCGTTTCTTGCCGCTGCCGCTTCCTCCTCCTTTTGCAGCCCCGTTTCTCCATTCCAGGGTCGCTTCCACCCCGGCTTTCCAGGCCAGGGCCTCCTCCACCCGGATGTTCCAGCCCGGGTGCGTTGCTTCCCCGGATGCTCCATTCGAGGTTCCATGTGTTTGTCTGCTGCTCCTTCTTCTCCTTCTCCTCCCTCTTCCCCACTCTTGTTCTTCGGGTCCTCCCGCCCCAGTTCCTTGCTCTCGTTCATGTTCTCCTCACTGCTTCTCGCTGCCGCCGTTTCCTCCTCCTTCTGTAGCCCCGGACGTTCCATTCCAGGGCTGCTTCATCCTCGGACGTTCCGGTCCAGGGCCTCCGCCCCCCGGATGTTCCATTTCGGGTGCGTTGCTTCCCCGGACGTTCCAGTCCGGGTTCCATGCACTTGTCTGCTTGCCGCTTCCCCCCGGATGCTCCTGTCCTGGGGGTACCGTTGCCTCGGATGCTCCAGTATGTGGCACTGGGTTCAGCCCCGGAAGATCCAGTCCGCGGGCTAGGGCCGTGTTCCTGTCCGCCCCGAGTGCTCCGATCCGGGGCGTCATATTTTCATTTTCTCCTTGTTTCCCCTTGTCTTTCCCAGATGTTCCAGTCCGGGTTCCATACGCTTGTCCTTCTTCTCCTTCTCTTCCCTCTTCCCGTCTCCTGTTCTTCGTGTCCTCTCTCTCCACCAGCCCTTGCTCACATTCTCCTTGCCGTCTCTTGCCGCCGCCGCTTCCTCATCCTCATCGAGCCCCTGAAGCTCCAATCCAGGGCCGCTTCGCCCCCGGATGTTCCAGTCCGGGTGCGCTGCTTCCCCGGTTCTTCCCATCCGGGTTCCATGTGTTCGGCCGCTTCTCCTTCTTCTCCTTCTCCTCCCGCTTCCCGACCTTTGTTCTTCGCGTCCTTCCCCATCTGTTCCTTGCTCTTGTTCATATTCTCCTCGCCGTGTCTCTCTGTCGCCACATCCTCCCCCTTCTGTAGCCCCGGACGCTCCAGTCCAGGGCCTCCGGATGTTCCAGTCCGGTTGCGTTGCCTCTCCGGATGTTCGGGTCCGGGTTCCATGCATTTGTCCGCTTGCCACTGCTCCCTGGGTGCTCCAGTCCTGGGGGTCCCATTGCCTTGGATGCTCCGGTCCGTGGCACCGGGTTCACCCCCGGACCATCCAGTCCCGGGGCTAGGGCGGTGCTCCAGTCCGCCCCGGATGCTCCCAACCGGGGCGTCATATTAGCATACTTTCTTTTTTTTGTCCTCCGTGTTGGCGTGTGTGATTCCATGGTTTTTTTTTCGCGCGCCCTTCGTCGCTCCTCTTCCCCTGCTGCTCCCCGCTCCGCTTTGTGCCCCCCCCCCCCCCCGTCCTCTCCTCTCCCCCTCCCCCCTCTCTCCGAGTCAGCCCAGGGCCCATCCCTGCCAGCCCCCGAGGGCACCCCCCGAGGGTGATCGGTGCAGTGCTGTGAGGGACAGGCACTCTCCCCTGTCGTGCGCCCAGTCGCCCCCGCTCCACCATGCACCCATCCCACAGGGTTGCTCCCCCGCCGCACAGCAATGCCCCGACGCGTACCCGCACTCGATCGTGCGTTGTCGACCTGGCCACCAGCGCCCCCAGTGCGCCCGCAGTGCAGTGCGTGAGTGCTGACCGTCAACCCCGAGGACGTGTAGACGTGCTGATGGGGCGGCTGCTGCAGCGTGTGTCCTGTGCGCCAGCCGGCGTGTTCACTCCTCGTGGACAACCGCCGGAATCAAGTGCCTGGTGCATGGAACTGTGCTGGAGCCCAACGGGGTAGTGCCTAGTTGCCCGCAGTATAGTGCCTGCGTGCTGACCGAAGATCCCGAGGAGGGGATGATGTGCTGTTGGAGCGCTTGTGCGTCAGCCAATGTGTCTGCTCCCCGAGGTCATCAGCCAGAACATGTGCCGGGTGCGTGGAGCAGTGCTGGAGCCTGTGGATGCGGTGCCTGATTGCCCTGTGCGGTCGGTCGTGATCGAGCAGGAGGCTGTGTGTGCTGTTGGCGGCCAGACTGGCCGTTTGTGCCCAGAGATGCTGCGTGCAGACACCGGACCACCGCATTACCTGCTGGTCGTGATGGTCTTGTCGGCGCGTACAAAGTGCTGTGCTGAGCTGACCCCGGGTCAGCCTGACACATTCATGATGATGCTGGCCACATGGCCTGTGCGCTGGTAGAGCTTTGCCTTCCCCATCTCACCTGTGTGCAGCTCTATCATGCCCCCCAAGTCGTTTGCCGAGCTCAGCCTGGCGCAGCAACAGGCGCAGCTGAAGTCCGCGGATCTGTGGAATGTCACGAGAGCTATGGGCGGCCGAGAATCAGATGGCGTGCTGCTTGTGGCTGAGCACGGGCGGTCGGGCACAGAAGTATCTCGCTGGCCCATGCCCCCAGACGCGGAGTCGTCCATGGCGCTGTACCTGGCACGTGTGACAGGTACCCTGGGCGAGGTCGACCGCAGCATTCTGGCCTCCAAATGTTCATCCGTCTCGTGGGATACTTTCGCGGAAGTGCTGGCTGAAGTGTCGGACTTCCTCGACAAGTGCACGCGCAAAGACGAAATTGCGCTGATGGCGGACGTGGTCACGCAACACCGCTGGCCCAAAGGCCAGGAGGAGCTCCGTCTAGCCTTCGACAAGGAGCCAGCCAGCTTCAGGCGCCTGCTGAATCAAGCCCAGAAACCTGTGGCGGCCGGACGAGTGATGATGAGTTGGCTTTGGTTCTGGCAAGCGGTGGACGCCGCCTGGGCGAGGCGCAAGGGACTCAAGGTGTCGTGGCTCAGCTCCCCCGCGGACGCTAGTGGCCTGCCTCTGGACAACCCCGTGTCCGACAACAAGCTGTCGCAGGCCATAAAATCTGCCATGCCATCGATGCTGCCACACCCTCGAGTGCCGGAACGCAGAGCCGATGACCCGCCGCCCTCAGCCCCCGACCGCGCGAAGCGGATGGCAGGGCCGGGATCGGTCGCTCAGCGAAGAGGCTCCCAACGGCACTGCCCCACTTCGACGACAACCAGAGACTCGCGTCGGAGCTGCAGTCCGCCTGGGACACGTGTCAGCACATACCTCCCGAGCACATCCGGGCAGCGGCGACGAATCTGCAGCTGAGGATGGCCCCCCTCCCCTCCATGGCGGCAGCACTCCGCACGCTGGCCCAGGCCTCAACCGGCAAGCAGCTGGGGACCATCCTCACGTCGCAGGCCGGGCACTTTGGCGCTGACTCGGGGGCGGCGGCCACGGCAATAGCGGAGTGGCGCGCATATCTGGAGGACAAGCGCCTGCTGCAGGCAACGCCCACCACCAAGCAAGAGCTCCTGGAAGAGGCAGAGGAGATCTTGGCGGCGCAGTCAGCCGACTGAGAGTGGAAGACCCTGGGTGCGCATGTGGCAGTGGCTGGAGCGAGACAAGGACTGCCGGGACCATTTGTCGACGCTCTGATGCAGGCTGATACTTTGGACACCTTCTGGCATGCGTACGTTCAGTTCGTAGTTCATGTGCCCGACGTCTCCACCATCCGTGACACCAATGATCACCTACGCACGAACGCTGGGGCCCATCTCGTACCACACTGGGCAGCGCGGTACTACGATCGGGTACCAGGCGCACCACGAGGTCATGGCGACAGCAGCCCATCGCCAGAGCGTACGGCCAGGGGCAGTCGGGAACGAGACCGGCCATCATCTCGATCAAACCGAAAGCGGACCAGCCCAAGCCCGGAGGAGCGATATGTCAGCCTGCGGCTGGAAGGCTTGCTGGGGCTGTTCCCGGCGGAAGTGGCAGCGGCGGTGTCCGCAGCTCTGGCGCACCCCACAACGGTCCCGGACTGGGCCCCGCACCAGGGGTCGTGTAGTGTAGTTGTACCGCACGAGGCTCTAACTCTCACCCGGCCGAGACGGCCTCCGGGGCGTACGTGCTCATTCACCGTGAGGCACACCACGACTCACCACTCGCGCCGTACGGAGGCAGCCGTCATAGAGGTTGCCGGCGCGGCAGCTCCGACGAAGACGACAACAACGAGCCCCCGTCGCTAAGCAGGGACCTCAGGTCGGGCTACCACCGCCAACTCGGTCGAAGGCGCTCATACGACAGCCCCGAGCATACCGCCTACCACCGCCAACCGTATGCCACGTACCGGGACCGGGCATACCGGTCCCCGCCACGCCGGGAGCGCTCACCTCGTGGCGGCTTCCCGCTGCCGCCCCCCGGGCCACCTCCCGCCGGAAGACGGCAGCATAGGGACGGAACGCCGCCCCTCACCACGGCGGCCATCAGTCCGGGGAGTCGTGGCAGAAAGGCCTCGCGGAGCTGACAGTCAGACCGCAGTAGGCGTGAGACCGTGGCGCCAGGCCCGCGGCGAGAGTCGTCGGGGCAAGCTTTGGGGGGCAGGCCCCGATAAGGCCACAGCGCGTGCCGTGCGGGTCGAAAGCGTGCCGGGGAGGAAGGGCAAGAGCCAATGACTGCCCCAGCACCTCCCCGTGCCTGCCCTGGTTCCCGAAGTGCCGGCGGCGATGCTGCACTCGGTGCTGGGGGGCAGCAGGCGTGGCTCTGCCCTGCAGGCCGCTGTAGGAAACCTGCACTGGAACCTGCAGCACATTCGCGGGCGGCTGCGCGATCCGGCAGCAGACAGAGACCCCATCGCCTCGGCCATTGAGGACGTCCTGGGTCAGGCAGAGCCCCCGGGGGACGAGGAGGCGGTGACCGAATGCCTCCTGTGCCGCACCATTGGCCCGTGCCTCTCCGTCGAGTGCCCCCGGACCCACAGCTTTCGAATCCCCGTCACAGGTCAGGTGCCTGTAATACTGACCACCCTCAAGAAGGCGTTGTGCGCCGCTCTGCCCGATCAGGCCACCCTACTTAACCCCGTGCCCGAACTGCCCCTAGCGCAAGCCTTCATCATTGTGGAGCTCTGGGTGTCTGCCCTTCTGGATCACAAACACCGGCTGGAGGATGACGTGCTGGTCTCCCCGCCAATATGGACCGGTTGTGATCTGCTGGTCCTGCTCACGTCGTACAGGGACCCAGCAGTCGTCCCAGCGGGTCGCGTGGGCGTTCTCCTTAGCTCCCGGCAATCCAGCATACCTGAAGCTGCAGCGGTACCGCTCCCACGACTCAAGGAAGCATGGTGCGCGGACCCCTGGCTCAGCTTCGACCTCTGCCCCCGCTGCGACCGGCCCCGGTTGCAGCGCCTAGTCCTGACCCAACCGTGGGACCCGGCTCGTCCGCCGGTGATGCCAGTATGTGGCGCCCTGCCCAAGGGGTCCACCGTTACCCGGCGTATGGCAAGGTGCAGCAACATCCGCGTATCCGACCTCAGCGGTGCATCTGCCTTCTCTTTGTCCACAGCGGCCAGCCACCTGTGCTCCCAAGGCGTCTGCGACCTCCAGCCACCGGGAGACGACAATCTATATCAGCAATTGCGTGCTCGGCACGATGGCAGCTACATCCCCAAGTTCGACGCCCTGCGGACTGGCATCACGCGGCTTCTGGTCTTCACCATCAATGCAGGAGGTCTGGCCTCCAAGATGCGGATGCTGCTGGCGCTTTTGGTGGATTTCGAGCCGGACGTGGTGTGTCTGCAGGAGGCGGGCCCCCTATTTGTCGACGACAGTCTCAAAGGGGTCCCCTATCGAGTCATCCTGGGCCCTGTGGTGCCGGGAGGAGACCTGGCAATTCTCATACATCACCGGCTGCAGACACGGGCTCCGCTACAGTCCGACAAGGATGAGCATGCCCTCAGTGTGGCCATCCCCGTCTCAGAGAAGGTCCCCGTCGTGGTCACGAATGTGCACTTTCCGCCAGGGATGAAGGCCGCGAACAGGCGCCTCAGTATTCTCCGGAGCGCTGCGTTCCAGGCCAGGCATCCCGGCGGGGTGAAGTTAGTCGCGGGCGACATGAACGCTGACCTGGCGGACGATTCAGGAGCCTGGCTGCGCAAGGCGTGCACTGACATTAGATACTTGGGGGGGCTTTACCCACCTCTATCGCCCCGGAGAGGCCACCAACATCGTCGCCAACAGAGCAGGGGTGTCCCGGAGGGAGCTGGACTGGGTCCTCGTGAGTGCTCAGTCACCAGTTCATGCCTGCGAAAAGTTCCTGCTGCCTGGCTTGAGCACCCATCTAGCAGTGGCCTGCGACCTCAGCGTGCGCTCCGAGTACCTGTCGCAGGCCAATCCGGCGGGCCGTCTGTTCCGCTTTTGGAGAGCAGAGCAATCGCACATGGCCGCAGCGGCCGCAGTGGCCAGCCTGGCATTCTGGTCGGCCTGGTGTGCCCGCCTGTCGCCCGATGGCGCGTTCACATGGTACTGGGAGTGCATCAGCGGCATTATCCCGTCATCCTCCAGTGGGTTTCGATTGGCCGCAGAAGCAGAGCGGAGGCGCTAATAGCCCTGTCAGCAGTGGTGCCAGGCAGCTCCACAGTGGTCCGCGCCAGGGGAGACCCCGATGCCCCTCCCGGGGGTTCGGGCCTGGCAGCGTCAGAGTGATCCCGCGAGCGTCGAGAGCGGCGGCCCAGCGGTGTGGGCGCCGCCCTCAGGGCGCGGTGGGGCTGCACCGGGCCAGCAGAGGCTGGCCAAGGAGCAATGCAGGCGGTATGCGCCGAGTGCAGCAGGCTGATGTGTCGTGCGGTCGTCCTCTTTCTGGTGGCGGAGTGTGCTCAGACTACTCCGATGATTGCGCCGCTCCCCGGGGACCCAAATTTTTCAATTGACGGGTCCGTCGCGTTTTTCAAGTCGGGAGAGTCCAACCCAACCCAACACAACCTCCCCCCTTTCTCTCTTCCCTCTTCTCCGCCCCTGTCTCCCTCGGTCCCGTTCCTCCCTTCCTCGGCTCCCCTTCCCTCCCTTTGTGGTGGCTTTTCGGGGGCACAGGAGCAACCTCCTAGCTTCTACGCGTGCATGTTGCTATGTTTTGGGGCGGGCACACACCTTCATTCATCTTGTTTCTTTCCTGCCTTCTCATTGTTCCCGTGCTTTGCACTGTTCTTCTTCACTTGTTCCTTTCCTTGCCGCATGCACTTTGTGATGCTTTGGGGCGCTCCTTGTGACCTCTCCCCTTTTGTTTGCCTGGGGCACGTACGCAAGCTCCTACTCCTAGGCATGCACTTTGCCACCCTCTCTTTCGCATTCCTCGCTTCCTTGCCTTCAGCCTACATGTGTTCCATGTTTTTTACCTATTTTCTCGTTGGGCCCTTGGTCTTCTTGTACCCGGCTCGGTGTCCTTATGCACTCATGACGCACGCTATTTATGCGTTGTACTCCTTGTACTTGGCGACGCCCAAGAGTAGGCGTGTGTTCTTAATGCTTCCATATCATGCTACTTACATGCTAATTATTTGTTGGGTTATGTACTCCCAGCACTTGGCGACGCCCAAGAGTAGGCGTATCGTCTTAATGCTACCTTGTCATACTCTTTTTATTGTTGTGCTTCAGGACTCCTTGTACTTGACGACGCCCAAGAGTAAGCGTGTGGTCTTCATGCATTCATGACACTTGCTATTTGTGTGTTGGATTGCGTTGTACTCCTTGTACTTGGCGACTCCCAAGAGGCGTGTTGTCCTAATGCTTTCATGTCATGCTCTATTTATTGTTGAGATTTTGAACTCCTTGTTTTTGGCGACGCCCATGAGTAAGCGTGAGGTTTTAATGCATTCATGACACATGCCATTCATGTGTTGGTTTGTGTTGTACTCCTTGTGCTTGTCGACGCCCAAGAGTAGGCGTGTGTTCTTAATGCATCCATGTCTATGCTATTAACATGCTTTTTATTTGTTGGGTTTTGTACTCCTTGCACTTGGCGACGCCCAAGAGTAGGCGTGCTGTCTTAATCCTTTCGAGACATACTCTTTTTATTGTCGTGTTGTATGACTCCTTGTATTTGGCGACGCCCAAGACTAAGCGTGTGGTCTTAATGCATTCATGACACACGCTATTTATGTGATGGCTTGTGTACTCCTTGTATTTGGCGACACCCAAGAGTCAGCGTGTTGTCTTAATGCACCCATGACACATGCTATTAGTTTGTTGGCTTGTGTACTCCTTGTATTTCACGACGCCGAAGAGTAGGCGTGTTGCCTCAATGCTTTCACGACACATGTGTTGCTTTGCGGTCCCTTTGTACTTGCGGTCGCCGAAGTGGTTGCGTGTGGCGTTTTCTGTTTTCCCTTTCTCTTGTGTTCACTTTGTGTGTTGTTGGAGCATGCACCCAAGCACTATTCCCCTACGCGCAGGCACTTTGCTATTGATTTGAAGCGTGCACAAGCCTGTTTCCTTGTTTTCCCTCGCTGTTGGTGTTGTGCTGCTGTGTGTGGTGGGCTTTTCGTCGACCTCAGTGGCGCAAAATCATGAGGGGGTTTCTGAGGTCGGAAAAATCAATTTTTCAATTCTTTGTTGTCTGCGTCGTTTTCTCATTTTTTCTTTTTTTTTCAATGGCGCGCGCGAGACACGCCCAATACTGCAGGCTATTGTGTGTGGGGACAGTTCAACAGGAACGAGAAATCCTGGAATGTGCACAGTGGGCAGGGGTTTCAGGGGGGATATGGAGGTGTGGATGAGCAAAGCCACCCCGTCCCTGGAATTTGAGGCAGAAGTAACCATGTGGTAACCCCAGAACTGGGCAGCCCGCTCGTGATCAGTGGGGTGGGAGGTGGAACAGGGGCGGTACTCCTGCAGTGCAAGGGCATGGGGGAGGGGGCGGAATCCACTGAGGAGGTGGCAGAGCCTGTTCGGGGTTATTTCAGTGCCCCCTACATTCAGCGTTCCAAACGCGAGCGAATCGTACATGAGGCGTGAGGCGGCAGGTGGGGGCTGGTTGAGGTTTGGGTTGGCGGGCAAAGGCACACTTGGTACGGGAGCAAGCTCAGGGGCATCATTTAGCGAGACGATATCAACAGATTCGATTCGCTGCGATGAATTCCCTTGGCGTGCTGACAAAGGGGGCGGGTCGGGCGAGGTGGGGAGGGGTGGCAGGGGTGGAGGGGTGTCGAGTTCGAGAGGGTTCAAGGGCGGTGGGCAAAAATTCGTGAGTGCAGAGACTTGAGCGCAAAGGGACGCAAACAGGCGAATGACACAAACGACAATGGTGTGGGTAAAGCGCCGGTTGCAGAAGACGGAAATGGCCACTGCTACTGCGAGACTCCAGAACACGCGGGCATGCAGTGGAGTGGACGAAGATAAACCGAGTATAGTTAATCTCAGATCCTTGTAGGTGTGCACTACCCGGCGCGGGTGGCAGACAAGTGTCTCCAGCGGGACGGGACATTGGAGTAATGCTGCAAGAGAACGCGGTAGTAGGGGGTTGGGGGGAGGGGCGCAACGTGGAGGGAGAGCGAGAGAGTTGAAAGGGTCTGTGGGTGAAACAGCAGTAGAATCGTCCCAGGTGCGCTCTACCTGTCCAGTCATTCGCTCATCATCGTGGTCAAGGCCATGCATCGAAGGAACCGGGGATTTCGGAGCATCATCCGTGCGTGTAGGCACGATCAGATTCGGAAGGTCGAGGGGGGACATGGGGGAGAGAGCGGCCAATTTGGATTCGTTGAGACCTCATACCTCGTCCCCTATCTTGGCATCCCCTCCGTCACAAAAGGCTTGCTTGGCATAAGTGGCCTCAAGTCCAAGCCCGGCTACTGCCACCACGCCACTTTCTGGAGGGACGACCTCCCCAAAGACCCCTGCCCGCACTGCCTCCATCGCCACAGCTTAAGTCTGCACGGTGTCCACGCACACTGTACCCCCTCCCACCCCCTCGTCGAGGCATGGCTAACAGCTTGGCAGCGACCACCCCCCTTGCAGAGCTGGCGCCACACTGCCAATCGCCGGGACCTGCGCATAATGGCACGCCTGGCTATACCCCAGTCCCTATATCGTTTCCTCTGTTCCAACCTGGGAGGGCTAAGAGCCGCCCGGAGCGCAGTGATGTCCTTCCAACAGAAGGTCATCGACACGGTCAATCTTGCGCTTGCCACTGACGCCCCCTTCCCCCCGCCTCGTCGCCCCTGCCCCTTCAACATCGCTGACTGGCGAGTGTCACCTGAGCAGTGACTGTCTTTGGTGTGCCCCTACCCCCCCCCCCTACGCGTCCATGCCGCCCATCATTCCAGATGGCCGTCTACATTCGACGCTGCTCGCAACGATCCCAGTCAGAGTCGACTGAATGGCCTGCAGCTGCCGCTTCCTTTCCCCATCTTCGTTGTTTGGTCGGTAAGTTTCTTGCCTCCTCACCTTTTTTCGGCCATAACGAAACGCGCATTCGTGCTTATAATCCTAGGCGACGCTCTGCTGCTGTGCCTGCTGATCCCAGTCAGAGTCGACTGAATCACCTACAGCTGTCACCCTTTTTGGTTCCCTACCTTCGCCATTAGGTCAATGAGCTCTTCATGCCTCCTCACCCCCTTGCGGCCTAACGATACGCGCATACGTGCCTATAATCGTCGGTGGTACCTTGCCCCTTTACCGTTGCACACCTGCCATTCCCCCTCATCCCCCCACACACCCATTAAATTACAACCACTGGTCGTCCACCCTCGCACCATGCGCATCGACCCCGTCTCGTTTCGACTGGCTTGCCTGCCACCGTCGCTTCCTTCCTCTTAGGCGGCTCAAGTTGCATGGTATAAAATGACAGAAAGTGCCAAAACTACAGGGCCTCAAAAAACATCAGAGGAACCATTCTTTGGCTTGCAAAAAATCAAGCCGTTTTTGAAACACCAAAAGAACTCTTATGTAAGGAATTTTAGCCTTTTCTTGGTCCTCATGGGTCAAAAAAATCCTTTTTTGGGGCAATGGACTGCCCCTTGCGCGAGGCCTCGCGCAAGGAGCAGTCCATTGCCCCTCCAAAGTCAGGTAATGCTGGTAGAACTGAGGAATCAATCAGGCGCCTACACTGGAGGGACATTACAGGCACCCTTGACTTCATTACATTGTACAATATGTTTACGCGGGCGGACATTCAGCGCTCTAAACAAGCCTTTCAAATCTAATTGATGACTCAAGAAATCATTTCTAATGTTGTTGCATTCCTAACAAAAGGAGCACATACGTTGAAGGTGTTGCACAAGTTGCATCCTTCAGCATTGCTCATGATGCACACCTGCCACAAGTTATGGGGAGTGTCAAGCAAAAAAAAGAGTATCACTGGTAACACAGGAAGCATGTCCACTCAACAGATGACGCTGAGCTGGACAGGGACCCCCCTTGTAGCTTTGGCTGAAGGAAAACTTGATCCTTCTGTTGTTGACTATAGATGAAAGTAAAATGTGCAAAGAAAATATGAATTTGTCACGCGTGGCACTTTTTTCAGCGTTTGTTCGGGCCAAAAAAAACTCATTTTTTGGAGAGTAAAATGCAATGTAATGCAAACGACACCAATTATCAAGATGATGTTCGATACCTGGAGAAGGAAGGTGCCCTGGTAGAAACAGTCTGCCAAGCGCAGGGGCTGACCATGCCCAAAAAGAGATTTTCTGCCTCCGACGGGGGCAAGCTTCTGGTAAATTTCAATGACTCAACGACAATTTAGGTACTCATTGCTTCAGTGAAGGTTGTGCACAAGCGCTTTCAGATGAGAACCCAGCACAGGGGTACAAAGAATATATTTTCCGGGCCTTTTTCTTGCGCGAGGCCTCGCGCAATGAGGACTGCAATGCAGTCCCAGAACTTGAAAATCACAACCTATACCTCTTTCTTCAGGCAGTGCAAATCAAAAATCAAACCGTGGGGTGGGTAGTAAGACCACTCCACCCTGAAGCCGTCTTTCCAAAGGAAAATGAAACGGGTGAGGCTTTTGGTTTAGTAAGTTATGCGCGAGGCCTCGCGCATGGGGCAGCCCTTGAACCACGTGTTGCATATGCTTTGCATTGATATTTAATCCGCCATGCTTCTGTCTTAATGATCCTTGTTCTTGATTGCGCGAGGCCTCGCGCATAGAATTCAATCAATAAATCATTTTTCCAGGTATGCAATGAACATGCAGAACAGAAAATGATGTTGCAATCATGATTTCTGTAGACCATGTTCATTCAAAAAACAACGGGAACGCAAAATGTATTTATTGGCCAATTTCTGCTAAAAGCACATCATTTTCCACTGAAATCATAAGATTTATTTATTCTTTCATAGTTTTTTTTTTGTTTTCGGCTGTCCGAAAAAAGGCACAAAATGGCACAAATGGTAAGAAAGATACTTTCTTTGGACTAATATTCTGTTTTCAAAAAACAGAGCCTGTGAAAAACTATTTTTTTGCATGGTCCAAATTGGGTGCATTTGGTGTGATTTTGACCATGCAACTTGAGCCGCCTAAGTTTCTGCCTTCACGGTTCGTCAGTGAGTTCGATCGATCCCCCTCGCCGCCTTACGACCTTTTAACGCCACGCGCATTCTTACCTATGATCCTCGGCGGTGCCCTGTGCGTCGTCCCACCCCTCCTGCCCTCCCCGCTTCGGTTTTAGGACTGCCAGAGTATCTCGCTGATGGTTATCCACTCCATGGCCGTAAGCTAACGGTGATTTGCCATCAGGGCGCTGTACTTACTCAGTTTTGACTTGCTGAGTTGTCCACCAGTCCAATTACAGTTTCTCTTGCCTGCTTCCATCCTGTGGTGTCTATTCTTGCTACGCACAGACTGGCCCTCCCCTGAAACCCCCCCTCCCCCCCTCTGTGCACAGTGGGTCGACGCTGTGCTATAACAGCCTGGCACTGAAAGGCCATAGCCAGTGGCCTTAGAGAACAACCTCGTTAGCACTCACTGGCGACCGGGCCCCAGAAGCAGTGAAAAAGAGTTAGGTGCCGGAAGGCTGTTTGCCAGGAGGACATCAGGATGTCTCCTCCCCGGTTCCCCCACCACTGACTATCTTTTTCAAGGGAAAACCCGCCTTGCCCGGGCTCGCTGCCTACCATTTCAGCCCCCCCCCAACCCTTCGGCCTTTCCGTGGCTGCAGCCCGCGTGCCTGGCACCCTCGCATGTCTCTCAGCTCTCCGGAGCCCCGGGATGAGGCGATAGCCACCATGCTGCCAATGTTGTATTTTTTTACCTTCTCTTTGCACTGTACCACCCGTTCCCTTGCCCGTCCGCAGCCCCTCTCACTGACCCTTACCCCATGGGATTGGGTTACGTCGTATGATGGGCTGGCCCTTCCTGCATCCGGACTTTCAGCGTTGGACGGTGGACATGTATTTCAAAATAAATAAGGAGGCAAGTGGCCTGGGACACCGCGCACATGTAGGGCGGCCGAGGGACAGGAAAGGACCAACACCCCATGGTTTGGACTCACTGGGGCAACCCGGCCGACCGACTGGGCCAGTGGCAGGAGTGGTACTCCAAGGCCACTGGTCCGAGCCCGGCCACGCTGCATCGGGGACCATGGCAAATGTCACCAGGAGCCATGGAAGCAAACGGTGACAGGCGAGCCGGTACGCAGTTCGGGAGGGGGTTGCCTGCGAAGCAGAGTGGCGGTTGTACCGTAGACAAGCGGGAGCAATAACCCTTGTGGTGAGAGATACTCCACACGGCTGGGCAGCCCCCAGAGCTGCCGCCCAAAGGAGAGAGCATGTGGCCCTACCCCTGGACACATGTGGGGACACCCTCCCACCCGGGACACATGGACCGGGTGTCCGCGACAATGCCTTCCCAAGCACATGCGGGAGCGGCTCAAGAGGCACCTGACATAGGTCAGTGGGAGGGACAGGACGTCCCCCTGGTAAGACCTTCATCCTGCATTGTCACAAGAGGCATCCCGAGTTCCCGAAGATACCTACCTACCTTTGGTCCTAGGCCACTAGGTTGGGTATGTAAGGCTTGGGTAGGGTTTTCGGGCAAATATGGGTCATTTTGTGTCCCCATTTGACGGGTGTACCATTCCAAGACCAACCCGCTAATGGACCCATATTAAGCTGAGCCCTTCTTCCTAACCCAAACCAACACTCAAAAGTCTAACCTTCACCAATAGACCCATGGAGAGCACACCCGAAGGAATGCGCTACCGCAAGGTGTGTTATTTTCATTTTTCCATTTTTCCACGTGCCCCCTTGGGGAGTGGCACAAGTAATCAAGTGGACCCGGGCTGTGGAATCAAAGGTCCATGGTACCCAGACATAATGTGTGAAGAGAATTGCCAGCTACTCAATTCAATCCGGAGATATTGTAATACAATTGTGGGAAGTTCAAGTGCAATCTGCATGTTTTTTCATGAATTTTACCAGTTTTCAAGTGGCGACCTTATATCTCAATGTTGCGCTCAAACGACATCATCACCCACCTATGTTTTGAGAGTACATACGTCAGTGCCCAACATATCTTTGTCCCATCCAATAACTCCTCTTGGGCTTGGCACATCAAGGCCACCATGTGGGCGATTTGGGTTCATCCCAAATCATGGGCTCACTTGGCGACCTTGCCATTCCCAAAAACAGGGGGTTTGGTCGATGCCCAAAAGGTACGTTGGACACCTAGGACGTGGTTCCACTTCTGGGGCATACTCCGGTCCAAGTCGGACATATGCTCCATTTGCTGCCACCATGAGTGTGCGCATTTTTGGCCATTTTCTGCCATTTCCTATATTTTTGGCCCCACGCCCACTATGTCCAGCACCGCCGTGCATGCCGGACGCATGGACCAATGGACCATATATGGTGTGTAGCTTATGCACATTGATCCCCATGAGTCACACACCACGTGGCTGAACCGAAGTGCCCAGTCACCAAGAGCTATGCCAAGGTGAGTTTGGAGAATTTTGCCATTTCGGTAGTTGTTGGTACAATTATGCTTACCACCATGCCATGGCCCATGGAAATCTTTGGGACCCAATTACAAGTGGGCCCACATTGGACCCCCATTGGGTCCCACACGTAAAGTTGAGTCCCGTCTCCAAGCCATCATGGAGGAATACCCTTGGGGATACTTTCAAGTTTGACTCATGTTTGGGTATGCCAAAACACCCCTTTTTGGGACCCCCATTTCAGCCCCCCATGTGGTGTATTGGAGCCCCCATATCTTTATGCCCATCAGAATCTCGGACCCAAATTCAAGTCTTGCACTTAGCTATGAGTCTTAGGTCCCTCCTCCTATCCCACCTTGGCTGCCCGAGGCACCCAGGTGAATTACCGCAATTTTCGCCATTTTTTTGCCATATGTGAGGTCATTGGTGCACCATTATGGACACCCCCATGGATGCACCATTGTTGGATGTTTGAGACCTGAGTCTTGAGTGCTCATTGCCCCCTTGCTTTCACTGTGGGACCTTGTGTGCAGTCCATTAGGACATGTTATTATAAAATAGAATTGCTCAATGCTTTGTGTTTTGAGGGCACTTCCCGACTCTCTATCCCCACACCCAATGGAGAGCGGGAACTGTCCATTTGCCTGTAGGTCAGGTATGGGGTATTGTGTGCATATTTGTCCATGGTTAGTCCCTTCCTCTCAGGGGATGTCTATTTCTTATTTGTATCATTGTTGATACTCGGATTCAGATTCAAGTTTGGACGTCTTGCTCTTGTTGCATTGCAGTGTCGAGGTGTTGATCCAAGGCTGAATAGGACAAGGTCATCCTGCTTTTACGAAGAAAGGAGTTGAGGGGTAAAACGTTGGTAGCAGAGGTAATTCACAGCTGGTCTGGGGATTCAAACACCTGTCCATCTTACGTCTGAGACCGGTGGTGCAAGAAATCATATCCCGAGTCGCCCAGATGGAAGCACACATCGACGATGTATGCCTGGGAACGAATACTCAGGAGAACGACCTAATTCTCTTGGGTGAGCTCTCTGCTGTCTGCCAGGAGAACCACTTTAGACTCAAGCTAGAGAAGTGTGAGTTCATGTAGGAGGCTATGCAGTACCTGCAGTGTTTGACATTGGCTATGGGTGGTGGACCCCTGCGTCCTCTGAGGCCTAGCCTCTGATGGATGCTGAGGTACGACATGAAGACCCGGAGAAAGGACTCCATGACGTACGCAGCTTTGTTGGAGCTTGCAAATTCTACAGCCGCCACATCAAGAATTTCACGTACACCAGCGTCATCCAGACAAACTTCATCAAGAAGAGTACCACCTGGTGCTGGGGCCCTCAAGAGCAACAAGCGGTCGAGGAGGTCAAGGACAAAGTGGCTAACGCTAAGTGCTGGGGCGTGTCTAGGGCAAAAGGAGAAATTATCCTGGTGACTGATGCTAGCAATGACGGCGGAGGTGGAACGTTGTTCCAGTGGCAAGCACTAGAGAAGGAGGAGTTCGACTCGGCCAATTCTGAATGGGGGACTGATAGACTGAACCCAGCCGGTACTCTCGAGCACAGCTACCCTGACTACAAATTGGTCCTGGCTTCCCTAGGCCATGCGAACTGGAAATGGAACCAGGCCAGGCGTAACTACTCTACCTATGAGCAAGAACTGCGCGGGTATGCTCGTGCTATCCTCTCAGTCCTGACTGTTGGGAAGCAACCCTGTGGTTTGGCTATGTGACCAAGAACCGGTCAATACCTTCCAAAAGAGGCCCCCACCCGAGAAGGCTAAGGTCCGACACTGGTGGACTCACCTGAGCCAACTACGGGTCTCAGTACATCATATTGAGGGTGCAAAGAACAAGTGTGCGGACCACATCAGTCGCAACAACTTTCCTGACAGGATTGGTGCCAGGTCTGAGGAGCTAGCCGAGGAGGCGTTCAGCCGTATGTACGTACCCCTGGACGTCAACATGACCATGATCGGACCTCTAGATGGACTCCAACAAGTCGAGTGCCTGAAGGAGTTTGAAGATATCTACAAACGCCTGGAGAAGCGTCTGGAACCTGTCCTGGTCAACCAGGAGCAATAAAAGCGGGACAAGACCTACGTCTGGCATGAGGACCGGAGGGTCGTGCCTAACGTTCGTATTCCGGCACCCCTCAAGTGGGCTAATGAGTCCAGTGGTCATATAGGGTCTCACGGTACCTTGAAGCTATTCAAGAAGTGGTTCCACTCTATGTGGAGTGACGACCAGCTGCGGATACCCCTCCAGCCCATCGTGGGCAAGTGCCCGTGTCGGTCCTGCAAACCTGGGGATATCAGGGACAGAGGTCTCGGTTCGACCCTTCCTATCCCACGCTGTGCCAACAGTGTACTCTATGTGGACTACACGGAGATGCTCAACTTTGGGGGCTATGACTTTGCCCTGGTGGTAACCTGTGGTTTGACCTGGTTTACCAGAGTTTTCCCATGGACCAAACACATCACAGGTGAGGAGAGCGTCAAGATACTCCTGGAAGAGTGGTTCTGTGTCTATGGGGCACCCAAAAGAAATTAACTCGGACGAGGACGTCCGAGTACGCTCTCACACTGGATAGTACTGGAGAGTCCTGAGGTCCCTCAATGTCCAGGTGTCAGCAGGGACTCCGTATACTCATACAGGTAACCCCCTATGTGAGCGACGGATTTGAGTTCTCAAAGAGAACGGGAGGTTATGGTTCAGGACTGAGCTCACCAAAGACTGGGTTAGACTACTCCACATCATATCCCTGATGATAAACTCCCAAGAGAGTTCGGCAACTGACTGTTCGCCCCATGAGGTTGTTCATGGGACGCCCCGCGTCGTTCCTACACACTTACTATCCTGAGGACTCCTACTCTACGGTGGGGAAATGGGTGCAGGAGCAACAAGACAAGGTTGACAAGGCCAAGGCCATGCTCTAACCAGTGAGGGAGCGACACTCGAACGAGAAGAACAAGCACCGAGTGGCTGCCTTCTATCAAGAGGGAGTCTGGGTGCTGGTGCACCACAGTCGGCTACCCGCCTGGCCACGCTCTACCAGCGATGACCTCTACTTTAGGCCCTACAAGATCCTGTCTGTGGATGGTCACCGCATCACTGTGCGGTGTTGTCCCCTGCTAGGGGGACCCTTGTGTGCGCCACTCAACAGCTGAAGTCCTACTATGACCCAGAGGACCTCTGTGGGGAAGACTGGGAGCTGAACGACAACGAGATCGCCGCTCTGGAGCTACAGGGCGCTGCCAGCCCTATTGAAACTGAAGGAAGCTTCCGTGACATGAATGCCCAGGAGATGGCCAAGGATGGCTTCTACCTGGTGAAGTCGGTTATCCGACACCGCTACTGCCAGGGGTGGCCTTCCTCTCACCCTCTGGAAAGAGTTGGGAGTTGAGGAAGCTACCTGGGAGCCCTTTTCTCCTTTGTGCTTCCCCAGGGACGCCCAAATTCTGTTTTGGTAGACTACTTGTCCCAGAACAACGTAGAACAGTTGCTGAGGCTGGCTGAAACCCTTGCCTCGCAGAAGAAGCCCTGGGACTGAACCCCTCCTATACCTGCCCATGTATGTGTCAGTTCGTTGAGCCTGAGGAAATGGTGTCCTAATTATACCCAAGTGTGCACCGTTACTAAACCCGGCGGATGTCTTTACACAGTGCCATGCGGCACGCCCCAGGTCTCTCCGCTCCTAGGTACCCAATTTCTGTGCCGGCACCAAACATCCTTGGGGCAATACCAAACGCTAACGCCAAAGTATTGGTTTTGACTACCTAACTGCCTACTACATCAGAGGGGTGGCTAAAGGCTACAAGGCATGAAAACGCCTGTTTGCTAGACGGCCAAAACCTGGAATACCACTACCACTGCTCACCAAAACCCCTGATATAATTTCATGAGGCAGGCCAGACAGTGACACACAACTACAGGTCCTACACTCACTACAATGGCACCAAGGATGAGCAAACACGGCTGTGCTCTAGCCCTCACCCAGGCCTACCACTGTTGTTCATGATGAGTTCAGAGGCCCTAGTGGCCCTCCTGTGAGAAAGCAAGAGAGCACAGCGCTACTAAGCTGCTGTGGCCTAAGAGGGACAGCCCAACACGTTTCCATGCTAGGGCTAGGAGGGAAGCAGTGCTCTGTTTGCGTGCACAGTGTGTGACCTTGTTGTCTTGGCGCCATACAGTGTCTGGCGCTGGCAAAGAGGAAGTGTTGTGTTGTGATCAGCGCCCGTTGTAGCCCGGCAGAAAACAATTGCTGCGGCACCAATCACCCTGACCTTTCCCACCTGAGAACAGAGGCAAATGCAAGACTGCTTTTAGTTGAGGAACCTAGCGTGCCTCGCCGTATGATACGGGTCTACGACAGGAAAATAATACACTGTCAAAAAGCAGCCCTATCAAGCAAGCAACCTTAAGGGACTTCATCCAATCTCTGATAGAACGTAGGGCGGAGCCCCTGGGTAACCTTAACAAGGGTCATACCGTGCGCATTTTTCGTGGCCCACCCTTTCATGGGTCATATCCATGCACGAGTGTGCACGAGTACGGGAGTCTTCTATTTTTAACAACCCAATCACAATCAATCCATACCGCTTGGTGTGTCAATCGCTGACTCGACCCAGGGGTGGCCCCTCCTGGGCTTACTAACCTTACCTACCGCTGGAGAGAGAAACCAAGTGGGTGGTTGAAACAGGACGTAAGCGAAAAAAGCGAGTAGGCGCTCATATGTATATTCCAATCAGTGCAACAAAAAGCGAGGTTGGTGTGTAAGAGCAGTTGTCACGGTTGCCCCGCATTGCATCGCAGAACAGGACCGGTAGCCCCCCGTGACAACCACTCCCTGGCCGAGGGCCATCTGTTTTCCCCTAATCCAACCTCTAATCATCGTGCACTTCTCTAATCAATCCCTGTGCTCTATGTTTGCACCGCTACACGGGACAAGCAATGTGTATAATGCATGCGAAGCAATCACGACGTGTATGTTCATACCTTTGTCTGTAGACTCCTATTGAATTTCCGAATTCGTCATTCTGGAATTTTCCTATAAGCATGGCCGGCATCTCTACGTTTATTATTGAAGGTGTGTTTCGTGATTTCTTGATTCTTACGTGACATACTGTTATAATATTCGTTTCTTTGGCTTTTCCGGCTGTGAACTAAGACGAGCCCCTGCGCGCCCCTTTTCTCTGCGTATGAAACCAGAGATTTAATAATTAACTCCTGCGATGAAATAAAAATGTGTAAAAATGTGCATTTAATGCACATGGGGATTCTCGTCAGATGTGTACCCTCAGAAACGTTCTTTTGCCATCATCTGACGCATTTAGGTGTATCGCCGATCGTTGCGCAAGAATCAGGCCTTCATCCCTTGCATATTTTTGTTTCAAATATCCCTGACTGAATACAGTGAAGTAGGCCGCGTTGTGGCCAAAGCACTGCCTCAAGGACCGCTGTCAAGAATCCCAAGACCCGATGAAGGGGCAAACAATTTTAAAGCCACCCCCTCGCCACAAGGACAGGACAGGTACAGCCTGTAGGTACCACAGAGACTCAGACTGCGTACGCTGACCGTATCCTCCGTTGGGTTTTGCGTTTTGCCACTTGGAAGGAGGGATGCATGATCACATGACTTTGCATGCCGATTCTAACCCCCTACCAAGTCAGAACCGCCCCAGCGACGCCTCTGAGCGCAGTGGGGGCTGTAGGTGTCTGTTAAGACAAGGCAAAACCTGGCGACTGCCCTGCTGCAGCGCCTCATTTACAGTGTTAGGGAGGTTATAAGTAATTCTGAAACCATGAAGAGGGCCAGAAAAATACCTTTTTTCCTTAAAATGCGACAGTGGTGGCCACCACAGCACAAGGGGGGAGTAGGAAAAAGTGTATTTTCCTGCAATAAGGTAAGCTTTAGCTGTCTTGGGGATGCCTAGAGGCATACTGCATTTTTATCTTAGTATTTGCCTATGCAAAAAGGGTTGACAAAGCATTTTGACCTATAAAACCAAGCACTGAACTTTGGATGTTGTGTGGACCCCTGACCCACGACTGATTGGACATAAACGCCATTTCCTGGACTGACTGAGGCGGTGACATTGATCCAAAGCCTATACATTTCTCTCTATTTTCCCATAAATGCTTAGCTATCCTGGTGGTCCGCACCCTAGGGGGCTGGGGCACCTTTTTTTGAGAGGTCCTGGGTTCAATACCCAGTCAGCCTAGCTAAGTTGGAAGAGTACATGTGACATGGCAGTGACCTCAGCGCCACAAGCCATGTTAGCTCAGCACCTATGGGACCCAACACAAAGAGTGCACATCACTAGATGGCACTATAAAAGAGAGAGTGCCCATGTGGGCAGTTTTCTCATGGCTGTAGGATACTTTCTAACTATCTCTTCTTAAATCTGTAGTTAATGTGAGCTCCTTTGTAGTGTCTATCCTTTCTCCTTTGACTGCAGCCCTTCATGTTGTGGATTTGATCCTGAATATCTCCTTTTTGCACTGTGGGTACTTTCGAGCTTTCGTGTATTATTTCATTTCATCACAACATTGCTATTTGGAAGACCTGAAGTACAACATGAAGCAGCAGGAGCAAGCCGAGGCCCAAACAAAACAATATCATCAAAGCATAAACCACCAATGATTTTAGCAGCTTTTGTCCCCCAAAATTCAAAATCATGCATTTTGAGAACCGGGATATCAAATTCTACACACGAATACTGTTGTTTTGATGTTTTCTCAAAATTTTAACAAAGTTATGCTGTCGCTGAAGCTGGAGCCGCAGATAACCTGTCAACAACTGCAGCGCACCCGAGTTTCAGATTCCCGACCGCCGTGCGCAATGGAAAATCGCCAAAAAGTCCACTTTATTTCGCAGTTGGAAGCAAGCTAAAGGCATGAGCATGTCCCAGAGATCAATACCTTGCTGCTGACCTACGGACGTGCAGATTGGCAGGCACAGGTCTTGAGAAATTCACATTTTTCTGGCCAAAAACCACTTTTTTGTCGTGGTTTTAGGGTCTATGAAGGCCATGTAGAGGGCCTTACGGGGCTGTAAGATGTGGTATAGAGGTGATATACGAACAAATTGTCATCACCATTGGTAGAAGCGTACATGACAAGCGATGTTCTGCCTTTATTCTAGGCTATTGGTCCCTTTCTCATGCACCATGGGGCCCAATATCCATATGGTTCATAGGTAGGGTTTTGATCACCTATCACCGTCCACACACATGTCTGGGGCTTGGTTCGGTATTGGATGCATTTGAATGATAATAAGTACACAAAACATGATAGTATGTGCATAAAAATGGTATGAACGATGAACATTTGAGGTGTGTTTGGCCCTATTTTGCACCGTTTGTGGTCCATTTCCATTTGGTTCGTAGGTGGGCTTACGCGCGCCTATCACCGTACACACACATGTTTGGGGCTTAGGTTGTTATTGTAAGCATTTGTATGATAGGTGCTACATATCATATGATAGTATGTGCATAAACATGGGATGAACGATGAACATTTGAGGTGTTTTTGGCCCTATTTTGCAGCGTTTGTGGTCCATTTCCATATGGTTCATAGGTAAGCCTTTGCGTGCATATCACCGTACACACACATGTTTGGGGCATAGGATGGTATTGTAAGCATTTGAATGGTGGGTAAGAAATAAAATATGATACTACGGGCACAAGCATGGGATGAACAATGTAGTCTAGGGGTGTTTCTGTCCCGGTTTTGCACCATTTGTGCTCCATATCCATTTTGTTCAACGTTCACCGTCGACACACATGTTTGGGGCATAAGATGGTGTTATAAGTATTTGAATGCCTGGTAATAAATGAAATATGATACTATGTGCACAGGAGTGGATTGAAAAATGTAGATTTGAGGTGTTTTCGGCCCATTTTTGCACCTCTTGTGGTCCATATCCACGGTGGACAAGTATAGCAAATTTCTTGTCATACCTGACGTTGTTGCACACCATATATAGTCATATACAAAGATTGTCTCACTGCCTTCATGCCCTTTTTGCGTGCTTTGTGTGCCAAGAGGAGGTATTTCTATTGTATTACGCCTTGCCAGGTAAGGTGAGCGAAGGGTGAAAACATCGTAATCGAACATGAGATTGCTCCACACCACATATTCTAATATACAACGATTGTCTTACTGCCTTCATGCCCTTGTTGCGTGCTTTTTGTGCCAAGGGCTAAGCAACGGCGCCTTCCAAGAAGAGGAAGGTGGTGATTCCAAAGCTTGACTTGCCATGCCTGCCTTGGTGCCTGCCGATTGTCATATAGGCAAGGGGGACTTTGAAGAAGGGGCGGAACAAGGAGAAGGCGCAGCATGGGTAAAGTACGAATGTTTGGACCCGGAGCTAGAAAGGCTCCTTGCAGGGGATTGTGTTAAGGAATACCAAACTGTTGAAGTCGGGACGTTCAATTACATCAAATGTGGCATGTCCACCAATGTGCAAACCGGTGAAAAGCGGGTCTTGTTTTGGTACGGAATGCTGATTATACCGAAAAAAATACCGGAACCAAAAAAAAACGACTTATGCATGAGGTTCCAAAATGATTACTTCTATCAGTTCAAACGCGCTCACGTCTTCTCAACCCTTCTTCTTGGGTTGCCCGCCTGCTTCAACCATGGGTGTGACACCCCGAGTGATGAAACATCCGACTACGGTGAGGCACCTTCTGATGAGAGCTCGGAAAATGAAAGTAGTGATGATGAGGACGATGGTGACGATGGTGACAACTCTGAGGATGTCGCAAGTAGCACACCCAAAGGCAAACAGGAAAAGAAGAAGAAATCTAAAACAACGCCCTCAAAGTTGAGGAAGTATACCAAAAAGAGTGGGTCACCCGATGTGTCTCAGGAAGCGTTGGCATCAATAATAGCCGAAGCAACTGAGCAGGCAAGTGCGTACTCAAAACAGTATTTGATCAAACTCTGCGAGAACCTGTGTGTTAGCGGTATGAGTTCCAAAACAATACCAGAGATTCTTTGAGCGCTTGAGGACAGACGTAAGAGTGGAGGCTTCACAATCCAAAAGCTGTTTCCACTGCACAAACCGCAAGTGAGCTTCCAACCTGTTGACATATCAATGAGCAGCCTTCGACACGCATCTATTGCTGTTCAATGCTTGCTGATGTTGTTGCTTGCGGTGCGCACATTTGTCGTTCCACGGTTACCACATTTGGACAGGCATTGATTGGACACCCTTCATAGGCCAACAGTTCGGTGCTTTGTGTAACTTCGTGCCACTCAGGTTGAGAAGCCCAGATAGGCAGAGAACCCCACCACAAAGCAGGACAAAGGCCGGAGCAATGGGGAGTATAGTGGTAAGCGAATGAAGCAAATGCAGGCAGCTGAGGAAGGACGGCCAAAGGTACCCTTCAAATGTTGTCAAATGTTGTGCATTTCGTGCATACCTATCAAATTTTAGGTTTGACTTTTTTGCATGTCTCCAGGAGCATACAGAAACGGAGGAAGTGGGGATGGGTCCCAGAGCAGAAGAGGACAGAAACAAGGCGGAGGCGGCAAGCGGCCAAACAAAAGCGGATGAGGAGCAACGGCAAAAGGTAACCTTCCAAAGTTCTGCACTTCTGCTCTCTCAATTCTGTGCATACATATTGCGTTAATTTCTCTCCGACTGACCGAGATGGCATTTTTCTTTTTGCATGTTCCCAGGAGCGCACCGAACGAGAGGAAGCGGAGAAGTGGGACAGAGCAGAAGAGGACAGAAAAAAGGCGGAGGCAGCGCACCGACCGAAGCAAGCGGATACCGAGCAACAGCAAAGAGTAACGTTACAAAATTGTGCAGTTAGGGTCTGTCAATTCTGTGAATACATACCGCGTTAATTTCTCTCCGACTGACCGAGATGGGATTTTGATTTTTGCATGTCCCCAGGAGCGCAGCCAACGAGAGGAGGCGGAGATGCCAGACAGAGCAGAAGAGGACATAAAAAAGGCGGAGGCAGCAAAGCGTGAAAAGCAAGCGGATGAGGAGCAAGAGCAAAAAGTAACCCTCCAGGAGCGCACACGGAGTTCTGCAGTTACGCTCTCTGGATTCTGTGCATACGTATCGTGTTCATTTCTTTCTAACTGGCAGAGACCGGAATTTGATTTTTGCATGTCCCCAGGACCGCACCGAACGGGAGGAGGCGGACAGAAGGGAGGCGGAGGCAGCAAAGCGTCAAAAGCAAGTGGATGAGTAGCAACAGCAAAAGGTAACCATCCAAAGTTCTGCAGTTACGCTCTCTCGATTCTGTGCATATGTATCGT
Organism: Eutreptiella sp. 'Long Island Sound 2002'; assembly: GCA_964036045.1. Taxonomy (NCBI): domain Eukaryota; phylum Euglenozoa; class Euglenophyceae; order Eutreptiales; family Eutreptiaceae; genus Eutreptiella; species Eutreptiella sp. 'Long Island Sound 2002'. The sequence continues at coordinate 65,457,972 of OZ038383.1, read as the reverse complement.
GTTCATTTCTTTCCAATTGACGGAGATCGGATTTTGTTTTTTGCATGTCCCCAGGAGCGCACTGAACAGGAAGGGGCAGACAGAAGGAAGGCGGAGGCAGCAAAGCGTCAAAAGCAAGTGGACGAGTAGCAACAGCAAAAGGTAAGCATCCAAAGTTCTGCAGTTACGCTCTCTCGATTCTGTGCATATGTATCGTGTTCATTTCTTTCCAATTGACAGAGATCGGATTTTGATTTTTGCATGTCCTGAAGCCGGTTCGGACCCCCGTTGCCATCTTGGGGTCACTTGGGGTGTGTATCTATGTGCCGGCAAGCCGCCATTGGCTGATATCATACTCTCCCATCCACCTGAACTAACCCGATGTGATAGTGTGATAGGTTTGGCCATTCCGGCTATGAGCGGTCACATTCAGTACCGAGGCGCCGACAGCGGAGATTTATATATCAGAATATCAGGAATCAACAGGGTTTTATTATCATAATGTTTCCGTAATTTCTCAGCCTTTCGTTCTGATAGTCAATGTATCGGCGACTGTCAGTTGGCTCGCGAATTTTCGTTAACCGATTGGTTAACTGTTATTTCCAGATATTTTGACGGATATTCCGTTGAAGGGTCAGATCTCATCAGCAAAGGGTTCGTTGCTTCTGCAATTCTCTAAATAAGCACTCGAAATTTTAATCAGAATTTTTCGCGATGTCGAAATCGGATTTTCGACTTCGACATCGCCGCACTTGATTTGGACTTCTTCGAGTGGTCGTACCCTTTTCCCTATGCCCGAATCAGGTTTCCCTTATACTTGCCACCCATTTGACTTGGAGATATAAGGGAAACAAAAGCGAATCGTGCAACCACTTTGAAGAGCCATATCTACGAGCGAGTGTGAGGAAAGAGAATAAGGAAGGTTGGGTTGGAATAGCCTTGGTCTCAACTTAATTTGGGGAGCATCAAACGCCTTTGGTGCGCACACATGCCCGGTGTAGCAAGGGAAAAGGGTCAAGAGCGTATAAAGTCATATATAACTCTTGGACCGTGCAACCGAATATTTTAATGCGACTTTCGAGTGAGCCGCATGAGTGTTGGGGTTGCATAGCAACTTTTCTTTGGGTTCCTACGTATTTTTAACGTGAAGTTATGTCAATGGAGGGACATGGCATATCATGGTGGGAGCCACATTTTGAGGGTATTTGTTACATGCATGGTATATGTTTGATATGCTCACGCCCATGTTATATATCTTCGTGTGGTCGAAGAGATGGGGAGCCATACGTGACAAGGGCTTTGCCCATGTCCCAATTGTGGAATTCAAAGCGCTAGACCAAGTCTACCGCGTATGTATTGCTCATGGTATGGTTGACAAAGAGATCCATGGGTGCACTCCCACTTTCATGGGGCATGTAGATATTAGTGGCGAAGGTACCTCCATGCGCCCGATTGGGGATCCAAGTGGGGGAATTTTTCGCAAATGGTCTCAATCATTTGTGTATTGAATCATGAGCGGATATCATGGGTGAGCATAGAGATATACTATCATGACAACTTTGTATTTGGTCATATTTTCATGTTTTTGACCTCAATTTTTGCTCATTTTTGCGTTTTGTGTACTCACCTGGTCAGCTTACAGCAAGAAGCCTATGGAGTGTCGAACCATGATATGTTGTTCATCTGTTGGCATATGCTTTGGAGTGGAACACCACCATATGCCGGATCGTGTACTCCATTTGGCTTGGCGCATGAGGGATTACAAGAATTGGTCTCAAATTCATGGGCTGACTTGGGCAGTGCGTGGCGCCCATATCCGAAGGGGTTTCGAGGGTAAAATGGGGATGTACATGGGCAGTGGCGTTTGGTCTCTATCCTCCATGAATGATGGACTTCGATTCCATGCATGCTTGGAGCCTTCGGATAAGTGGTAACTTCAATTTTGAGCATATATGTGATATATGGCCAATAGTGTGTGAATTGGTAGTTTTTTGGCATGTTATGAGTTCAAACTCATAAGGCATATCTCTAAGCCCATTCGACACCAAGTCCAACCAAGGTTATGTCAGGGTAGGGCATGGTCCTGAGTGCCACTCTATGCCATGACACGCGACCTTCCCAATTGGGCTAGGATTTAGAGGCTGGGGAGTTAACACATTTTTGGGGTTTATGTAATGACTTTTGACATGTGGCATTCAACCATCTTTTTGGACTGGGTTCAGGGCATCATGTTGATGAGTCAAGGGAAGGTCTTGAGTCCAGGGAATGAGGGGTTATTGGTTGTGAATGTGTCTGTTTACCCCTTTCCCCAACTTTGCTTCATTTGTGTTCATATGCCAATTTCAGGGCTTTCTTCCTTGGTGCAACTATTGTACATGCCCGCCACCGTGGGAATACCGGTGTGCTGAACGGAAGCCCGCAACCTGATTTGGATTGTGAATTGGGTTATTGCTGTATTTGTGGGATCTGGTTGCCATTCAGGGTTGAAGGAGGATTTTATTTTCTATATTTTTGGATTTTGGACCCTGGACTTTGAGGATTTTGAGAAATGCAATCGTTGATCAGGAGCAAGTCAGCAGGGGTGACAGGCGGAAGGGGCACAGCGGGGGCCGGTCCTGGTAGGGACCTTCTTTATGGTAGCAGAGGCTTACCTGCTGCCCCTACCAACCGCCGACCCGGGGACTTGGGCCCTTATGAGCCCTGCCCAAGTACGCTCCGGGTGCGTATTGTGGACTCGGTGGAGACCACGCCGGAGATTGGAGCCATAAAGGGACCGAGATGTTCAAGAGCATGGCGAACTCCGGAAGTTGAAGCCCGAAGAGAAGAACGACACTCAGGAAGAGGAGGACGTGACATGGAGGACCTGGTCTCCATGTGTGAGCGTCGCTGCCGAAAGGCATGCAACCTCCGCTCCGCCGCGGAGGATTCGGATGAGGCCTGCCATTCAGGCAGCAGTGGAGGACGGGCCCGGCGCTACCGGAAGCGCGGGTCACCCAAGTCCGCGGCAAGGGACGCCGGGGCTATGGACACGGACCCCAGCCCGGTCAGGCTGTGGGAATCGGAGGGGCACTCCGAGGGCTATCGGACAGCCCACGAGGCACCTTCGGAGCCGGAGATGTCCGCGCCGTTCGCCAGGTCGAACACGGCCCCAGAGCCCGCCCTGCAGCACGACGCCGAGGGCTTGGAGAGGCCAGCCAGGGCCCGGACGGCACCTGTGCCCCGGCACACGGGTCCAGAGACGGACGCCATAGGCGATACGCCCATGGGCGATGAGTCTGAGGTGCCGGGAACCTCGGGTTGCGCTGAATCCGGCGGAAAGCACGCTGCGTGCCACTGCGAGCACGTGTCCTTCCTCATGGGCAAGTACCTGAAGATGGGGATGGACGCCATCGTGCATCACCTTGACCGGCTGGACAACGCCAAGGACGCTCTAGAGGAGGACGTCGCGGGGATCCTGGACGAACAGTCGGCCGCGGAGAACCACATGGAGGAGCTGCGAGCGGATCAGGCCCGGTACCGGGAGAATCTGGAGCTGGCCCTGCAGAAGCAGCAGCAAGTGGTGGACAGCCTGCTCCACTTAGTGGAGGACAGGTCGGGACGCCTGAGAAGGCTAGAGGAGCGACAGCCCCTCGCCTCGGGTCCGGAGCTCCCGGCAAAGCCGGCCGCGGTGGAGCTGGTGGAGCGGGTTAAGACCCTCAGGAGCGCCATGGAGAAACCCATGGGCGGCCCCGCAGAGGCACCATACGCGCCTCCGCGTGTTGACCCGGGTGCGCTGCCGTATGTTCCCCTGTTCAGCGAGTCCACAATGCTCGGGGAACACACGGCACCGGCTGGGTCCATGCGGGAAGGGCGCGTGACCACGGACCCGAGGAGCCTGACGGTGCAGATGTCCCATGCCGCCCAGGATGTACCGCTCACGACGAATATGGCAGTCTATGCGGATAAGAAGATCGAGATCCAGAACCACACCATGCAGGGGCGAACCATGGGAAGCGCCGACGGACATGGTCGAGGCCATCCAAGCGGAAACATGTGGGCGAAGGACCCCAATACAGGGATATGGACGGTCGATGGAGCAAGTCCTTCCCGCATTCCACACCCCATGGGTTCAGGCCCAACTGGACCGCACTCCATGGAGGAGAGGGATGTATGGGGAGTGTACTCAAACCCCCCGGCCACAGGTGGTATCCGTCTCGGTGGAGTGGTGGCTGGAGACGTCGGAGACGCCATCAAGATCGACGACCTCAGGGGAATCAAAATCCCCTATTACGACGGGAATCCGTCCAACCTGGATGACTTCATCCTGGACTGGGAGGATCTCGCCGAGGAGGTCGTCGGCGAGATGCGGGGAGCGCCGCGGGACAAGTGGGTGTGTCGGACATTCCCACACCGCTTGGCGCAGGACCTGAAGGAGGAGCTGCGGGATCAGATCCGGGAAGGATTGATCCGTACGGAGCAGGCCTGCCTCCAGTGGTTGGAGGATGAGGAGCCGGTGGACGCTCCTAACCAGAAGCTGGAGGACCTGTGGTCCATTCCGCTGCCGCTGGACCGCGGTGAGTTGCGGGTCCGGGAGTGGAACCGGTATCTGCGGAAGTACCGCAGATGCCTCAAGCTGGTGGAAGACTGGAACGAGGCCAGTGAAATCCGCCACTTGCTGAAGGACGTCCTCCCTGGCAGCTGGAAGAGGAGAGTGGAGGACGAGGAGAAGAAGCGCGCCAAGAGACGGGTGGCGGTGAGGATCATGGCGGCGGAGGATACCCATGCGGGTATCATGGAGTTCTTCAGGAGGAACCTGGGCGGACCCGACCGGATGTTGGGCCTGAAGAACGCCGTGTACGTGGAGGTATTCGGGGACTCCATGGGGCAAAGGTTGCTGCGCCTCAACAACGTGGAGTGGAGGCGCGGGGAGCCGCTGAGGATGCAAGTCATCTTCGCCCGCATGAGCCTTGACGAGATCGTGAAGTACATCACGGTGGAGTTGAAGCTCAATGCGAAGAACGAGGCCCACGTGCAGGATCGACATGGTCAGGGACAACGAGGCCACCGAGAAGACCGCCATCATAGAGAGATCCAGGAGGACACGGCCAACTCCGCGGAGGATGGCAGTGGAAGTGGCCAAGACCACTGGTCCCGGGAGGATCACGAGGAGGCCCATTTCTTCGCGTTTGTGGCGCACAACGTGAAGAGCCATGGGCAGGATCGGTCCAGATGGAGCGAGGTGGGACCCAAGAAGGGTAAAGAGCCAAGGAGGATCAGGAACCCACCGCTCTCGTTCCGAGAGTACAGGTCTCAGCACGACGGGTGCTGGGTCTGTTATGGCAAGGGAAACAACCATGCACACGACCACCGTCAGTGCAAGGTGTACGAGGCGGACAAGAAGGCCTACTTCGCCGCCCACCCCGAGAAGAAGCCCAAGGAGCAGCGGATTTCCGATTGGAAGGCGAAGGGCGGAGACGGGGGGAAAGGCCAAGGCAAAGGCCAAGGAAAAGGCGGACGAAGAGGCTATGGTGGTGGACCTGGCCAAGACCGACGAGTGAGGTCAATCGAGGAAGTTGCTGAGGACATGTTGAGGACGTTGGAGGAACTCAAAGCCCAGCAAAGTGGTGGACAAAGTCCCGGCGGATCGCAGCCGGAAGGGGCTGCGGGAAGCCAAGTCTAGAGGAGCCCCCATGGGAGTGGGACCTCGGAGGTCTCTCCTCCGAAAATCAGTGGAATCCCTGAGAAAGCAAAGGCACATCGGGTGCCGAAGAAGGCTCCAGAAGAGCCAAAACCACTGAGTTTCGCCACTCCCAACCCCTGGAGCGCCCTGCCAAGGGAAGTACATGTGGGTACGGGACATGGCAAGAAGGATGGAGCGACCACGGAGAGCCCCGTGGACGGGCAGGACCAACCCAAGATCTACACCATCCGCGACCATACCCTGGAAGTCCTGATGCACCCGGACGTGCTAGAGTTGCATGCCGTGAGAGTCGTCCATACACCTCATGGCGACGAGCGGCAGTTGCACTTGAAAGTGCGAGTACGGTGCGGACGAGAGGAGAAGGTGGTGGATGTGTTAGCGGATACGAATGCCCAGGTGAGCCTGGTCCGGAGAGGGTTGTTCAAGGAGGAATTCCTGCAGCCCAGCCGGAGACCGGTCCGCCTGAAGGTCGCCAACGGTGAGATTATGGGTGGTGGCACCCATGAAGCCACCATCAGTATGGAATTCTGGGAGCATGAGCGCTTGAACCGCCCTGATCAGGCGAAGAGAAGCACTCTATCCGGGAACTTCTATGTGGCCGACATTACTGATTGGGATATGATCATGGGGTACGACTTCATGGTGGCCAACGCCATTGGAGCGCTTCCCCATCGCGCAACGCTGGTCCGGGAGGACGATGAATGCCTCACATGGCTGTCCACGGATTTTGCGTGCGGGTCATCCCAATGGAATGCCGAGGAAGAGGATCGGATCGACCGAGCGGTGCAAGCTGTGGGTGCCAAGTCCAGAGGAGACCGTGGAGTTCAGCTCACGGAGTATGGAATGGCGCCGCAAGCGTACGCCAGGATGATTCAGACGCTGGGAGCTGAAGTGCCCGAGACGGATGTCTTCGCTTCCCGGGATGCCCCACTTCTGCGGAAGTGTAGGAGGCATTGGCATCGGGGAGACTCAGCCTGGCACCGGCATTGGGGTTTGAAGGAGTGGGGACCCATGTATTGGCATGGCTCCCTGGACAATACCAGACGTACGGTGGAGAAGATCATCGCGGATAGAGCGAGGGGGATCCTGGTCATAACCGGCATAGGATCCACCCCATGTCCGCTGGAGGGTCTCAAGTCGACGCTGGACTCCATCACCCTGAACGAGATGTCATTCGGGCCAGGGGAGGAGTTGTTCATCGACGCCAAGGGTGTATCAATGCCCTCCCCGGGTCAAGCGTGGGGTACCAAGGCTTTCCTGGTGGATGGGGCGCAAGTCCAGCCTACGGGTGATGAAGCATTCGTCCGTAGGGTGGAGGCGGTGCCCATGAAGGTCATGTTTGAGCCCAAGGAGGGGACGGATCAGCCAATTGATGGCATTGACGTCCTGTCCCACGCCGAGATCGACGACGTCGTCAACTACATGCGGATGGGGATGCACGACCGTGTGGCAGCCAAGAAGAGGCGGGCCATGGTCACATCTCCACATTGGTGGGATGACAAGATGTTGGTCACCGGCAAGTACGAGAAGGACGAGTTCGTGGCGAGGGTCATGGATCACATCGCGGACCAATACGATGGTCCGGTTGGGTCCGACCCACCAACATGGGATTTTCCAAGAATGGGTGCCGATAGCGACAGTCACCAGCCCGACGCCGCAAATTTTCGAAGATTATCGGTGGGAAGTGCACCCCACGACGATGAAGACGGCATGTCGGACGAGGAGAAGTCGGATTCGGACCCAGAAGAGGCCTATACCGCAGTGCGGTCGGTTGTATCTATACCGAAGCAAGCGGCTGAAGAGGCCCAGGAGAACCCGAAGGTCGCCGAGCTGAAGGAGAGGCTGATCAAGGCCTATCCGCGACTGTTCAGTGGCGTCACCAACAAGAACCCTCCAGATCGTGGGAGGTTTGGTACAGCGAAGATCAAGCTGAAGCCGAACCCGAAGATCTATCCTCATCGGGAGTACCAACTTCAGGGCGATCGGGCCGAGGCCATGAAGAAGCTGTTTGCCGAGTTCATTGAGCGGGGATGGATCTAACCCTCCGACAGTGAGTGGGCCAGCCCAGCCTTCATCGTGCCCAAGAAGGAAAAGGGCGAGTGGAGGTTGGTGGTTGATTACAGAGGTTTGAACGAGCAGACCGAGCACGACTTGTACTCGCTTCCCCTGATCGACTCCATCCTCCAAAAGCAACAGAAAAAGCGGATTTTCACGGTGTTGGACCTGAAACACGGTTACCACCAGATGCCGCTACACCCGGGCTCCAGGCCCTGTACAGCGATGTCGACGCCGCTGGGGCCCATGCAGTGGAAAGTGGTGCCTATGGGTGCCAAGAATGGCAACGCCGCTTTCCAGCGCATGATGGAGGACCCACTCGGTCCTGTCCGGGACTGTGCCGATCCCTTCGTGGATGACATCATCATCGGGTCCGGCACGGAGAACATGACTGAGGAGGAGCTCATCGACGCGCATGAGAAGGATCTGCGCCGAGTGCTCAGCGAGTTGGACAAGCACAACATGGTGTGCAAGCCCACCAAAGCCTCACTCTTCGTGAAGGAAGTGGAGTTCGCGGGTCACGTGGTTGGTTGCGGGCAACGCCGTCCCATGCCTGGGAAGCTGGCGTCCCTGCACCACTGGGAGAAGCCCCAGACCATCAGCGAACTCCGGTCCTTCATGGGGTTCTGCAACTACTATTCGGGCTATGTCCGGATGTATGCAGAACTGTCGGGGCCGCTGCACAAGATGCTGCAAGTGGACAAGTTCGATGGCCGGAAGGGGAGCAAGAAGAAGCTTGCCTGGACCTCTGAGGCTGAGGATGCGTTCAACAGCCTGAAGGAGCGACTCCCCGGGCAGTTGGGGCTGTTCCTGGTGGACCCGGACAAGGGATTCGTGCTACGGACGGACGCCTCGGACTATGCTGTGGGGGCAGTCCTCGAGCAGATCCGAGACGATGGGTCACATGTACCCGTGGCGTTCTGGAGCCGGATCCTGGCCGAGGGCCAACGCCGCACCTGGACCGCGAGGGAGAAGGAGACGTACGCCATTGTTTGTGCGCTCAGGAAGTGGTCTGGCCACATCGGATTGCAACCGGTAGTGGTTTGCACGGACCATCAGTCCTTGCAGAGCCCGCACAAGGAGCACGTCGACACCCCCTCGGGACCGGCGGCAAGGAGGGCCCGGTGGCACGAGACGTTCGCCAAGTTCGACCTCAGCGTCGTATATGTCCCGGGGAAGGACAACACTGTGGCGGATTGCCTCAGTCGATGGGCCTACCCCGCGGGCAAGGCTTGGATGGACATATCCAGCCATGGGGACGCCGAGGAAACCGAGGAGGCCAAGCGCATCATCGAGATGGAGAAGGTCATGGAGCAAGAAGGGGTCAAGTGCTTTGTGGTGATGGCAAATCGTACAGACCTGGCCAAGTTCTGGGGTGCCCGCGTCCAAGCTATTCGAGAGGAAACCCTCGAGCAATGGATGGTGGCCCCGGTAGAGCTAGTCAGGTCGGTGCTCACAGAGGACTGGTCGGATGACTACGCGGCATCCCAGCACTGGAGCAAGTACTGGAATGCCGTGAGCGCCCCGTCGGATGACGAATGGCCCGAGGGCTTGACCGAGGATGGCGACAAGTTGTTCCTCAAGGACAAGCTGCTGGTGCCCGAGAACCGAGTGGAGGAGCTCATTGACCATTGGCACAACGCCAAGCTCATGCACCCTGGCCGGGACAAGATGCAGCAGGACCTGGCGTGGCGTTTCAAGTTCCCTCTGGGGTACTACGCCATCCTGGATAGGTACTGCAGCGACTGTGCCGTGTGTCGGGCCACAAAGAGCCCCAACCATTCCACAGCGGGCAACCCGGTATACACGGCTATACCGGAAGCCCCTATGCGGTCCGTGGCCATGGATGTATTCGCCATGCCTGAGGTCACCGTGGAAGGAGAGACCTACGACTGTGTCATCCTGGCGGTGGACAGGCACAGTGGGTATATTTTGGCAGTCCCTGGCAAGAAGTCCAAGAAGAAGGACAAGAAGGACAAGCATGGAGTGGGGCTGCAGGCCAAGACCGTCGCTAATGCCATGATCAGGCATTGGCTGACGATTTTCGATGTCCCAGCTGTCATCTGCAGCGATCGGGGCAGTCAATTCCTGGGGACGTGGTTCAAGACGATGTGCAAGCACATGGGGATTCGGCACGCCAAGACCGTGGCATACCACAGCCGGTCGAATGGCCGGGCTGAGGTGGCAGGGCGGCAGATGTTCGAGAAGTTCCGTCAGCTGCACATCGACGAACCGGGCCGGAATTGGTACAATTCGCTGTGGAGGGTACTCCAAGCGTATCACGACCTTCCGGGACCCACTGGGCTGTCGCCCCATCGCATCCTGTTCCTACGGGATCGAGTGTCACGCACTCTCCCGTGGATGAACCACGGCAAAGTGGCCCGGGATGCGAACGCTATGATGTCTGAGGCGGACGACACGGCGGCCAAGGTGTGCAAGGCACTTCATGACGAGCATGACAAGAGGGCCAAGTACTTGAAGCAGGGAAAGGTCCAGAAGTATGCTCTCCAAGACACCGTGTGGGTGGAGCGGCACCACAAGGATGTCCTGTCCAGGCATCGGCAGGCGTCCTGGTATGTGCCGGGGGTAATCGTGCGGAAGGTCGGGCAGGATGTGTATGCGGTTCGTGTGGGGGATAACAAGATCCTGGACCGCGACCACACCCAGCTTCGTCCCCGAGCACCGGACCCCAGCGGACGTCCCGTCACCTTCGAGTTCACGGCCGGCGATGTGGACTCGGACGATGAGGGTGAGGACGACGATTTCACCGCGGAGAAGATCCTGGCGGACAAGCCGGACCCAGGGACGCCTGGGGGGAGGCTTTACAAGGTCCGTTGGAAGGGATTCGCCGCATCCAGGGACTCGTGGGAGCCTCCGAGCAGTTTCGTGCCGAGGTATACCACGGTCTGGATGGACTACCTAAAGAAAAAGGGTATTTCTTTGGATGTCAAGGACGTATTGGTCCATTTCGTTGCTGCTGTAGCACCATAATGGATCCCCCTTGGCATTTTGTTTGTTTCTGTGATTTGGGGAGACAAGTGAGGGCGTTCATCCGGGGATTTTTTGGCCTTGAGTGGCCATATACCCCCTTCACTCGATCTCCACATATATATTGCATTGTGGTATACTTATTTAGGTCGACCGACGACGTTTTTCTATCTTTGATCCCCTTGGTCCATGTTGTAGATCAAGAGGAGACCGGATATGGCGTAGGGCGCTGATTATCAGTGTCCTTACCCCTCCCTTGGGGCATGGGGGACGCCTACGACGTGTGTGGGGCCTCCATGTGTCCTTGAGACATGGAGGGGGGGGTTGGAGCCCATTGGGGTCCTCCCGTCCTCTCTTCATTTGTTTCCGAGCGGATACAACGCTCTGAGAAGGGGGGTGAAGCCGGTTCGGACCCCCGTGGCCATCTTGGGGTCACTTGGGGTGTGTATCTATGTGCCGGCAAGCCGCCATTGGCTGATATCATACTCCCCCATCCACCCGAACTAACCCGATGTGATAGTGTGATAGGTTTGGCCATTCCGGCTATGAGCGGTCACATTCAGTACCGAGGCGCCGACAGCGGAGATTTATATATCAGAATATCAGGAATCAACAGGGTTTTATTATCATAATGTTTCCGTAATTTCTCAGCCTTTCGTTCTGATAGTCAATGTATCGGCGACTGTCAGTTGGCTCGCGATTTTGCGTTAACCGATTGGTTAACTGTTATTTCCAGATATTTTGACGGATATTCCGTTGAAGGGTCAGATCTCATCAGCAAAGGGTTCGTTGCTTCCGCAATTCTCTAAATAAGCACTCGAAATTTTAATCAGAATTTTTCGCGATGTCGAAATCGGATTTTCGACTTCGACATCGCCGCACTTGATTTGGACTTCTTCGAGTGGTCGTACTCTTGTCCCTATGCCCGAATCAGGTTCCCCTTATACTTGCCACCCATTTGACTTGGAGATATAAGGGAAACAAAAGCGAATCGTGGGACCAGTTTGAAGAGCCATATCTACGAGCGAGTGTGAGGAAAGAGAATAAGGAAGGTTGGGTTGGAACTGCCTTGGTCTCAACTTAATTGAGGAAGCATCAAACGCCTTTGGTGCGCACACATGCCCGGTGTAGCAAGGGAAAATGGTCAAGAGGGTATAAAGTGATATAGAACTCTTGGACCGTGCAACCGAATATTTTAATGCAACTTTCGAGTGTGCCGCATTAGTGTTGGGGTTGCATAGCAACTTTCCTTGGGTTCCTACGTATTTTTAACGTGACGTTATGTCAATGGAGGGACATGGCATATCATGGTGGGAGCCACATTTTGAGGGTATTTGTTACATGCATGGTATATGTTTGATATGCTCACGCCCATGTTATATATCTTCGTGTGGCCGAAGAGATGGGGAGCCATACGTGACAAGGGTCTTGCCCATGTCCCAATTGTGGGATTCAAAGCACTAGACCAAGTCTACCGCATATGTATTGCTCATGGTATGTTTGACAAAGAGATCCATGGGTGCACTCCCATTTTCATGGGGCATGTAGATATTAGTGGCGAAGGTATCTCCATGCGCCCGATTGGGGATCCAAGTGGGGGAATTATTCGCAAATGGTCTCAATCATTTGTGTATTGAATCATGAGCGGATATCATGGGTGAGCATAGAGATATACTATCATGACAACTTTGTATTTGGTCATATTTTCATGTTTTGGACCTCAATTTTTGCTCATTTTTGCGTTTTGTGTACTCACCTGGTCAGCTTACAGCAAGAAGCCTATTAGGAATCGAACCATGGTATGTTGTTCATCTGTTGGCATATGCTTTGGAGTTGAACACCACCATATGCCGGATTGTGTACTCCATTTGGCTTGACGCATGAGGGATTACAAGAATTGGTCTCAAATTCATGGGCTGACTTGGGCAGTGCGTGGCGCCCATATCTGAAGGGGTTTCAAGGGTAAATGGGGATGTACATGGGCAGTCGCATTTGGTCTCCATCCTCCATGAAGGGTAGACTTCGATTCCATGCATGCTTGGAGCCTTCGGATAAGTGGTAACTTCAATTTTGAGCATATATGTGATATATGGCCAATAGTGTGTGAATTGGCAGTTTTTTGGCATGTTATGAGTTCAAACTCATAAGTCATTTCTCTAAGCCCATTCGACACCAAGTCCAACCAAGGTTATGTCAGGGTAGGGCATGGTCTTGAGTGCCACCCTAGGCCATGACACGCGACCTTCCCCATTGGGCTAGGATTTAGAGGCTGGGGAATGAACACATTTTTTGGGGTTTATGTAATGACTTTTGACATGTGGCATTGAAAGTGCTGCCCTGGGTCGTTGAGGGTGCCGGAGGGCTCGGGGCCGGCAAGACCAGTGGGGCAGGCACGCGAGGAGTCTCCCTGAACGTTGCTATTGGGGGTAGAACCGGATACTCGGACACCAACAGAGGCGAGAGCAGCAACAACTGAAGCAAGGTCCATGCTGATTGTGGTCCGGCAGAAAATCCCAGTCTATGAAGAAAATTGATGCGAATTATTCTAAATACATCTGAGTGTCCAAAACTGTCTGAAAAGATTTAAATAATCCAATTATGTAAAAATGTTTGGCCGATCTGGCCCGCGAGCGCGCGTCAGCGGCAAATGGCGATTCCAGCTAAAATAGCGGAACGCGGCGGATTTACGGGAAATGGACCGCGGAATCAAATCCGGCATATCAGAAATATATAGGAAATATCCTGTGACTGAGCTGCGAGGCGGCAATTCCGCCGAAGCAAAGGAAATGACCAAAATGTAGCCAATCTGGGCAGAATGTCTGAAAATCTGAGCAGATGGGGCTAGCCGCACTTACACTCCCCCTCCAAAAACACACTGGGGTGTGTCGCTACGTCAACGAAGAACGTAGTGCGGGTAAGTCCCAGAAGAAAATAGAAATGTAGCCTTGATGGGGCGAAATCTGCTTGATCTGACCTGATTTGGGCTGAATTGGCACTGAATCAGGCTGGATGAACCTGAAATGAGACAGAATGAGAAGTGACGAACAGTCCTCCGTGCAGTAAAACATTAGGTCAAGGGCTAAAAAGCATGTAAACGTATCGAGAATCGATACCAAACCATGCATTGGTTGAGAATGAGGTAGATTATTGGTGGATTGAGTGGGGGGATCAAGAATTGGAGTGACATCTCAGCGCCCTGGCACAGTTTCGCTGTCGCGGGCACGCTACGGTGTCCTCGCCGAACTCTACATCGTGTTAATCCCGCTTTTCTCGTTCTGAAAAGTGCAGCATGTGGCTCAGAATTGGCGCATCTGGTGGATGATCACAAAATTGAGAGTCAATCTGAGTTGAGATGAAGGAGATTAAGCAATCACAGAGAGGGTAAACAAATACAGATGTGGTCTACAGACTCTAAGTGAACCACCGAAGGTAGACATGTTTTTCTGTTCACTTAGATCTAAACAGATCTTCAAGGCATGAGAGGAAACGACAAGGAAATCAATCTAAATTGTCCTAAAATCAGCAAATTCCCTAAGATGAAGGTGAAATGAAGCGGCATGTCTAGAACTAAAACTACCAACACCTTCGTTTAGACTAAAGTTAATATATATTGTCGTTTATTCAGCTCAATTGTGCTTTCCGGCACGTTGATTCGCGAGCATCTAACAGATTCTATGAAAATGTGGATCATGTGATGATGCATCATGATGGAACATGCTGGCCCTGGATCCTTGGCCTATAACGCGCCGAAGGTTCACTGAAGGCGCTTTACTGACAGTATATAACTGAAAGACACCGAATTTACAGTGGCGGTGGTGTCAATCGACTTGGACAAGGCCAATCTTTCGATGAAGTCCCACAAGACACTTGGATTCACCATTTTCGACAGTTTCAGGTCGGATTGAGCTCACATTGGCGTGTGCCAAAAATACAACGAAGCTTACGGACTTCAGAGGTTGCTGTTAGAAGTCCCTAGAGCTCCTATGTGAAGATTGTCTGAACAATTGACGTCTGGGTTTCGTACAACAGTGACAGAATGATGGACAAACCTGAGAAGTTCAAGGCAAATCTGAGGATCCTGGATCTGAATCTGGACTTTGGCGTCAGCATCACAGCAAATGAAGGTAAGATCTGAGTTCCTGGCGTCGCATCTGGTGCAGCCAGTACTACAGGGGGTGCCTGTAGGGGTGAATGTCGCTGAAAGGGGCGACTGTCGCTGGCCAGCGTTTTGATTATGTACATTTGCTTCCATCTGCACGAGTAGCCAAATTCCAAAGATGCACAGACCAACAGAGACAAGATTACCCCGAATCTGCCTGAATTAAGCCTGAGTTTGGTTTTTTCTGAACACGGCAGCACACTCCGTGGCTTTCGGCTTTCGACTTTCGATACGTTACCGAACGGAGACCAAAGAAAAATTGATTGATTGACGTCAAGTTATCAAACATTCGCAGTTCTCCACATCATGACATAAACAGAAAGAATGAACAGTGGATTGAGCAGAATGTGGTAGGATGGCTTCCTCAATTCGGGCAAGCACGAATACATGTGACCACCAACCTGTCTGGCCTGGCCCTCGTACGGCTTGGGCGCTGCAGATCAGCGGCCGAACTCGAAGCTTGGTCCTCATTTGGCTCCTGGGCTGGCCTGACCGCAGGAGGGGGAATCGACGGATCAGCCCTGGAATGTGGCTGCTGAGGGCCGTAAAAGGCTGGATCTCGATTCACCACAGGTCGTTTTCCGTCGCTCTCCACTTGTCTGTCTGGTTTCGACAAACAGTCTGTCAGGAGTACGCCAATTTCGGGGTGCTTCTTCAGGAAGTCAATGAACGACTTGGTGTATCCATGGACAAAAGATTGGGCTGGTTCCCAGTTGTTGTGACTGGAATCAAAGCCCCTCCACTCACACAGAAATTCCCATTCGCCCTTGGCGTCATGTCTTGCTTCAACAATCCTCTTGAGTTCGTACTTTCCCCCTTCGATGACCCGATCAGACAAGTGTTTCGCAGTCCAAAAAAGGGGTTTAACCCGATCCTTGGGGGAGGGGATCTCTCTCTTGAGGCGATCGCCCGAAACGTCAATTTCCCTGCTGACATGCACACGAATCCTCCACCTGTTCTCACCAAGACGCGCTGTAACAGCGAATGGCCCCTCCCACAAGGGAAGAAGCTTGTCATCTCCGTCCAGGGTGGTTTCGGATTTTCGAAGCCAAACTCGATCATCGACCTCAAAATTGTGGGGGTTTTTTCGGCCTTGATTCTGGACCCAAAGCCAGTCAGCTTGATGCTTCTCGATTAATTTCGACACCGTTTTATCTGCTCGTTGGACTTCGTCCAAAAACAGCGAAGCATCCTTACAGGGGCGAGGATTATTCAACGGCATGTTCCACCAACACTTCTTTCGTCCAAAGACAATTTCATTTGGAGAAAGGCCATGATACAAAGGCGTGTTGTGGTAACGGCGAAGCATGGCGAACAGAATCTCAAGCCAATGGAAATCCTTTTCACTCGCGAGCTCCTTACGAAGCATATTAATAATTGAGCGGCCGGCTCTTTCGCCAGGCAGCGCTCGATGCGAGTGGATTTCACATCGGAGGTGGTGGATTCCAAGGCGAGCACATAATTCTCTCCACCATTCGGAGGTGTACTCTTTGCCTGAATCCGTCACCACCTCGGATGGGACGTCCCAACCTCCCATCCAGGTCTGCGCGCACCATTTGGCGGCAGCCTTGCCAGTCATCGACTCAATGTTGCAAGGCAACACTTGAATGTAGCCGGAATGACGGCACTGAATAAGGAGCACACCATTGACTTTTTTATTCGTCCAATGGCACTCTTCGTCATCGAGTTCACCGAGATAGGAAAAATCACTGGTGACCCTGTTAAAGAGGCGCTCCGGAATAGGATGAGGCCTCAGATGGCCGTGCTTCTACGCGCTGGGGGGCGTCGAGACAGCACATTGGGCACATCCGGCGGCTACTTTCATGCAATGAGTATATAGCCGTGAGCCAAACAACCTATGTTTAATCATCGACCACAGTCGACGGCCATGTGCGTGGGGGGACTCCCATTTGTGCCACCAGTTTAACACTCGGGGGGCTAGGGCGTCTGGCACACACAATTTACCCTCCATCCACAGCTTCCCCCCATCCAACGAGTACTCAGCAAAAATCCCATCCTTGTGAGCATCTTTGGATTGGAGATTTCCAAAGATCTCTTTAAACATGGGATCCTGCAGGTAATCGGACGTCCAGTCACGGATTATCAGGGAATCTTTAGGCAGGGGTGGAGTTTTGGCCGGATCTCGACGCTTAATGCCCTGGATCAACCGAAATCGACTTACTTGTCGGGTATAGTCAAACCGTTTCACACTCCCTGAGGAGGGATCGGTGACTTTTTCCACGACTTTCAGTGTTTTGGTGCAGATCTCATGAGCATGCGCCGGATCTGTGATGGCCGTGATGTCGTGACACGGCAATGCGTGCTGTTTAACAGCGCACTGCATGCATGCACGTCGAATGAGCTTTTTTTCTTCCTGATCCCATTCGATGATTACATGGCGGTCCTGCTCCGTACCATGGATGTTGGTACTTTGCAGCCCCTCTGAGGCGGGGTAAGCCCATCGGCTCAGAGCATCCGCTACCGTGTTGTGTTTTCCAGGCAAATACGACACCATGGAGGTCAAACAGAGAGAGAAATTCGTGCAATCTGGCCCGTCGACCAGCTGGGCTCGCGACAGTATCAATGTGTTCGGTGGCCCAATACTCCAGAGATCGATGATCCGTCAGGACCTCGACTCGATTGGTGCCAACCCACGATTGGTACTTTTTTAAAGCACAGATGATGGCGTAGGTTTCTTGCTCACGCGGCGACCATTGCATTTGGCGTGGGGCTAGCTTCCGAGACCAAAATGCAAGAGGGTAATGATCGCCGGTGGCCTCATCAACCTGTTCAAGGACAGCTCCGATCGCGTACCTAGAAGCGTCGGTTCTAATGTAGAAGGGTCGGTCAAATTGGGGCACATGCAACGTGGCGACTTCACAGAGGGCCGCCTTCAAGTGATGGAAGGCCTCCTCGCACTCGTCAGTCCACTTGACACGAACCTTTGAACCTGCCTTGCCCGCATCTCTCCCTACCTTCAGTAATTCAGTGAGGGGGGCAGCAAATTTGGCATAATTCGGCACAAAAGTGTGGTAAAAATTGCAACAACCCAGGAATCCTCTCAACTCCGTGATCGTCTCAGGGCGCTTCCACTTCTGAATAGCGATGAGCTTCCCTGGACTGGGTCGTCGGGTGCCATTCTCTAGGAGAGAACCACAAAATTCGACTGATTTTCAAAATAATTTTCCCTTCTTTGGCCCACAAATCAGCTGATTGGCGTCAAGAATGTCCAAAACTTGGTTCAGCTGCTTCTCATGTAGGGCCACCAGCTCGGCTTCGGTCAGTCCCTCCCCTTCTGTCGCGATGATTATGTCATCTATGTACACACTCACGAAGGCACGAAGCTCAGGATGGGTTGTGAACAGCACATCCTCCATCATTCTTTGAAAAAACGAAGGGGCGTTCTTCAGACCCATGGGCATGACAGTCCACTGGACTGGGCCACATGGCGTGCACATACAAGTGAGAGGTCGGCTGTCCTTCCTCAACGGCATTTGGTGAAAGCCGTGACGAAGATCCAGCACAGAAAACAAACGACCTCTTGCCCTCTTGGCGATTTCCTCCTCAATGAGGGGCAGGGGGTGTGAATCCGCCTTGGTTTCGGCGTTGAGGTTGCGAAAATCAACCACCATTCGCCAACCATCAATAGTGTTCTGGTCTGCAGGCGGTGGCTTCGGGACTGTGAAGGGTGCACAGCACCATTCGCTGGTCATACAACCGTCAAGCCAACCAAATTCCCTGAGATTTCTCTCGATGATTTTTCTGAGGATCTCATCTTTATGTCCATGATTCTCATAAGGGCGCTGTTTTTTTGCCTTGTACCCTTCACGAAGCTCGATGAAGGCTTCACCGAACTGTCCACGGACAGGGGGATCTTTGATCAACTTCCCTGAAAGGGTTGTGTCCTTCCGTTCCTCAAAAATCTTTTCTCTTGACTTGAAACACAATTCAGTGTCCACCTGATCGCCAGGAATTACTGTCGAAAAAACTTTGGCGACTTCTTCGGCTTTGGCAGGAAGAATCTTCTTACGGATGTCCCTAAACAGGTCCGTATCAACTGCCTCTTGAAGATAGGTGGGTCGTGTGTCGAAATCCCAGAGATTCTCTTCGAGATCCAGCTCCTCGAAAGGATCCATGAAAGCTTCCACAGGGGGTTTTTCATAAAAAACTCTGAATTTGCGGCGCGATTTGGAATTTTTCTTCGCCCGTGCACTGAAGATTCTTTTCGATGTCGATCGTATTGGGGAAGAGGGAGACGAGGCGGATCCATTGGACGTTGAATCACCTTGGGTATCTGACGGACAAAAATCAGAAAAAATAGATTCATCATCAGTACCACGCTCAACCTCAGATTCTGACCCAACACAAGAATCAGTACCAGAATCAGCAGAATTAGAGTCAGAAAGCTTTCCATCCACCTGGAATGCAAGCGAACTCCAGAACCGCTGTGGCAGGGGACCTGTGTCGTCCCTGGCATACAGCTTAATCTTCCTGGGAAGTTCGATGTAATCTACACAAATGTCCTGTAATTCCTGAAACCAAGGCTTGTCGTCCCACAAGGGCACAACTAAAATTGCCTGGGTTTTATCTTGCTTGATTTTGTGGATGACCTGCTGGATTAAGTGAAACGGAGGATTAATCCACAACTTCTTGTCCCATTTGTGGGTCCAAGCGTCGCTAAAGTGCTTGTCAAAGCGCTTGTTCATACGGTTAGCAAAGGCATCATACTGGGGCCAAAAGGAATGGTGTTCATGAAAGTATTCACAAATTGCATCGCGCCATTTGTCGACAACTCTGTAGGATGAAGAGTGCCAGCGCGAAGGGCGTCGTGGCTGGGAGTCCCTACGAAGACATTCTAACTCTTGGGAGTAATCGGCACTCCCATTCACCTCTGCAATGGTGACATCTTCACCAAATTTTGGTGTCACCTTTTGCTTCAAAAATTCTTCTGCACTTTTAAACCCTGCGTGCAAAAAACGAAATTCAGGACGCTCCAAGGGACCTGACTCCAGCAAAAAACAACGACGATGACCTACGGGCGCTACCCTGTTCTTGCGAAGCCAAGGATGGCCCAAATAAAGGTCATACTTTATGTCGGCACGATAGAAGTAGTCATCCTCAAGGACAACTTCTTCCACATTTTGCTCTTCCCAAAGGTCTTGAGCGACCAAATGAGTTGATATATAACAACCGCGTTGCCCACCTGCGAGAGAATGTCCAGAAACTCCCTCGAGGGTAACAGGATGAGGCGACTCAAACACGCAGTCGTCGGGTAAGAATGAATTGGATTGGAGATTTACCTCTGATCCATTGTCACACAAACAAGTGGCGAGATGGAAATTTCCCTTGCAATCAGAGACCAACAGCTTTGTGACAAACTGACGGGCCCTGTGCTTGGACTGTACACCAACCTCGTCCACTACAACAGAAGGATCCGCTGCCGGATCCAGGGGAGAGGAGACAAGCGACCCTACATCAAGTAATGGTCGATCTGGAATTTGGGGATCATGCCTGAAATCGCCTGGGGAGGGGCGATTTTCGTGGCTCCCCTAGGCGTTCTGACCTCCAGCGGCTGCGTTAACATTGTGAACACAGCCTGATTCGTCGACCCACTCGTCTTGGAACGGATCATCTGCTGAATTCAGGGCATTTTCGACATAATCTCGATCCGCATCGGACACCTGATCTGCACCTGAGACCTGATCCACACGATGATTGCCCTTTCCGCGTCCACGGCCACGGCCGCCGGATGATGGACCACCACCGTTGCCACGCCCTCTGCCCTTACCAGAGAAAGGGGTTCCTGAAGGATTTCCCTTACCTTTACCCTGTGATCCTGGAGCATTTCCTTTGTTTGTACCGGATTGAGGGGTTTGGCCTGGATTTCGATTTCCGCCTCCGGCGTTGCCATTGAGACTTGTCTGGCCGTTCGGCTGCCCACCGGAGCCGGATGGAGTCCGATTTCCTTTGCCTTGGGACCCGCCAGGGCCTCCAGTATTTTTGTTCCCACCGGAGGGGGTCGAATTACCCTTTCCCCCCTTTGCACCATGCACCTGTCTGTCATTCCTGTCTGAATTCTGCGAATTACTGACATTTTCACCAATCACCTTGTGATCGTAAGCAGACCATCGGTGATTACCAGTAGAATGCGTCTTAGCTCGGTTCGTAGAACCTAAAAGAAGGCAGATGCTACAATGATCCTGAACATTCCGGGTGTCATTCACCTTTTTGTTGCCCTTTTGGGCCCCATTTTGGGTGTTTTGCTGGGTATTCTCGTTTCCCCCAAGACCCTCATGGAAATTTTGATTGGCGGCGTCAGCGAGCCGCTCAACCTCTTCCCACAGTTCCTGCGGGGTGAACGAAAACACCCAGTTCCTGGCCTTCAGGCGATGGCCGTGGAAACTTACTCCCCTATTGAGAACTTGGATAAACAAGTCCCGATCCTCGTGTTCATTAAACTTGATTTTCCACGTGTTTTCAGTGAATTTCACCTTGGTAAACGACGTGGGGGAGCACTTTTGAAGTGCCTCCCTGACGGTAAACCGGTTGGCCGAGGCATCAAAGCCATCGACCTCCGCCCACCAGGTCTTGACCTTTTCTTCGGACTGTTTATTCCGAAGGGTGGCGGCGGTTTCTGAGGGGATCTTGTCAAAAATCAGATTTTTCAGCTCGGCACTAGAAAATTTTTCGCCTGAATGTTCAGATTCTTCTACGAGATTCCAGAAGCGCTGTCTCTTGTCTTGCACTTCGTGCAAGATTAATCGCGAGAACGAAGGAAAATTCTTCAACATCTGGTGGTAATGGTCCTCTGGCAGCCGGGATCCACGTACCTCCAACTGTTCCCACACCTCATCAAAGGTAAGGGGGGAACTTGAATCCTCACGATCACTCCAGGTCCTGAGCCAAGTGTTGGCCGGCGCTCCCTCAAGGCAGTCCAAGAGGGCCATCAGGAACTGATCATCCTGGAGCTTTTGAGTCTTAACCCACAATTTAAATTCCCGTTGGAACTGAGGCCAACGTCTGGGGTTCCCATTATACTTCGGTTGCTTGGCAACCTGACGAAGTCGCAATGAAGTGGGATTTAGAAGTGAATCCAGCCCAACACCGGCCGTAATGGCAGACACCTTGGCGGCATCATTAGCCACACCAGCTCCGGCGAGGGTCTGGGCGAGCAACATCTGGGCTATTGCATTGGAATCAACAGCAGGAAGGGTAGTACGGGAGGCAGTTCGTTTGGCATTCTGAGCCTCAGTCCTAGCCTTCGCCGATCTACTCTGAGATCGAGAGATTGTAACCCTTTCCTTTAGCTTAGTCCTGCTGATCCTTGCGTCGGTGGTCTTAGAGTCCACCGAAGGAGCAATCGAAAAAATTTCTGTCGCCTCCTCCGACGGTTCTGTTGTTTGTTCCACCGGTGATGCGCCCTCAGACCTCATGTGGGTCTTGAAAAGATCTTTAATTCCCAGCGTCTGAATGATGAGTTGCATTTGATCTTTGAGCAATTGGAGCTCAGTATCTCGCTGTAATCTGCAAGAGCAGTCGGCAGGACAGTACATACCGTGTCCTGAAGGGCCTGAGCAGGCTGTCGGACCGCTAATCTCAGTGGTTCGCAGCCAGGAGTCCACTTGGGGAGCTCCTTCAGCCGTAATTTCCAGGCTTGCCTGCCTGGCTGCCTCTAAAATTCCTTCCTCAACCGCGGCGGCTAGATCGTCGCTGATGGAAACAGAGGGATGAGGGGCGGAGGGCCCGGCAACAGGTGCCTTGGTCTTCTCCTTCGGGAAGGGGCTTGCCTCCCAGATCTGCAAAAAAATGGCAAAAGATTCATCTTCTTGAGAACGCCACCACATCCTGTTATTAATTTCTTCCTGAAGAAGGAAAAAATATTCAAATAAAAAATCAGAGGCGATTCTTTCTTGACCTATCAGCTTAGACGTGGCTAATAGACAAAGGGCCTCAAGCGCCTCAAGGTTACCGGTCACTTCTGAAGACAAATGGTTGTCCCATTGTGCCCAAGAGGCTGGTCGATTATAGGTAGGTACCTCACCTGGAGCACCCATCTCAATGTCGTCAATGTCGGCGTCGATGGTCTCAAAATGTGGACATTGGTAAGGAGTATTAGTACCTGCCAGCTCCGTAAGCTCCACCGGAGCGTTGCCATTAGCGTAGGCTGGGAGATTCCAGCTGCTTGATGGCCAATTTCGACTGGGATCTTGATTGTAATCTGGGCCTCCACAGCTGCTGATTTGTGCCCTTCTTGGGCAATTTGGGCTTGCGCAAGGCATTCCTCTCAAGGCCTCGTTCGCACAGCACCACGGCAGCGTAATCGTTACGTCTCCGGAGGTGGCGGAGTCTACGGGGCCGTACTGGGGAGCTAGCTGTGGTTGGGACACCATAGGAACAACATTCAGGTAGCCTCTGCTACCATGAAAGTGCTGCCCTGGGTCGTTGAGGGTGCCGGAGGGCTCGGGGCCGGCAAGACCAGTGGGGCAGGCACGCGAGGAGTCTCCCTGAACGTTGCTATTGGGGGTAGAACCGGATACTCGGACACCAACAGAGGCGAGAGCAGCAACAACTGAAGCAAGGTCCATGCTGATTGTGGTCCGGCAGAAAATCCCAGTCTATGAAGAAAATTGATGCGAATTTTTCTAAAGACATGTGAGTGTCCAAAACTGTCTGAAAAGATTTGAATAATCCAATTATGTAAAAATGTTTGGCCGATCTGGCCCGCGAGCGCGCGTCAGCGGCAAATGGCGATTCCAGCTAAAATAGCGGAACGCGGCGGATTTACGGGAAATGGACCGCGGAATCAAATCCGGCATATCAGAAATATATAGGAAATATCCTGTGACTGAGCTGCGAGGCGGCAATTCCGCCGAAGCAAAGAAAATGACCAAAATGTAGCCAATCTGGGCAGAATGTCTCAAAATCTGAGCAGATGGGGCTAGCCGCACTTACAGGCATTCAACCATCTTTTTGGACTGGGTTCGGGGCATCATGTTGAAGAGTCAAGGGAAGGTCTTGAGTCCAGGGAATGAGGGGTTATTGGTTGTGAATGTGTCTGTTTACCCCTTTCCCCAACTTTGCTTTATTTGTGTTCATATGCCAATTTCAGGGCTTTCTTCCTTGGTGCAACTATTGTACATGCCCGCCACCGTGGGAATACCGGTGTGCTGAACGGAAGCCCGCAACCTGATTTGGATTGTGAATTGGGTTATTGCTGTATTTGTGGGATCCGGTTGCCATTCAGGGTTGAAGGAGGATTTTATTTTCTATATTTTTGGATTTTGGACCCTGGACTTTGAGGATTTTGAGAAATGCAATCGTTGATCAGGAGCAAGTCAGCAGGGGTGACAGGCGGAAGGGGCACAGCGGGGGCCGGTCCTGGTAGGGACCTTCTTTAGTCCCCAGGAGCGCACAGAACGGGAGGCGGCAGACAGAAAGAAGGCAGAGGCGGCAAAGCGTCAAAAGCAAGTGGATGAGGAGCAACAGCAAAAGGTAACCATCCAAAGTTCTGCAGTTACGCTCTCTCGATTCTGTGCATACGTATCGTGTTCATTTCTATCCAATTGACGGAGATCGGATTTTGATTTTTGCATGTCCCCAGGAGTGCAGTGAACGGGAGGAGGCGGACAGAAGGAAGGCGGAGGCGACAAAGCGTTCAACGCAAGTGGATGAGGAGCAACAGCAGATTTTTGCATGTCTCCAGGAGAGCACAGAAGGGGAGTAAATGGAGAACCAACACGAGAACCGACAGGGGCAAACCGTCAAAACGGCATCAGAGCGCAAGACCGAAAGCAAGGGTCCTGACATTATTGCTCTTCCACCGCCTCCACCGTTCAGCCGAAAGCAAACGGAGCCTCTCAAGGTTTTTGCATTCATGTCACTGTACCCCTCAGCAAAATGTAGGATGGCCATCACATCAGCAACTCTTCAAAGCCTACGCAACAGAGAACAGGATCCATGCGAGGTTTTATTGGCATCAAATAAGACGCAGAGCCGCGGGGTTCTGACAGCGTCATGCAGGCAGCCATGTGCTCTTGCAAGCTCCTAATACAGTGGCAGGGCGGTACTTGGGTGCAGGCACCAATCAGCGTTGTAGCAACACCTTCGCATACCACGCCACGTTGCTGTAGGCTGTTTTTTGATTTTCTTTTTCCTCGGATGCTAGACCCCTCCAGACCGGCAGCCATGTGCTCTTGCGAGCTCCAAATACAATGGTAGGGTGGTACTTGGGTGCAGGCACCAATCAGCGTTGTAGCAACCATTTCTCATACCACTCCACGTTGCTCTAGGCTGTTTTTTGATTTTCTTTTTCCTAAGATGCTGGAATCTTCCAGACCCCAACGGCACAAACTGCCTGAATGGCAGCTTTCACAGATCTCTGGCCAACAGGCGCAGCCGTGTGAGGTCATATGCGAAGCAGTTGCATTGTTGGCACCTGAATGCGGAGCATGCGGTCAAGCGACCTATCAATCGAGACAGACTGAGGGCAAAACCGGCCACATTTGAAGAGTTGAAGGATACCCTGATTGCAAAGTTCATGACCCATGATACCTGAAAAGATTTCATTCGCGCGCGCAGGAATAATGATGGCAATGGTCAGAATGTGTATAGGAGAGGCGTGACCAATCTCATGCAGCTTTTGACAGCTGACATGGGGTTTGCTACCACACCGGTAGGTGTGTACCCAGACCCAAGTACTGCCCTTCCACTGTATTTGGAGTTCGCAAGAGCACATGGCTGCCTGCATGACGCTGTCAGAACCCCGCAGCTCTGCATCTTTTTTGACGCCAATGAAATGTATGGGCCCCGCAAATGCCAGGTGCTGAGCGTACATCTACCGCAAGCACGTCAGCCACACCAACTCCCTCTGCAACTTTCTCTCGCAAGATGCCTGGACCAGGATGATCACATCACAACCTCGTCGCAGTTTGAGTGCATGGACCTGCTCCCTGCCCTTGAGAAGGCGTTGGAGAGCGGCTGGGCTGGAGCTGGTTTTTTCTCCTGATTATGCCGCCTACTACCGCACCACAGGGACGCCTCCACCAACAGTAGATTGCTGCTGTGTGGAGTGCTATGGTTCAAAAAAACTGTGACAGCACCCTGACTGGATTCGGCAGCCTTTGCGGGATTTTCACAATTACCCTTCGAGCTGTGCTCCCTTCTTTCGCCTGATGAAATGTCGCCTCAACAGCGTGTATGATGTACACCACTGCAACAATCATGTGCTCGCAAACAGCGTGATCCACCCCCTGTGGTTCTGGACCAGAGCAAACCTGCCTGAGGACTACACTGTCCAATTGAGGACAATTTTGGAGAAACATTTTCCGCGCTTTGCATACCCTTCAAAGAAGCTATTTGCAAAAGGGACTGGTCAGCCCCAAACATTGTCACGAAGGATATCCTGTAGGATGATTCTTTTTGGAAAGCCCTAGCTGATCTGTTCCCACGAACGGCAAATGGTCTCACAGTTAAACGGAACGGTGAGGTTCTGCAGGAACCAATACACTATTATTTGAAACTGATGCGGATTCCGGAGGGTGTAGGCCAGCGTGATGACATGTGCCGTGAAGCACACCAGCACCTGTGGGATCTCAGCTTTCCTCTGCGCCCATTTGGAGTCCCAATTCACCACTTTTTAGAGCACTACACCCCCAAGCTGCGCAAACATGGCAACCTCGTGGGTATGTCATCGGAGGGGGGCGAGCATGTGCACCTGCCCGCCTCCATGATCGTACAAAAACGCCCCTCTCGCCGACGAGAGAAATGCCCAGTGGGGCTGGAGGAGATCATGAAGCACATTAGGCTCTGGTACGGGCTGTGGAGGCAAAGCTGGCTGTCTCCAACTCTCTGGTACACGCATGAACTGAAATTGCCAGCTGACAATTAGCAGTATACCACCTTCTTGCCACCACCTCCCTTGGCTTGTGATAGATTTACTATTTTCGGCCTTTTTTTTCCTAATGTTGCTAATGTTTCATTTTTTATGGATTAGGCCAGATTTTGGAACGTATTCATGCTGATTTTTTCAGTACCTCTCTGTATCTTCCTCCACTTCTGTCTTCCACAGGATCCATTCAAGAGAACCAATGGCATGCCGCTGGCGTTGATGAAGCCCCTGATTGACGCAGTTCAGAAATTGGGCAGAAGTCTGTGGTACGATGTGAGTGGGTGCTCAAGGGCCTGCGGAGTCCCCGCTGCTGACATCATCAAGCATCTTGAGCGGATCTACCCGCTGCTCGGAATGGCCTGCCCCAGTGCTGCCCGAGTGATAACGCTCACAGATCGTGCGGTCCCCTGTCAGCTGGCTAACATGGAGAGCGTGCTAATGATTTGTCTTGTGTGCTTGGGCCAAGAGGCCAGTCATTTTTGCGTAATGCATACTGTTGACACAATTCACTACAGCGCAACCCCTCCGTCACTGTCACCAGGTGACACTGTGTTTCTGCCAGTTGAAAAGCACTGGTTGCTGCCAAAGTTGCGTGCAAGCATTAATTTTTTTGCTGCTATACCATTCTCAAATTGGCAAAATGCACCATTCGTGCCCGACGATAGCTGTCTGATCAGCAAATATTTACCGCCGTCCAGTGTGACCTGGAGTGACCTGCAGCACGGTGACACTGTGCAGATATATGACGGCGTGAGCGATGCTTCGGTTCTGCTGCACACCCAATTGTCGTGGAGGCCCACTGTGCATTGTCCCGGTCTGTCGCGAAAAGGGCAGTTCCTGTTCCCAGGCAGGTGGACAGTCCAGCTTGAACGGGGCGTCACTGTTTTAGTATTAGCCGTGATTCCTACCAATCCGGCTTCGTGGGATGTCGTCGGCGTCTCTGCATTCTGCTGTACGGCAGGGCAGGCGGATTTCAGATCTATTCTGCGGTTTTCAGAATCCAGCGTCAGAGAAATTCCCCCAGCTGACAAGCAGGGCTGTGAAGCAGGGAAGACCTGGATGGAAGGTTTGTATTCCGGGCAGTGCGTTTCTTTCCAGGTTCCTCAGAGGTGTCAGTCCTGCGGTCCGCACCAGGCCAAGCGTGAACTGGCATATGAGGACAGTCGGCGGAGCACACGTCTCCCTGAGATCACAAACCTCACTACCACAACGGTGAAGAAGGAATCTGTCACTACCAATGGGGTACCAAAACCAAACCCGACATGGAATTCAACCGCAAAGCCACAACCAAAACCGAAACCCAAACTGAAACCAAAAGGAAAACCAAAGGGCCATAAAAAGGACAGCTCACCAAGCAAAAAGCTGAAGAATGAAGAAACGGGCAGTGGGACGGTAAATGAAGAAGCTGACCTTGGTAAGCGGCTCTTGGCTGCACTGCAACAAACAACCCAACAACAAACGAAAAAATCCCCTGAAGCGCAAACGCGGGCAAGGTGAAAACAGTGAAAATACGAGAAAAAGAGGGATGGTTAAACGGGAGTCAGGTGAGCACATGTCTCAGCAGGTGTCTCAGGTGTCTCAACAGGTGTCTCCGAACCCCCCTCGGCAGGTGTTTCAGCAGGAGCAGCAGCAGCAGCAGCAGCAGCAGCAGCAGCAGCAGCAGCAGATGCAGCTGCAGATGCAGATGCAGACCCAAGTGCAGCAGCAGCACCACCACCAGCAGATGCACCAGCAGGCCCAGCAGCAGCAGCAGCAGCAGCAGCATATGGGTCCTTTGCAAATGAACATGCCAGTTGCCATGCCCATTGCCATGCCACTGCCAGCCATGAACATGCATCAGCTCCAAATGCCCATGCAGCCAATGCAGCCCATGCAGCAGCTCTGTTCGACCATGTTCGACCATGGCCCTTTTAGCAGCGCCTGCATATATGTCTTTTTTTTCCCTCTCTTAATAAAAAACTTGTGTTGTTTAGAGTTTAGAGATTTGAGTTTACTGCTCTATTTGTGAATACCGCAGGATTATATCTCTGGAAGTGCAGATGCCTGAGCTCTGTGTTCATTATCCACTTTGTGCAATGTTGAACTGATTGAGAGAACCAGATGCTCAGATGCTCAGAGTGGTGCGGCTTGTTGCGATTGTCCTTTGTTTTCATTACCAGTGGTGGTTCCTTGGATTTGAATGCACCAACGTTTTGTAGGATGATCGACGGCCGCCGGGGTCGGGGACGGACCCACTGAAATGTGTTTGGAGTTGTATGGGAGCAACCTATCGGGGGTTGCAGGGCCGCCAGCACAGAATGACGATTGGTTTTCGCCCAAAGATGGCGAAATATTGCCAATTTTTGGCCGGAAACAGTGTTCTTTTGGTATTCATTATGCACTTTGTGCGATGTTGGACTGATTGAGGGAACCAGATGCTCAGATGCTCAGAGTGGTGGGGCCTGTTGCGATTGTCCTTTGTTTTCATTACCATTGGTGGTTCCTTGGATTCGATTGCACAAAGAAAAACGGCTGTCGTCCAAAAATGGCCAACAAATGCCAATTTCTTTCTAAAACAGTGTATCTTCTGAGAGCAATCTGGTAGGAGGAACCCCCCTCTCCAATCTTGGGGGTGTATATGTAAAAGAAAAGGTTTCCATTGGTCGTTTGGGGTCGAAAACTCCTTTTAATGATTTTTTCGTGCCTATACTATACTATACAGGTACACTGGTGTGCGGCACTGTTCTGCGGCACAACCCCAGAGCAGACGAAAATAGTCCAAAATTTCTCAAATTCCAGGGGTTTTGATGGTTTGGGAGAAAGCTTGCCCGGGAGAAACCCCCCCGTCCCTATTTTGCGGCCAGAAAATCCAAAGAAAAGGGGAATTAGGGTCGAATATCCTCTATAGGCAGGTACACTGGTGTGCGGCACTGTTCTGCAGGACCAGCCTAAGGCAGGCAAAAAAACCCCAAAATAGGCCAAGTTTCAGGGTTTTGATATTTTTGAACAAACTTCGGGTATGAAGACGCCCCCTCCCCTACTTTGGGGACGTAGAAACAAAAAAGTGGTCAATTATGGCAAGAATTATCTTTTTGCTGACTTCTTGAAATTTCAGAAAAAAAGGTGCTAAAATCATAGGTGAGGGGTAGCCTGTTTTAAATTTCTCTTTTCCCTCTTCTTCCAACCCTGCTGAAGGGACTTCCAGCCTCCTTGGTTGCCTCCTCTGTGCAGGCTATTGCCCACAAAGGCAACGACGGCGGTCTCTGCTGGTTAGTACTCGTTGTCATCATTGTGGAGACACTCAGCGACTTGGAATCCTGCAGGGTCGATGACAGCTTCCCCGTCAGACTCTTTCGCGCACATAGTGGACGCTGCGTTTGCATCCTTGCAGCCCGTGGTTGTGGTGGAGGTTCTTGTACTCCGGGAATACTTCCTCTCCGACCCACTCCAGCACGTCCTCGCAGCTCATCCGGGCCGGAATGGACAGGCGCCAGATCGCTGCCTTCTCGCGATCTCCTGAGATGGTGATGTCCAAGGCGTTCTGCAGGGACCGCCTCCTGTACAACCGGGCCACGTTGGGTTTTGTCCAGTTTACTACCTTCTTGTGGTGCTCCATATTGAGCATCATCTTGACGATGTGGTTGCGCTTGGCCCTTGTTGCTTCGTTCTTCGTGACCCGCCTCACCAAGGGGTCAGGAAGGAGATTGAGCAGGCAGGACTGCTCATCACCCTCGTTCCAGTCCTCCACATTCTGGCGGAACAGGACGCACTGTCCCCAGAAGTACCGCCATGCGCGCAGGCGGATGTCCTTGCCATTATGCTGCAGCTTGATTGCTCTCCACCTTTTGGCGGCCTCTTGCAGGGCGTCCACCTGCTCCTCCTCGCTGAGCCACTTCTTGGCGTCCTTGACGGTCCTGATCTTCCCCTCGGTGGCCAACACAAAGTACAGCTCTTTGAGCACTTCTGGCGGGCGCCACTGGAACCATTTGAAGACATATTCCTCCGCCTGGGCAGGAACCATGTCTTCATTGACGGTCATCCCCCCTCATTCAGCTGCTCTAACAGGCAGTCGACGTCGAGGAGTATCCTATTTTACGTAGGAAGCAGGATGTTCTTCAGATCTTCCCACATGGCGGCAATCGTGGCCTTGAAGACCATGAACGGCGGTCGCGAGGACGTCTGAGGCTCCCATTCACGTCCGTCGTGGGTTCCCAGGGCCGCCACCGCCATCTCTTTCTCGATGTCCACGTGACTGCGCCGTGGCTCCACCATGTACGCTCCTCCCAGGACCCCGAGTCGTACGGTGTCCATGCAGTCTTCCTCCTCACGGTGCCAGCAGCTCCGGCTGGCGGCCTCTCGTCGCTGCCCCCGCGGTGGGGTGATGCCAAAGTCCTCCATGGGGTCTTCATCAGCTCTGTCGATGTCCCATTCCATGTCCTCCTCGGGGACATCATCCCTCAGCGCTCCATACCGGCCCTACGCTGGTGGGGCTGGCTCCGGGGCCCATCTCGGGCCCTTGAGATGCACAGGGGTGCGGAGAGGCTAACAGCTTCGGCGGTAGTCCGCACTCAGCCACTCATCACGCTCTTCACCGCTGCCAAGCCCGAAGCGCATGTGGTCACTCTGACTGGCTCTGCCGGGGGCGCCTGGTCTTCCTGTACCAGGTCCGGGTCCCCAGCCATTGTCCCACGAGCCCAAATCCAGAGGCAGCTGGTCGCTTCCGGCGCTCCCCAGGCTCTCCAGCCTTTCCAGCATGTTCTGCAGCTCGATGACCACGCTGCTCAGCCCCTTGGCTTCCCTCATGGGGGCGTGCAGCTCCTTCTGGGCTTTGGCACTGTTGGTTGCTGTTGGTCTCGGTCTTGTTGATGTGCACCTCACGCTCCAGGTTGCGGATCTTCCCCTTCAGGTACACGATCCTCCTCCAGGTGCTCTCAGGGTTATCCGCTCCTGGCGGTCCGGCCGGGGGGTCTCCGCCTGGGGGTCGACAAGGTGGTCCTCTGCCTGGTGGTCCTCCGTGTTGGCCTCCTCCTAGCAGTGCTCCATGAGGTCCTCCGCCTGGGGGTCCTCAAAACAGTCTGCCATCTGGAGCTCCTCCCCCCCGGGGTCCATGCCCGATGCCGGATCAGCTGGCATCGGGGCCGGATCCCATGTTGTTGTCAGAGTCCATGTCTCCCCATTCAAATCAAGGCCTCGGCAGGGGTCGGCACGTTGTTCTTTCCCTGCTGCGGTAGGGAGGTGGGGGGCCCTCTCCATCCGTACGCAGAAGGGTGCCGCCGCCTTCTCTGCCGCCTGCTCCGGCCACTCCGAGCCCGCAGCTCGTGGTCTCTCGGCAATGCCGGCGGTCTTGTTCATCCTCATCACTGCAGGTGACGAAGGGGTCGGAGTCCTTGGGGTGCCCCTCGGCAGGCCTCTGTGACTTTGGGGGGTCCTCCCCTTGCCCTTGGGGCAATGACGGGGGGCGCAGCTGCTGCCTTCTCTGGTCCGCAAATCCTCTGAGTCCAGGTCGAGCTTCATCCTGGAGGTGGAGTCCCCTTGGAAGAGCCTTTGAAGGTTGTCCGCGCAGGACCCTTCCGGGGGCGTCTTGGGCTTGATCTTCTTCTCGGCCTCCTCCAAAGCCGCAGCGGTGACCTCAGGGGCTCGTCTTTCGGCTTCCTCGCGGGTGCGGGCAGTCTCCTCCTCATGGACCTTTTGTAGCCGGACCTTCTCCGCCTCCAAGGCCCTCATCTCCGCTTTGGTCATGGAAATCTTCTTGGCAACCTTCCATTGCCTGGCCCCCACGGCCTCCCTCTTCGCGGCGTCAGCTTCAGCCTTGGCGGGCGCCTCTTGGTGGGCCTTTCCCTCCGCCTCCTTCCGTGCCCTTTCTTCGCTGGGGCTGCCTCCAATGCCCTTGCCTCAGCCTCTTTCCCTGCTACGGCCTCTTGCACTTCACAGGCTTCGCGAGCAGGCTCCTCCTCACGTCACCCACGGGCAGCCGCCCCTTCCCGCGCGGCTGCAGCCGTGACCGCGGCTCAGATGACCACCACGGCCAAGGTGTGGATCGCCATGCCATGCTCCCACTGGGCTGCCTCCTCCTGGGCGATGAGGACGGTTCCATCCACAGCAGCATTCCGCTGCGCAGCCTGGTCTCGGGACACCCACAGGGTGCAGGGCACGCCGCAGACGCACTCGCCAGTGCGGGCGGCTTCGGCTCGTGGAGGGGCTGGACTGCTGCTGGTGGTGCAGGGCACTCCCCTGTTGGCCGACTCCACATCGCAGCTCGGGCCTGATCGCCTCAGAGGCAGCGGACGGGCCACGGCCTTGGATCTTCCGGCGACAACCGTGAAGTAGCCCAAGGTGGCGCCCCCTGGGATGGTGGCCGCCGTTGGCCCGTCGGGGCGCACTCGGCTCTCCAGTCGGCCTGTCCTCCTCGTGGAGGTCGGAGCTGAAGGCAGACACGCCACCATTTCCGCTGCTACTGGTACCCATAACCCAGGGCTTGGAGTTCCGCTTCAATCTCGCGATGATGGGACACATCCTCACAGATCTCTACGTACTGAGGGGCACGCACACCATCCTCAGGCCGGGAGTGGCGAAACTCCCAGCCCTCCTCGATCCCTCTCATGAAGCCACGGTTGATGGCCAGGCTGTGCACCCAGCACACACTCTTGCAGCTGGTACTGGGGCTTGGTTGTGGCTGTGGGTGACGTGGTGGCTGTTGATGCAGAAGATGCAGGGACTCGTTGATGTGAGAGTCCTTGAATTCTTGATGCAGGTGCTTCAGGGACTTGTGGATGTCAGGGTCTCCCTCATCACTGCCCAATGGTCTTGACGTTCTCGGGGTCAGAGTACTCGCTGGTGTCCTCAGAGGCCCTGAGCGATAAGCTAGGACTGGGTACCTCAGCGCCAGTAGAACGCTTTTGACGCGTTCCTGTGGGGGGTCGGTCCGCAGGTCAGGCTGCGGCGGACCTGCAAGCAAGCAGACAGGCAAAGCACTGCGCTCACAGGGGCATCCTCATAGAACAAAGCGTTCTAGGATCCTTGCCACACTGAAACAAAGCAAAAGTATGTCCAAATACACATCACGCTATGTACACAGCAGGACTACGCCACAGACTGGGGTGAGGGCGCCTCAGGGCAATAGACACTTAGTTCAAAACCATATCCCAACCCCAGGTCCCACCTCCTCGGTCAGACGCAGGTACTGGGGTTCAAACACAACCCACAGACCTGATCGGAGTTGACCCTAGAACCCTGCCAAGGGAGGAGCATCGCGATCAGCCACGGGCGAGTTTCTGGGAGCCAATGGGCTTCAGGGCCTAGCGCAGTGGCTTTCCATGCTCCTCAGATGGCACATCCCAAATCCCCTCTGAGCCAGGGATAGGGCCACGCCAATCCCCCCTAGAAGTTAGCCGCTGAGAATGGACTATTTCAACTCAACCTGACTGTGACTCAAAAGAGGCTATAACTGACCAATCGGTCGGGCCGTACGAGGGCACGGGCGAGACACGCAACCCCTTGCCCTTGAAGTACAATCTCTCTACTGGGCCTATGCAACTTGGTTCCCTCAGACTCCCCGGCATCCTGGCGCCAATGGGTCGCCTTGTGGCGTCAGGACCCGGAATTTAGCAAAATCGGCCGTTATGGGCGACCGACCAGGGTAGCCCTTCGTGATGATCTCGTCGCGCCAAGCGTCAATTGACGCGCATTGACATCCCTCTTGATCCCGTGCATCGGGATTGGCCTTGCTGTCAGTTTGGCCTGCTGCTGTTCCGCGACTGATGGTCACGCGGCAGGGCAGAAAGCAGCAAGAAATGCAAAGGTGGGCAACGTGGCGCGCACTGTAAGTTGCAGAACTCTGGCTACGACAGAGGAGCAAATACGATAACCTAGGGCGACCGACCTCTGGTCACATGCTACCAAAGTTGCCCTCTTTCCTGGCTAGGTTTCTTGCCCCATGGAAATATGCCTTTCCGAAATGGGCACAAAATGGCAAAAACAGCGAAATTTGGCCGAAACGGCCAACAGTCAGGATGCCATATACCCACGACCATGGCGAGCAATAATGCACCCAAAAACGCTGTAGACAAATGCAATTTAATTCCCAATATATGCCGCATGCCAGACCTCGACAGTGCCTCTGACCATTTTTCCCCTTAGCGTAAAAATGGTACACCAAAAATGGCAAGCAGCAACATACCCCGTATTGGGTCACCCATGCATCTCCCGTCCCAAGGCGAGGATACATGTGGACATAGCCTATTGGAGGCGGGTTCTTGTACCCTTTCCAAATCGCCGTTAACCTTGGGGACCTGGCGCACACAACCCCAAGGCTGAGATGAGGAGTGAGGATGAATTGGGGACCATTGTGGTCCAAAAGAGGGTTAGCCGTCAAAAGAAGTGATCTTTGGGCTTTTGCGTGGAAGCAATCAAAGCCTTAAGTCCCATTATCAACAAGGGTTCAGGTTCAAAGCACAAGAAAAGCATTTTTAACACCTTAACCCTTAGAGCACAGAAAGGCTGGCAAAAAGGGGGCAAATGCCAATATTGGGACATATATACCCACGGGGCACCTGAGCCCATATGGTATGGTATGTGGCGAAATTAAAGGGCCCACGGTAATTGTTTACAAACATGCTTAGTATGCGTAAAGTCGTCCCTTTGGTCCCAAGTCAATCATGCATGCATATGGGCACGTGTGCAAAAAGAGGAAATGGCACGCGTGCTCACAAGGCAGTATTATATAACAAAAAAGACAAGCTTGTAAACAT
Source organism: Eutreptiella sp. 'Long Island Sound 2002' (assembly GCA_964036045.1). Classification (NCBI taxonomy): domain Eukaryota; phylum Euglenozoa; class Euglenophyceae; order Eutreptiales; family Eutreptiaceae; genus Eutreptiella; species Eutreptiella sp. 'Long Island Sound 2002'. Next base: position 65,422,498 of record OZ038383.1, on the reverse strand, counting down.
CAAACGGCCATGCACAATGTCCTTCTTGGTCTGTATGTTCCATATTGCCTTGGTTCGAGGCCAAGCTCGCCATTGGCTTCCGAAAGATCCTTGGCCAGAGGGATTGCTGTAGACCTGTATACCACTGTATACCTGGTACCATGATAGTAACTGTATACGACCTGTATACTCTGTATACACTGTAGACTGTATACTGTATATGGCTTACTGACTGTATACTCATGGTATACTGGGACTGTACACCTGTAGACCTGTAGACCTGTATACCTGTATACCTCCGTATACTAGCTGTATACCGTAGGTATACGGATCTGTAGACCGCGTCTGTAGACATTTGGCTGTAGGCCTGTAGACCTGTGCACCACGAATCCGACTCTGAAACATAATATGCAATGCGAGCATCGATGATTGCACATATGTGTTTATTGATGTATAGATGCCAGGAATGATAGGTGTATCACACATGTATGACATGGAATACGTGTTGATTGGAACATAAAACCTCTTACATAGATTCTCATAGAGGGACCAATCTCTTTTCACACAGGGGTGGTTTGTACCCCTGTTTACCCACGAGCGAGCATTAGCAGACGTGACCATCGATGGCGTCTTGACTGCATTTCGCTGATTCAAAAACATTGGTTGACATGGTTGACATGTTTGTCCAATAACAGTTTCCACCCCACTGCAACCGCCACTGCGGATGGCAGAATGGGAATATCAACACGGAACAGGAACTTAAACACGTTTAATGTGACTGTCTCCTTTTTGCAATGAATTTGATTTGATTTTCGTTTGGTTGAGATTAGTGGTCATATTTTTGCTGTCTTTTGTGCGTGTGCAGGGCGAAACAAGAAGCAAGTGAAGGAGGAGGAGATGAAGAACAGGAGGGAAGAAGATGAAGAGAGAAAAAAAGTGAAGGAACAGAAGAAGGAGCAGAAGAAGCGAAGGAGATCAAAGGGACGTTAAGAAGAAGACAGAAGAAGATGGAGAAGCTGCAGAAGGGAAGAAGACTGAAGAGTGAAGACGAAGAAGACGAAGAAGGAGCACAAGAGGAAGAAGGTGCTGTCAGTGTCATCGGAGTGTTGGCGCGTGCTGTGGGTCTCCCTCGAGTGTCGGCGTGTGCTGTCAGTGTCATTTGAGTGTCGGCGTGTGCTGTGAGTGTCATGTGAGTGTTTGCGCGTGCTGTCCGTGTCATTTGAGTGTCGACGCGTGCTGTGAGTGTCATTTGAGTATTTGCGCGTGCTATGAGTGTCAATGAGTCCTGACACGTGCTGTCAGTGTCATTTGAGTGATGGCGCGTGCTGTGAGTGTCATTTGAGTGCTCGCCAGTGCTGTGAGTGTCATTTGAGTCCTTGCGCGTGCCGTGGATGTCATTTGAGTGTCCGCGCGTGCTGTCAGTGTCATTTGAGTGTCGGTGCATGCTGTGATTGTCATTTGAGTCTTCGCGCGTGCTGTGGATGTCATTTGGGTGTCTTGGCGTGCTGTCAGTGTCATTTGTGTGTCGAGGCGGTGCGCTGGGAGTGTCATTTGAGTGTTTTGTCCGTTGCAGCCCTACTGGGCTCTGAGTTTCTCAGCGTCCCGTGATATTGATACTTACTTTTTCTGCAGAAAGCACAAGTATGTAACTGTTTTTAATGTGCAAAGCTGGCCAGGGTGGACCCTGTCCCTAAAGGGTTTTGTTGTTTGTGTATATTCTTTTATTGGGAAAACTTGTTTTTGAGTTTTGAGGTGCCCCTTCAGTCACCAGCTTTGCACCTCACTCAGTACATATGCACTAGCACTCAACATAAGCACACCAATCATTGACAAGCACAGGCACAGGCAAGCCACACTGCAGGTTTTGAAAACCGATGCAGAGTTTTCCCCTAGGTTGGGAGACCTTTTGCTGGCTTGTCAAACCTTTTGCAGGAGAGTGTTCTAAAATTGCTTTGCAGCTCTGGGAAAACGAGCCTGATCCATGGATATGGTCTGTTTAGGAGGAATGGGATTGTTCTGGCAAAGAAGAGTCATGCCTGATTGACCCATGGATATGGTCTGTTTTCGAGGAACGGGATTTTACTAGCAAAGACAAGTCATGGTTTTGCTTCGTTGAAATCTTTTGACTATCTTAAAAAGGATACTTAATTAGACCCATGAGTTTGGGGCGGATATCATAGATTACAATACATGTATTGTATCGGAACGGTACAATACATCCCAGGTACTGTATTGTACCAACTCTGGTCAGGTTAGAACGACCAACCAACCCTAATGTAGAAACAAAGATTAACGCAAAAGAGAAGTCTAATTTCATCCGGCCTTAGCACATGGAGCCATGTATTGCACCTTGACTGCATCCATGCATGATGATTCGGGAGACTCCAAAAGCGTTGTTGAATGTTGGACATGCCTCACAATACTGGCAAGTGGACACATCTTCAGAACCATAGACTACTGAGCAATGCCCCGCCACAATTGAGCCTGTATACTGTCTGTAGCCCCTCTGTAAACCTGTAGACCTGTATACCGAACTGTAGACCCTGTAGACTCTCTGTAGACCCTGTATACCTGTATACTCGTTTACCGGTATACGGTTACTATCATGGTGCCACTGTAGACTCTGTAGACCATCCCTCCATCCTTGGCGCCACCGCCATTTTTGTTAAAATGTAGAGGAAAAGTTGTATTTTCAAAGGACCATGTCTTGGTACGCATTCAATTGCTTTGAGCGATCGTTGAGTTAGCTCCAAAATTGAAAATCACATCAGGCTTTTGGTCCTATGAGCATTGACTTAAGCATGCTCAAAAGCACACAAAGTTGGCGTTTGCGCACGATAAAAACTTGGCTCTTTCGCACTCTTAAGTGCTCCAAAACACCCTTATAAGCCGCTTACCCAAGTGGGTACACCAGATAAAAGTACGTGAAATATCCTACAGATCCAGCCCTCAATTGCCTTTTTACCCTCAAAGGTACATGAGAAAAAGTCAAAACCAAACTCGCCATGGAAAGTCGGCGCCGAACCGCGCGCAGGCGGCGACCTGCGGCATTTTCACACCGGCGACAAATCGGGTCAAAAAAATTGATTTCAATGATTCCCCGCATGATTAGACCATCAAATCGGGATTATCAAAATTCCACATCGCTTTAATCGATTGGGAAGGTTAGGGACGGCATTGGTTTCATGCTGGTTCCAAAAGCTCTGGAGAAATCATTTTGCCACAGGAACGACGGGGAATAACCATGAGTTACGGGGTACGTCAGCCATTCACCATATGGGCCATGGGGTGCTGGGTACCGCTTCAGGAGAAAAGAATGCCAAACACTCGGACATAAGGTTAGCCCAAAGTCCATGCAATGGCATGCACAAAAGTTCTGCAGAAGAGCAGAATGTCCTAGAAGGGCTAGCATCCCCCCCCCCTCAGGTTGGACAAGGGCAACAAACTTCAATACCCACCTTTCAACTGAATTCCACAGAAAGATCAAACAAGTGAACCTATGTACCAGTAACCTCCCAGCAAATGCCCAATACAAAGTGTAGAGCACCATCAAAACATAGAGAATGATTCTAAGGTTGGACTCCACATAGGTTCTTTACTGTTTACCCGCCAAGCGGCTACATGACAGGGTGGTTTTCAGGGTCCGTAATGTACATCCCTGGGACGAAGTAATACCACTATCCTATACGCTTGGCAAACCGGGTTCCGATGGCTTGGGTAGTTGATAGGACATACCAACACAGGTTTGGGTACCAAATGTACAAACATTGGGAAGCTCTTGGTTATAAAAACAAGGAGACTTCGCTCAAAGACCCAAAAGAACCAAGTGGATAAAGTGAACACACAAAGATTGGACTCTGCCAAACGTTTCAGAGATTGCAATGGGGTGCTAAGCCCAAGAAGATTTCCGACCAAGTAAAAGCATGCGTGTAGAGTGGAAGGCATGCCTTCTCATTGGAATCCATCATTTGCCCCTTCTGCAACATGTACTCGAGGATATAGGCTCAAACAGTCAACAGAAAAGTGAGTAAATTTTCGCAATCTTAACATGCCCAAATTTACTAGCAGCAGAAATTGGCTAAAGTGGCACAGAAACGTATGGTGGTAACGCAAAGACAAAAATGAATCACGCCCTCAGGTGATGGTATATGAATACTAGAGATCGGTAAGACCACGAATGTTCCTCATTCCGACAAAAGGCTCAATAGTAGTAGATCCCCATGGTTATCGCAAGTGAACACATAGAAAATATGAAATTCAAGACGCGATCATTGAAATTCATCTGCGGGCATGTGTACAATGATTCACTGCAAAAAAAAGTGGATTGGCATAAGTAGACACACATGTCACAACACGCACAACTAGTAATTAGAATGGAACTAACCAAGAGCTTGGAGATGCAAGCTCGAGAGGTAGGCCCATGAAAGGCCAAAAATGAGTGATTTTTCGCATAAAATGAATGTGCCAAAATGAGGTCAAAAACTTTAACATTTCGAACTGAAAGAGGGTGAAAGCGTCAAGACGCAACAAAAACTTGGACATATTGCTCGTACTCACCAAGTAGGAACAAAACGAGCTCTTATGTATTTTCTGTCGCCTTCATATCTTAGTTATACAGTGGCAAACCTTGAGCACATGAAAACAAAGTGCTCAAAATCTGCACACCAAAATTCACAGCAAAATTTGCCATTGGCTCACACGAGCTTGAATCAAGATGATAATAAAAGTAGAGACTCGTCGGTATTACGCCAAAAAGGAGATAAAAATAGACAATGACGCAACACACGAACTCGACAAACGGACATCATGAACAGAACAAAAATGAACCTTTCATGCCATAACATGGGTCCCACCATGGAGTGTGGTGACCCATCATGACCATATCTCGATATCACAAAGGGAAGGAAAGGCAAACCAAAGCGTACAGCCATCTTCACTTCATCCTGCAATCATTGAAATCAATTTGAGCTTGAGATTCACCATGGTGTCCGTACCACAATCAAAACTCAATTTCTTTCCAATAATTGAGTCACATCTCTGAACTGACTTGCAACTCACACAAACAGATAACATAGCAATGCAGAGAACAGTCATGCGGTTGCAACGCATTTCGTCTCACGAGAAATGAATCGATTATGTCAGTTTAGGCAGAGGTGCGCAAGTGAAATGCAAAAGATATGCACGCCATGCCTTATTTAGTAATAGGGAACAATAGAAAAAGGCACCGTACGGTGCGGGCAACGTAGAGTGGTGCATGACCGTCGAATGTTTCGATATTCATGAAACAAAAAACATTTGAGTTTCATTTTCGTTCAAACGAAAATCAAACTCTTGTCATCGTAGGAATTGTGCTCATTTTTCTGAAAATGAATGAAACTCTGGATTGTCCTTTTGATTTTACCATTGCTGATTGCTGTACACAGTTTAGCTGTTTGTAACTGCCAGTTCCTGCGGGGAAAGTATCACACAAAATGAAGATCCGTATCTCTGTTCCATTGTATTTAGAATTGCCCAAATTTTCTTGCTCCAATTGGAGAAAAAATGTTTTTCTATCCACAGATGCAGCGCATGCACCGGAAGTGCAGGACGTGCACCTGAGCTGCAGCACGTGCACCAGATGTGACTCGCTGCCAACTCAGCGCAAATGTTTCTCTGCACCTTTCAATATGCTGCTGCACCAATTTATTTCACAAAAAACATCTTTCCATGATTATTTAATCTTTGTTTTTTGTGTTTCATTTCTTCATTACAGGCCTACCCTGCACCACCATGCCGCTGTCAGATTATGTTCAGATCCTGGATAAACAGAGAAACACTGGTGTTTCTATCCAAATAGCAGGATGTTTCTGAAGTGGTGTTCCTCCTGCTGTCAAAAGAAAACTGTTCGGAGCCACTGTCGAGTTCTAAAAGCCCTCAGACAAGTAGCCAAAAGGCAAATCCCTGGGTGCGTTCAGAGCTTCTGTTGAGCATAATGAAGAATGCTATTATCCGAGTGACCAACAGTACAAACAATATGCAGCAGAAGCTGCAGTATGGACGATGCTGGCTGAACAAAGATGAGCAGGCACAGCTGGCAAAGCCCGAAGAACAAGCAGAAACCGGAATCTGTTCACCATGGTCTGCTTCTGCATCCAGTCCTGGACCACGCCGCAGCCTCATCTACAGCCACCTTAATCATCTACATCACGGTCGTGTTAAGTGCCTGTGCTGCGGGTTTGCGTGATGAAGTTTGCGAAATCCACTTCAGCTCTCTTTTCACACCTCACGAGAAGACATTGGAGACTTTTGCGGCGGGTATGTCCCTGCTTGCGAGCGTACCATCCCCAAGATCCTTTGCTTTGTGAAGACACTTATTGATTGGAAGATGCGACAAATGGTTAAAGATCCGAGGCGCCACTGGAGCAAACAACATGTGGCATTGGAGACATAAATGTGGTTTTGTGGTGGGCAACATGAATCATACTCAGCACTGCTCGCAAGCTTCTTAACCTCCAGTTACGAGCATGCTAACCGGTTGATTCATGATTGCCGGCACGTGCCCCCTGATGACAAAAGCGCGGTGAAAACAACTGTTGAAGCATAGAGCAGCAAAGTGATGGAACAGGCAACCATCCTTAGGAATGCAATCGCCCCAAACACACAGGCGGGCGCAAAGTCAACAAAATGCATGCTGATCCAAAGAGATGTGAACCAAACGGTCCTGGACAACACTGTGGAATGCAACAAGAAGCAGACTGAAGTAACACGTTGTGGAAGTGTCAAATTGTACACAGACCTCTGCCCAGTGTAGCTTTTCCACTGCACTCCCATCCCTCCAGATCTCCAACACGTCCAGAAGAAGCTCTGATCAAAGCTGCCGCACAACAGCAGTGCCAAGGCGGGCTGTAATGTATGTTTCCCCTTCCAAGAGGTTCGTGCAATATGCAAAGGGAGCAAGTAGGCTGCACAGCCAACGAGTACTGCTAAATTCACTCACTGTTGGTACCAAGGACTGCCTGGTCTGTTCAAATGAGTTGTCCGGGAAGGCAGACCCCAGGATCTTCTGGTTCTTGAGGATACGTTCCAGCATTGCATACGAACTGTTCCAGCGTGTAGTAACCTCTTGTTTCAGTGTAGTAAAGGTTTCGGATTGTTGCTTGCCAGCCTGCACAAAAAGCTTTTGTGCTTTCGTGGTGGAATTCACAAACGTCAAGATTCGCTGGCACTTTCCCATCAGTTCTTGAATACGCCTCAGATCAGCATTTGCAGTACCAGTCAGTCCAGGTCCGTACATAACACATCGGTTCATCGAGTGGGTAAAGCAGCGCTGGTGCTGCAGCTGCATCTGACTGCATGCATTAACAATTTGGGAAGCTTCATCGGTTGTAATAACAGACACATCGCTGCTTGAAAGGCCACTGCGCATCATGCCACCCTTCGAATACCCTGCCAAAATGTCTGCAGGTTGTGTAATGAAGCATTTTGGGGGAGGGCAACCTCGGCAACCTCCAAGCTTCCCTTGGCATGCACGACCCCAAACCCATGAAATCCAAGACTTGAACTCGAATTCAGGATTGTCCAAAGAATTCTGTGATCCTTGCCTCGGCCATGACACAATCTGGCGTCCTGGGCAAGAGATGAAGGTATATGTAGACAAAGAAAACATGTAGACAAGTAATGTGTACAAGTAACAATTCTATACTATAAAATAGCATAAAAAAGAAGACGAAATGAAGGCGACGGCGTCGCCGCCATCAGAAAATCTGACGGCTACGAGGCGTCGCCATCAGGATCTCCACTGAGATCCTGCCCAAACTGGGCCAAACAGTGGTTTTTGGGCGAAAAACAATGAAATATAGTGATTTTTGAGTCAAAAACACTCATTTCGCGTGTCTCCCCCCAACGCGTCGCGTAGCCGACACGACGCGTTTCTGTGCCAATTCAACCTACATATGAAAAGGCCCACTGTTGGGCCACACCATGGGCGCCTGGGCGATTCCTGGGATCGCCTCAGGATTTTTTGAAAAATGCGTGAACGTGACTTTTTTTGCAAAAATTGACCTTCGCGGAACGCCGCGAAAAAGGTCACGGTATAATCTTTTATTTCTAAAAACGATAAAACAATAATAAAATTGCCTAAAATCTTTAGAAATTGAGAAAAAAATCCTCGATCTGGAGCTGCGTTGCGCAGGCGACGACTGTCGTCGCCAGCCGAAAAATGACGAAAAATAACGATTTCTGGGGTATTTTACGAAAATCCCACAGAAATCGAGATGCCGTAACATCACCAGGAAAATTCCTGATCCAGCCTGGCGAAGAGCGCCACAGGCTGTGCAGCGGGTATGGGTGAAGCACCCCATACCGCTTCAGTAATATCCGGAAAAGGAGAAATTTCAGGAAGGACATTTCTCGTTGCCTCAGTGGTTGCATTGTCGCGCGGTGCATTGTCGCACCTTTTGCAGCTGTAGGTTGTATCGCCCGTGGTTGCATTATCGCGCATTGCATTGCATTCTCACACCTTTTGCCGCTGTTGGTTGGCTTGCCGGACCGCTCCCCCACTTGTGCTCAACCCCGTTTGGCTTCATCACTTGTTTTCACCACCGGCATCTTCGATTCTCTTGCCGCACTTGCCACCAATTTGGTGTCACTTGACAGGACACAACGGGCTGCACCCGAGGTTTATCCCGCTATCGCCTCCCCTTGCCACCCCCTGGTTGTCTCTGTGTGCATGCTAGCACCGATGCCTATCGCACGCTGTGATTGAACGTCTGCTTGTTCATGTCCCCCTTACTTTGTTTGGCCGAGGTACAGCAGAAATACTTGGGCCCGCCTGCGGCATGGGGTGCGTTACAGGCGGCATTTGTTAGCAACCCTCCGTCCTACCACTTTTTGGGAAGTAGATACCCATGCCACGGCATACTACTTTCTCCATGCACGCGGGACCCTTTTGGTGCACTTAAGCTGCACAACTCCAAATTTCGGGCAAAAGTAACCTCTTGAGTATTTTTTCAACCCCCCCCCCGAAACCCAAGAACGGCCTTTCTACTGGGCTCCCAGTAGTAGGAACGGGGTTCCCACCAACCATTCTTGGCCCGAGACGATGTCCCTACCGATGTTCCCACCAGGTCCTCCTGGCCAGGAAGCAGGTTCCCACTAGGCCTCCTACTAGGGTTCCTACCAACCGCACGAGGCACGTAACGATAGGGAACAACTACCAGCACACAACAGACATGAACATTAGCATCAGTAAGGTGATGGTGTCACCCGAGTGACTTACCGCTGGCGCTTGTTGCACGCCACAAGTGCCACGCCCTCGCCGGATGATACCTTATGCATGAGAAGGCCAACATGCAATGTTTCCATGTTGACAACATGACACATGGCTCTTTTGGAGAGCGGCGGATTCCTCAAGCTCCAACCCCGCATGGAGTTTTTGATTCTTACTTTGAAATTCAAATTTACCCGCGCCACAAACTCGGAAATACGGGCAGCTGTGAGAAATCCGGGGAGCATTGGCAGCTCTTAGAATTCTGTACGGACACTCAAGTCTCTCTCATAGACTAGATACATTTGTTCCAGCCTTTTCAGGAAGTCTCTGCGGTTGGAGCGTTTACTTACAGTGGTTTTCACTTGCTGCTGCATGAAATTCTTGTTGCACGACTTTTTCAGTAGTGTGCTTTTGCACTGTGGGTAGGTTGGAATCAGAGAAATCCTCAGCTCATTTGAGCAGTTCCTTGGGACTGAACACCGGGAATTCGATCTGAACGTTTGCCGTAGCGATGGCCTTCGTACACCTGCCCCAACCACTTGTAGCACCTGTAGCATCTAGAGTGCGAGGGCTGTGATGGCCAGTGGCGGCAGTGCAGCCAGGTCATAGCCCTGCATTTCAGCTTCAGGTGTGTCACCCACATGTGAGGGGGGGGCCTTCTTCAGATCAGGAAACCCAAAGTTGGCTTTCGGTGCCGCCAATGCAGCACCCAGGTTGGGTTCCTCTTAGTAAGAAAAAGTTCTTTTCCAATGCTTTAGGGTATGCTTTAGTTGTATTAGAGGTGCTCTAAGCAGTCTTGCATTTTTCTCTTAGTATTGGGCCAACCAAAATTGCTGATAACACATTTTGACCTATGGAACCAAACACTAAATCAGGATGTGGTGTGGACCCCTTTATCCCCAAGCTATAGGCAGTAAAATATCTTTTCCCGGGTTGCTGAGGCACTGATATACTGAAGGCAGAGCCTATGAAGTTATGTATGTTTTATCATGAATTCTTAGCTATCCTAGTGGTATGCACCCTAGGGGGCTGGGGCACCTCTTTTTGAGAGGTCCTGGGTTCAATACCAAGTCAGCCTAGCTAAGTAGGAATATCCCATGTGACATGGCAGTGACCTCATCGCCACATGCCTTGCCACCTCAGCATCTATGGGACCAAAAAACAAACAGTGCACATCTCAAGATGGCACTGTGGATGAGAGTGAGCCCTTGGGGCAGTTTTCCCATCAGTATTTCTCAAACGTGTAAAAAATGTCATCCTGAGTTGCAATGTATGCTAATTGCTGTGGTCTATTGTTGATAGGTTTTTTATCTAACTCTTTGTCACTGCAGCCCTTCATGCTCTGATCCTGATTTTTAGTCTACTTGCTTATCTCTGGCTTGGGTTATCCTGGATTGGTTGTAATTTAGCAAATAAAACATTTTCTTCATCAAAAACAAGCAGCAAGAACCCCTACACCAGCAGCAAGCAGCAGGGGAGGCACAACAAACACACAGTGTTGAAATCACTTGGAAACCTTCTGGTAGCAAGAGGCAGACTGTCTCTGGGTACCGGCAGCAACCCCGTGCCGTACATCCAGTGCGCCGAGAACAGTCATATATAAGCAAGAATGGCGAACGAATATCGACACCAAGAGAGAGGACACCGACGTGAAGACGGCGCCTGAGGCACCAGCAATGCCAGCATCTGGTGAACCTGGACCTGGACCTAGCGCTGTACCATCGGAGCCCTTAAATGGGCCAGAGGACGTGGCGGAGGATTCGATGGAAGGTCTTCAGTCGGCCTTCCGGGCCCTCTCAGTCAAGGAGGTGGACACCCATCCTGTGAAGAGAAAGAGAGAGAGAGGGAGAAGGATGCTGGAGAAAGCATAGCAGACGAAGAAGCAGACCAAGGGCACGACCCGACGAATGATCCTACCTTTGAGGGCGCACCAAGCACTTCTGGCCTCAACGCATCACCCTCTCCTATAACCACCACACTCCCAACTCCAGACCCAGCCGCTGCAACATCCACACCCATAACCAACCCGCCTATGGCTGAGGGCATAGGCTTTACTGGTATGCCTACCTACCCTGCCTATGGTGTGAACCCACCTACCACTGCGTTTCCCGAGGCAACGACCACCAGTGAGCCGATGACCTCCAGTTCTGTGCCGCGATGGTATGCGGCTGACTATCACCATCCTCTACCCGCTACGGGAGCCTATGTGGATGTTCCTGGGTATGCAACCTTGAGTGGGTTGGGGAGAGAACCTGAGTCATGCGGGAGCAGGAGTAGAGGATCAGGGAGATCCTCCAACAGGTCCCTGACACGGTCGGAGATGTACTAGGTGCTCCGAGGAGCCACCCCTAAAATTGTTGGCGACCTCACTCAAGAGATTGGAGATAAACTGGAGCCCCTGATACCGCCCCAAGCGTCACCTACCACGGTGGGAATATCACCCCATCAAGTACACGCCAACCACCTGGTGGCAGGGCTGACAAACACCCTGGGGAGCCTGAGGAGGCGACCGATGCCGACCCCTGCAGCGATACCTGGAAGCCCTTTCGATGACTTCTGCTTCGCCCTCGGAGGACGACGACCCGGAGGACCCGGAGAACCCGAGTGAGAAGAACAAGAAGAAGAAGAACAAGACCCAACGCCCTGGGGGGCGCAGGTCTCAGGAGGCTAAGGCTATTGTCACCTCCAAGATTGTGGTGAACCTGCCTGAGTTCACATGCAAGAACCTCAGCAAGTTCGCTGAGAATAATGGCCGGGTTTTCCGATTGACCGGCCAAACCAACGCTAGTTGACGGGTCAAGTGCGATCTGCTCCTGCAGTGTTGCAAGACCAAATACCTGGAGAAGCAGCTGAAACAGATCGTGACTAAGTCCGCCACCTTTGCCGATGTGTTGGTTGCCTTGGAGAGGCAGTACCTGACCTATGAAACCGACCTCTCCATCAGGGCCGAGATCCAGAACCTGCCCATGCTGCCCAACAACCCCAAATCTGGCAGGGTCTCTGAGCTATTGGCTGACCTGGAATACTGGGCTGGACGATTCACACCCGGTTCCTACAGCAGCGACGACCTGCTTTTTCTGTTGGTGGCTAAGCTCCCTCGAGAGCTGTGGGACAAGTGCCGTTCAACAGAGCGCAAGACTAGAGCCCTCCACTACGAGGATCTATGTGTAGTACTCCTGGAGCTGGCGCTGGAGAAAGAAAGCGACCAGCACCTGAACAACTACCGTCCTGGAGGTGGAGGCTCTGGAAGCCATGGCAAAGGGTACCAAGGATCCAGACCCGGGCAGGGGACTACCCCCAAACACGCCCGTATCACGGAGAACGTCAACGAGCTCTTCTGGTGTGATGCCGGTGACAATCAGGGCCACCTGCAGCATGCCCCTGACTGCGAGCAGCGAGACTGCTTCGTAGTCCAAGGGAAGAAGCAGGAGACCAACACCGGCACCAAGGCGAAGATGCCGGATCACTACAGGTGTACTATCACCATATCCAGGGAGTGAAGAACGAGTGTGCAAACTACATCAGCCGCAACAACTTCGACGCCCTGATTGGTGCCCGGTCTGAAGCGCTGGCTAAGTAGGCGTTCAGCCGTATGGACGTCCACTTGGATCTCAACATGACTATGATACGCCCCTTGGATAGACTCCAACAATCGGAGTACCTGAAGGAGTTTGGGGATATCTACAAGCGGCTTGAGAAACGCCCTGAACCCCTCCTGGTCAACCAAGATCAGTGGAAGAGGGACAAGAGCTACCTCTGGCACGCGGACCGCATCGTGGTACCTAGTGACAGAGTCCCAGCGCTGCTGAAGTGGACCCATGAGTCCAGCGGTCATATGGCTGCTGACCGTACCCTGAGGCTACTCAAGCAGTGGTTCCACAGTACGTGGACTGACGACCAACTGCGGTAAAATCCTCCAGCCTATCGTGGACAAGTGCCCGTGCAGGTCCTGCAAACCAGGGGATATCAGGGACAGAGGTCTCTCCTCGACCCTGCCCATCCCTCACTGTGCTAACAGTGTTCTATACCTGGACTACACGGAGATGCCGAAGTTCGGGGGCCATGACTTTGCCCTCGTGGTAACCTGTGGGTTGACCAGGTTTACCAGGGTGTTCTCATGTACCAAACACATTACCAGGGAGGAGACTATCAAGATACTCCTGGAGGAGTGGTTTTGTGTCTATGCGGCGCCCAAGGAGATCAACTCCAATGAGGACGTACGAGTACACTCAGATACCAGCTGGTACAAGAAGGTCCTGAGATCCCTCAATGTCCAGGTGTCTACGGGGATTCCCTACTCCCACACGAGCAACCCCCTATCTGAGCGACAGATCCGTGTCCTCAAGGAGAATGTAAGGATATGGTGCAAAACTGAACGCACCAGAGACTGGGTGAGACTACTCCCGGTCATATCCTTGATGATGAACTCCCAAGAGAGTTCAGCTACTGGCTACTCGCCCCATGATCTATTCTTAGGGCGCCCGGCGTGGTTCCTACATGCCCCCTATCCAGAGGACACCCATTCTTCTGTGGGTGAATGGGTCCAAGAGCAACAAGAGAAGGTGGACAAGGCGGAGGCTATGCTGCAGCGAGTAAGGGAGCGTCAGTGGAACAAGAAGAACAAGCACCAAGTACCGGCCACCTACCAAGAGGGGGACTGGGTGCTGGTGCACCACAGTCAACTAGTGACCTGGCCACGCTCCACCAGCGATGACCCATACTTCAGGCTCTACAAGATTCTATCACTGGATGGACACCGTATCACCGTGCGGTGTTCTCCCGGTCTAGGGGGGACCCTGGTGTGCGCTGCTCAACATCTGAAGCGCTACTATGATCCTGAAGACCTCTGTGGGGAAGCATGGGAGCTTAACGACGAGGAGATCGCCCCCCTAGACCTACAAGGGGCTGCGAGCCCTATGGAAGTTGAAGGGGAACTCCCCGACATGAACGCCGAGGAAATGGCCAAGGAGGGCTTCTACCTGGTGAAGTCTGTCCTACGCCACTGCTATTGCCAGAGTTGGCGCTTCCTCACCCTCTGCGAAGGCTTTGGGGTCGAAGAGGCCACCTGAGAGCCCTTCTCTGCGTTTGTTCTACCTGAGGGGCGCCTAAACTCAGTTCTGGTTGACTACCTGTCCCAGAGCAACCTCAGTGGGTTGCTGAGGCTCGCTGAGATGCTTGCCTCCAAGACTAAAGCTAGGAACTGAACCTTACCCTTACCTGCCTAAGCGTAAGTGTGAGTGTGCTATTCCTAAGGTCCTGAGAGCAAGCCGCAGAAGTGGTGTCCTAATTATACCCAAGTCTGCACGCTTGCTAAACCTGGAGGGTTGTCTTATTGATGCCACGGGGTACGCCCCGGGTCTCCCCTCCCCTAAGCGCCCAATTTCTGTGCTGGCGCAAAGCCTTGGGGGAATACCCAGCGTACTAATCCAGGTATTGTTTTCCCTACCTATCTGTCTACTACAGGGAGGGGTGGCCAAAAGCTATGAAGGCGTGAAAACGCCATTTTGCTAAGTGGCCAAAACGCTGACCTAACCACTGCCACAGCCCACCAACCCTGCTAAAATTGCAGGAAACGGGTGGGACAGTGACACACGCACTACAGGTCCTACACACCCTACAGTGGGAGCATCTTGGTGGGCGAGCGCTACTGCAACTGGCTCAAGCCCCCACTCAGGATTACCACTCCTACACTCACGCTCTACTGGGTGGTGTTGAAGAATAAAGTTGTTGGCCCTAATGACCCTCCTGTGAAGAAGACAAGAGAACACAGCACTGCTAAGCAACTGTGGCCGGCCAGGGACGTCACAACACGTTTCCCTGCTAGGGCTTGGAGGCAAAGATCGCACAGGTGGCGTGCACAGCGTGGATGTCGATGAAGTCAAACTGCCCTCGCAACTCCCGGCTGAGGCGCAGTTAATTGGTTGTGGGATTAGCGCCCTTGTTTAGCAGGGCAAGAAGAAAAAAGGGACGCTGCTGCACCAATCACCCTACCTGCTCACCTGCAAAGCAAAGGCCAATGAATGGGTGTTTGCGGCTGAGGAACCAAGCCACACTCCTCGTATTATACGCTTCTCAATTTGACCTATAATACGCTGTCCTCAAACACCCCTGTCAGGCAAGCAAGCGTTAAGAGATTCTTCAGGCTCTCTTAAAGAACGTACTAAGGAGCCTCTGGGTATCCTAAACAAGGTTTACTGTGCCCATTTTGCGTGGCCCACCCTCTAATGCGTGTGTGAATGTACGAGCATGCACGAGGGTACTATCAACTTTTCTTTTTCTCCTAATCTTTCCAAGGATCACGAACTCCACCAGGGGGTGGCCCCACCTGGGCTTACCCACCTTACTTACCGCTGGAGAGTGAAGCAAGGTGAGGAGGACAACGAGGCGCAAGCCAAAAACGTCGCTATGCACTTGTGTGTCTGTCTAATCACCCTGATCTTACCTCTAATCATCTGCAATCCTTCTTATCTATCCCTCTATCCTGTTCCATCGTGCTACCAGGCTTCAGAACGACGACACATGGCGAACACTGTGCGTCGGGCAAACAGAACAAGCACACCTGCAGTTTATACCTGATTCATTGAAGTCATATTCTTATTTTTCGAATTCTCGATTTTCGGTTGATTCTGGCAATGTGGGTGGAATCTTTAATCACATCTATTTATGTGTGTCTCGTCATTTTCCTGTTTACGTGAGACGTACGTTTATAATCTCATTATTTCTTTATTATCGGGCGCTTCGCTAGGAGGCGCTCCTGCGCGCTGCCTTTTACTGCGTAAGAATTTCTTGATTTAAAAAATCAAGAGATGACTACAAATTTTACAAAAATGTGCATTTGATGCAAAATTGGATTCTGTCCAGGTGTGTGCCTTCAGAAAAACTCTAGGCCGTCATTTGACGGATTTAGGTGTTGCCACTCCGCGCTTGCGTGGATTCTTCCCTCATTCTCCCATTCCTCTGTTGTACAGACCTCCTTGCAAAGCCTCGTTGAGTAGGCCGCTGTTCTGGCCAAAAAGGAGCAGCAGGAGACTGAACCAGAATCAAGACCCCTCCTTGGGGCAATTCTAATTAAAACAGTGCACCCTCGCCCCAGTACCAGGACAGGTGTCTCCATCAGGTTCCTTGAGACTTGGGTCGAGCGTCCTATGAGAGTCTGGCGTTGGGTTGTGTTACGCTGCAGCTTGGAGGGAGGGATGCACATGCATATGGTCTTGGCATGCCCTACTCTAACCCCACCAAGCCACAGGAACCCCGGCAGCGCCAAGAGCGCTAAAGTTCTTGCTGGAGATTGTCATCAACAATGCAGCAAGAGTCGCTGGCCATGGTAAAGCGCTCTTTTCCAGTGCTAGGGAGGCTATAGGTATTTTAAAGTAGGTGTGGAAACCAAGGAAAGGCCAAGGAGGAAAAAATCCCTTTTTTCTGAAAATGCGACAGTGGTGGCCACCACAGCACAAGGAGGGAGTAGGAAAAAGTGCTTTCCCAATGCTGTAGCGTATACTTTAGTTGTAGTAGAGGTGCTCTAAGCACTCTTGCATTTTTCTCTTAGTATTGGCCCAACCAAAATTGGTGATAACACATTTTGACCTATGGAACCAAAAACTAAATCAGGATGTGGTGTGGACCCCTTTATCCCCAAGCTATAGGCAGTAAAACATCTTTTCCTGGGTTGCTGAGGCACTGATATACTGAAGGCAGAGCCTATGAAATTATCTTTGTTTTCTCATGAATTCTTAGCTATTAGGGCTTGGAACCGGTTTTTCAGGTATTGCCAATAACCGGTACCTGTTTGGCATCGTTGGTTGAAACCAATAACCGGTTTCATTTTCTGCACACAAGCCAATAACCGGTTTTTTTTTTTGCTAAACAACCGGTATTGGCAATTAAATCATAAATAGTTACGTGGTTCTGTATTGTCCAAACCACTTGTACAACTGACATTTGGACAGCCAAATTATCAATAACCGGTACCGGTTTAGATACATAAGTCCAAACCAATAACCGGTTTTTAATATGATGAAAAAACCAATAACTGGTTTGCATTTTTGAAGTGAGCAAAAAAAACCGGTTTTGGATGTCAAAGAAAGTTTCCAAGCCTTATTAGCTATCCTAGTGGTATGCACCCTAGGGGGCTGAGGCACCTCTTTTTGAGAGGTCCTGGGTTCAATACCCAGTCAGCCTAGCTAAGTAGGAATATCCCATGTGACATGGCAGTGACCTCATCGCCACATGCCATGCCACCTCAGCATCTATGGGACCCAAAAACAAAGAGTGCACATCTCAAGATGGCACTGTGGATGAGAATGAGCCCTAGGGGCAGTTTTCCCATCAGTTTTCCCCAAACATGTAAAATATTTCATCCTGAGTTGCAATGTATGCTAGCTGCTGTGTCTATTGTTGATAGTTTTCCTTATCTAACTCTTTGTGACTGCAGCCCTTCAAGCTTTGCTCCCGATTTTCTTCTACTTGCTTATCTCTGGCTTGGGTTATCCTGGATTGGTTGTATTTCAGCAAATAAACAATATTCCTCATCAAAAACAAGCAGCAGGAAACCCTACACCAGCAGCAAGCAGCAGGAGAGGCACAAAAAAACAAACAGTGTTTAAATCACTTGAAAACTTTCTCTCTTCACTAGTCGCAATACCCTACTAAGGACCTCAACGGTCTCATGGGACGTGCGGGTACACAGCGCTTAGCAAGGAGTCAACGATGGCGGCTGTGGCGAGGCGGAGTGGACGGGCCCCTGAGGTGATGAGGAGCGAGGCAGTCAGCCCTAACCCATGTTGATGCCCGACGCGCCGGACACGGAGTTCAGGTACCGCACTGCCTCACGAGCAGAACCGTTGCTGGGATTGGTGCACCCAAGTCGGCAGTAGTTTAGGACTGTCCTCCTGTGGACGAAGGGCGCGCTCCACCTTGACAGCCTCAGCGACTCGCAATCGGTGAAAGTCTCCGCGGTGTTGAGGGAGTTGATGCAAGGTTACTTCCATTCTGGCTCCCACAGTTGAATCGCTTCTGGTAGTTCTATGCCTCGTAGGTATTTACTCACCCTGGATCCTGCCCTCTCTTCATCTGTAGCACGCGGAACGGAGGCGAAGGAAGGGCAATCCAATCAGGCAACCACGGACGCCAGGGTAGCAGCCAAGGGGTTCCTACCCTCGAGCTTCTCGTGGTTTTCAAGCGTAAGATGGAGTCTTCAACAGTAGGGACGGTAAGGGGGACAATGTAATCCTCCTCTTTGGTAGTATTTTTCGCCCCCCTTGTTACACTATGCTGTTTCAGAGAACACTTGGTTTTCGTCTTCATTTGGTGGATACCACAGTCTGGCTGACCAGGTCGGCAGCCTTTGGTCTCGCGGTGAATGAGACGGTTTTGGAACTCAATACCACGGACATGTTTGCCATGTTTTTGCTCTCCTCTTGTGGACTGTGTGCTTCTGAGGTGGAAGGGCACCTGCTGAAGCTCCTTGAGGTGCTTGGCCTCTGCTACCAGAAAGATATTGTCGTTTGCCTAGAAAGCCTTGCTGTTTTATTTGTATGGACTTTGGTTAAGAAAACCACAATGCTATTCAAAACACTGCAAGTATGAGCATGATAGGCTCTCGAACACCAGGATAAATCAGGACAATGTTGAAACAAGACCGTACGGTCAGGAGCAGAGGTCGTAGTTGCATGGGCAGCAACATTGCTTGACATACAAGATGATACAGAGCCAATGAAATACCTGATATGCACATATGTAAAATGCACCTGATCGTCCACTAATTCATATAACTATAAAACATCCAAGATTGCCTTATATATCCCACATCCTATGTTCCTAACGGGGAAATCGAATATAATATACAATAGTCCCATATATAGGGTCATGTAATGATCTCTTAGGGGCAATATGGTAAGGTAGGGTTGAGACCTGCTTCACCCCCCCCACTTAAAAAAACTGCCATGGGCAGGAAGTACACGCCCAGGAGGAACTTAACAGTCACAAATGTACAAAGAACAGCAAATGTTGGGTTAGCACATAATCCCTCCCATAGGGATTCGAACCTACGCTGGCAATCTGAAAGCTGGCCGCACGGCCGCCGAATTAGCTCCCAACAGTGGGAATCGAACCACCGCCAAAATGCGGAAATTAAATAACGGGATCCCGCAGATCCTACAATAGTAGTAGGCGGAATCGCGAGCTGTTGCGCGCAGAGCCTGGTCCCCGCATGTCGCAAAAGGCATGGTGGGATCCAGCAGGTAAAATTGGAGATTTTTCCCGAAAATGAAAACTAAAGCCAAAGTGAAACCACACTTTTAAACAATTACAAAGGTAGCGGTACCTGCAAAACGGCGCAGTGCGACAGTGCCAAAATCTTATGTTTGTGGAAAACTGTCAGCGCCAGTGACAGACGAGTGTGCCCAAAGCTTAGAACTGTGTCTGTAACAGGGATCACGTAAAAAGTAAATCCGCATGGCTTCGGTAAGGGGCCTGTTGCCACGGGGGGCTAAAAGTTCCTGTCCTGCAATGCAACGTGGGGAAACCGTGGCAACGGTCCTTACAGCCACCCCAGTCATTTTTCTCACAAACCTGAACAATGACACACTGTGATTGATGACTTGTGCTGTGCTATTGCCTTGCGATGCGCCACTGTCTTGTGCCCGCCTTTGCCTTGTGTCACGCTTAGGCCACTAAAAAAAGCCGGTCACAATGGCCCCACCGCGCGCGCAGTAGCTCACCGAATAGAGGAAAGAGGCCACGATGGCCTCAGGTTAAAGGATAAAATACATTAGGCACCAATGGAAACACCGGTACAATGCCCACAACTTGCACCTTCATGCTTCAGACAGTTTATGAGAGCTTGCATGTGCTTGATGTGCTTGATGTGCTTGATGTGCTTGATTGAACGCTTGTACTAACGAGTGAGCTCTTGCTTGTTAGACATAATGCTTGTTGATCGCTTGCTTGAAAATGAAGGAACAAGGCCTAGCCAAAGGCCCACTTGGAAACAGACGGCCCAATGAACAGAAATGTGGTGACAAAGCGGTCAGAGCGCCGTGTTGAGGAATGCCGAGAAGCCACGATTGTGGTGGAAACATCGTGACCCCGTTGGCACGGCTAAGCCAAGGGCCGTGTCCTTGCTACTGCTGAATATTAGCATGTGTGTCTCACGTGAGGCACCACTTAGAGGGTAAAGGAGGAGGTACGGATGGGGGGTTAGGGTGTGAGTAGACAAACTTGAATATACACACCTCTTAACCGAATAATAATAACCCGACCTCACTTGCTAACCCACCTACTAGGAGCCATACTACGTCTACATATCATATATATATACATATAATATAGCGATGCACGCTAACAAACACAAGACACGATTGTGTGCGCACATCTAACGGCAAGGCCCGGAGGTACACACACGCCTGGAGGGGGTCACAGAGTGTGGGCCTTGCCCTGGCTGCCCCAGAGCAGGTGCTGATACACACCAACACAAACAAGACCTCCCACAAACCACTCACGTACATACAACAAACGGTTACTCATATTCACAATAGAACACGTGTATAGATATGCAACCTTGTTGCTTGGTGTTCGTGTGTGTCTTAGGGGCGTGCGTATAGACACCTAGCTTAGCTTGCGTCCTACCTTTGCTCTGGGTGTGTCAACGGCGGGCGGTAAAGCAGGGGGTAACCTCCATGCGTCAACTTGGGGAGTTGGCCTGTACCGTCCTGCTGGGGTATCAGGCCAGACAGCTCCCCGGGGGCCCGATCACACGCCCCGAAGGAACATTACTCCCCCTACCCCCTTACACCGTGTATGACGGTGCATGTTTACACCTCCGTGTGTAAACGTGATGCCGGTGTACACAGTTAAAAAAGAACAACAGGAAAACTAGGTCTTGCTTGATCTGGAGACGGTTGATAACCCTCGTAATAGGCAACCATATCCCCCCCTACCTAAAAAACCGACATGCACACACATGCAGGCAATCAATGGACACGAGGCACACCCGGCTCTGGTGTGTCATGGAGAGGTGGGTCCATGTGTGTTGTGGAAATCCACGTCCACGCACGGGCCTCTACCAAAATATGCCACGCCCATATCCCAACCTGTTTGGTTGGGCGTTGGGATAGAGGACCCCTCGGGTATTGTGGAAACCTAAGTCCACTTCTGGGGAACTCTAGAGAACATATCACCATATATATCCTCTCATGTATACATGCACACTCGCACGTGTACACTCGCCCTTTGTTCACATTGTTTCTACCCCTCTCGCTGCAGGCTCGAAAGGCCCACATGACATTCAACAAGGGCCTTGAAAATGCACCCAGCCAGCATGCGGCCCCAGGCAATGGTAATACTGGGTACTGTTTGGTGTCCGAAAACCCCTTGAAAACCCTGCCTATGGCCTTCACTACTCATTCTTTACCCCCCCCTCCTCATGTCAAAAATTGTACTTTGTTTCCCACAACAAGTCCTCATCCCAAGTTCCCCGAAACCTGAAGTCTTTGGGAAAGTTCAGGGGACTAGCTGCCTTTTTTTCGATTTTTTGCGATGATTGAAAGGAAAAGAAAAACCCCTTCATATTTGTGGGCGATTTTCTGTGAACTCGGCAAGGGTACAGGACCTGGGTTTTAGCTTCAGCGCGTGCTTGAACCGGCATCGCGCCGGTTCGCGCAGCCACCGGCAGTTGGCGCCCATGCAACCAATATCGCGGAACCATGAACTGGCCTTTACAGAAATTTAACAAAGGCCAGCGAAGATGATTTGACTTCACTGTTGCTTCATTCAATATCATAATTAAACAGCGGAATCAAAGACCCGCAAAATCTGGGCATGGACATGATGCCTAGGCAAAGTAAGATGCTGAGTAGGTCAAGGAGCCTCGCCGGCACCTTTAGGTGCCTCTCTTTCCCCTTGCCCCTCATTTGACTAGTCCTGGTATGCCATTTGTATGCATTTCATAGGGTCACTTCTACAGGGTATATCTCGATACCACTACTTTCGTAACCTTTAAGTAAACTGCAGACCGAAGCCACAAGTGTCTATTTCAATTGTCTATCATTACCCCTGTGAGTTGCAAGCAGAATCAACCTGACGAGTGATTCTTTGCGTTTGAGTCATAAAGATAGGAATGCAAGAATACCATGAATTGTTCCATAAGAAGAAAGGTTTATTCCTCTTCCGATGGTGTACACGGACCGAAAACACTTTGGATCAATATATTTTGACGTTTGGAATTCATTTAATGACCATGGTGGGTCAAGCCATCCATGGTGGAGCTGCCATCAATGGCCGAAACGAGCCATCTTTGGCCATAGTATGGACCCACTTTGAGAGCTTCGTGCGAGGAACCATTGTGTGGGAGTTCGCTCTTTTCTTGACTTGCATGTCCACCCATATCTTGAGTTTCTGTATCTGTTTCATTCAACGGATAGGGGATGGGGGAGGAAGAGAGGAGGCTTGGGGAGAGAGAAGCACGGGTTTATGGGAGGAGCGGCCAGGGTGGCAAAGGGATGGACGACGGGGCTTGGCACGCCACAGGGAGGGGAGGCGCAGGCGGTAGAGGAGCTGCAGGGATCGTGGGCCGATCTCCGGAGAAGGCTGGAGAGGGTGGGGAGAGCAGAGCGGGAAGGCGAGCGGCCCAGGGAACAGGCACAGGAGAGCGGGGGCTCGCAGGGTCGCAGCCAGTTACAGCCATTCAGGCAGCCGGCTATCCCGCCGGAAATGGAGAGAGAGATGCAGGCGACGGTCTGGAGGCAGATCAGAGATGAGGCAGCGAGGCTGGCGGAGAGGGACGGGGAGGTGGCGGCGCCAGAGCGCAGGGTGCGGGAGGAGGAGGGGGCGGTAGCCCGCGGGGCACACCGGGTCATCCCAAACCCGAAGGGGGGCACCCCCCCACGGATGTGCAGGGAGGATCGCAGTCTGGCAAGAGGGCCAGAGGTGAGGGAGGAGAGGCTGGGCAAGAGCGGGGAAAGCGGTGCTGGGTAGAGGAGCGGGGAGCAGAGGAAGCAGCGTTGGCACCACGGCCCACCAGCCCCAGCCTGGAGCCGAAGTCGAAGGACTGGGACTCGGAGTCGCCACCCCCGCAGCGGCATGCGCCGCGGCCGGTGCTGAGGGAGCCGGGGACAGACCGGGGGTGGAGGACGGGTGACGTAGCGGAGCTGGTCCGCTACGTGGACCGGGCAGAGAGGACGAGAGGGGGGCAGGAGAGGCAAGGGACCTGCCCTTTTCTGCAACGTGGTGGGCAGGGCGGAGGAGCCCACAGGAATACGGGCCAGAGATGGAAGAGAGCAGCTGGGGGAGGATGCTCGGAGAGGCACTTCCCGGGGTGAACCTGGACTATCTGCAGGAACGGGGGAAACAGCCCAGGGTGCGGATGCTAGGGGAGCTGTTGCAGAGGATAAGTTGGTACTGAGGGGGACGATGGCGAGGCGTAGGGCGGGACAGAAGAGGGTTCATGTGGGGGGCAGGGTGCGGAGCCAGGCGCACGGGTGCAGGGAGGCCAGAAGAGCGTGGCCTACAGGCTGCAGGCAGGGTGGGCTCGAGAGGTCGACACAGGAAGGAGGTGGTCGTGGACAGACGAAAGGGAGGCATGGAGAAAGGTAACGAGCGAGGGGACATGGAGGGTCAAGAGGTGGCGGGGACGATGCCAGCAGAGGAGGAAGGCCAGCATGGCAGAAGGGGAGGAGGGGATGAAAGTCGGGGACATGGACCCCCCGAAGAAAGACCAGGCATCGGATCAGCGGCAGCAGGGGCTGGGACTGTGGGGTACAGGAATGCCGACAGAAGCGGGCGTAGCGGCCGGGCAGCAAGGCGACAACCGGTGGAGCGAGCGAGGCTGAGGCACCAGGTGAGTGGGGCGACAGTGGAGAAGTTGGAGTCTGCGCCATAGGCAAGGAGCAACAGAGGCGTACAGTGACACAAGAGGGGAGAGGGGGTGGGTACAACGCGGGGAGGAGCACCGGGGCAGCCAACACAGCTCTTGTTATGGCGCCCACATGGAGGGCGGGCGCACGGTGGGGATCTGTTGGTGGACCGGAGGAGCAAGGGGCGGTGTGTGCAGGGTTACAAGGGCATCCCACTACGAGACGTGGAGGCCATGCACCCGTCGTGTCGAGGTTGGGATCAGCACCCAGCCCGGCAGGTGCTACAAAACACTGGCACCAGGATGGGGGAAGACTATGCAGCGCGTGGCAGTACCAGGTGGCGTGCACACGAGCGGAGTCGAAAGGCAGCATAATGGCGCCATTGCTAGGGTTTTCCCCTCCTCTCCCTCGCTGCGCCACCGTTGTGTCCTGCTTTGCTTCTTTTCCGGCCCTGGGTGCCTTGGGCCTTGGCGTCTTCCCCCCCCCTTTTTTTTTTCCTTCCCCCCCCCCTCTGTGCGCCCCATTGTCTCCTGCTTTGCGTGTTCTCCGGCCTGGGGTGCCCTGGGCCTTGGCGTCTTTTTGCCCCCCCCCCCTCGTTTTTTTTTTGTTTTGCCCCCCCCCCTCCCTATTGTCTCTGGCGTTTCTTGCTTTCCGGTTGCCTTTGGCCTCTGCGCCCCCCCCCTTTTTTTTTCTTTTTCCTGTCCTGCTGCTTTTTTTCCCCCTGCGCGTCTGCTTTGTGTGTTCTCGGGTGTCCTGCTGTGTGTTCCCTGTCCTGCCCGTTCGTTGTGCTGTGCGCGTCGTCTGTGCTGTTTCTGGTGGCTGGTGTTGTTGGCTCGTTGTGTCACTGCCTTCTGCTGGGGGTCTGCTGGTGGCTCTGGTTGCCCGGCGTTGTCGTTTGGTGGTGTGTGTCGGCTCTGGTGCCCGTGTCTGGTCTGGCCGTCGCTGGGCGTCCTCCCTGTGGTGTCCCGTTCCCCTGTGCTGTGTCCTGTGGCGCTGTGCTGCCGTGTGGTGCTGTGCTGTGGTGCCCTGTGTTCTTTTGTTTTTTTGTTTTTCTCCCTGCTGCTGGCGCTGGTTTCCTGTTGCTCCCCGTTGGTTCTGGGCTCCGGGCCTGTTCCGGGTCATTTCTGTTTCTGTGCGGTGCTGTGCTGGTGTGCCTGCGCCGTTGCTCTCTGTTCGGTGCTCTCTTGACCTCGCGGGGCTGGCTGGTGTTTTGTGTCGTTGCCTGTTGTGTTTGTGTGTTTGCTGTTGGGCCTGGCTGTCCTCTGTTGGCTCCTCGTGGGTCCTGGTGGCTCCTGGTGTCCTGTCTCGGTGGCGTGCTGTGGTGTGTCCCTGGGTGCTGTTTTGCGCCGTGTTGCTGCGCGTTGTGCTACCTGGCGTTGCGTTGTTGTGCGCTGTGTTGTTCTGTTTTGCTCCGTTTGGTGCTGCCGCGCGCTGTGTTGTGTCCTGGGGCGCTGTCCTTCGTCTTGGGGCCCTGTGCCTTCTGGCGCCGTGTTTTGTCTTGTCCCCCCACACTGTGTGTGTTTTGCTGTGGTGCGTCGCTGCGTGGTGTTGTTCGCTGTTGTGCTTTGTGCCGTGTGCGCCCCCGGGTGTCGTGTTGTGCGTTTCTTGTCGTCTCCGCCCTGTGCGGTGTTGCTGTGTGGCCCGCTCTCCCTCGGTGCCCTGCTTCCCTGTGCTGTGCCCCGTGGTGCTGTGCTGCCGCGTGGTGCCGTGGTGTCCTGTCCTGCCGCCTCGATGGGTTTGTTTCTTGCGCGGGTGTGGTTGTACCTACTTGAAAAACCGCTGCAAAATTTCGTAAAATATTTCCTTCCTCTTTTTTTGGCTTTTGAAAAAAAAAAAATATACGCGACCCAAAACACTCGCACGCAGCAAGACCATGTTCGCTGCTGTGCCTTACGTGCTACCCGTCGTTCTTGTTGTTCTCGGCCTCGTTCTTGTGCGTGGCGTCGTGGAGCGCGTTGGTGTCCATTGCTAAGGGTTAACCGCGTTCCCCCAGGGCCGCCGCCTGAGCTGCAGGGCAAGGGGAGTGATGGGCAAGAGGGTGGGGAGGGTGGCGAGTTATGAAAATTCTTCGAGTTTTACGCGCTGCTCGCGACGCGTTTTTCTTTTCGCCTATAGCGAGTTAGACGACAGCAAGGACGGCTTTGGGGTCCTACGAGCGTTACAGTGCTTACAGCGTTAACTATTCAGCTATTTCACGTCAAAAACATTTTCGTCGCGTTTTTACGCATTTTGCAGCGCGCTTTTTGGCCTCAGCGTTTTTTATGCTAATTACCTTTTTTTTCAGCTATTCAGAAAATTTGTATTGGTGTATTGACGTAATTTTGCCGGTTTTTTTTTTGCACAACCCGTGGGCCGCCTCCCTCCCCCTTTCCCTTCCGTGTGTCCGTGCCCTGTACTGTGGTTTCATGTCTCTTCTGCCTGTTTTTTTTTACCCTCCTCCCTGCATGCACGCATGTCACCACTGCACCGGTCATCGGGTTACAGCTCCTCTCTGTGTTCGTCTCTGGTCCCCTCGCCCACGCGGGGCGCGCCCCTTGGCGGTCTCTGACCTTTCCAGATGGGAGCCCCTCCCTCGCGTGTCCCTCCACTCCTCCTTCTGTCCTCTCTTGTCCCCCTTCTACAGTCGCCTGTCACTCGCCCGTCCCCTTACTGCTGCTCTCCTGCCCTGTGTGAGCTCCGCTGCTCCTCTCCGCGCCAGGGCTGTATCTCGTGCGCCCTCACGTGTCTCTCCGCCTGCTCCCTGTCCTGCCTCCTGTAGGCTGACCTGGGCTGCCTCCCGAGGTACCCCTTCGGGGCGATTCCCCCGTTGACCACCCCCACCGGCCTCCCCTCCATCACTCCCTGATGGTGCAGCGGGGCTGCCGATACGGCTCAATGCGGGTCATTTGCAGGGCGTCAGTCTGTGCGCAATGAGTCGCATCTATTTGTTGCAGTTCACCCCCTGCGTCCCTCCCTCCCCGCGCGGCCATGCTCCTCCGTTTTGCCTGCCTTTTCCTCTTTTTTGCCTCTCTTGTCGCGCTCACTGCTGCTCGCGCGCGCCCTGTGTGTGTCCCCGGCTCACCTCCTTGCTACACCTGCCCTGCCGCCCTTAGCCCTCTCTCCCTGCCACTTCTTCCCTCCTTCACCCACCACCTCACTGCGTCCCAACCTTTCGTCACCCGGAGGGGCATCATTTGCCCCCTGCTGTCCGTACATTACTGTCCGTTACCATTGCCTGTGCTGTACATCCTCCCCTGATTTCCACTCAGGGCTTTCACTTTTGCGCTACTCGGACGTCCCTATACTTTCCCCTGGAGTCAAGTTGTACCCGAAGGCCTCTCAACCTGGCCCACCAATGTGGGTAAGTTGCGTGTGGCACGTCTGCACTGTGTGGCCCACGGAGCCTCCTGATGGGCTCATCCCTTGCCAGCAACTCCGCCGCACCATCGCTGGTCTCCCTGTAGCGGGCATGGCGCCTCCGGGGGAGGTTTGCGCAAAAAAAAAAACCCAACAACAACCACAAACAGAGCAACCCCAGCCCAGAGGGGAACAAGCAAAGAGCGAAGCAGGAAAGGCCAAACAAAAGGTGAGGCGCACCAAAACGCGCCGGGGAGGCCGGCCCGCCCGACCCGGCCAAGCAGGGCACGCACGCGCACAGCAGCCCGGCAGCCCGCCCGAAGGGCGGGCGGTCGGGGGTGGGAGAGCGCCCGACCCCGGACGCCCCACACCAAGGCAAGAGGCCCCCCCCGCGGGCACCCTCATGCCGCCCCAACAGCGCGCAAAGCCAGCTCGCAAGAGCGCGCGCTGTGGGGTTGGTGACGGGTCCCCACGCCCGCGCCCCCCCGCAGCCACAGCCAGTGGGTAGTGGGCCCCGGCAGCCCGCCCAGAGGGCAGGCAGTCGGGGGTGGGAGAGCGCCCGACCCTGGACGCCCCACACCCAGGCAGGAGGCGCCCCCCCCGGGCACCCTCATGCCGCCCCCACAGCGTGCAAAGCCAGCTCGAATAAGCGCGCGCACTGTGGGGTTGGTGACGGGTCCCCGTGCCCGCACCCCCCCGCACCCACAGCCAGTGGGTAGTGGGCCCCAGCAGCCCGCCCAGAGGGCGGGCAGTTGGGGGTGGGAGAGCGCCCAACCCCGGACGCCACACACCAAGGCAAGAGGCGCCCCCCCGGGCACCCTCATGCCGCCCCCACAGCGCGCAAGGCCAGCTCGCAAGAGCGCGCGCTATGGGGTTGGTGACGGGTCCCCAGGCCCGCACTCCCCCGCACCCACAGCCAGTGGGTAGTGGGCCCCGGCAGGTCGCCCAGAGGGCGGGCAGTCAGAGGTGGGAGAGCGCCCGACCCCGGACGCCCCACACCGAAGCAGGGGGCGCCCCCCCCCCCGGATGCCCTCGTGCCCCTCCCACAGCGCGCAAAGCCAGCTCGAAAGAGCGCGCGCTGTGGGGTTGGTGACGGGTCCCCACGCCCGCACCCCCCCGCACCCACAGCCAGTGGGTAGTGGGCCCCGGCAGCCCGCCCAGAGGGCGGGCAGTCGGGGGTGGGAGAGCGCCCGACCCCGGACGCCCCACACCCAGGCAAGAGGCGCCCCCCCCTTGTGCGCCCTCGTGCCACCCCCACAGCGCGCAAAGCCAGCTCGAAAGAGCGCGCGCTGTGGGGTTGGTGACGGGTCCCCACGCCCGCACCCCCCCGCACCCACAGCCAGTGGGTAGTGGGCCCCGGCAGCCCGCCCAGAGGGCTGGCAGTCGGGGGTGGGAGAGCGCCCGACCCCGGACGCCCCACACCCAGGCAAGATGCGCCCCCCCGGGCACCCTCATGCCGCCCCCACAGCGCGCAAAGCCAGCTCGCAAGAGCGCGCGCTGTGCGGTTTAAGACGGGTCCCCACGCCCGCACCCCCCCGCACCCACAGCCAGTGTGTAGTGGGCCCCGGCAGCCCGCCCAGAGGGCGGGCAGTCGAGGGTGGGAGAGCGCCTGACCCCGAACGCCCCACACCCAGGCAGGGGACGCCCCCCCCCGGGCGCCCTCGTGCCGCCCCCACAGCGCGCAAAGCCAGCGCAAAAGAGCTCGCGCAGTGGGGTTGGTGACGGGTCCCGACGCCCGCACCCCCCCGCACCCACAGCCAGTGGGTAGTGGGCCCCGGCAGCCTGCCCAGAGGGCGGGCAGTCGGGGATGGGAGAGCGCCTGACCCCGGACGCCCCACCCCCAGGCAGGAGGCGCCCCCCCGGGCACCCTCATGCCGCCCCCATAGCGTGCAAAGCCAGCTCGAAAGAGCGCGTGCTGTGGGGTTGGTGACGGGTCCCCACGCCCGCACGCCCCCGCACACACAGCCAGTGGGTGGTGGGCCCCGGCAGCCCGCCCAGAGGGCGGGCAGTCGGGGTAGGGAGAGCGCCCGACACCGGACGCCCCACACCCAGGCAAGACGCGCCCCCCCGGGCACCCTCATGCCGCCCCGACAGCGCGCAAAGCCAGCTCGCAAGAGCGCGCGCTATGGGGCTGGTGACGGGTTCCCACGCCCGCACCCCCCCGCATCAACAGCCAGTGGGTAGTGGGCCCCGGCAGCCCGCCCAGAGGGCAGGCAGTCGGGGCCGGGAGAGCGCCCGACCCCGGACGCCCCACACCGAGGGAAGGGGGCGCCCCCCCCCGAACGCCCTCGTGCCGCCACCACAGCGCGCAAAGCCAGCTCGAAAGAGCGCGCGCTGTGGGGTTGGTGACGGGTCCCCACGCCCGCACCCCCCCGCGGCCACAGCCAGTGGGTAGTGGGCTCCGGCAGCCTGCCCAGAGGGCGGGCAGTCGGGGGTGGGAGAGCGCCCAACCCCGGACGCCCCACACCCAGGCAGGAGGCGCCCCCCCCCGGGCACCCTCATGCCGCCCCGGCAGCGCGCAAAGCCAGCTCGAAAGAGTGCGCGCTGT
The DNA here is from genome assembly GCA_964036045.1 of Eutreptiella sp. 'Long Island Sound 2002'. Lineage (NCBI taxonomy): Eukaryota > Euglenozoa > Euglenophyceae > Eutreptiales > Eutreptiaceae > Eutreptiella > Eutreptiella sp. 'Long Island Sound 2002'. Next base: position 65,392,539 of record OZ038383.1, on the reverse strand, counting down.
GGGGTTGGTGACGGGTTCCCACGCCCGCAACCCCCCGCACCCACAGCCAGTGGGTAGTGGGTCCCGGAAGCCCGCACAGAGGTCGGGCAGTCGGGGGTGGGAGAGCGCCCGACCCCGGACGCCCGACACCCAGGCAGGAGGCGCCCCCGACCGGGCGCCCTCGTCCCGCCCCCACAGCGTGCAAGACCAGCTCGAAAGAGCGCGCGCTGTGGGGTTGGTGACGGGTCCCTACGCCCTCACCCCCCCGCACCCACAGCCAGTGGGTAGTGGGCCCCAGCAGCCCGCCCAGAGGGCGGGCAGTCGGGGGTAGGAGAGCGCCCGACCCCGGACGCCCCACACCCAGGCAGGAGGCGCCCCCCCCCGGACGCCCTCATCCGCCCCCACAGCGCGCGAAGCCAGCCCGAAAGAGCGCGCGCTGTGGCGTTTGTGATGGGTCCCCACGCCCGCACCCCCCCCGCACCAACAGCCAGTGGGTAGTGGGCCCCAGCAGCCCGCCCAGAGGGCGGGCAGTCGGGGATGGGAGAGCGCCCGACCCCGGACCCCCCACACCCAGGCACGAGGCGCCCCCCCGGGCATCCTCATGCCGCCCCCACAGCGCGCAAAGCCAGCTTGCAAGAGCGCGCGCTGTGGGGTTGGTGACGGGTCCCCACGCCCGCACCCCCCCGCACCCACAGCCAGTCGGTAGTGGGCCCCGGCAGCGCGCCCAGAGGGCGGGCAGTCAGGGGTGGGAGAGCGCCCGATCCCGGACGCCCCACACCCAGGCAGGAGGCGCCCCCCCCGGGCGCCCGCGTGCCGCCCCCAGAGCGCGCAAAGCCAGCTCGCAAGAGCGCGCGCTGTGGGGTTGGTGACGGGTCCCCGCGCCCGCACCCCCCGGCACCCACAGCCAGTGGGTAGTGGGCCCCGGCAGCCCGCCCAGAGGGCGGGCAGTCGGGGGTGGGAGAGCGCCCGACCCCGGACGCCCCACACCAAGGCAAGAGGTGCCCCCCCAGGGAGGCTCATGCCGCCCCCACAGCGCGCAAAGCCAGCTCGCAAGAGCGCGCGCTGTGGGGTTTGTGACGGGTCCCCACGCCCGCACACCCCCGCACCCACAGCCAGTGGGTAGTGGGCCCCGGAAGCCCGCCCAGAGGGCGGGCAGTCGGGGATGGGAGAGCGCCCGACCCCGGACGCCCCACACCCAGGCAAGAGGTGCCCCCCCGGGCACCCCCATACCGCCCCCACAGCGCGCAGAGCCAGCTCGCAAGAGCGCGCGCTGTGGGGTTTGTGACGGGTCCCCACGCCGGCACCCCCCCGCACCCACAGCCAGTGGGTAGTGGGCCCCGGCAGCCCGCAATGAGGGCGGGCGGTCGGGGGTGGGTGAGCGCCCGACCCCGGACGCCCCACACCCAGGCAAGAGGCGCCCCCCCCCAGGCGCCCTCGTGCTGCCCCCACAGCGCGCAAAGCCAGCTCGCAAGAGCGCGCGCTGTGGGGTTGGTGACGGGTCCCCACGCCCGCACCCCCCCGCGGCCACAGCCAGTGGGTAGTGGGCTCCGGCAGCCTGCCCAGAGGGCGGGCAGTCGGGGATGGGAGAGCGCCCAACCCCGGACGCCCCATACCCAGGCAGGAGGCGCCCCCCCCCGGGCACCCTCATGCCGCCCCGGCAGCGCGCAAATCCAGCTCGAAAGAGTGCGCGCTGCGGGGTTGGTGACGGGTTCCCACGCCCGCAACCCCCCGCACCCACAGCCAGTGGGTAGTGGGCCCCGGAAGCCCGCCCAGAGGTCGGGCAGTCGGGGGTGGGAGAGCGCCCGACCCCGGACGCCCGACACCCAGGCAGGAGGCGCCCCCGACCGGGCGCCCTCGTCCCGCCCCCACAGCGTGCAAAGCCAGCTCGAAAGAGCGCGCGCTGTGGGGTTGGTGACGGGTCCCCACACCTGCACCCCCCCGCACCCACAGCCAGTGGGTAGTGGGCCCCGGCACCCCGCCCAGAGGGCGGGCAGTCGGGGGTGGGAGAGCGCCCGACCCCGGACGCCCCACACCCAGGCAAGAGCCCCCCCCCCCCCAGGCGCCCTCCTGCTGCCCCCACAGCGCGCAAAGCCAGCTCGCAAGAGCGCGCGCTGTGGGGTTGGTGACGGGTCCCTACGCCCTCACCCCCCCGCACCCACAGCCAGTGGGTAGTGGGCCCCAGCAGCCCGCCCAGAGGGCGGGCAGTCGGGGGTGGGAGAGCGCCCGACCCCGGACGCCCCACACCCAGACAGGAGGCGCCCCCCCCGGACGCCCTCATCCGCCCCCACAGCGCGCAAAGCCAGCTCGAAAGAGCGCGCGCTGTGGGGTTTGTGATGGGTCCCCACGCCCGCACCCCCCCCGCACCAACAGCCAGTGGGTAGTGGGCCCCAGCAGCCCGCCCAGAGGGCGGGCAGTCGGGGATGGGAGAGCGCCCGACCCCGGACCCCCCACACCCAGGCACGAGTCGCCTCCCCGGGCATCCTCGTGCCGCCCCCACAGCGCGCAAAGCCAGCTCGCAAGAGCGCGCGCTGTGGCGTTGGTGACGGGTCCCCACGCCCGCACCCCCCCGCACCCACAGCCAGTGGGTAATGGGCCCCGGCAGCGCGCCCAGAGGGCGGGCAGTCAGGGGTGGGAGAGCGCCCGACCCCGGACGCCCCACACCCAGGCAGGAGGCGCCCCCCCCGGGCGCCCTCGTGCCGCCCCCAGAGCGCGCAAAGCCAGCTCGCAAGAGCGCGCGCTGTGGGGTTGGTGACGGGTCCCCGCGCCCGCACCCCCCCGCACCCACAGCCAGTGGGTAGTGGGCCCCGGCAGCCCACCCAGAGGGCGGGCAGTCGGGGGTGGGAGAGCGCCCGACCCCGGACGCCCCAGACCCAGGCAAGAGGTGCCCCCCCGGGGAGGCTCATGCCGCCCCCACAGCGCGCAAAGCCAGCTCGCAAGAGCGCGCGCTGTGGGGTTTGTGACGGGTCCCCACGCCCGCACACCCCCGCACCCACAGCCAGTGGGTAGTGGGCCCCGGAAGCCCGCCCAGAGGGCGGGCAGTCGGGGATGGGAGAGCGCCCGACCCCGGACGCCCCACACCCAGGCAAGAGGTGCCCCCCCGGGCACCCCCATACCGCCCCCACAGCGCGCAAAGCCAGCTCGCAAGAGCGCGCGCTGTGGGGTTGGTGACGGGTCCCTACGCCCGCACCCCCCCGCACCCACAGCCAGTGGGTAGTGGGCCCCAGCAGCCCGCCCAGAGGGCGGGCAGTCGGGGGTGGGAGAGCGCCCGACCCCGGACGCCCCACACCCAGGCACGAGTCGCCCCCCCGGGCATCCTCATGCCGCCCCCACAGCGCGCAAAGCCAGCTCGCAAGAGCGCGCGCTGTGGGGTTCCTGACGGGTCCCCACACCCGCACCCCCCCCGCACCCACAGCCAGTGGGTAGTGGGCCCCGGCAGCCCGCCCAGAGGGTGGGCAGTCGGGGGTGGGAGAGCGCCCGACCCCGGACGCCCCACACCCAGGCAGGAGGCGCCCCCCCCCGGACGCCCTCATCCGCGCCCACAGAGCGCAAAGCCAGCTCAAAGGGGGCGCGCTGTGGGGTTTGTGACGGGTCCCCACGCCCGCACCCCCCCGCACCAACTGCCAGTGGGTAGTGGGCCCCGGCAGCCCACCCAGAGGGCGGGCAGTCGGGGGTGGGAGAGCGCCCAACCCCGGACCCCCCACACCCAGGCACGAGTCGCCCCCCCGGGCATCCTCATGCCGCCCCCACAGCGCGCAAAGCCAGCTCGCAAGAGCGCGCGCTGTGGGGTTGGTGACGGGTCCCCACGCCCGCACCCCCCCGCACCCACAGCCAGTGGGTAGTGGGCCCCGGCAGCCCGCCCAGAGGGCGGGCAGTCAGGGGTGGGAGAGCGCCCGACCCCGGACGCCCCACACCGACGCAGCAGGTGCCCCCCGCCGGGCGCCCTCGTGCCGCCCCCACAGCGCGCAAAGCCAGCTCGCAGGAGCGCGCGCTGTGGGGTTGGTGACGGGTCCCCGCGCCCGCACCCCCCCGCACCGGCAGCCAGTGTGTAGTGGGCCCCGGCAGCCCGCCCAGAGGGCGGGCAGTCGGGGGTGGGAGAGCGCCCGACCCCGGACGCCGCACTCCCAGGCAAGAGGTGCCCCCCCGGGCAGCCTCATGCGGCCCCCACAGCGCGCAAAGCCAGCTCGCAAGAGCGCGCGCTGTGGGGTTTGTGACGGGTCCCCACGCCCGCACCCCCCCGCACCCACAGCCAGTGGGTAGTGGGCCCCGGCAGCCCGCCCAGAGGGCGGGCAGTCCGGGGTGTTAGAGCGCCCGACCCCGGACGCCCCACACCCAGGCAGGAGGCGCCCCCCCCCCGGGCGCCCTCGTGCCGCCCCCACAGCGCGCAAAGCCAGCGCAAAAGAGCGAACGCTGTGGGGTTGGTGACGGGTCCCCACACCCGCACCCCCCCGCACCCACAGCCAGTGGGTAGTGGGCCCCGGCAGCCCGCCCAGAGGGCGGGCAGTCGGGGGTAAGAGAGCGCCCGACCCCGGACGCCCCACACCCAGGCAAGAGGCGCCCACCCCAGGCATCCTCATGCCGCCCCCACAGCGCGCAAAGCCAGCTCGCAAGAGCGCGCGCTGTGGGGTTGGTGACGGGTCCCCACGCCCGCAGCCCCCCGCACCCACAGCCAGTGGGTAGTGGGCCCCGGCAGCCCGCCCAGAGGGCGGGCAGTCGGGGGTGGGAGAGCGCCCGACCCCGGACGCCTCACACCCAGGCAAGAGGCCCCCCCCCGGGCACCCTCATGCCGCCCCCACAGCGCGCAAAGCCAGCTCGCAAGAGCGCGCGCTGTGCGGTTGGTGACGGGTCCCCACGCCCGCACCCCCCCGCACCCACAGCCAGTGGGTAGTGGGCCCCGGCAACCCGCCCAGAGGGCGGGCAGTCGGGGGTCGGAGAGCGCCCGACCCCGGACGCCCCACACCCAGGCAAGAGGCGCCCCCCCCGGGCATCCTCGTGCCGCCCCCACAGTGCGCAAAGCCAGCTCGCAGGAGCGCGCGCTATGGGGTTGGTGACGGGTCCCCACGCCCGCACTCCCCCGCACCCACAGCCAGTGGGTAGTGGGCCCCGGCAGCCCGTCCAGAGGTCGGGCAGTCGGGGGTGGGAGAGCGCCCAACCCCGGACGCCCCACACCCAGGCAGGAGGCGCCCCCCCCCCGGGCGCCCTCGCGCAGCCCCCAAAGCGCGCAAAACCTGCTCGAAAGAGCGCGCGCTGTCGGGTTGGTGACGGGGTACCCCACGCCCGCATCCCCCCGCACCCACAGCCAGTGGGTAGTGGGCCCCGGCAGCCCGCCCAGAGGGCGGGCAGTCCGGGGTGTTAGAGCGCCCGACCCCGGACGCCCCACACCCAGGCAGGAGGCGCCCCCCCCCCGGGCGCCCTCGTGCCGCCCCCACAGCGCGCAAAGCCAGCGCAAAAGAGCGAACGCTGTGGGGTTGGTGACGGGTCCCCACACCCGCACCCCCCCGCACCCACAGCCAGTGGGTAGTGGGCCCCGGCAGCCCGCCCAGAGGGCGGGCAGTCGGGGGTAAGAGAGCGCCCGACCCCGGACGCCCCACACCCAGGCAAGAGGCGCCCACCCCAGGCATCCTCATGCCGCCCCCACAGCGCGCAAAGCCAGCTCGCAAGAGCGCGCGCTGTGGGGTTGGTGACGGGTCCCCACGCCCGCACCCCCCCGCACCCACAGCCAGTGGGTAGTGGGCCCCGGCAGCCCGCCCAGAGGGCGGGCAGTCGGGGGTGGGAGAGCGCCCGACCCCGGACGCCTCACACCCAGGCAAGAGGCCCCCCCCCGGGCACCCTCATGCCGCCCCCACAGCGCGCAAAGCCAGCTCGCAAGAGCGCGCGCTGTGCGGTTGGTGACGGGTCCCCACGCCCGCACCCCCCCGCACCCACAGCCAGTGGGTAGTGGGCCCCGGCAACCCGCCCAGAGGGCGGGCAGTCGGGGGTCGGAGAGCGCCCGACCCCGGACGCCCCACACCCAGGCAAGAGGCGCCCCCCCCGGGCATCCTCGTGCCGCCCCCACAGTGCGCAAAGCCAGCTCGCAGGAGCGCGCGCTATGGGGTTGGTGACGGGTCCCCACGCCCGCACTCCCCCGCACCCACAGCCAGTGGGTAGTGGGCCCCGGCACCCCGTCCAGAGGTCGGGCAGTCGGGGGTGGGAGAGCGCCCAACCCCGGACGCCCCACACCCAGGCAGGAGGCGCCCCCCCCCCGGGCGCCCTCGCGCAGCCCCCAAAGCGCGCAAAACCTGCTCGAAAGAGCGCGCGCTGTCGGGTTGGTGACGGGGTACCCCACGCCCGCATCCCCCCGCACCCACAGCCAGTGGGTAGTGGGCCCCGGCAGCCCGCCCAGAGGGCGGGCAGTCGGGGGTGGGGGAGCGCCCGACCCCGGACGCCCCACACCCAGGCAGGAGGCGCCCCCCCGGGCACCTTCATGCCGCCCCCACAGCGCGCAAAGCTAGCTCGCAAGAGCGCGCGCTTTGGGGTTTGTGACACGCCCGCACCCCGCCGCACCCACAGCCAGTGGGTAGTGGGCCCCGGCAGCCCACCCAGAAAGCGGGCAGTCGGGGATGGGACAGCGCCCGACCCCGGACGCCCAACACCCAGGCAGGAGGCGCCCCACCCCCGGGCGCCCTCGTGCCGCCCCCACAGCGCGCAAAGCCAGCTCGAAGGAGCGCGCGCTGTGGGGTTGGTGACGGGTCCCCACGCCCGCGGCCCCCCGCACCCACAGCCAGTGGGTAGTGGGCCCCAGCAGCCCGCCCAGAGGGCGGGCAGTCGGGGTTGGGAGAGCGCCCGACACCGGACGCCCCACACCCAGGCAGGAGGCGCCCCCCCCGGGCGCCCTCGTGCCGCCCCCACAGCGCGCAAAGCCAGCTCGAAAGAGCGCGCGCTGTGGGGTTGGTGACGGGTCCCCACGCCCGCACCCCCCCGCACCAACAGCCAGTGGGTAGTGGGCCCCGGCAGCCCGCCCTGAGGGCGGGCAGTCGGGGGTGGGAGAGCGCCCGACCCCGGACGCCCCACAGCCAGGCAAGAGGCGCCCTCCCCGGGCACCCTCATGCCTCCCCCACAGCGCGCAAAGCCAGCTCGCAAGAGCGCGCGCTGTGGGGTTGGTGACGGGTCCCCGGGCCCGCATCCCCCCGCACCCACAGCCAGTGGGTAGTGGGCCCCGGCAGCCCGCCCAGAGGGCGGGCAGTCGGGGGTGGGAGAGCGCCTGACCCCGGACACCCCACACCCAGACAGGAGGCGCCCCCCCGGACATCGTCATGCCGCCCCCACAGCGCGCAAAGCGAGCTCACAAGAGCGCGCGCTGTGGGGTTTGTGACGGGTCCCCACGCCCGCACCCCCCCCGCACCCGCAGCCAGCGGGTAGTGGTCCCCGGCAGCCCGCCCAGAGGGCGGGCTGTCGGGGATGGGAGAGCGCCCGACACCAGACGCCCCACACCCAGGCAGGAGGCGCCCCCCCCCGGGCGCCCTCGTGCAGCCCTCACAGCGCGCAAAGCCAGCTCGCAAGAGCCCGCGCTGTGGGGTTGGTGACGGGTCCCCACGCCCGCACCCCCCCGCACCCACAGCCAGTGGGTAGTGGGCCCCGGCAGCCCGCCCAGAGGGCGGGCAGTCGGGGGTGGGAGAGCGCCCGACCCCGGACGCCCCACACCCAGGCAAGAGGCGCTCCCCCCGGGCACCCTCATGCCGCTCCCACAGCGCGCAAAGCCAGCTCGCAAGAGCGCGCGCTGTGGGGCTGGTGACGGGTCCCCACGCCCGCACCCCCCCGCTCCCACAGCCAGTGGGTAGTGGGCCCCGCCAGCCCGCCCAGAGGGCGGGCAGTCGTGGGTGGGGGAGCGCCCGACCCCGGACGCCCCACACCCAGGCAGGAGGCGCCCCCCCGGGCAGCTTCATGCCACCCCCACAGCGCGCAAAGCTAGCTCGCAAGAGCGCGCGCTGTGGGGTTTGTGACGGGTCCCCACGCCCGCACCCCCCCGCACCGACAGCCAGTGGGTAGTGGGCCCCGGCAGCCCACCCAGAAAGCGGGCAGTCGGGGGTGGGAGAGGGCCCGACCCCGGACGCCCAACACCCAGGCAGGAGGCGCACCCCCCCCAGGCGCCCACGTGCCGCCCCCACAGCGCGCAAAGCCAGCTCGAAAGAGCGTGCGCTGTGGGGTCGGTGACGGGTCCCCACGCCCGCGGCCCCCGGCACCCACAGCCAGTGGGTAGTGGGCCCCGGCAGCCCGCCCAGAGGGCGGGCAGTCGGGGTTGGGAGAGCGCCCGACCCCGGACGTGCAACACCCAGGCAGGAGGCGCCCCCCCCGGGCGCCCTCGTGCCGCCCCCACAGCGCGCAAAGCCAGCTCGAAAGAGCGCGCGCTGTGGGGTAGGTGACGGGTCCCCACGCCCGCGGCCCCCTGCAGCCACAGCCAGTGGGTAGTAGGCCCCAGCAGCCCGCCTAGAGGGCGGGCAGTCGGGGTTGGGTAAGCGCCCGACCCCGGACGCCCCACACCCAGGCAAGAGGCGCCCCCCCCGGGCACCCTCATGCCGCCCCCACAGCGCGCAAAGCCAGCTCACAAGAGCGCGCGCTGTGGGGCTGGTGACGGGTCCCAACGCCCGCACCCCCCCGCTCCCACAGCCAGTGGGTAGTGGGCCCCGGCAGCCCGCCCAGAGGGCGGGCAGTTGTGGGTGGGAGAGCGCTCGACCCCGGACGCCCCACACCCAGACAGGAGGCGCCCCCCCCCGGGCGCCCTCGTGCCGCCCCGACAGCGCGCAAAGCCAGCGCGAAAGAGCGCGCGCTGTGGGGTTGGTGACGGGTCCCCACGCCCGCACCCACCCGCACCCAGAGCCAGTGGGTAGTGGGCCCCGGCAGCCCGCCCAGAGGGCGGGCAGTCGGGGGTGGGGGAGCGCCCAACCCCGGACGCCCCACACCAAGGCAAGAGGCGCCCCCCCGGGCACTCTCATGCCGCCACCACAGCGCGCAAAGCCAGCTCGCAAGAGCGCGTGCTGTGGGGTTGGTGACGGGTCCCCACGCCCGCACCCCCCCTGCAGCCACAGCCAGTGGGTAGTGAGCCCCGGCAGCCCGCCCAGAGGGCGGGCAATCGGGGGTGGGAGAGCGCCCGACCCCGGACTCCCCACACCCAGGCAAGAGGCGCTCCCCCCGGGCACCCTGATGCCGCCCCCACAGCGCGCAAAGCCAGCTCGCAAGAGCGCGCGCTGTGGGGCTGGTGATTGGTCCCCACGCCAGCACCCCCCCGCTCCCACAGCCAGTGGGTAGTGGGCCCCGGCAGCCCGCCCAGAGGGCGGGCAGTCGTCGGTGGGAGAGCGCCCAACCCCGGACGCCCCACACCCAGACAGGAGGTGCCCCCCCCCTGGCGCCCTCGTGCGGCCCCCACAGCGCGCAAAGCCAGCTCGAAAGAGCGCGCGCTGTGGGGTTGGTGACGGGTCCCCACGCCCGCACCCCCCCGCACCCAGAGCCAGTGGGTAGTGGGCCCCGGCAGCCCGCCCAGAGGGCGGGCAGTCGGGGCTGGGAGAGTGCCCGACCCCGGACGCCCCACACCCAGGCAAGAGGCGCCCCCCCGGGCACCCTCATGCCGTCCCCACAGCGCGCAAAGCGAGCTCGCAAGAGCGCGCGCTATGGGGTTGGTGACGGGTCCCCACGCCCGCACTCCCCCGGACCCACAGCCAGTGGCTAGTGGGCCCCGGCAGCCCGCCCAGAGGGCGGGCAGTCGGGGGTTGGAGAGCGCCCGACCCCGGACGCCCCACACCCAGGCAGGAGGCACCCCCCCCCCGGGCGCCCTCGTGCCGCCCCCACAGCGCGCAAAGCCAGCTCGCAAGAGCGCGCGCTGTGGGGTTGGTGACGGGTCCCCATGCCCGCACCCCCCCGCACCAACAGCGAGTGGGTAGTGGGCCCCGGCAGCCCGCCCAGAGGGCAGGCAGTCGTGGGTGGGAGAGCGCCCGACCCCGGACGCCCCACACCCAGGCAGGAGACGCGCCCCCCCGGACGCCCTCGTGCCGCCCCCACAGCGCGCAAAGCCAGCTTGAAGGAGCGCGCGCTGTGGGGTTGGTGACGGGTCCACACGCCCGCACCCCCCCGCACCCACAGCCAGTGGGTAGTGGGCCCCGGCAGCCCGCCCAGAGGGCAGGCAGTCGTGGGTGGGAGAGCGCCCGACCCCGGACGCCCCACATCCAGGCAGGAGACGCGCCCCCCCGGACGCCCTCGTGCCGCCCCCACAGCGCGCAAAGCCAGCTTGAAGGAGCGCGCGCTGTGGGGTTGGTGATGGGTCCCCACGCCCGCACCCCCCCGCACCCACAGCCAGTGGGTAGTAGGCCCCGGCAGCCCGCCCAGAGGGCGGGCAGTCGGGGGTGGGAGAGCGCCCGACCCCGGACGCCCCACACCCAGGCAAGAGGCGCCCCCCCAGGCACCCTCATGCCGCCCCCACAGCGAGCAAAGCCAGCTCGCAAGAGCGCGCGCTGTAGGGTTTGTGACGGGTCCCCACGTCCGCAGCCCCCCCCACCCACAGCCAGTGGGTAGTGGGCCCCGGCAGCCCGCACAGAGGGCGGGCAGTCGGAGGTGAGAGAGCGCCCGACACCGGACGCCCCACACCGAGGCAGGAGGCGCCCCCCCCCGGGCGCCCTCGTGCCGCCCCCACAGCCCGCAAAGCCAGCTCGAAAGAGCGCGCGCTGTGGGGTTGGTGACGGGTCCCCACGCCCGCACCCCCCCGGACCCACAGCCAGTGGCTAGTGGGCCCCGGCAGCCCGCCAAGAGGTTCATGTGGCTGTTTGAGCGTTTGACGCTCATCCATGGCTGGCACTTGCAGGATCTCACCGTTCCGGATTGCAATGTCAGCTCCAGCAACCTTCATGCTCCACAATGTAGGTTTCAAGGGCACAAAAATAGTGTATCCCACACGTAGCTCAGCCCATGCACTTGTGTACCCTGTACCAGAACTAATTTTGGCTAAATAGCCTCCGACATATGGGTAGTCTCCAGTCGTCCCTAGCTTCTGCATGATGGCCGCAAAGTCATTTGACAAAGAGGCCCCATCCCGCACTGCATGCAGGGGCAACAATTTCAGATTGACTGCTGCCTCATCATGCGCCCAGTCACCACGCCCAACATGCCCAAAAGCATGTTGCGCCTTTTGCAGCACAATCTTTGCCAATGGCAATTTACGAACACATACTCCTAAACCCTCTTGTGGGAGTGGACGCATGGTACCCAGCATTCCTCCTCCCACCACTGGGGACCTTGTAACCCCTGAATCTGCCACACTACCGCCCGAGCCCCGGGTGTCATCCTCTGGTTCGGGTGCTGGAGGCTCTGTGGCCTTGGAATCCTCCGTTGGTACTGCAGGTCCACTACTGGGCTGAGAAGACGCATTCAGCAACTCATCAAAATCCAGATATGGGAACCAAGTATCGGCAGAATTAAATGCTCCATCCAAGGCACGTGCGACCTCAGGAGTGCGTGGTGTGGCTGATTCGTCATCATGCTCTAGCCGCACAGGGGACTCAGGCAGTCCTGTACCATGTTGGTCCCGCACTGGGCTTTGCTTTTGCTGTCCTACATGGTCATGCACCCCCATGTTGGCCACATCCTGTGCCTTGTCCTCAGGGTGTGCAATGTCCACGTTGGTGCCATCCACTGCCTGCTCTTGAAATCTGCTGTACCCGTATGCCCCTGCAGGCATCTCTGGTGGCACCAAACGGGGACGGTTCTTGCCAGCCTCCACTGCCTGCTTCAGGCGTAGCACCAACATGTCGTGCTTTGCACTTTGTGGAAAGTACAACTCAAATTGTTCCAACAGAGCATGGAGGGAAGCCTTTGAATATGTTTTGAGTACGTCCATTGGTACATTCCGGGTTTCCTCTATTTGAGCAGCCATCCGTAATATCTCCTCTCGTTCAACACAACGACCAGGGGCTTTTTTGGCCTTCTTGGCTGCCGGTTTGGCCTTCTTCTTGGCCTTGTGACCACTACCAGGGGTACCCTGCGCTGTGCGCTTGCGGCTTGCTGCCTCCTCATCGGATTCTGCAGCATAAGAAGTGTCTGACCCACTGGTATCCGTTTCCTCTGCTTGTTCAGATTCTATAATCACGTCCGGGTGAAACTCCCTGCAGCCTGGTGGTAATTGTTCCATGGGGAGGATGTCTCTCAGTGGGTGCCAAAATGTCTTGCCCTTCTCCTGCTTGTATCTCACCTCTACCAGGCCTGGGTTGGCCTTGGTTCTAGGCCCAGTAACAACTTCACCACGAGCCGCCAGCAGGGTCACAGGTATGGTGGTACTGGGTGTACCAAGTGGACGCATAGAACCCCACAGGGCCCACACTGGCTCACGCAGTTTTACGCCCAGAGTGGCAGCAGTAATCACTGCATCAGGGCGGACTTGTCGGAGGATGACATCGCTACAGATAAACTGCCCTTCTATGTCCTTTGGGGTTAACATTGTCAGTCTAGGGAGGAAATTGATGATAGGTAAGAGGCAAAAGTGTGCAGAGCCCCCGGGGGGGGGGGGATCCTTGGGGTTGTACACAACACCTCAACTGAGCGGGGGGGGGGGGGCAGATTTTTGGGTGTGTGCACAATGAATAAACTGCTACATACTGGAGTGTGGCAACACAAAACACACTTGCTGCAAATCCACCACCAGCAGCACAGATCTCCACTTGCAGTTCAAGAATGACGAAGTCAACTGAAATCCACCAAAATCAGCAGCCCCAGGTCACGGAAATCAGAGTGAAGCCCAACCAGGATGCCCAAAACGACCTCGGAGGTCACGAAACCCAGAGTGAAATCCAAAAAGCAGGCCCAAAAGGACCTTCAGTGAAGCCTGTTGCCCAGCGCCAGAGTGCAGCAGCCCATTGCAGAGCACCACGGTGCAGAAGTGGAGGGCAACGCGAAGCAGGTGAAGAATGCCCGTAGGTGGAAGGTCCTCGAAATCAGGCCCATGCCCAAAGTCAACTCGAAGTATACTGTGCACGGAAGTGGAAAACCAGGAGTGACACAAAACAGGCAGCAGCAAGCAGCAGCAGCAGCAGCATGCCGTTCACCGGCAGTACACATCCAGTTCCTTACAGCAGTTCTCAACCATTCAAGACAGCTGGAACCACCACTGCACCACAAACCGAGTTCTCAGTTACCCACTCACCTCAATTCTCAACTTTATTTCAAAAACCTGGGCCAACCTTTGTGACACGAAGTTCTTTAGCGCCTTGTACGCTGCGACCAGTTCGAACCTGCGACCAGTTCAAACCGAGTTCTCAGTTAACCACACACCTTAGTTCTCATCGTCATTTCAAAAACCTGGGCCAGCCTTTGTGACGCGAAGTTCTTTAGCGCCTCGTACGGTGCGACCAGTTCAAAACGAGTTCTCAGTTAACCACACACCTCAGTTCTCATCGTCATTTCAAAAGCCTGTGGCAACCTTTGTGAAGCGAAGTTCTTTGGAGCCTCGTACGCTGCAACCAGTTCAAGCCGAGTTCTGAGTTACCTGCACACCTCAGTTCTCAAAGTCAGTTCAAAAACCTGTGCCAACCTTTGTGAAGCAAAGTTCTTTTGAGCATCGTAGGGTGGGACGAGTTCAAACTGACTTCTCAGTTAACCACACACCTCAGTTCTCATTGTCATTTCAAACACCTGCCAACCTTTGTGAAGCCTAGTTCTTTTGAGCATTGTGCGGTGCAAAGGGCCCGTGCCTGCAAGTTTGAGATGTTTGCCAAAGATGAGCTACAAAGCCTGACCGTTGGAATGGGTACTTCTGCACCACAGGAGATCCCTTTCAAGGGAGAGTCAAGGGTTGCAGAACAGGCTTTGCAACAAATCAGGCAAAGAGTAAACTCACAGAGCCAAGACCGGGCAAAGAAGGCACAACACAAGCAAGTGCACAGCACGTCAACTGTCAACTGTTCCGAAACCTTTACCAGCAACACAAATGAAGTCCCAGGGACCTCAGTTCTCAACAGTTCTCACCAGTTCAACGTTGTGTTTGCAAGCAAGGCAAAACGAAGGCAATTAGTACTTAGCGTTAGTCAGAAATGTTGTGTCAAAATTTAGCAGTCAATAGCCGGAAATGTCCGGATCGATCTGCACTACAGCTGAGCAGCACAAAAACAGCAGAACAACAATATTAAAACGACTTTTGGCAGGCATCTTTAGATTCAACCACAGCATTGTAATGTTCTGACACATCCAGACTTTTGTGCCAAGGAATCAAATGTATTCAAGCAATGGATTTTGCAAAAATTCATGTTTGAACGACAAATTTTTGGCACCGCGGCCGTTTCAGATCCAGTAAGCCGTTTCAGATCCAGTGCGGTAGCGTAAATGCGGTTTTGGCCGCAGAATGCCCCACAAAATCATAGGTGCCACCCAGAGGGCGGGCATTTGGGGATGGCAGAGCGCCCGACCCCGGAGGCCCCACACCGAGGCAGGAGGCGCCCCCCCCGGGCACCCTCATGCCGCCCCCACAGCGCGCAAAGCCAGCTCGCGAGAGCGCGCGCTGTGGTGTTGGTGACGGGTCCCCACGCCCGCACCCCCCCGCACCCACAGCCAGTGGGTAGTGGGCCCCAGCAGCCCGCCCAGAGGGCGGGCAGTCGTGGGTGGGGAAGCGCCCGACCCCGGACGCCCCACACCCAGGCAGGAGGCGCCCCCCCCCGCACGCCCTCGTGCCGCCCCCACAGCGCGCAAAGCCAGCTTGAAGGAGCGCGCGCTGTGGGGTTGGTGATGGGTCCCCACGCCCGCACCCCCCCGCACCCACAGCCAGTGGGTAGTGGGCCCCGGCAGCCCGCACAGAGGGCGGGCAGTCGGGGGTGAGAGAGCGCCCGACACTGGACACCCCACACCGAGGCAGGAGGCGCCCCCCCCCGGGCGCCCTCGTGCCGCCCCCACGGCCCGCAAAGCCAGCTCGAAAGAGCGCGCCCTGTGGGGTTGGTGACGGGTCCCCACGCCCGCACCCCCCCGCAGCCACAGCCAGTGAGTAGTGGGCCCCAGCAGCCCGCCCAGAGGGCCGGCAGTCGGGGGTGGGAGAGCGCCCGACCCCGGACGTCCCACAGCCAGGCATAAGGCGCTCTCCCCGGGCACCCTTATGCTGCCCCCACAGCGCGCAAAGCCAGCTCGCAGAAGCGCGCGCTGTGGGGCTGGTGACGGGTCCCCACGCCCGCGGCCCCCCGCACCCACAGCCAGTGGGTAGTGCGCCCCGGCAGCCCGCCCAGAGGGCGGGCAGTCGGGGGTGGGAGAGCGCCCGACCCCGGACGCCTCACACCCAGGCAGGAGGCGCCCCCCCCCGGACGCCCTCGTGCCGCCCCCACAGCGCGCAAAGCCAGCTTGAAGGAGCGCGCGCTGTCGGGTTGGTGATGGGTCCCCACGCCCGCACCCCCCCGCACCCACAGCCAGTGGGTAGTGGTCCCCGGCAGCCCGCCCAGAGGGCGGGCAGTCGGGGGTGGGAGAGCGCCCGACCCCGGACGCCCCACACCCAGGCAAGAGGCGCCCCCCCAGGCACCCTCATGCCGCCCCCACAGCGAGCAAAGCCAGCTCGCAAGAGCGCGCGCTGTGGGGTTTGTGACAGGTCCCCACGTCCGCAGCCCCCCGCACCCACAGCCAGTGGGTAGTGGGCCCCGGCAGCCCGCACAGAGGGCGGGCAGTCGGGGGTGAGAGAGCGCCCGACACCGAACGCCCCACACCGAGCGCCCTCGTGCCGCCCCCACAGCGCGCAAAGCCAGCTCGCAAAAGCGCGCGCTGTGGGGTTGGTGACGGGTCCCCACGCCCGCACCCCCCCGCAGCCACAGCCAGTGGGTAGTGGGCCCCGGCAACCCGCTCAGAGGGCGGGCAGTCGGGGGTGGGAGAGCGCCTGACCCCGGACGCCCCACACCCAGGCAACAGGCGCTCCTCCGGGCACCCTCATGCCGCCCCCACAGCGCGCAAAGCCAGCTCGCAGGAGCGCGCTGTGGCGTTTGTGACGGGTCCCAACGCCCGCACCCCCCCGCACCCACAGCCAGTGGGTAGTGGGCCCCGGCAGTCCGCCCAGGGGGCGGGCAGTCGGGGGTGGGGCAGCGCCCGACACCGGACGCCCCACACCCAGGCAGGAGGCGCCCCCCCCCGGGCGCCCTTGTGCTGCCCCAACAGCGCGCAAAGCCAGCTCGAAAGAGCGCGCGCTGTGGGGTTGGTGACGGGTCCCCACGCCCGCACCCCCCCGCACCCACAGCCAGTGGGTAGTGGGCCCCGGCAGCCCGCCCAGAGGGCGGGCAGCCGGGGGTGGGAGAGCGCCCGACCCCGGACGCCCCACACCCAGGCAGGAGGCGCCCCCCCCGGGCGCCCTCATGCTGCCCCCACAGCGAGCAAAGCCAGCTCGCAAGAGCGCGCACTGTGGGGTTTGTCACGCGTTCCCACGCCCGCGGCCCCCCGCACCCACAGCCAGTGAGTATTGGGCCCCGGCAGCCCGCCCAGAGGGCCGGCAGTCGGGGTTGGGAGAGCCCCCGACCCCGGACGCCCCACAGCCAGGCAAGAGGCGCCCCCCCCCAGGCACCCTCATGCCGCCCCCACAGCCCGCGAAACCAGCTCGAAAGAGTGCGCGCTTTGGGTTGGTGACGGGTCCCCACGCCCGCACCCCCCCGCACCCACAGCCAGTGAGTAGTGGGCCCCGGCAGCCCGCCCAGAGGGCCGGCAGTCGGGAGTGGGAGAGCGCCTGACCCCAGACGCCCCACACCCAGGCAGGAGGCGCCCCCCCGGGCACCCTCATGCCGCCCCCACAGCGTGCAAAGCCAGCTCGCAGGAGCGCGCTGTGGGTTTTGTCACGGGTCCCAACGCCCGCACCCGCCCGCACCCACAGCCAGTGGGTAGTGGGCCCCGGCAGCCTGCCCAGAGGGCGGGCAGTCGTGGGTGGGAGAGCGCCCGACCCCGGACGTTCCACACCCAGACAGGAGGCGCCCCCCCCCGGGCGCCCTCGTGCCGCCCCCACAGCGCGCAAAGCCAGCTCGAAAGAGCGCGCGCTGTGGGGTCGGTGACGGGTCCCCACGCCCGCACCCCCCCGCACCCACAGCCAGTGGGTAGTGAGCCCCGGCAGCCCGCCCAGAGGGTGGGCAGTCGGGGGTGGGAGAGCGCCTGACCCCGGACGCCCCACACCCAGGCAAGAGGCGCCCCCCCCCGGGCGCCCTCATGCCACCCCCACAGTGCGCAAAGCCAGCTCGAAAGAGCGCGCGCTGTGGGGTCGGTGACGGGTCCCCACGCCCGCACCCCCCCGCACCCGAAGCCAGTGGGTAGTGGGCCCCGGCAGCCCGCCCAGAGGGCGGGCAGCCGGGGGTGGGAGAGCGCGCGACCCCGGACGCCCCACACCAAGGCAAGGAGCGCCCCCCCCGGGCACCCTCATGCCGCCCCCACAGCACGCAAGAGCGCGCTGTGGGGTTCGTGACGGGTCCCCACGCCCGCACCCCCCCGCACCGACAGCGGGTGGGTCGTGGGCCCCGGCAGCCCGCCCAGAGGGCGGGCACTCGGGGGTGGGAGAGCGCCCGACCCCAGACGCCCCACGCCCAGGCAGGAGGCGCTCCCCCCCAGGAGCCCTCGTGCCGCCCCCACGGCGCGCAAAGCAAGCTCGCAAGAGCGTGCTCTGTGGGGTTGGTGATGGGTCCCCACGCCCGCACTCCCCCGCACCCACAGCCAGTGGGTAGGGGGCCCCGGCAGCCCGCCCAGAGGACGGGCGGTCGGGGGAGGGACAGCGCCTGACACCAGATGCCCCCCACAACAGTGGCAGGCCACCCCCCCCCAGGGGCCGCCCCCCCACCACACCACCCCCGCGGCACGCAGCCCCTACAGGGCATGCAGGCCAAGGGGACAGTGTTGGGCCCCCACGCCCACACACCCGCGCCCACAGCACGTGGGTAGCGGACCCCAACAGCCCGCCCAGTGGGCGGGCAGTCGGGGGAGGAAGAGCGCCTGACCTCGGACGCCCCTCGGAACAACAGCCAGGTAGGGGGGAACCGGGACCGGACCGCCCCCCCCCAAGCACGGCAGACGGGGCAAGGGACCGGGGCAGGACACGCGGAGGGGCACGGACCACGTGGAACGGCCCTACCAGCGCCCAGTGCTGGGACCGCGCGAGGTGCGCACGCCACACCACCGAGTGGGGGGGGGAGCGGACGCCGCGGGAGCGCGAGCGCACACACACGCAAAGGGCACGCGAGGACTACCAGAAGGGCAACCGGCCCGAGCACGCGGACGCACAGACCGCGTGGAATGGCGTACCGGCGAGCGAGGGTAGGGGACACCCGGACAGGACGACCCGCCACACGCAGCGCAGGACACGCGGGGCGGGATGGGGGAAGCGGGAGAGACACAACACCAGGTACCGGCCCGATCCCCCCGAACCGGCCGCGAGCGCCGCGCACACACAGACGGGGCACTGCACCCGCAAAGGCAGTAGTGGCGCACCGCGCCACGCCCCAACCCCTAGGCTAGGCAGCCTCCGCGCCAGCCCAAGGGGGTCCCACTGGCGACAAGCCAGTAGCACGGGCCCGGCGGCGCCGGCGCCCCGGGCGACCACGCATTAGGGGGTCGACGCGGTGGGTAAGCGCCCGCAGCCACGGCTGCGAATTGATGCACTGACCGGGGAGTGGCAAAACCAGGAAGCCGGGGAGGGACGGGGCTCCGAGCCCTCTGAACCCGGGGGACTCCGCCACCAGGCAGGAGGTGCGTCTTGGAGGGCCCCCCACTAGGACCCGGTGGGGAGGATATCACCTGGCCCGACCAGGTGGCCCCCCGGGGCCGAAAGGCGTCTAGTATCCGCAAAATGAAACCTCAAAACTCAAACCGTCAATACACCGCCGGAGGACATACAGCACTGAGCAAACAGGCAGTGGGAGAACGGATAGGGGCAATCGGCGCAGGAGGCAAGACATGGAACCCCGGGCAAGCGCCACAGGGTGGCAAGCGGCAGGGTACGGTATAAAAATAGGGTGCAGACGGCCTGCTGGGGTATAGGCACGGGTAACAGGATGGGAAACGGTGGCAGGGCCAGGAAGAAGGGTCCCTAAAGCGTCCAGTAGGAATCAAACAACCGCAACACAAGGGGGCGGGATAGGAGCGACCCGTGCAAGGCGCACGAAACGGTCCCTGGATGGATGAGGATCCAGTGGGGCCGGGCCAAGGGGTTGCTGGCGGCCCGGTGGGGTATAAAAACGGGATGAGGGGAGAGGTATGGGGACTGGGTCGGGGGCGAGATGTGGCAAAGGGGAAAGGGACATTGCGGGGTGGCGGTTGCAGCGGGATAGGGGAAAAAGGACCGCAAGCACCAAGCAGCAGACCCGTGGGACTGGGAAACCAGCCGCAATGGAGTGGGCCAACCATGGGGAATCTAGCCACGGGAAGTCGGGAACATACCCTGAATCCGGGGACGGCACTGAGGTGTCCACAGGTGTGAGGGCTGACCCTGAGACCCCCTCGTCAAGGGCCGGACTACACGTAGGTTCACACGCGAGCGGGACCTGGGGGAACGTGGAAACAGTCGCCCCCTGGCCTCCGGCCGCGGATGGACGACACCCAAGTACATCCAGGAGCCGAGAGGGTACTCCAGCTAGTGAGGGATGGGGAGTGGTGGAATGTGGCTGAGAGCAATGCTGCGCTGACGGAGTTGGCTATCCACAGGAAGCCCGCCCGCATGCACCCTAAAGGCTGCACATGGTGGGGAAAGACCGGGGGATTCTTCGACGGGGGGTAGGGGCCCCGGGGGCCAGTGGGTAGGGGGCCCCGGCAGCCCGCCCAGAGGACGGGCGGTCGGGGGAGGGACAGCGCCTGAGACCAGATGCCCCCCACAACAGTGGCAGGCCACCCCCCCCCGGGGACGCCCCCCCACCACACCAACCCCGCGGCACGCAGCCCCTACAGGGCATGCAGGCCAAGGGGACAGTGCTGGGCCCCCACGCCCACACACCCGCGCCCACAGCACGTGGGTAGCGGGCCCCAACAGCCCGCCCAGTGGGCGGGCAGTCGGGGGAGGAAGAGCGCCTGACCTCGGACGCCCCTCGGAACAACAGCCAGGTAGGGGGGAACCGGGACCGGACCGCCCCCCCCCAAGCACGCCAGACGGGGCAAGGGACCAGGGCAGGACACGCGGAGGGGCACGGACCACGTGGAACGGCCCTACCAGCGCCCAGTGCTGGGACCGCGCGAGGTGCGCACGCCACACCACCGAGTGGGGGGGGGAGCGGACGCCGCGGGAGCGCGAGCGCACAGACACGCAAAGGGCACGCGAGGACTACCAGAAGGGCAACCGGACCGAGCACGCGGACGCACAGACCGCGTGGAATGGCGTACCAGCGAGCGAGGGTAAGGGACACCCGGACGGGACGACCCGCCACACGCAGCGCAGGACACGCGGGGCGGGATGGGGGAAACTGGAGAGACACAACACCAGGTACCGGCCCGATCCCCCCGAACCGGCCGCGAGCGCCGCGCACAGACAGACGGGGCACTGCACCCGCAAAGGCAGTAGTGGCGCACTGCGCCACGCCCCAACCCCTAGGCTAGGCAGCCTCTGCGCCAGCCCAAGGCGGTTCCACTGGCGACAAGCCAGTAGCACGGGCCCGGCGGCGCCGGCGCCCCGGGCGACCACGCATTAGGGGGTCGACGCGGTGGGTAAGCGCCCGCAGCCACGGCTGCGAATTGATGCACTGACCGGGGAGTGGCAAAACCAGGAAGCCGGGGAGGGACGGGGCTCCGAGCCCTCTGAACCCGGGGGACTCCGCCACCAGGCAGGAGGTGCGTCTTGGAGGGCCCCCCACTAGGACCCGGTGGGGAGGATATCACCTGGCCCGACCAGGTGGCCCCCCGGGGCCGAAAGGCGTCTAGTATCCGCAAAATGAAACCTCAAAACTCAAACCGTCAATACACCGCCGGAGGACATACAGCACTGAGCAAACAGGCAGTGGGAGAACGGATAGGGGCAATCGGCGCAGGAGGCAAGACATGGAACCCCGGGCAAGCGCCACAGGGTGGCAAGCGGCAGGGTACGGTATAAAAATAGGGTGCAGACGGCCTGCTGGGGTATAGGCACGGGTAACAGGATGGGAAACGGTGGCAGGGCCAGGAAGAAGGGTCCCTAAAGCGTCCAGTAGGAATCAAACAACCGCAACACAAGGGGGCGGGATAGGAGCGACCCGTGCAAGGCGCACGAAACGGTCCCTGGATGGATGAGGATCCAGTGGGGCCGGGCCAAGGGGTTGCTGGCGGCCCGGTGGGGTATAAAAACGGGATGAGGGGAGAGGTATGGGGACTGGGTCGGGGGCGAGATGTGGCAAAGGGGAAAGGGACATTGCGGGGTGGCGAATGCAGCGGGATAGGGGAAAAAGGACTGCAAGCACCAAGCAGCAGACCCGTGGGACTGGGAAACCAGCCGCGATGGAGTGGGCCAACCATGGGGAATCTAGCCACGGGAAGTCGGGAACATACCCTGAATCCGGGGACGGCACTGAGGTGTACACAGGTGTGAGGGCTGACCCTGAGACCCCCTGGTCAAGGGCCGGAGTACACGTAGGTTCACACGCGCGCGGGACCTGGGGGAACGTGGAAACGGTCGCCCCCTGGCCTCCGGCCGCGGATGGACGACACCCAAGTACATCCAGGAGCCGAGAGGGTACTCCAGCTAGTGAGGGATGGGGAGTGGTGGTATGTGGCTGAGAGCAATGCTGCGCTGACGGAGTTGGCTATCCACAGGAAGCCCGCCCGCATGCACCCTAAAGGCTGCACATGGTGGGGAAAGACCAGGGGATTCTTCGACGGGGGGGCGAAAGCCGCGCCCGTGAGGGCAGTGGCTGACGCAACCGTTCCACTGGTCATGCCCCAAGGGAACCTGGTACAAGTTCTCGGCCGTGAGGTGAGACGCCAGAGAACTGATGGTGGAGAGCTCTCCTTCCCCCCAGAGGCGGCCACCATACAAAACAAACAAGGGGAGGCCAGATGACGCTGCGGACGCGGCCGCCCTTACTTACTTACTTACTTCATTAGTCTTGAGCAGACGTTTTTTCATGCGCTCAAAGTTGGACGTGATATCTCTAAGATATCATGGAGCTGGAAGTCACGTAAAAGCTTATTTTGTGTGTACTTGGGGTGTACTTCTGAAATATAGAAGGGTTTGAGTCGCTTCGAGCCTCAAAGATCCTTTTTTTGTAAAACATTTCGAATCATTCTAAGCGTTTTTCACTCTGTGATTTTCATGTCAGTTTTCACTCATTTTTACCCAATCATGGGCTCACTTTGCGGGCTTCGCCCCCCAAGCCCGTTGAAGGTTTGAACCCAATTTACATTTGTGCGTATTCGAGTATGTGTTTACTTTGTGTTTCATCTTTTCTCGTATTTTTCGCGGCCATGTACCAATTTTCAGTATCAAATAGATCGACTTCCTTTTCGACCTTTGAATCTCATGATCTCACTTGTGGTGAGCATGGAGATGGGCTACCATGGAGCTTTCCTTCAATCCTTGGATCCATCAGGGCCTACTCGCTCCCTCCCACGCATATGAGGTCGAGTTTGTAGCTTAGAAATGTGCCGCTGCTCGCTCCAGGGGAATTTCTGCACGCCACTTTGAGTCCATTTGATGCCTAGGAAAAGTTGCCCAGCATGCATGCCCAATGTTTCCTGTGTATGTGCTCACTTGTTGAGCTCATAACTCCACGCAAGCGCTGAGCTTTGACCTAGAAATTGATTCCTATGAGAGCCAGGACTCTTCACCTCGGGAATGTGAGTTGTTATATGAATTCCAATCCGCCATCATCTCACTGTAACCGATCTCCCCTACTATTTTGACATCCTAAATTTCACGTTTCCACTTCAGCGACTTGGTTTGTTGGATTCTTCGGGTCACAATCCCTTGTTCATTTGCCCTCACTCACTCCAAGATGTCTACGTCGGGTATTCAGACTTGTTCTGGTATGCTTCACACCATACTTAAGTCATTTGAACCTATGTTGCTAAGCCTATGGCATAGTGGCTTTACATGGCTCCAACCAGGTCCATGGATAGCCTTGAAAAACTCCCTGTCATGTGTTCACTTTACAGGCTAACAGGAAGAAACATATGAGGAGTTGGACCTTGGGGTCTTCTTCTATGCTTCGATGGTGCTCACTACCTTGCTTTGGACATTTACCTGAAGCTTACTGGTACATAGGTCCACTGTTTTGAACTTTCCCAGGAACGTTGTCATAAACTCCTGGTTTCATGAGGTCACTTCAGGTCCATGGCAACGCTAGGCCACAGGTCAGTTTTTGGCCAGTGTTTTGTCCATTGCCCACCAACAGTGTTTATAAGTCATATTGTGGTCATTGGACTCTCGGTCTATAATTGAAGGATTGGTCCAAGTCCATATGTCACTTCAATTTTGACCTGAATCCTTCGTGTAAAACATGCTCATGGAACCTGTTTGGGGTTACTAACAATGACCTCAAAAAGTGTGTGTTGGAGTTTGCTGCTTTGCTCCAAAGACAGGAGTAGGTAGGGTCAGCCCATCTCTGACAGTTATCACGACCCAACATCCTTCTTGCATGCCCTTTGCCAGACCTTAGGGTATCACTATGTCCGTATGATTTGCATTCTTTTCTCCCTTGTTTTTCACTGCTGGAAAATTTCACCAAAGTGCGCAGCCCATCCGACTATATACAGTGTCCTGCTATCGTTGAGGTACACCGCAATATTTTGAATCATGTTGGTGGACTGTTGCGTTTGGGTGCTTCCGCACAGATACTTTTGAAAGCTTCCTACTTTGGCCAGGGAGCACTTGAATGTTAGTGACCTCTAATTTCTGAATTTTCGTGCTGGTGCTCCCTGATGCCTGCAGTGAATCTCAGGGCCCAAGTTGAGTTGTATCCTGCCCCCATATGTGTGTCAGGGTGAAGGTCCTGGGTTCCTCTAACTATCCATGTTTCTCTCTGGCACCCTGTCCAATTGCTGTGACTTTGTTTGTCTTGTGTACATACTGTTTTTGTGGTTGCATTATGTATCTCTTTTCGTCCTTTTAGGTACGAAAGGGCTACTTTTGTGATCGCTGCACTCACTCTGCGTTTCAGCAAGGTTCAGACTTCTTGTCCACTGCTGTGCCTTAGCTTGTGACTCGCTCGGGTCAAGGAAACGAGCCCGTACCGGCCCCGCTTACGCACAAGTGGGTAAAATAGCACCGGGGGTATTATCTCAGAAGTCTCCTAAGGGCTACGCCGGAGTACCTAGGCGGGAAGTGGTGCTCACAAAGACCGCCCCAGTGAGGACAACTTCAGATTAGACATCTCCAGCCAAACATGCAGAACCTGGACCCACGAACCGGAGACCTCGTGCCCTTCCTGACCGCCCACGCCCTCCGCATCACCGGCTCCAGGGCCCATTGGTCCGACTCAACTAGCAGCTCGGGGTCCAATGGCCCGCCGCCTCCGGCCTCCCCCATACTCGTGGACCCAGCCCCCTACACCTTCCCTGAGTGGGCTGAGGACCCCCAGGGTGGCAGCTGGCAGTTTGCCGAGGAGATTGAGCTCAGCAACGACCTAAGCCAGTGCGCCTTCCGCATGCAGACGGCCACCTACGAGACGATCAACCTGCAGCAGCAATGGCAGGAGCTCGACGCCTTGGCCGCCCACTACCGAGGCTTTGCCGCCGAGTCCGCTGGCGTGCAGCAGGAAACTGTAGCCTTCGTCAGCGACAGGAGTGGAGTTGTTCGCTCGCTCGGCCGGCACACCAACGCCAGGCTGACCCAGGCATGAACCGAGGGGCACACCTTGGATCAGCGGGTCCGCCACCTTGATGACTAGCTTGGGCGGCTCAGTAGGTCTGAGGATGAGCTCCGGGCCAAACAGCTGAGCCTACTCAGTGTGCTCACTGCCCTCCAAGCGAAGACCGTGGCCGCTGTCGCCGCCGACGCAGCCGCCCCCGACCTGGTGACCTTTAAGGCGGCCATGGGGGCGGACATCGAGCACGCCGTGGGAGTCCAGCTGGGCCCCCTCATCCAGCGGATCAACGAGCTGGAGCAGCGAGAAGCCGAGCATTGTCGCGCTCTCTCCAGCTACGTTAACCAGCTCAAGGCCACCATGGCTTCAGCCGCTGCCGTGACCGGTCCTACCGCCGGTTCTTCACCGACCCCAGCAGATCCATCCATCCGTCACTTCAAGACCAAGCTGGCGACCATGGAGGCAGAGCTGCACCACCCTCAGCATCTTGATGCTCGGACGAATTTGGACCCCAGGGTAATCCTGAGATGGCTCGAGGATGAGGAACTTCCTAAGGCCAAACGAGTAGGGATTCCTGCTTCGAATATGGCCTTTGCTGAAGTCCCTGATGACCCGGCCCCGAGCTACGTTGAGAACCCCACTGGCTTCAACCAATTCTGGGCAACCACGGGGCCAGGGGCCTATGGCCATCAGACCAACCCCCACCTGGACGCCACATCCCTTGGGGACCTGCAGCGGGCCAACCTCTGTCCCCAGTGGGATGGAAGGGGTGAAACCGTGCACAACTACCTCCTGAAATGGAGAAGGTGGGAACGGTCAGTCGGGCATGCCCTGGATTAGGAGGCCCTGATTGTGGAAATCCTGGCCTCCATACCCCTGAAGAACTCCGCCGATGCCTCTCCTACAAGGAGGTAAAGGAGGAGGTGGAAAAGGGAGGCGAGGACCATTACCAATGTAGGTCTCTGATGGGATACCTACAAGAGTACTGTGGCACCGGCTCATTGTACGGCATCACAACTCAGTGGGATCTTTGAGGATTTCTGCTATTGGGGCAAGAGGGTGAGGGGAGGAGTCACACTGGAGGACGCCAGCAAGGACTGGCTGGACGCCCTCTGCCTGCACTCTGACTTGACTCGAAAGGTCATTGCAGAGCAAGCTAAGTGCGGCCGCTCATTTGACGATGTCCGGCTGTACCTGTTTGTGCAGGTCTACTTCTTGCGGCAGTAGTAAGCAGATGAGCACCGGGCTCATTTGCGGAGGCGGCACCAGGGCTTCAAGATGCACCACCTCCAGGAAGGTCCCCCTGATGCGGTGTATTCCACCTCGCCTGCCGGGATCCACAACCTGCTGCAGGATCCTGAGTAGCCCGCCCCTGCACAGGGAGAGAGTGACGGCCCTCCAGCGCCCCCTGACGAGGAGCTGGAAATCAATATTTTTGGGCGAAACGTCACCAGACCTGGACCCCCCTTTAGTTTCTGTGGCTTCAAGGGACACAAGGTGGAGACTTGCTACCGCAAGCATCCCCACCTGCAACCGCCTGCAGGGGCCAAAAAGCGGGGCCTGAAAGAGGGATCCCCCTGCAAGGGCTGTGGCAGCACTTGGCACACCCCGGATCAGTGTTCGTAACTCCATCCACACTTGAAGCGCAGCCGAAGAAGACTGCTGAACCCCCCGCGAAGGGAAATTAGAGGCGTGAGCGGACGCGACCGGGTGTAGGCTTGCTCACAAAAACCCCAGGGTACCCCAGCCAGAGGGTTGACTGCCGGTGGGGTGAAAAATATGCGGTGCAACTCGCGGTGGTACTCAAAGGGGATGAACAGGAGGTACTGAGACCGCTCCGATCAGCGGTAGTGGACTCAGCTGCCAGGAAAGGCCTGAGCCTCCGAAGGACCTTCTTTTTAATTCCCTGGAGCCCCTGTCGTCGGCTCTGGACTTTCAGTGCATCATCAATACGGATTGTGAAGCCATATGGGTCATTGGATATGAGTTGGTACCAGATCTTGTCCGTACCAAGGCTGACAGTCCAATATGGCTGATTGGGGCTGGATCCAATTCCCTGTAGGGAGGCACCCATGGTATACGTAGGGCCATCTGGGTCCTTGTATCACACAACGGGAAATACGTCCGAGCCAGATGTCCTGATGCATCCCTGTACATCGCTGACATTGGGCCTGGAGCCATAGTGGGGTATCCCTCATTGGCTCGGTTTGATTTGGCAGTCTTCCCAGGGCAAGGGTCATTGATTTTTCAAGAGGGTATCAGTTGAGAGACCATCACAGTCCCGGCCTCTGAACCCCACACCTGGGTTGGAACTGACCCAGGTTGAGAGGGACAACCCGATTCAGTCGGTCGTCCCATTTTAGTCTGTTTCTGCGCCAACGGTCACTGAGGATGGTCCTTCAGATTTTAATCGGGACGAGGGTTCATTGGGATCTGTGGGAGTGGGCACCGGAATGATAAATGCCCTATCCCAGCCTCACACTCAGCCTTTGGTCCCTTATGATGGGGTCCACTCCTGCACAGATGGATCTGCCTTCGTCGATGGGTGCCATGTCCCTGCCTTCGTGGGATACCTCTGCGCTCCACAAACGCACGACGCAAGTCGTGCGGGCGAGAGAGCACAGGGCAGCCTGGGTAGTTCTGTGCCTTGGTCTGAACGGTTCAACAGTCCGTTGCCCACCATCGATACCCTGACGTATTCTGAAATGACAGCACCTCATGGGACAGTTGACACTACACACACAATCCTGAACACACAATCTGTACCTCAGAAAATGATGGGGAGGTCTTCACAGTTTCTACTCTCACCGGCAGGGCACCAGCTGTGGAAGCGGTCCTGATGCCCAGGTCATACCCTGGACCATCATCTGCATTACAGCTGAGTTGCAGGGCAGTTTGTTGCCGCCGAGTTCAGCAGGATTACAGCCTTGGCAGGGCTTCAGAGAGGCCTCATCAGCCGTCCACAGAGTGACTGTGGCTGCCCCCAAGGGCAGTGACCCAGAATATCAATCCACAGGATGGGTGTACCATAAGTTAGTGTCAGTTTTACTCGCCCTGTCTGGGAGTATAGCCACCCAGGCTGGGATTCACCAGAATTCCAGAGGGTGGATTGAAAAAAACACCCCCCCTGCTTCAATGCCAACAAGGGGCAATCCACAGCTGGTGGACGCCCTATGCATCATGACATCCCTGTTGGCTGGTTTGTGCCATCAGGCGAAGGGACCCCACTCCGTCCTGCCAGAAAAGCATTCAGCGTTGCCTGAAGTGCCAACGACTGGTGAGCCCAGCAGGTTGCAACTAAGGGTCCCGGCACCTGGTACAGACTGGGACCAGACCAAGCAGGAGATGGTGGACGAAATACTTTCCTCCCTTTTTTCTACCCCCTCTGTACTTCCTTCCCCTGATATCCGGCAAGAGCCTCCCGATCAAGGTCCTGCCGCCCAGTTACAAGTCTCTCGGGACTTGACCAAGATGATTGCGGTCTTTGCCGAGGATTGGCTGGACATTGGTGACCGGGAAGTCTCAGGAGTCCGGTGCATTGATGTCCGCGATCAGGATTTCGAATCCTATTTGGGTGATGAAGGTTCTTTGGGTTTTGATCCGCCCGATGAGTTCGTGGCTCGGTTTAAATACTCACCAGACCACGGGCGTGTGGAATTTGGTGCCATGAACATTAGTGTCATGGACCTGCAGGACCGACAGGACAAAGCCCCCATGGCAAGTCCAGCCCCCATCAGGGTTTCTCAGGAGATCCCGGCGATACGACCATGACAGTCCGCTGGGATACCGCGGAAACTGAGGCGGCCAGGGGTATTCAAGAATGAGAGATATGACCTGCGCCTGCTTTGGCGCGAAAAGTTGTCCGAATGGGCCGGAAGAGATTTCTGGACTACCGAGCCCCTCCAGCCCACACTGCGCCCCTTTGACCGCCTCGGGGCTGTGAGTGCAGTGCGTCAGAAGGGTCGACAGGGGCGTCAGTGGGGTCAGGGAAGAAGAGTGAAAAAGCAAAATCAGACTGGACTCTCAACCCCCCGTGAGACCAAGAAGGCACCAAAAGGGTATATGTGCCCTTGGGGAGGGGAGCATCATACTTTCCTATTGTTCCCGCCAGCTCGTGCGCTGCCGGAAACGGTCCGAAAGGTCATATTGGAAGGGGGTAGGGGGGTTATAGTAGTACCAGTCCGGAGAAGAGAGAGGTGTCTTTGGAGTTTAGGGAAGATTGCAGTGGATTGGTGGGACATACCGAAGGGTGAGAGTATTTTTTGGGATGGGAAAGGTAAAATGCTCTCTGGGGAGGATCACCTGCAGTACCGGGCTGTACGTTTCGGTGCATTTGGTATTGAGCAAGAGGGACTGAACCAGACGAGCTGAAAACAGCCCTTCGGTGATCCTGGCCTCAGAGATGTCCTTCATCAGGGAGCCTGGCGTCCTTAGGGTACCACTGCAGCCCCGGGCCTCGGCGAGAGACCCGTGGGCATGAAGCGCCGGAACTCGAATGTCCTGGCACCAAAGCGGCCCAAGGAAGGGTATGGCTTCCTGACTCGCCCGACATTGATTTGATTTACCCTGAATTCCACAAGCACCGCTCACAGGACGACAGAAATGACCCCAGTCGGCGACCCGAAGTCGCGTCTCGGGACAGCCCTGCTGCCCCAAAACTCACCCTGAATCACCTCAAGAAGGTAGGGGCCTCCATCTCCAGCCAGAAAGTGGTCAAATGAATGATTGACCCCGTTGGCACTGAGACTGCCAATTGGGTCGAGCACAGGACCCCCCCCCCCAGCAACTCCTCCGTGCAAGAACTCGGTCAGTGAGTTCGCTCCTAGAGGCAGATGCCAAGAAGTTCTCAGACCCCGATCTTCAGAAATTGGTGGAGTCCTACCGCAAAAAGCTCCTTGATGAATTCAAAGACACAGTTTTCAATTCAGAGCGGAATAATTGAGACGAGATCAAGGCCAATGCCGACAAGAGGGGACCTGATTGGTGGGTCAAGCTGGGGCTGAAAGAGGGCTCAAAACATGTGGCTTTCAACCCCATCTGAGCAGTAGGTCTGCGGGAAGAGCCCCTGAAAGAAGAGGTCCAAGGCTTTGAGAAAAGAGGGTGGACTGAGGGATCCAAAAGCGCGCCCGTGGCACGTGCGTTTGTAGTGCCGAAACCTGAGGTGAAAAAGTGGAGGTTGATCGTTGATTATCAAAACTTGAATTCATGTCTCGAGGGACATGAACGCCCTCCACCGGTCATTGAGGACCTCCTCAAGGAACCGCATGGGAACCATCTCCGGATCATCCTCGACCTTGAAAATGGGTTCCACCAGATGCCCCACACGGAGGAAAGTCGTCCGTTGACGGCTTTCTGTACCCCTTGGGGAGTGTTTCAGCGGAACGTCCTGCCAATGGGGGTGAAAGTGGGTCCACAGATATACCAGGGAATGATCACCCACTGCATCAGACACCTGCCTTCCTCGGTAAGCGCCTATATTGATGATCTGCTTGTGGGTACACCCCCCCCGAAGGATTCCAGGGCTAAGGGTAAGCTCTTGCACAGTTGTGCCCTCGATGGAGAAGCCAGAACCGAGCATTATGAGTTGGTCAGGAAACCTTTTCGATACCTGGCTGACCACCAGCTCCAAGTGAAGGAGGGATAGTGTCACCTTTTTTGTCATAGGCTGCAGCTCGCGACTGGACTGAGGCCATGATTCCTGCCCCCAAGCAGATGAAGCCATTTCTCCGAGTATGTAATTGGTATTCCATTTACATACCCCAATATGCTTCCCTGGCTGCGCCCCTGATGGGCAGCCTGGAAGGGAAGTATGAGAGAGTGTCTATGGGAGGCAAATGCAAGGTCCCCAATGACCGCAACTTCATTGAATGGACAGACATCATGGGGCAGATAAACAAGGTCCCTACCAGGACCGGCCCCTGCTGTACGCTTTCCACCATTTCCTGTCACTCCTATGGTCTTGCTTCTCACCAGGTTCTGCATGATCTTGCCCTATCCTGCACAGTTTCCCACAAGAAAATAGTAAAATATGGCTCCTTCACACGAATCTTGATCCCTTGCAATAACCAACTCCCAATTACAATAGCTCCAATCCAAAGAATCCACACTGAGGGCTTCCAAGGGTGTTTGAGGTCCCGCATTGACACTCAACAGCTCCTTTCCACACGCCGGTCGTCTCACGGTGCACACGGAGACACAGGCGTTGGGCATGTACATAGAATTGCACCAAAATCAATAGAGAAGAAACCCTGAAATTGGAATATGAACACAAATCAAGCAGGATTGGGGAAAGATGGAAACATACACAATCACAGCCATAGACCCCTCATTCCCTGGACTCAAGACCTTCCCTTGACTCACCAACATGATGCCCTGAACCAAGTCAAATAAGGTGGCTAAATACCATGTGTCAAAAGTCAGTACACAAGCCCCAAAAATGTGTTCACTCCCAAGCCTCTAAGTCTTAGCCCAATGGGGGGGGTGGCATGTCATGGCCTAGAGTGGCACTCGGGACCATGCCTTACCCTGACATAATTTTGCTTGGACTTGGGGTCGACTGGGCTTGGAGAATTGCCCCATGAAGATGACCTCACAACATAGCAAAATTAAGCAAATCACACCATACTGCCCAAAATTCAATTATATACTCAAAAATGCATACGGCAAATATTCAAATGCTCCATGCATGTGTCAATCCGGAACGTAGTATACAAGGGTGATATAGACCAGAGGTCCATGCCGAAGAATATCTCAACATTGGCTCCCAAATACCTCCAGATATACACATGCCATGCTTCACACGTCAACTCACGATTTTGAGACCTAATTTTGTGAGGCATCCCGTGCCACGCCAAAGTGACCACGTGATCCGGCATATGATGGCGTGCAACACCAAAGCATATGCCACCATTTAAGCAACATACCATAGTTCACAGATCTCTAAGCACTTTACTGTTAGCCAACCAGTTGAGCACATAAAATACATAAATGAGCATAAAAATGAGGTCAAAAACATGGAAATGGTGCTAGATTCAAGATAATCACAATAGTATATAACTTCGCTCACCCATGGTATCAACATATGGTTCAAGACACAATGGCTTGGGACCATTTGCAAAAACTCCCCCTACTTGGATCCCCACATGGATGCATAGGGACACCTTCGAACCTCCTCACGACACGCACCATGAAAGTGGGAAAATTGATAGTGGCGCTTTTGGGTCGCTCCGTAAGCCTGCCCACATGCACTATATGCGCGGTAGACTTAGTCTAGCGCTATGGAGCACACCATTAGGACATGGGCAAAGCCTTTGCCACGTGCGTATCTTCCTACAACCGGAAATATATAACATGGGCGTGAGCATAGCGAAGCACATACCATGCATATAACACATACCCTCAAAAATGGCTCCCACCATGGTATGCCATGCCCTTCCATGGACATAACTTCACGTTAAAAATGCCTAGGAACCCAAAGAAAAGTTTCTATGCAACACCAACACTCGTGTGGTACACTGGAAGCCCATATTAAAATATTCGGTATCATGGTCCAAGAGATGTAAAGCATTTTCTACCCTTTTCACCATGATCCTTTGATACCACAGGCAAGTGTCCATGCCAAGGGCGTTTGACGCTCACCAAATTAAGTTGAGACCGAAGCTATTCCAACCCCAGTCTCAAAATTGGAATTCCTCGCAGTGAGCTGGAGATATGATCTTTCTAAGTGGCCTCACGAATCAATTTTGTTTCGCCTATATCTCCAAGAAAAATGAAGAAGACAACAAAAAAAAAGTTTGTTCGTGATCGGGGAAAGATGTAGGACCACTCGGAATTCATCATATCCAGTGCGGCGACCTCGAAATCGGGGATTTTTGTCTGAATGTTTGAAAAAATCAGATTAATTTTGCGAGTGTATAACATGAAAATTGCCGAAGCAACGAACTCTTTTCTGATGAAATCTGACCGTTCATCGGGGTTTCCGCTGAAATATCTGGAAATAACAGTTGACCAATCGGTTACCGCAAAATCGCGAGCCAACTGACAGTCGCCGATACATTGACAATCAGAACGGATAGCTCAAAAATTACGGAGACATTATGATAAAAAAACCCTGTTGATTCCTGATATTTTGATATGTAAATCTCAGCCAGCGGCGCCTCGGTATTGAATGTGGCCGCTCATAGCTGGAATGGCCAAGCCTATCACACTATCACATCAGGTTAGGTCAGGTGGATGGGAGAGTATGATATCAGCCAATGGCGGCTTGCCGGCACACAGATACACACTCCAAGTGACCCAAAGATGGCCACAGGGGTCCGAACCGGCTTCACCCCCCTTCTCAGAGCGTTGTATCCGCTCGGAAGTCATTGACGAGAGGACGGGAGGACCCCAATGGGCTCGAACCCCCCCCCCCATGTCTCAAGGACACATGGAGGCCCCACATACGGCTTAGGCGTCCTCCATGCCCCAAGGGAGGGGTGAGGTCACTCATAATTGGTGCCCTCCGCCACATCCGGTCTCCTCTTGATCTACAACATGGACCAAGGGGATCAAAGATAGAGAAACGTCGTCGGTCGACCTAAATATGTATACCACAATGAAAAATATATGTGGAGGCTCCCACGAATCTCTGGATGCGGCCAATCCCTTCCAACGGACCTTATATAGCCTCCCCCCAGGCGTCCCCGGGTGTGGCTTGTCCATCAGGATCTTCTCAGCGGTGAAGTCGTTGTCCTCACCCTCGTCATCCGAGTCCACATCGCCGGCTGTGAACTCGAAGGTGACCGGACGTCCGCTGCGGTCTGGTGCTCGGGGACGAAGCTGGGTATGGTCGCGGTCCAGGATCTTGTTATCCCCCACACGAACCGCATACACATCCTGCCCGACCTTCCGAACGATTACCCCCGGCACATACCAAGACGCCTGCCGAGGCCTGGACGGGACATCCTTGTGGTGCCGCTCCACCCATACGGTGTCTCTGAGAGCATATTTCTGGACTTTTCCCTGCTTGAAGTACTTGGCCCTCTTCTCATGCTCGTCTTGAAGTGCTTTGCACACCTTGGCCGCCGTGTCGTCCGCCTCAGCCATCATAGCACTCGCATCCCGGGCCACTTTGCGATGGTTCAGCCACGGGAGAGTGCGTGACACTCGATCCCGTAGGAACAGGATACGATGGGGCGACAGTCCAGTGGGTCCCGGAAGGTCCTGGTACGCCTGGAGTACTCTCCACAGCGAATTGTACCAATTCCTGCCCGGTTCGTCAATGTGCAGCTGGCGGAATTTTTCGAACATCTGCCGCCCGGCCACCTCAGCCTGGCCATTCGACCGGCTGTGGTACGCCACGGTCTTGGCGTGCCGAATCCCCATGTGCTTGCACATCGTCTTGAACCACGTCCCCACCAATTGACTGCCCTGATCGCTGCAAATGACAGCTGGGACATCAAAAATTTTCAACCAATGCCTGATCATCGCATTAGCGACGGTCTTGGCCTGCAGACCCACTCCATGCTTGTCCTTCTTGTCCTTCTTGTTGGTCTTCTTGCCAGGGACCGCCACGATATATCCGCTGTGCCTATCCACCGCCAGGATGACACAGTCGTGGGTATCTCCTTCCACGGTGACCTCAGGCATGGCGAATACATCCATGGCCACGGACCGCACAGGGGCCTCCGGTATAGCCGTATACACCGGGTTGCGCGCTGTGGAATGGTTGGGGCTCTTCGTGGCCCGACACACGGCGCAGTCGCTGCAGTACTTGTCCAGGATGGCGTAGTACCCCGGTTGGAACTTGAAGCGCCACTCCAGGTCCTGCTGCATCTTGTCCCGACCAGAATGCATGAGCTGGGCGTTATGCCAGTGGTCAATGAGCTCCTCTATTCGGTTCTCAGGGACCAATAGCTTGTCCTTGAGGAAAAATTTATCCCCATCCTCGGTCAAGCCCTCAGGCCCTTCGTCTGACGGGGCGCTCACGGCATTTCAGTACCTGCTCCAGTGCTCGGATGCCGCATAGTCATCCGACCAGTAATCTGTAAGCACCGACCTGACTAGCTCTACAGGGGCCACCATCCGTTGCTTGAGGGTTTCCTCTCAAATAGCTTGGACTCGGGCGCCCCGGAACTTGGCCAGGTCTGTATGGTTTGCCATCACCACAAAGCACTTGACCCCCTCTTGCTCCATGGCCTTCTCCATCTCGATTATGCGCTTGGCCTCCTTGGTCTCCTCCGTGTCCCCATGGCTGGATATGTCCATCCATGCCTTGCCCGCGGGGTAGGCCCATCAACTGAGGCAATCTGCCACAGTGTTGTCCTTCTCCGGGACATATACGACGCTGAGGTCGAACTTGGCGAACGTCTGGTGCCACCGGGCCCTCCTTGCCGCCGGTCCGAAGTGGGTCTCAACGTGCTCCTTGTGCCAGCTCTGTAAGGACTGATGGTCCATGCAAACCACCACCGGTTGTAATCCCATGTGGCCGAACCACTTCCTGGGCGAACACAAACAATGGTGTACGTCCCCTTCTCCCTCGCGGTCCAGGTTCGAAGTTGGCCCTCAGCCAGGATCCGGCTCCAAAACGCCACGGGTACGTGCGACCCGTCGTCCCGGACCTGCTCAAGGACTGCCCCTACAGCATAGTCTGAGGCGTCCGTCCGTAGCACGAATCCCTTGTTCAGGTCCACCAGGAATAGCCCCAGCTGCCCCAGGAGTCGCTCCTTCAGGCGACTGAACGCATCTTCGGCCTCAGGGGTCCAAGCAAGCTTCTTCTTGCTCCCCTTCCGGCCATCGAACTTGCCCACCTGCAGCATTTTGTGCAGCGGGCCCGATAGTTCCGCATACATCCGGACATAGCCCGAATGGTAATTGCAGAACCCCATGAAGGATCGGAGTTCGCTGATTGTCTGGGGCCTCTCCCAGTGGTGCAGGGACGCCAGCTTCCCAGGCATGGGACGGCGTTGCCTGTGACAAACCACGTGACCCGCGAACTCCACTTCCTTCACGAGGAGCGAGGCTTTGGTGGACTTGCACACCATGTTGTGCTTGTCCAGCTCGCTGAGCACTCGGCGCAGATCCTTTTCATGCGCTTCGATGAGCTCGTCCTCAGTCATGTCTTCTGTGCCGGACCTGATGATGATGTCATCCACAAATGGGTCGGCACAGTCCTGGACAGGACCGAGTAGGTCCTCCATCATGCGCTGGAAAGCGGCATTGCCATTCTTGGCGCCCACAGGCACCACTTTCCATTGCATGGGCCCCTGCAGTGTTGACATTGCTGTGCATGGCCTGGAGTCTGGGTGTAGCGGCATCTGGTGATAGCCGTGTTTCAGGTCTAAGAGGATACGCTTTTTCTGTTGTTTTTGGAGGATGGTGTCGATCAGAGCAAGCGAGTACGAGTCGTGCTCGGTTTGCTCGTTCAAACCCCTGTAATCGACCACCAACCTCCACTCGCCCTTCCCTTTCTTTGGCACGATAAAGGCTGGGCTGGCCCACTCACTGTCGGAAGGTTCGATCCAGCCCCGCTCAATAAACTCAGCCAACAACTTCTTCATGACCTTGGCCCGATCGCCCTGGAGTTGGTACTCCCAATGACGATAGATCTTGGGGTTCGGCCTCAGCTTGATCCTCGCTGTGCCTAACCTCCCACCATCTGGAAGGTTCTTGTTGGCGACGCCA
Organism: Eutreptiella sp. 'Long Island Sound 2002'; assembly: GCA_964036045.1. Classification (NCBI taxonomy): domain Eukaryota; phylum Euglenozoa; class Euglenophyceae; order Eutreptiales; family Eutreptiaceae; genus Eutreptiella; species Eutreptiella sp. 'Long Island Sound 2002'. The sequence continues at coordinate 65,356,204 of OZ038383.1, read as the reverse complement.
CTGAATAGCTGCGGATAGGCATTTATCAGCCTCTCCTTCAGCTCGGCGACCTTCGGGTTCTCCTGGGCCTCTTCAGCCGCTTGCTTCTGTATCAATACAACCGACGGCACTGTGGTTTAGGCCTCTTCTGGGTCCGAGTCTGACTTCTCCTCGTCCGATATGCTGTCTTCATCGTCGTGGGGCGCGCTTCCCACCGATAATCTTCGGAAATTTGCGGCATCGGCCTGGTTCTTGTCGCTACCGGCCCCCATTCAGGGAAAATCCCACGTCGGCGGGTCCGACCCAACCGGACCATCATGTTGGTCCGCGATGTGATCCATGACCCTCGCCACGAACTCATCCTTCTCGTACTTGCCGGTGACCAACATCTTGTCATCCCAGCAATGCAGAGATGTGACCATGGCTCGCCCCTTCTTGGCTGCCACACGGTCATGCATCCCCATCCGCATGTAGTTGACAACGTGGTCAGTCTCGGCGTGGGACAGGACGTCAATGCCATCCATTGGCTGATCCGTCCCCTCCTTGGTCTCAAACATGACCCGCATGGGCACCGCCTCAACCCGTACGGATGAATGCTTCATCACTCTTGGGCTGGGCTTGCCCCTCATCCCCCAGGAAAGCCTTGGTACCCCACGCTTGACCCTGGGAGGGCATTGATAAACCCTTGGCGTCGATGAACAACTCCTCCTCTGGCCCGAATGACATCTTGTTCAGGGTGATGGAATCCAGCGACGACTTGAGACTTTCCAGCGGACATGGGGTGGATCCTATGCCGGTTATGACCAGGATCCCTTTCGCTCTATCCGCGACGATCTTCCCCACTGTACGCCTGGTATTTTCCAGGGAGCAATGCCAATACATGGGCCCCCACACCTTCAAGCCCCAATGCCTGTGCCAGGCTGAGTCTCCTCGATTCCGATGCCTCCTGCAGTTCCTCAAAAGTGGGGCATCCCGGGAAGCGAAGACGTCCGTCTCGGGCGCTTCGGCTCCCAGCGTCTGATTCATCCTGGCATACACCTGCGGCGCCATTCCATACTCCGTGAACTGAACTCCGCGGCCTCCTCTGGACTTGGCACCCACAGCTTGCACCGCTTGGACGATCCGATCCTCTTCCTCAGTATTTCATTGGGATGATCTGCATGCATAGTCCGTGGACAGCCATGTAAGGCATTCATTATCCTCCCGGATCAGCGTTGCACGATGGGGAAGGGCTCCAATGGCGTTTCCCACCATGAAGTCATACCCCATGATCATATCCCAATCTGTAATGCCGGCCACATCAAAGTTCCCGGATAGAGTGCTTCTCCTCGCTGAATCAGGGCGGTTCATGCGCTCATGCTCCCAGAATTCCATACTGATAGTGGCCTCATGGGTGCCACCACCCATAACTTCTCCATTGGCCACCTGCTTGAATAAACGTCTCCGGACCAGGCTCACCTGGGCACCCGTATCCACCAAAACATCCACCACCAACTCCTCTTGTCCGCACCGTACACGCACCTTCAAGTGCAACTGCCGCTCGTCACCCTGCGGTGTATGGACGACTCTCACGGCATGCAACTCTAGCACATCCAGGTGCATAAGGACTTCGAGGGTATGGTCACGGATGATGTAGATCCTGAGCCGGTCCTGCCCGTCCACGGGGCTCTCCGTGGTCGCTCCTTCTTTCTTGCCACGTCCCTTGCCCACATACACTTCCCTTGGCAGGGCGCTCCAGGGGTTCGGAGTGACGAAACTCAGTGGTTTTGGCTCTTCTGGAGCCTTCCCCGGCACCCGATGTGCCTTCGCCTTCTCTAGGATTCCACTGATTTTCGGAGGAGAGGCCTCCGGAGTCCCACTCCTGTGGGGGCTCCTCTAGACGTGGCCTGCCGCAGCTCCCTCCTGCTGCGATCTGCCCAGACTTTGTCCACCACGTTGCTCCGCTTTGAGTTCCTCCAACATCCTCAACATGTCCTCAGCAACCTCCTTGATCGACCTCACGCGTCGGTCTGGGCCGGGTCCTCCACCATAGCCTTTTCCTCCGCCTTTCCCTTGGCCCTTTCCTTGGCCCTTCCCACCGTCCCCGCCCTTTGCCTTCCAATCGGCAATTCGTTGCTCCTTGGGCTTCTTGTCGGGATGGGCGGCGAAGTAGGTCTTCCTGTCATCCTCATATACCTTGCAATGCCGGTGGTCATGTGCATGGTTGTTCCCCTTGCCGTAGCAGACCCAGCAACCGTCGTGCTGTGATCTGTACTCGTGGAACGAGAGCGGCGGGTTCCCGATCCTCGCCAGGTCCTTGTGGTTCTTGTTCAACCTTGGGTCCAGGCGGTTCCACCTGGACCTGTCCTGTCCATGCTCCTTCGTATTGTGCGCTACGAACGCGAAGAAGTGGGCTTCTTCATGATCCTCTTGGGTGGTCGCATTCCAGAGATTTTGGCCGCTTCCACTCCCTTCCTCCACGGTGCCGATCGTGTTCTCCCTGACCTCTCGGTGTTGGCGATCTTCCCGATGACCTCGATGTCCATGGCCCTGTCGATCCTGCACGTGGGCCTCGTTCTTGGCGTCTTCAGCTCTACCGTGATGTACTTCACGATCTCGTCCAGGTTCATGCGGGCAAAGAGGACCTGCAACCTCAGCGGCTCTCCGTGCCTCCACTCCGCGTTGTTGAGGCGCGTCAGCCTTTGCCCCATGGTGTCGCCGAATACCTCCACGTAGACGGCGCTCTTCAACTCCAACCTTCGGCTGGGCTCGCCGAGAATTCGCCGGAAGAACTCCATTATTCCGGCGTGGGTGTCCTCCGATGCCATGATCGGTACGGCCACGCGCTTCTTTGCTCTCTTCCTCTCCTCGTCCTCCACTCTCTTCTTCCAGTGGCCGGGTAGGACGTCCTTCAGCAGGTGTCGGATCTCGCTGGACTCATTTCAGTTCTCCACCAGCTTGAGGATTCTTCGGTACTTGCGGATGTACCGATTCCAATCTCGGACCCTCAACTCCCCGCGTTCCAGCGGCAGCAGAATGGACCACAAATCCTCCAACTTCTGGTTGGGGGCGTCCACTCGCTCCTCGTCCTCCAGCCACTGGAGGCAGGCCTGCTCCGTCTGGATCAATCCCTCGCGGATCTGATCCCTGAGCTCCTCCTTCAGGTCCTGCGCCAGCCTGTGTGGGAATGTCCGACATACGCACTTGTCCCTTGGCGCTCCCTTCATCTCGCCGACAACCTCCTCGGCGAAGTCCTCCCAATCCAGGATGAAGTCATCCAGGTTAAAGGGGTTGCCATCGTAATAGGGGATTTTGATTCCCCTGAGGTTGTCAATCCTGATGGCGTCTCTGACGTTTGCCGCCACCACTCCAACGAGACGGATACCACTGGTGACCGGGGGGTGTGAGTACACTCCCCGTACATCCCTCTCCTCCATGGAGTGCGTTCCAGTTGGGCCTGAACACATGGGGTTTGGGATGCGGGAATGACTTGCTCCACCAGCTGTCCATATCCCTGTAGTGGGGTCCTTCAGCCACAGGTTTCCGCCTGGATAGCCTTGACCATGTCTGTCGGCCCTTCCCATGGTTCGCCCCTGCATGGTCTGGATCTCATCTTCCGCATAAACTGCATGGGCAGTCGTAGTGGTCGGTGGATCCTGGGCGGCATGGGACATCTGTACCGTCAGGCTCCTCAGGTCCGTGGTTGTGTGCTCTTCCGATATGGACCAAGCCGGTGCCGTATGCTCCCCGAGCATTATGGATTCGCTGAACATGGGAACAAACGGCAGCGCACCCGGGTCAACACGCGGAGGCGCGTAAGGTACCTCTGCAGGGCCGTCCATGGGTTTCTCCATGGTGCTCCCGAGGGTCTTAACCCGCTCCACCAGCTCTGCCGTTGCCGGCCATGCCGGGAGCTCCCGACCCGAGGCGAGCGGTTGTAGCTCCTCTATCCTTTTCAGGCGTCCCGACATGTCCTCCACCAGGTGGAGGAGGCTGTCCACCACTCGCTGCTGCTTCTGCAGGGCCATCTCCAGCTTCTCCCGGTACCGGTCCTGCTTCGCTCGCAGCTCCGCCATGTCTTTCTCCGCTTCCGACTGGTCATCCAGGATTGCCGCGATGTCCTCCTCTAGGCCGTCCTTCTGGTTGTCCAGGCAGTCGAGGTGCTGCACGATGGCGGCCATCCCTATCTTTGGGTACTTGCCGATGATGAAGGATACGTGCTCGCAGTGGCACTCAACGTGCTTTCCACCTGATCCGGGCATCCCACGGTACCCGGCGCCTCGGACTCCTCCGCCATGGGTGTGTTGCCCATGTTATCCCGCGTTGGCTCCGTGTGCCGGGCCACAGGCGCCGTTCTGGCTCTGGTAGGCCTCTCCAACGCCTCGGGGTCATGCTCCAGAATGGGTCCAGGGGCCGTGTGCGCCCTTGTGGGCGGTCTGGCCATCTCCTCCGACTCCGAAGGGAAAGCGGTCCGATAGCCATCGGAATGACCCTCAGAATCTGCAGCTGACCACAGCCTGACCGGGCTGGGAATCGTCTCCATCGCCCTTGCTTCTGCCGCGGGTTTTGGGGACCCGCGCTTCCGGTAACGCCGGGCCCTGCTGTTGCTGCCAGTCTCCTCCAACTCCTCCGCAGCGGAGCGGAGATTGCAACCCTTGCAGCATTGCCTTTCACACATGGAGGCCAGGTCCTCCATGTCTAGCCCATGTCCTGCAAGGGCTCTCCATCCTAAGCATCTTCGCTCTTCTCGGGCTTCCAAGTCCGGCGTCGACTCGACGGACTCCACGATCTGCACCCGGGGCGTCCTTGGGCAGGGCTCATGAGGGCCCAAGTCCCCGGTGCGGCGGTAGGGGGCAGGTAATCCTCTGCTACCATGAAGAAGGTCCCTACCAGGACCGGCCCCTGCTGTACCCCTTCCACTATTTCTTGTCACTCCTATGGTCTTGCTTCTCACCAGGTTCTGCATGATCTTGCCCTATCCTGCACAATTTCCCACAAAAAAATAGTAAAATATGGCTCCTTCACACGATTTCTGATCCCTTGCAATAACCAACTCCCAAGTACAATAGCTCCAATCCAAAAAATCCACACTGAGGGCTCTCAAGGGTGTTTGAGATCCCGAGTTGACACTCAACAGCTTCTTTCAACACGCCGATCGTCTCACGGTGCACACGGAGACAAGGGCGTTGGGCATGTACATAGAATTGCACCAAAATCAATAAAGAAGAAACCCTGAAATTGGCATATGAACACAAATCGAGCAAGATTGGGGGAAGATGAAACATACACAATCACAGCCATAGACCCCTCATTCTCTGGACTCAAGACCTTCCCTTGACTCGCCAACATGATGCCCTGAACCAAGTCAAACAAGGTGGCTAATATACCATGTGTCAAACGTCACTACACAAGCCCCAAAAATGTGTTCACTCCCAAGCCTCTAAATCTTAGCCCAAGGAGGGAGGTGGCGTGTCATTACCTAGAATGGCACTCAGGACCATGCCGTACCCTGACATAATTTTAGTTGGACTTGGAGTCGATTGGGCTTGGAGAATTGCCCCATGAAAATGACCTCACAACATAGCAAAAATTAGGCAAATCACACCATAGTGCCCAAAATTCAATTATATACTGAAACATGCATACGGCAAGTATTCAAATGCTCCATGCATGTGTCAATCCGCAGGGTAGTATACAAGGGTGATATACACAAAGGGTCCATGCCCAAGAATATCCCACCATTGGCTCTCAAACCCCTCCGGATATACACATCCCATGCTTCACATGTCAATTCACGAATTTGAGACCTAATTTTGTGAGGCCTCGTGTGCCACGCCACAGTGACCACGTAATCGGGCATATGGTGGCATGCAACACCGAAGCATATGCCAACATATAAGCAACATACCATAGTTCACAGATCTCTAAGCACTTTACTGTTAGCCGACCAGTTGAGCACAAAAAATACAAAAATGAGCATAAAAATGAGGTCAAAAACATGCAAATTATGCAAGATTCAAGATAATCGAAATATTATATAACTTCGCTCACCCATGGTGTCAACATATGGTTCAAGGCAGAATGGCTTGGGACCATTTGCAAACAATCCCCCCACTTGGATCCCCACATGGACGCATAGGGACACCTTCGAACCTCCTCACGACACGCACCATAAAAGTGGGAAAATTGATAGTGGCGCTTGTGGGTCGCTCCGTAAGCCTTCCCACATGCACTATATGCGCGGTAGACTTAGTCTAGCGCTATGGAGAACATCATTAGGACATGGGCAAAGCCCTTGCCACATGCGACTTGATGTATCTTCCTACAACCGGGGATATATAACATGGGCGTGAGCATAGCGAAGCACATACCATGCATATAACACATACCCTCAAAAATGGCTCCCATCATGGTATGCCATGTCCCTCCATGGACATAACTTCACGTTAAAAATGCGTAGGAACCGAAAGAAAATTTCTATGCAACACCAACACTCGTGCAGTACACTCGAAACCCATATTAAAATTTTCGGTTGCATGGTCCAAGAGTGTAAAGCACTTTCTACCCCCTTGACCATGATCCTTGAATACCACAGGCAGGTGTGCATGCGGACAGTGTTTGGCGCTGCCTGAATTCAGTTGAGACCAAGGCGATTCCAGCCCAAGCCTCAAAATTAGAATTCCTCGCAGTGAGCCGGAGATACGATCTTTCTAAGTGGCCTCACGAATCAATTTTGTTTCGCCTATATCTCCAAGAAAAATGTAAGGGACAACAAAAGGAAGGTTGATTCGTGATCAGGGAAAAATGTAGGACCACTCGAAATTCATCATATCTAGTGCGGCGACCTCGAAATCGAAAGACGGATTCTGAATACCTGAAAAAATCAGATTAATTTTGCGGGTGTATAACATGAAAATTGCGGAAGCAACTAACCCTTTTCTGATGAAATCTGACCCTTCATCGGGGTTTCCGCTAAAATATCTGGAAATAACAGTTCACCAATCGGTTACCGCAAAATCGCGAGCCAACTGACAGTTGCCGGTACATTGACAATCAGAACGGATAGCTGAAAAATTGCAAAAACATTATGATAAAAAAACCCTGTTTATTCCTGATATTTTGATATATAAATATCAGCCGGCGGCGCCTCGGTATTGAATGTGGCCGCTCATAGCTGGAATGGCCAAGCCTATCACACTATCACATCAGGTTAGGTCGGGTGGATGGGAGAGTATGATATCAGCCAATGGCGGCTTGCCGGCACATAGATACACACCCCAAGTGACCCAAAGATGGCCCCGGGGGTCCGAACCGGCTTCACAGATTTTCACCAAAAACAAGGAGGCACTGTGCAATAAGTGTGCATTGTATATCCCCAATGACACGGGTGAATATGGGATTCCCACTGATGCCTCGGATTTTGGCGTAGGCGGTGTGCTGGAGCAGCAATTGCTTGATGGGCGCTGGGCTCCTTGCGCCTTGTACTCGAAACAAAACGATCTGGTATGGTCCTGAGGGCGAAGCCTTGGGCTTTACCGGACAAAGGACGTGGTTTCTGCGAGAAAGAGAGACTTACACACTGGTGTCTTGCCTCCTGAAGTTCAAGAGCTGGATATCAGGGCGTAAAGTCACTGTTTTCACAGGCTAAAAGTCCCTCGAGTCATGGTACAAGGAGGATCTCTGTACTATCACCGTCCTCCTTAAGCTGACCCTTCGTCACAAAACTGATTTCACTTCTGTTTCAGAATTTTTTTCACTGATTTCACTTCCTTCTAACTTGCCACCTTGGATATAAATTTTTATCGTTTAAGTGTTCCCCAAAGCCAAATTGCGCATTAGCACAACGGGGATGGCACCTGTTGGCACCCCACCGTTTTTAACTGCTTGCACTGATTCCACTTCTTTTTCACAACGTTTTCTCTGTTTTTACTTAATGCCTTTATCCTTCTAACTTGCAATCATTATTTACCCATACCATTCTTAATGCGTTTTTAACCTTTCGGCTAGCACCCCAGTACCCAAACCCCTAGACGGAAGCTGATTTCACTTACAAAAACCAAGCATGTGTGATTTTTGCGCAAAACTCACGTACTTTGGTTGAATGCACGACACCAGGGCACATCTAAGCAAGGAAACGAAGTTCCATTGCAATCATTATTTACCCATAACATTCCCAATGCGTTTTTAACCTTTCGGGAGCACCTTAGTACCCAAACCTCCAGACGGAAGCTGATTTCACTTAGAAAGAGCGGTTCAGCCGGTACAAACATCTGCACACATTCCAAAGAGTTGTGAACCTTTCGGGGAGCACCCTAGTTACCCAAACCTCCAGACGGAAGCTGATTTCACTTAGAAAAAGCGGTTCAGCTGGCACAAACATTGGCACACATTTCAAACAGTTGTGAACCTTTCGGGGAGCACCCTAGTTACCCAAACCTTCTAGACGGAATCTGATTTCACTTAGAAAGAGCGGTTCGGCCAGCACAAACATCTGCACACATTTCAAAAAATTGTGAAATTTTCGGGGGGCACCCTAGTTACCCAAATCTTTGGACGGAAGCTGGTTTCACCTAGAAAGAGCGGTTCAGCCAGCACAAAGATCGGCACACATTTCAGACAGTTGTGAACCTTTCGGAGAGCACCCTAATTACCCAAAACTCTAGACAGAAGCTGATTTCACGTAGAAAGAGCGGTTTAGCCGGCACAAACATGGGCACACAATTCAAAGCGTTGTTAAGCAAAATTTCAGGCATTTTTTTGGCATATTCCTAACCAGTTTTGGGGCACATTTTTAACTCGCATTTGAGCTGATTCCCAGTAAAGAATTATGCAGATTTCAAGCAATTTTAGGATAGATGAGAAACACTGGTGGTTGCTCAGGCACACGGGTGATTGATCAGGCACACTGGTGGTTGCTCAGGCACACTGGTGATTGCTGAGGCACACTGGCAATTACTCAGGCACACTGCTGGTTGCTCAGGCACACTGCTGGTTGCTCAGGCACACTGGTGATTGCTCAGGCACACTGGTGATTGCTCAGGCACACTGCTGGTTTCTCAGGCGCACTACTGGTTGCTCAGGCACACTGGTGATTGCTCGGGCACACTGGTGATTCCTCCCCTAGGAACCCGTTTTGCCCAGGTAGAGTTGCACAGAGAAATTGATGTTTGCACGCAGTTGCACTAAATTTCTGCAAGTTGCACAGGATTGCACTGCAGTTGCACAGTGCAATCCCTGTGCAACTGCGCTGGCGCCGCCGTCGCGACTGCTGCCGTCGTTGCTGCATCTTATATTTAACAAGAAGTTTACTAGCCATTTGTCAGATTTGCAATGGTTTTGCAAGGAAATGCTATTTCCCAGTTTTTTAGAACTACCTACGGTAGTTTTAGCAGCGAGGACTTGATGGATGACCTTGTGGGACTATTTACCTCAACGGCACCGGGTACCGCCCTATTGGATCGCCTCAATGCACGCATCAATAAGCAAAATTGATACAAGAAACGCGCAAAAGACGCCATTCGGCAGGTTTACACACCTACCGAGGCTGTCCGCCTCGTTTTGGAGCATCAAATGCCAAAGAAAAGGTGATGTCTCTTGCTATGTCGCTTTTTTGCGTTATTGATGCATTGTGCAACCGCTCCTTGTGGTGTGTAAGTGACCACTTGCACACTTTCGAAAGCATATCATTCTCATACATCGTCTAATGTGGTCATTCACTCCATTCGAGATACCTACATACTCTAACTTGCACACTAGGACATCGTATAACACCACATTCATAAAAATAGTGCGATGATGGCAACGTTACGCTTTGTGCAAACATGTGTGCAAGTAGTTTATTACACCGTTTGCACACGGTTGCACTTGTGCAACTACCAATATATGCCTCTCCCTTTCTAGGTACAAGAACCTTATCCGTTGGGTATCCAAGGTTCGCAATGATGGGAAGGGGTGCCTCCCCGCTAATTGGGAGCACCTCTTTCCATCGTTCGAGGCTTTCAAGATTGCTTGGCGGGAGCTTGGGAGCAAGCAAATCCTAGTCCCCAGCGATTGGAATGGGAAGGTAGGTGTCCCTGGGATCTTGATGAATTTTTTAAGTATATCTCAACTCAAGAGGATATACTTGATGCAATGTCATCTCCGCTTTTGGATGGGGAACGACCATATGTTTTGATCGTTCGGGGTGACGGATTCCCTTGTGGATCTCGCACCTGGGTGCAATTGGCCATTGGGTTTGCCAACCATGGTCAGATAGGGCGCGGCCTAGCTTATAATTCGACCATCGATGTCGCCCTCACAAGTGAGCACGACATCGATGCTCTATGTGCAATTTTTTCAAAGACTCAATTGTAAATCCATCGCGAAGAAGTTCAAACGAACAATTTGTCCTATCATTTGATCGCCATATTTGTTTTGGCTACAATTTGATGCTCCCAAGGTTCCAAAGTTTTTGCATCCGTGGGGTTGCGGTATGTTTAGCGGCGACATTGTTGAGTTGCTAAACTATCTCTTCAAGGACCATTTTTTGTGCTCTTCGGCTAGGGAAGGAGGGAAAGGCACTCCAACGGAACGCGACACGCGCCTCGTCACGCAAGCGCTAAAACGTCTTTTCCTTGCCAGGGAGATGCCACGATGGCAACGTGCAAATGCTGATTAGGCGTGTCTCTTCATGTTGCATGTCATCTACCAACCGATTGGACCGCAATGTGTTTGGACATGTGCATGTGTGTCGTACGCCGGACGCGGAGCGTGTGCAAGTCGTGTGCAAGTGGTGTGCAACCTGTGCAAGTGGGTTGTTGCATGGTGCAACCGCACGTTGCACACTCTCTTCCCATATTTCTTTCCGTAGCAGTTGCGCATGGGCGACCATGGATCCACAACTCCAACAACTGCAACAAATCTTACAACTCCTACAAGCAAGTGGGAGCGGGAGTGGTAGTGGAGCGTCAAGTGGAGCGCCAAGTAGACCCGTACAAGCAAGTGGGAGTGGGAGTCAAGGCATCGGTAGTAAGGCGTCGACTAGTAGTGGTTTGACAACGCCGAAGAAGCCGCAAATTGATGCGCAAGCGAGCAACTCACCAACGGAGCATACCTCCCCGCCTCGATTGCAATCACACTTCCCATGTAAAAGGGAGTTGTTGGTGCACCATAGTTTTTACTCCGACGCCCCGCTTGCCTATGATAGCGCGGTTGTACACACTTGCACACCGGTTGCACATCTTACCTTCGTAGGACCTCGCAAGGCAACGGCGGAAGGAGGCCGCTGACATGCGTGCGGAGACGTGCAAAAAGTTCGGCCTTCTGCCTGGTTGTTGTGTACGATGGTGCTTGTTGGAGGGACCGAATGGTGGCTACCGACTCGCCGTCGGCGGCAAAAGCAAACCGCAAAAAGGTCGACAAGAAACCGAAGAAGGAACAAGAGTTGGTCCGAATCCCACCGCAATGGGAAGATGATGAAGAGGTGGCGGCGGACGTCATGTGGTCCGTATGCGTAGTCCCGGGAAAGACCTCATTTACAAACGAAGACGACGCGGTGCAAGCACTCAAAAAGATGAACGAGGGGCACGAGGACAAGGGCGTTGATAAGGAGGAGAATGCAGAGGCGGCGGTAGCCAATGAGAACAATGACAAATTGGCGGAAGCCACGGAGGACAAAGAAAAAGAGACGGTGCCGGATGCCGAGGCCGAGGGTGGTGGCAACGAACCCGATGGGGATGGCATTGCCGTGTCGAGTGGGGCCGGCGAGGGCGTGATGGAGCCCAATGGTGACGGTGACCGTGACCTCCAAACAATGGACGAAAGGGAGTCCCCAAACAAGGCCGATGATGAAATGGTGTGTACCGACGCAAAGGAAGGCACGAAGGAAGAGGATGGACCCATGCAAGAGGGAGAGCAAGGAGAGGCAAAGCCCACGGAGGATGTCAATGACAAGCCCACCACCCCAAGTGACACAAGTGTGGCCAGGGCGGAAGGGGGGAAGAGCGATGAGGCACCCAAGACGAACACGCCAAAAAAAGCAGGATTTGGACGCAACGCAAAAACTATGGAGCTCGCCACCTCCGCAATGACGGTAAGAAAAAGTCACTGCCATGTCTTTCTTGGAGGGCTTGATCCAGGCCAAGCCCCCCTCAAAACCTTTTTGTTGATGCTAAGACAAACTTAAGTGTTTTTATCTCTCTTTTGTTGCCTAAAGTACACTTTCTCAAAGTAACTAGGGTTGTGACCCTAGCCCCCCATGAAGTTCACCCCTACCACTCAACTGAGCGGAGGTACCTTCCTTCATGGAGGATATACCGAATCAAAACAGGCATTTCATGCTTTAGGCCTTGGAGGTTAAGCCTAGTGGTCTCCCACCCCAAGACCCCGATACTCAGTTGTTTCTACCACTTATTGTGGTCCTACTTTGTAACTGTTTCTGAATTCAGTTGCTTGGCCAAGTCATTCTCTGTGTGGTCCTGACAGCTATGCCCCACATTCCTAACCAGCACCATTTCACCCAAAAAAGTGCACATGAATTGCCTAATGCAATCTCTGATGGCAAGAGTCAGACCAATTTTCATATAATATCTTTTGTGTTATCCATTTGTGATTGAATCTATGTGTATAAACATGGAATGGAAAGAATGGACCTGTCGCGCGCGCTGGGGCCCTGTCCCAGAACGAAATAAAAAGACGAGTAAAACACGACGAAAAATTTTTCTGAATAGCTGAAAATAAAGCTAATTAGCATAAAAAACGCTTAGGCCAAAAAGCGCGCTGCGAAACGCGTAAAAACGCGACAAAAATTTTTTCGACATGAAATAGGTGAATAGTTAACGCCGTAAGCACCGTAACGCTCGTACGACCCCAACGCCGTCCTTGCCGTCGTCTAACTCGCTATAGGCGCAAAGAAAAACGCGTCGCGAGCAGCGCGTAAAACTCGAAAATTTTTCATAACTCGCCACGACCCCTCACGTCGCGCCCTGCCGCCTTTTTCTTCTTATTCTCCATGCACCTCCCTCCCCACCCTCGTGCCCATCACTCCCCTTGCCCTGCAGCTCAGGCGGCGGCCCTGGGGGAACGCGGTTAACCCTTTGCAATGGACACCAACACGCTCCACGACGCCACGCACAAGAACGAGGCCGAGAACATCAAGAACGACGGGTAACATGTAAGGCACAGCAGCGAACATGGTCTTGCTGCACGCGAGTGTGTTGGGTCGTATATAATTTTATTTTATTTTCAAAAAAACAAAAAAAAAGAGTTTTCAAAGGCACGGAAAAACGGCAGGGGTCTTTAGCAAAAGAAAAGAGGGCAAAACAAACACCAGCAGCGCAGACAACCGCACAGCACAGCCAACCAGCACAGCACCGCAGGACAGCTTGGCACCGCAGGACACGGCACAGAGCGCAGGACACCACAGGACAACGCACAGCACAGCAAGACACCACGACACACCAGAGCAGCACCACCACACCGCAGAACGCCCGGGGAGACACCACAACGCACAGGGACACGCCACAGCACGAGGCACCAACAACAGCGCAGACCACACAGGCGCCGCACGACACGCCGCAGGAGGGCAAAGCAAACACAAACAGCACCGCAAAACGACAGCAGAGCACGACAGCACAGCACCACACGACAGCACAGCGCCACAGCACACGACACAGGGAAGCAGGGCACCACAGCCAGCACAACAAGGCACCGCAGCGCACAGAGCGGAGAAGACGGGGAACGCACAGCGCGAGGAAAAGAGCACCACAGCACGCAGACACCACCACCGGGCCAAAAACAGCACAGCCAACCAACAGCACAACACAGCAGCACGACAGCCCACAGAAGGGCAAAGCAAACCCCAACAGCACCGCAACACGACAGCAGAGCACAACAGCACAGCACCACGCGACAGCACAGCACCACAGAACACGACACAGGAAAGCAGGGCACCACAGCAAACCACACCAACCACAGGGAAGCAGACCAGGCGGCCAGACAGGGACACCGACACCAAAACACGCCACCAGCAGACAACCACGGGCCACCAGACCCAGCACCGCACCACGGCACACAACAGGAAACAGCACAACGCACAGCAGCGCACCACAGCACCAGGCGCCAGCAAAAGCACGCACCACACGAACAGCACAACGCGAGCGCACCAGCACAGCGAAGCACAGCACCGCACACAACAGAGAGCACAGGGAACGCACAGCACGCACCACCGCGCCACGACAAAACACACACAGCACAGAGCACACAGCGCGGGGGAACACCGCAAAACACAGCGCCGCAAAACACAGCGCCGCAGAGCACAGGGCCCGAGGGCGACGGGCAGCGCCAGAGGGCAGGGCGCAACAAGCAGCGGCACCAAACGAGCGCAACAAAGCACACGACAGCACAACACCGGGCGACACAACGCGCAGCAGCGCGGCGCAGCACCGCACCCAGGGACGCACAGCACAACACGGCACACAGCACCGAGCGGCAGGAACGAAAACCGCGAGACACAAAGGAGGGGGGGGGGGGGGCAGCAACCACGCGGGAGCAGCCAAAAGCCAGGCGGAAAGCACGAAAGAGGGACAAGCGCACGGAGAGCCGAGAAGCGGAAGGCCAACAAAACAAACAACGCAAGCGCCGAGGCCCAGGGCACCCAGGGGCCGGAAACCAGAGAAAGCCGGAGACAACGGGGGCGCACGGAGAAAGAAGAAGAAGGAGAAAAAAAAAAAAAAAAGGACCACCAAGGCCACAAGCAGGAGCGACGAAACCCGCGAGACACAAAGGGGGGGGGGGGGGGGCGGGGGAGCAACCACCAAAAACCGCCAACGGCCAAGCGAGAGAGCCAAACGAGGGGCGAGCAAGGCAGCGGGAGGCCGAGAAAAACAACCAACGAGGAACGGCAACAGCAGCGAAAGAGAAGAGGGCAACCACAGCCCGGAGGGGGCCAAGCAAAGCAGAAAGACAAAGCAGCCAAAGGAAAAGGTGAGGCGCACCAGAACGCGCCCGGGAGGCCGGCCCGCCCGACCCGGCCAAGAAGAGCACGCACACGCAAACACGCACGGGACCCGGGCGTGGCGTCCTCCGACCCGCAAGGGGAGGTGTCGGCGTCCACACGAAACAGCCCCGGTGCACCGGCCGAGTCCCCCGTCGAACGACGAACGGTACGGGAAACCGGACGCGTCAGTGACCGGGTCCACACGCCAACCACCGCAGCGCACGCAGCCCAAGACCGACGCCGGAGGGACCCGCCAGGGACAACCCCATCGCGGGGCCCCGAACGGGTACGACGCGGAGCGAGCCCAGCGTCCCTGCCTCGGCGGGGGCCAGCGGCAGGCACAATGAGCCCGGTTCTCGGCCGGCCTCCGCGTGCCCCGCGCAGCCGCCCAGTAAAGCCGGGGGCGCAAGCTCCCGGGGTGGGGAAAGGCACCACGGCGTCGGGAAAGCCGACCGGAGCACCGAGAGCGACCGGACCGGACGAGGCGCGGCGCACCACGCGGGGCCACAAGGCACGCCAGAGAGGCACGCCGCCGGCCACAACCAAGGCACACGGACAGGTGCCAAGCAGCGACGGCCGCCGGGTGCCACAAACCCGGAGAGCACGCACAACACGCAACGAACCACGGCACACGAACAGGTGCCGGGCAACAGCCAACCCACACACCACAAACCCCAGCCAACGAGGAACGGCAACAGCAGGGAAAGAGAGAGGGGCAACCCCAGCCCGGAGGGGGCCAAGCAAAGCAGAAAGACAAAGCGGCCCAACCCAGCCAAGCAAAGCACGCACACCACCGCCGCAGGCGGACCCCAGCCAGGAGTGGCGGGGACCGCCCACCACCAGCGGCAGCGAAACCCAGCCAGGAGTGGCGGGGAGTAGCACACAGGAACCTCCGCCAGGAGTGGCGAGGGACCCCAACAACACACCACACACCACACACCCCCGCCGCCAACGGTCCCCAGCCAGGAGTGGCGGGGACCGCCCACCACCAGCGGCAGCGAAACCCAGCCAGGAGTGGCGGGGAGTAGCACACAGGGACCTCCGCCAGGAGTGGCGAGGGACCAACCACACCACACACCAGCCACAACCCCAACAACACACCACCGCCACACACCACACACCGACGCCGCCAGCGGACCCCAGCCAGGAGTGGCGGGGACCGCCCACCACCAGCGGCAGCGAAACCCAGCCAGGAGTGGCGGGGAGTAGCACACAGGAACCTCCGCCAGGAGTGGCGAGGGACCAACCACACCACACACCAGCCACAACCCCACCAACACACCACCGCCACACACCACACACCACCGCCGCAAGCGGACCCCAGCCAGGAGTGGCGGGGACCGCCCACCACCAGCGGCAGCGAAACCCAGCCAGGAGTGGCGGGGAGTAGCACACAGGAACCTCCGCCAGGAGTGGCGAGGGACCAACCACACCACACACCAGCCACAACCCCACCAACACACCACCGCCACACACCACACACCACACACACCGCCGCAAGCGGACCCCAGCCAGGAGTGGCGGGGACCGCCCACCACCAGCGGCAGCGAAACCCAGCCAGGAGTGGCGGGGAGTAGCACACAGGAACCTCCGCCAGGAGTGGCGAGGGACCAACCACACCACACACCAGCCACAACCCCACCAACACACCACCGCCACACACCACACACCACACACCACCGCCGCAAGACCCCAGCCAGGAGTGGCGGGGACCGCCCACCACCAGCGGAAGCGAAACCCAGCCAGGAGTGGCGGGGAGTAGCACACAGGAACCTCCGCCAGGAGTGGCGAGGGACCAACCACACCACACAACAGCCACAACCCCACCAACACACCAACGCCACACACCACACACCACCGCCGCCGGCAGACCCCAGCCAGGAGTGGCGGGACCGCCCACCACCACCGGCAGCGAAATCCAGCCAGGAGTGGCGGGGAGTAGCACACAGGAACCTCCGCCAGGAGTGGCGAGGGACCAACCACACCACACACCAGCCACAGAGCAAGCGCCAGCCGAGGGAAAGCAAAGAGAGGAACAGCCAGGCCCCCCCCCCCCCCCCCCAAAAAAAAAAAAAACAAAAAGGGGGGGGCGGGGGCTGCGCGAAACAGCCCACAGCCACCAAACCGCCCGCCAAAAACACACAAGGGGGCCAAACCCCCCACCCAGAAGGTACCGAAGACAGGACCCCCAAACAGGCACAGGGGGACCACCCAGCCAAAACCGGCAACACCAAGCCAGGAACAGCGGCCCAGCGGGAAAAGGGGCACCAAAACAAGCAGAAAAAAAAAAAAAAAAAGAAGCAAGCAGCCCAGCCCGAAAGAAAGGAGACGGGGGGAGAGACCACAAGGCCCGGGACAAGGACATCCAGCAACGGGAAAAAAAGGAAAAAAAAAAAAAGCGCAAAAAACACAACCCGACAACCAAGCCAAGAAGGGCGGGGCACAGCCGAGACCCGGGCCCAGCACGCACGCCCACACCGCACACCGGAACCGGAAACAGCGAGGGCAAGGGAAACGCGCACGAAACCACACAGGTCCCGAAAGCAGGCCGACACCAAGGCCCAACCACGAACACCACAAACGGCCGGCAAAAGAGGGACAACACCACAAACCGAGCCCAAACACACCCACCCAAGACCCCAGCCACAACGGGCAGGGGCAAACAAAACCCACGACCAACCGCAACCCGGACCCAACCACAAACGCAAGCCAACAGTAGGAAACCCAGTGCCCACAGCCCGGGCACTGAGGCAGCCCGTGCCATGCAGGTGACCCGGCCAAACGAGATCCAGAGCCCGGGGGTAAGGCTGCATCCTAAGGCCTGCGCTGCTTTGGGACTCGAGGCGGAGCGTGCGACACCCAAGCGCCTCGGAACCCTAGTACCAAGAACATGCATGCATGCCTTGGGAACGGGATACGCAAGGAAGTCCGGTGAACCCCTAGGGTTCCGCCCAAAGGAGGGGACGTGCGCAAGCACGGGGGCCCACCCTCCCGGCGAGACAAGCACGTCACGCTGGCGGCGATCAGCCCTCCCGGTGTAGCCCGGGGCCGCTTTGTTGGGGGCCAACAGTCAGGTCTAGCGGGATGTAAGCCGCCTCCCCTCTTCACGCGCGGAGCCTCTTCCTGTTCGTCACAGGGGCGACGCCAGGGGGAACCATGGGGCGCCTCTCCACGACCGAGTGCACCTACCTACCTACCTACCTATGTGTATAAACCTGCTTTGTCTATCTGCAGCCCTTCTGTGTTACACTGGATTCCAAAACCAATCATTGATTCGATCCACATCCTGTTCTTGCTCTACTTGCTGCTTTGGTTTGGGTTTTCAACTACAAAACCTGCAGGAATACATCAAAATATCTAGGGCATAATTCAAGGACATCTTTCAGGTAGCAGAGACAGTCCCTTGTGACCTTTTGAACCGACCCTGAGAAGAAGTGCAGCACAGAAGCTCAACAACAAGTTCATCATGTCCACGCCAAGCGTCAGGACCTGGCCCCTCAGAACTGTCCAAGTGCAAATGCGCAGCATGGCCCACCCTATGAGTGAACCACCTTACCGAGCTCCACATCATCTCAGTGGCGTATCTGGGGCCCAAGGAGATCCAGAACGCAGAAGGGCGGAAGAAAATAAAGGCCTTACCACCGAGGCCTTAGCAGCACACGGTGGAGACAGCTTCAGTCACCTCCACAGACGTGTAGCTGCCTCAGTATCCAGATCCAACTGTCCGGCTTCATCCTCAACAGCAATTGAAGGCCCTGAGGAGTATGAGGAACTGAGGAAGAAGATGGATGAGTACATCCTACATGAGGAGTACTATAAATCCATTCCTGGGGAAGATGGAGAGGAGCCATTGGCTGTACATGGATCCAGACCACGTACAGACCTAGGGTCCTACGCGCACTCTGGTCCCCTGTCCGACAGAGTCGAGACTGCATCCCTGCCAAGACGACCAAGACCTGAGTATCCATGTTGTCCAACCCCAAGGGCTCCCGGAGTGGGCCCGACTCGAGGCGAAGAACAACATCATCCAACGCCAACCTACGGTGCCCTGGATCATACGGCCGAGCTGTTGGCCAAACTCGTGTCTGGATCAGAAGATCCAGATGTGACGTCCCTATCGGAGGCCATTAAGGCTAAACTGGGTATTGCAGAACCCTTACCCGAGCCAGAGTTGCCCTCTCTCTCTCCAGGACTGAGTACCCTGGCCGAAGATCTCAAGAGATCAAGGGTCTCAAGGCTGTTGCCTAAGGTCACCTGCCCCAGCCCCTTTCACCCCCTTGCCAGGACAGTGCCTATGGCTGATCTACAGGACGTGCCTGTCACAGAGATTGACAGAAGAGGGCTGTCAGCCCTGGCACCTCTTGCCGGCGTGTCGCCTTCAGGCCTAACTCCGGGGGGTGGGAAGACGGGCAGACCAATTGCCCAGGCGAACATCCAGCTGGAACTGCCGGAGTTCGACCCCAAAAATCTGCCCGAATGGGCAGAAGAATTTGCAGAGTTCCTTTTGTTGACTGGCCAATCCCATGTGGATGTGGCCACCAAATGTTCACTGCTAAAACGCTCATGCAAAATTTTCTTTTTGCAAAAACAGGTGAAACAGATTGTGAAAACCTGTTCCACCTGGGCAGAGGTACTCCTGAGGTTGGAGAAAACATTCCCAGTCTATGAGACTGACCAAAGCGTACGCACACAGATCGAGGAGCTACTTATGCTCCCTGAGTTTCCGTCCGCTGCGCGAATTTCTGAATATGTGTGCGACTTGGAGTACTTGTTTTCGAGGATGAACGTGGGCTCCTACGGAGCCTCTGAGCCCCACCTGTGGCTCATGAGTAAGATCCCCCAACGTATGTGGGATGATTGCCGCTCCACCTCTGAGAGGAAGAGCAGGACCCACTGGTACGATGAACTGGTGGATCTCTTGATTGAGCTAGCTCTTGAGAGAGAGAATGACTCCCACATGCAGAAATTCCTCAAGAAGCATTTGGGACGAGGTGGTACCCCTACCCCCGAACGTGGCGAAGGGAAAGGGCATAAAAATCCCACTAACACCAACCAGGGAGTTGGTAAAGGGAGAGGTAACCTACGTGCCATGAATCAGGTTAAACCTGCTGCAGGTACACCCCCCCTGTTCTACTGCCGACCTGTCAATGACAAGGGGGGACCTTGTCATGCCTCTGACTGCGATCTCCGCAGTGGTTGTATGCTGCAGATGAAACGTCAGCAGCATACCAAAGATGGGAAAACTGTGACCCATCAGGACCATTTCAGGTGTACCATCACCTGTGGTTACTGTGGCAAACGTCGTCACTACGAGGACGAATGCCACATCAAGAAACGCGAGAGTGACAAACTCAAGCGTCAGGGGGCGGAGCGCCAGAAGACCCAGACGCCCGCCAGAAATCCCCCGAACGGGGATAAAGGTGGTAAAGGAGGTGGCAAGGGGGGTGGCAAGACTGGACCCCCTAACGCCCAGAGGCGCTCATCAGCGCCCGTTGCTACACCCACTCCTGCTGCTACACCCGCTCCCGCCGCAGGTGACCTCAAGGAATGCCCCCAAGGGGATAACGCTACCCCTGAGGGGAATAATTCCAAGAAGAGGCGCTTGGCCTGGATGGCCAAGTCCCTCATGGCTGCAGGGGTGGATGTGAAGTTCCCTGATGAGGAATGGGGGGGCGGCTCTGAAGAGGAGGACTTGGTTTTCTGGATCCTCGTGAAAATCAGGATCAGGTTTTTCGAGCGGGGCTTGATACCGGTGCAACACTTTCCATAGCGGCCCGGCGCCTGCTTAAGACTTTCAAGAAAACTAAGACCGTGGCCATAAGAGTAGGGGATGGGCGTACGATCCATTCCTTGGGGGGGGTCGATGTGACAATATGTCTGGGCGACGAAACCGTGACCCAACACTGCAGATTGTTGGACACTGACGCCTTTGACATCGTCATTGTCACCGACTTTCTACGAAGAAACCCCCAGGTAAAAATGCTGTCCCTACAGCGTCCCTATTCTTTGCACCGCGACTTTGGCAGTGGGCTATTCTCCGTACCTTTGGAGCTGTCAGGACGAAAAGAGTCTGGGTTGCGCTACGCAGCCAAGACGAACTAGCGTACTGAAAACTACCAATTGGCCCGTCACGTTCTTGAAAATGGACTGGCGGCCCTTCAGGTAAACCTGGATGAGATCCAGGTGTAATTGTTTGCGAGCCAACAACAGCACATCATTCAGTTGTACTGCTCGAAACAACTAAACAATGCTTTCCGTTTCTTCTGGAAAGCAATGGGCCTAGCGTATGCTAACCCTCCCTTCTCCCTACTCCTGAAGGTTCTAACCAAAATCGCTTATGAGGGAGGAAGGGTTGTTATGTGCACCCCTGACTGGGGTTGCTCTGGTGAACATGCTTACTGGCGCCGTATGCTAGATCGAATGGCCGTGCGAAGAGTGCAATACCCCGACGGCCCCATCTATGTGCCTGAGGACTCAGACACAGCTATGCAGGCCCCTGAGTGGGCCAGTTTCCTGTCCATCGTCGATGGATCTCTCAATCCTGTACCCCTGTGTGACCTAGACCAGGTGCTACTGAAAGAGGTCATGGCTGAAAATCGTGGCCTGACCCTTTATGATCTCAAAAATCGATCTCCTGAGCACCTATCTGCCACACTTACAGGGTGTGAGTCTCCCGATGACTATCTGGAACCTGCAGCTGTAAAAGAGGATGCTGACGACCAACTGTCTGAGATCGCCAGCACTATTCCCTCTGTTGATCCCAGCTGTGTTGACCTAAAACATAGTGCTTTCCTAGCCCAGCTGTTGCTAGAGGAGGTAGATCTAGAGTCAACCTCTGAACCCGCTTCCCCTGTTGGGAAGCCAGTGCTACACATGCAGCCTGTGCACACAGGTGAACCCGTGGCCCGGAGCGCTGATGCTCTGGCACGGCCTGCTGCTAATAACATGCCATTGTCTGATCATGACACTCAAGAACTCCGGCGGCTGTTGTACCTGAAGGCCGAGGGTATTGAGCGCCAAGAGCGGCTGCAATACCTCAGACAGACCTCGAAATCCTCCATCTGGTCTGAGGAGGACGATGAGTCCTATACGCTGCCTGATCCTGAGATACCTCTAGTGTATTCTCTACACTATGGGCGGCAATGTCCCCCTGAGTGGGACGATGGTACTGTGCCTGCCGAACCTGCTGATCGGCAGAAAAAGAAAGAACATGGAAAACGCAACCTCCATGCTGAGGAGCATTTCCTTCAGAAACTCGAGAGTCTTAACCTTGACCCCCGCCTGAAGAAACTGCTGATAACCTATGAGGAGGTGTTCGGCGCTTTGCCACCTCCCCTTTCTTGTAAAAAACTGGTCCAGATGGACCTGAAATTCAAACCAGAATTTGAAAAGACGCGAGTAAGGCGTCGCCCCTATCCCGCTCCACAGGAACAGGTTGAGGAAATCGAGCGCCAGATCCAAGAATGCGTTGATGCTAGCCTCGTTGAAGAGTACAAACACGGGGACTATCCCCATCACTGCAGTCCTTGTTTCCTTGTTGCCCAACCCGGGTCGACTGCCCTACGTCTTGTTGTAGACAATGGTGAGGTCAACAAGAAAGCCCAGAACCACTCAGGGAGTATTCCTAACATGGAAAACACCCTGGAGTGTATTGCCAAATGCAGGTATAAGACCAAAATGGACAATCGCTCTGGTTTCTGGCAGGTGGACCTAACCGCCGCAGCTCAGGAGCTGTTGGCCTTTATAACCCCTAAAGGTTGTGTCTTCAAGTGGAAGGTTAGGCCTTTCGGGGTGGCTAATGCCCCAGCGCTCTTCCAGGAGCTTATGAACAAATTTTTGTACATACTGAGGCGCAGGCCTCTAGTACAAGAGTTGATTTCTCGCGGTGCAGAAATGGAGGCTCACATTGACGACGTGAGTTTGGGTACTAATACCAAAGAGGACCACGTTCTTCTCCTCCGTGAATTTTTCATTGTCTGTCAAGAAAACCATCACCGAATCAAACTCGACAAATGTGAGTTTTTGAAAGAGGAGATGGAGTACTTGGGTTTCGACGTGGAATATGGCTGGTGGAAACCAGCCGCGTCTAAGATGCAGCCCCTACAGGACATGCAGATTCGCGATGACCCTAAGAAGGGTCTACACGATGTGAGGAGTTTTGTGGGCGCCTGTAATTTCTATCATCGTCACATCCACAATTTTACTTACTCCTCTGCACCCCTCACTGACCTGATCAAGAAAACTACTCCCTGGAGGTGGACCTCCAGAGAGGAAGAGTGTTTCCAGGAGTTGAAGAAGAAGATTACCTCCTCCAACTGCCTGGGAGTGCCCCGCCCAGAGGGCGAGATAGTCCTGATCACTGATGCCAGTGATGTAGGGGGGGGTGGTACGATCTACCAATGGCAGGAGCTTAACCCCGCTGAACTAACCCACTGCCATTATCGTACTACTGGACTGAACCGTGATGGTTCGTTGAAACATGACTATCCCACCAGTGAGTGGCAATTGGTACCACTAGGACACTGGAACTGGAAATAGAACCAAGCGCGTTCCAACTACAGCACCTATGACCAGGAATTCCTGGCCGGTATGTCGGTGGTATCGTCACAATCCCGACTCCTGGGAACTAACCCTATTGTCCCGCTGTGTGACCAGGAGCCTTTGAAGTCTTTTCAGAAGGGCCCACCACCAGAAAAAGCAAAGCTGAAACGGTGGTGGACTTACCTGCGCCACTTCAGACTGACGGTGCATCATATCCCCGGGATTAAGAATGAACTGTCTGACTATATATCGCGCAACAATTTCGATGCGCTTATTGGTGAGAGCTCTGAGGCGCTCGCCAAAGAGGCTTTCCAGCGTATGGATGTCCAGCTTGACCTGTCCATGCGCACTGCTGGAATCCTGGAGGGTTGGAGTCTAACCGACTATCAGTCAGAGTATGAAGAAATTCTCCAAACCCTCAGCACTGGTCTCGAACCCCGTGTCATTGACGGGCACCAGTGGTAAAAAAACAATCAGTACCTCTTCTACGAGGACCGAATTGTTGTGCCTGAGGCACGAACGGATGGGTGCATACAGTGGTCCCATCTCAGTTCTGGTCACACTGGCGCTAATCGCTCAGTGGACTTCTTCCGTGAGTGTTTCTACTCTAGTCTAACCCTGACTGAACTGAGGTCGCGTATGCAGACCACTGTGGATGCTTGTGGCTGTCATGCCAGCAAGCAGAGCGACAGTAAGGATAGGGGCCTGATCTCCAGCTTACCCATACCCTATTGTGCTAACTCTCTTCTCTACGTGGATTTCCGCCACGGCCTACCACGCTTTGGCGGCTATGATAGTTGCCTCGTGGTCACCTGTGGTCTATCTCGCTTCACCCGTGTGTTCCCTTGCAATAAGAAAATCACAGGTGAGCAGACTGTGAAAATGTTGGTCGAACAATGGTTCGAACCCTATGGAGCACCTAAGCAGGTGCAATCTGATGAAGATGTACGCATCCGCAGTGACACTGGGTGGTACAAACGAGTGCTAAATGCCCTCAACGTGGAGGTAACCACAGGTGTGCCCTATACCCACACGTCTAACCCTCTCCGTGAGAGACAGAACCGTGTGGTGGAGCAAAACTTAAGAATCCTGATGAAACAGGAGCGCACCAAGGACTGGGTACGCCTAGTGCCCTGGGCAGTGCTGTCGATGAACTCACAGCGGAGCTCTTCTACGGGTTTCACCCCCCACGAACTGTTCCATGGAGGGTGACCTGCTTGTTTCTTCAAAACCCCCTTTCCTGAAGACTTCAAGAGCCCTGTGGGAGATTGGCTGGAACACAAGCAGTTTCTGGCTAACCAGGCTGGTACTAACCTGAGGCACATTCGTGACCGTGAACAGAGCCGACGGAACCGCCTACGGCGACCTGCCAGCTTCAAGTTTGGTGACCTTGTTTTGGTACACCATTCACGCCTACCCTCCTGGCCACGTAACTGCCTACAGGACCCTTACTTTGGACCCTATCGTATCATCAGGATAGATGGATCCAGGATCCATGTCAGGTGCAGTCCACGTCTAGGTGGTGAACTGCTGTGTGCACCTAAGCAGTTGAGGCACTATCACTCCCCTGACCACTTGTCTTGGGATGAGTGGCGCCTCAGCGACAGTGAGATTGAACATATAGACCTAGAGAACGCTGCCAGTCCAGAGGAGGCAGACGAACTCGAAGAGATGACTGCCGATGATATGGCAGTCGATGGTTACTACGTGGTAGCAGGTATTGCTCGCCACGAGTATAAACAGGGCTGGAAATTCCTTACCCTGTGGGATGGCTATGGGTTGTCTCAGGCGACCTGGGAACCTATGTCAGCCTTCATACAACCAGATCGGAGTATCAACCCCATCTTCCGCACTTACCTCGTTGAGAACAACGAGGGGCAGCTCCTAACCCGTGCTGAGACTATGTCCCAGCGTAAGAAGCGAAACTAATCTCCCTGTGTCAGTCTACTGACAGGTGCAGTGAGCACTCTTCTGCAGACGTGCCTGTGTATGGGTGTAAGAGCAGTTGTCACAGTTGCCCCGCATTGCATCGCAGGACAGGACCGTTAGCCCCCCGTGACAACCACTCCCTGGCCGAAGGCCATTGGTTTTCTTTTTACAGACTACTGCTTACTGAGCACTGCACTGACCCTGTCTGTGCCCTGCAGACCCATGCCCATGGTTTCCAGCGTGAGCCAGGTGGCCGCTTATCATGATTGCAGCCACCCAGCGAGTGTGTGCCTTGTTGACCATGTGTTGCATGGGTACTGCCCTAATGTAATGACCTTGGAGAGCCAACGAAGAACGGTGGCTTACTACACCAGGGGGGAATGACAAGCAAGGTGTTATGAGGCAAGGTGTGTCTTCCCTCCTTGCGGACAAGCGAGCCCACAGTTAGGACCCCTGACTGGTCCAGACCCATGGGGTTCTACCCTTCCTTACAGGGTTTACCATACCCCTAAGTGTGCTACGTATGTCTGTATGTGTCTCACTTCTCTCCCCAGCGTGGCTCCCGGAGACCGGGCTTCGCTGACGTCGGACCGAAGGTCCTAATCAGGTACTATTACCACTCTTATGGCGCCCAATTTCTGTGCTGGCGCCTATCCTTGGGGTAAGGCGGCAAAAGCCCTACCTACTAGAGGGGAGGGGTGGCCAAGTGTGCTAAGGGCATACAAAACGCCCATTTTTGCTACAGGCCAAAAGCTAACGCACTCCCCTGCCCACGAGGAAAAGCTCGCAGGACAGGAGACACCACTACACTGCACTCACTAACGCCAGCACCGGCCTTCGAAGGCAGGGTGAGCACTCATCACTTGCACTCCACTCCTGCCAGGCCTGCTGACCCTAACCCCTACACACGCTACTTGGGGCTGCTGTCGAGGAAGTCTCGGGCCCTAATGGCCCTCCTGTGAAGAAGACAAGAGAACACAGCGCTGCTAAGCAACTGTGGCCTAACAGGGGACGCCACAACGCGTTTCCCCTGCTAGGGCTTGGAGGGAAGGGGTGCTCTCGTTGCGTGCACAGCGCAGATGTCGTTAAAGTCGAACTGCCCCCGCCAGTCCTGGCTGAGGCACAGTCATTTGATTTGTGATCAGCGCCCCTGTTTTGCTGGGGCAGAAAAATGGATAGCCGCCGAAGGCAGCTGCTGCGTGCACCAATCACCCTTAACCTCTCCCACCTGTACAACAGAGGCAAATGAAGGGGTGTTTGCGGCGGAGGAACCAGGCCACACTCCACGTATTATACGCTTCTCAGTGAGACCTATAACACACTGTCCGCAAACACGCTGACGGATCAGCTCCCCTGTCAAGCAAGCACGCTTTAAGAGACTCCTCAGGTTCTCTTAAAGAACGTACCGAGGAGCCTCTGGGTAACCTAAACAAGGTTTACCGTGCGCAATTCGCGTGGCCTACCCTTTAATGCATCATGTGCACGCAGGGAAGGGAGGCGAAACCAATTCCACACTGACTCAACCAGGAGGTGAGCTCCTCCTGGGCTAACCTACCTCACTCACCATGCATCGTGTGAATGCCGAATGAAGCGAACACAAAACAAGCCTAAGCATTTTAAGCAACTCTACTTCAACGCCACGGCCACACACACGAACAAACGCTTTCTTTACTTACCTGTGAAGAAGAAAACAAGGGTGAATTTGGGGTACAGGTAAGGCGTCACAGCGTGTGAATGCCTCGATTAGGCACATGCATCGCGAGCACAGCGCATATTCTAACCCTATGTGCGCGCTGCGCGCTCCATTCGCATCGCATACCTTTCATTCCTGTTTTGACCCGTGCAGAGCACGAGGAGGAACACCCGAACCCCCAACGAACACAGCGTTGACAACCCTAACGTTTTGACGAAACAACCAACACAAACGCAATGCATGCGTGTGGGATGACACTGACATACCTGAGATGTGGGTTGTTGACCTGCTTTGTGGTGTCGGTTGAATTTGAATACTTTTCTCTGAAGTTTATAAATATTTTGATGCAACTGTGCAAAAGTTTACTTTGAAACTCTAAAAACTACGGCTCATACCTTCTTTTTCAAAAGCCGTTTACGCTTGCGCAACCCTTTTCTTGGAATCCGTTTCTTTGCGCTTGTCTGCGACTTTGAGCTATGTGTAAAAATGACGATTTCCCGCGTGGTTTCCTCAAATTTTAACGATTTCACTTGCTAAATCGCAACCCCTTCCGCTCAACCGCAGGAATCACTCCCTGCTGGTTACATTTTCTATTTTTTCCAGGTCCTGGAGGTTTGTGTCCTCCATTGGGAGTATTGCTCCGCCCTGGCCCTTGGTCAGGACGTTTACTAAAACGCTGTTTATACAGCGATAGCCGTCCGCATTAGAGCGTTCGACTGTACCCTAGTGGGCAAGCACATGTGCTCTAGGGAGGGAGTCCTGGGTTCAAACCCCACTACCCCCAAAGGCGTTTTCCAAAGGTTTTCGTCGCACGCCGGCGACTTTTGAGGAATGCCCCATCGAAGGGACATCATTCACGGTACATTACACTGTTTTTCAAGGGTACCTACAGTGTGATAGGCTTCCATTAAGTGATGAGGATGTTTTTTGTAAGTTTAATGCATTTTCTGAGGTAATTTTGGGAATATTTGAGCCTTGGTCCTACTAGCTTAGCTAACTAGTACTCCAGGGGGGAGTAAGAAAAAGTCACTGCCATGTCTTTCTTGGAGGGCTTGATCCAGGCCAAGCCCCCCTTAAAACCCTTTTGTTGATGCTAAGACAAACTTAAGTGTTTTTATCTCTCTTTTGTTGCCTAAGGTACACTTTCTCAAAGTAACTAGGGTTGTGACCCTAGCCCCCCATGAAGTTCACCCCTACCACTCAACTGAGCGGAGATACCTTCCTTCATGGAGGATATACCGAAATAAAACAGGCATTTCATGCTTTAGGCCTTGGAGGTTAAGCCTAGTGGTCTCCCACCCCAGAACCCCTATACTCAATTGTTTCTACCACTTATTGTGGTCCTACTTTGTAACTGTTTCTAAATTCAGTTGCTTGGCCAAGTCATTCTCTGTGTGGTCCTGACATCTATGCCCCACATTCCTAACCAGCACCATTTCACCCAAAGGAGTGCACATGAAGTGCCTATTGCAACCTCTGATGGCAAGAGTCAGACCAATTTTCATATAAAATCTTTTGTATTATCCATTTGTGATTGAATCTATGTGTATAAACCTGCTTTGTCTATCTGCAGCCCTTCTGTGTTACACTGGAATCCAAAACCAATCATTGATTCGATCCACATCCTGTTCTTGCTCTACTTGCTGCTTTAGTTTGGGTTTTCAACTACAAAACCTGCAGGAATACATCAGAATATCTAGGGCATAATTCAAGGACATCTTTCTATGACTAGCCGACACCCTCGTTCAAAAGCTACGTCATGCAAGGGGTTGGGAGACCATTGAGACACATGGCACTCACTATCGGAGGCTCCTCCTTGTGGCTGTTAAGGCATTTCGAAGCTTTCGCAAGGAGATTGTAATTTCCGCACGGACCTCCGAAATGGAGCCGTTGGTGCGATGTATAAATAATTTTGTGCGACAACACCTCCCCCATTTGTCCTACACAAGCATTGCTCTTGTGCATGGCGCATGGAGTGCCCCCATGAACCTTCATACTCATGGCCACGACGATTGTGCTCTCACCGGCGGAATCACCATTGGTGATTTCGATGGGGGTTACCTTTTCACGACGGGGTATTTGGGTGGGGGGGAAGTCAAGTCCCGTGCATGGGCACATTTGGGGGAGCGACTCATATGGGGATGCTTGGTCGATGCAAGAGCTGGCGTCCTCTTCAATGCATATCATTTGCATGGACCTACGCGTTGGCGTGGGGAATGCTATGCTATTGTATGCTACACGAGTGCATGGTGGGCACGCGTGAGGCCCGCGGTGCGACGAGGAATCCTTGAAATTCGGGTTCCATTGTGGTGATGACATGTGATTCCAATGATGGAGGATGTGTCTTTGCTTGTATTATATGTGATTTGTAGTGCATTGTCCACATGTGCTCGCATTGCGCGGATTCTTTTTTTTTTGTACTACGGTGCGCACCGCGCGTAGCACGGTGGTTGCACATGGTTGCACAAGGTTGCACAAGTGCAACCGGTGAAATTGGGGGGTTGCACACACCAATGGGGGTAGAAAAGAAGCGGTTTTAAAGTTAAATATTGTGGTGTGTGATGGTAAAAAAGAATGGTTCACCTCCCTCTACAACCTATTCATCACAAGCAACCCGTGGAAGCACGGTCCCTTTTGTTAGGATGGCATGTCCAAGGGGTTGGTTGTGCAAGAGGGCGGTTGCACAACCCCCGCATTGGGGATATTTTTGGGGGGTTGTTACATGGGTATGGGACACATCTTTGGGGCATGTGAGAGGTTTGGGTCATAGTACACTAGTGGAATATGCCATGGGATGTTCGGTGGCACCCAAAAACCACCAAAAAAGAGGGTGAAATGAAAGTTTTGGTTGGGTGTGCAAGGGGTGTGCAAGTGGCCTATGACACACTTTATCACAGGGGTTGCACAGTAGTGCCGCCATCTACATGGGCAAAACGGGTTCAAAGGGTCAGGCACACTGCTGGTTGGTGAGGCACACTGGTGATTGCTCAGGCACACTGGTGATTGCTCAGGCACACTGGCGATTGCTGTAAGACCGCCCCATCTTGTTTGAAAACCATACAAATGAAATCATCAACAAAGCATGCAAAAATATCAAGCGCCACACACAAAGAATTCACATGTGAACTGAAGCTGACTATCTATCGGCAACACCACCGCTCAATGAATTCATTAAGGTAATCAAAATTCAGAACTCTTGACGCTGGACTTCATTGCATGGTCGGTCTTCTGTCATCGCAGCTGCTTGACGGGTATCTGTCTGTCACTGACCGCGACGAAGAGTGCCGTGATGGTGATCGTTGTGATCGACTGCTTGGTGCTTCTGACCAGTCCCTCCCGCTCCGAAGGATAAGGCCTGAGGACAAAGCAGTTAACAACTACTCACAGACTACAGCAGAGTTCTTGAGATGCATACTCATGTCCAGCGAGAAGAGGCATCAGCAAGCAACAATTTTGGATGGTTCAGGCTTACGGCTTGGCCACCCCTCTCCCCTGTCGGCGACCAGACGGGTACGCATTGGCAAGGTTGTCCAAGTCCGAAGCTCATTACTGTGTACCAGCCCGCCCAGACTTTTGGCAAAGCCCAAACCCACAAATGCTGTTGGACATTCACCAACCCCAATACCACCGGCAAAATGCCTTGACCAGGCGCTGACCCTGAGTCCCCCATAATGGCCTACCCTACCTGGAAACCCACCCAGCCTAAAATTCTCACAGACCCATGCTAGGGTAGGACACACACTAAAGAAGCTCTGGCCCCGTGGCAGCAAACATACTGGGCACGCTCATCCTTTTACCATGGTCTGGTTGCTGGCTGCATGAGGGCGATCTGGAGCGGCGTTGAGATTTCCGGCTTCTTGTCTCTGATGAGTCTGTTCTCTGGCATCCTGCATGATACTCGCCGGCCGGGACACCATTGCGGCCTGAGGACAAAGCACTTGACCGCTACTCACAGATCACCATGATGCACATGGATGCACATGAATGAGTGCATTCTTCAACGATGCACATAAATTTGTCCCTCCCTGCTCCAAGAGCCTCACCATGAAGACCCTTTGTTGTTGCTCGCCTAGCTCCGAAGCTGAACAAAACATGCAAATATCAGAGCCCTGCCACCAAACATACCATCATCTGAAGGAGATGATGGCCTACTATCACGTTCTGGTTGATATGGCTGGACCCCTGGGTCGTCGCGGGCGTTGGCATGAGTTCCCTTCCCGGTACAACATTGTTGTTGTATACAAGCCGGCTAAGGACAATGATGTCGCACACGGGATGAGCCAGTGGGCCTACCCAGCGGGGCTGGCGGATGACACCCAATTCTGTGGTTCGAACGCCGATCTCAAGGGGTATGAGGACTGGGAAGCCCAAGAAAAGGCCAGAAATGATGCCCTGTATGATTGGGATTCCATATCTCGCGAAGGGAGTGAGTCTGGACCCCCGTGTAGCTATACAGCCAAGTGTCATGGTCACTGCAGCGGGTACAGCAATCTGCGCGCAGCCAGCCACTACCCCTGCTTTCATTATGAGTGCCCCAGCCTGAAAACGGCCACTCAGGATAAGCTGGATGTCCAGAGGAGAGCTGATGCTCTGCTCCGTCCGAAATACAGGGCCCAGGTGACTCCGGACTCCCTTCCTGCTTATCCGCCACTCACTGCGGACCCCCCTTGGTGTCCTGATTGCCCGGATCACCATTAGATTAACACGTGTGGTGTCCTGAACCTCCTGCACAGTGATCCTGATGATCCTGACTGTGGTTCTGAGGCTGAAGAGTCCGTGGGTCGTCAGTTCTTTAAGGATCCAGACGTCCATGGTCTGGCCCATGTGGTGAGGGAATCTCCTCAGGCTCCGCACGCCCTGATTGCTTCTGTCACTTCGGTCAATGTGCCCCCACCGTGTAGTATCCTGTATGAGGAATGTGAACCATACTACGCTGAGGACCCCAACCTGAAAGTCCTGCTGGACTAGGGTATCAAAAAAAAACATTGAGTATGGAATCTACCGGTGGCATGAACCACAATGGGGATGCCCCCATATCAGGTTGGATGGTAAAGCAGTGGTTCCTGCGGCCATCCTGAGCAAGGTAATAGAAGCAGTGCACTACTTTGCACATCCAGGCAACCCCCAAAAACCGTGGAACTGTTCAGGCGACAGTTCCATGTCCGTAATCTGTCCGATAAAGACCTCCGGGACGGAGTGAAGGAGGTGTGGATGCCTGTGTGGTATGTGCACAGTTCAAGGCACAAAGGGGCCCACATGGTGACTCCTGTAAGCCCTTCCCTGTGCCCTCCCATCCCTTTGCATCAGTTGCAATGGACTTGTACCTCTGCTCGAAGAGAAACATCCTGAAATAGGCGTGCAGGTGGATTAGGCGATGGTTATCGTGTCTCGTTTGACCTCCTGGTCAACCAAGAGCAGTGGAAGAGGGACAACAGCTACCTCTGGCACGAGGACCGCATCGTGGTACCCAGTGACAGAGTCCCAGCGCTACTGAAGTGGACCCATGAGTCCAGCGGTCATGTGGGTGCTGACCGTACCCTGAGGCTATTCAAGCAGTGCCTCCACACTATGTGGACCGATGACCAACTGCGGAAGACCCTCCAGCCTATCGTGGACAACTGCCCGTGTAGGTCCTGCAAACATGGGGATATCAGGGACAGGTGTCTCTACTCCACCCTACCCATCCCCCACTGTGCTAAAAGTGTTCTCTATGTGGACTACATGGAGATGCCGAAGTTTCGGTGCTACGACCTTGCCCTCGTGGTGACCTGTGGGTTGATCAGGTTTACCAGGGTGTTCCCATGTACCAAACACATTACCAGGGAGGAGACTATCAAGATACTCCTGGAGGAGTGGTTTTGTGTCTATGGCGCGCCCAAGGAGATCAACTCAGATGAGGACGTACGGGTACGCTCAGATACCGGCTGGTACAAGAGGGTCCTGAGATCCCTCAATGTCCAGGTGTCTACGGGGATCCCCTACTCTCACACGAGCAACCCCCTATGTGAGCGACAGATTCGTGTCCTCAAGAAAACTGTTATGATATGGTGCAAAACTGAACGCACCAGAGA
Source organism: Eutreptiella sp. 'Long Island Sound 2002' (assembly GCA_964036045.1). NCBI lineage: Eukaryota > Euglenozoa > Euglenophyceae > Eutreptiales > Eutreptiaceae > Eutreptiella > Eutreptiella sp. 'Long Island Sound 2002'. The sequence continues at coordinate 65,323,038 of OZ038383.1, read as the reverse complement.
CTGGTTGAGACTACTCCCCATCATATCCTTGATGATGAACTCCCGAGAGAGTTCGGGGACCGGCTACTCGCCCCATGAGCTATTCCTAGGACGCCCGGCGTGGTTCCTACATGCTCCCTATCCAGAGGATACCCATTCTTCTGTGGGTAACTGGGTCCAGGAGCAACAAGCAGAGGTGGACAGGGGCAAGGCTATGCTCCAGAGGGTGAAGGAGCGTCAGAGGAACAAGCAGAACAAGCACCGGGAGCCTGCTTCCTACCAAGAGCGGGACTGGGTGCTGGTGCATCACAGCCGACTACCCGCCTGGCCACCAGCGATGACCCCTACTTCGGGCCCTACAAGATTCTATCTGTGGATGGACACCGTATCACAGTGCGGTGTTCTCCCCGACTAGAGCGGACCCTGGTGTGCGCTGCTCAGCACCTGAAGCGTTACTATGATCCTGAAGACCTATGTGGGGGTGCCGCCGTAGACCTACAGGGGGCTGCCAGCCCTATGGAAGTTGAAGGGGACCTCCCCGACATGAACGCAGAGGAGATGCCTAAGAAAGGCTTCTCACTGGTGAAGTCTGTACTACGCCACCCCTATTGCCAGGGTTGGCGTTTCCTCACCCTCTGGCAGGGGCTTGGAGTCGAAGAGGCCACCTGGGAGCCCTTCTCAGCGTTTGTTCTACCTGAAGGACGCTAAACTCAGTTCTGGTAGACTACTTGTCCCAGAACAACCTTGGTGAGCTGCTGAGGCTCGCTGAGACGCTTGCCTCCAAGAGTAAAGCTAGGGACTGAACCTTACCCTTACCTGCCTAAGTGTATGTGTGAGTGTGCTATTCCTAAGGTCCTGAGAGCAAGCCGCAGAAATGGTGTCCTAATTATACCCAAGTCTGCACGCTTGCTAAACCCGGCGGATGTGTTACCGGTGCCACGGGGTACGCCCGGGGTCCCTCCGCCCCTAAGCGCCCAGTTTATGTGCTGGCGCAAAACCTTGGAGGAATACGCAGCCTACGAGTCAGGGTATTGTTTTTCCTACCTACCTGCCTACTACAGGGGAGGGGTGGCCAAAAGCTATGAAGGCACGGAAACGCCTGTCTGCTATGAAGGCCAAAATCTAGCCTAACCACTGCCACTGCCCACCAATCCTGCTAAAACTGCAGGAAACGGGTGGGACAGTGACACACACACTACAGGTCCTACACACTCTACAGTGGCACCATCCTTGGTGGGTGAGCACTTGCTCAACTGGCTCAAGCCCCCACTCAGGACTACTACGCTCTACTCGGTGGTGATGGTGAGGATGTCACGAGCCCTAATGGCTCACCTGTGAGATGGCAAGAGAACAGAGAGCTACTAAGCGTCTGTGGCCTAACAGGGACGCCACAACGCGTTCCCTGCTAGGGCTTGGAGGGAAGGAGTGCTCTTTTGGCGTGAACGGCGCAGATGTCGATGGAGTCAGACTCCCTGCTCTACCACAGGCAGAGGCAGAGTTATTTGTTTGGTGTGCTCAGAGCCCTTGTTTAGCAGGGCAGAAAAAAACAATCGCTGCTGCACCAATCACCCAGACCTTCTCACCTGTAAAACAGAGACAAATGACTTCGATTTGAGACGGAGGAACCAAGACAGCCTCCACGTGTTATACGCTTCTCAGACTGCCCTATAATACACTGTTCCCAAACCCAGGTACAAGCAAGCAAGCTTAAGGAACTCCGCCCGTTCTCTTATAGAACGTGGGTTGGAGCCCCTGGGTCACCTAAATAAGGGTTTGACCGTGCGCATCACGCATGGCCTATCCTTTAATGTTTCATATGAATGCCCGTCCACGCACGAGTTTTGCAATCACCTGTACCAATCTCACTTCCACACCCAGATCACGAACTCTACCAGGGGTTGGCCCCTGCTGGGCTTACCTACCTCACTCACCGCTGGAGGGAGAGAGCAAGGTGGAGTGGAGATCGAAACACAAGCGAGCAAATCGTTTATGCATATGTGTGTATGTCTAATCACCCTGAACTTTCCTTCACTCATCTGCAATCTTCCAATCTATCCCTCTATTGTGCGTAAGCGGTGCTACACGGCTCGGACACGGAGACACGAGACGAGCTATGTGCATGCTGCATACCAGACGGGCACACCTGCAGTTGATACCTGATTCATTGAAGTCTTTTTGTTGATTCTTGGATTCTTTGATTTTTGATTCTTTCTGTCAGTGTGGGTGAAATCTCGATGTTTATTTATTTATGTGTGTCTCGTCATTTTCTTCATTATATGTGACATACGTTTATAATCTTATTAAATCTTTGTTTTCCGGCGCTTCGTTAGGACCCGCTCCTGCGCGCCGTCCTTTTCTGCGTGGGAATTTCCTGATTTAAAAAATCAGGGGATGACCACAAATTTTATAAAAAAGTGCATCTGATGCACAATGGGATTCTGGTCAGGTATGTGCTTTCAGAAAAATTCTAGGACGTTATTTGACGGACTTAGGTGTTGTCGTTTCGCGTTTGCGTGGATTCGTCCCTCCTCCTTCCATTCCTTTGTTGTACAGATATCCTCACGAAGCCTCCCTGAGTAGGCCGCTGTTCAGGCCAAAAAGCAGCAGCAGGAGACTGAACCAGAACCCAAGACCCCACCAAGGGGCAATTTTAATTTAATCGTAGCACCCTCGCCCCAGGATCAGGACAGGTGTCTCCATCAAGTTCCCGGAGACTCAGATCGAGCGTCCTATGAGAGTAAGGCGTTGGGTTGTGTCACCCTGCAGCTTGGAGGGAGGGATGCTTTTGCATATGGTCTTTGCATGCCCTATTCTAACCATACCAAGCCACAGGAACCCCTGCAGCACCATGAGCGCTGAAGTTTCTGTTGGAAATTGTCATGAACAATGCAGCAAGAGTCGCTGGCCATGTTAAAGCGCTCTTTTCCAGTGTTAGGGAAGCTATAGGTATTTTAAAGTAGGTGTGGAAACCAAGGAAAGGCCAAGAAAAAAATCCCTTTTGCCTGAAAATGCGACAGTGGTGGCCACCACAGCACAAGGGGGGAGTAAGAAAAAGTGCTTTTCCAATGCTTTAGGGTATACGTTACTTGTATTAGAGGTGCTCTAAGCACTCTTGCATTTTTATCTTAGTATTGGCCTAACCAAAATGGGTGATAACACATTTTGACCTATAGAACCAAACACCAAATCAGGATGTTGTGTGGACCCCTTAGTCCCCAAGCAATGTGCACTCAAACGTCGTTTCCTGGGTTGACTGAGGCACTGATATACTGAGGCAGAGCCTATGAAATTCTCTATGTTTTCTCATGAATTCTTAGCTATCCTAGTGGTATTAACCCTAGGGGCTGGGGTACCTCTTTTTGAGAGGTCCTGGGTTCAATACCCAGTCAGCCTATCTAAGTAAGAAGTTCCCATGTGACATGGCGGTTACCTCAGCGCCACAAGCCATGCCACCTCAGCACCAATGGGACCCAAAAACAAGGAGTGCACATCTCAAGATTGCACTATGGAGAGTGTGTGCCCTTGGGTCAGTGTTTCTCAATCATGTAAAATATTTCAACCTGAGTTGCATTGAATGTTTATTGCTGTGGTCTATTGTTGATATCCCTCTTTATCTAACTCTTTGTGACTGCAGCCCTTCATGCTTTGATCCTGTTTATCTTCTACTTGCATACTACTCTGGTTCCGGTTGCACTTGATTGGTTTTAAATCACCAAAACATTTTCCATATTAAAAACAAGCAGCAGGATCCCATCACCAGGAGCAAGCAGCAGGAGAAGTACATCAAAAACAAAGTGCTGAAAACACTATTAAACCTTCTGCCCAAGGCCAGGGGCCCTACCCAGGGACAGTGGTGGTAGCGCTGGACCCACATGCAGCCCTCGGAGCTGCGAAAGTCGGCCCAGGCAGAGTCCGCCCTCGAGGGCCTGGTCCACCGACCCGGCAAGGGGTGGGTGGAGAACAGCCGCCTCCAGCCGGCGGTGGGCTGGATACCACAGGCTGCATGGGAAGCCATGCTGGCTAATGCGCTCCATCCCCAGGGAATCCACTCCTGCTACCTCACAGCACCCCAGGATCATCTGTATGTCCTCAGACGTCTCCGGGAGACCCTTCAGGAGACGCGAAGAGAAGGAAGGCGCCTGTGGGACATCACCCCAAGCCCAACGCTAGGCACACACACCCCCTCGCCACCCCGGAAGCGTCGACGCACAGACACCGGCAGCACCCACAGTACCCCGAAGCCCCGCGTGCGACACAGCATGACGTGCCTGACCCCCTAGCCTGCGGCATAATGACCTAACCCCAAGGGGAGATACTCCCTGGGTCGCGCCAAGGCCGCACGCTGACGACGCTCTCTGCCAGCCCAAGATCCCGCGCACCCGCCGGAGCCGAGCCGACGACAGCGAACCCGCCATCCAGCGGAGTCGCCCAGGGGCCGACCCAGCCAGATAGCCCGCCCAACGTCACCTTCTACAGTGGCCCATTGCTACCCGCTACCCAGCAAGCCACTGCCGCGGAACGTGACGCCGAACCCCGTCCAGAGGAAGCCAAGAGAACCAGAAGCGGATGGACGCCAACGCGCGCGCCAACGGGCACCGCTACGCCCAACAGCGCGGAACCCCAACCCGCAGCTGTCAAAACCGCCCGACCCGCGAGTGCCGCCCTGCCCCTGCCGAAGCCTAATCACGAGTCGAGGAACCCGAGCCACACCCCGTAACCTCTGACCCTTGACCCCTAACCCAGCCCGCTGAGGGTGCGCAGTAGCTGCAGCGCACACCGACAGCCCACACGACCGCCTAACCAGCCAGCACCAAAACACAAAGAGACAGCTAACCGGCCCTGACCCGCACTCATGTACATCGAGACACACCGCCGACAAAGCACCGACAACGCACACCGCAAGACATAACACTACTGCATCGCTGCACCAGTTGCCCATGCCTGTGCCTGCGTTGTGCACGCGGCCCCTTTTCCATAAAAAAAACAACAGATACAGAGCAAAGCAAAGAAAAAAAAATCAGGGGGGGGGCGGAGGGGGGAGGCAACAACCAACAGCACACGCAAACCACACACATCGCGTGCATCGGTGAACAGGCGCCAAGTGGCCCAGGACACCGCACACACACATGCACCGAGGGAAGCAAAAGGAAAGGACACAACGGTCTACAACCCCGGGGTCGGACGCACTGGGGCGACCAAGCCGACCCACCGGGCCAATAGCAGGATCGGTACTCCAAAGCCACTGGTCCGAGCCTTGCAGGGCTGCTTTGGGGACCATGACAAACGTCACCTGAAGCCATGGAAGCAACTGATGACAGGCGAGCCGGCACACAGCCCAGGAGGTGGTGGCCTGCCAAGCAGCGAGGCCCTGCAACTCGAGCCACAGGGGTGAGGCGATCGTACTGTGGACTCGCGGGAGCAATACACCCTGTGGTGAGAGATACTCCCAGAGCTGCTGCCCACAGGAGGGGGCCTGTGACGCTACCCACGTACACATGTGGGGACACCCTCCAACCCGGGAAACCTGGATCAGGTGGCCGCGACGCTGCCTTCGCAAGCACCTGCGGGAGCGGCTTAAGGAGCACCTGACCTAGGGCAGTGGGAGGGACAGGACGTCTTCTGGTTAGACCTTCCTCCTGCACTGTCAAAGAAGGCATCCCAAGCTCCCGAAGATACCTACGTACATACCTTCTTCTTTGAGAGTGGTCGCCAACTTGGTCCCCGGCGTTGAGCTCGGGTGGGGGCTGGAAAGCCGGTGCGGCCACCTGTCTTTCATTGGGATCAGGCACCAACTCAGATCCTGTGTTGGTCTGGGGAGGAGAGTGTGGAAAGCGTTTGGCCGTTTACGACAATTTCACACCCACCCGTCCCATCCCTTTGTATGTTTCGGGTCGGGCATCACCTGGTGGTTCTTTCCGCCTCATGTGGTACACTGAGCTGGGAAGGACAGTGTTTAATGTCAGAGAACCCCCTAAAAACTCTGCCTATGTCCTCCACTACTCATCTTTTAACCGCCTCTCTTCAGGTCAAAACCTATACTTTGTTTCCTACAACAAGTCCTCATCCCAATTTCCCCGAAACCTGAAGTCTTTGGGAAACTTCAGGGGACTGGCCGCATTTTTTTGGTCTTTTGCGTTGATCAGAAGGGAATTAAAATCTCTCCATATTTTTCCGTTAAATTCACAAATGTACAGGACCTGGGTTTTGGCTTCGGCGCCTGTGTGAACCGGCGTCGCGCCCGTTTGCGTAACTACCGCCAGTTGGCGCCCGTGCGACCAAAATCGCGGAACAATGAACTGGCCTTTACGCAAATTTAACAAAGGCCAGGGACGATGATTCGACTTCACTGTTGCTTCATTCATTATCATAATTATACAGTGGAATCCAAACCCGCGAAGCGGTGAATTAAAAATTGAAGACTGTGCGTCGACATGATGCCTAGGCAAAATACGAGGCTGAGTAGGTCATGGAGCGTCACCGGCACCCTACGGTGCCTCTCTTTCCCCTTGCCCCTCATTGGACTAGTCATGGCATGTCATTTCAATGCATTTCATAGGGTCACTTCAGCAGGGCATATCTTTAAGCAACCTTTTTTGTAACATTTAAAGTGAACAGCATAGGAACGCCACAAATGTCTATTTGGGTTGTATGTTATGTGAACTTGTGAGTTGCAAGTAGATTCGAAGTTATGAGTGATTTTTTGAGTTTGGATGATGAAAATAGGATTCCCACAATACAATGAATTGCCCCATGAAAAGAAGAGTATACTCCTCTTCCCATTGTGTACCCGGACCAAAAACACCTTGGGTCAATGTATTTTGACGTTTGGAATTCATTTCATCACCATGGTGGGTCAAGCCATCCATGGTGGGGCTGCCATCCATGGCCCAAAAGAGCCACTATGGGAGCTTCGTGCGAGGAGCCATTGTGTCGGAGTTTGTTCTTTTGTTTTGACATGGAAGTCCGTGCATGTCTTCAGTGCATGTATGTGTCTCATTCAATGGATTTTGAGTTCGTGGCCAAGCAATACATTAATTTGAGTGACTTAGTCTTGAGCAGACGTTTTTTATGTGCTCAAAGTTTGACATCATATCCCTGAGATATCATGGAGCCGGAAGTCAAGTAAAAGCTCATTCTGTATGTCCTTGATGCAAGAAGCCGGGATATTAATGAGTTTGAGTAGCTTTGAGCACCAAACACCTTTTTTTTTAAAATAGTTTGATATATTTTCAGCTTTTTTCGCTATGTCATTTTCATGTCAATTTTCAGTCATTTTTCGAAGAGGCTACCAGGGAGCCCTTCTCAGCGTTTGTTCCACCTGAGGGACGCCTAAACTCAGTTCTGGTAGACTACATGTCCCAGAAAAACCTTGGTGAGTTGCTGAGGCTCGCTGAGACGCTTGCCTCCAAGACTAAAGCTGGGGACTGAACCTTACCCTTACCTGCCTAAGCGAATGTGTGAGTGTGCTATTCCTAAGGTCCTGAGAGCAAGCCGCAGAAATGGTGTCCTAATTATACCAAAGTCTGCACGCTTGCTAAACCCGGCGGATGTGTTACCGGTGCCACGGGGTACGCCCCGGGTCTCTCCGCCCCTAAGCGCCCAGTTTATGTGCTGGCGCAAAACCTTGGAGGAATACGCAGCCTACGAGTCCAGGTATTGTTTTTCCTACCTACCTGCCTACTACAGGGGAGGGGTGGCCAAAAGCTATGAAGGCACGGAAACGCCTGTTTGCTATGCAGGCCAAAATCTAGCCTAACCACTGCCACTGCCCACCAATCCTGCTACAATTGCAGGAAACGGGTGGGACAGTGACACACGCACTACAGGTCCTACACACTCTACAGTGGCACCATCCTTGGTGGGCGAGCACTTGCTCAACTGGCTCAAGCCCCCACTCAGGACTACCACGCTCTATTGGGTGGTGTTGGTGAAGATTTCACAAGCCCTAATGGCTCACCTGTGAGATTGCAAGGAGACACAGAGCTACTAAGCTTCTTTGGCCTAACAGGGACGCCACATCGCACTTCCCTGCTTGGACTCGGAGGGAACGAGTGCTCTCTTGGCGTGAACGGCGCAGATGTCGATGGAGTCAGACTCACTGCTCTGCCACAGGCAGAGGCTGAGTTATTTGTTTGGTGTGCTCGGAGCCCTTGTTTAGCAGGGCAGAAAAAAACAATCGCTGCTGCACCAATCACCCCGACCTTCCGACCTGTAAAACAGAGACAAATGACTTGGGTTCGAGACGGAGGAACCAAGACAGCCTCCACGTGTTATACGCTTCTCAGGCTGCCCTATAATACACTGTTCCCAAACCAGAGTACAAGCAAGCAAGCTTAAGGAACTCCACCCGTTCTCTTAAAGAACGTGGGGTGGAGCCCCTGAGTAACCTAAACAAGGGTGTTACCATGGGCACCACGCATGGCCTACCCTTTAATGCGTCATATGAATGCCCGTTCATGCACGAGTTTTGCAATCACCTGTACCAATCTCACTTCCATACCCAGAGCACGAACTCTACCAGGGGGTGGCCCCTCCTGGGCTTACCTACCTTACTCAGCGCTGGAGAGAGAGAGCAAGGTGGAGTGGAGATGAAAACACAAGCGAGCAAATCGTTTATGCATATGTGTGTATGTCTAATCACCCTGAACGTTTCTCTAATCATCTGCAATCTTCCAATCTATCCCCTTATCGTGCGTAAGCAGTGCTACACGGCTCAGACACGGAGACACAAGACAAGCTATGTGCATGCTGCATACCAGACGGGCACACCTGTGGTTGATACCTGATTCATTGAAGTCTTTTTCTGGATTCTTGAATTCTTTGATTTTTGATTCTTTCTGTCAGTGTGGGTGAAATCCCGATTTTTATTTATTTATGTGTGTCTCGTCATTTTCTTCGTTATACGTGACATACTTTTATATTCTTACTGAATCATTGTTTTCTGGCGCTTCGTTAGGACCCTCTCCTGCGCCCTGTCTTTTCCTGCGAGGGAATTTCCTGATTTAAAAAATCAGGGGATGACCACAAATTTTATAAAAACGTGCATCTGATGCACAATGGGATTCTGGTCAGGTATGTGCTTTCAGAAAAATTGTAGGCCGTCATTTGACGGATTCAGGTGTTGTTGTTTCGCGTTTGCGTTGATTCGTTTCTCCTCCTTCCATTCCTCTGTTGTACAGATATCCTCGCGAAGCGTTCTGAGTCGGCCGCTGTTCGGGCCGAAGAGCAGCAGCAGGAGACTGAACCAGAACCGAAGGCCCCACCAGGGGGCAATTTTTATTTAATCGTAGCCCTCTCGCCCCAGGGTCAGGACAGGTGTCTCAATCAAGTTCCCGGAGACTCAGATCGAGCGTCCTATGAGAGTCTGGCGTTGGGTTGTGTCACGCTGCAGCTTGGAGGGAGGGATGCATATGCATATGGTCTTTGCATGCCCTATTCTAACCCCACCAAGCCACAGCCAGTGTTAGGGAAGCTATAGGTATTTTATAGTAGGTGTCGGAACCAAGGAAAGGCCAAGAAAAAAATCCCTTTTTCCTGAAAACGCGACAGTGGTGGCCACCACAGAACAAGGGGGGAGTGAGAAAAAGTGATTTTCCAATGCTTTAGGGTATATGTTAGTTGTATTAGAGGTGCTGTAAACACTCTTGCATTTTTATCTTAGTATTGGCCTAACCAAAATGGGTGATAACACATTTTGACCTATAGAACCAAACACTAAATCAGGATGTTGTGTGGACCCCTTAGCCCCCAAGCAATGTGCACTAAAACATCTTTTCCCGAGTTGACTGAGGCACTGATAAACTGAGGCAGAGCCTATGAATTTATGTATGTTTTCTCATGAATTCTTAGCTATCCTAGTGGTATGCACCCTTGGGGCTGGGGTACCTCTTTTTGAGAGGTCTTGGGTGCAATACCCGGTCGGCCTAGCTAAGTAGGAAGTTCCCATGTGACATGGCAGTGACCTCAGCGCCACAGGCCATGCCACCTCAGCACCAATGAGACCAAGAAACAAAGAGTGCACATCTCAAGATGGCACTATTGAGAGTGTGGGCCCTTGGGGCAGTTTTCCAAACAGTTTTTCTCAATCATGTAAAGTATTTCAACCTGAGTTGCATCGAATGTTTATTGCTGTGGTCTATCGTTGATATCTTTCTTTATCCAACCCTTTCTGACTGCAACCCTTCATGCTTTGAACCTGTTTATCTTCTACTTGCATACTACTCTGGTTTAGGTTGAACCTGATTGTTTTTATATCACCAAAACATTTTCCATATCAAAAGCAAGCAGCAGGATCCCATCACCAGCAGCAAGCAGCAGGAGAAGTACATCAAAAACAAAGTGCTGAAAACACTATTAAACCTTCTGCCCAAGGCCAGGCCCCTACCAAGGGACAGTGGTGGCAGCGCTGGACACACACACAGCTCTGGGAGCTGCGAAAGTTGGCCCAGGCAGAGCCCTCCCTCGAGGGCCTGGTACACCGGCCCCGCAAGGGGTTGGTGGAGAACAGCCGCCTCCACCCGGCAGTGGGGTGAATACCACAGGCCGTATGGGAAGCCATGCTGGCCAATGCGCTCCATCCCCAGGGAATCCACCCCCGCAACCGCCCAGCACCCCAGGACCACCCGTATGTCCTCAGACGCCTGCAGGAGACCCTCCAGGAGACGCGAAGAGAGGGAAGGCGCCTGTGGGACATCACCCCAAGCCAAACCCCAGGCACAGACATCCCCTCGCCACCCTGCAAGCGTCGACGCACAGACACTGGCAGCACCCACAGCACCCCGGGAGCCCCGCGCGCCACATAGCATGACGTGCCTGACCCCCTAGCCAATGGCGCCACCACCTAACCCCAAGGGGGGATACTCCCTGAGTCGCGCCCAGGCCGCACGCCGACGACTCTCCCTACCAGCGCAACAGCCCGCGCACCTGCCCGAGCCGAGCCGACAACAGCGAACCCGCCATTAAGCGGAGCCGCCCAGGGGCCGACCTAGCCAGAAAACCCGCCGAACGTCACCTTCTACAGTGGCCCATCGCTACCCACTACCCAGCCAGCCACTGCTGCAGAACGTGACGCTGAACCCCGTCCAGAAGAAGCCAAGCAAACCGGAAGCGGATGGACGCCAACGCGCGCGCCAACAGGCACCGCTACGCCCAACAGCGCGGAACCCCAACTCGAACCGCCTAACCCGCGAGTGCCGCCCTGCCCCAGCCGTAGCCTAATCAGGAGTCGAGGAACCGGAGCCACACCCCATAACCTCTGACCCTTGACCCCTAAGCCAGCCCCCCGAGGGTGCACAGTAGCCGCAGCGCACACCCACAGCCAACACGACTGCCTAACCGCCAGCACCAAAAAGCAAAGAGACAGCTAACCAAACCCAGCCTGACCCGCACCCATGTACATCAAGACACACGAGCCGCAGCCCTGGGGCGCGGCCGCCGACAAAGCACCGACAACGCACACCGCAAAACACAACAACACTGCACCGCTGCACGCGGCCCCTTTTCCATAAAAAAAAACCACAATTACAAAGCAAAGCAAAAGAAAAAATCAGGGGGGGGGCGGAGGGGGGATGCAACAACCAACAGCACACGCAAACCGCGCACAGCGCGTGCATCGGTGCACAGGCGCCAAGTGGCCCAGTACACCGCACACGCATATGCACCGAGGGAACCAAAGGGACAGGACGCAACGGTCTACAGCCCCGGGGTCGGACGCACTGGGGCGACCCAGCCGACCCACCGGGCCAATGGCAGGAGCGAGACTCCAAAGCCACTGGTCCGAGCCTTGCCCTGCCGAGGCTGCATTGGAGACCATGACAAACGTCACCTGGAACCATGGAAGTAACTGATGACAGGCGTGCCGCCACACAGCCCAGGAGGTGGTGGCCTGCCAATCAGCGGGGCCCTGCAACTCGAGCCACAGGGGTGAGGCGATCGTATCGTAGACGCGCGGGAGCAATACACCCTGTGGTGAGAGATACTCCATACGGCTGGGCCGCTCCCAGAGCTGCTGCCCACAGGAGGGGGCATGTGACCTTACCCACGTAGACATGTGGGGACACCCTCCAACCTGGGAAACCTGGACCGGGTGGGCGCGACACTGCCTTCGCAAGCACCTGCGGGAGCGGCTTATGAGGCACCTGACCTAGGGCAGTGGGAGGGACAGGACGTCCCCTGGTTAGACCTTGTTCCTGCACTGTCAAAGGAGGCATCCCAACCTACCGAAGATACCTACCTACATACCTTTTCCTTGAGAGTGGTCGCAAACTTAGTCCCCGGCATTGAGCTGGGGTGGGGGGTGGAAAGCTGGTGCGGCCACCTGTTTTTCATTGAGAGCAGGCGCCAACTCAGATCCTGTGTTGGTCTGGGGAGGAGAGTGTAGAAAACATTTGGCCGCTTGGGACAATTTTACGCCCACCCGTCCCATCCCTTTGTATGTTTTGGGTCTGCCATCACCTGGTGGTTTTTTCTTCCTCATGTGGTACACTGAGCTGGGGAGGACAGTGTTTAATGTCAGACAACCCCCTAAAAACTCTGCCTATGTCCTCCACTACTCATCCTTTAACCGCCCCTCTTCAGGTCAAAAACTATACTTTGTTTCCTACAACAGGTCCTCATCCCAATTTCCCCGAAACCTGAAGTCTTTGGGAAACTTCAGGGGACTGTCCGCATTTTTTTTGGTCTTTTCCGTTGATCGATAGGGAATTAAAATCTCTTCATATTTTTGGGCGAGTTTCCGTGAAATTCGGAAAGGTACAGGACCTGGGTTTTGGCTTCGGCGCCTGTGTGAACCGGCGTTGCGCCCCCTCGCGTAACTACCGCCAGTTGGCGCCCGTGCGACCAAAATCAAGGAACCATCAACTGGCCTTTACGGAAATTTAAGAGAGGCCAGGGACGATGATTTGACTTCACTGTTGCTTCATTCATTATCATAATTATACAGTGGAATCCAAACCCGCGAAGCGGTGAATTAAAAATCGAAAACTGTGTGTCGACATGATACCTAGGCAAAATACGATGCTGAGTACGTCATGGAGCCTCACTGGCACCTTCTGGTGCCTCTCTCTCCCCTTGCACCTCATTGGACTAGTCATGGCATGCCATTTCAATGCATTTCATAGGGTCACTTCAGCAGGGCATATCTTTGAGCCACCTTTTTTGTAACATTTAACGTAAACGGAATAGGAACGCCACAAGTGTCTATTTCAATTGTATGTTATGTAAACTTGTGGTTGCAAGTAGCTTCGAAGTTATGAGTGATTTTTTGAGTTTGAGTGATACAAATAGGATTTCAACAATACGATGAATTGCCCCATGAGAGGAAAGATACACTCTTCTTCCCATTGTGTACCCGTACCCAAAACACTTTGGGTCAATGTATTTTGACGTTTGGACCACATTTCATCAACATGGTGGGCCAAGCCATCCATGGTGGGGCTGCCATCCATGGCCGAAAAGAGCCATTTTAGGCCGTGGAATGGACCCACTATGGGAGCTTCATGCGACGAGCCATTGTGTTTGAGTTCGTTTTTTTTGTTTTGACATGGAAGTCCGTGCATGTCTTGAGTGCATGTATGTGTCTTATTCAATGGATTTTGAGTTCGTGGCTAAGCAGTACATTAATTTGAGTGACGTAGTCTTGAGCAGATGTTTTCTTCATGTGCTCAAAGTTTGACATCATATCCCTAAGATATCATGGAGCCGGAGTCAAGTGGAAGCTTATTCTGTATGTCCCTGTTGCGGTGGAGTGGGATATTGAAGAGTTTGAGTAGCGTTGAGCCCCAGACATCTTTTTTTTGTAAAATAGTTTGAATCATTTTCAGCTTTTTTCGCTATGTCATTTTCATGTCAATTTTCAGTCATTTTTACCCAATCATGGGCTCACTTTGCGGGCTTCGTTCTCGAAGCCCATAGGAAGTTTGAACCCAATTTCTGTTTGTGCATGTTCAGGAATGTGTCGTCGTGTTTGCGGTTTTGTGCATGATGTGCGGCCATGTACTAAGGTTTAGTATCAAAGAGATGAACTTCATTTTCGACCTGTGAATTTCATGACCTCACTTGTTGTGGCCATGGGGATGGGCTACCATGGACATTTCTTCAAACTATGGATCCATCAGGGCCTGGTTGGTCACTACTATGCATATATGTTCCAGTTTATAACCTGTCAACGTGCCGCTGCTCGCTTCAGTGGAATTGTGGCGCGCCATTTTGAGTTAATTTAAAACCTCGGAGAAATTACCCAGCATGCATGTCCAATTTTTGCCTGTGTATGTGCTGACGTGTTGAGCTCAAAACTCCACGCCATCGTTGAGTTCTGACCCAGGCATTGATTTCTCCAAGAGCCCTGACTCTCTGGTGTGCCAACAAAATTTGTTTGATGAATTCTGATCCGCATGTATCTAACTGCAACCGCATCCCCAAAACTTCTTTGAGATCCAGAATTTCACGAGTCCACTTCAGGGACTTGGCATGTTGGGTTCTTCGGGTAACGTTCCGTTGTTTTGTGACCCTGACTCACTCCAGAGTGTCTACTCTTGGTATTGAGACTTGTTTTGGTATGCTTCATACCATACTTAAGTCATTTGAACCTAATTTGCCAAGTCGATGGCATAGTGGTTTTACATGGCTCCAACCAGGTCTATAGAGAGCCTTGAGAACCACCCTGTCATGTGGTCACGTTACAGGCTAACAGTCAAACAGCTATGAGGAGTTAGACCTTGGGGTATTCTCCTATGCTTCAATGTTGCTCTCTACGCTGCCTTGAGCATTTGCATGAAGCTTACTGGTACATAGGTTCACTATTTCGAATTTTCCCAGGAATTTGGTCAAAAGCTCCTAATTTCATGAGGTCACTTCAGGTCCATGGCAAAGCTAGGCCAGAGGTCAGTTTTGGGCCAGCTTTGCTTCAGCCTATGCTTCAATGGTGCTCTGCACGTTGCCTTGAGCATTTAGCTGAAGCTTACTGGTACATAGGTTCACTATTTCCAATTTTCCCAGAAATTTGGTTAAAAGTTCCTAATTTCATGAGGCCACTTCAGGTCCATGGCAAATATAGGCCACAGGTCAGTTTTGGGCCAGCCCTTTGTCCATGGCCCACCAGCAGTGTCTCTGGGTTGTATTTGGTTCATTGGACCCTCCACCGCTGATTGAAGGAGCCGTCCAAGTCCGTATGTCACTTCAATTTTGACTTGAATCCTCCGTGCAAAACATGCTCATGGAGCTGTTTTGAGGTTACTAAAAATGACTTCAAAAAGTGTGTGTTGGAGTTTGCTGCTTTGCTCCAACGCCAAGGACAGGCAGGGTCAGCCCCTCTGAGACAATTAACTCCTCCCCACATCCTTCGTCGATGCACTTTATGGGACGTTAGGCTATCACTATGACTGAATGATTTGCATCCTTTTCGCCCTTGTCTTTCACTGTCGGGGAATTTCACCAAAGTGCGCAGCCCATCAGACTAGACTGGGCAGCGGCGTGGAGATTCTACCTCGACGGCCGGCAGCAGATGGAGGCCATCCCTGAGCCGACGGCGGGAACCCCCACTGAGCCCAACCTATGCCCCGTCTTCGCGGTCCACCAGATCCGGGCACTGGCGCTGGGTGGGCAGCTGCAGCCCGCCATCCGCACTGAGACGGAGGCCCGGGCGGCGCACGCGGCCCTGGTGCATGAAATCTTCAGTGCCCTCCGCAGCGCCCTTGTACGTGTGTAACCCCCCAGGGCCCTGACCCGCGACCAACCACAGGACCGGCAGCGACGACGCACAGCCGCACGCGCACAGCACGAGACCCACACCAGCCACGCGCAGGGAAGAAATAGGCGCGGCGGACCCGGACGATGACCGTCACGACAGCAGCAGCGGGGTCGGCCACGAACCACAACGACCCCAACCGGGCAGACCTCGCCCAACACTACCCCTCGTACAACCCAGCAACGTGCGGCCGCGCAACATGCTACGGCACTACCCGTCGACCGGATACACCGGCAGGGGCGGCGTCCACCTGCCCAGCACGCACAACGGACACCCAAGGAGTGGAGGCTAGCCTTAGCAGCCCACGGTGTCGGACGCAAATACGACCCCAGCGACCTCTTCCCACACCCCCCGGACGAGGGCCGCACTTCCCGGACCTCAGCGACCCGCCTGCAACAAGGAAAGGGGGCAGCGCCAGACCCGGGACCGCCATCCCACCTGACCCTCCTCTCCCACGTAACGGGTCCGCGAGGGGCCGGGCAATGGGGCCAGCCAAACACGCGGAGCCCGCGGCCAAACCGATGACCACAGGGGTGTTGTCGAACAGCGCACGCCACCAGATCCGAGCACTGGCGCTGGACGATTGACGGCAACCCGCAGTCCGCACTGAGGCGGAGACCCGGGCGGCACGCCCAGCCCTTGTGCACGCAAACTTCAGTAACCTCCACGGCGCCCCGGTGCGACGCATGGGACGCCCCCCCAGGACCCTGAGCCGCGCCTGGCGACAGGTCCTACCGCGACGACCCGGTGGCACACAGCCGCGCAACACACCCCAGCAACACCTGACGGTCGGACAAACCGATGAGACGGACGTCAACATGCCCGGCACATGCGACAGATGCCCGGAGAGTGGGGGCCAGCCTTCGCAACCCGTGGTGTCAAGCACGCACGGAAACCCCACGACTTCCTCCTACAACCCCCCGGGCGAGGGCAACGCTTCTCGGACCTCGCGACCCACCTGCAGCAGGGAACGGGGCGGCACCACGCCCGGACCTGTCCTCCCACCTCACCCTCCTCTCCCGCGAGCCGGATCCACAAGGGGCCGGGCAAAGGGCCGTGCCAAATACGCGGAACCCGCGGCCGGGCCGATAACCACAAGAATGTTAACGAACAACCGGCCAGAGTATTACCGTCCATGGCGAGCATCCGGAAATAAGTGCACTGCAGGGACCAGCGCGCACCTCTGCCGGGGAGTTGGGCGCCCGGGACGCGTAAAGTTACGACACGTATAACCTATGCGAATGGTACGAGGGGCACACCCCCCGCAGACAGTTAACAGCGTCCATGAGAGGGAGGGGGGCTGCAACATTACCCGGTACTCCTGTCCTCCACAACCCTACCCGGGGCATGCGGGGGGGCACAAGCTCACCACACGGGGCCGCGCCGACCCCCCTGCCAACAGGCACGGGTGTGTTACGCCGAGCCCAACCCGCCACGTCGGACCGAGCGTCCCGGCACCACAGCACAGGCCGAACCACCCTAACCATCCTAGCCACCACACCCGGCACCGTGACACAGACACGCTACCCCAATGACCCGCAACGCACGACACGAGAAGGTGCACGGCAGACAGACAGGCACGAGCACGAGCACAGCACCACCGAGGTGGAGTAACGCCCTGGGGCTCCCATGGGGAGCACAGGGACACACCGAGGGGGACTGGCGGGGCCTTGCCACTGACGGGGGTGTACATATGAGTGGCACAAGCGAAACTGGAAGTACGGCTACGGAGCACCACGAAATACCGGATAATGGATTGTGCATGCAACACTGCCAGGGCGGGGCAGGGAACAGGGCACCGGCAGGGGAAAACATTTTTTACAGCGGTCCGACCACTTGTCATGGCTTTTCTCCCCCGCGGCGGGCGGGCGGCGCACAGTACAAACGTACCGTGCCGGCCCCACACACCTGGCACCGACCAACATCGCAACAAGCGGCACACCCGCACACGACAAATCCGACTGCGCGAACGCCCGCTGCGACGACAAGGAACGAACGCCGAATAAACCAACCAAGAGGCGACTAACACAACCACACACCGCCAGAACCACTACAGCGGAGGCAACGTGACCGTAAACAGACCGCGCGCGCACCGACCAGCGCCAAGCTGGCAGGGCGTGCATGGACCGGTGCGAGAGCGACGACCAACGAGCTAGCGACACCGTAGCGAGCCGCGCCCCCCGACCACCATGGCCACAAGCACAGAGGAACACTGCGACTCTACCGCTGCGGACGCGGCCCACGAACATTCCCAAACTACACTACGCGACACTTGTACAAACCAAGACACCACAAACCGACGCAGACCCATACGTGCTAGCTAAACGGGCAGGATTCGACGATAAGACCACCGGCAGCAGCGCAACGGACCCCAAACACAAACCCGGCCGACAATGAGGCGGCCACGACAACCGCGCACCAGCCACACCACAGCTGCAGCCACCACTTGACCGTAAACAGACCACACGCAAGCCGGCCAACGCCGAACCAGCCAGGCGGGCACGGGTCGAAACAGAAACGGCGCCCAACAGGTTGGCAACACCATGGTGCGCCACGCCGACCGAGGATCGTACCCAGGAACACAGCAGAACACCACAACGCTGCCAATACAAACGCGACCAACCAACGGTAACAAACTACACGACACTACACTTGGACAAACCACGAAGCCACTGACCAGCACCGACACGGACATGCCAGCTGCATAAACAACATGCAGCGGAACAACCACCGGCAGCAGCGCAATGGAACCCACGCAAACCAAGCCGACCATGAGGCGGCCAAGACGACCGCAAACCAACAACACCGCAGCTGCAGCCGCCACTTGACCGTAAACAGACCACACGCAAGCCGGCCAACACCAAACCAGCCAGGCGTGCACGGGTGGAAACGGGAACGGCGTCCAAAGGGTTGGTGACACAGTGGTGCGCCGCGCCCGCCGAAGACCATGCCCACGAACAAAAACTGGCTCTATTATCACGCAACCGACCAACCTACATTAACAAACTACACGGCAATCGTACCATACGACCCACCAACCGACCACAACGACCTACTTCGAACCCCCGGTTCCCTGGGAGAGCGCAAGCTCGACCGAGTCAGGAGGTGTTAGTGTGCGCCACGGCATGCGAGTCCCGTAGCACGTGCTTCTTCAAGTCGCCTCACACCTACTGAAAACCAACCCAGGTGGGGGTGCCTGCAGGACAGGGCCTTTGGCCTGGCTCCGGGGGCCTGGGCCCCAGAATCTGAAGGTTGATGAGGATGTGCGGTGGGACCCTCCCCCACGTATCATCCGCCCGAAGGAGAGGAATGTGAGACTTCGGTCGAACATGGGTTACCTCTCTGGGCAGAACCCGCTGTAGGGGACTGCTCTCGGAGACCGCGCCCTTCCCCCATGTGGGGGAGCCGCTTTGTGGGGGCACGTGAAGTAGGGCCGTGGGTGGGTGAGCAAAAGCCCCTTGGTAAGTCCCCCCTGCGGGGCAACCCCAGTCCCGAGTTGACCTGCCTACCTACCTACTTGCCTTGAGCATTTAGCTGAAGCTTACTGGTACATAGGTTCACTATTTCGAATTTTCCCAGAAATTTGGTTAAAAGTTCCTAATTTCATGAGGTCACTTCAGGTCCATGGCAAATGTACGCCACAGGTCAGTTTTGGGCCAGCCCTTTGTCCATGGCCCACCAACAGTGTCTCTGGGTTGTATTTGGTTCATTGGACCCTCAACTTTTGATTGAAGGATCGGTCCAAGTCCGTATGTCACTTCAATTTTGACTTCAATCCTCCGTGCAAAACATGATCATGGAGCCGTTTTGAGGTTACTAAAAATGACTTCAAAAAGTGTGTCTTGGAGTTTGCTGCTTTGCTCCAACGCCAGGGACAGGCAGGGTCAGCCCCTCTGAGACGATTAACTCCTCCCCAAATCCTTCGTCGATGCACTTTATGGGACAATAGGCTATCACTATGTCTGAATGATTTGCATCCTTTTCGCCCTTGTCTTTCACTGTCGGGGAATTTCACCAAAGTGCGCAGCCCATCAGACTAGATACAGTGTCCTGATATCGTTGAGATAGACTGGGATATTTTGGGATCATGTTGGTGGACTGTGCCTCTTGGATGCTTGGGCACGGACGTATTTGAAAGCCCCCTACCGTGGCCAGGGAGCACTTGAATGTTAGTGACCTCTTATTTCTCAAATTTCCTGCTTGTGTGCCCTGATGCCTGCAGTAAATCTCAGGGCCCAGGTTGATTCGTCTCCCGCCCCCCTATGTGTGTCAGGGTGAAGGTCCTGGGCTCCCATAATTACCCTTGTCTCTGTATGGGACGCTGTCCACTTGCGCTGACTGCCTTTGTGCCACTTTGTCTTGTGTGCATACTGTTTTTGTGGTTGCATGATGTATCTCTTTTCGTCCCTTTAGGTACCAAAAGGGCTACTTTTGTGATCGCTGCGCTCACTCTGAGCTTCAGCAAGTTTCAGACTTCTTGTCCAGTGCCGTGCCTTTGCTTGTGATTCGCTCGCCTCAGGGAAATACGCCCGTACCGGTCCTGCTTACACGCAAGCTGGTAAAATAGCACCGGGGGTACTTGTAAAATACATTTGGCCGTTTAGGACAACTTTACAGGTAGTCACTCCCAACCCAAGCACACATGGCAACTGGGGATAAATACCCAGGCAGCGCAGATGGCAAAAATCAGTAGCGGCATTGCCTTTGAAGACCCCACCAACTCAAGGGGTGACGGGGCAAAGGCACCCATTGCAATTCATATTCGAACACTGGTACGTAGAGGACGACCCCTCCCTCTACACTTATGTCCTCGCCGTATGTAGTGGCAATGTTTCTTCATGTAATGTGCGCCAGACCAGTACTTTGTACTCTGTATACCTTACCATCGTGTGGACAAGGGCAAATCGGTGGGAAACCACCACGCCCGATGCAAAAGGGGAAAATGGGTTGTACCCGCGAACCGACTTGGGTTTGCAAGCCCTGGCCTATATATGAGCAAACGTTTTTAGCTCGCTGGCTTGGGTAACGGGTTAGGGACGATCGTGGTGTTGTGGTTTCAGTACCGGACGGCACTCCGAAACCTTGCAAGCACCACCATGCGCACAACCCGGCAGAGCCCTCTCGAAGTGCTTGCCACCTTGTCAGCACCGTTGACGGCGGGCGTCAGCGTGGGCAGGACTTACTCTTGGTGGTGGTAGGAGTGCTCCAGCAACTCCCAAGGATAGAGGTTTGAACCACATTAACGCCCCCGACAGAACACGTCCCTCTACAGCCCCAGGCTGTATGCCACGCCACCCCACCCCAAGAACTCTCAAGCCTCCAGCGGTGAGAGAGGTAGACGGTGGGGTAAACCTGCGGTACCGACCGCCCTGTTCCGTTGGGGATTTTTGGTAAGTGAGGGGCGAGCCGTGCATGCACGTTTCTTGTCCTGTCTCCCACGGCTTCTCGCTCTCTCATTCATTCTGCAAACAATAATGTATACCCCCATATCCGTTAGGTTTTTTTTTGTTGGCACGCTCATGATTGTGGTCATCAAGGTGGGCGAGGAGGTCAATGATTTGAGTGAAACTCTGAGTCTTCAAGTAATCTCGCCAAACCTTCTTCTAGGACGGTAAGAAGGTTTCAACGGGCTCCTCGGTATCCCAATCCTTAGTGTAGCCCTCGCAACGTACCTTGAGGATAGGTGGCTTGCCGTGAGTACGGTGCCCCAAAATTTTCTTCATGTTATAAGTGTCCTCCTCAAATTGGGAGGGAACTCTAGCAACCTCGTCCGTGTAATCTACAGGCACGGGGGAGCAGGGCGGGTTGACCGTTTTCATTAAACAATCAACGTGGACGTCCACGGGTCTCCGTTGGTCCACTTGAGGACCATAGAGGCCGTGAGCCTCCTCGGCCACAACCTCATAGGGCCCATCCCAATACAGGGAAGTCTTATCGCAAAGATTTTTACGTTGGCGACGGACCCATATGCGGTCCCCTTTTGAGAAATTGGGGGACATCCTCCTCCTCTTATTATACTTGTGAGCCCTTGTCTCTTGCACGCGAATCATAGCTCCAAGTGCAAGGGCAATAAGCTCCTCACACGGCTGGAAGTGGTGCGAAGCGTCTTGGGCAACCCCCTCAAACTCTGCAAGAGAGGCCCCATGGTACGGTGCAGGTGGTCACAGGCGCATGTCCCGGCGCCACAGCTTTCTGCGCGCGCACATTGATGATTCGTCTGGTTTGCGATGTATTGTAGATAGTCTAAGTTATTGCGATTTCATGTTGTATTGTAGCATAGCTTTGTGTTTTGTACTACAGAGTTTGTTTTAACGCGCGTGCATGTTTTGCTGCTCGGGCGTTGTCATGGGTACCAATTACGTTAGTGTTTCATGGTAGCAGAGGCTTATTCGTTAATGCAATCCTATGGGTACTGCCTGTTGCTCTGATACGCTGATGCGTCACGGATAACGACGCCGGTAAGCTACAGGCCTCGCTTCGTGTTCTGAAAGCCGCCAAGTCAGAAGAAACATTTTGTGGCCTGTCGCCCCGTGTTGCACGAAACAGCTGTCTGTGGTGAGGCAAGATTCCAACAAGCTTCCCTGGACATTTGCTTCCGTTGCATGGGGAACGAATATATCACTGTGTGACTCGGCATCGACAACCTTTGGCTGAGTCCCAGATTGTGCGAGGAGTGCGCCGACTCCAAGAGACTTCTGATGAGCTTGCTGAGTATGCTGCTTATGCGGCCGTGGGGCTGTTGGGTGATGAGGAAAGCGAAAAGGTCTGCAGGCAAGTATGGTATGTACTGCCAGAGGTTTCCAGTCATCTTGGTTGTTGGGTGTACTCAGGAGAGCTTGACTCTGAAAGTCTACATGCTAAATATGGAGTCGCCAAGTCCCCTGTTCTTCCCGTGAGTACGGGTAGAGCCGTGGCGCAAGTTCGATCTTTGCAGGCAGCAACGGCTTTGGAAGAGGTACCATCCTCAGTGGTTCCACAAGAAACTCGCAGTTTGACTGTACTACAGTATTCGACTCAAGTGACAGTGCAGGATCGGCCACATTTGCCTCCGGCAAAGAAGCTCTCCTGAGGCCAAGCGTAAGGCAGCGCAGCCTGTGTACGCAAAGCTTAGCTGAGGTGAGAACAGTGTGTGGTAATTCCTCACAAAGACGAAGCGGAAGAGAGGCGCTTGTGGAGGAGCGCAGAAAGTGCACAGCGAAGCGTGGACCGAAGCAGACAAGAAGCTGCGTGCGAAGCGGCGAAGAAGGCATTGAGCTAAGCGTTGAAGCAGGCGCTGAGCAAAGCGTTGAAGCAGGCGCTGAGCAGAAGAGAGTGAGTTGTCAACATTGCTGGCGTCTGCTCAGTACGTGCCTTTGTCCGTGGTGTGGATGTTGTTTGATTGTGGTATTCTTAAAGCGCTGGTCGTCTTCAAGTCCTGACGCTGCTCTGAATGTCAGGATGCAAATCGTTTGATGGTGAATGTAAAGAACAGGTCAGGTCATGAGGCGCCGGAGGCATCAGTTAAGTATACTTGTGGTTTGTGAGTGGTGCCAGTAGTTGCACCCCTGTTTTCCTCTGTCATTCTCTCCCCTTTTCTGCTGCAAATCACACTGCATTGTACGTGCTGGTCCGCAAGCCTTTGCGCTTTCAGTTTTTAGTCTCTGCCTTTATGTTGGCTGTGCTCAGCCATACTGCTCTGACACTCGGAGCCTATGTATATTGCTTTAGCATGTACTTTAGTTTGATTTGGCTGCAGTGCCACTCTTTGGGTGGTGCTTCTTCAATACGTGGACTTGTATGGGACCATACACAGTGAAGGTTTGTTGTTTTGGATGCGCTGTATGCGTATGGATGCCTGCTGTATTTGATGTTTCAAAACATTTGGATGTGAAACAGCAGGAAGTTTCAAACCCAAGCAGGGAAACAAACATTGGAGCTCACTGTAGTCTTTTCGAAATTTGAAGGCAACGTTCTATATAGCAAAACGGTAAACGCTTATTAAGAGTTTGGATTGTAGAGTGCACTCTAGTGGCTTTCCCAAGAGCCTCAAGCAGTTCATAGGCTTGTTTTCACCTCACCCCAGGCCACAACACCCTTTAGTGCAAGCAAAGACACTACAAGGCACCCTTAGGTCAGGCTGTG
This sequence comes from Eutreptiella sp. 'Long Island Sound 2002', assembly GCA_964036045.1. Lineage (NCBI taxonomy): Eukaryota > Euglenozoa > Euglenophyceae > Eutreptiales > Eutreptiaceae > Eutreptiella > Eutreptiella sp. 'Long Island Sound 2002'. The sequence goes on along the minus strand of OZ038383.1, from coordinate 65,299,196 downwards.
TATTTGCCAATGTACGAAAGTTTGAATGAGCCCATTTTCTGCATTATTGTGGGTGGTAGCACCCAACTCAGATTGTAAGTAACACCCGAAAGAAGGTAGGTGAACCATGGCCTTAAAAGAGTGGTCCAGTGAAACACCTGGTTGTACACTAGATCATATATCCATGGCCTGTGCCTCCAGGTCCACATTTCCCCTCGGATGGCCTAGGAAGGGAGTGCAGGAGGTCAGAGGTGCATGTTCCGGCGCCGCAGTTTTCTGCGCGCGCACATTGATGAGTTGTCCTGTTTGCGATGAATTGTAGATAGTCTAGGTAATTGCCATTTGTAGCATAGCATTGTCTTTTGTACTACAGGGTTTGTTTTAACACGCGTACATGTTTTGCTGCTCGTGGGTTATCATGGGTACCAAGTACGTTAGTGTTTCATACGGTTGTGTGTACCAAACACAATATCATTAAGCATATAACCTGAAGGACCTGTAGTCTTATGCCACACCCGTACAACGGCGGGTAAAACTTCTACCCAAATTAGTGCCCTTTTTCAAGGTAACGGCTTTGGCAACAGGACGCCTTAGCCACTTGCCATTATTTTCGGCTTTGCCGTTACCTTGGTGTCTACCCGCGAGACACATAGTCGAGCGGGCACCAATTCTAGAACAAAGTGTTTGAAATATATTGGCTCACAAATTGTGGCCAAAGGTTGGAGCATATCTCACGAGGGGCTCCGAACCTATCAACGCAGCGTTCCATTGACACATGGGCAGCTCTTCTCCCTGTTGGCCCTTCATCCTTGTCTTCATGACGAGGTTTACTAATAGGGATCGCGATTAGGTAGCTGGAAAGCCGGCAATCACATAGGAGCATTCGCTCATACTCCTCTCCATCAGGAGAGGTCGAGGGGTAGTGAAACACATCAAGCGCTATGGAGTCCATGGGCGTCATAGGTATAGGCAGAGGGGTCATGTTCCCCTGCTTGCATTTTGTGTCATGCGTGTGAATGGAACATGAGGGACACGTTTGGCATTGCAGTTTCACTGCTTTGTACAATCCCTCACCTTCCACACCATGGTTCATATTCTTCCAGTGTTCCTCCACACTGGAGGTAGTTGAGTGAAGTGCATCGTGGTATTTGGCCACCAAACGATGCACTAGCGACGTAGGTACACTCACGGTCCATTACTGACTAACTTGTTATCCAGCAACCTTTCTCCGTCCTGGAAAGTCCGATTCAAGGCATCTTTCAACATTTTTTTGTAGCATTCACAATTTCGGTAGTGTTTGGCCCAATATATCTGAAACACATTGGGAGCATCCTCCCCATGTATAGGTGTTGCCTTCTTATGGGACTTCCAAGACCTTTTGTACCTTGGCAATTCGCTCCAGTTTTCGAAGCTTTTACTTTCGCTTCTTCCCCTCCCCCACTGGAGCCGGAGCCCGAGGGGGTGGATTACACGGGGGCACCCCCTGAACCCGGGGCGCCGCGTTAGAGCCAGATCTAGTAACAACGGGCGCCACAATCGCCCGAAATACAAGGGAGCGGGCGAGTAGTTCCTCCTTCTCGGCTGCCATCATGTCCTGCACATCCCCGTCCTCTTGGACCGTCCCATGTTTGGACACATCGCCCTACACCGGGTTAGCAGGGTAAGACCAACGGGACAAGAAATCACCCACAGGGTTTACGGGCCCAGGGGTGTAAACCTCATGGACGTCAAATTTGGAGAACAACTCATGCCAACGTGCTTGGCGTGGAGAGGGACCGCCCAGGGTTTTAAGGTCCCCCGCAGGCCAAATTTCAAGGCTATGGTGGTCAGTACGGACATCCAGTCGCTTGTTCCGCACCGAACCATGCCACCTCAGAAGTGCCGCCACTGTGGCGTAGTGACGCGTTCCCGTGGGGGGCCTGGCCACGGGACGCTGCGGTGGACACGCGCAAGCAAGCAGGCAGGCAAAGCACTGCGCTCACAGGGGCATCATCACGCTCGTGTCATGTGACAAGGCGTTTCAGGATCCTTGCCACTCTGCAACGAGGGAACAAAATTTTGTACAGCAACACATGAGGATCTGTACACATGGGGTTAAGACTGGACTGGGGTAAGGGCATCTCAGGACAATGGACACTCAGTCCCAACTCATATCCCAATCCCAGGTCCGACCCTCCCAGTGGCTGGCAAGGGCGGGGGCTCAAACACAACCCATGCCCTACTCAGTCCGGACCCTGAAACCCTGCCAGTAGGGGCGGTGTCCCGCCCAGCCACAGGCGAGTTCCTGGGAGCCAAGAGGCTCCAAGGTGGCTCCCTATGCTCCCTCAACAGCGGGTCCCAACTTTCTTTCTCAGCCAGAGATAGGGCCCCGTTATTATCCCCTAGGAGTTGGTAGATGAAAATGGGCTGTTTCAGCCCAAACTGATATTACCTCCGAAAACTCCAAAATTGACCCCTCGTCCGGACCCGCCAGAGGTAGGGACGAGACACCTGACCCTATGCCCTTCGCGTATGAACTCCCCGGAGCCCTCACACGACCTAGTTCCCTCTGAGGTTCCGGCATCAGGGCACCAAGGGTTCATCAAGTGGGGTCATGATGCCAGAATCACCAAAACTGGCGTCATTTTCATGTGTGGGTCGTCCAGCCAGGGCAAGGCCAATGACTCACAGGATAGGAGGCAGGACCTAGGACCTTCATCTGAGTGCACAACTCGTAATTTGGTCCAGGCTCCATGTGGGCATAGAGATATGGGGCCGCCAATTGACCACACGGAAGGGTGAGATTGGGGTCCCAAAAGGGGGTCATTTTGGCTGCTCAAAATGAGCAAAAATCGGGGATGCCCTCAATAGTATATCTCCATGCCGGCTTGGAGATCGGATCTGCCATTCCATACGCGATCGACCGGGAGTCAGACATAGACTGGCATGCCCTTGGCACTCAAAGATCCCAATGCCACTAGGCGTGGTGACAATCCCAATGGGGTCCACAAATGCCAAAATGGCAAAATTGTCCACACTCACTTAGGGCTAGCACCTTTACGAAGGTTGCTCCGCTTCGCCCACGTGGTGTACGAACCCTGGTGACTGATATACATAACACCCATGTCATATATGGTCGGTTGGTCCATGTGTCCGGCGTGCACGAGGGGGCTGAACATGGTGCACGGCGGGCAGAAAATATGGAAAATTGCTCCAAATTGCCGAAAATGCGCACACTCATGGTTGGGGCAAATGAGGCACATACCTGACTTGGACCGGAGTGTGCCATAGGATTGGTATCAAGTCATATGCGTCCAACATATCTTTTGGGCGTCGCCCAAACCCCTCCGGTTTTGGGAATGGCAGGGTCGCAACACAATCTCATTAAGCATATAACCTGAAGGACCTGTAGTCTTATGCCACACCCGTACAACGGCAGGTAAAACTTCTACTCAAATTGGTGCCCTTTTTCAAGGTAACGGCTTTGGCAACAGGACGCCTTAGCCACTTGCCATTATTTTCGGCTTTGCCGTTACCTTGGTGTCTACCCGCGAGACACATAGTCGAGCGGGCACCAATTCTAGAACAAAGTGTTTGAAATATATTGGCTCACAAATTGTGGCCAAAGGTTGGAGCATATCTCACGAGGGGCTCCGAACCTATCAACGCAGCGTTCCATTGACACATGGGCAGCTCTTCTCCCTGTTGGCCCTTCATCCTTGTCTTCATGACGAGGTTTACTAATAGGGATCGCGATGAGGTAGCTGGAAAGCCGGCAATCACATAGGAGCATTCGCTCATACTCCTCTCCATCAGGAGAGGTCGAGGGGTAGTGAAACACATCAAGCGCTATGGAGTCCATGGGCGTCATAGGTATTGGCAGAGGGGTCATGTTCCCCTGCTTGCATTTTGTGTCATGCGTGTGAATGGAACATGAGGGACACGTTTGGCATTGCAGTTTCACTGCTTTGTACAATCCCTCACCTTCCACACCATGGTTCATATTCTTCCAGTGTTCCTCCACACTGGAGGTAGTTGAGTGAAGTGCATCGTGGTATTTGGCCACCAAACGATGCACTAGCGACGTAGGTACACTCACGGTCCATTACTGACTAACTTGTTATCCAGCAACCTTTCTCCGTCCTGGAAAGTCCGATTCAAGGCATCTTTCAACATTTTTTTGTAGCGTTCACAATTTCGGTAGTGTTTGGCCCAATATATCTGAAACACATTGGGAGCATCCTCCCCATGTATAGGTGTTGCCTTCTTATTAGACTTCCAAGACCTTTTGTACCTTGGCAATTCGCTCCAGTTTTCGAAGCTTTTACTTTCGCTTCTTCCCCTCCCCCACTGGAGCCGGAGCCCGAGGGGGTGGATTACACGGGGGCACCCCCTGAACCCGGGGCGCCGCGTTAGAGCCAGATCTAGTAACAACGGGCGCCACAATCGCCCGAAATACAAGGGAGCGGGCGAGTAGTTCCTCCTCCTCGGCTGCCATCATGTCCTGCACATCCCCGTCCTCTTGGACCGTCCCATGTTTGGACACATCGCCCTACACCGGGTTAGCAGGGTAAGACCAACGGGACAAGAAATCACCCACAGGGTTTACGGGCCCAGGGGTGTAAACCTCATGGACGTCAAATTTGGAGAACAACTCATGCCAACGTGCTTGGCGTGGAGAGGGACCGCCCAGGGTTTTAAGGTCCCCCGCAGGCCAAATTTCAAGGCTATGGTGGTCAGTACGGACATCCAGTCGCTTGTTCCGCACCGAACCATGCCACCTCAGAAGTGCCGCCACTGTGGCGTAGTGACGCGTTCCCGTGGGGGGCCTGGCCACGGGACGCTGCGGTGGACACGCGCAAGCAAGCAGGCAGGCAAAGCACTGCGCTCACAGGGGCATCATCACGCTCGTGTCATGTGACAAGGCGTTTCAGGATCCTTGCCACTCTGCAACGAGGGAACAAAATTATGTACAGCAACACATGGGGATATGTACACATGTGGTTAAGACTGGACTGGGGTAAGGGCATCACAGGACAATGGACACTCAGTCCCAACTCATATCCCAATCCCAGGTCCGACCCTCTCAGTGGCTGGCAAGGGCGGGGGCTCAAACACAACCCATGCCCTACTCAGTCCGGACCCTGAAACCCTGCCAGTAGGGGCGGTGTCCCGCCCAGCCACAGGCGAGTTCCTGGGAGCCAAGAGGCTCCAAGGTGGCTCCCTATGCTCCCTCAACAGCGGGTCCCAACTTTCTTTCTCAGCCAGAGATAGGGCCCCGGTATTATCCCCTAGGAGTTGGTAGATGAAAATGGGCTGTTTCAGCCCAAACTGATATTACCTCCGAAAACTCCGAAATTGACCCCTCGCCCTATGCCCTTCGCGTATGAACTCCCCGGAGCCCTCACACGACCTAGTTCCCTCTGAAGTTCCGGCATCAGGGCACCAAGGGTTCATCAAGTGGGGTCATGATGCCAGAATCACCAAAACTGGCGTCATTCTCATGTGTGGGTCGTCCAGCCAGGGCAAGGCCAATGACTCACAGGATAGGAGGCAGGACCTAGGACCTTCATCTGAGTGCACAACTCGTAATTTGGTCCAGGCTCCATGTGGGCATAGAGATATGGGGCCGCCAATTGACCACACGGAAGGGTGAAATTGGGGTCCCAAAAGGGGGTCATTTTGGCTGCTCAAAATGAGCAAAAGTCGGGGATGCCCTCAATAGTATATCTCCATGCCGGCTTGGACATCGGATCTGCCATTCCATACGCGATCGACCGGGAGTCAGACATAGACTGGCATGCCCTTGGCACTCATAGATCCCAATGCCACTAGGCGTGGTGACAATCCCAATGGGGTCCACAAATGCCAAAATGGCAAAATTGTCCACACTCACTTAGGGCTAGCACCTTTACGAAGGTTGCTCCGCTTCGCCCACGTGGTGTACGAACCATGGTGACTAATATACATAACACCCATGTCATATATGGTCGGTTGGTCCATGTGTCCGGCGTGCACGAGGGGGCTGAACATGGTGCACGGCGGGCAGAAAATATGGAAAATTGCTCAAAATTGCCGAAAATGCGCACACTCATGGTTGGGACAAATGAGGCACATACCTGACTTGGACCGGAGTGTGCCATAGGATTGGTATCAACTCATATGCGTCCAACATATCTTTTGGGCGTCGCCCAAACCCCTCCGGTTTTGGGAATGGCAGGTTCGCCAAGTGAGCCCATGATTTGGGATCGTCCCAAATCGCCAACATGGCGGCCGCCGTATGCCAAGCCCAAGGGGAGTTATTCGCCGGGTCCAAGATATGTTGGGCACCAAAGTATGTACCCCCAAAACATACTTGGGTCATGATGTCAATTGAGCGCAGCGTTAAGATACACGGTTGCCACTTGACATCATGACGGGCAAAAAACAGCAAAATTGGCGAAAAGACACGCAAAAGTGCCTTGAAAACTACACAAATATATTATAATATCTTCGGCTTGGATTGAGTAATCGACCAATCCTTTTGAGAACAATCACTCGACACCAATGACCATCGATTCCACATATGTGCTCCACTTGGGGCGCTTTGGAAGGTCGCGCGCGCTGCCTCCCAAGTGGGCACATGCAAAAATGGAATATTGCAAAAAAACACACCTTGCTTGCAACACATCGCTTCGGGAGCGCTCCACAAGCGTCCCTTCACGAAGGTTAGGCTCGCGAGTGTTGGTTGGGAGTACAATGAAGGGCCTCGTGTGATATGGGGTCCATTGGCGAGTTAGTCTTGGAATGGTGCACCCGCCAAGTGGGCACGTGATATGACACCAAATATGGCATACAACCCTACCCCCGCCTTCTACACCCAACCTAGTGGCCTACAATCAAAGTATGCCTATATTCTAGAGTAACCTTGGTCCCTCAACACGCATGCAAGTGCTTTGGTCAAAAATTGACCTCCTTTTGGAAAGCCGAATTTTAGCATGCACGCAAAATATATTGCCAATATATATGTGGAGATCATATATGTACTATCCGGGGAAGACAAGTGATATGCCCCGGATGTAGAGGCAAGGAAAGAGGGAGAAAACGCCAACTCAACATACTTCTACACGTACTTGGACGCCAAGTACGTAAAAGAGCGCACTTCTTGGAGAACACTCAAAATAAATAACCCTTTGGGCCTATGGAGTTGGCATCCTTTTGCCTCATCCTATAAAGAAGGTCCCTACCAGGACCGGCCCCCGCTGTGCCCCTTCCGCCTGTTACCCCTGCTGATTTACTCCGGATCAGCGATTGCATTCCTCAAGTTCCAGGGTCCAAAATCCAAAATAAAAGAAAATGTTATCCTCCTTCAACCCTGAACAGCTACCAGATCCCACAAATACAGCAATAACCCAATCCGGAATCCAATCCACACTGCGGGCTTCCGTTCAGCACACCGGTCGTCCCACGGTGGCGGGCATGTACAAGAATTGCACCAAAAAGGAAAGCCCTGAAATTGGCATATGAACACGAATAAAGCAAAGTACTCAGCCAGAGACCCCTCATTCCCTGGACTCAAGACCTTCCCTTAACTCACCAACATGATGCCCTGAACCCAGTCAAATAAGATAGCTAAATGCCATGTGTCAAAAGTCACTACACAAACCCCAAAACTGTGTTCACCTTCAAGCCTCCAAATCCTAGCCCAATGGGGGAGGTGGCGTGTCATGGCTTAGTGTGGCACTCAGGACCATGCCCTACCCTGACATATACTTGGTTGGACTTGGGGTCCAATGGGCTTAGAGAAATGCCCCATGAGTTTGAACTCATAATATGCCAAAAACTGCCAATTCACACCATATTGGCCATATATCAAATGTATGCTCAAAATTTAAGTTACCACTTATCCGAAGGCTGAAAGCAAGCATGGAATCGAAGTCTAGTATTCATGGAGGATAGAGACCAAAGATCAATACCCATGTACCTCCCCACCTTACCCTCGAAACCCCTTCGGATATGAGCGCCACGCACTGCCCAAGTCAGCCCATGATCTTGAGACGAATTCTTGTAGTCCTGCGTGCGCCACGGCAAATCGAGTACGCGATCCGGCATATGGTGGTGTTTAACTCCAAGGCATATGCCAACAAATGAACAATATACCATGGTTCGACTCTCCATAGGCTTCTTGCTGTTTGCCGACCAGGTAAGTACACAAAACGCAAAAATGAGCAAAAATTGAGGTCAAAAAAATGAAAATATGTCCAAATACAAAGTTGTCATGATAGTACATCTCTATGGTCACCCATGATATCCGCGCATTGTTCAATATACAAATGATTGGAACCATTTGCGAACGTTTCCCCCACTTGGATCCCCCATCAGACGCATGGAGATACCTTTGCCACTCATATATACATGCCCCATGAAAATGCAAGTGCACTCATGGATCTCTTTGCCAAACATACCATGAGCAATACATACGTGGTAGACTTAGTCTAGCGCTTTGAATTCCACAATTGGGACATGGGCAAGGCCCTTGTCACGTGTGGCTCCCCATCTACACGGCCACACGAAGATATATAACATGGGCGTGAGCATATCGAAGCACATACCATGCATATAACACATACCCTCAAAAAGTGGCTCCCACCATGATATGCCATGCCCCTCCATGGACATAACCTCACGTTAAAAATACGTGGGAGCCCAAGGAAAGTTGCTATGCAACCCCGCCAGTCATGCGGTGCACTCAAAAGTCGCAAAAAAATATTCGGTTGCACGGTCCAACAGTTTTAAACCACTTTGTACCCTCTTGGCCCTTATTCCTTGCTACAGCGGGTATGTATACACACCAAAGGCGTTTGATGCTTCCCGAATTGAGTTGAGACCAAGGCTGATCCAACCCAATTCTCGAAATTGTTATACCTCGCTGTGAGCCGGTGATATGACCTTCCAGAGTGGTCTCACAAATCACTTTTGTTTCGACTATATCTCCAAGACAAATGAAGGGCATAATAAGAGGAAGGCTGATTCGTGATCGGGGAAAATTGTCGGACCACTCGAGATTCGTCATATCAAGAGCGGCGATTCTGAAAGTCTGAAAAAATCGGATTAATTTTGCGAGTGTATAATATGAAAATTGCGGAAGCAACGAACCCTTTACTGATGAAATCTGACCCTTCATCGGGGTTTCCGCCAAAATATCTGTAAATAACAGTTAACAATTCGGTTACCGCAAAATCGCGAGCCAACTGACAGTCGCAGATACGTGGACCATCAGAACAGAAGGCTGGAAAATTACGGAAACATTATGATAAAAAAACCCTGTTGATTCCTGATATTCCGAGATATAAATCTCCGCTGGCGGTGCCTCGGTACTGAATATGGCCGCTCATAGCCGGAATGGCCAAGCCTATCACACTATCACATCGGGTTAGGTCAGGTGGATGGGAGAGTATGATATCAGCCAAGGGCGGCTTGCCGGCACATAGATACACACCCCAAGTGTCCCAAAGATGGCCACGGAGGTCTGAACCGGCTTCGCCCCCCTTCTCAGAGCGTTGTTACTGCTTGGAAGACATTGAAGAGCGGACGGGAGGACCCCAATGGGCTCCAACCCCCCCCCCCATGTCCCAAGGACACATGGAGGTCCCACACACGTTGTAGGCCTCCCCCATGCCCCAAGGGAGGGGTGAGGACACTGATAATCAGTGCCCTACGCCATATCCGGTCTCCTCTTGATGTACAACATGGACCAAGGGGATCAAAGATAGAGAAACGTCGTCGGTCGAACTAAAGAAATATACCACAATGAAATATATATTTGGAGATCGAGTGAAGGGGGTATATGGCCACTCAAGGCCGAAAAATCTCCGAATGAACGCCCTCACCCGTCTCCCAAGCACAAAAACAAACAAAAATGCCAATGGGGATTCATTACGGTGCTACAGCAGCCATCAAATGGACCAACACGTCCTTGACATCCAAAGAAATGTTCCTTTTCTTCAGATAGTCCATCCACACTGTGGTGTACCTCAGCACAAAACTGCTCCGAGGCTCCCACGAGTCCCTGCATGCGGCGAATTCCTTCCAACGGACTTTATAAAGCCTCCCCCCAGGCGTCCCTGGGTCCGGCTTGTCCGCCAGGATCTTCTCAGCGGTGAAGTCGTCGTCCTCACCCTCGTCGTCTGAGTCCACATCGCCAGCCGTGAACTCGAAGGTGACGGGACGTCCGCATGGGTCTGGTGCTCGGGGACGGAGCCTCTGCTACCATAAAGAGGGTCCCTACCAGGACCGGCCCCCGCTGTGCCCCTTCCGCCTGTTACCCCTGCTGATTTACTCCGGATCAGCGATTGCATTCCTCAAATTCCATTGGGATGATCCGCATGCATAGTCGGTGGACAGCCATGTGAGGCATTCATCATCCTCCCAGACCAGTGTTGCACGATGGGGAAGGGCTCCAATGGCATTTGCCACCATGAAGTCATACCCCATGATCATATCCCAATCTGTAATGTCGGCCACATAGAAGTTCCCGGATAGAGTGCTTCTGTTCGCCTGATCAGGGCAGTTCAAGGGCTCATGCTCCCAGAATTCCATACTGATAGTGGCCTCATGGGTGCCACCACCCATAATCTCTTCGTTGGCCACCTTCAGGCGTACCGGTCCACGGCTGGGCTGCAGTGATTCCTCCTTGAACAACCCTCTCCGGACCAGGCTGACCTGGGCACCCGTATCCACCAAAACATCCACCACAAACTCATCTTGTCCGCACCATACACGCACCTTCAAGTGCAACTGCCGCTCATTGCCATGCGGTGTATGGACAACTCTCACGGCATGCAACTCTAGCACATCCAGGTGCATCAGGACTTGGAGGGTATGGTCACGGATGGTGTCGATCTTTGGCTTGTCCTGCCCGTCCACGGGGCTCTCTGTGGTCGCTCCTTCCTTCTTGCCACGTCCCTTGCCCACATGAACATCCTTTGGCAGGGCGCTCGAGGGGTTGGGAGTGGCGAAACTCAGTGGTTTTGGCTCTTCTGGAGCCTTCTTCGGCACCCGATGTGCCTTCGCTTTCTCTGGGATTCCACTGATTTTTGGACGAGAGACCTCCGAGGTCCCACTCCCGTGGGGGCTCCTCTAGACTTGGCTTCCCGCAACCCCTTCCGGCTGCGATCCGCCAGGATTTTGTCCACCACGTTGCTGGGCTTCGAGTTCCTCCAACGTCCTCAACATGTCCTCAGCCACCTCCTCGGTTGACCTCACTCGTTGGTCTTGGCCAGGTCCACCACCATAGCCTCTTCCTCCGCCTTTCCCTTGGCCTTTGCCTTGGCCTTTTCCCCCGTCTCCGCCCTTCGCCGTCCAATCGGCAATCCGCTGCTCCTTGGGCTTCTTCTCGGGGTGGGCGGCGAAGTAGGCCTTCTTGTCCGCCTCATACACCTTGCACTGAGGGTGGTCGTGTGCATGGTTGTTTCCCTTGCCATAACAGACCCAGCACCCGTCGTGCTGAGACCTGTACTCCCGGAACGAGAGCGGTGGGTTCCTGATCCTCCTTGGCTCGTTGCCCTTCTTGGGTCCCACCCGGCTCAATCTGGACCGATCCTGCCCATGGTCCCTCACGTTGTGCGCCACAAACGCGAAGAAATAGGCCTCCTCGTGATCCTCCCGGGACCAGGTCCAGTGGTCTTGGCCACTTCCACTACCATTCTCCGCGGAGTTGGCCTTGTCCTCCTGGATCTCGCGATGATGGCGGTCTTCTCCGTGGCCTTGTTGTCCATGGCCTTGTCGATCCTGCACGTGGGCCTCGTTCTTCGCATTGAGCTTCAACTCCACCGTGATGTACTTCACGATCTCGTCCAGGCTCATGCGGGCGAAGATGACCTGCATCCTCAGCTGCTCCCAGCGCCTCCACTCCAGGTTGTTGAGGCGCAGCAACCTTTGCCCCATGGTGTCTCCAAATACCTCCACGTACACGGCGTTCTTCAGTCCCAACATCCGGTTGGGCTTGCCCAGGTTCCTCCTGAAGAACTCCATAATACCCGCATGGGTATCCTCCGTCGCCATGATCCTCACCGCCACGCGCTCCTTCGCTCTCTTCTTTTCCTCGTCCTCCACTCTACTCTTCCAGTGCCCAGGGAGGACGTCCTTCAGCAAGTGGCGGATCTCGCTGGACTCGTTCCAGTCTCCAATCAGCTTGAGGCTCCGTCGTTACTTCCGCAGGTACGGGTTCCACTCCCGGACCCGCAACTCACCGCGGTCCAGCTGCAGCGGGATGGACCACAAGTCCTCCAGCTTCTGGTTCGCAGGGTCCACCCGCTCCTCATCCTCCAACCACTGGAGGCAGGCCTGCTCCGTACAGATCAGTCCTTCCCGGATCTGATCCCGCAGCTCCTCCTTCAGGTCCTGCGCCAGCCGGTGTGGGAATGTCCGGCATACCCACTTGTCCCGCGGCGCTCCCCGCATCTCACCGACGACCTCCTCGGCAAAGTCCTCCCAATCCAGGATGAAGTCATCCAGGTCGGAGGGGTTGCCATCGTAGTAGGGGATTTTGATTCCCCTGAGGTCGTCAATCCTGATGGCATCTCCGACGTCCCCAACCACCACTCCACCGAGACGGATACCACCTGTGGCTGGGGTGTGTGAGTACACTCCCCGTACATCCCTCTCCTCCATGGAGTGCGGTCCAGTTGGGCCTGAACCCATGGGGTTTGGAATGCGGGAAGGACTTGCTCCAATCGGCCGTCCATATCCCCGTATTGGGGTCCTTCGCCCACAGGTTTCCGCCTGGATGACCTCGACCATGTCCGTCGGCGCTTCCCATGGTTCGCCCCTGCATGGTCTGGCTCTGGATCTCCTCTTCTGCATAAGGTGCATGGGCAGTCGTAGTGATCGGTAGATCCTGGGCGGCATGGCACATCTGTACCGTCAGGCTCCTCTGGTCCGTGGTTACGTGCCCTTCCCGCATGGACCCAGCCGGTGCCGTGTGTTCCCCGAGCATTGTGGATTCGCTGAACATGGGAACAAACGGCAGCGCACCCGGGTCAACACGCGGAGGCGCGTAGGGTGCCTCTGCCAGGCCGCCCATGGGTTTATCCATGGCACTCCGGAGGGTCTTAACCCTCCGCACCAGCTCTGCCGCTGCTGTCTTTGCCGGGAGCTCCGGACCCGAGGTGAGGGGCTGTCGCTCCTCTAGCCTTTTCAGGCGTCCCGACATGTCCTCCACCAAGTGGGGGAGGCTGTCTACCACTAGCTGCTGCTTCTCCAGGGCCAGCTCCAGATTTCCCCGGTACCGGTCCTGTTCCGCTCGCAGCTCCGCCATGTCTCTCTCCGCGGCCGACTGGTCATCCAGGATCCTGGCAACGTCCTCCTCTAGGCCGTCCTTCGCGTTGTCCAGGCTGTCGAGGCGGTGCACGATGGCGTCCATCCTAATCTTTGGGTACTTGCCCATGAGAAAGGACACGTGCTCGCAGTGGCACTCAGCTTGCTTTCCACCTGATCCGGCGCATCCCGCGGTTCCCGGCGCCTCGGACTCCTCCGCCATGGTCGTGTTGCCCATGCCATCCCGCGTTGGCTCCGTGTGCCGGGCCACAGGCGCCGTTCTGTCTCTGGCGGGCCTCTCCAACGCCTCGGCGTCATGCTCCAGGCTGGGTTCTGGAGCCGTGTTTGCCCTTGTGGGCGGCCTCGCCGTCTCCTCCGACTCCGAAGGTTGCTCATAGGCTGTCCGATAGCCCTCGGAGTGCCCCTCGGAGTCCCACAGCCTGACCGGGCTGGGGTCCGTATCCATAGCCCCGGCGTCCCCTGCCGCGGGCTTGGGTGACCCGCGCTTCCGGTAGCGCCGGGCCCGTCCTCCACTGCTGCCTGAATGACAGGTGTCCTCAGAGTCCTCCGCGGCGGAGCGGAGGTTGCATGCCTTTCAGCAGCGACGCTCACACATGGAGACCAGGTCCTCCATGTCAAGTCCTCCTCTTCCCGAACGTCGTACTTCTCTTTGGGCTGCCACTTCCGGCGTCGTCTCCACCGAGTCCACAATACGCACCCGGGGCTTACTTGGCCGGGGCTCATAGGGGCCCAAGTCCCCGGGTCGGGGGTAGGTAGGGGCAGCAGGTACGCCTTTGCTACCATAAAGAAGGTCCCTACCAGGACCGGCCCCCGCTGTGCCCCTTCCGCCTGTTACCCCTGCTGATTTACTCCGGATCAGCGATTGCATTCCTCAAATTCCAGGGTCCAAAATCCAAAAATATAGAAAATGTAATCCTCCTTCAACCCTGAACAGCAACCAGATCCCACAAATACAGCAATAACCCGATCCACAATCCAATCCACACTGCGGGCTTCCGTTCAGCACACCGGTCGTCCCACGGTGGCGGGCATGTACAAGAATTGCACCAAAGAGGAAAGCCCTGAAATTGGCATATGAACATAAATAAAGCAAAGTTGGGGAAAGAGGTAAACATGCACATACTCACCCATAGACCCCTCATTCCCTGGACTCAAGACCTTCCCTTAACTCACCAACATGATGCCCTGAACCCAGTCAAATAAGATAGCTAAATACCATGTGTCAAAAGTCACTAGATAAACCCCAAAAATGTGTTCACTCCCAAGCCTCTAAATCCTAGCCCGATAGGGGAGGTGGCGTGTCATGGCCTAGAGTGGCACTCAGGACCATGCCCTACCGTGACATATACTTGGTTGGACTTGGAGTGGAATGGGCTTGGAAGGTATGCCCCATGAGTTTGAACTCATAACATGCCAAAAACTGCCAATTCAGACCATATTGGCCAAATATCAAATATATGCTCAAAATTGAAGTTACCACTTATCTGAAGGCTCAAAGCAAGCATGGAATCGAAGTCTAGTATTCATGGAGGATGAAAGCAAAAAGTCAATGCCCATGTACATCCCCACTTTACCCTCGAAACCCCTTCAGATATGGGCGCCACGCACTGCCCAAGTCAGCCCATGAGTTTGAGACCAATTCTTGTAATCCTTCGTGCGCCAAGCCAAATGGAGTACACGATCCGGCATATGGTGGTGTTCAACTCGAAAGCATCTGCCAACATATGAACAACATACCATGGTTCGACTCCCCATAGGCTTCTTGCTGTTTGCCGACCAAGTAAGTACACAAAACGCAAAAATGAGCAAACATTGAGGTCAAAAAAATGAAAATATGTCCAAATACAAAGTTGTCATGATAGTATATCTCTATGGTCCCCCATGATATCCGCGCATGGTTCAATATACAAATGATTGGAACCATTTGCGAACGTTTCCCCCATTTGGATCCCCAATCAGACGCATGGAGATACCTTCGCCACTCATATCTACATGCCCCATGAAAATGGGAGTGCACTCATGGATCTCTTTGCCAAACATACCATGAGCAATACATACGTGGTAGACTTAGTCTAGCGCTTTGAATTCCACAATTGGGACATGGGCAAGGCCCTTGTCACGTGTGGCTCCCCATCTCCTCGGCCACACGAAGATATATAACATGGGCGTGAGCATATCGAAGCACATACCATGCATATAACACATACCCTCAAAGAGTGGCTCCCACCATGGTATGCCATGCCCCTCCATGGACATAACTTCACGTTAAAAATACGTGGGAGCCCAAAGAAAAGTTGCTATGCAACCCCAACACTCATGCAGTGCACTCGAAAGTCGCAAAAAAATATTCAGTTGCACGGTCCAAGAGTTATAAACCACTTTCTACCCTCGGGGCCTTTTCCCCCTGCTACACCGGGTATGTATACACACCAAAGGTGTTTGATGCTTGCCAAATTAAGTTGAGACCAAGGCGATTCCAACCCGATTCTCGAAATTGTTATACCTCGCCGTGAGCCGGGGCTATGACCTTTCAAAGTGGTCTCACGAATCACTTTTGTTTCGACTATATCTCCAAGACAAATGAAGGGCATAACAAAGGGAAGGCTGATTCGTGATCGGGTAAAAATGTCAGACCACTCGAGATTCGTCATATCAAGTGCGGCGATGTCGAAGCGAAAATCCGATTCTGAAAGTCTGAAAAAAACGGATTAATTTTGCGAGTGTATAATATGAAAATTGCGGAAGCAACGAACCCTTTACTGATGAAATCTGACCCTTCATCGGGGTTTCCGCCAAAATATCTGTAAATAACAGTTAACCATTCGGTTACCGCAAAATCGCGAGCCAACTGACAGTCGCAGATACATTGACCATCAGAACAGAAGGCTGAAAAATTACGGAAACATTATGATAAAAAAACCCTGTTGATTCCTGATATTCCGATATATAAATCTCCGCTGGCGGTGCCTCGGTACTGAATATGGCCGCTCATAGCCGGAACGGCCAAACCTATCACACTATCACATCGGGTTAGGTCAGGTGGATGGGAGAGTATGATATCAGCCAATGGCGGCTTGCCGGCACATAGATACACACCCCAAGTGACCCAAAGATGGCCACGGGGGTCCGACCAGCTTCACCTATGACTATGGGGGGCAAAACCTCATACACAGTGCCTATGAGGCACGTTAGTTCGTCCTTGGGCGCTTGAACGCTCGTAACCCTTGTTATTTCACTTGGGGGTTCAAAGCGCCTTCGGCCGCCCAGATTTTCTGGGAAAAATCTGGGACGCGATGCGTTCTATCAAGGAAAAAATTGCGGATCACTCGAAGACTGTTTCAGTCTTAACTTCAAGAAGGATCGTTCTACAGAATCATCTAATGCAGTGCACGGAACGGGCGACCTCTGGCGGCGATTTCACGACAATTAGAAATCGCGGTAAAAATCGGGTAATTCACTGATTTCTAACCGCAATTCGACCAAGACAGTAAAATTCTGGTAATTCCACATGGACTTAATGGTTAGAAATCTGATTCTAGATTTCGCGAGTTAGAGAACAGGGAGATCCCGCTGACAGGCAGTGTCAACCGCTTCCGCACGGGTGTGACGGCTCACAGGCCTCTGGGCCATGGGGTATAACGGGTGTGACTGCTCACAGGCCTGCGGGCCATGGGCCATAGGTTCCGGGTACCGCTTCACCCCCCTCCTTAGAGCAAACCCTGGGGGGGGCTCGATAACCCCCAAGCATGGCAGCGGGTACCCAGGACCATCCCCTGAAGGGGGGGGGGGGGCGTGTCACATCCTCACTTCAGGCCGATTTGCGGGTTAGGCTGCGCAGTACAATCCCACAGTAAGACAGGTACGGTGCTGTAGCTGTTAGTAACTGCAAGTATAGTATCAAGTATCAAGTCCCGGGTCCTGGCGGCGATTGTTCGGCCTCCAAGGGACCAGTTAAGCCATACCAGGCGCACCGGGTGCCGGCTGCGACGGTCACCACCACAGTGGCAGTGGCATACACGGCCAGCATAGGCGCCACACGACGACCGAGGTGGTCCCACAGGTGGAAAGCGACAACAAAGATCCATCAGGCTACATCAAGCCTCCCCAGGCCGCAGTCTGGGGGAGAATCCCCACAGGTCCTTCCTTGGGCGCACCATGTCCATATCCACGACGCGAGTCCAGAGTGGTAAAGTCGAACGAGCTCCTCCATAAGGGATCGGGCATCAGGGCCGTCTTTTCCCTCGCCCCATTACCACGAAGGCCATGCATGGGGGAGTTTCCATGCAGTCTGAGCGGAGGCGGCGACTCCTCAAACCACCAGTTTCCGGGGCAGACTGACCGAGGTCAGGACACCGGAGGGCGCCACCCGACTGCAAGTGCGTCTGCGAGTCGGTAGGCTCACACTGGGACTGACAGTGGCGGACCGCTGGGAGTGTAGTCAGGCAACTGGGCTTCCCGCCTGGCGCCATCAGGATCTCAGCACATCACAGCCACTAGGGCACACGGTATCACGGGCACTCAAACAGAAGAATCTGTACTTAGGTACTGGTCCAGGCTGGACCTTATGTAAGAGCATGTACACAGCGACTCAGGGCGCCTTCGTATTCCGATTTGCATCCCCTTCGGGGGGAAAAAACAGTCCATATCTCGGTGATGGGCTGATAACACTTAACATACAGATGCACATATCCTGGGGAACAGAAAAATAAGCCATGAGCGGGTCAAATAGGCGTGTAAACACACTCTGGACAGAGCGCCAAACTACGCCCTGGTTAGGATAATGCATTTGCAGGAGGGTGGACAGGAAAGCGCCTGAGTTCAGGCCATATATAGTCTGCAGAGACACACGTAGACTGGTCTGGATCCCGCAAGTGCCATGGGACCAGAACACACACCAAAAAATCGTAATGCCGATGACAGCAGCATCCGTTGCGCAACCTCGTATGGGCTTCAAGGCCCTAAGAGCTCAGAAAATGTCAAGGTCAGTCGTTCTGCCTGGTTTCCCAAGGATTCAGCAGGCGAGGAGTGACGAATAGGACCCGAAGAGAGGGGCCATCCTCCTCTAGATTCAGCAGGGGGGGGTATATGGCCACTCTGATGACAGGTCACCGGAAGATGGAAGAGAGCAAGCAAGTGAGGGACGATCCGTCGACCAAACAAGCGCTCAAACTGCATCAGGGGAGAGCTTAGGGCGGTGATCAGGCGCCTCTGGCTGCAATCGCCCGGGTGAGTGCTGCCAAGTCCGAGACATGGATCTTGGTCTTGTGCCTGCGGATGTAGTCCATGAAGGGGGTATTGATCTGCGGCACGAACGAGGAGACGGTTCCCAGGTGTCCCGGGACGGCCCATAGCCTCGCCAACGAACCTTGAACCCCAGGCCTCCGGATGTCGAGGCGTTCGGACGCTGGGCCAGGATCTTCTCGACGGTATAGTCGTCCTGCTCAGCATAGTCGTCGTCCGAATCAGCCTCATGTGCGGCATAGTCCAGGGACACATGTTGGCCACGGAAGTCGGGTTCCCGCACACAGAGTTGACTCTCGTGGCGCTCCCGGAACTGTCCGTGACCCACCTTGATGCAGTAGGTGTCCTCACCAATCCTGCGGACCACCTCTCCGGGTGTGAACCAGGTTTTGGTGCGGTGGGTGCCCATAGGGCAGGGTCTGATCACCCACACCGGGTCTCCCACCCTGAACCTTTGCGCTGTCGAGCTCAGGTCGGACTTCTGACGCTCAGCATGCTCCTTCTCGAGCTGCCGGCGGATGTCCCGCGCCGTTGCCTCTTGCCGCGCAAAGAATTCTTTGGCGTCCATGGCCATACCATCACCAGACAAGGGAAGTCCCCGACCAAGGGGGTCCCTGCCGAACAGAATCTGTTGAGGGGACAAACCACCCGGAGTGGGGGTGTCATGATGGGCCTTCAGAGTGGGCCACATCTCCTCAAACCAGTTCTGACGTGGATTGGTGATGTGAATCTTGCGCAGCTTCTCGAACAGCTGCCTTCCAGCCACTTCAGCCCGGCCATTGGACCGGCTGAGATAGGCGACGCTCTTGGCAGGACGTATTCCCATGAGGGAACACTTGGCCTTGAACCAGCCACCAGTAAACTGGGGCCCTCGGTCACTGCAAATGGTGCGGGGGATGTCAAAGACGGTCAGCCAATGAAGAATCATCATGACTGCCACTTCCTTGGCAAGCAACCCCTTTTTGCGTGCCGGAACGGCTACTACGTAGCCGCTGTGGCGGTCCACACACAGGACCACACAGTCAAAGGTCTCCTTGCCTATGTGAACTTCGAGCATGAAGAAGACGTCCATGGCCACGCTCTCCATGGGCTGGTCAGGCACCGGAGTCCATTGGGCTTCCCCCTTGACGTTCCGGTTATCAGGATTGCAGGCCTGACAGACTGGGCAACCCTTCCTGACCTTCTTGATGGCGCTGTAGAGAGCGATCTGGTCGATCTCAAACCGGCGCTGCATATCCAGGGCCTGCTTCTTGACCCCTGGGTGCATCATGTGGTGGTGCCAAGCCTCACACAGCTCGACCACTCAGGACCCTGGGACCAGCAGCTTACCATTCCGGTAGAGCTTGCCATCTTCCTCAGTCAGCCCCTTTGGCCACTTCTGCCTGTCATCAGGGTCGGTCACAGCCCTATATTCGGCCTCAAAGGCCTAAGACTAGTCGTCGGTCCAGTCGTCCTGGAGGCAACATTCAGGGAAGAGGTGCTTGTCGGCCTCAGCTCCATCAGGGGCGAGTACTCTGACCGCTCTGCCCATCCTCGTTCCGAGGGGGGCATCTGCAGCCATGACGACGAAGCATTTAACACCCTCCTCCTCCATCAGGCGCTCCATTTCTATGATCCTCTTGGCCTCAGCGGTCTCAGCCTCATCGCCATGGGCAGACACGTCTGTCATGCCCTTGCTGGCGGGATAGGCCCACCTACTGAGACAGTCCGCCACGGTGTTGTGCTTGCCAGGAACATACACAACCGTGAGGTCGAACTTGGCCAAGGTCTCATGCCATCTTGCCCGTCGACAGGCGGGACCAGAGGGGGTGTCCACGTGCTCCTTGTGCCACGACTGCAGACTCTGATGGTCGGTGCAGACAATGACGGGATGGAGGGCTATGTACCTAGCTCATTTCCTGAGAGCCATCACGATGGCATACGCCTCCTCTTCTTGGGGCGTCCACGTCCGTCTCTGGCCTTCCGCCAGGACTCGGCTCCAGAAGGCCACTGGCACCTGCCTCCCATCGTCAAGCACTTGTTCCAACACAGCGCCAGCGGCGTAGTTGGAAGCGTCGGTGCGCAGGACGAACCCTCTGTCAGGATCCACGAGGTGCAGACCCACTGCGGATAGCAGCGCCTGCTTCATCCCCTCAAAGGCACGATCAGACTCAGCATTCCAGACCAGAGCCTTCTTGGACCCCTTCTTGGTCTCCTCTCGGTTGCCCTTGAGCAGGGTCGTCATGGGGGCTGCATACTCGGCATACATCTTGATATACCCCGAGTAGTAGTTGCAGAACCCCAAGTACGCCCGTAGCTCAGAGACCGTTTTGGGCTTTTCCCAGTGCTCGATCGCAGCCACCTTGCCAGGTATGGGCTTCTGCTGGCCGTTCCCAACTACGTGGCCAGCGAAGACCACCTTGCTCACCGCAATGGTGGCCTTGTCACTGCTGCCCGTGAGTTTGTGCCGGACCAGAAAGTCCAGCAGTCTGGTGACGTCCCTCTCATGTGCCTCCAGGAGCTCCTCATAGCTCATACTGGGGTCCCCGGACGTGATGATCACGTCGTCCACGAAGGGGTCCGCACAGTCACGCACCGGCTCAAGCAGGTTCTCCAGCATCCGCTGAAAAGCCGCATTGCCGTTGGTAACGGCCATGGGCAGCACCTTCCACTGGAGAGGTCCAGGTGGGATGCTCATGGGTGTGCAGGCACGGGACTCCTCAACGAGAGGCATCTGATGATAACCATGTTTCAGGTCAATCACCGTGAAGATCCTCCGCCAGTGTTGTTTTTGCAGCATGTCCTCAATGAGGGGCAGCGTATAGCTGTCATGCTGCGTTTGGGCGTTTAGGCCGCGGTAGTCGACCACGAGCCGCCACTCACCGGCCACCTTCTTCGGGACGACGAAGCAGGAAAAGCCCATTCGGAGTGGCACGGCTCAAGCCAGCTTCTCTCGATGAAGTCACGGAGGATCTTCCCCATGGCCTCCTTCATCTTGCCCCTAAGGGCGAACTCCCGGTGTCGATACACACGGGGGTTCTGCTTCAGTCGTATCTTGCTCTCGCCATACGGTCCACGCACCGGTGGGGGAAACACAGGTTTTCCGCTGAAGAATGTATTCCCATACTTCTGCTTCAGCCTGGCCCTCAATGCCTGGATCTTGGGGCAATCATCGGACTCCGCGTTGGCTTTTCCGGGCACCTGGTCCACTGAGCTTACTTGAGGAGTAGCGATCCCACTCGGTTTCGGCTCAGGTGGTCTTCCCAGGTGGCCCAAAGGGCCATCTCTGGTCTTGCCTCGGAACAGGTCGCCGTAGGTGGGTGGATTTCCGCCGATTGGCTCGTCCTGGCTGGACATGTGGTCCAGCACCCTCTTTACGAAGGTATTCCCGTCATAGGAACCGGAGACGATCGAGTCCACTTCCCACCAGGCTTTGTCCTGGCCCTTGCCCTCACGCTGGCTTCTCAAGTTGTGAAAGGGCTGATCCATATACCCCTGAACCAGATCCAACTCCTCTTCAGTGAGGGGGTCCTCCGATTCTCCGATGTCAACCGGGGAAACCGCAAAGCATTGTCGCCAGGGCTCCGCTATGATGCGGTTGACACACACGAAGTCCGTGGTGTCGGCCTGTACAAGGCCCCCATCCACATGGTGGAATTCTGTTGGCCGTCTCTGGGCTGGCATGGGCTGTCCCTTATCGTCCTGATAGACACTCCCTCCAGCCGGTAGGACGACCTTGTTTAAGGTCATGTTGGTCAATGTGACCACCCAATCTCGGGTGCTTTCCTCCTCGGTGCATCCCATGGGAACAACCAGCACTGCCTTGGAGCGGTCCTTGCGAATCTTCGCTACCGCACTTGGAATGTCCCATCGGGGGCAATGGATCCACATCAAACCCTGATGCGGACCCCAGTGCTTCTTCCACACGGAGTCCTGGGCGCTCCAGTACTTCTCACAAACCCGAAGATGGGCGGAGGTTCCTGAAGCGAACGCATCCAGGGCCAGCTCCGAAGCTCCCAGGTCCGCAACCACTCAGCTCGCCACTTCCGGCATTACGCCGTACTCCTGGTTTGCTGGCCCAGTTGGCTCAGTGCCCAGCGCGGCCGCTTCGAGCTGATTGCGTTCCGGGTGGATCCATTGGCATTCCACATGGTGTTCAGGTGACGAAAGCCACGAGAGCTGGTCGTCCTGGTACAGGGTCATGGAGGCCTGGGCCGGGAGAACGCCGGAGTCCGTCTCCATCATGAAGTCATACCCAACGATCATGTCCCAGTCCATCTCGGCCTCGTAGAAGCGACCTTGCAGGAAGATTTCCTTGCCAAGGTCCGGGCGGCTCAGCTCACGGTGGTTCACGAACTGCAGCCCAATGGCCGCTTCCTTCGTGCCTCCCACCATGTACTGGCCGTTCGCCACCTTTAGCCTGACAAGTTTCCGACTGTCGGTCAAACACTCTGGCGGAAGTAGGCCAGCCTTGACCAAGCTGACCTGAGCTCCCGTGTCGACCAACACGTCGAAGACCTTCTCCACTTCCCCGCATAAGGCACGGACCTTAAGGTGCAATTGCCGCTCACACCCCACACGGCGCACGGCGTGCAAGCTCAGGATCTCCGGTCGTTCCAGAAGTTCAACAAGCGACCCGTGCAGGTCGTGGACAATGGGCCCAGGCTGCCCATCTGCAGCATCCAGCTGCGGTCCGGGTGATCCTCCGATACTCTCGGATAGATCTTGAAGCACATCAAATACATTCTTGGTCGCGAAGGATGGACGGGTGCAAGGGTTGGTGCCTTCACTTGCCCTCACCCCGCAATCCCGACCTTTCGCTTTGGGTGCCGGACCGGGTGGCCCGCCTGCGGCAGTCCCTTTGTGCTTATCGCCTCCAGACTGGGATGGTGTAGCGCTTCCCACGACACCATCCTGCGACCGCCCTAGCTGGGGCCCTTGGCTGCAGGGGCTCCGCTAAGGGGCGTCGGTAGTGGTAGTAGGGGTACTCTCCTCCGCATCAACCTCGTTGACACCCTTCTTCTTTCCCCTTTTCCTACCCTTCTTGTCCTTGTCCTCGTTCTTGTCGTTCTCTTTGTTCTCCTTGTTCTTGTAGCCCGACCTGGGGACCCAGTTCCTCTTGATCTCCTGGCTCTCCTTGGCCAACTCGGTCCCTACCAACATCAGCTTGAAGAGCTTGTCCTTGTCGACCTCCACTTTGGTCTCCCGGATACCCGCGGGTGCACGCTTCTTTGACGCGTGCACCTTCTTGTAGGCCTCTGTGTCGGCCTGGTGGATGGGGGATGTCCGGTGGTCATGGTTGAACCCTTTGTTCCTCCCATAACACACGAAACGGCCCTGAGGGTGAGCACGTATGAACTCCCCAAAGGACAGCGGAGGGTTGCCAATGCGGCGGGGGTCCTTCTTCCCCTTCTTCTTCCAACCCTGCTGCAGGGGCTTCCAGCTTCCCCGGTTGCTCCCCGCGTTCAGGTTGTTGGCCACGAAGGCACAAACGGCCATCTCGGCGGGCTCATCGTCGTCGTCATCGTCAACGAGAGCTTCATCGCCATCGGCTCCCGCTGGGTCCATGGCAGCTTCCCCACCAGGCCCCTCGCCTACGTAGTTGACGTCACGGTCGCCGGGCCTCAACCCACGGCTGTGGTGGAGGTTATGGTACTCCTTGACTACTTCCTCTCCAACCCACTCCAGGATCTCGTCGCAGCTCATCCGCGCCGGGATGGCCTGCAGACGGATGGTCTGGCCGCTCACGTGACACTCATCAAGGGGCCACATCGCGGTCTTCTCGCGATCGCCCATGACGGTGATGAGGAGGGCGTTCCGCAGGGAGTGCCGTTTGAGATCCCCGGCCACGTTCTTCCTTGTCCAAGCCACCACGTTCGTATGATACTCTTTGGGGAGCATTATCTTGACCGTGTGGTTGGACTTGGCCCTCTTGGCTTCCTCCTTGGTGACTCTCTTGATCCATGCCTCCGGCAGCATGGAGAGCAGGCCGGCCTGCTCGTCGCCCTCATTCCAGTCCTCCACGTTGCGGCGGAAGAGGGTGTATTGCCCCCGGAAGTCCCACTAATCTCGTGGGCGGATCTCCCGACCATCATGCTGAAACCTGATGGACTTCCATCGCTTGGCAGCCACCTGCAGAACGTCCACCCGCTCCTGCTCGTTGAGCCACTTCTTGGCTTCCTTGAGGGTCTTGATTTTCCCCTCCTTGGTCGCCACGAAGTATAGCTCTTGGAGCACTTCCAGCAGGCGGAACCTGAACCATTTGAAGACATATCTCTCCGCATCTGCGGGATCCATGTCTTCAGTGACGGTCACCCCCCAAATCGTCCAGCTTCTCCAAGAAGCGGTCGAGGTTGAGGGGGTTGCCATGGTACGTGGGGGGCTTGTTGTCCTTCAGGTCTTCCCACACGGCGGCATCCGCGGCCTTAGAGACGATGAACGCCGGCCGCAAGGTTGACTCAGGTTCTAATCGGCGTCCCCTACAGACTCACACGGCCGCCACTTCCATCTCATCCACGGTATCCGTGTGGCTACGCCGTGGTTCCCCCATGTACGCTGAACCTAGATGTTCACGCCGTACTCCTTCCATGTATGCCTCCTCATCACGGCGCCGGCGGCTGCGTTCAGCGGCCTCCCGTCGTACACCACGCGGCGGGGTAATGCCGAACTCCTCCAAATCTTCTCGCCTCCACCGACATCCCACTCCACGTCCCCTCCAGGGACCTCATCCCCGAGTCCACTATAACGCCCGCCAGCCATTGGGATTAGCTCCTGGGCTGGTGTGGGGCGTCGGGGGCGTACCGGTGTCCGCAGTGGAGCACAGCGGTTGTGATACTCCGCCCTTAGCCACTCGTCACGCCACTCCTCACTGCCACTGCCGGGCGGCACGCGCTCGTCACGGCGGCCCGCGCTGTGGTTAGAGGGGGCGCTGAGAGAGGGGGCACTGGCGCTGGGGTGACTCCTGGGGGCTCTGCCGGGGGCGTGGGCTCTGCCTGGACCTGGTCCAGGTCCCCAGCTGTCGTCCGACGAGCCTGACTCCAGGGGTGGGTGGTCGCTGCCGACGCTCCAACGGCCTTCCAGCTCGTCCAACCTCTGCTGCAGGCCGTTGATGACCTTGTTCAGCAGCCTGGTCTCGCCCCTGGCGATGTCCAGCGCCCTCTGAGCGGCAGTGGCGACCTTGGCGATCTTGACCATCTCCGTCTTGGCGATGTCCAGCTCCTTCTGTGCGCCCGCGGCGACCCTGGCGATGCGAGTCATCCTGCCCTTGCCCGTGTCTACCTCGCGCTCGAGGGACTTGACCCTCCTGCGGAGGTGGACAATCCACCGCCAGGTGGCATCCGGGTCACGGTTCCCTGGTGGGTCGTGGGGGTCCCCAGGGGGTCCTCCAGGAGGGCCTCTGCCGGGTCCGCCCGGTCCAGGGGGTCCTCCCCCTCCCGGAGGTCCGCCTCCGGGGGGTCCACCTGGTGGGCGTCCTCCAGGGGGTCCTGATGGGTCTCCGCCAGGTCGCCTCGGTGGGTCCGAGGATGGGGGCTTCTTCGTGTAGTCGAAGTCCATGTTATCATCCTCGTCCATGTCGCCCCACCTGGGCGTCTCGGTCCCGCACGCGGAAGACTCCGAGCTCCGGTAGGGAGGGAGGAGATCCTCACTCTCACCTTCCGGATCCATGGAGACGTCTCCGCCCCCTCCGCCAGCCACTCCTCGGCGATGTCGGCGGCCTCTTCCATCCCCGTCGCTGGCGTTGAAGAAGGGGTCGGAGTCGAGGGGGTGTCCACCCGCTGGCCTCCGTGACCTCTCGGGGGTCTTCCCCTTACCCTTCCTCCGTCGGTAGGCGGTGGGGCCACTGCTCCCACTGCTGCCCGTGTCGACCTCCTCCAGATCCAGCGTCATCTTGGAGGAGGCGTCCCCTTCGAAAAGCTTTCGAAGGGTCTCGAATCGGGATCCTCCCAGGGGAGTCTCGCGCTGGTGCTTGGCTTCCGCCACCTCCATTGCCTCGGCCGTGGCAGCGGCAGCTTGCCTTTTGGCCTCCTCCCGGGCATGGACAGCCTTGGCTTCCCGAGCCCGCTGCAGCCGAGCCTTCTCAGCTTCCAACGCGGCCAGCTCCTGTTCCGTCTTGGCCCTCTCCTCAGCGACCTTCCGTCGCGCGGCCTCGATGGCGTCCTTCTTGGCGGGGTCTGCTTGGGCCTTGGCCGTTGCCTCGGCGCGGGTCCTTTCCTCCGCCTCCTTCTTTGCCCTCTCTTGGGCAAGCGCCTCTTCCAGCGCCTTCACATCCGCCTCCTTGCGGACAATGGCCTCCTGGGCCAGGCGGGTTTCCTGGGCGGCTGCCGCCACCTCACCCCTGACCAGGGCAGTCGCTGACTCATGGGCAGCTGCAGCCGTGAGACTGGCCGCAATGGCTGCCACGGTCAAGGCGTGGAAGGCCATGCCTCTGCCCCTATCTGTGACCCCGTCCTGGGCGATGCCGACGGCGCCCCCCACGTCAGCGTTCTGCTGCGTGGCCCGTTGCTGGGCAACCCGAAGGTTGCAGGGCACCCCACAGGTGCGCTCGCAGGCGCGCGCCACGTCCCTTTGGCCGAGAGCGACGCTGCTGCTGGAGCTGACCTGGTCGGCCGGCCTCCTCCCACGGTGGGCGGACTCAACGTCGCTGCTGGGGCCTGACTTCCTCAGGTGCAGCGAACAGGGCTTGGCCTTGGCCTGCTAGGCGACTTCGAGGAAGTCGCCGAGGGTGGTGTGGCCGGGGTGGTGGCCGCCACTGGCCCGTTGGGGGCTTCAGGCTGGGGTTCCGCCCTTGGCGCCTTGGGCGGCTTCAGCGGCCGGGGATTCCTGGTACTCCCGCCATTTCCTGTCCCGCTTCCTGTCCCCGGCGGAACGCTTCTCCTTCCCAGGAGATGCGCTGCTGCTGCTGCCCTGCAGCGTGCGCTCGTTCCCCAGCTTCGGGAACTCCTTCCCGATCATGTCCCACATGGAGACGTTGATCGTGGTGCCTGCGGGTACTCGTTGGGGTTCTCGTCCTCCTCAATCCCGTCAGGGCGCAGTCCTTTGCTGGGCCTGTCTGGTCGGGTGCAGACCCTCCAGCGCTTTGTGCGGAAGCGGTAGGCATACCCTTCCACCCGCAGCCAGTCCTCCACTGCCTGCAGGCGGTCGGCGCCCATATCCTCGCGGAGCTCGAAGCTCCCGGGCATGCCGCCTTCGCACTGGGGGTGGCTGTGGCGGTAGTGCTGGTCCCACACCAACCATTGCAGTAGGCGCACCGCATGGGGCTGGGGCCGCGGCCACGTCTTGCCCGCCTCCTGCCAATTGACCATTGTTCCCCTCGATGGACTGGTCCTGGGGGTGGTTGTTGAGGGGGTTGCTGTAGCTGGGAGTGTGGCCTTGCTGGTCGGCCAAAGGAACTCGTTGATGTCGGAGTTCCAGTCCCTACGCCTCCTTCACGGACTCGGCGCTGTTGCCGGGCGGCGCTGCGAAGCCCGTGGTACTCGGGGTTCAGGTGGCCCCGAATGGCACGCGGGGGATGGGTAACCTCGCGGCGTTGAAACGCTTTTGACGCGTTCCCGTTGGGGGTCTGGCCACAAGACGCTGCGGTGGACACGCGCAAGCAAGCAGGCAGGCAAAGCACTGCGCTCACAGGGGCATCATCACGCTCGTGTCATGTGACAAAGCGTTTCAGGATCCTTGCCACTCTGCAACGAGGGAACAAAAGTATGTACAGCAACACATCGGGATATGTACACATGGGGTTGAGACTGGACTTGGGTAAGGGCATCACAGGACAGTAGACAGTCAGTCCCAATTCATATCCCAATCCCAGGTCCGACCCTCTCAGTGGCTGGCAGGGGCGGGGGCTCAAACACAACCCATGCCCTACTCAGTCCGGACCCTGAAACCCTGCCAGTAGGGGAGGTGTCCCGCCCATCCACATGCGAGTTCCTAGAAACCAAGGCGCTCAGAGGCTAACGGACGGTCCTGCCCCCTGCTCCCTTAACAGCAGGTCCAAACTCCCCTCTGAGCCAGATATAAAGCCCCGCCATTATCCCCTAGGCGTTGGTAGCTAAAAGGGGCGTTTCAGCCCAAACTGATATTAGCTCTGAAAGCTCCAAAATTGACCCCTCGCCTGGACCCGCCAGAGGTAGGGACGAGGCAACCGACCCTATGCCCTTCGCGTACAAACTCCCTGGAGCCCTCACCTGACCTGGTTCCATCTGAAGTCCCGGCATCAGGGCACCACGGGTTCATCAAATGGGGTCATGATGCCAGAATCACCAAAATTCGCGTCATTCCCACGCGTGGCTCGCCCGGCCAGGGCAAGGCCAATGGCTCACAGGATAGGAGGCAGGACCTAGGACTCCAATCTGAGTGCACAGATTGGAATTTGGTCCAGGCTCCTTGTGGGCGAAGAGATATGGGGCCGCTAACTGACCACACGGGAAAGGAAAATTGGGGTCCCAAAAGGGGGTCATTTTGGCTGCTCAAAATGAGCCAAAATCGGGGGTGCCCTCAATAGTATATCTCCATGCCGGCTTGGAGATCGGATCTGTCATTCCATAGGCAATCAACCGGGAGTCTGACATAGAGACTCCCATGCCCTTGGCTCTCAATGACCCTCATGCCACTCGGCGTGGTGACAATCCCAATTGGGTCCACAAATGCCAAAATGGCAAAATCGTCCACACTCACTTTGGGCTAGCACCTTGACGAAGGTTGCTGCGCTTTGCCCACGTGGTGTGCGAACCATGGTGACTAATATACATAACACCCATGTCATGTATGGTCCATTGGTCCATGCGTCCGGCGTGCACGAGGGGGCTGAACATGGTGCACGGCGGGCAGAAAATATGGAAAATTTCTCAAAATGGCGGAAAATGCGCACACTCATGGTCGGGGCAAATGAGGCACATGCCCGACTTGGACAGGAGTGTGCCATAGGATTGGTATCAAGTCATATGCGTCCAACATATCTTTTGGGCGTCGCTCAAACCCCTCAGGATTTGGGAATGGCAGGGTCGCCAAGTGAGCCCATGATTTGGGATCGTCCCAAATCGCCAACCTGGCGGCCACGGTATGCCAAGCCCAAGGGGAGTTATTCGCCAGGTCCAGTATATGTTGGGCACCGAATTATGTACCCTCATAACATACTTGGGTCTTGATGTCACTTGAGCGCAACGTTGAGATACAGGGTCGCCACTTGACATCATGACGGGCAAAAAACAGCAAAATTGGCGAAAAGACACGCAAAAGTGCCTTGAAAACTACACAAATATATTATAATATCTTCGGCTTGGATTGAGTTATCGACCAATCCTTCCAAGAACAATGACTCGACACCAATGACCTTCCATTCCACATATGTGCTCCACTTGGGGCGCTTTGGAAGGTCGCGCGCGCTGCCTCCCAAGTGGGCACATGCAAAAATGGAATATTGCAAAAAAGCACACCTTGCTCGCAACGCATCGCTTCGGCAGTGCTCCACAAGCATCCCTTCACGAAGGTTAGGCTTGCGAGTGTTGGTTGGGAGTACAATGAAGGGCCTCGTGCGATATGGGGTTCATTGGCGGGTTAGTCTTGGGATGGTGCACCCGCCAAAAGGGGAACATGATATGACAACGAATATGGCATACAACCCTACCCTCGCCTTCTACACCCAACCTAGTGGCCTAGAATCAAAGTATGCATATATTCTAGAGTAACTTTGGTCCCTTAACACGCATGCAAGTGCTTTGGTCGAAAATCGACCTCCTTTCCGAATGCCGAATTTTAGCATGCACGCAAAATATATTGCCAATATATATGTGGAGATCATATATGTACTATCCGGGGAAGACAAGTGATATGCCCCGGATGTAGAGGCAAGGAAAGAGGGAGAAAACGCCAACTCAACATACTTCTACACGTACTTGGACGCCAAGTACGTAAAAAAGCGCACTTCTTGGAGAACACTCAAAATAAATAACCCTTTGGGCCTATGGAGTTGGGATCCTTTGGCCTCATCCTATGACTTTGGGGGGCAAAACCTCATACACAGTGCCTATGAGGCACGTTAGTTCGTCCTTGGGCGCTTGAACGCTCGTAACCCTTGTTATTTCACTTGGGGGTTCAAAGCGCCTTCGGCCACCCAGAATTTCTGGGGGAAAAAACCGAGACGCGATGCGTTCTATCAAGGAAAAAATTGCGCATCACCCGAAGACTGTTTCAGTCTTAACTTCAAGAAAGATCGTTCCACAGAATCATCTAATGCAGTGCACGGAACGGGCGACGTCTGGCGGCGATTTCACGACAATTAGAAATCGCGGTAGAAATCGGGTAATTCACCGATTTCTAACCGCAAATCGACCAAGACAGTAAAATTATGGTAATTCCACATCGACTTGATGGTTAGAAATCGGATTCCAGATTTCGCGAGTTAGAGAACAGAGATATCCCGCTGACAGCCGGTGTCAAAGGCTTCCGCACGGGTGTGACGGCTCACAGGCTTCCAGGCCATTGGCCATAACGGGTGTGACGGCTCACAGGCCTCCGGGCCATGGGCCATAGGTTCTGGGTACCGCTTCAGTAGCACTCTTCTTCCCGTGGGCTCGAGTTCTATTGGCTGCCTTGCAACTTACGTGAGAAAAAGGCAAGAGGGCGACGAGCACCATGGGGTCCTACCTGTTGTAGGGCCGCCCCCATCGCCCAATTAATAGCGTCTCAGGTGAGGACAAAGTCCCTATTTTAATCGGCTAGTTTGAGGCGAACAATATCCTTGATAGCACGTTTGAGCTTCAAAAAGGCCTCATTCGCCAAAGCATTCGACGTTAGCCCTATTTTCTTCCCTATATTATGCTTAGGCAAATGTTTCAACATTTCAATCAAAGGGGTAGCTATGGAAGAGTAGTTTTGGCCGAAGCCGGAAAAATAGTTGGCGAGCCCCAAGAACCCCTGGAGCTCCCGAACGTTATCTGTTTTTGTCCAACGCTCAAGACCAAACATTTTCCCTGCCGCCGGCTGACGTGTGCCATTTTCCAACACATGGCCACAAAATTCAACAGAACGTATAAAGAAGTCAGTTCTACTGACCGAAGCAACCAACTCCCCCCTCCCTAGTCCATCCAACACGGCAAGCACGTCGCGGTCGTGGTCAGGCAACAGCTCCTCCTCGGTATCACCGGAGGAACCAATAATGATATCATTGATATATACATCCGCACAATCAAAACCCTGTAAAATGTGGTCCCTGACCCGTTGAAAAATAGCGGATAAGCGGATAATAAGGACGTTCAATTTAGATCAGATTGCAGTTCAGGCTTCAGCAAAATATCCAGATGCGTGCGTAGGTGTTGTACTTTTACATACGTATATAAATTTTCATTATTTGCGTGCTTAGATTTAGAGTTGTATTTTCCGCGTATTTCCACTTGGTGTGCGCGCATTGCAAATCGCAATGTGCTGGATTTCTCCGTTGTCGCTTGTTCTGTGTTAGTCTGCAGATCGATTCTGTTTAGTTTTGTAGGATGTTGATGTAGATTTGTGGGTTTTAGACATGTGCCGATGTTACGGCGTTAAGAGGACGCTCCAAGGTGACAGTTTTCTGTTTAGGGGAGATTTTGTGACTGTTAGTGTTAGCTATGTATGTGTTATGCATGCTTGTGTAGTGTTAAGTGTAATCGTGCAAATGCATGTGTTCACATCCTCATTGTTTCTTAGACATGAGGGTTTGGTGAGCCACCCCCCCACCATGGCCGCTTGGCAATCGCTAAACCAAGCAAGGAACCAAGGCCGGTGGCAGAGTCTGGCAGCCAGCGGCAACATGGTGACCTTGGTCTTTTGCACTTGCACTGCGTGTGTGTAGGGATTTGGGTATAGGTTTAGTATTTTAAAGGATATTGCATTTTATTTTGAATTTTATGGTTTTGATAGTGTAGCTTAGTTATGAGCCCCTAGGCTACGCCCGGGATTGGGTAGGACTCTTAGGAGACTCCTCCCTGGCCGGGAGCTTAGATAATGAGCTAGTTGCTCTGCCCCCATTAGGGACTATCTTATTACATGGTAGCAGTTTAGGTTGCAACCATGCCCCCCCCGCCCCTCCAGGGGCTTTGTAGGTTCGGACTTCATTTTTTAGATTATTTTCGACTTTTAGTTTCAACCTTCTTTTTTTAGTTGGCTTTAGACTCGATTTAGTTGTGTTTCAATTTTTATCGTCTTCATTTATGCTCATTCTAACCAATTCTGTGATATTTGTATTCATTTTGCATTGAATCATTGTCTTGCTAATTTTTCCCATTAATATGGTATTGGTAAATGCTTCCCCAACTAACTGACCAATTGACTTGTGATGTTTACGCAATGAATCTTTGTCTTGCCTCCCCATCTAACCCACCTTGTAACCTTTGACATTGCATTCAATTGTGCATTGAATTGTTGCATTTGATTTCCGTTGTGTTAGGCCTTTGTGGTCATTGGATTTCAAAGAACTTCCAAGAGTCACAGGTTATCTTGGAATGTGTGGGAGAGAGGCCCCAAGGGTGGCACCCACACATCTACAGAATATTGAATTCGAATTCAAAGGGAGCCGGAAAACCCGTTTGGTAACCGGAAATGTCGTGGACTTCATCTTGGGGGAACATGGGGCAATTTTCAATTTTATTTGAAGAAATTTCCAATTTTATTTTTGAATTGCATTGAGATTGGAATATTAGTTGTCATATGTGTGCCATACCTGTGTCATAGTGTGTTGTTTATCTTTGTGTGCTCTTGTAGTGTGGTGAATGTTGTTTAGACACTCATGTGTTAATTGAGTGTGTCTGTTAATTTACATGCATGTTTTGTTTTTGTTTTAGTTTGTTATTGTTATAGTTTCGAATTTTGAAGCCGAGTTTTGTTTTGGCTTCCAGTCTTGTTATGTTGATGTGTTTGGTTGTTGTTTTGTTAGTTTGTTCCACTTTGTTTCAATTTTGTTAAGTTTCATCAAGGTTTCAACTCATGAGTCATGTTTTGTTGTGTTACGGTTTTGTTTTTGTGTTTTCAACTTCTTTGTTGGTCGGTTTTTGTTGTTTGAACAACTCTTGTTTTTTTCGAGCGCTTAGGCGCTTTCGTTGGAGCACTCGTGTTTGTTTGAGTGCTCTAACGCGAGGTTCGGTTGTGTTCGGTTGTTGTTGTTGACTTTTGTTTGAGTTTAGTTGGCTTTGGTACCATGGGTAATGTGTGTATTCAGTTTAGGCCTTCGTTCGAGTTGTTTATAGAGTAAAGTCGAGTTTGTGTAGCGAGTTTGTGTTGAGTATGCTTGTGTACTCGCACGCGAGTGTGCGTGTGTTCGAGCGCGCGAGTGTAGTCGACTTCGGCGAGTGGCGGCGGCGCCGCCCAAACATTTTTTACATTGTGTTGTGGTAACACTCCCTTGTGTTTTTCGGCGCGGCGGCCGAATCAATATTCGGCGGTTGACGCTAAAGGCAATGTAGGGAGTATGGCCGAGCGGCCAAAGCGTGTGGCGCACGCCGTGCAGACCTGGGTTCGAACCCCGGAACTCGCACTATGTGTCTGCCGCCGCCAGTTTGTTTTTGGGTTTCACGTGCGCTGTGTGTGTTCGCTCGCGCTGCCGAATGTGCGTTGGTGTCGTGTAGGGCGTGCTCGTACGCTCGGCATATGTCCGTGAGTGCGTAGCGCTTGTTGAACAAGTGTAACGGTGTGTGTAGAGTGTAAGCCGTGCGTTACAAGTAAGCCGCTCACCGCGCATCTCAATAGAAAGGTTGTACCTCAAAGATTAACCACCTTGGCGCCAATCTACCACCCCAGGTTCGAACCCTGCAGCTGGCGCTTTTCAGCGCTGGTGCTTATGTGTTTTTCAGTGCTGCGCGTGCTCTGTGTATGTTTTCTGTGCCGAGTATGTGTTTCGGGTGTGTGGAATGTCTCAAGTGCATGCGAGTGTGTCGGTTGGTCGGCGGCACTGCCGAAATCAAAATTTGTCTGAGATCTGTCATTGATGCATTTACGTCTTCATCCTAATCCGATCCAGTCATTCAAATTTGTCGAGGGAGCAAGGAAGGGTGAAGCTGATGGGCAGGGGCGCCCAGAAAACATTTTCGCAAAGGGTGTGTCTATACACCACCCAATTGGGTTCTTCAAAGTGTAACCCCTCCCTCCAAAGTTTTTCGGACAGCCATCCTCAGAGAGGAAGTGCCCCAGTGGAGAAAGCACTGGGGTGTGGCGCAAGAATCCTGGGTTCAATTCCCAGTATGCCAGAATGAACATTTTTGCCAAAGTTTTTCAGGAGGGTTGCGCCCCCATCCTACCCTCCTAGTTCTGTTCCCCGTCATTCCCCCCCAAAACCCACCCCAAGTCAACCCCGCCACCTCCCCCCTTCTCCTCAAAGGATTCTCAGTGTGGGGACACCCACTGGCTTCCCCTTTGGAGAGAAAACCCCCACCCAAGGAAAGTCATTCAAGGTTTTGCAGCCCAAGGTGCGAATGATATGAAACATTTGACCTTAAAGTTGATGAATTAGAGAAGTATTCCTTTCATTTTCCTCCTTGAGGGTTACCATTTCATTAGTGAGTGCCAATTGTCCATTCATTTGTGAGGTGAATTTCGGATGGTGTTCTTTGGCTGACTCAGGGCAATGGGTTACAAACCTCTACCCCCAAACAAGGGTATCACCCCAACCCACTTCACTTGTTGATGAGTAAAACCCCCTCCATTCTCTTGCCACCCTCATATTGTATGTTTTCCATTTCCTCTTGTAGCTCCCCCTACCCGTTTACTGGGCTTAAGAGCGGGGACTCAGCGCATATGAGTGACCCACAACCCGTCGGTCAAAGCATTTAGTGGAGGAAACCGGTGGTAGGCGACCAGCCCCAACAGCCGAAAAACCCCCATGCACCTCCGCTCGTTTAACCCCGCCTTGAGCCGACGGTTTCCCTCCCGTTTCATCCTCTTAGACCTTAGGAATTATAGTTCCTGCATCTTCATTTTTCTTTTTTTTCT
This sequence comes from Eutreptiella sp. 'Long Island Sound 2002', assembly GCA_964036045.1. NCBI lineage: Eukaryota > Euglenozoa > Euglenophyceae > Eutreptiales > Eutreptiaceae > Eutreptiella > Eutreptiella sp. 'Long Island Sound 2002'. The sequence goes on along the minus strand of OZ038383.1, from coordinate 65,263,754 downwards.
CCAACCACGAGCGGGTTAACCCTCCTTCGGGAGTGGGAAGCCTAGAGCGACACCCCCGCTATATGGGGTAGGTATATTTATCTCATTCCCCCCCATAACCTGAGAGTGTGGTGTAGGTAGGCAACCATGCGCACCCCCGGGTACGTGCTCGACCCTGTCCCCCGTGGCACTGAGTGGCACTGCGTGGCACTGAAACCAGACCGGGTGGTCAGGAGCAGAGGTCGCAGTGGCATGGGCAGCAACATTGCTTGGCACCGAGGACATAACGATAGTGTTGACTGAATGGTATCCTGCAAACAGATATGGTACACATAGCCAATGAAATACCTGATATGCACATATGAGAAATCCACCCTATCATCCACTAATTGATATAACTACTAAACATCCATGATTGCCTTATCTATCCCAAATCCTATGTTCCTAACAAGGAAATGGAATATGATATACCCTATCCCACATATATCCCATATATAGGGCCAAATAATGCTCCCTTAGGGGTAAAATGCCAGGGTAGGGTTGTGACCTGCTTCACCCCCCCACTTAAAACGACTGCCACGGGCAGGAAGTACATGCCCAAGAGGAACGTAGCAGTCACAAACAGCAGCAAATCACAGGTTAGCAGGTGCCCTCCCACAGGGAATCGAACCTACGCAGACAATCTCGGAGCCGGGCGCACAGCCGCTGGAGTAGCTCCGATCGGTGGGAATCGAACCACCGCCGATATAGATAAATTGACAAACGGGATCCCGCAGGTCCCGCAATGAGTAGTAGGCGAAATCGCGAGCTGTTGCGCGTAGAGTCTGGTCCCTGCGTGTCGCATGAGGCATGTGGGGTCCAGCAGGTACGGGCAGGTAGTTTTTCAAAGAATTAAAACTAAAGGCAAAGTGAAATCACACTTTTAAACAAAACTGAAGGTAATGGTACATCCGAAGCGGTGCGACGCGAAAGTGCAAAAATTTCACTTTTTGAAAAAACTGCCAGGAGAATTGACGGGGGTGTCAAACAGCAACGTAGGACCGTGCCTGCACAAGGGAGCACGAGGGATAAAAGAGATAGAGGCCAGGGAAACACTCACAAGGGACACAACAAAACTTGATTGCCTTCGGCCAGGGGACTGTTACCACGGGGGGCTAACGTTCCTGTCTCGCAGTGCAACGCGGGGCAACCGTGGTAACCGTCCTTACAGCCACCACAGCCCTTTTTTCACACTTTGGAACAGTGAACCCCGTGATCTTGCCATATTGTTGCCTTGCGAAGCTAGACTGGGGGATGGATCGTGAGTCGTAGCCCAGTGAGGGCCTCCGGGTGCTCTAGGGTTGCAGGTTCCCCATACCCGACATCTAGCCATGCTTGACCCCGGGTGCCGTCTTGTGCCTGCCTCTGTCTTGTGCATGCTTAGGCCCACTAATAAACACGGCCACGATGGCCCCACAGTGCGCGCGGTAGCTCACTAAGTAGAGGAAAGAGGTCACGATGGCCTCAGGGTAAATGATCGACGATCACTTAGGCACAAACCAAAACACGGGTACGATGCCCACACCTTGCACCCACGTGCTTTAGATCGTTTATGAGGGCTTGATGTGCTTGATGTTCTCGATGTGCTTGCCCGTAACGCTTGTAGTAATGAGTGAGCTCTTGCTTGTCAGATGTAAACTTGCTTGGTTACTTGCTTGTAAAAGACCGAGACAAGGCCTAGCCAAAGGCCCACTTGTCAAACAGACCAGACACCAAAGAAAGATGATCGTGTGGAACGGACCACTATGAACGAACCAGTCACGGTTGTGACTGTACGATACGGGCACGGCTCAGCCAAGGGTCGTGTCCGTGTGGATGTCTAATTTAGCATCTGTGTCACACGTGATGCACCACATAGAGGGTAAAGGAGAAGGTACGGAGATGGGATGAGGGTGTGAGTAGACACACTTAAATAGACAAACCTCATAACCATGTAATAACAACCTGACCTCACTGCTAACCCCTCACCTAGGAGCCATACTACGTATATATATCATATATACACATAATAGAGCGATGCACACCGACAAACACAAGACACACTTGTGCGCGCACACCCATTGGCAGGGCCCGGGGGCACACACTCGCCCGGAGGGCATCACAGAGTGTGGGTCTCGCGGTGGCGGCCTTGGGGCACGTGATGGGGGCACTCCACACATACGGCACGTGCAAGAGCTTCCACAAACTACTCACGTACACACAACAAACAGTAAGCATATCCACAATAGAACACGTGTATAGATACGCCACCTTGTTGCTTGGTGTTCGTGTGTGTCTTGGGGGCGTGCGTATAAACACTTAGGTTAGCTTGCGTGTTACCTTTGTCGGTGGGTGTGCCACCGGCGGGCCGTAGCGCAGGGGGTCACCTCCAGGTTGCAAATTGGGGAGGTCGCCCGTACGGTCCTGCTGGTGTATCAGCCCACCCTGCTCCCCGGGGGCACGATGACACGCCCCGAAGGAGTTTTACTCCCCCAACCCCTCTACACCGTGTATGACGGTTCATGTTTACACCTCCGTGTGTAAACTTGGGCCGGTGTACACGGCTACAAAACCCCAAAGGTAGGTGTCAACCTAGGTCTTGCTTGTTCGGGGGGCGGGTGATAACCAACGTAATAGGCAACCATATAATCCCGTAACTAAATTAATGGCATGCGCACACACACGCTACCATTGGCCACGGGCACACCCGGTTTTGGTGTGTCTCGGACAGAGAGACTCGTGTGTGTTGTGGAAATCCAAGTCCACGCACGGGTCTCTATAAAGAAAAATGCCACGCCCATATCCCAACCCGTTTGGTGGGGTGTTTTGGGATAGAGGACCCCTCGGGTGTTGTGGAAATCCAAGTCCACTCGTGGGGAACTCTAGAGAAAACATTAATATACATATTCTCTCATAAACATATGCATGTGCACACTCGCCCTTTTCATCATATTGTTTGTTCCCTCTCGTTGCAGGCAGGAATTCCCCCGCAAAATTCATCAAGGACATGAGAAACACACCCAGCCAGCATGCGGCCCCATGCAATGGCAATGGAGGGTACCAACTCCCAACCCGGGCACGCATAGCGACCGGGGACGAATACCCAGGCGGCGGAGACGGCCCAAATCCGCAACGCCACTCCTTGCCTTTGAAGACCCCACCCACTCATAGAGTGACGGGGCAAAGGCACCCATTGCAATTCATATTAGAATACTTGTATTGTAGAGGACGACCCCTCCCTCTAGGCTCCAGTCCTCGCCGTATGTAGTGGCAATTTTGCACGCCACGAAGTTTTTTCCACGTAATGTGAGCCACACGAGTCCTTCGTACCTTGTATACCTACCCTCGTGTGGACAAGGGCAAATCGGTGGAAAACCATCACGCCCAACACAAAAGGGAAAATGGGTTGTACCCGCCAACCCAACGAAGTCTTCAAGCCTTCGCCATTTTGAGCAAATGATTTAGCTCGTTGGCTTGTGTCACGGGTCAGGGACGGTCGTGGGGTCGTGGTTTCGGTACGGGGCGGCACTCCGAAACCTTGCAAACACCACCATGCGCACAACCCGGCAGAGTCTTCGGGAAGTGCTTGCCACGTTGTTAGCACCCTTGACAGGGGGCGTCATCGTGGGCAGGACTGACGGCAGTAGTCCTGGTGGTGGTAGGAGTGCTCCAGTAAGACCCAAGGATAGGGGTTTGAATGGCCTTAAGACCCCCGAAAGAACACGTCCCACTTCCGCCCCAGGCTATATGCCACGCCACCCCACCCCAAGGACTCTCAAGCCTTTAGCGGTGAGAGAGGTAGACGGTGGTGTAAACCTGCGGTACCCACCGCCCTGCTCCGGTGGAGATTTTTGTAACCGAGGAGCGCGCCGTGCATGCACATCTTCTTTCCTGTCTCCCACCGCTTCTCGCTCTCTCCTCCCTTCCCCAAACAATAATATATCCATATTCCTTTATCTAGGGCGGTAACAGGGTCAAATTTGGGGTAACAGGTCAATTTTTTCAAGTTGGGTTATATGGGGGTTTTTTGAGGTGCCTGACCTTGGTAACATAGTGTCACCCTCTCATTCAACTCATGTGACTGGAAGAATTGCAAAGTTTGCCTTGCTGTGCTTGTTGTTACCGCAAATGTGTTACCTGCCTGTCGTGTGTTCTGCTGCAAGCCTTGAGTTTGGCGGTAACAGGTATACGGGGTAACACCATAGCGGTTACATCAGCGGTAACAACAAGCAAATGGGCAGAGGTGCAAAAATAATTGAAAATAAAATTCCCTCAAGAAAACGCGACCTTCACGACCCTGTCAGTTTGATCTTAACACCCTAGCACTCCACAATGAATTTTTTTGTCTTGATTTGACGTGCCTATTTCTTGCAAACCTAAAATTGTGCTCAATAGAGCTGCAGAGGCATCTCTCCCTCTGGGTAACAATTTTCCTGGGTAACAGGTCTGCGGTTACACCTGCAGTAACACTACACATGTGCCCAATAGATCTGCAGAGGTATCTCTCACTCTGGGTAACATTTTTCCTGGGTAACAGGTCAGCGGTTACACATGCGGTAACACTACACATGCCAATCATGTCCCATTAGGGCCCTGTTTTTCCTCATTATGCCCCTTCCACCGGTTCCCAAGAAGTTTCACAAGGAGCTGACTGCCGGATCGACGTTGTACAGTGTCTGCTGGGGTGATGTTGCCCGTGCCGGGGCTCCTGTGGTCCTTCAGGTATCCCCTTTGCACCATTGCTTGGTGTGACCTGTTTTCAACGGGTTGGGTAACACGAACCTGTTACCGGTTACACACGTGGTAACACCCCCCATTTTTACTGCACTTACTTTCCTTGCAGTTGAAGGCCAAGAAACAAGGCCAGTCCAACTTTGTTTGCGGCTGGGTTTCCGAGGCCGGCCATTCGGCCCTGACCATGAAGACGGCGTTGGCCTACGACGTTGATGAGGGGGAATGTCTGGACATCCAGACCCTCCACGGGCCAGTGACCTTTCAGGCAAAGGAGTGTGGGAACACCTGGGGATTTTACAAAGGGGGGCAAGAGAAGGGCAGGGGCAAGGAGGTGCAGGCAACAGGCAGTGGCAGTCATTCAGCAGCAGGCAGCAAAGCCCCTACCAAATCAGCCTTGAAGCCCCCAAGACAGACCCGAACACTGACCCCAGCTTCAGTTGCAGCCAAGGCAGTCCGGCAGAGGTCCCAAATGGATGTTGACAAGGAGGTGGACAGTGATGATGATGATGATGACCAGAGAACGAGGGACTGACGAGGAGGTGGTGGTCCAGGAAGAAAGGAACCCCTGAGGAGGACGAACCAGACCCCAAACCAAGGGGAAAACAAAACATGCTTTGCACTCTTTGTCACAGTGAATCTGCTGCTGGTGGAGCTCAGCTGCGACGGGTGCTCTGCCCTCAAGGACGTGGAGGATGATGATGCCGAAGCCCCGAAGACGCAGCCGGAGAGGCTGGAGGAGGGCCCCACAGCAGCGCAGCTCAAGGGAGGCCCCGAGGAAGCCCACAAAACTGAAAGTGCATACTCAGGTATGGTGTTGCAATCTTGAGGTGTTGAACTAACTGACCTACTTACATACAAATGTAATTGTTTGTAATGATATTCTCTGTCTGCAGGTTTGTCCAACCTGCAGAAACTCCGTGCAGGACTGCAGAGTGGTCCCAGTATCCCCGGGTCACTGCAGCTGAGGACCCAGGACCTGGCAGACCTCAGCCAGGAAGACCTGGATGCCAGGATTGTTCAAACCTGGCGCCACATTGGGGTCATGCTGCATCTGAGGTCCACCCACAAGAGCCCACCCCCCTGGAACTGCCTGGCCAATGGCGTCCATGTCTGGTTGGGACCCTCCAGGAACAGCAGGAGAGGCTGCAGAGGTACAAGCGGAAGTACCACAAGGTCAGGAATATGCAGCCAGGTGATGAGTTTGGCAGTGCAACCAGCAGCAGTGACAGCCAGGAGAGTGAGGGGGCCCGCGAGGAGGAGGCGCGGCAGCAGCTGGAGGCAGAGCGGAACGCGCTTCTGGCGAGGGTGCAGGCAATGGAAGTGGAGGCCAGACCACCAAGCCTTGGTATGTTTTTTGTGCTCTGTTGGTGCTGGGTAACAAAAATTCCCAACGGTTACACACGCGGTAACACTTTCCAAAGCCTGGGTAACAACAACTCTGGGTAACACCCCAACGGTTACACACGCGGTAACACTTTCGAAAGCCTGGGTAACAAAAATTCTGGGTAACACTCCAACGGTTACACACGCGGTAACACTTTCGAAAGCCTGGGTAACAAAAAATCTGGGTAACACCCCATCGGTTACACACGCGGTAACACTTGCGAAAGCCCGGGTAACAGAAATTCTGGGTAACGCCCCAAGGGTTACACAGGTGGTAACACGTACTTTGCAGAGCTACTGTGTGTCTCTCTATGTTTTCAGGTGAAGCAGGCAAGCGGGAAAAGGCCTACTCACCCCTGACGGCGAGGGAGTTGAGCAGCGGGGAGCAGGCTGCCCATGCAGAGGACCCCAAGGCCGAGGAGGAAGTCAAGGCCAAGGCAGACGCCGAGGCCGGGGACGAAGGATCCACCCCATCGGCAACCGTGGACGGCAAAGTGGTGGTGTGCGCAATGTCTTCCATTGACATGACATGCGCACAATGCGTAGAAAACATAGCAATCGTGCATCCGTTTTTGACACAGGTCTACTCGCCACCACCGGCCCTGGGGGCACCGCTGCTCACGCAGGATGAGGATGCTGGCGACACCGGTCGGTATCCGGAGATGCCTTCGAGCTCCGGGAGCCTCCCTTATGGGTCCGACCCGTACAGGTACCGGCCCCAGGATCCACCACCCCAGCCACTGCCGCAAGGACCTACGCCTTCGGAGACACCGAGTGAGGAGCATCCATTGACAGGGGCCGACGATGAGACGCCGATGTGATGATGTGCAAGGGTGTGTTTCTTTATTTGTACCCTTGGTTTTGTGAATGGGGCAGTGTGGTGACACGTTACCGGGGTAACACCCCAGGGGTTACATGGGCGGTAACACACAGGTATTCACCTCCGGGGGATGGCAACACGTTACCCGGGTAACACCCCAGGGGTTACATGGGCGGTAACACACAGGTATTCACCTCTGGGGGTATGGCAACACGTTACCCGGGTAACACCCCAACGGTTACATGCGTGGTAACATCGTTCAGCAATGATCCTCTGTTGTTCTCAGGCCCAAAAGTGAGTGGCGGAGACTCTGGATCGTGGACGTGCTTGCGAGGAAGGCATGGACTTCACGGACTGATGCATCGGCGACGTCGGATGGGGTCTTTTTATTTTGATCAGGCCTGTTGTGGCCTCTATGTTCTTATTATGTCAGTGGTGAATGTTACCACCCTTGTATCCCAGTTGCCAGTTACCCAGTTACCAGGGGTGTTACCCCGACGTCCTCATTCTTTCCTTCTAGCTTTGCCTCAGGGTTCAGGGGTAATTTGTGAACGATGTGCACGTGTGCAAGGGGGGGGGTGTTTTCCTGTCCACCCATTTTCCCACAGCCACCATGCCCATCCGACCCAGCCGGCGTCCATTGCGGAGAGCAATGGTGTTCGAACGAAGGGGACTACCCCCCAAGCATGTGAGAGGGGCCCTATCAGCAGCTACCCTTGGGGGACATCCCAAAAGGAAGTATGCCACCATTACCGAGGCCATGGATGACATGTTCCACCCAATCCTGCGGTGCCTGAGTGAGGCGTTGGAAAAAATTGGGGCCAGCGAATTGATACCCAAGCTCAGCAACTACATCCTATTCAGGGTTATGCTGGGGATGTGGCGACCAAGACGAGTCGATGATGTATGGCATCCCACAGCTTTGTGTGCACACAAAGGCTTGGCCTCCCTATTAACCAGGGAGGAGTATTATAAAATACACCGCCTGTCCAATTGTGGTACTGCAGAGCTCCTTGAGGCTATTAATGCCCATTGGTCCAGCCTGTGGGTATGGGGGTGGGCTGCCGCAGGGGATGAATCCATTGTCCCCCACAAGGGGAAAAGGGCTGGACCCATGCGGCAGTTCATCCCCAGAAAACCGCATAGCACAGGCATTAAATTGTATGTCCTGGGTGACTCAGTGCACCCTTTTATAACTGATATTTTTTTGTATGCAGGCAAAAGGGTCAGGGTCTTCCGGGATCACCCCCAGGTGGCTGGACCTCGGACTGCCCGGGAGATGGTACACCGATGGGCTGACGTACTCCCTACTCGCACTGCAATTGTGTGCGACTCATACTTTGGAAGCCACCTAGTGGCAAACCAAATGGCACAGCGTCAGCAACCCTTCTTGTTCCTATGCAAAAGGGATCAGGAAGGGGTTTCCCTGGCTGGGGATAGTATGCGACCCTCCATTGCAGCAGAAACGTATGTCAAAGGAGGCAAGTATAGCCTCCATGTCTACAAAAACCCAAAAGTGGGTCGCAAACCACCACGTGTGGTTCCATTTCTGTCAAACTGTGTGTTCGACAATGAGTTGGTGCGCCACAGAGGTGGTTATGAGCTCCCACCTGTTGTGGCTGCATACAGGCAGCTAGCCAACGGTGTTGACAGTGCCAATCAAATGGCACTAGAACACCGTGAGACAGGCAGATTCAAGAGTTGGACCCGTGCCTTGAAGGCTTTCTTGTTCAGGTACGCGATTGTAAATACCTTTACAATCTGCCGACTCCAAGATTTGATACCCAAAAAGAAATCCCTTTGGGACTTCCAATGGGATATTTTGGAAAAGTTTGTCTCCCCTGGGCACGCTGTGCACACGCCGGTGCTTGTAGATACCCGAGGCACTTGCAAAGTATGCAAGGGGCGCACTTGGTTCAAGTGTGCTCATTGCGATGTGCATTTACACTCCTACAGTGGTTGTTTCCAGAAGTGGCATTCAGAACTGAAAGTTTGAACTCAGAAGAAACAGCAGTCCTACGGCGCAGTGATACTTCTTGCAGGGCAGGGAGGGAAGGGACTATGTGTGCATGACGTTGTGCCCAGCCACCATGGGGTAACTAAAACAAAGTGTGATGAAGGGGTTACACGAAAGGTAACACAGGGGGTAACTAATAGGGACAAAGTGGGATTGGAAGGGGGCATGGTTACCCGGGTAACACCCCAAGGGTTACAGCGGTGGTAACAAAAACAATTAACAACCAGAGCGCTCGGGTAACACATACATGTTACCGGTAACATAGGAAGTCCCTCGGGTAACACATTGGTAACACCGTCGGTAACATGTGTTACCCAGGTAACAAGCATGTTACCCCGTTCGAAAAATAAAAAAGGTCAAATATCTTCACCTGTTTTCTGGGGCAGAAATGGGTTACCCAGACCACATGGATCCCTGAGTACTAACCCTAGATAAAGGAATATTGGTTAGGGTTTTCTTTTCGTGGCACGCTCATGAGAGCGGTCCACCAAGGTGGGCAAGGATGTCAACGGTTTGGGTGAGATTCTGTTTCTGCAAGTAATCTCTCCAAACTTTGTTGTAGGACGGTAAGAAGGTTTCAACAGGTTCCTCGGTATCCCAATCTTTGGTTTAACCCTCCCACCGCACCTTGAAGAGAAGTCTCTTGCGGTAAGTACGGTGACTTAATATTTTCTTGACATTATAGGTGTCCTCCTCAAACTGGGAGGGCACTCTAGCAACCTCCTCCGTGTAATTTAGAGGCACGGGGGAGCGAGGGGAGTTGACCGTTTTCATTAAACAATCAACGTGGACGTCAACTAACCTCCGTTGGTCCACTTGAATAACATAGAGGTCGTGCGCCCTCTTGGCCACAACCTCATAGGGCCCATCCCAATAGGGACAAGTCTTATCGCCAAGATTTTTGCGTTGGCGACTGACCCATACGCGGTCCCCTTTTGAGAAATTGGGGGACATCCTCCTACTCTTATTATACTTACGAGCCATTGTCTCTTGCACTTGAATCATAGCCCTCCGTGCAAGAGCAATAGGCTCCTCACGCCGTTGGATGTAGTGAGCGGCGTCTTGGGCCACCCCCTTAGGCTCAGCAAGAGGAGGCCCCTTAGTACGGTTGTGTTTACCAAACACAATCTCGTTGGGTGTATAACCTGAAGGACCGGTAGTCTCATGCCACGCTCGTACAACGGCGGGCAAAACCTCTACCCAATTAGTTTTCTTTCCTTTCCCTTTCCTCAAGGTAAGGGCTTTAGCAACGGCACGCCTTAGCTGCTTGCCAGTATTTTCGGCCTTGCCATTACCTTGGTGCCTACCCGCGAGACACATAGTCGAGCGGGCACCAATCTTAGAACAAAGGGTTTGGAAATATTGGCTCACACATTGTGGCCCACGGTCGAAGCATATTTCACGAGGGGCTCCGAACCTATCCACCCAGCGCTCCATTACCAAATGGGCCGCTCTTCTCCCCGTTAGCCCTTCATCCTTGTCTTCATGACGGGGTTTAGGAATAGGGATCGCGATGAGGTAGCCTGAAAGCCGGCATACACATAGGAGCATTCGGTCATACACCTCTCCATCGTGAGAGGTGGAAGGGTGGTGAAACACATCAAGCGCTATGGAGTCCATGGGCTCCATAGGTATAGGCATAGGGGTCATGTACCCTTGCTTGCGCTTGGTGTCATGCGTGTGAATGGCACATGAGGGACACGTTTGACATTGCAGTTCCACTGCTTTGTACAACCTCTCACCTTCAACGCCATGGTTAATTTCCTTCCAGTGTTTTTCCACACTGGACGTAGTTAAGTGAAATGCATCATGGTATTCGGCTACCAAACGATGCACTAGCGGCGTAGGAACACACCACCGTCCATTACGGACGAGTTTGTTATCCACCAACCTCACTCCATCCTGGAAGCTCCCATTCAAGGCATCTTGCCACATTTGTTTGTAGCGTTGACAATTTGGGTAGTGTTTAGCCAAATTTATCTCAAAAACATTGGGAGCATCCTCCCCATGTATAGGAGTTGCTTTCTTGTGGGACTTCCAAGATTTTTTTATCTTGACAATTCGCTCCAGTCTCCGAATCTTTCTCTTTTGCTTCGTCCCCCCCCCCACTGGAGGCGAAGCCAGAGGGGGTGGATCACGCGGGTGCCCCTTGAGCCCGAGGCGCTGCTTTAGACCTAGTAACAACGGGCGCCACAACCGCCCTAAATACAAGGGGGCGGGCGAGAAGTTCCTCCTTCTCGGCCGCCATCATGTCCCGCACATCCCCGGCCGCTTGGGCCGTCCCATGTATGGACACATCACCCAACGCCGGGTTAGCAGGGTAAGCCCAACGGGACAAGAAATCACCCACGGGGTTCACTGGCCCCGGAGTGTAAACCACATGGAGGTCGAATTTAGAGAACAATTCATGCCAACGTGCTTGGCGTGGAGAGGGACCCCCCACGGTTTTGAGGTCCTCCGTAGCCCAATTCTCAAGGCTACAGTGGTCCGTACGGACCTCCACGCGCTTGTTCCCCACCCAACCATGCCATTTTAAAAGCGCCGCCACTATGGCGCAGCATTCTTTCTCCCGAGGGCTCCAATTTAATTGGCTGCCTGACAATTTGCGGGAGAAAAAGGCAAGGGGGCGTAGGGCACCATCGGGACCTTCCTGCTGTAGGGCCGCCCCCACCGCCCAATTACTAGCGTCCGGGGTGAGGACAAAGTCCTTATCCCAATCGGCTAGTTGGAGGGGAACAATATCCGTAGTAGCACGCTTGAGCTTCAAAAAGGCCTCGTTAGCCGAAGCATTCCATGTTAGGCCTATCTTTATGCCATTCTTATGCTTAGGCAAATCCTTCAACATATTAATCAAAGGAGTAGCTATGGAGGCGTAGTTTTGAACATAGCCCGAATAATAGTTGGCGAGCCCCAAGAACCCCCGGAGCTCCCGAACATTATCCGGTTTGTCCCAACGCTCAAGCGCCAACATTTTCCCTGGCGCCGGCCCACATGTGCCATTTTCCAACACATGGCCTCAAAACTCAACCGAACGAACAAAGAAATCAGTTTTGCTAACCGAAGCAACCAACTCCTCTTTTCGTAGCCTATCCAACACGGCACGCACGTCGCGGTCGTGGTTAGCCAATAGCTCCTCCTCCGTCGCACCGGAGGAACCAATAATAATATCATCAATATATACGTCCGCACAATCCAAACCCTGCAAAACATGGTCCATGACCCGTTGAAAAATAGCGGGCCCATTCTTGATACCCATAGGCATAACACGCCATTGGTATCGCTTACCCGCCAAATTCATGGCGGTTTTAGCCCGGGATTCAGGGTGAAGGGGAATTTGATGAAACCCTTTACTCAAGTCCACAATAGTGAAAATCTTGTGTTTGGATTGATTTTCCAACATGTTCTCTATGAGGGGGAGGGGGTGTGCGTCGGGCAAGGTAGCCTCATTAAGTTGGCGGTAGTCCAGTCCGAGGCGCCATTTTCCCTTCTCTTTCTTGGGCACAACGAAACCGTTGGACGCCCATTCGGAGGCAGGGCACGGCTCAATCCAGCCACGAGCCAAAAAGTCCTCCACTATTTCTTGCTCTGCCGCGGCACGCTCCCCCACCAACCGTATAGGTTTTACGGACTTGGGTTTGGCGTTCGGGTATAGGTCAAGTTTAGCAAACCCCAGCCGCTCCGTACCACGGACCTTAGGGTGTTCCTGGTCCGGTCGGAGACGAACCTCCCCACTAAAAACATCCCGCTCGTAGTCTGCGAGGATGCGTTTCCTCATGAGCTCCACCTCCGGAGACACAATAGGCTCTTGGGTGGTGACAACGCCACCCACACGAGAAGCCGCCAACAATCGTGTGGCGCCTTTACGTTTTCGGTAACGCTTAACGGTAGTGGCCCCCCCACCCAATAACTCTCGTTCAATTTTCGCAATGCGTGAACGCACGCATTCTTGTGCCTCCAAATCTTCAGGGGTAGGATGCGAGGAGTTTTTTATGGGTCGCCTGATACGTGGGGGTGCGCACCGAAACCAAATGGTTAGGCACCCTTTCATCCTCCGACTCTTCCTCCGAGGTCACGCCCGGCTCGCCATCGGTGTTGGGGTTAGAGACGGCCGGTGCCAAAACGGAGGCCACATGACATTTAGTGGCCGCCAAATTTTCCTCCGCAATACCACCGTCCACGTATAGCGCCACCGTGGACCAACCCCGTTGAGGAAGGGGCGTGAGGTGGTCATTCTGATAGAGACAGGCTTCAGTCTCTGGCCCAGGAAGGTGGTACCCTTGCAAAGTAATTTCCATAAGGGGTTTCCACCACTCCCTATGTGTCCACTTCGGCCCTACGACGATGGGTCGTAGTTTTTCTTGCCGAATTTTCCGAACACAATCGAAAAACTGATGATAGGGAGGGCACATCCAATACAATTTGGAGGGGTCCGCGGGAGTGGAAAAGAAATCTTCAAGCGGCGAAACCCAACGGGTAGCCTTGGCCATACCCGGGACCCTATTGAAGGCGTCCACGTCGGGGTTTTTGCCAAATTGTTTTTTGACACGTGCGGCCCAATATGGCGTGAGGCCATAGTCAGACTGGGTCCACATGGACCCATCACGCCGCGTTGGTAGAACATCACGGGCAAGGGCTTCGGGAGCAAATTCAACAAGCTCCAAAGCACAAGCCCGGTCCTGTACGGGCGTCACGGAGGAAGCGGTCAAGGCATAGGATATGTGTTTCTCGGCCTCAACACGGTTAGGCGGTTTGCCACCAGGGGGCGTAACCACAATGGCCGGGGCAGGGTGCGTAGGAGTGACCGCCCCAATGACTGGAATGGTTAGGCCCCACACGGACTCACGTGACACCTTACCATGAATGGGTTTCACCAAAAATGGTTTGCTGGTTCGTGGAGCCTCACGGAAGTCCTCAATCCAAAAACGGGGGTGCACTGGATGGTGAGAGTACAAAGAATTGAAACGGGCAAAATGGCACACACAAAATTCGTAACCCCATGGGTGCCCCAAAACCATATCCTAAGGTAAATTCGGGACAAGGTACGGGGACACGCCATACTGGGCAACACGAGGAAGTGAAACACTACCATCCACAACCGCCGTAAATTGAATTTTGACGTCTATTTGCTCGTCCCCTCCCGGCAAAGGCGTCTCATTATCGGCTTGGAGTAGGCGCCTCCGTTGGGGGGATTCATATTTTTCGGAGATTTGGTCTCCAAAAACATTGGGGTTTGCCAAAGCGACCGCTTGGCACCCAAAATCCACCAAAACACGGAGGGCCTTGCGTTCTCCATTGGGCAAAACAACCTGAACGGAAAGTTTGGTTCGAATCTCACTAGTCACTATATGCCCCTTCATGACTCTCGATGGAACGAGAGCCACGGTAGTGTCACAGGGGTGCCCGAGGTTTTCTTCTTTCGAAGGGGGCGCCTCTGGGCACTCCTACCAACGTCCGCGCCCGTTCGGCGCTCCCTTGCCTCCTTTATCGCCCTTGCCGCCGCCACCCTTATAACCACCACCACCCTTATCACCACCGCCACCCTTATCGCCACCCTTAGGCTTACCACCTTTAGACTTACCCGCAATGTTCCAATGAGTGTCATTGCACGGAGAATTAGGCTTACACGTCCAAAGGGTGGTATTGGTGGCACCCCAATCAATCCAAGACATGTCCATCTCCGTTTGTTTACGTGTTTTCCAATGTTTGGAACACGGAACCCAAAAGGTAGGTGGCGGTTTAGCCCCGGGGTCGACAGGTTTCTTCGCCGGAGGTTTGGAGTGACCCACGGCGTTGACGGATGTGTCAGCGGGTTCGGAGGTGTCAGGGCTCGCCGTAGCCTCCGCACTCACCGCATTCACCGCGGTTTTATTGTGAGAAGGGCGATGAGTGTACGTCACCGTCGTCTTGTCTCCTTTATTGAGGCGTTCGAGAGCTTCCCTCTCCGACACGCTTTTATGGGCAAGGGCGTAGATTTCCGCAGGCTTCAAACGAGGCCTACGTTGCTCCACTTTCATAGTGTAGCCGCCTGTGTGAGGTGTGTTGTTGAGTTTCAAGATCCACTCCTGGAGAGCCGGGTCTTTGCAGTCAACTATCACCCCCGGCCCCGAATAGGAAACAATCTCAGGAACCGTAGTGCAAGCTTGAGCGCTATATTTCCTGAGTTCTTTTTCGAATGGGGCGGGACCCGGCGAAGGGTCAAGGCCACTAAAATCCACCACATAGCTGTCTGGGCTATTCTTAGCCTCTTGCTTGACGACCTTCTCCTTGATCCACGGGAGCTTGCTTAGGAGCTGCTCCCGGATCACGTGGGGACGAGTCTCATTGCTCAGAGGCAACAAACGTTGCCAACGAGCATAAGAATCTTCAAGGTCGATGAGGGTCACTTGCCCTTTAACCACCCTGGGGGTGAGGGCTCGCCACCTTTCATCAGCCCTTGAGGGGTCATACTCGTGGAAACGTTGTTCCAAAAAGTCCCACAACTCCTTGAGGGTGGGGGCCGTGCGTGTGTGGTGGGTGGCCTCGGCAACCCGGGCGTTGATGATCGCCTTTAGCCATGGGGGCAAGGTACTCAAAATCATTTTTGCCTCGTTGGCCTTTCGGTACATGGGATCACACACCCCCAACCATTGTTGAAGTTTCTCCACCCACTCGTCGTAGCACTCTAGCTGCCCATTAAATTGCGGTTTAGGGATATCACTATCCTCCACCGCTTTGGTGTAACTATTTTGCACCATAGGCATTTGGTACGGGTGGTAAGCAGGGGGAGCCATGGTTGGGGGTGCACCTCCACTTGCACTTGGTGCAACCTTCACTGGAGAGACTGTACACGTATCCGTAGGATGAGAGGGCGTGTACGAAGGTTTCCCAGGGGAAGTGAAAACATTTTTCGTGAGGGGATTAATGTTCCCCAACGAAGAGGTGTTCTCCTCTTCATTGGCCCACGGGGCCGTAGGCTCCGCGGGGTGTTCCTCGCCCTTAGGCGTCGCCCTCCACTCGGGAACAGCACGTTCCTTCTGCTTTTCGGCGATTCCCCTCCACGATGTAGGTTCTTGGGGGTGGGGGTGTTCGTGGTGTTCTTCCCCCCCCCTCGGCCACCCCGAATCCGGACAAGCGTTCGGATGGTAGATGCAATCGTGGGATGGGTGGACGGAGAAGGGAAGGACAAACCCACCACCGGATGAACCGGATGGCGCGCCCATGGGCGCCGTAGGCGCCGCCGGTGTAGGATCAGGAACGGGCGGAGGCGCAGATGGCCGGGGTAGGACCACCGTAACGGGTTCCGCAGGCGTGGAGTACCAGTGGTCCCACGCATCGATCCTAGATGCAACGGCGGTGTAACGTGTAGCGAGCGACTCCACTGCGCTAAAGCACTTAGCCGTGTTGCCGTCGGACATGTTAAGATGATCTGCCACGCTAGCCTCCACCACCTTAGAATCTCGGCGGTAGCCCTGAACCGCCGCGTCAAATTTAGCCAATGTAGACAAGATTTGGGTCATCCGGTCCCCGTAGGACTGACTGATGCCCGAGGTAGAGGCTACTGCCTGAGAAAGTTTCTAATGGGATCGCTGCAACTCCAGATTCTGATTTCGCAGGTCCTTCACCTGTGCCATCAGAGATTGGACGCACGTTTCGTAGTGTACCACACACCGGGGACAGCCACAGGTGTGCTGTAGGTCTTCCTCCCCCCGTGTAGGAGTGGGGCCCCCAGAATGTCGAAAGGATGGACCCCCCCCTCCACGAGGAGGAGATGACCCACCACCGCCCCCCCCAGCAGCCCCCCCTGCCACGGAGTGACCAGAGGGCCCCCCCGCAGGGCGAGACGGGGGTGCGGGGCGAGCAGCAACAGGTGCTGGCGCCCCCCCGCTAGAGGGATGTCCCCCCCCCGAACCCCCACCACTAGACGGCCGAACCAGGTGCGGGATTCCTTGCACGTGCTCGATGTAAGCCACCTGGCGGTGGCGGGGTGACGGCGGAGGGGGAACATGACCAACAGTATTCGGTCGCGGCGGTGGGGATGGGGAATCGTCCACCACAATCTACTGTGGTGACTCAGGAACCACCATAGGTGATCGAGTTCTCAGATTGGAAGCAAAAACAGGCTCCGATCCCGTTGCAACCTCTGGATCCCCCCCCCAATTGGGCAGTCGGGGGTCCTCCGTAGGAGATGTATTTGTGGGGGGAGAGACCAAATTTATTGGGAGGGTTGCTGAACCTCCCTCCACCTGATTCCCTCCCCCCCAGCACAGATTGTTGACCTTCGGCATTGCCGGAGAATCATCCACTAGGGATGGACGATCTTTCGTGCCACTCATAGGCACCGGAGATGAAGTACCGGCCCGGTCCTCCGTAGGCTCCGGAGATTCCACGACAAGACACGGGCGGTTTTTGACGCCGCTCATAGGCACCGGGGACTCTTCCACAGCAATGAACTGAGGGGCAGGAGAGTCCTCCACCGTG
This sequence comes from Eutreptiella sp. 'Long Island Sound 2002', assembly GCA_964036045.1. Taxonomy (NCBI): domain Eukaryota; phylum Euglenozoa; class Euglenophyceae; order Eutreptiales; family Eutreptiaceae; genus Eutreptiella; species Eutreptiella sp. 'Long Island Sound 2002'. The sequence goes on along the minus strand of OZ038383.1, from coordinate 65,246,346 downwards.
ATGTAGTGGGGGGCCGGGGATTCTTCCACAAGCATGGGGCGATCCCTGGTCCCTGACATAGGTTCAGGAGGTGCAGGCGACGAGGCAACGGAAATAGGGGATTGATGGAGTTCATGACGTTCGAACACTCCAATCTCCTCCTCCTCGTCGTCGTTACACTGCTCCACCGCCAGGGGGAACCACTGGTCACAGTCATCCTCCTCGATTTGCGGGGGTGATTCCTCGATGATCGTAGGATTTAGCCTGGATCCGCTCGGGGGATTGGGATACGCTCCCAAGGCAGGAGATTCCTCCACCAGGGAGGGAAACCGCCGCGATCCACTCATTGGAGTGGGCGAAGATTCCACCACAGTGGGGTTCTGCCTAGTCCCCGACAGGGCTTGCTGGATCAGGGCCACAGCCTCTCGAGCCGGACCCAGATGGCCATGGGGATCAGGCGTGAGCGCGAGGACTCGACGATTTTCAGCGTCGAGTTGGTCAACAATGGGGCTGATGGGCCCTGGCGCAAACAGGTTTTTTCTGACCTGAGGCTCTGGCAACCCCCCTAGCGACGGAGGAGTGCCAGAGTCGACCACGATAGGCCCCATTGGCGAAGCCATTGTACGCCAGTCGGCAGCGCCTGAGGGCGCAGCGTTGGTACGCTCGATCACCCCAGTAGATTGGTCGATAACTGCCCGATTCTCGGCGCTAGTATCGGTTCCCGAGCCCATAATAGGCGATTGTGGTCCTCTTATCGCTCCCTGAGGGTGGCCGTCTATTTCCCCCCCAAACCATCCCAGGTACACCAGCTGAATTTCGAGGATGGGGGGCCCCGATGGGAACATTCGGAGATTTCGGAAACTTAGGATTTGTAGCCACTTGGGGCTTGGCCCGTTTTTGCGGCCCCTGCCCGGTCGATGGGGTCAGGGCCGAGGAGGTCCTGAGAGTGGGCACCTGGACACCCTCAGCTATCCCTCCCGGGGAAGAGATTTTAATTTGAATTTAGTCCACGATGTCTTGGACCGATCGCTTTCCGCGATGCCAAACGCCCAACAGAGACGAAAGATTTTCGCCTCTGCTACCATGAGACCAGACCGGGTGGTCAGGAGCAGAGGTGGCAGTGGCATGGGCAGCAACATTGCTTGGCACCGAAGACATAACGATAGTGTTGACTGAATAGTATCCTGCAAACAGATATGGTACACATAGCCAATGAAATACCTGATATGCACATATGAGAAATCCACCCTTTCATCCACTAATTGATATAACCACTAAACATCCGTGATTGCCTTATCTATCCCACATCCTATGTTCCTAACAAGGAAATGGAATATGATATACCCTATCCCACATATATCCCATATATAGGGCCACATAATGCTCCCTTAGGGGTAAAATGCCAGGGTAGGGTTGTGACCTGCTTCAGCACAAGTTGCACAGTACCCAGAGGAGAAGGCCGAGGACAACAAGCCATGACGACCCTCCCGAGAGCTCTGAGAATTTCAAGGCCGTCATGCCCTTAAGGCCTATGGCCGACTCCCAAAGGGATCATCGACTCAAACACGCGTCCCCGCCACCACCTTCAAAAGGGGAAATCAACGCCACCACCATCTCCCTCCCGGGGAGCTCCACCCCCGACGACCCTCATGGGGAAGTCAACCCCCATCAAGTCGTCAGTCCGGGGACAGCAAGCACTCCGTGACCCGCCGCCATGGGGACCGTCACCCCGAGCGGTTCAACACCGACTTCCTCTTCGAAACCGAGACGTGGGCCTCAGGGTTTCCTCCCCTGCCGCCCTTAACCAGCAGCATGACCCAGACCGTTGAGTTCACCCACGGGCCTTTGCTGCAGCCCGACAATCTTTGGGCGGGATCGCGCCCCTTGTTTCGCCTAGCCCCAACCCCAACTCCCCCCCCTGCCTGGGGTATGGCAGTCCTTGGCTAGGACTGGAGCATGGCGACCCCTCCCCATGATAGGCCTCCACAGCCCGTAACGCGCCATTCCCCCCACCCCCACAGAGTTCCAAGTCTTGGAACGGGTGTCAGCAAGCGTGTGAGGAGAGTGTCCGTCAGTATCAGTTTCCGCTGGATCTCTTCAGGACTGAGCTTGAGCAGTGATGTGGGTGTGCTGAGTTCAGCATTCCGGTTAGATTGGGGATGAGTCGGAAAAAATCGTAGGGAAAGCCCGGGATGGGTAACTAGTCCCATCAGAGCCTTGGGTTCACTGAGCAGGGCCCTTTGCCCATCAAAAAACATCACCTCATCTACCTCTTCTTCTCCCCCTGTCAGGTTATCTTCGCGTCAATTCGAAACGGTTGTTTTGGCCGTTCAATGCGGTGCTGACTTCTGCTCCTGTGGCAGTTTTGTCACTGATTTTTCTTTTTGGTGAGCTGTTCGGTTCGCCGCTTCGAGAACGTTTTATAGTGATTTCAACACTGTGTGTTTGTTGTGCCAGTCCTGCTGCTTGCTGCTGGTGTAGGGTTCCTGTTGCTTGTCTTTGATGAGGAAAATGTTTTATTTTTGAAATACAACGAATCCAGGATATCCCAAGCCAGAGATAAACAAGTAGAAGAACGTCAGGATCAAAGCATGAAGGGCTGCAGTCACAAAGAGTTAGATAAAGACAACTATCAACAATAGACAACAGCAATTAGCATACATAGCAGCTCAGGATGAAATATTTTACATTTTTGAGAAACACTGATTGGAAAACTGCCCCAAGGGCTCACTCTTATCCACAGTGCCATCTTGAGATGTGCACTTCTTGTTTTCGGGTCCCATAGGTGCTGAGCTGGCATGGCTTGTGACGATGAGGTCACTGCCATGTCACATGGGATATTCCTACTTAGCTGGGCCGACTGGGTATTGAACCCCGGACCTCTCAAAAAGAGGAGCCCCAGCCCTCTAGGGTGCATACCACTAGGATAGCTAAGAATTCATGAGAAAACATAGAGAAATTCATAGGCTCTGCCTTCAGGATATCAGTGCCTCAGCAACCCAGGAAAAGATGTTTTAGTGCCTATAGCTTAGGGATAAAGGGGTCCACACCACATCCTGATTTAGTGTTTGGTTCCATAGGTCAAAATGTGTTATCACATATTTTGGTTGGCCAATACTAAGATAAAAATGCATGAGTGCTTAGAGCACCTCTTATACAACTAAAGTATACCCCAAAGCATTGGAAAAGCACTTTTTCCTACTCCCCCTTTGTGCTGTGGTGGCCACCACTGTCGCATTTTCAGGAAAAAGAGATTTTTTTCTTGGCCTTTCCTTGGTTTCCACACCTACTTTCAAATACCTATAGCTTCCCTAACACTGGAAAAGAGCGCTTTACCATGGCCAGCGACTCTTGCTGCGTAGTTGATGACAATCTCCAACAGAAAACTCTGCGCTCTTGGCACTGCCGGGGTTCCTGTGGCTTTTTGGGGTTAGAGTAGGGCATGCCAAGACCATATGCATGTGCATCCCTCCCTCCAAGCTGCAGCGTAACACAACCCAACGCCAGACTCTCATAGGACGCTCGAACCAAGTCTCAAGGAACCTGATGGAGACACCTGTCCTGGTATTGGGGCGAGGGTGCGCTGATTTAATTAGAACTGCCCCTTGGAGGGGTCTTGATTCTCGTTCAGTCTCCTGCTGCTGCCTTTCGGCCAGAACAGCGGCCTACTCAACGAGGCTTTGCGAGGAGGTCTGTACAACAGGGGAAACGGAGAATGAGGGACGAATCCACGCAAGCGCGAAGCGACAACACCTAAATCCGTCAAATGACGGCCTAGAATTTTTCTGAAGGCACACACCTGGACAGAGTCCAATTGTGCATCAGATGCACATTTTTATAAAACTTGTAGTCATCTCTTGATTTTTTAAATCAAGAAATTCTTACGCAGAAAAAGTCGGCGCGCAGGAGCAGCTCCTAGCGAAGCGCAGTAAAATAAAGAATCAATAAGTTTATAAACGTATGTTACCCAGAATGACGAAAATGACGAAACACACATAAATAGACTAACATAAAAATTCCACCCACATTGGCAGAAAGAAGTCAAGATTCAAGATTTCAAAGACCAACAGAAGGTCTTCAATGAATCAGGTATAAACCACAGGTGTGCTCGTCTCGTATGCAGCATGCACATTGCTCGTCTCGTGTCTCTGTGAACGTGCCCTGTAGCAGCGCTAACAAACGATAGAGGGATAGATTAGAAAAATTGCAGATGATTAGAGGTAAGATCAGGGTGATTGGACATACACACAAGTGCATAGCGACAGTTGTTGCTTGTGTCACGCCTTGCCCTCACCTTGCTTCACTCTCCAGCGGTGAGTATGGTAAATAAGCCCAGGTGGGGCCACCCCCTGGTGGAGTTCGTGATTGTGGGTAAGATTTGTAGGGAAAACAGTGATTGACACAGGTAACTTCGCAACTCGTGCATGATCGTGCATTCACACACGCATTAAGGGGTAGGCCACGCGTGGTGCGCTCAGTACAACCCTTGTTTAGGTTACCCAGGGGCTCCACCCCACGTTATAAAAGAGAACAGGTGGAGTTCCTTAAGCTTGCTTGCTTGATAGGGGCGTTTGTGGACAGCGTATTATAGGGCCATCTGCGAAGCCTATAATACGTGGAGATGGTCTTGGTTCCTCCGCTGCAAACGCTCCTTCATCCGCCTTTGCTCTTCAGGTGGGAAGGTCAGGGTGAACTGGTGCAGTCCCCTGAGCCGTGCTAAAATATACGGCGCTGATCACACAAACAACAAGCTACGACTCAGCCAGGAGTGGCAAGCGTAGCCCGACCTCTTCAACATTCACGACGTGCACACCACAAGAGCACCCCTTCCCTCCACGCCCTAGCAGAGAAACGCGTTGTGGCGTCCCTATTAGGCCACAGAAGCTTAGTAGCTCTGTGTTTTCTTGCGCTCTCACAAGTGAGCCCCTAGGGCTCTTGTCTTCACCCTCAACGCCACCCAGTAGAGCGTGCGTGTAGGAGTGGTAGTCCTGAGTCGGGGCTTGAGCCAGTTGCAAAAGTGCTCGCCCACCAGGATGGTGCCACTGTAGGTAGGGTGTGTACGGTAGTGGTGTCTCCTGTCCTGCGTGCTTTTCAGCGTGGGCAGGGGAGTGCGTTAGCTTTTGGCCTTTAGCAAAAATGGGCGTTTTGTGTGCCCTAAGCACACTTTGGCCACCCCTCCCCTCTAGTAGGTAGGGCTTTTGCCGTCTTCCCCCATGGATAGGCGCCAGCACAGAAATTGGGCGCCATAGGAGTGGTACTAATAACTGACTAGGACCTTCGATCCGACATTAGCGAAGCCCGTTGATTCGGGAGCCACGCCCGGGAGAGAAGTGAGACACACACGGACATACGTAGCACACTTAGGGCCAAGGTTCAGTCCCTAGCTTTAGTCTTTGGAGGCAAGGGCCTCAGCGAGCCTCAGCAACTCACCAAGGTTGTTCTGGGACAGGTAGTCAACCAGAACTGAGTTTAGGCGTCCCTCAGGTAGAACAAACGCAGAGGTGGGTTCCCAGGTGGCCTCTTCGGCTCCAAACCCTTTTTGAACCATCTCAACAACTTCAGTACTCTGACGTGGTCCGCTCTAGGCTGCATATGTACAGTGTAGGGGGTTCCATATGGTACATTCCGGCTGTCACGGGTTGGTACGGGCTGGCCATTGCCTTCTCCGGGGTTACCGCGGGCGTGAACCGATCTGTATGCCTACCTGATGGCCTGAAGGGACTTGTGGTACCCTGCGCATACACCATGCACCGAGGCATCTGTTGTCTGAATGTGATCTGAAGAGGTACATAAACTGTCACCCCCGACGGAGACTTCCATCGTGTAGGAGCGTGAGTAATACCGACATGGGGGGGGGGGAACATGTCGACACACGACTACGAGAAGGATAACACAAGAAACTAAGCAAAAAGATGCAAAGAAGGGGGGGTAAGCAGGGGGGGAAGGGACTCGCAGCGATCATTGAGCCGAAGCTCAGCACACTATAACAGGCAACTGATGGGGGGGGGGGGGACCACCCGCAGGTGTGTGAAAGGAGGCTAAGGGAGCAAAGCACAAGAAGTCGAAAGGAATGTCACTGCGGAGCGGCGCCAGTTCCAAACCAGTGGAAACCTGAGCCTGTCTTACGTTTACTCGGTGGGTTGGGCACTTCACTTCGTAGAGAACGGCGGATGCCTGCAGAGCGAATCAAGAGTGAGCGAGAAATGACTAAATAGATTGTTGACGACGAATGTCAAGGCAGTTACGTGCTGGCCTCTTAGCAGGGGGTACCGATGGGACTGAGTCACGGTATCGGCGTTTGTGTGGTGCTGATCGAGGTTGGCTTTGAACGCCTACTGGGAGGGGCGGGGGGGGGGTGGTACACTTGGGTGTGAGACGGGGGGGGTCTATCTGACGTGCTATACTGTCCACCTGAGTCGAAGAATGTGTTCACAGACAAGGGAGGAGGCGGCGGGTCGGGAAGGGGATGGTTCCTACGGTGGTTGCACGCATCTTTCACTATCTCAGTGATGGTTTTCCTGCGGGGTTTCAGGGCATCATAGAACATTTGCTTGTGTGCTTGTGTGAACAGGGCGTATAAAGACAGAGGTACCAGGGACCGGGCGAAATTGCGCAGTTCTCCACGTGTCCGGTCTCCCTCCAGCCATCGCATGGCCATTGGACCCAGGAGTGGCCCCCATGCATAAGCCATTCGTTCCAGAAACACCGAGAACTCCGGGCAAAAGGCCACAGAGGATACGATGTCCAGGGGATGCTGACTGTTACACAAGGAGCAATGCCGATCAGAGAGATCCCAGAAGGCACCTGACCCTGCTACTGACTTGACTCCCAAGGTCCACTTAGCGGCAAAGGAACTAAACCAGGAATAGTGCCGAAGCCAGTCAAAGCTGGCTGTCACCGCGATGCCAGTGTGAGCGTGTCGTGGGTAAAGGCGTTTGCGGGCGGTGCTACCGAATTTTTGGATGCTAACCTGGCCTTTAAAGGTGACCGATTCCGGGTGCCGGGGGGGCAGATAGGAAGTGGCAACGATACAGGCATAAGAGGTGTACTTGGCAAAACTGTCAGCGAGTTCGTTTCCAGTGAATCCCACATGCAATTTGAGCCACCCGGCTCCGATATTGAATGCCATGCCATTGATGAGGTCGTCCAGGACTGCCTGCCACGTGCCCTGGGTGGAGGAACTAGCTGAGGGGAGGGGCGTATTGGAAACTACATGATCCACGCAGCACACCAGCTGAGAGTTGTCGATACAAAAAAAACGGATCCGCGGAATGCCACAGAGTGGAGGTAGCGTGTGCACTGTGTGAAAGCCCAGAATTCTGCCTCTTTGCTGCCCTGGTGGGGACATGGGATCGCAAGCGCGAGGGTTGTGCCGTCTGGCCACCAGAGGATGGCGGCTGACCCCGCAAGCGGTTTGTCCCATGAGCCGTCCAGGTAAACCCACAGCATGTCCCTGGAATCTGGGGATTACCACGCTTCCAAGACACTCTCACACCCCCACTCTGTCAGGGAAGATACCTGGAGTTTGGGGGCAGGGCCGGTGTACTTGAATAAGTGACCAAACTGGTTGGATTCCACAAACTGAGAGCCATAAGGTGGCGGGTAGGGGGGCAAAGGAGGGGGCAGGGAGAGCAATGGGGGGGCCAGTTTCACGTGTGTGCTCTGAGGGAGGGGGTCTGGGAGTAGTTGCGGGGGCGGGTGCAGGGAGAAATTGTGCAGCTTGTCTTTCACATGGAATTCAGTGCCATCAGAGTGGAATCGTATTTTTGAAGCTTGTGTGTGTTCGTCGTAATCTAGAACTGTCCCCGTGTGCCATCCCGAGTTGAACTGGACGTGCACTTCTTCTCCGGGCATCAGACTGTCTGTTTTGCATGGGTTCCAGGGCCCGAAGCCATGACACCTGCCTCCCAGCGCATTGGTTGCGTCTACGAACGCCTCCTGTAACCAGTTAGTAGTGGGTGACAGGAGGGCCTTGCGAACGAAGTGGTTTGATTGTGTTGGACCGTCTTCGTTGAGATAACGCATCGAGTAATTATGAATTTGCGACTGAACAAAAGTTTCCAGAGGGATTAGTTTCATAGTGGTGTGTCGGTCTTTGGGAGACATTGACCGAGGGAGACGGCCATATTTACAGAGATTGTACCACACTGTTTGCTGGAGTGAGTGTAGCTGTGTTGCTGGCACTGGGCCTGCGAGTAGACGGTACGCCACGGTAGGTATGAGTTGCTTATTAGTGAGCATTATAAGCTCGGATGCAGTGAGTTGGAGGGGGGCCAGGTGAGCATAGAAGGAGTTAATCATGGACTTGACACACTGTAGAACCTGATATGCATGCTCGCTGGTGTAAAAGTATACACCTAGGTACTTGTAAACCTGATGGGGGGATCCGTCTGCTTTTCTGGTTGACAAACCCCCCCCGTGCCGTGAGTGAATCTCCGTGTGTCCAGTGCCTTTAACTGCGTGCAACTCCGTTTTCGTGATGTTCATGTCCAACCCCAATTCCCTGGCTGGGCCGTCAAATGCTTCATATACCTTTTTAATATCCTGTACTGATCTGGCTCTGAATAAAATGTCGTCTATAAATGCGTGAATGCTGCACTCTAAACCCCAGTCCATGACTGTGTCCAAGTAAAAAAACATTAAGTTAAGATACAGAATGAATAGAAGGGGGCTGAGTGGGCATCCCTGTCTAACGCCTCGTTTTTGGGTGTGGCCCAAGGTGGGGATTCCGTTTACTAACGGTTGTTCAACAGCATGGTCGTACATGCGTTGAATGGAAAGAATCAAGGACTCTGGGAGCCCATAACCCCGTAATGTGGTCCAAAATCCCTGTATAGGTATTGAATTAAATGCTTTATTAAAGTCAATGTACAGATGATACAGGGGCCCTTTAGACAGGAGCATCCTGGATACCACGTCGTAAATGTGGTCCCCACATCGGTGGTTGTTCAAGCCCCCGTGTTGGCATGGGTGTACTAGTTTATGCTTTTGGGTTAACCCTTTCAACTGAGAACATTGCCAGGCAGAGGAGAGTTTCACCAATGTCTGTATGAGGCAAATGGGGCGATTATTTACAGGATCGTGTCTGTCTCCTTTTTTGTAGAGAAGACATACCCTGGCTGAAGACCACTCAGGGGGATGGCCGTGGGTGAGGATGAAATGTATGGCCTGCAGCAGTGATTGCTGTAGGGCGGGGGGCAGGAGAGAGACCAAGTAATAATTTATTTCATCCTCGCCCGTGGCCTTAGTAGGCTTGGCGGCCTGGGTAGTCTCTTGCAGCCACTTAATATCAGGGAGCGGCAAAGGTTCGGTTCGGGTGGGTTCAGGACACTTGGGCAGGTTGATGATGAATTCCTGCAGGCGCCGTTCATTCACCTGGAATTCAGGATCCCCCCCAAGGCGAGACAGGCATGCAGAGAACATATCCCCCACTTCTTGGGGGTCGGATTCCATTCTCGGGGGGTTGGTACTGTCATCCCGGAGCTGAATGTGTTGGGTCTGATCCGGCCTCAGGGCCTTATCGATGGCCTTTTTGATTTTTGAACCTTTTACCATGGCATAATGCAATTTTTTTTCTCCCTTTTGGACTGGCGGGCCCTCCATGACTCGCTGAGCTCTTGTAAGCGACGAAGGGCGCGTGTGCGTTGAGCGTGGCCTTTCGGCAATTGGGGAAGCCATTCTTTGAATTCGCGCTCGATTGGGGTCTCTCTGTGGGGATTGCATGGTCTGGTAATCTGATGAAAGGCTCGCGCAAGTTGGGGGACCACAGAATTAATGAATTGGACAAGGCGGTGTGGTGAAACCTGCACACGCGTCACCTCGTATGCCCATTGTTCGAGCTGCTGGATGCTCTTCAGGAACTCTAGTTCTTCTGATTGATTCAGACGTCTGAACAGAGTGTGGGGTTGGGGTAAAGGGTGTGCGGGGGTGAACGGAAGTTCGATACTCGCCGAGATGGGGTGATGGTCGGAGGAGACATCATGTTGGATAATGTGTGCCTCAAGAACATGCAGTGCCGGGGTGGCAATCAGTGGTTGGGAAAGTAGCAATAAGTCAATCCTTGTGTCAAACCCTTCACAGAGGGTGAGAGAGCGCCAACCCCGGCGATAGCGGTGGCGTAGAACATACTTCACCAGGTAGAAGCCCTCTTTAGCCATCTCCTCGGCGTTCATGTCGGGGAGTTCCCCTTCGACTTCCATAGGGCTGGCAGCCCCTTGTAGGTCTAGAGCGGCGATTTCCTCGTCGTTCAGCTCCCACTCTTCCACACAGAGGTCTTTAGAATCATAGTAGCGCTTCAGGTGGTGAGCAGCGCACACCAGGGTCCCCCCTAGACGGGAAGAACACCGCACTGTTATACGGTGTCCATCCACAGATAGAATCTTGTAGGGCTCAAAGTATGGATCATCGCTGGTAGAGCGTGGCCAGGCGGGTAGTCGGCTGTGGTGCACCAGCACCCAGTCCCCCTCTTGGTAGGTGGCCGGTACTCGGTGCTTGTTCTTCTTGTTCCACTGATGCTCCCTCACTCTCTAGGGCATAGCCTTGGCCTTGTCCACATTCACTTGTTGCTCTTGGACCCATTCACCCACGGAAGAATGGGTGTCCTCTGGATAGGGGGCATGTAGGAACCATGCCGAGTGCCCTAGAAATAGCTCATGGGGCGAGTAGCCAGTAGCCGAACTCTCTTGGGAGTTCATCATCAAGGATATGACTGGGAGTAGTCTCACCCAGTCTCTGGTGCGTTCAGTTTTGCACCATATCCTTACATTCTCCTTGAGGACACGAATCTGTCGCTCACATAGGGGGTTGCTCGTGTGAGCTTAGGGTATCCCCGTAGACACCTGGACATTGAGGGATCTCAGGACCCTCTTCTACCAGCCGATATTTGAGCGCACTAGTACATCCTCATCGGAGTTGATCTCCTTGGGCGCCCCATAGACACAAAATCACTCCTCCAGGAGTATCTTGATAGTCTCCTCCCCGGTAATGTGCTTGGTACATGGGAACACCCTGGTGAACCTGGTCAACCCACAGGTTACCACGAGGGCGAAGTCATAGCCCCCGAACTTCAGCATCTCCGTGTAGTCCAGGTATAGAACGCTGTTAGCACAGTGAGGGATGGGCAGGGTCGAGTAGAGACCTCTGTCCCTGATATCCCCTGGTTTGCAGGACCTACACGGGCACTTGTCCACGATAGGCTGGAGGGTTTTCCACAGTTGGTCGTCAGTCCACGTAGTGTGGAACCACTGCTTGAATAGCCTCAGGGTACGGTCAGCACCCACATGACCGCTGGACTCATGGGTCCACTTCAGCAGCGCTGGGACTCTGTCACTGGGTACCACGATGCGGTCCTCGTGCCAGAAGTAGCTCTTGTCCCTCTTCCAGTGATCTTGGTTAACCAGGAGGGGTTCAAGGCGTTTCTTTAGGCGCTTGCAGATATCCCCAAACTCCTTCAGGTACTCTGATTGTTGGAGTCTATCCAAGTCCATCGAGGGGGCGTATCATAGTCATGTTGAGGTCCAAGTGGACGTCCATACGGCTGAACGCCTCCTTAGCCAGCGCTTCAGACCGGGAATCAATCAGGGCGTCAAAGTTGTTGCGGCTGATGTGGTCTGCACACTCGTTCTTCACTCCCTGGATATGGTGTACCGTCAGCCGTAGTTGGCTGAGGTAGGTCCACCAGCACCGTAGCTTGGCCTTCTCAGGTGGGGGACCCTTCCGGAAAGTGCGCACCGGCTCTTGGTCGCACAGCCAGACCAGAGCATTACTCCCCAACAGTCGTGTCTGAGAGGATAGCACCGGCATACCCGCGAGCAATTCCTGCTCATAGGTGGAGTAGTTCCCACTGGCCTGGTTCCATTTCCAGTTCCAGTGGCCCAGAGGTACTAGGACCCACTTGTCGTCAGGGTGGCTGTGCTTGAGAGTTCCATCTCGGTTGAGACCTTCCGTCCCCCATTGGGAAATGGCCGAGTCGAACTCCTCCTTCTCTAGTGCTTGCCATTGGAACAACGTTCCACCACGGCCCACATTGCTGGCGTCGGTCACCAGGATAATTCCCCCTTGTGCCTCAGGCACGCCCAAGCACCTAGCGTTGGCCACCTTCTCTTTGAGCTTGTCAAATGCTTGTTGCTCTTGTGGGCCCCAGCGCCAACTATTACTCTTCTTGATCAAGTCTGTCAGAATGGCGCTGGTGTAGGTGACGTTTTTGATATGGTGGCGATAGAAGTTGCACGCCGCAATGAAACTGCATACATCATGAAGTCCTTTCTTGGGGTCTTCGTGTCGTACCTTAGCGTCCATCAGGGGTTTGGCCTTAGAGGCCGCTGGGGTCCAGCACCCATAGCCAACGTCAAACCCCAGGCACTGCATGGTCTCCTGCATGAACTCACACTTCTCCAGCTTGAGTCGTGTGTGGTTCTCCTGGCAGACCGCGAAGAACTCACCCAAGAGGATTAGGTGATCCTCCTGGGTATTGGTCCCGAGGCATACATCGTCGATGTGTGTCTCCATCTGGGCCCGAAGGGATATAAGTTCCTGCACCTTAGGTCTCCTTTGTAGGATGGACAAGATCTTGTTCATCAGCTCTTGGAAAAGAGCGGGTGCGTTGGCCACGCCAAACGGCATGACCTTCCACTTGAACACCCTCCCCTGAAGGGTGATGAAGGCTAGTAGCTCCTGGGCGTTGGGCGTCAGGTCCACCTGCCAGAATCTGCTCCTCTTGTCCATCTTGGTCTTGTAGCGACAGGAGGCTCTCTCCTCAAGGGTAGACCCATATTAGGAATGGACCCTTAGTGGTTCAGCGTTTTCTTGTTCAGTTCTCTGTAGTCCACTACCAGCCGTTTGGCTGTAGACCAAGGTTTAGCCACCAGGAAACAGGGGCTGCACTGTTGGGGGTAGTCCCCGTCCTTGTACTCCAGGACTAGGCCAGCGTCGATACATTCTTGTATCTGTCGCTCAATCTCGTCGGCCTGCTCTTTAGGAGCTGGATAGGGTCTCCTCCGGATCTTGTGACCCACGAACTCGGGTTTCAGCTTGAGGTCCATCTATACCAGCTTGTCACATGAGGCTGGAGGGGGTAATTCTCCGAACACCTCAAGATAGGTCCTTATAAGTGTCTGCACCTGCGGGTCTAATAGCTTGATCTTGTCCTCCATGTCCTCGTCGGAGTGTAAGTTGCTTGCCCCCTGAGTAATAGACGTCGGGAGGTGATCCTCCATCGACTCTTCGCCCTTGGTAGTATCCTTCAACCCTTGGTAGGCATATAGTAGGTCTCGTTCAACCATCTCCGGTGGACGATGGCAACATAGGCACGCTTGAGGGGGTTCACATACACATTCCTCCGAGGGGTCGTCCTCCTGTGGGGCCCTCACATGGGCACCCCACACGCTCTTCATGAGCTTAAGATCTTCCTCCCTTTGCCAGGTGGTGATCTTCTGTTCCAGGTCCTCCTTTAATTGGGATAGATCTCCCTTACGTCCTTGCTTCAGTGGCCATGACCTGCAAGTAGGCTTAGCATAGCATTTCCTTTTTGCCACCAACCTCTCCTTGGAGTCCACACACTCCCCTACCCTGGATCTGGGGTCCAGCTCTTCGTCCACGGGCTCTTCCACCCTCATGGAGCGTAGAAGTTTCAGTGGGGCGACGTACTCGGCGTTCTCCACTTCCCCCACGCAAGTCTGCATGAAGAAGGTGTCATGCTCAGTTTCGTCATCTGAGTGGATAGAGCTGGGGAGCTCGGATAGTCCACACTCAGAGACTCCATCAGGAACAGGTACATTGCAGGGAGGGTTGGGGGCGTTGGTGTTAGTCACGATGTATTCATCTCCTCCGGGTATAATCTCAATAGTCTCTTGAGGTCGTAGTCGATCCTTCAAGTCACCCAAGGCAAGTTCATCGCTTTTTTGTTGTATAGCCTGGACCAGAGTCGAGTACAGGTCTTCCCAGGGGATGGAGGTAAGACCTCCGTCCACCACACTGAGCATACTCCCCCATCCGGGTTTCCCGATAGCCGTCTTGCGCCCCAGAGGCACTTAGATGGCCTCATCAGGTAACCGAACAGAGCTGATAGTCAGCCTGTCCAGGAGGGTTCGCCAGTACTCGTTGCCCCCATGGGCTCCCCAATCGGGGGAACACAGGACCATACAGGAACGTTCCAAGGACACCTTGGTCAAGACCTTCCCCAGTTCACTGAACCTGGGGTTCCAGTAGCCCATCCCGAAAGAGGGCCAGTAAAATTTGTAGCTGCAGTTCTTCCCCTTGCTGCAGTAAAGGTCCAGGACATGTTGCTTGTCGCTGGTGAACAACTCCACACTCAAGTCTTCTATAGAGTAACGCAACTCCTACAGACCTTGGTCTAGGACTTCCCCCATAGTTGATAGTCCTCAGTTTTGGAGGCCGCCATCATGTTCGAGGGATCCCCCTTCGATACCCTCAGGTAGCTCGAGGTGTGCTAAGACTGCTCCAGTGGCACGGACTCTCTGCCCTCGCCGTGGTCCACATAGAGGAGGTAGGGCGCTTGCAGCGTCAGGGATTGTATCTGGGAATGCTGCACGAAGAAGTCAGTCCCCAACACAAAGTCGAAGGCTTCAGTGTCCATCACATAGAACCGATGGGCGATCGTTCAGGAGCCCATGGGTACCTCCACCTGACAGTCCCCGCAGCTGTGCACCACATGCTCATCCCCCATTCGTATAGCCGCGGTGGTCATGGTGTTCTTCAGGCTCCCACAAGGTAACAGTTTCTTGGCCATATAGATATGGTGGCCCCAGTGTCCAATACCCCCAGGTATTCACGTTTCCCTAGTCGGATACGTACCCAGAACACCAAGTCCAGGGCCCCACCGGAGCGTCCCCGTTAGAACTCCGCGGGACAGGTCACCTCAAACCCCATGTTCCGCAATTTGCGGGCCATCCTCATGAAACGGCTTCTCTTCTTAGTGTTGCCGTCATCACCGCCTTCATGCTCACGATTAGCCCCTTGTTCTCGCTGGCCCTGGCCACGGACAAAGGGGAAACAATGAAAAGGCGAACAAGCGAAGCCCACCAACCACGGGGAAACAACGGTATGGCGAGCAAGTATGTTAACAATGCGAGGGAGGACGCCAAAGGGACGGACCACGCACACACGCACACACATAAACAAGGCCGCAACGAGCGAGAAGACGGAGACAAGAGCAAGGAAAAACAAGGTATGAAACCCCACACCGCCCCGCCCGCAAACACACACACGCTCTCGCTATAGGGAATGGCCACGTACCACGGGGAAACAATGGTATGGAGGTATGACGAACAAGTATGTTAACGATGCGAGGGAAAGGGCCAAGGGGACGAAAACGCAAACGTACACAAAGCCGCAAGATGCACGAAGACGGAGACAAGACAAAGGAAAGACATGGTATGCAACCCCACCTCCGCCCCACCCACAAACAAGCACACGCTTTCTCTATAGGGGACGGCAACAAGAAGCGGCACAAGGTACGACAAGTATGTTGAAAAAAAAAACACGAAACCGCCTTCCACGCCCTCTCTATAGGGGAAAGGGACGACTTCAATGCGAAGAGGTATGTTATCGAAGACGCAGCGGAAAAAAAAAAAAAAATAAACACAAGGGAGGAGACACAAAACACAACACGCAAAATAAAAAAAACCAAAAGGACCTGTGCACGCTCTTTCTCAACAGGGGAAGAAAACATGATGGGACAAAAGGAGAGGTACGTGCTACGCATCACGCATGCCACGCATTTCTGCTACGCATCTACAGGATCTCTTCTTCTGCCTTTTGAAACATGCCGACGACCGACGACGAGAACCAGCCAAGGTATGACACACCCCACCCCACCAACCACACACCGCGAGCACACACACGCGCACGCACGACAGCCACACCGCGCACGACCCCCCCCCCACGCCACCCACACCAACACGAAGGGCCACACAGCGCACACACACACACCAGGGCCAAGAGGAAGGGAAGACACACCCACCGCACCACCACACCACACCACCAAAAACACAGACACCACAAACACGCAACACACAACACAGCACGGCCACCACGCACACCCACACACACCACAAACACACACAACAAAGGACACCCCCGCCCGCGAAACACACCACCACAACCGGCGGAACCCCAGCCAGGAGTGGCGGGGAGCCCCACACCACCACCGGCAGCGAAACCCAGCCAGGAGTGGCGGGGAGTAGCACACAGGAACCTCCGCCAGGAGTGGCGAGGGACCAACCACACCACACACCAGCCACAAACCCACCACACACGCCACCGCCGCACGCCACACGCCACACACGACACGCCACACACCACACACCACTGCCGACAGCGAAACCCAGCCAGGAGTGGCGGGGAACCGCGCCCGGGACCCTCTGCCAGGAGTGGCGAGGAACGCCCACCACCGCGGGCAGCGAAACCCAGCCAGGAGTGGCGGGGAGTAGCGCACAGGAACCTCCGCCGGGAGTGGCGAGGAACCAACCACACCACACACCAGCCGCAACCCCACCAGCACACCACCGCCGCACACCACACACCACACACCACACACCAGACACCACACACCACACACCACACACCACCGCCGCCAGCGGACCCCAGCCAGGAGAGGCGGGGGACCACACACCACCACCGGCACCGAAACCCAGCCAGGAGTGGCGGGGAGTAGCACGCAGGAACCTCCGCCAGGAGTGGCGAGGGACCGACCACGCCACACACCGCCGCCAACGGACCCCAGCAAGGAGTGGCGGGGAACCGCGCCCGGGACCCTCAGCCAGGAGTGGCGAGGACCGCCCACCACCACCGGCAGCGAAACCCAGCCAGGAGTGGCGGGGAGTAGCACACAGGAACCTCCGCCAGGAGTGGCGAGGGACCAACCACACCACACACCAGCCACAACCCGACCAACACACCACCGCCACACACCACACACCACCGCCGCCAGCGGACCCCAGCCACGAATGGCGGGGACCGCCCACCACCACCGGCAGCGAAACCCAGCCAGGAGTGGCGGGGAGTAGCACACAGGAACCTCCAGCAGGAGTGGCGAGGGACCAACCACACCACACACCAGCCACAACCCCGCCAACACACCACCGCCGCACACCACACACCACACACCACACACCACACACCACGCACCACCGGCGCCAGCAGGCCCCAGGCAGGAGTGGCGGGGAACCGCACACCACCACCGGCAGCTAAACCCAGCCAGGAGTGGCGGGGAGTAGCACACAGGAACCTCCGCCAGGAGTGGCGAGGGACCAACCACACCACACACCAGCCACAACCCCACCACACACCACCGCCGCCAGCGGACCCCAGCCAGGAATGGCGGGGAACCGCGCCCAGGGCCCTCAGCCAGGAGTGGCGAGGACCGCCCACCGCCACCGGCAGCGAAACCCAGCCAGGAGTGGCGGGGAGTAGCACACAGGAACCTCCGCCAGGAGTGGCGAGGGACCAACCACAGCCACAACCCCACCAACACACCACCGCCGCACACCACACACCACACACCACACACCACACGCCACGCACCACCGCCGCCAGCAGGCCACAGCCAGGAGTGGCGGGGAACTGCACACCACCACCGGCAGCGAAACCCAGCCAGGAGTGGCGGGGAGTAGCACACAGGAACCTCCGCCAGGAGTAGCGAGGGACCAACCACACCACACACCACCCACAACCCCACCACACACCACCGCCGCCCGGAGACCTCAGCCAGGAGTGGCGAGGACCGCCCACACCACCGGCAGCGAAACCCAACCAGGAGTTGCGGGGAGTAGCACACAGGAACCTCCGCCAGGAGTGGCGAGGGACCAACCAACCGCACCACACACCAGCCACAACCCCACCAACACACCACTGCCGCTCACCACACACCACACACCACACACCACACACCACACGCCACTGCCGGCGGCGGAACCCCAGCCAGGAGTGGCGGGGAACCGCACACCACCACAGGCAGCGAAACCCAGCCAGGAGTGGCGGGGAGTAGCACACAGGAACCTCCGCCAGGAGTGGCGAGGGACCAACCACACCACACACCCGCCACAACCCCACCAACCCACCACCACCGCACACCACACACCACAAACCACGCACCACACACCAACACAGACACCACGCGCGCACGCACCACGCCACAAACACACACACCGACGGCGAACCACGACCAGAGGAGGGGGCGACACGCACGCAAGCAACACAGCCAGGAACGGCGGAAACCCCCCCCCCCCCTCCGCCACCACCAACCCACCCCGGAGAGACGGGGACCAACCACCAGAAACCGCACAGCGAAAAGAGGGGCGGGACGAAAAGGGCCCACGGGGGACGCAGGCGAGGAACCCAACCTCAGGGGTTTGGGGGCCCCCCCGGTGACCGTATCGGCCCCACCTGAGCACACGCAATAAGGTGGGATACGCCCGGGACCGTTGGTCAGCGGCCCGCGGTGGCACCGGCCTGGGGGGGTGACCAACGGGCCTGACCAAGAGCAGTCCCCACGGCACGTACTGCGGTTCGGGCCCAGCGAGGGGCTGCGGGTAGGGCACACCGTCCATCGGGGCAGGCAAGAGACGCGCCTGTCCCGCAAGGACTCCCCAGCGACCCACAGTGTACCCGACCCCGGTGTGGGGAACGGCTGGAGTACCTGGCTACGGAGCAGGTCCATTTGTACCGAGCGAGTACAAATGGACGGCCCGTACAACAGAGTAACACCCTGACGGGGAGTGCAAGCAACGCCCCCCCCACGGGGAAACACCGGGGGAAGGGACCCGAGCCGGCGACAAAGACCCCCCCCCACCCACCACAGCCGGGAAGGCCCGGGCACGACACCAGAAAAACACCGCCCCAAGCGACACGGAAAAGAGACAGAATGAGGAGGGCACGCAAAGGGGACAGCAAGGGGGCACACCACCAACAGACCCCAGCCAAGGGGGGCGGGGAACCACACAGCCGAGACAGGGGGGGGGGGCACCACACAGGGCCGCCAAACCACGCCCACAAAGGCGAGGACAGGCACCCAAACGCACCACCAACACACCGCACACACGCCCGAGCGTGCACACAACACACACCCCCACAACCGCCACCGACACAAGCCTCACAAGCGCACACCACACACCAAAGCGCAGGCGCCGCCCGCACCACACACGCAACACACACAAACCCAAACAACAGGAACCCAGCAACCCCCCCCGCCAGGGGGCTGCAGGACCGCCAGAAACCGCTAGGACGCAAAGGAGGACCCACGAAGCCCGCAGCCAGGAGTGGCGAACGGCCACACCCAGAAACACCCGAACGGCCACGCCCAACACCAGGACCGGGCACTACGACACCCACACCAGCGCCGCCACCAACGCCCAAACCGGACGCCACAACACCCTCACCAGCGGACACACCCGAAACCAACAGAGGCACCATCGGCAACACCAGCGACCCCAGCACCCACCAAAACACTAGGACATGGGACACCCTCACCAACAACAGACCAACACAAAAAGCCACCCAACACTGACCAGCGACCGCACCCAGCCGATCCGGTCCCCCACCGACCCGCACCCAGAACCACCGCCACCGGCATCCACGCCATTGGAAACACCAACACCGCCAAAAATCAAGCCAGCACAACACCCTCACCAACACCGTCACCGCCTGCACCAACGCCTACGAAACCTACGCACTCCACCACCGGTTCCAGCACCTACATCACCCAAGCCAACGGCATCAAGCACACCATCGCCGGCAACACCCCACCATCAGCATCGCCACCAGCAACCTCTGCCACCGGAGGACACCGAAGCCACCACAGCCGGTGAGCCAACAAACCACCAAGCCCCGGCCAGGGGGAGCGAGGGCACGCGCCCGGAACCACCATGCAATCCCCGGCGACACCCCCACCATCGGCGCCACCAACACCACCCTCACCCACGACACCACCCGAGCAACGCCTGCGCCACCTACACCAGCAGCAGCACCAGCAGACCACACCACCTACTGCACACCCACCCAGACGGAGCCACAGAAACCGACCACCGCCCTGAACACAAGCTGCTGACCACCCACACACATACCCACGCCTACCACCACCAGCATCAGCAGCGTCCGAGACGCCGTGAATCATAGCGACGCCCACAACGACCTCACCACCGACATCACCGACACCGACACCGGCAGTACGGCCTCAGCACAGACAAACCAGAGTGTCAACAGCAACCGCCACGGCGACACCGCCCGGTACAACACCATCTCCATCAACGACACCAAGGGAGCCAACACGCAGGCCAGCGACACCCATGGGTACCTCCACCAGGAGTGGTGAGGTCCCACCCCCGCCGTCAGAACACCACCATCCACCAGGGCAACACCCGCAGCGCCCTCGCCTTCGACATCGCCCACAGCTCCGCCGGCGGCGCCCTCGCCAGCACCATCACCAACACCGCGACGGCCAGCCACGAGTGGCACGCCCAGAACCGCCGACCACCCAAATGCAGGCCGCGCCCAGCACCAACACCAACAACACCCACGCCAACAGACCACCACGACACACGCCAACCACCAAGTAACACCTAAGGCGCCCTCGCCTTCGGCAACACCAACGCCACCAACACCCACGGCACTATCCACACCACCACCAACCCCACCAACGACGGGCCGAGGTGCCGCCACCTACAACGCCCCCACCCCTACCACCACCACCACGGCCCCACCACCTGGGGCAACCCCACCAACGGCGTCACCAAGGACGCCAGCACGGCTGGCGAACGAACGCCACCGAGCCCTCAGCCAGGAGAGGCGAACGCCCACACCCAACAACACCCAGACGGCCACGCCCAGACCCAGGGCCAGGAACTGCGACACCCACACCTACACTGCCGCCAACACCCAAACCGAACACCACAACACCCTCACCAGCGGAGACGCCCGGAACCAACAACAGACCAACACAAGAAACCACCCAGCGGCCAAGTTACACCCAAGGCGTTCCAACCGCGCCACCAACCGGCCCGCACCCAGCACCACCACCAGCACCAGCAGCAGCCACAGACAACCCACACACGGGCCCACACCAACCACCAGCAGCATCAACAACATCAGAGACACCGTGAACCATAGCAACGCCCGCAACGACCTCACCACCGGCATCACCGACGGCGCCACCGGCAGTGCGACCTCGCCGACAGCAACCCGGGGCATCCCACATCCCACATTCCGGTGAAACACCGTCGGCAGCAAGGACACCGAGGGGGCCAAGGCCAACCCACCAGCCAACGACGCGTCTGGGAACCTCCGCCAGGAGTGGCGAGGTCCCCCCTCCGCCGTCAGAACACCGCCAGGGCAACACTTACAACACCCTACAACGCCAACACACACAGCTCCCCCGGCGGCACCCCCACCAACGCCAACACCGGCACCGCCGACAGCGGCAGCACGGCGACACCGCCACCCAACCGCAGCAAGGTCACCCTAAACCGCAACCGAAGCAACACATATCACTACAGACCCACGGACAGCCGAAGGAAAAATCCCAACACCAGGGACAACCGACACCACCAGGACCACAGGCCGGCCAAACACCAGCCACGAAAGGCACGCCCGGAACCACCGAACACCAACACGCAGGCCACCCGGCACCAACACCAAAAACACCCACACCACCGCGAGACACACCACCGCCAACCCCACCAACGACGAACCGAGGTATCGTCACCCACAACACCCCTAACACCACCACCACGACCCCGGCACAGAGTAACACCTATGGCGCCCCCATCGACGACAACACCAAGGACGCCACCACGGCTGGCGAACAAACGCCACCAGCGCCGCCCACCGGGCCCCCAACCAAGGGTAGAAACAACAACGCCACACACCATCGCACCCACCGCATCGAAATCACCCGGAGTATCGTCAACAACA
Source organism: Eutreptiella sp. 'Long Island Sound 2002' (assembly GCA_964036045.1). NCBI lineage: Eukaryota > Euglenozoa > Euglenophyceae > Eutreptiales > Eutreptiaceae > Eutreptiella > Eutreptiella sp. 'Long Island Sound 2002'. The sequence continues at coordinate 65,224,443 of OZ038383.1, read as the reverse complement.
ACCAGGGGTCCCCACCACCCACCCAAGCAGCACGAAACACCACAGCAACACCACCACACCCTCCCCACCAGCGACACCACCGCCAGCACCCTCCGCCAGGAATGGCGAGGAGAAGGCCCAACAGCGCGGACCCACCCAACGTCCCCGGCACCCTCACCATCGGACCGCCACCACCGGCGCCGACCCCCAACACACCACCGTCACCAACGCCAACGCAAAAACCACACAGCCCGCACAAACGGCACCAGCCAGAGCAACGCCGAAACCATTCCCGGCCAACTCACACGAACACCACCGAAAGCACCACCGTCGACCGAACGCCACGGCGACCCCAGGGTACGAGTCCCCCCCACCATCTGCACAACCAGCGACACCATCACCGGCACCAACCGGAACACCGACAACGACAGCCTCACCAACAACCGACACCCCCCTACCGCTGCCACCCACCAGTCATGCCACCCACCGTCGAAGCCACCCACCAATGCCGCACCCCGAACCACACTTACACCCGAAACCGGCACCAGCACGCCCGGCCGAGCGATCAATGGCACCACCGCCCATGGCACAGCCTACGCTCACCACCGCCACCACCACCCCACACGAGGCCAGGAACCCCCGGCGTCGCCAACGGCCTCAACGAGCACCGACACCACCAACACCACCACCGCCGGACGGGGACTACCCACAAACCAGGAACATCTCCACCACCAACAACCAATACACCACCCGCGGCACCCCACCATCGCCGACACCACCACGGCACCCATCACACCTCCACCACCGGAGGCGACGTGGGCCACACCACCCGTCAACTACAGCACCCTCGCCACCACCGCCACATCCGGCCCACAAACATTACCACCGACAACACCACATACGCCCACACGTCACCCACGCCATGCTCACCAACCATCACCTCGTCCCCAGAGGCACCAACACCACCGGCGACGACGACAGCGACAACAGCTGACCCACCAGCTAACCTCCATCAACCATAGCCCAGCACCAACTTCATCTACTCTAACGCCCATACCACCCTCCCCAACAGCGCCGCCACCGACACAATCATCCACTCCGGCGCACACACCACCCTCACCACCAACATCACCACCGCCCCCCCAAGGTCAGGGCCCGCGGGAAACAGAACGGCAGAGCGAGCACGCCACCACCCGCACGCGTCGCCCGCCCTATCGTACACCGCTCCGCAACACGCCCCCCCCCCGCTTCCCCTGACAGGGCGTGCGCTCCAGCCCACTGCTGGGAAGACGACTTCGACATCCTCCCGGCCATCCGACACCTACTGGCAGCCACAGCCCCGCGCCCAGAAGCCCACCAGCAACCCACGGAACCGCAAGAGCCCGACCACCCCATGCCACCACGCTCCACATCCCCCGCGTCCACCGCAGACCGGAACGCGGAACACCAACGAGAGGAGCCCGACCCCGGCCGCGCCGCCACGCCCCCACCGCCCCCCCCCCCAAAGGACATTTACGCCACGCTGGCCAGCACCCTAGCCCCCATGAACGCCGAGCAGTACTACCAGTCCGTCCAACGAGACCTCCCTGAGGACCACGCGACCCTCCAGGGGTGGAAGCAGGAGAAAAGGCACCACAACGAGTGGGGCACAGAGGAAGACCTTCTCTGGGACGACACCTGGAAAGGCACCGCGGACGCCTTCCTGGAAGCAGCAGCCGAAACCTACCCCCGCCCGCCCGGGGACACCAGATACGGCCTCCACGCCCTCCTAGCGTTCCACAGCTGGAAACACCGCCACACCGTCACCCTCCACCCCCTCGACCACAATCCACACCGATGGACACCTGAAGACGACGCCACAGCCACCATCACCGTACAGCAAAGCCCCGAGAACCCGGAGGAATACCACATGACCTGGGACGATCCGGCACCCCACCCCCCCAACTCCCCCACCCTCCCAGATGTCTTCGCCACCATCAGTGCAGAGCTCCAGGAAGCGAAAGCCCGCCAGCAACTGGACGAAGAGATGACCCAGGCACCATCACCATCAACCACACAAGACCAACCCCGCACAGAGCCCCTCACCCACCCCATCACCACAATGGAGCTCCCCCCACAACACCGCACCACCCCAGACCAAAACGGGTTTCGAGACCTGCCGCGGGAATGGGCGGTCCACAACGGCACACTCCGGTGGGACGAAATCACACCGGGCCTCCAAGCCATCCGCCTCCACTCGATCACAGAGCCCACCACCACCTGGGCACTACCGACGGACCGCCACCACCTCCTCCTCACCGTCCAAGGCGATGCCACGATCACACCCACGGAAGGAGACCCCGTAACAGCAGCCCCCGCCCACGCCGTCCACATACCCCCGCAAGCATCGTCGGCATCTATGACGGTGCATCCAGGCCCCACCCCTTGGCAGGCCATCGTCATCACCTACCCCGCCCCCAATGACCACACACACACCTGGCAGCAACGATGGGAGGACATCCGAGGAGACCTCCTCCAAGAACACCTAGGGCTCACACGCACCCACCACACCCTACAACCGATGCGAGGAGTAGGCCAAGCGCCACACGGCATACACGCCCCGGGAGTATGGGCGTACGCCACACCCATAAACCCACAAGCAGCCGAGGACATCAAGACCGCCCTATCCATCCAGCAAGCCCAGACCCAAACCCGGCACCGCAACACCCAACGAGGCTACACAGTTTGGTGGGCATACCAAGATTATGACACCCTCACCCCCCAACCGGAGGCCCCCCCTCTAGACACCAACACCACCGCCCTCCTCCAAGCCGCAGCAGCGGCAGCCACACAGGTAGGGGCCCCGGAAACCTGGGGCCCACGATACCTGGTCGAAACCAAAGTGGCGCCCCACGCGAAGGGCCAAGACAAGCCCCCAGCACCGAAGCCGCTTCACCCCCCGCTCAAGCTAGACCCGACAGAACACACCCCCCAGGATGAATGGGCGACCCACTACATCATCCCCCACACCACCACCCGCAAGAACGACGCCGCCAAGATCACCGTCACCCGCCACCTCCCCCACACCACACAGGTGTATGAGCTGACGGCCCCCAACGTCCTTGTCACCCGTCGCCGACACGACGAGCGATACACCATACAGGCGGAATGGGCCGCCGCGACCACCCTGTACACATGGGCAACACGGGCAGACCTCCCACACCCCACCCTCCACCACGCCCCCTTTTGGCCCACCCCCTTCCACACAGCGGACCGCCCCAACAAGAAGCCCAAACACACGGGTGTGCACACCCACGCCCAGGAGGCCCAGCACCGACACGAAGCGAGGCGCAAGGCCCGCACCCTCCACGACGACCACACCATCCCCCGCATCGGCGCCCCCCCCCGCCAGGGTATCAGATACCACCCACAATTGCAGGATCACAGGCATCACCACGGACTGCCTGAACCCAGCGGCGTCGCGGGCAGACGCCGTGTGGATCAGCGAAGGGCGCTCCCACACACGGGCGGTGGCGCGCCTCCACAACATCCAACCCCACAAACTCCAGCGCGCCGTTGGACCCTTCGCCGTACACGTCACCCCGTACGGCATCGACCACCCCCGCCGTGAGCACCATGACCCGCCCTGCTCCACCCCATGCACCTCGCCCCTGTGCCAACCGCTGCCGGCCCCCACCATCACGGGCAACATGTACCTGGGCACCGTACCGGGAGACCCGGGCATATACATCCTGCCCAACAGGTCCAGGGAACACGCCATCCCCCTCCACGGTGTAGAATCCCTCGCCCTGGGACCACCCCCACCAAAACACCAACACCAACACATCCCGGGGGACAAACGGACACAGGCCCCAGACGGGGGAAAAAGGGCCCACCAACGCGCCCTGGCCCACATCACCCTCCACCCCGCAGCCCACCTACCAAAGGACTTCGGCACGGAGCGCCACATCGTCCTGGAGGGGCAAGCCCACCACATCATCACCGCCGCCCTGTACACCCTCGCCGCCCACGAACGCCACTGGGACACCACAACCATCCCAGCAATGCCCCCACCGCCCCAAGGCCCCAAAGATCCCGTCACCCCCTTCCACATCGATCAACTCCTAAGCCGCAAGGCCCCCCCACACCTCCACCCCTCCAGGATACCACTAGCCGTCGCATCGTGGGACACCCTCGACACCCCCCCCCAACAACCCGCCATCCACATCCTCAAAGCGGACACCCAATGGTGGGTCCTCCACTGGGCACACGAAGTCCTCATGGCGGCCCAGGCCTATACCCCGGAAATGGACCCGGAAGACCCCCCACGGGGCCAGCAGCGACTCCTCCAAGCCACCACCCTCACAGGCCGCGAAGGCGCCCCCTGGGAAGCCCTCCACACAGCACTCTACTGGGCTCAAGGCTCTCCCAACGGCCCGGACACACCAGAACCCACAGAGGCCTGGGTCATGCAGGCCAAGACCATGAGGAACTACCACCTACACCACCCCTTCGACGACAGCCCCGCCGCACTGCCATGGCCAACAGATCCCCGGGAGACCGTGCGCAAGCTCGCCGACATCATACGCAGCCACGCGAAAGCGAAAATGCAAACACCGGCAGAACCCCCACTGAGGGATCCAGACCAGCAAGCAACGCACCCCTTCTTCAAACCCCATGCCCCGCTACCTCCAGTCCCGCCCAAGCGAACGAGACGACAAAGGGGCGCACCCGCCCCCAGCCAAGCCGGAAAAGCAGCGACCTCCCGATCCCCCGCGAACCCAGACCAAGCATCCTCGTCATCCTCCCTCCCACCAATACCACCGCCCCACCCGGACCAAGCATCCTCGTCATCCTCCCTCCCACCAGTACCACCGCCCCACCCGGACCAGGCATCCTCATCATCCTCCCTCCCGCCACCAGCACAGCCCCCGCCCGAAGCGTACCCAGGGTTCGAAAAAGGTGCGAAGGTCCAACAGCCCTTCCGCAACGACCACACAGGCGACTGGATCTGGTGTGAGGGCACGATCCAGTACCGCCTCAAGGGACCGGGGGACAACGGGGGGCCACAAGTCCGGGTGATCTGGCACCGCCAAAAGGAGCTAGACCAGGGCAGCAGCGCCCCGGACAAACCACTCGGCGACACCCTGGAACTCACCAGCGCCCACCCCATCCGGCTCCGCACCGAAGAGAACAAGGCCCACACAGGCACCAAATACACTGGGGAGCTCCCCCCGGAGTGGAACCAAGGCCTCCCCCCGTCGCGCCCACCCAAACGCCCACGAACCGGCAAAAAGTCCCCAAGCCCCAGTCCCCCTCCCTGACAGGGCAAGGGCCGAGGGCACAAGCCTCCACAGCCCCGGCCCGCCCCCACCGAGGCCACCGTCAACCTCCTCGACCTCAACCACCCGGCCGTCAAATACTCCAAGGACGCCACAACCGCCCTCCAAGAGCTACCGATGACACAGGGGCCGGGGTGGGTCCCCCACCTCCTCACCTTCCAGGAACAAGGCCTACAGCGCGACGACCCCCCAGAGACCACCCCCATATATACCCCGGACCAGAAAGCGTACAAATGCTACTGGCACAAGGGGACCCCCCTATACGCCCAAACCGGCATCCACGTCCACCTCGTCCACCACCTCAGCGTCCCAGGGAGGCTAGGTGTCTATGAGGTCGTCGGGGACGGATGGCAACTCAACGTCATCAACACCCACGTCCCCTTCGGCGAAGCCACGGAACCCTTCCTCCAAGCCCTGGCCGAGGCATACCGCCAAATGGCCATGCTCGCCCCCACAGTCATCATCGGCGACATGAACGCGGCCCCCACCCCAGCGGACCGAGGGGGACAGGCCACACCCCAGGACCAAGCAGTCCGCGACACCATCGAAATGCTGGGGCTCGTGGACCTAACAGCCAGCCTCGAAGGCCAACCATCCCACTTCCCCCACCAAACGGATGCCGCCCCATCCCGCATCGACGTATGCTATGGCGACCCCACCACCATCATCCGAGCGGAGGCCCGATATGGACCCCTCCCGCTGGGACCCACGGGCCATAGCCCCCTGCACATCCGCCTCACCATCCCCAACCTTCCCCCCAGCCCCCCAGAAGATGCGGACCAAGGCCTACCACCCCCCCTGAAGATGCCCCCGCTGCATGACAAGCATGCCTGGTCCCAATATCACAGGGCCATAGACCGCGCCCGGCGCATCCAACCAGATCCCACCGACCTACTCACAGCCATGCGCACGGCCGCCGTCGCCTGCGGCTTCCAGCAACACCCCCACACAGACGACGACCAACCACCCACAGCCCTGGGGGACATGCTCCATGACCTCTGGCATGCGAAGCAACAACTGGCGACCCTCCTCCACACCGACACCCCCCAAACCCGCCGCCAGATACACCACTGCAGGACACAGATAGCCCAAATCAGGGCGGACCTGCAGCGGTGGCACATCCACAGGCAACAGCGCATCGCCCAGGAACACGAACGGTATGCGCAACATGAACTCCCCTACAAGGCCATCCGCCACCTCAACGACGCCATGACCGATACCGGCCACCGCACCATCACCACGGTCCGGCAGGAGGACGGCTCCCTCACCAACGACCCAGCCACAGTGCTCCAAGCCACCCAAGACAGCTTCCTCCGGCAACACACCCCCACCCAAGACACACTGGACCCAGACACCCAGGCCAAAATCGACCGCCTCCCTCGGGTCTTCAACCACGCCCAGAGGAGGCACCTGGAAAAACGCCCCTTCACCATCCACGAAGTCCAGAGGGCCATCCACAGTCTCCGGCAACACAAAACCCCAGGCTACGACGGCCTCCCTGCAGAGGCATACTACCACCTCCCCGCCCACCTCCTCCGCGTCCTCGCCCACCGCCTCTGGGACATCGTCACGGGGCGGACCCCCCTGCCACCAGACTGGGCAAACGTTGTCCGCCCTCTCTACAAAAAAGGGGACTGGGGAAACCCGGACAACTGGCGCCCCATAGTCTGTGCGGTCACGGAGGTCAAAATCGTCTGGACCATCCTCCTGCGCCGCATCCGCCCCCACCTGGACCCCCACATACCAGCGAGCCTCTGGGGGGCCATCCCAGGCCGCTCCCCACACGAGGCCATCTTCCTCCAGGACACCATCGCGGACATGGACCCGGTGGACCTCATCATCGCCTCCCTCGACGTCAAGGGAGCCTTCCCGAACACCCCCTGGCTCCTTCTAGAAGCGGTGTGGAAGCGCCTAGGCCTCCCCTTCTACAACTTCACCTCCGACTACATCCGCACCCGCAAATACACGGTCCGCACAGGAGCGGGCCTCACCCCCTTCCTGGAGCCAGGCAGCGGGGTCCCCCAAGGGGGAGCAGAGGGCCCCTTCCTGTACCTTCTAGTGACGCTCCCCCTGGCCCTCGCAATCGAGCAGAACTACCCGGCCTACCTACCCTACCCCCTCCTCTCCCCCCTGGTCGGCTTCGCGGACGACACCAACCTCACCGTCGCGCACACCCCACACGACCCCCATGCCCCGGACCCCGGACCAACGGTCACCCAACAGGCCAACGACTTACTGGACGTGACCGTCTCCTACCTCTCCCACAACAACCTCATCGTCCACCCCACAAAGTCAGTGGCCATGATCAAGGGGTCTGCCACACCTCCCATCCTAGGGCCACAAGGGCCCCCCATGCACGTCGTGACGACCACCACCTACCTGGGGGTAGTCCAGGCCGCCAACCCTGAGGACGCCGCCCTCCCTCCCAAGTTGCAGTCACACCTCGCCCATCTCCCCAGATATGCGTTCCCGACCACCAAGGCCCTCTCCCTGTCCCACCAGAGCCTGGCGTACTACCTCACCGGGGTCTTGAACGCCTCCATAGGCCTCCAAGCACTCCACCTGACACACCCCACCACCGCCCTCCAGCCGGCCACACGCGCCGTGACCAAGGCATGGGCAGCACACGGGGGCTGGCCCACCTCCATACCCACCCGCGCCATCCGAGCGGCATGGCCCCACTATGGAGACGCCATAGGGGACGAGGTGAAAGCGGCCTATACCAGACACACCGCCCTCCTCCTTCACCGCATGACCCACAACCACTCACCGGAGGTCCGCGAGGTCACCGCCATCCGCCTCCAAGCCGCACAACGGGCCCGCAACACATGCCCGCGCTGGGTACTCCACCAGACGGGCATGCCCACCAACATGAACACGCGCCTATGGAACGACCTGCAACTTCTCCTCCCATCCCCACACCACGCCATACTCACCAACCACACGTGCCCAGAGAAAGGGCCACTAGCGGTCCTCTGCGGGGACCTCCACCATCTCCCCAAGGGCACCATCCACACCATAGACCTTGTCGGGGCCTCCATCACCGTAGTATACGTCACCCTCTCCCAAATGCGAGTCCTGCACCACAGCGGGGCACACCACACCCCCTTTCTACAGCTTCCCGAATGGCCACAATACCGCCTCTTCCACCAGTACCTCACGCAGACGGCACGAGCAGCGGGACACACTCTACCGGGCAGCAAAGACATGCGCACAGCCTACCGAGAATTCACAAAGCAACACCCGCGACCCATCCCAGCGACACCGCCCTACGCACCCACCGGATCGAAAAACGAACCCGTCCCCCCGGTAACGGGCCCAGTCCCACCACTAACCCTGCTACTGGCCCCGAACGAAGCCAAACCCACGCAGACCACCGTCATCCACCACGGGGCAAAATGGCGCATACCGAAGCACCACATGACCGCTCGAGACCTGCCAAAGGTCCCCCAAGATTCCCAGAGCATGCCACGCACATGTTGGGCCTGTGACCCCGAGGCACCAACCACACCATGGCCCGTACTACACCTCATAGCACGCCACCACACCCACCCCACAACCCACCTACCACCACAGGCCTACGCATGGATAGCCCCATGGTTCCACCGCACCGACACTAACCCCACGGTAGCATGGAACCCCGACCACGCGCCCAAATGGCTCTTCACCACTACACCCACATGCCCCCGCCCCGACCCGGCAGGGGTCGCCATCCGTTACAGCATGTACGAGCCAGGCAGAACGGGCAAGCACGAGCACGCCTACTATCCACTCCACCACTCCTGCCACACACCGGAGCACCAAACACAAACCCTCACATGCCACGACCTAAACCCCGACACAGCCTACATCCTCCACTACATCTACTCCTACCTCACACAAGGACAGCCGGAGCAGGGACTCATAGCCCTGTCCCCCCAAGCGAAGCACATCATCTCCAAAGGAATAGGGGTGTACGCCACCCCCATCCTGCAGCCCACAACCCCAGTAGCCCACCTCGCCACGGGCCTTGCCATATACGCCTACCTGCCCATGAACCCATGCCGCCTCCCACAACCATCACCGGCGGACCGGCTCTTCTTCACCGACGCCTCAGGCGAATCCTCCCTCACGCCCATCACCGGGGGGGCCACCCTGCAGCTAACCCACACCGGGGGACACTACCACATGGACCACCACACGGGCCACACCACCTATGGGGCCTCTTCCCACGGGGAGCTAGGGGCCATGGCCGACGCCATCACCGAGGTTGCGGCCCACCTACCCGCCCACTCCCCGCACATCGTCCGGGTCTGGTTCGTGGTAGACGCCACTGTCGACACACACCTGCTCCTCCGCATAGCAAGGCAACCACTTCACAAAGCAACCGCGACGAGCCTCCGCACCCAGGCACTGCTACTCTGGAAAGCCCTACGCAGCCTTACCCCCTACGTCCAGCTCCACATCGTGAAACAAGAGTCCCACAAACACCAATACAAAAATGGTAAGGCCGACAACCAGGCAGTACACCAGCGCACAACACACCTACCTGCCCTCCAGATCCCAGACCTCGGCCGCAACCACACACACCTCGAACACGTGCCCCCTGTACCCGAGCCCCATCAGACCCCGGACTGGGTACCACAGGACGCCCCCTATTCCTCCCACGACAGAGCGTACCACTACCCCAACCCCATCCAACATCTCGCCCGCGTGCTCGGCGACGCAGACAGCCGGGCGCACATCCAGGAGCTCCAGGACAGACTGCAAGTCCCCCTCTACCACTCAGCGCTCCGCCCAGCAAACGTCCCAGCCCACCTCCAGAAACGACGCATCCAGCTCCTCAGGGAGCAGCTGCCATTCCTCACCAGGGTCGCCAGATGGCTCGCCCGCAAGCACATCCACGTCCCCGACGAACACACACCAGCTGCCCATGCGACCACACCACCCCGGAGGACTGGGAACACTTCAAGAAATGCCCCCTCCATACAGACAGGGACACCCTAGTGGGCTGGTCCCCGGCCGAAACCCTGCGACAACACGAAAGATGGCCAACCCACAGCCACGCACACCAGGCCACCGAACACCTCTTCCGGGACCCCCTGATCAAAGAAGCCACCATGAGAGGGGCAGTGACACAGGCCCTGCACCGACACCTCACCAAACACACGGAAAGCCCCATGGAGGCAGCAGCACACCTCCAGCTAGAAGTGGTCCGCAGAGCAGCGGCCAAAATGGTACACCGCAAACACCTCCTGCTGACACACGCGGAACAACTCACCGATTCCGCCGCCAGGGAACACATGCAGCGTCTCATCAATTACCATGCCGTGCATGACCCAGACGTCCACTAACCCGCTCCACGCCCCGCACGCGCCCCCCGGCTCCATCCACAGGTCTCCAAGGCACCACCACAGCGCCCCGAGACCCGTCTCGCACCCAAGAAGCCACCCGGCACCGCCCAGTCCGGCCGAGCCCAGCCAGGGCCAACCATACATCGACGTAGACACGCAAGACCCCGGCAGCCCATCCAGCCCATCCCCCCCGGACCCGGAGCACCCCCCCCTCACACAGGCCATCATCCGCGACCCTGACCTCCTCCGAGCGACCCTCCAAGACAGGGCCCCGACCACCCCCCTGGGCTGGTACCGCCTACAAGAGGACTGGACCAAGCTCACCGTCAAAGCCCTCCGGGACCTGACCACCCCAGGCAGCGGCCTCCACGAGACCATAGTGGACCTCGTGCTCTGGCAAGCCCGCAAACACACCCGGGGCCAACCCATCTGGATCCCCCCCATCGAGTGGGGCCAGGCCCTGACGCACGACACCGGCAGCAACGTCACGCGTCGAGGGACCGTAGGCCTACGGCGGGCCCAAGCGGAGACGGACCACCCAGCGGACCCGAACCACCCGGAGCAGTGGGAACAGGCCACCGCGCCCAACCGCGACACCGCCCTTTGCGCCGCCGGCCTTCGCACCCCGGACGACGACCTCCCCCCCCCACCTACAGTCAGTAGCCACCCCCCACCGGAGGTCTGGGTTACAGTCCTCGAGCGCGGCCACTACTACGTGATAGCCGCTACGGCTACGTCCCCCGGCCAGCAATGGATCATCCAGGGGACAGACACCATGTACGCCCCGGAGACCACCCCAGCAGGGGCAGTGGGGGACCCCACCACCCAGCACAGGATCCTCAGGGGTGTCCTCCAGCCAGGGGACACGCCCCCGGCCCGCGCCCTGGCCCAAATCACCTCAGGGAAGGCGGGCTACCACCTGGGATTGGCCATGCTCTGCCTAACCCACTGGTTCCAGCGCCACTGGCCACCCACGGGGACGGTGCCCTGGGTTTGGGCCATCCCCACCGCCCACACACAAGTCGAGGCAGGCCCGGACACACGACCAAACCCCCCCCCCAGACCGCAACAGTCCCTCACCTGCGGGTACCACGCCATCCACAGGGTCCTCAACCGCGTGGGTCTCAGCCCAAAGCTAGCATGCCCCCTTCCCACCACTGACCAAGAGGTCCACCAGATACGACAGCTCGTCTGCGAAATCCTTGCCGCGGCAGCAGAAGACTGCAAGCTTCTCCTCCAAACCGCCCGGCCTACAACTGCCCACGCAAGCGCGCGGCAAACGGACACATACACCGGCACAGCACACCCCCCCGCACAATCCCCGCCCATGCCCCCCCCCTCTCGCTGCTCAACCGGAGACCCACACACGCCCACCAGCGCGCGCACCCCCGGGCCCCGCGACACGGGCCTCCCCCACCCGCCCGAACACCAGCACACGCCCGCCACACACCCGCCCACCGGCCACCCTTCACCGCCCCCCACACTCGACAACCCACACACACCCGCCAAAGGGAGCCCCGCGCCCCGCGGCACGCCCACCCCACCCAGTGGCCCGCCCACGCCCCCCACACACACCCCAGAGGACCCAGGCCAACCCCCCCGGCCCCTGAATGCAGCCCACGCGAACTGTTCCTCCCCGCGGACACCAACCCACACGACCTCGCACATTGCAGGACCCGGGCCCAGCCGAGCCCAGAGCGAGAAGGCCGCAGCCCCGCGCCTCCCTCCCCCGCCGCTGCCGACCAGATCGGCCCGCCGGGCCGCCAGGTCACGACCGGGCCCCCCCAGCCGCCCGCCCCCAACCTACAACCCGGGGACATGCCCTCCATCCTCCCCGCCGTGGCCGCAGCAGAAGCCGCCGCCCGCAAGCCCGCCCGCATCACAGCCCAACCCGCGTCCACCACCTCCTCCTCGTCCTCAGCCTCCTCCACCTCCTCCACCTCATCCTCCGACCCCCCCCTCCCCGCCAAACTCATCCTCAAGGCCACGGCGAAAGCCAAAGCCGCGGCCGCACGCACCGGCCCCCCAACCCCCACACAGGCGACTCAGGCACCCCGGCAACCCACCGGGACGACCCCCGACCCGACATCGACGCCCTCGCACCTCCGGAGAGAAGTACTCCTCAACCTGGAACCGAACCCCAACTCCAAACCCGACCCCAAACCAAAACCGGACCCCAACCCCAAACCCAACCCCAAACGCAAGCCGGCGCCCACGCGAGCACACACAACACCGCATAAGCAAAGACACAAAACCACCCGACACTACCCCCGCCCGGGCCCTCGCCCAAGCCAGGACCCCCCACCCACCGCAACCCGCGCCCCCCTCCCGCCGGCAGCCACCACCACCGCGGAGACGGCCACCCAGCACGACCCCGTCCAGGCCCTCGTCCACATCCCCGTCACCAAGCGCCCCGTCATCCATCCCCCACAAACCACCACCACCGCCGGCCAAACCGACCCAGGGACGTGGGACCCCTCAACCACCGTCACCGTCAAGCCCGGCCCCCAGCCCTTCCCCCATGCCCACCACATAATGCAGCCCCGGGGACTGCCCGCGATGGCCAACCCCCCACCCCCACAAGGGGGACCGGAAAACCGACAAGGACTCCATGGGTCATACCCGCAACACCAACCCCACCACTACCCACACCACCACCACCAGCGGCCCCACCACCACCACTACCAACACCACCCCCACCACTACCACTGCCCACCGCCCTACCCCACCGGGCCACAACCCCCCGTACACGAACAGCACCAGCGGACGGGATGGCAGCCGCCGAACGCCCCAGCCCCTTACCCCACCTACCGCCAGGAGCCACCCCCCCCGTACCAGCCACCACCCCCGTACAAGCCGTACCCCCGCGGGCACCATCCGATGGCCGAAGGGAACCCATGGACAACGGGGGACCGCCCCCCCCAGGCGGCACCGCGCGGGGCCCCGTACCCCCCCGGCCACCATCCGATGGCCGAAGGGGCCCCAAGGATGACGGGGGACCTCCCCCCCCAAGCGGCACCGCGCGAGGCCTCCCAGAGGCCGCCGACGCTTCCAGACTGGCCCGACTCGAGCGACGGGGGCCGGTCCCGCAAACGGCGGCGCTCCCGCTCCCCCCCCCGCACGACACACTCGCCCACGGCGCCCACACTCCCACCGCGCCTCAACCACCCACTCGCGCCGCTCCCACTCCCCGAGGTACCACCACGACCCCCAGGGACCCCGCTCCCGTCGCTCCCGCTCCCCCGGGCGCGACCACGAGCGCCACCGCCGCCCCATGTCCCCCTCCCCCTAGCCCCATCTGCTCAGATTTTCAGACATTCTGCCCAGATTGGCTACATTTTGGTCATTTTCTTTGCTTCGGCGGAATTGCCGCCTCGCAGCTCAGTCACAGGATATTTCCTATATATTTCTGATATGCCGGAATTGATTCCGCGGTCCATTTCCCGTAAATCCGCCGCATTCCGCTATTTTAGCTGGAATCGCCATTTGCCGCTGGCGCGCGCTCGCGGGCCTGATCGGCCATACAATTTTACATAAATGGATTATTTAAATTCATTCGGACAGTTTTGGACACTCAGATGTATTTAGAATAATTCCCCTCAATTTTCTTCATAGACTGGGATTTTCTGCCGGACCACAATCAGCATGGACCTTGCTTCTGTTGTCGCTGCTCTCGCCTCCGTTGGTGTCCGTGTCTCCGGTTCTACCCTCAATAACAACATCCAGGGAGACTCCTCGCGTGCCTGCCCCACTGGTCTTGCCGGCCCCGAGCCCTCCGGCACCCACAACGACCCAGGGCAGCACTTTCATGGTAGCAGAGGCTACCTGAATGTTGTTCCTTTGGTGTCCCAACCACAGCTAGCCCCTCAGTACGGCCCCGTAGACTCCGCAACCTCCGGAGACGTAACCATCACGCTCCCGTGGTGCTGTGCGAACGAGGCCTTGAGAGGAATGCCTTGCGCAAGCCCAAATTTCCCAAGAAGGACACAAATCAGCAGCTGTGGAGGCCCAGATTACAATCAAGATCCCAGTCGAAATTGGCCATCAAGCAGCTGGAATCTCCCAGCTTACGCTAATGGCAACGCTCTGGTGGAGCTTACGGACCTGGCAGGTACTAATACTCCCTACCAATGTCCACATTTCGAGACCATCGATGCCGACATTGACGACATTGAGATGGGTGGTCCAGGTGAGGTACCAACCTATAATCGACCAGACAATTGGGCACAATGGGACAACCATTTGTCTTCAGAAGTGACCCGTAACCTTCAGAGTCTTGAGGCCCTGTGTCTATTAGCCACGTCTAAGCTGATAGGACAAGAAAGAATCGCCTCTGATTTTTTGTTGGATTATTTTTTCCTCCTTCAAGAAGGAATTAAGACCAGGATGTGGTGGTGTTCCCAAGAAGATGACTCTTTTGCCATTTTCTTGCAGATCTGGGAGGCAAGCCCCTTCCCGAAGGAGAAGACCAAGGCACCGGTTGCCGGGCCCTCCGCCCCTCATCCCTCTGTTTCCATCCGCGACGATCTAGCCGCCGCGGTTGAGGAAGGAATTTTAGAGGCAGCTAGGCAGGCAAGCCTGGAAATTAGGACTGAAGGAGCTCCCCAAGTGGACTCCTGGCTGCGAACCACTGAGATTAGCGGTCCAACAGCCTGCTCAGGCCCTTCAGGACACGGTATGTACTGTCCTGCCGACTGCTCTTGCAGATCTCAGCGAGACTCTGAGCTCCAATTGCTCAAAGATCAAATGCAACTCATCATTCAGACGCTGGGAATTAAAGATCTTTTCAAGACCCACATGAGGTCTGAGGGCGCATCATCGGTGGATCAGACAACAGAACCGTCGGAGGAGGCGACAGAAATTTTTTCGATTGCTCCTTCGGTGGACTCTAAGACCACCGATGCACGGATCAGCAGGACTAAGTTAAAGGAAAGGGTTACAATCTCTCGATCACAGAGTAGATCGGCGAAGGCTAGGACTGAGGTTCAGAATGCCAAAAGGACTGCCTCCCGTACTACCCTTCCTGCTGTTGATTCCAATGCAATTGCCCAGATGTTGCTCGCCCAGACCCTCGCCGGAGCTGGTGTGGCTAATGATGCCGCCAAGGTGTCTACCATTACGGCCGGTGTTGGGCTGGATTCACTCCTAAATCCCACTTCATTGCGACTTCGTCAGGTTGCCAAGCAACCGAAGTATAATGGGAACCCCAGACGTTGGCCTCAGTTCCAACGGGAATTTAAACTGTGGGTTAAGACTCAAAAACTCCAGGATGATCAGTTCCTGATGGCGCTCTTGGACTGCCTTGAGGGAGCGCCAGCCAACACTTGGCTCAGAACCTGGAGTGATCGTGAAGATTCAAGTTCCCCCCTTACCTTTGATGAGGTGTGGGAACAGTTGGAGGTACGTGGATCTCGACTGCCAGAGGACCATTACCACCAGATGTTGAAGAGTTTTCCTTCGTTCTCTCGATTAATCTTGCATGAGGTGCAGGACAAGAGACAGCGCTTCTGGAATCTCGTAGAAGAATCTGAACATTCAGGCGAAAAATTTTCTAGTGCCGAGCTGAAAAACCTGATTTTTGACAAGATCCCCTCAGAAACCGCCGCCACCCTTCGGAATCGACAGTCCGAAGAAAAGGTCAAGACCTGGTGGGCGGAGATCGATGGCTTTGACGCCTCGGCCAACCGGTTTACAGTCAGGGAGGCACTTCAAAAGTGCCCCCCCACGTCGTTTACCAAGGTGAAATTCACTGAAAACACGTGGAAAATCAAGTTCAATGAACACGAGGATCGGGACTTGTTTGTCCAAGTCCTCAATAGGGGAGTAAGTTTCCATGGCAATCGCCTGAAGGCCAGGAACTGGGTGTTTTCGTTTACCCCGCAGGAACTGTGGGAAGAGGTTGAGCGGCTCGCTGACGCCGCCAATCAAAATTTTCATGAGGGTCTTGGGGGAAACAGGAATACCCAGCAAAACACCCAAAATGGGGCCCAAAAGGGCAACAAAAAGGTGAATGACACCCGGAATGTTCAGGATCATTGTGGCATCTGTCTTCTTCTAGGTTCTACGAACCGAGCTAAGACGCATTCCACTGCTAATCACCGATGGTCTGCTTACGATCACAAGGTGATTGGTGAAAATGTCAGTAATCCTCAGAATTCAGACAGGAATGACAGACAGGTGCATGGTGCCAAGGGGGGAAAGGGTAATTCGACTCCCTCCGGTGGAAACAAAAATACCGGAGGCCCTGGCGGGTCCCAAGGCAAAGGGAATCGGACTCCATCCGGCTCCGGTGGACAGCCAAACGGCCAGACAGGTCCCAATGTCAACGCCGGAGGCGGAAATCGAAATCCAGGCCAAACCCCCCAATCCGGTACAAACAAAGGAAATGCTCCAGGATCACAGGGTAAAGGTAAGGGAAATCCTTCGGGAACCCCCTTCTCTGGTAAGGGCAGAGGGCGTGGCGACGGTGGTGGCCCATCATCCGGCGGCCGTGGCCGTGGACGCGGAAAGGGCAACCATCGTGTGGATCAGGTCTCAGGTGCAGACCAGGTGTCTGATGCGGATCGAGATTACGTCGAAAATGCTCTGAATCCAGCGGATGATCCGTTCCAAGATGAATGGATCGACGAAACAGGCTGTGTTCACAACGTTAACGCAGCCGCTGGAGGTCAGAACGCCTAGGGGAGCCACGAAAATCGCCCCTCCCCAGGCGATTTCAGGCATGATCCCCAAATTCCTGATCGACCATTACTTGATGTAGGGTCGCTTGTCTCCTCTCCCCTGGATCCGGCAGCGGATCCTTCTGTTGTAGTGGACGAGGTTGGTGTACAGTCCAAGCACAGGGCTCGTCAGTTTGTCACAAAGCTGTGGGTCTCTGATTGCAAGGGAAATTTCCACCTCGCCACTTGTTTGTGTGACAATGGATCAGAGGTAAATCTCCAATCCAATTCCTTCTTACCCGACGACTGCGTGTTTGAATCGCCTCATCCTGTTACCCTCGAGGGAGTTTCTGGACATTCTCTCGCAGGTGGGCAACGCGGTTGTTATATATCAACCCATTTGGTCGCTCAAGACCTTTGGGAGGAGCAAAATGTGGAAGAAGTTGTCCTTAAGGATGACTACTTCTATCGTGCTGACATAAAATATGACCTTTATTTGGGGCATCCTTGGCTTCGCAAGAACAGGGTAGCGCCCGTAGGTCATCGTCGTTGTTTTTTGCTGGAGTCAGGTCCCTTGGAGCGTCCTGAATTTCGTCTTTTGCACGCAGGGTTTAAAAGTGCAGAAGAATTTTTGAAGCAAAAAGTGACACCAAAATTTGGTGAAGATGTCACCATTGCAGAGGTGAATGGGAGTGCCGATTACTCCCAGGAGTTAGAATGTCTTCGTCGGGACTCCCAGCCACGACGCCCTTCGCACTGGCACTCTTCATCCTACAGAGTTGTCGACAAATGGCGCGATGCAATTTGTGAATACTTTCATGAACATCATTCTTTTTGGCCACAGTATAATGCATTTGCTAACCGTACGAACAAGCGCTTTGATAAGCACTTCAGCGACGCTTGGACCCACAAATGGGACAAGAAGTTGTGGATTAATCCTCCGTTTCACTTAATCCAGCAGGTCATCCATAAAATCAAGCAAGATAAGACCCAGGCAATTTTAGTTGTGCCCTTGTGGGACGACAAGCCTTGGTTTCAGGAATTACAAGACATTTGTGTAGATTACATCGAACTTCCCAGGAAGATTAAGCTGTATGCCAGGGACGACACAGGTCCCCTGCCACAGCGGTCCTGGAGTTCGCTTGCATTCCTGGTGGATGGAAAGCTTTCTGACTCTAATTCTGCTGATTCTGGTACAGATTCCTGTGTTGGGTCTGAATCTGAGGTTGAGCGTGGTACTGATGATGAATCTATTTTTTCTGATTTTTGTTCGTCAGATACCCAAGGTGATTCAACGTCCAATGGATCCGCCTCGTCTCCCTCTTCCCCAATACGGTCGACATCGAAAAGAATCTTCAGTGCACGGGCGAGGAAAAATCCCCAATCGCGCCGCAAATTCAGAGTTTTTTATGAAAAACCCCCTGTGGAAGCTTTCATGGATCCTTTCGAGGAGCTGGATCCCGAGGAAAATCTCTGGGATTTCGACACAAGACCCACCTATCTTCAAGAGGCAGTTGATACGGACCTGTTTAGGGACATCCGTAAGAAGATTCTTCCTGCCAAAGCCGAAGAAGTCGCAAAAGTTTTTTCGACAGTAATTCCTGGCGATCAGGTGGACACTGAATTGTGTTCCAAGTCAAGAGAAAAGATTTTTGAGGAACGGAAGGATACAACCCTTTCAGGAAAGTTGATCAAGGACCCCCCTGTCCGTGGGCAGTTCGGTGAAGCCTTCATCGAGCTTCGTGAAGGGTACAAGGTAAAAAAACAGCGCCCTTATGAAAATCATGGACACAAACATGAGATTCTCAGAAAAATCATTGAGAGAAATCTCAGGGAATTTGGTTGGCTTGAGGGTTGTATGACCAGCGAATGGTGCTGTTCACCCTTCACAGTCCCGAAACCACCGCCTGCAGACCAGAACACCATTGATGGTTGGCGAATGGTTGTTGATTTTCGCAATCTCAACGCCGAAACCAAGGCGGATTCACACCCCCTGCCCCTCATTGAGGAGGAAATCGCCAAGAGGGCAAGAGGTCGTTTGTTCTCTGTGCTGGATCTCCGTCACGGCTTTCACCAAATGCCGTTGAGGAAGGACAGCAGACTTCTTACCTGTATGTGCACGCCATGTGGCCCAGTCCAGTGGACCGTCATGCCCATGGGATTGAAGAACGCCCCCTCATTTTTTCAAAGAATGATGGAGGATGTGCTGTTCACAACCCATCCTGAGCTTCGTGCCTTCGTGAGTGTGTACATAGATGACATAATCATCGCGACGGAGGGGGAGGGACTGACCGAAGCCGAGCTGGTGGCCCTACATGAGAAGCAGCTGAACGAAGTTTTGGATATTCTTGACGCCAATCAGCTGATTTGTGGGCCAAAGAAGGGAAAATTATTTTTAAAATCAGTCGAATTTTGTGGTTCTCTCCTAGAGAATGGCACTCGACGACCCAGTCCAGGGAAGCTCGTCGCTATTCAGAAGTGGAAGCGCCCTGAGACGATCACGGAGTTGAGAGGATTCCTGGGTTGTTGCAATTTTTACCACACTTTTGTGCCGAATTATGCCAAATTTGCTGCCCCCCTCACTGAATTATTGAAGGTAGGGAGAGATGCGGGCAAGGCAGGTTCAAAGGTTCGTGTCAAGTGGACTGACGAGTGCGAGGAGGCCTTCCATCACTTGAGGGCAGCCCTCTGCGAAGTCGCCACGTTGCATGTGCCCCAATTTGACAGACCCTTCTACATTAGAACCGACGCATCTAGGTACGCGATCGGAGCTGTCCTTGAACAGGTTGATGAAGCCACCGGCGATCATTACCCTCTTGCATTTTGGTCTCGGAAGCTAGCCCCACGCCAAATGCAATGGTCGCCGCGTGAGCAAGAGACTTACGCCATAATTTGCGCTCTAAAAAAGTACCAATCGTGGGTTGGCACCAATCGAGTCGAGGTCCTGACGGATCATCGATCTCTGGAGTATTGGGCCACCGAACACATTGATACTGTCGCGAGCCCAGCTGGTCGACGGGCCAGATGGCACGAATTTCTCTCTCTGTTTGACCTCCATGTGTCGTATTTGCCTGGTAAACATAACACGGTAGCGGATGCTCTGAGCCGATGGGCTTACCCCGCCTCAGAGGGGCTGCAAAGTACCAACATCCATGGTACGGAGCAGGACCGCCATGTCATCATCGAATGGGATCAGGAAGAAAAGAAACTCATTCGACGTGCATGCATGCAGTGCGCTGTTAAACAGCACGCATTGCCGTGTCACGACATCACGGCCATCACAGATCCAGCGCATGCTCACGAGATCTGCACCAAAACGCTGAAAGTCGTGGAAAAAGTCACCGATCCCTCCTCAGGGAGTGTGAAACGGTTTGACTATACCCGACAAGTAAGTCGATTTCGGTTGATCGAGGGCATTAAGCGTCGAGATCCGGCCAAAACTCCACCCCTGCCTAAGGATTCCCTGATCATCCGTGACTGGACGTCCGATTACCTGCAGGATCCCATGTTTAAAGAGGTCTTTGGAAATCTCAAATCCAAAGATGCTCACAGGGATGGGATTTTTGCAGAGTACTCGTTGGATGGGGGGAAGCTGTGGATGGAGGGTAAATTGTGTGTGCCAGACGCCCTAGCCCCCCGAGTGTTAAACTGGTGGCACAAATGGGAGTCCCCCCACGCACATGGCCGTCGACTGTGGTCGATGATTAAGCATAGGTTGTTTGGATCGAGGCTCTACACTCATTGCATGAAAGTAGCCGCCGGATGTGCCCAATGTACTGTCTCGACGCCTCCCAGCGCGAAGAAGCAC
Organism: Eutreptiella sp. 'Long Island Sound 2002'; assembly: GCA_964036045.1. Taxonomy (NCBI): domain Eukaryota; phylum Euglenozoa; class Euglenophyceae; order Eutreptiales; family Eutreptiaceae; genus Eutreptiella; species Eutreptiella sp. 'Long Island Sound 2002'. Next base: position 65,203,343 of record OZ038383.1, on the reverse strand, counting down.
GGCCATCTGAGGCCTCATCCTATTCCGGAGCCTCTCTTTAACAGAGTCACCAGTGATTTTTTCTATCTCGGTGAACTCGATGACGAAGAGTGCCATTGGACTAACAAAAAAGTCAATGGTGTGCTCCTTATTCAGTGCCGTCATTCCGGCTACATTCAAGTGTTGCCTTGCAACATTGAGTCGATGACTGGCAAGGCTGCCGCCAAATGGTGCGCGCAGACCTGGATGGGAGGCTGGGACGTCCCATCCGAGGTGGTCACGGACTCAGGCAAAGAGTACACCTCCGAATGGTGGAGAGAATTGTGTGCTCGCCTTGGAATCCACCACCTCAGGTGTGAAATCCACTCGCATCGAGCGCTGCCTGGCGAAAGAGCCGGCCGCTCTGTTATAAATATGCTTCGTAAGGAGCTCGCGAGTGAAAAGGATTTCCACTAGCTTGAAGTTCTCTTCGCATTGCTTCGCCGTTACCACAACACGCCTTTGTATCATGGCCTTTCTCCAAATGAAATTGTCTTTGGACGAAAGAAGTGTTGGTGGAACATGCCGTTGAATAATCCTCGCCCCTGTAAGGATGCTTCGCTGTTTTTGGACGAAGTCCAACGAGCAGATAAATCTGTGTCGAAATTAATCGAGAAGCATCAAGCTGACTGGCTTTGGGTTCAAAATCAAGGTCGAAAAAACCCCCACAATTTTGAAGTCGATGATCGAGTTTGGCTTCGAAAATCCGAAACCACCCTGGACGGAGATGACAAGCTTCTTCCCTTGTGGGAGGGGCCATTCGCTGTTACAGCGCGTCTTGGGGAGAACAGGTGGAGGATTCGTGTGGATGTCAGCAGGGAAATTGACGTTTCGGGCGATCGTCTCAAGAGAGAGATCCCCTCCCCCAAGGATCGAGTTAAACCCCTTTTTTGGACTGCAAAACACTTGTCTGATCGGGTAATCGAAGGGGGAAAGTACGAACTCAAGAGGATTGTTGAAGCAAGACGTGACGCCAAGGGCGAATGGGAATTTCTGTGTGAGTGGAGGGGCTTTGATTCCAGTCACAATAACTGGGAACCAGCCCAATCTTTTGTCCATGGATACACCAAGGGGTTCATTGACTTCCTGAAGAAGCACCCCGAAATTGGCGTACTCCTGACAGATTGTTTGTCGAAACCAGACAGACAAGTGGACAGCGACGGGAAACGACCTGTGGTGAATCGAGATCCAGCCTTTTACGGCCCTCAGCAGCCACATTCCAGGGCTGATCCGTCGATCCCCCCTCCTGCGGTCAGGCCAGCCCAGGAGCCAAATGAGGACCAAGCTTCGAGTTCGGCCGCTGATTTGCAGCGTCCAAGCCGTACCAGGGCCCGACCAGACAGGTTGGTGGTCACCTGTATTCGTGCTTGGCCGAAATGAGGAAGCCATCCTACCACATTCTGCTCAATCCACTGTTCATTCTTTCTGTTTATGTCATGATGTGGAGAACTGCGAATGTTTGATAATTTGACGTCAATCAACTTTTCTTTGGTCTCCGTTCGGCAGACAAGGCGTAGATACGCTGACGGAGTGTGCTGCCGTGTTCAGAAAAAACCAAACTCAGGCTTAATTCAGGCAGATTCGGGGTAATCTTGTCTCTGTTCGTCTGTGCATCTTTGGAATTTGGCTACTCGTGCAGATGGAAGCAAATGTACATAATCAAAGCGCTGCGCAGCAACATTCACCCCTACAGGCAACCCCTGTAGTACTGGCTGCCCTAGAGGCGACGCCAGGAACTCAGATCTCACCTTCATTTGCTGTGATGCTGACGCCAAAGTCCAGATTCAGATCCAGGATCCTCAAATTTACCTTGAATTTCTCAGGTTTGTCTATCATTCTGCCACTGTTGTACGAAACCCAAACGTCAATTGTTCAGACAATCTTCATCTAGGAGCTCTAGGGACTTCTAACAGCAACCTCTGAAGTCCGTAAGCTTCGTTGTATTTTTGGCACACGCCAATGTGAGCTCAATTCGACCAGAAACTGTCGAGAATGGTGAATCCAAGTGTCTTGTGGGACTCCATCGAAGGATTGGCCTTGTCCAAGTCGATTGACACCACCGCCACTTCGGTGTCTCTCAGTTATATACTGTCAGTAAAGTGCCTTCAGCGAACCTTCGGCGCGTTACATGCCAAGGATCCAGGGCCAGCATGTCCCATCATGATGCATCATCACATGATCCACATTTTGATAGAATCTGTTAGATGCTCGCGAACCAACGTGCCGGAAAGCACAATTGAGCTGAATAAACGACAATATATATTAACTTTAGTCTAAACGAAGGTGTTGGTAGTTTCAGTTGTACACATTCCGCTTCATTTCACCTTCATCTCAGGGAATGTACTCATGTTAGGACAATTTAGATTGATTACCTTGTCATCTCCCATCATTCCTCGAAGATCTGTTTAGATCTAAGTGAACAGAAGAACATCTCTACCTTCGGTGGTTCACTTAGGGTCTGTAGACTACATGTGTATTTGTTTGACCGCTCTGTGATTGCTTAATCCCCTTCATCTCTGCCCAAATTCACTCTCATTTTTGCTGAATCTTGTGATCATCCACCAGATGCGCCAAATCTGAGCCACATGCTGTACTTTTCAGAACGAGAAAAGCGGGATAACACGATGTAGAGTTCGGCGAGGACACCGTAGCGTGCCCGCGACAGCGAAACTGTGCCAGAGCGCTGAGATGTCACTCCAATTCTTGATCCCCCCACTCAATCCATCAATAATCTACCTCATTCTCAACCAATGCATGGTTTGGTATCGATTCTCGATACGTTTACATGCTTTTTAGCCCATGACCTAATGTTTTACTGCACGGAGGACTGTTCGTCACTTCTCATTCCGTCTCATTTCAGGTTCATCCAGCCTGATTCAGTGTCAATTCAGCCCAAATCAGGTCAGATCAAGCAGATTTCGCCTCATCGAGGTTACATTTCCATGTTTTTCTGGGACTTACCCGCACTACGTTCTTCGTTGACGTAGCGACACACCCCAGTGTGTTTTTGGAGGGGGAGTATAAGTGCGGCTAGCCCCATCTGCTCAGATTTTCAGACATTCTGCCCAGATTGGCTACATTTTGGTCATTTTCTTTGCTTCGGCGGAATTGCCGCCTCGCAGCTCAGTCACAGGATATTTCCTATATATTTCTGATATGCCGGAATTGATTCCGCGGTCCATTTCCCGTAAATCCGCCGCATTCCGCTATTTTAGCTGGAATCGCCATTTGCTGCTGGCGCGCGCTCGCGGGCCTGATCGGCCATACAATTTTACATAAATGGATTATTTAAATTCATTCGGACAGTTTTGGACACTCAGATGTATTTAGAATAATTCCCCTCAATTTTCTTCATAGACTGGGATTTTCTGCCGGACCACAATCAGCATGGACCTTGCTTCTGTTGTCGCTGCTCTCGCCTCCGTTGGTGTCCGTGTCTCCGGTTCTACCCTCAATAACAACATCCAGGGAGACTCCTCGCGTGCCTGCCCCACTGGTCTTGCCGGCCCCGAGCCCTCCGGCACCCACAACGACCCAGGGCTTGACCTGCTTCTCCAGGTACTTGGTCTTGCAATACTGCAGGAGCAGATCGCACTTGACCCTTCCACTAGCGTGGGTTTGGCCGGTCAATCCAAGAAACCGGGCAAAATTCCCAGCGAACTCGCTGAGATCCTTGCCTGTGAACTCAGGAAAGTTCACCACGATCTTGGAGGTGGCAATGGCCTTAGCCTCCTGAGACCTGCATCTGTCAGGGCGCTTGGTCTTCCTCTTCTTCTTCTTCTTACGCCCACTCCGGTTCTCGGGGTCCTCAGGGTCGTCGTCTTCCGAGGGCGAAGCAGAAGTCATTGAAGGCGGCTCATCGTCAGAGGGGTCTCTGCCTAGGTCACTGCAGCCATAGGGTTCCACGTCACCATTGCTCTCAGGGCTGTCAGCCCCAGCCGGTCCGGCTCGGCTCTCGTAGAATTCCCCACGTGACTTTAGGGTGGCTGGGCCGTCCTCGGCACAAAAGAGGTTCTCGGTATCGCTGCAGGAGTCGGCATCGGTCAGCTCCTCAGGCTCCCGAGGGTGTTCGTCAGCCCTGCCACCAAGTGGTTAGCGTGTACTCCATAGGGTGACATTCCCACGATGGTAGGTGACGCTTGGGGCAGAATCAGGGGCTGTAGTTGAGCCCGAATCTCTTGAGTGACATCGCCCACAAGTTCAGAGGTGGCCCCTCGGAGAGCCTCTTTTATCTCTGATCGCGTCAGGGACCTGTTGCAGGATCTCCCCGATCCTCTACTCCTGCTCCCGCATGACTCAGGTCCTCTCCTCAGCCCACTCAGGGTTGAATACCCAGGAACATCCACATAGGCTCCCGTAGCGGGTAGAGGATGGTGATAGTCAGTCGCATACCATCGCGGCGCAGAGCTGGAGGCCACCGGCTCACTGGTAGTAGTTGCCTCTGGAAACGCAGTGGTAGATGGGTTCACACCATAGGCAGGGTAGGTAGGCATACCAGTAAGGCCTGTGCCCTCAGCCATAGGCGGGTTCGTTATGGGAGTGGATGTTGTAACGGCTGGGTCTGGAGTTGGGAGTGTGGTGGTTGTAGGAGAGGGTGATGCGTGGAGGCCAGAAGCGCTTGGTGTGCCCTCGAAGGTCGACTCACTCGTCGGGTCGTGCCCATGGTCTACTCCTTCGTCTGCCATGCTTTCTCGAGCATCCTTCTCTCTCTCTCTCCTTCTCTTCACAGGATTGGTGTCCACCTCCTCGACTGAGAGGGCCCGGAAGGCCGACTGAAGTCCTTCCAGCGAGTCATCCGCCACATCCACTGGCCCATGTAAGGGCACCGAAGGTACAGCGCTAGGTCCAGGTCCAGGTTCACCAGGTGCTGGCATTGCTGGTGCCTCAGGCGCCTTCTTCACGTCGCTGTGCTCCTTCTTTGTGTCCATATTCGCCCTTCTTGCTTATATATGACAGATCTCGGCGCACTGGATGTACGGCATGGGGTTGCTGCCGGTACGCAGAGACTGTCAGCCTCTTGCTACCAGAAGGTTTTTTAGTGATTTCAACACTGTGTGTTTGTTGTGTCTCTCCTGCTGCTTGCTGCCGGTGTAGGGTTCCTGTTGCTTGTTTTTGATGAGGAAAATGTTTTATTGTTGAAATACAACCAATCGAGGATAACCCAAGCCAGAGATAATGAAGCATTTTCGTGACCCTCCTGCAAAGCACCGCAATTTCTGCAAGAATCGAACATTTCGTGAGTCGGTTTAAGTTGCTTAAACTGTTCTAAGGCGTTAGCCACAGGCCTTCGAATCTACATAGATGCCTGTGAAAACATGGAAAAACAGTGAAATCTCACGTATAATTACAAAATGGGGCACAACAGCATAAATTTATTATAAAAAACTGCTATTTTAACATAAAAATCGGCAATTCTAGCTATTGCTCTGTCGCTTTCGTAATCCCATTTTACGTCATAAATTGCGCTGTTCAGCGCACGTGCGAGCCACAGCGGGTAGCGGTAGGGAGACCCTGCCGCTACTGCTTCACCCCCCTTCTTAAAGGTTTGTTTATCCTCCAAGAGGAAAAACAAACCCCAGAGGTAGCCTTTTCCTAGGTGTCCGGTGGGGAGCACCAATACTACCCTCAGGCCAAAACCTGCTTTGCCACTCAAGGAAAATAAAAGGAAAAAGGCCCTGGGTGGCCTGCCCCATTTGTTTCGAAAACCTGAAAAAGTTTTCAGTTTCCCGAAAACCTCCATGCTTTCAAAAACCAAACAACAGGACAGGCATGCACACAGCACTACAACTCAGCATCAAATCAACGTTGCTGTCAGTTTGTGCCTTACCAAGGCACCGTGCACTGTACTGTACAAGTGCGGGTGCGTGTACCAGGGGCTGATCTGCCCAATATATACATAGGTTTTAAGACCCACATATATACCCGGTTGGTGGAGCCTGACAAGACTGGGCTCTCACCACAGCAAGTCTGACGAGACCGGACTTGCCCACAGGTGTTCCAACAAACAGAAAAATTAAATTATCACCGTCTCCAACGACGGCTGCCACTGCCGGGCGTCTGCGTCCCACTGTCTTGGTTAGTCGCTCCGCTGGTCGTGGCGGTCTTTTTCGGCGTCTGGAAGGCGACTTCCACCTTCTGCTTCGCTTCGCCCGTGTCGGACTTCGTCTTGGACGTCTTCTCCAGGCGACGGACTCGCTCTTGCAGACTCTCCTGCTCCGACTTCAGGGTCCGGATCTCCGCTGCTGCACTCCTCGCCCACGCTGCCATCTCCACGGCCCAGGCCTTCAACTCCACCGTCTCGGTTGGTAGGATGGCGATCTCCGAACTTAACCGGCTGGGACTGGGGTTGCGTGGATGTCCGGCGAACGCTCCTCCACGTTGGGGTACTGATCGGTACTCCGGCGCTTTCTGGGGCGCTGTTTGGCGCTCCCTTGATGTTTGACCACGGTCTGCGTGACCACGGCTTGGACCTTGTCTTCGGTGGTGCGCTGATTGGCGCTCCGGCGTTCTCCAGGACGCTGGTTGGCGATCCCACGCTGCTTGACGATGGTCCGGCTTGCGAAAGAGCTCTCTTTCGACGGCTGGTTGGCCGTCACGGTAATCCGGATCGCGGCTGGTACTGCCGCTCTTGGGACGGCCGACGCTGCTGCCGTGCTGGTTCCCACGGCCATAGGGTTGACGGCTGGAAGGGCCATACCTCGGTTGCTCGAACGCGGGACTGCGGCTCGAACTTGGCCTTGGACTGGGACTCCAGTCTGACGCGCCGCTCAGGCTGTCCAGGTTGTAGCCGCCATTTTGCGGTCCCCACGTCCTGACGCCGCTGCTGTCGCTGCTGCTCATCCAGGACGTTGCGGAGGCACTTGCTGCCTCTTCCCCGGCGGCGTGCTGCGGCTGACGGCCACGTTGCGGTGCTGCTTGGCGCTGCGCCCAGCGCCTTCTGGTTCCAGCGCGTGTTAGCGCCGCTCCTCGGCGCTGCGATGCGCTGCGGCTTGCGGCTGTCCCTGTTCAGGGTTGTTAGAACAGTTTTGAAGCGTTTTCGTGACCCTCCTGCAAAGGACCGCATTTCCTGCAAGAATCGAACATTTCGTGAGTCGGTTTAAGTTGCTTAAACTGTTCTGAGGCGTTAGCCACAGGCCTTCGAATCTACATAGATGCCTGTGAAAACACGGAAAAACAGTGAAATCTCACGTATAATTACAAAATGGGGCACAACAGCATAAATTTATTATTAAAAACTGCTATTTTAACATAAAAATCGGCAATTCTAGCTATTGCTCTGTCGCTTTCGTAATCCCATTTTACGTCATAAATTGCGCTGTTCAGCGCACGTGCGAGCCACAGCGGGTAGCGGTAGGGAGACCCTGCCGCTACCGCTTCAATAAGCAAGTAGAAGAAAATCAGGATCAAAGCATGAAGGGCTGCAGTCACAAAGAGTTAGATAAAGAAAACTATCATGTTTGAGAAACGCTGATGGCAAAACTGCCCCAAGGGCTCACTCTCATCCACAGTGCCATCTTGAGATGTGGACTCTTTGTTTTTGGGTCCCATAGGTGCTGAGGTGGCATGGCTTGTGGCGATTCGGTCACTGCCATGTCACATGGGATATTCCTACTTAGCTAGGCTGACTGGGTATTGAACCCAGGACCTCTCAAAAAGAGGTGCCCCAGCCCCCTAGGGTGCTTACCACTAGGATAGCTCAGAATTCATGAGAAAACATAGATAAAGTCATAGGCTCTGCCTTCAGTATATCAGTGCCTCAGCAACCCAGGAAAAGATGTTTTAGTGCCTATAGCTTGGGGATAAAGGGGTCCACACCACATCCTGATTTAGTGTTTGGTTCCATAGGTCAAAATGTGTTATCACCCATTTTGGTTGGCCAATACTAAGATGAAAATGCATGAGTGCTTAGAGCACCTCTTATACAACTAAAGTATACCCTAAAGAATTGGGAAAGCACCTCTTCTTACTCTTCGGCCGTGTTCTTCTTGAGAGCTGTCCGGATAACCGCCTCGGCCGCTTAGATCTAATGGCATCAAGCTGGGATGGGATGTCTTTTGTGCCTCCGTCAGGGGATGTGAGCTGTCCAGCCTTTGAGATTTGATTTTTGGCGGTATCCTGGTGCCAGACTTTCTGGACCTAACTGGGTATGGTAAGTATCTCGTACTCCAACCCCAGAGTAAGGTATCCGCCCCCCCAAACCCAACGACTGGGCTGTAACGGTTGCCAGAGCGCCCCATGAACGTGAAACCCCTCCCTGAATTTTGCCTGAAGTTTTGTGGATCATTTTTTTTAGGGCTTTGCTGGTCTTTTGGCGTCTCAGGCTGAGTGCCCCAGTGGACGCGTTATCGCCGATGGTGGCGTGAGGAGTTGAGGCCGGGACAGCTCAAAAGCTCAGCACCGGGGTTGCAGTCTGGGGTGACGGTGTCCGGGCGCAAGACGGAAGGGGGGGCCAAAGTTTTAGACATCCAGGGACATCCCTGCCTCCAGTCCTCCTTCGAGCCTAGAGTGTAAGAGGGGCATATGACTGACTGCTGGCGCCGTCGCGCGCAGTATGTAAGGCTCCGGAGGAGGAGACTGACCTGCCAGGGTTACAACCACTGTTGCCCTTGAGCCACGGCCACGCCTTGGTTGACCCGCCCTTAGGTTTGGCACCCCTTGGGACTACCCCCCTACTGATTTTTTGATAGAGAATTCTGTCCGCCACCGTCTTGGCGTGCGAGTCAGCTGAGGGGACTGAGTCTGGATTGGCTGAGGGACTGTGCATGTTGAGCGACATTATTACAATCAACGAATTATCTCTGTAGTTATTGAATTTCTGTGTACCCCCCCGCATTTGTCCCTTGAACAGCCAAAAACCCCCTATGACCCCCAAACAGTACCGTCCGTCTACACTTATTTTCAGCACGGACATTCAAGCCCCCGACTTCAGTTTCAAGGACTCCCCTGAGTTGTACTGTTGTGTTTTTCAGACATTTTTGTGTGAGACAAGACACTTTTTGAGGTATTTTTCGAGTTGGTACCATGGCAGTTCTCATGCCATTTTCCATATGTGCACTGCATGTTCACGCATAGTCTGCAGCCATTTTGCTGCCACACTCTTGGCATATACATACTCCTAATACCCCCGAACTGGCTGTAGGCTGTCAGGAGGTCAGAGATGCAGATATTCCTTCTCCTCTTCTCCATTTCTCTTCATACTAGTCGTATCGTATGAGAGTGGGAGATATTTGTATCCATTGTTTGTATGCATTGCATTCTACCCCCTGATTGTTCTGCATGTCAGCCATGCATGCTGTCAGTATGCTGTATTCATCTCCCCCATCCAAAAAAATTTGTACAGTATACAGTGTGTATTGTGTGGCAGTGGGAACGACTGTAGGACCTCTACAGGGTACATCACCCCCTAGTTTATGTGGTCTTCCTGATTTTTTTGAATCCCTGAGTGAAGGGTTCGGATCCTTCTCTCTTCCTTTAGATTCCACGCTGTGGGGCCACATGCAGTTGAGGGATACCCCACACCCCAGATTTGTCTGGCCCTGCAGTTGTATTGTAGTTTGCCAGGGCACATCAGTCTTCTTCCCCCTGTTTTTATTGGGACTACGTGTGAATATACCGGCAGTTCGACCCGAGAGAGCCCTCTCACAGTGTCTATGGACCTCATGCAAGTTTTTTGTGTTGAGTCTCAGGATCAGGTCTCAGGTCTGTATGGTTCTGTGACTGAAGTTCTGCTGAGTATCTGTGTTTTTGTTTGCATCCCCTGATTGCAATGACATTGTGTTCCATGACATTGGTGCACCTGTGGTCAATTTCGCACTTCCCCATCAGAAATGCTGTTCTGCTTCATATACACATTCTGTGTGTCTACTTTGTTTCGGTATACCACAGTGCTGCCAGTTTGACATCTGCAGCAGCACCTGCAAGAGGTACTCCGAAGGTACTCAGTTTGGTTGAGCCTAATTTGCTTCCTCAAGTACTGAGGTCGGAGACCTCTCAGTGCTGAGATTACTGACCTCAATCTGTCCTAACTTGCCCTTACCTTATTGTTTTTGATTGTTCATCGAACACTCGTTGGTGTGTTTCACCTCATTCCTTTACACCCCAACTCATATTCTGTGAGGGGAGTGTAATAAGGACGTTCAATTTGGACCAGATTGCAGTTCAGGCTTCAGCAATATGGCCAGATGCGTGCGTAATTGCGGTACTTTTACATACGTATATACATTTCCATTATTTGCGTGCTTAGATTTAGAGTTGTATTTTCCGTGTATTTCCTGTTGGTGTGCGCGCGTCGCTAATCGCGATGTGCTGGATTTCTTCGTTGTCGCTTGTTCTGTGTTAGTATGTAGATCAAATCCGGTTAGTTTTGTAGGATGTTAATGTAGATTTGTCGGTTTTAGACATGTGCCGATGTTACGGCGTTAACAGGTCGTTCCGAGGTGACAGTTTATCCGTTTAGGTCAGATTTTGTGATTGTTAGTGATAGCTATGTATGTGTTATGCATGCTTGTGTAGTGTTAAGTGTAATAGTGCAAATGCATGTGTTCACATCCTCATTGTCACTTAGACATGAGGGTTTGGTGAGCCAACCCCCCCACCATGGCCGCTTGGCAATCGCTAAGCCAGGCAAGGAACCAAGGCCGCCGGCAAAGTCCAGCAGCCAGCGGCAACATGGTGATCATTATCTTTTGCACTTGCAGTGCGTGTGTGTAGGGATTTGGGTATAGGTTTAGTATTTTAAAGGATCTGGGATTTTGTTTTTAATTTTATGGGTTCTGATAGTGTAGCTTAGTTATGAGCCCCGAGGCTACGCCCAGGATTTGGTAGGACTCTTGAGAGACTCCTACCTAGCCGGGAGATTAGATAATGAGCTAGTTGCTCTGCCCCCATTAGGGACTAGCTTATCTTGATACCCATAGGCAAAATATGGCATTGGTATCGCTTGGCCGACAAATTCATGGTGGTCTTGGCCCGGGACTGAGGCTGAAGGAGAATTCGGTGGAACCCTTTACACATGTCCACAATAGTGAAAATGTTGTGTTTGGATTCATTTTCCAACATATTTTCAATGAGGGGGAGGGGCTGCGCGTCGCACAAGGTAGCCTCATTAAGTTGGCAGTAGTCGACCACGAGGCGCCGCTCACCTTTCTGTTTCCTGGGCACAACGAAGCCGTTGGACGCCCACTCGGAGGCAGAACACGGCTCAATCCAACCACGAGCCAAAGAATCCTCCACCATCTGTTGCTCCGCCGCGGCACGCTCCTCCACCAACATTATAGGCTTCACGGACTTGCGTTTAGCGTTCGGGTATAGTTGAAGCTTAGCAAACCCCAAGAGCTCCGTACCACGGACCTTAGGATGTTCTGCAAGGATGCGTTTCATCATGAGCTCCACCCCCGGAGACACAATAGGTTCTTCGGTGGTGACAAGACCGCCAACACGAGAAGCCGCCAAAAATTGTTTGGCTCCGTTAGTTTTTCGGTAGCGCCTCATGGTAGTGGCCTCCCGGCCCAAAAATTCTTTTTAAATTTCTGAAGAAGGTCCCTACCAGGACCGGCCCCCGCTGTGCCCCTTCCGCCTGTCACCCCTGCTGACTTGCTCCTGATCAGCGAGTGCATTTCTCAAATTCCAGGGTCCAAAATCCAAAAATATAGAAAATACTATCCTCCTTCAACCCTGGACAGCAACCAGATCCCACAAATACAGCAATAACCCAATCCACAATCCAATCCACGCTGCGGGCTTCCGTTCAGCACACCGGTCGTCCCACGGTGGCGGGCATGTACAAGAATTGCACCAAAGAGGAAAGCCCTGAAATTGGCATATGAACACAAATAAAGCAAATTTGGGGAAAGAGGTAATCATACACAGACTCAGCCATAGACCCCTCATTCCCTGGACTCAAGACCATCCCCTGGCACACCAACATGATGCCCTGAACCCAGTCCAATAAGATGGCTAAATGCAATGTGTCAAAAGTCACTACACAAACCCCAAAAATGTGTTTTCTCCCAAGCCTCTAAATCCTAGCCCAAAAGGGGGGGTGGCGTGTCATGGCCTAGAGTGGCACTCAGGGCCATGCCCTACTCTGACATATACTTGGTTGGACTTGGGGTTGAATGGGCCTAGAGATATGCCCCATGAGTTTGAACTCATGACATGCCAAAAACTGCCAATTCACACCATATTGGCCATATATCAGATATATGCTCAAAATTGAAGTTACCACTTATCCGAAGGCTCAGAGTATGCATGGAATTGAAGTCTAGTATTCATGGAGGACGGAGACCAAAGATCAATGCCCATGTACATCCCGACCTTACCCTCGAACCCCTTTCGGATATGGGCGCCACGCACTGCCCAAGTCAGCCCATGATCTTGAGACCAATTCTTGTAATCCTTTGTGCGCCAAGCCAAGTGCAGTACGCGATCCGGCATATGGTGGTGTTCAACTCCAAAGCATCTGCCAACATATGAACAACATACGATGGTTCGACTTCCCATAGGCTTCTTGCTGTTCGCCGACCAGGCAAGTACACAAAACGCAAAAATGAGCAAAAATTGAGGTCAAAAACATGAAAATATGTCCAAATACAAAGTTGTCATGAGAGGATATCTCTATGCTCACCCATGATATCCGCCCATGGTTCAATACACAAATGATTAGAACCATTTGCGAACAATTCCCTCACTTGGATCCCCAATCAGGCGCATGGAGATACCTTCGCCACTCATATCTACATGCCCCATGAAAATGGGAGTGCACTCATGGATCTCTTTGCCAAACATACCATGAGCAATACATACGCGGTAGACTTAGTCTAGCGCTTTGAATTCTACAATTGGGACATGGGCAAAGCCCTTGTCACGTGTGGCTCCCCATCTCTTCGGCCACACGAAGATATATAACATGGGCGTGAGCATATCGAAGCACATACCATGCATATAACACATACCCTCAAAAGGTGGCTCCCACCATGGTATGCCATGCCCCTCCATGGACATAACTTCACGTCAAAAATACGTGGGAACCCATGGAACGTATCTATGCAACCCCGACATTCATGCGGTACACTGGAAAGTCGCAATATAATGTTCGGTTGCACGGTCCAAAAGTTATATATCACTCTCTACCCTCTTGGTTATCATCCCTTGCTACACCGGGTATGTATACACACAAAAGGCGTTTGATGCTTTTCAAATTAGGTTGAGACCAAGGCAGTTCCAACCCCATTCTCGAAATTGGTATACCTCGCCGTGAGCCGGAGATATGATTCTTCAAAGTGGCCTCACGATTCACTTTTGTTTCGGCTATATCTCCAAGCAAAATAAAGGGCACAACAAAAGGAAAGTTGATTCATGATCGGGGAAAAATGTAGGACCACTCGAGATTCATCATGTCAAGTGCGGCGATGTCGAAGTCGAAAATCCGATTCTGAAAGTCTGAAATAATCAGATTAATTTTGCGAGTGTATAATATGAAAATTGCGGAAGCAACGAACCCTTTACTGATGAAATCTGACCCTTCATCGGAGTTTCTGCCAAAATATCTGTAAATAACAGTTAACCAATCGGTTACCGCAAAATCGCGAGCCAACTGACAGTCGCCGATACATTGACAATCAGAACGAAAGGCTGAAAGATTAAGGAAACATTATGATAAAAAAAACCCTGTTGATTCCTGATATTCTGATATATAAATCTCAGCTGGCGGCGCCTCGGTACTGAATATGGCCGCTCGTAGCCGGAATGGCCAAAGCTATCACACTATCACATCGGGTTAGATCAGGTGGATCGGAGAGTATGATATCAGCCAATGGCGGCTTGCCGGCACATAGATACACACCCCAAGTGACCCAAAGATGGCCACGGGGGTCCGAACGAGCTTCACCCCCCTTCTCAGAGCGTTGTTACCGCTCGGAAGTCATTGAAGGGAGGCCGGGAGGACCCCAATGGGCTCCAACCCCCCCCCCATGTCCCAAGGACACATGGAGGCCCCACACACGTCATAGGCGTCCCCCACGCCCCAACGAAGGAGTGAGGACACTCATAATCGGTGCCCTACGCCATATCCTGTCTCCTCTTGATCTACAACATGGACCAAGGGGATCAAAGATAGAGAAACGTCGTCGGTCGACCTAAATAAGTATACCACAGTGAAATATATATGTAGAGATCGAACGAGGGGGTATATGGCCAATCAAGGCCCAGAAATCCCCGGATGAACGCCCTCACCCGTCTCCCAAGCACAAAAACAAACAAAAATGCAAAGGGTGATCCATTACGGTGCTACTGCAGCCACCAAATGGACCAACACGTCCTTGACATCCAGAGAGATGTTCTTCTTCTTCAGATAGTCCATCCAGACCGTGGTGTACCTCGGCACAAAGCTGCTCGGAGGCTCCCACGAGTCCCTGGATGCGGCGAATCCCTTACAACGGACTTTATAAAGCCTCCCACCAGGCGTCTCGGGTCCGGCTTGTCCGCCAGGATCTTCTCGGCGGTGAAGTCGTCGTCCTCACCCTAATCGTCCGAGTCCACATCGCCGGCCGTGAACTCGAAGGTGACGGGACGTCCGCTGGGGTCTGGTGCTCGGGGACGAAGCTGGGTATGGTCGCGGTCCAGGATCTTGTTATCCCTCACACGAACCGCATACACATCCTGCCCGACCTTCCGCACGATTACCCCCGTCACATACCAAGACGCCTGCCGATGCCTGGACAGGACATTCTTGTGGTGCCGCTCCACCCACACGGTGTCTTGGAGAGCATACTTCTGGGCTTTTTCCTGCTTGAAGTACTTGGCCCTCTTCTCATGCTCGTCCTGAAGTGCCTTGCACACCTTGGCCGCCGTGTCGTCCGCCTCAGCCATCATAGCATTCCCATCCGGGCGGCTTTGCCATGGTTCAACCACGGGAGAGTGCGTGAAACTCGATCCCGCAGGAACAGGATACGATGGGGCGACAGTCCAGTGGGTCCCGGAAGGTCATGGTACGCTTGGAGCACTCTCCACAGCGAATTGTACCAATTCCGGCCCGGTTCGTCAATGTGCAGCTGGCGGAACTTCTCGAACATCTGCCGCCCGGCCACCTCAGCCCGGCCGTTCGACCGGCTGTGGTACGCCACGGTCTTGGCGTGCCGAATCCCCATGTGCTTGCACATTGTCCTGAACCACGTCTGCACAAACTGACTGCCCCGATCGCTGCAGATAACAGCTGGGACATCAAAAATCGTCAGCCAATGCCTGATCATAGCATTAGCGACAGTCTTGGCCTGAAGACCCACTCCATGCTTGTCCTTCTTGTCCTTCTTCTTGGACTTCTTGCCCGGGACCGCCACGATATACCTGCTGTGCCTGTCCACCGCCAGGATGACACAGTCGTAGGTCTCTCCGTCCACGGTGACTTCAGGCATGGCGAACACATCCATGGCCACGGACCGCATAGGGGCTTCCGGTATAGCCGTGTACACCGGGTTGCCAGCCGTGGAGTGGTTGCGGCTCTTCGTGGCCCGACACACGGCGCAGTCGCTGCAGTACTTGTCCAGGAGAGCGTAGTACTGACGCGTTCCCGTGGGGGGCCTGGCCACGGGATGCTGCGGTGGACACGCGCAAGTGAGCAGGCAGGCAAAGCACTACACTCACAGGGGCATCAATGCGCTCATGTCATGTGACAAAGCGTTTCAGAATCCTTGCCACTCTGAAATGAGGGAACGGAAGTGTGTACAGCAACACATCAGGATATGTACATATCAGGTTAAGACTGAACTGGGGTAATGGCATCACAGGATAATAGACACTCTATCCCAACTGGTATCCCAATCCCAGGTCCGACCCTCTCAGTGGCTGGTGGGGGCGGGGGCTCAAACACAACCCATGCCCTGCTCAGTCCGGATCCTGACACCCTGCCAATAGGAGGGGGTGTCCCGCCCAGCCACAGGCAAGTCCCTGGGAACCAAGGGGCTCCAAGTGGCTCCCTCTGCTCCCTTAACGGCAGGTTCCAACTCCCCTCTGAGTCAGAGATATGGCTCCGCCATTATCCCCTAGGAGTTGGTAGCTGAAAATGGGCTGTTTCAGCCCAAACTGATATTAACTCCAAAAATCTCCAAAATTGACCCCTCGTTTGGACCCGCCAGAGGTAGGGACGAGGCAACTGACTCTATGCACTTCGAGTACGAACTCCCCTTGGAGCCCTCACCCAACCTGGTTCCCTCTGAGGTCCCGGCCTCAGGGCACCACGGGTTCGTCAAGTGGGGTCATGATGCCCAAAATCACCAAAATTGGCGTCATTCCCACGCGTGGCTTGCCCGGCCAAGGCCGGGCCAGTGGCTCACAGGGTAGGAGGCGGGACCTAGGACTTTCATCTGAGTGTACAACTTGAAATTAGGTCCGGGCTCCCTGTGGGCATAGCGATATGAGGCCGCCAACTGACCACACGGGGGGGTGAAATTGGGGTCCCAAAAGGGGGTCATGTTGGCTGCTCGAAATGAGCCAAAATTCGGGGGTGCTCCCAGTAGTATATCTCCACGCCGGCTTGGAGATCGGATTCCCCATTCCATACGTGATCCACCAGGACTTCAACTGGGACTCCCATGACCTTGGCTCTCAGAGGTCTGCATGCCACTCAGCGTGGTGACAATTCCAATCGGGTCCACAAATGCCAAAATGGCAAAATTGCCCACACTCACTTTGGGCTAGCACCTTAGCGAAGGTTGCTCCGCTTCGCCCACGTGGTTTTCTGAACCATGGGGACCAATATGCATAACACCCATGTCATATATGGTCCATTGATCCATGCGTCTGGCGTGCACGGCTGGGCTGAACATAGTGCACGGCGGGCAGAGAAAGTGGAAAATTGCTCAAAATGGCCAAAAATGCGCACACTCATGGTTGGGGCAAATGAGGCACATGCCCGAGTTGGACCAGACTGTGCCATAGGATTGGTATCAAGTCATATGTGTCCAACATATCTTTTGGGCGTCGCCCAACTCCTCCGGTTTTGGGAATGGCAGGGTCGCCAAGTGAGCCCATGATTTGGGATAGTCCCAAAACGCCAACATGGCGGCCACGGTATGCCAAGCCCAAGAGGAGTTATTCGCCCGGTTCAAGATATGTTGGGCACCGAAGTATGTACCCACATAACATACTTGGGTCATGATGTCAATTGAGCGCAACGTTGAGATACACGGTCGCCACTTGACATCATGACGGGCAAAAAACAGCAATATTGGTGAAAAAACACCCAAAAGTGCCTTGAAAGGCGCACAAACATATTATAATATCTTCGGCTTGGATTGAGTAATCCACCAATCCTTCTAAACACAATGACTTGACACCAATGACCTCCGATTCCACATATTTGCTCCACTTGGGGCGCTTTGAAAGGTTACGAGCGCTACTTCCCAAGTGGGCACATGAAAATATGGAAAATTGCAAAACACACACCTTGCTCCCAACGCATCGCTTTGGGATCGCCACACAAGCCTCCCTCCACGAAGGTTAGGCTTGCAATTGATCGTGCGGAGTATGGAGAAGGGGCTTGCGCAATATGAGGTCCATTGGCGGGTTTGGCTTGGAGCGATGGACCCGCCAAATGGGCACGCAACACAACACATGGCACATACCACATATTGCCCAAAAAGGTGGCCCCCCCCCACGATATGTCATGCCCCTCCAAGGGCATAACTTTGTGTCAATTGCTCATTGGAACTCAAAGAAAATTTCTATGCAACACCAACACTCGCGCGCTACACTTGAAAGTTATCTTAACGCACGCAATATCATGGCCAAGGAGTTATAACGCAAAAACTACCCTCTTGACCATGATCCATTACTCTAGCGCGCACGTGTGGAGACGCAAGGCGTGTAATGCTTCCCAAATTACGTCGGGAGTATTGTGAATACATCCCACGTTTCCTTATTGTCATTCCTCGCAAGCGGCACGAGATATGACCCTCACAAGTGGCCTCACGAATCAACTTTGTTTTGCCCATATCTCTAAGACAAATGGAGGGCAAGACAAAAGGAAAGTTGATTCGTGCATGGGGAAGCACGTAGGTTCACTCGAGAGAGGTCAAATCAAGTGCGGGGATGTCGAAGTCAAAAATCCGATTTCGACATCCTGAAAAATTCGGATTAAGGTTGCGAGTGTAGAATGTGAAAATTGCGGATGCATCAATGCAATTCCTGAAGACTTTAGAGTCTTCGTCACGATTTGCGCTAAAATATCTGTATATAACAGTTAAACTGGCGGTTACGCTAAAGTTGCGAACTAACCGCCAGCTGTCAAAACAGTGAATATCAGAACGGAAGCGTAAAAATTGACGGAAACAATATGAAAAAAGAAACCCTGTTGATTCCTGATATTCTGATATATAAATCTCCGCTGGCGGTGCATCGGTTGCCGATGCGGGGCTTTACGGCACGGAACACGCTTCCGCCGGGCTCGCACCGGGCGTCAACGGGCGTCTTCCCTTCCGTACAAGGGGTTAGTGGACCGGAGACCGGTTGTATGCCCTACCCTAGCCATGGGGTTCTGGGTACCGCTTCACCCCCCTCCTTAGAGCAACCCCTGGGGGGGGCTCGATAACACCCACGCATGGCAGCGAGTACCCAGGACCATCCCCTGAAGAGGGGGGGGGCGTCACATCGTCACTTCAGGCTGATTCGTAGGTTAGGCTGCCCAAATCCCACAGTAAGACAGGTACGGTGCTGTAATCGTTAGTAACTGCAAGTATAGTATCAAGTATCAAGTCCCGGGTCCTGGCGGCGATTGTTCGGCATCCAAAGGAAGCGTTAACCCATACCAGGCGCACCGGGTGCCGGCTGCGACGGTCAGCACCACAGTGGCAGTGGCATACACGGCCAACATAGGCGTCACACGACGACCGAGGTGGTCCCACAGGTCGAAAGCGACCACAAAGATCCATCAGGACACCCCAAGCTTCCCAAGGCCCGCCGGCTGGGGGGGAGTCCCCACGGATCCTTCCTCGGGCGCACCATGTCCATATCCATACGACGCGAGTCCAGAGTGGTACAGCCGAACGAGCTCCCCCTTAGGGGATCGGGCGCCAAGGCCGTCTTTTCCCTCGCCCTATTACCAAGAAGGCCATACATGAGGTAGTCCTCATGCAGTGTGGGCGGAGGCGTCGACTCCTCAAACCACCAGTTTCCCAGGCAAACCTTCCCCATCCGTCTGCAGGCCATCCCGGCGCGGATGAGCTGCGACGAGATCCTGGAGTGGGTTGGAGAGGAGGTGCTCAAGGAGTACCGGAACCTCCACCACACCCGAGGGTTGAGGCCCGGCGACCACGACGTCAACTACGTTGGCGAGGGATCTGGCGGGGAAGCTGCCATGGACCCAGCGGGAGCCGACGGCGACGAGACTCTCGTCGACGATGACGACGACGATGAGCCCGCCGAGGTGGCCGTTTGTGCCTTCGTGGCCAACAACCTGAGCGCGGGGAGCAAACCGGGAAACTGGAAGCCCCTGCAGCCGGGTTGGAAGAAGAGGGAGAAGAGGGACCCTCGCCGCATTGGCGACCCTCCGCTGTCCTTTGGGGAGTTCATACGAGCTCACCCTCAGGGCTGTTTCGTGTGTTATGGGAGGAAGAAAGGCTTCAACCATGACCACCGAACATGCCCCATCCACCAGGCCGACACGGAGGCCTACAAGGAGGCGCACGGGTCGAAGAAGCCTGCACCTGCGGGTATCCGGGAGGCCAAAGTTGAGGTGGACAAGGACGAGCTCTCCAAGCTGATGTCGCAGGGGACCGAGTTGGCCAAGGAGATCCAGGAGATCAAGAGGAACTGGGTCCCCAGGTCGGACAACAAGAATAGGGAGAACAACCAGAACGACCAGAACAAGGACAAGAACAAGACGACTAGAAGGGGCAGGAAGAAGGGCGTCAACGAGGTTGATGCCGAGGAGACCGCTCCTACTTCCACAACCGACGCCCCCTAGCGGAGCCCCTGCAGCCAAGGGCCCCAGCTAGGGCGGTCGCAGGATGGTGACGTGGGAAGCGCCGAACCATCCCAGTCGGGAGTCGATAAGCACAAAGGGACTGCCGCGGGCGGAAGGCCCGGTCCGGCACCCAGTCGCGGAGGCGGGGTGAGGGCAAGTGAAGGCACCAACCCTTGCACCCGTCCGTCCTTCGCGACCAAGAATGTGTTTGATGTACTTCAAGATCTATCCGAGAGTATCGGATGATCACCCGGACCGCAGCTGGATGCTGCAGATGGGCAGCCTGAGCCCATTGTCCACGACCTGCACCAGTTGCTTGTTGAGCTTCTGGAACGGCCGGAGATCCTGAGCTTGCACGCCGTGCGCCGAGTTGGGCTTGAGCGGCAGTTGCACCTTAAGGTCCGTGCCTTATGCGGGGAAGTGGAAAAGGTCTTCGACGTGTTGGTCGACACGGGCGCTCAGGTCAGCTTGGTCAAGGCTGGCCTACTTCCGCCAGAGTGTTTGACCGACAGTCGGAAACCTGTCAGGCTGAAGGTGGCGAACGGCCAGTACATGGTGGGAGGCACGAAGGAAGCGGCCATTGGGCTGCAGTTCGTGAACCATCGTGAGCTGAGCCGCCCAGACCTCGGCAAGGAAATCCTCCTGCACGGTCGCTTCTACGAGGCCGAGATGGACTGGGACATGATCGTTGGGTACGACTTCATGATGGAGACAGACTCCGGCGTTCTTCCGGCCCGGGCCTCGATGACCCTGTACCAGGACGACCAGCTCTCGTGGCTATCGTCACCTGAGCATCATGTGGAATGCCAATGGATCCACCCGGAACGCAATCAGCTCGAAGTGGCCGCGCTGGACACTGAGCCAACTGGTCCTGCAAACCAGGAGTACGGCGTAATGCCGGAAGTGGCGAGCCGAGTTGTTGCGGACCTGGGAGCTTCGGATCTGGCCCTGGATGCGTTCTCTTCAGGAACCTCCGCCCATCTGCGGGTTTGTGAGAAGTACTGGAGCGCACAGGACTCCGCGTGGAAGAAGCACTGGGGTCCGCATCAGGGATTGATGTGGATCCATTGCCCCCGATGGGACATTCCAAGAGCGATAGCGAAGATTCGCAAGGACCGCTCCAAGGCAGTGCTGGTTGTTCCTATGGGATGCACCGAGGAGGAAAGTACCCGACATTGGGTAGTCTCATTGACCAACATGACCTTAAACAAGGTCGTCCTACCGGCTGGAGAGAGTGTCTATCAGGACGCTAGGGAACGGCCCATGCCACCCCAGAGATGGCCAACAGAATTCCACTATGTGGATGGGGGCCTTGATCAGGCCGACGCCACGGATTTCGTGTGTGTCAGCCGCATCATAGCAGAGCCATGGCGGCAATGCTTTGCGGTTCCCCCTGTTGACATCGGAGAATCGGAGGAATCCTTGCCACTCTGAAATGAGGGAACGAAAGTATGTACAGCAACACATCAGGATATGTACACATGGGGTTAACACTGGACTGAGGTAATGGCATCACAGGACAATAGACACTCTATCCCAACTCGTATCCCAATCCCAGGTGCGACCCTCTCAGTGGCTGGTGGGGGCGGGGGCTCAAACACAACCCATGCCCTGCTCAGTCCGGACCCTGAAACCCTGCCAATAGAAGGGGGTGTCCCGCCCAGCCACAGGCAAGTCCCGTGGAACCAAGGGGCTTCAAGGCCAACCAACGGTGGCTCCCTATGCTCCCTCAACTGCAGGTCCCAACTCCCCTCTGAGTGAGAGATATGGCTCCGCCATTATCCCCTAGGAGTTGGTAGCTGAAAATGGGCTGTTTCAGCCCAAACTGATATTAACTCCAAAATCTCCAAAATTGACCCCTCGTTCGGACCCGCCAGAGGTAGGGACGAGGCAACTGACCCTATGCGCTTCGAGTACGAACTTTCTGGAGCCCTCACCCAACCTAGTTCCCTCTGAGGTCCCGGCCTCAGGGCACCACGGGTTCGTCAAGTGGGGTCATGATGCCCAAAATCACCAAAATTGGCATCATTCTCACGCGTGGCTCGCCCGGCCGAAGCGGGGCCAATGACTCACAGGGTAGGAGGCAGAACCTAGGACTCATTTCTGAGTGTAAAACTTGTAATTAGGTCCAGGCTCCCTGTGGGCATAGAGATATGGGGCCCCCAACTGACCACACGGGGGGGTGAAATTGGGGTCCCAAAAGGGGGTCATTTTGGCTGCCCGAAATGGGCCAAAATTCGGGGGTGCTCCCAATAGTATATCTCCACGCCAGCTTGGAGATCGGATTCGCCATTCCATTAGCGATCCACCAGGAGTCCAACTGGGACTCCCATGCCCTTGGCTCTCAAAGATCTCCATGCCACCCGGCGTGGTGACAATCCCAATGGGGTCCACAAATGCCAAAATGGCAAAATTGCCGACACTCACTTTGGGCTAGCACGTTAACGAAGGTTGCTCCGCTTCGCCCACGTGGTGTGTGAACCATGGGGACCAATTTGCATAACACCCATGTCATATATGGTCCATTGGTCCATGCGTCTGGCGTGCACGGGTGGGCTGAACATAGTGCACGGCGGGCAGAGAAAGTGGAAAATTGCTCAAAATGGCCAAAAATGCGCACACTCATGGTTGGGGCAAATGAGGCACATACCGCACTTGGACCGGAGTGTGCCATAGGATTGGTATCAAGTCATATGTGTCCAACATATCTTTTGGGCGTCGCCCAACTCCTCCGATTTTGGGAATGACAGGGTCGCCAAGTGAGCCCATGATTTGGGATAGTCCCAAATCGCCAACATGGCGGCCACGGTATGCCAAGCCCAAGAGGAGTTATTCGCTGGGTCCAAGATATGTCGGGCACCGAAGTATGTACCCCCATAACATACTTAGGTCATGATGTCAATTGAGCGCAACGTTGAGATACACGGTCGCCACTTGACATTATGACGGGCAAAAAACAGCAATATTGGTGAAAAAATACCCAAAAGTGCCTTGAAAGGCGCACAAACATATTATAATATCTTCGGCTTGGATTGAGTAATCGACCAATCTTTCTAAACACAGTGACTTGACACCAATGACCTCCGATTCCACATATGTGCTCCACTTGGGGCGCTTTGAAAGGTTACGAGCGCTACTTCTCAAGTGGGCACATGAAAATATGGAAAATTGCAAAACACACACCTTGCTCCCAGCGCATCGCTTTGGGATCGCCACACAAGCTTCCCTCCACGGAGGTTAGGCTTGCAATTGATTGTGGAGAGTATGGAGAAGGGGCTTGCGCAATATGAGGTCCATTGGCGGGTTTGGCTTGGAGCGATGGACCCGCCAAATGGGCACACAACACAACACATGGCACATACCACATATTGCCCAAAAAGGTGGCTCCCCCCACGATATGTCATGCCCCTCCGAGGGCATAACTTTGTGTCAATCGCTCATAGCAACTCAAGAAAAGTTCCTATGCAACACCAACACTTGCGCGCTACACTCGAAAGTTATCTTAACGCACGCAATATCATGGCCATAGAGTTATAACGCAAAATCTACCCTCTTGACCACGATCCATTACTCTAGCGCGCACGTGTGGAGACGCAAGGCCTATAATGCTTCCTAAATTACGTCGGGAGTATTGTGAATACATCCCACGTTTCCTTATTGTCATTCCTCGCAAGCGGCACGAGATATGACCCTCACAGATGGCCTCACGAATCAACTTTGTTTTGCCCATATCTCTAAGACAAATGGAGGGCAAGACAAAAGGAAAGTTGATTCGTGCATAGGGAAGCACGTAGGTCCACTCGAAAGAGGTCAAATCAAGTGCCTGGATGTCGAAGTCCAAAATCCGATTTCGACATCCTGAAAAATTCGGATTAAGGTTGCGAGTGTAGAATGTGAAAATTGCGGATGCATCAATGCAATTCCTGAAGACTTTAGAGTCTTCGTCACGATTTGCGCTAAAAGATCTGTATATAACAGTTAAACTGGCGGTTACGCTAAAGTCGCGAACTAACCGCCAGCTGTCAAAACAGTGAATATCAGAACGGAAGCGTAAAAATTGACGGAAACAATATGAAAATAAAACCCTGTTGATTCCTGATATTCTGATATATAAATCTCCGCTGGCGGTTCATCGGTTGCCGATGCGGGGCTTTACGGCACGGAACACGCTCCCACCGGGCTCGCATCGGGCGTCAACGGGCGTCTTCCCTTCCGTGCATGGGGTTAGTGGACCGGAGACCGGTTGTATGCCCTACCCTAGCCATTGGGTTCTGGGTACCGCTTCAGTACCCCGGTGAGAAATTGAAGCGCCACTCCAGGTCCTGCTGCATCTTGTCGCGACCAGGATGCATGAGCTGGGCGTTATGCCAGTGGTCAATGAGCTCCTCCATTCGGTTCTCAGGGACCAATAGTTTGTCCTTGAGGAATAGCTTATCCCCATCCTCGGTCAAGCCCTCGGGCCATTCGTCGTCCGACGGGGCGCTCACGGCATTCCAGTACTTGCTCTAGTGGTCGGATGCCGCATAGTCATCCCACCAGTCCTCTGTGAGCACCGACCTGACTAGCTCTACAGGGGCCACCATTCATTGCTCGAGGGTTTTCTCTCGAATAGCTTGGACTCGGGCGCCCCGGAACTTGGCCCGGTCCGTACGGTTTGCCATCACCACAAAGCACTTGACCCCCTCTTGCTCCATGGCCTTCTCCATCTCGATGATGCGCTTGGCCTCCTCGGTCTCCTCGGCGTCCCCATGGCTGGATATGTCCATCCATGCCTTGCCCGCCGGGTAGGCCCATCGACTGAGGAAATCCGCCACAGTGTTGTCCTTCCCCGGGACGTACACGACGCTGAGGTCGAACTTGGCGAACGTCTCATGCCATCGGGCCCCCCTTGCCGCCGGTCCCGAGGGGGTGTCGACGTGCTCCTTGTGCCAGCTCTGCAGGGACTGATGGTCCGTACGTACCGCCACCGGTTGCAATCCGATGTGGCCAGACCACTTCCTGAGCGCACAGACAATGGGTACGTCTCCGTCTCCCTCGTGGTCCAGGTTCGGCGTTGGCCCTCGGCCAGGATCCGACTCCAAAAAGCCACGGGTACGTGTGACCCGTCGTCCCGGATCTGCTCGAGGACTGCACCTACGCAATAGTCCGAGGCGTCCGTTCGTAGCACGAATCCCTTGTCCGGGTCCACCAGGAATAGCCCCAGCTGCCCCAGGAGTCGCTCCTTCAGGCGGCTGAAGGCATCTTCGGCCTCAGGGGTCCAGGCAAGCTTCTTCTTGCTCCCCTTCCGGCCATCGAACTTCCCCACCTGCAGCATCTTGTGCAGCGGCCCCGAGAGTTCTGCATACATCCGGACATAGCCCGAATAGTAATTGCAGAACCCCATGAAGGACCGGAGCTCGCTGATGGTCTGGGGTCTCTCCCAGTGGTTCAGGGACGCCAGTTTCCCAGGCATGGGACGGCGTTGCCCGTGGCCAACCACGTGACCCGCGAACTCCACTTCCTTCACGAAGAGTGAGGCTTTGGTGGGCTTGCACACCATGTTGTGCTTGTCCACCTCGCTGAGCACTCGGCGCAGATCCTTCTCATGCGCTTCGATGAGCTCGTCCTCAGTCATGTCCTCCGTGCCGGACCCGATGATGATGTCATCCACAAAGGGATCGGCACAGTCCCGGACAGGACTGAGTAGGTCCTCCATCATGCGCTGGAAAGCGGCGTTGCCATTCTTGGCGCCCATAGGCACCACCTTCCACTGCATGGGCCCCAGCGGCGTCGACATCGCTGTGCATGGCCTGGAGTCCGGGTGTAGCCGCATCTGGTGATAGCCGTGTTTCAGGTCTAACACCGTAAAGATCCGCTTTTTCTGTTGCTTTTGGAGGATGGTGTCGATCAGAGGAGGCAAGTACGAGTCGTGCCTGGTCTGCTCGTTCAAACCCCTGTAATCAACCACCAACCTCCACTCGCCCTTCTCCTTCTTGGGCACGATGAAGGCTGGGCTGGCCCACTGACTCTTTGAGGGTTCGATCCATCCCCGCTCAATGAACTCGGCCAACAACTTCTTCATGGCCTCGGCCCGATCGCGCTGAAGTTGGTACTCCCGATGACGATAGATCTTGGGGTTCGGCTTCAGCTTGATCCTCGCTATGCCAAACCTCCCACGATCTGGAGGGTTCTTGTTGGCGACGCCACTGAATAGCCGCGGATAGGCATTGATCAGCCTCTCTTTCAGCTCGGCGACCTTTGGGTTCTCCTGGGCCTCTTCAGCCGCTTGCTTCGGTATCGACACCACCGACCGCACTGCGGTATAGGCCTCTTCCGGGTCCGAATTCGACTTCTCCTCGTCCGATACGCCGTCTTCATCGTCGTGGGGCATGCTTCCCACCGATAATCTTCGGGAATTTGCGGCGTCAGGCTGGTTCTTGTCGCTATCGGCCCCCATTCTTGGAAACTCCCACGTCGGTGGGTCCGACCCAACCGGACCATCGCATTGGTCCGCGATGTGATCCATGACCCTCGCCACGAACTCATCTCTCTCGTACTTGCCGGTGACCAACATCTTGTCATCCCACCAATGCGGAGATGTGACCATGGCCCGCCTCTTCTTGGCTGCCACACGGTCGTGCATCCCCATCCGCATGTAGTTGAGGACGTCGTCGATCTCGGCGTGGGACAGGACGGCAATGCCATCAATAGGCTGATCCGTCCCCTCCTTGGGCTCAAACATGACCTTCATGGGCACCGCCTCCACCCTACAGATGAATGCTTCATCACCCGTGGGCTGGGCTTGCGCCCCATCCACCAGGAAAGCCTTCGTACCCCAGGCTTGACCAGGCGAGGGCATTGGTACACCCTTGGCATCGATGCACAACTCCTCCTCTGGCCCGAATGACATCTCGTTCAGGGTGATGGAGTCCAGCATCGACTTGAGACCTTTCAGCGGACATGGGGTGGATCCTATGCCGGTTATGACCAGGATCCCCTTCGCCCTATCAGCGACGATCTTCTCCACCGTACGTCTGGTATTGTCCAGGGAGCCATGCCAATACATGGGCCCCCACTCCTTGAAACCCCAATGCCTATGCCAGGCTGAGTCTCCTCGATGCCAATGCCTCCTACACTTCCGCAAAAGTGGGGCATCCCGGGAAGCGAAGATGTCCGTCTCGGGGGCTTCGGCTCCCAGCGTCTGGATCATCCTGGCATACACCTGCGGCGCCATTCCATACTCTGTGAGCTGAACTCCACGGTCTCTCCTGGACTTAGCACCCACAGCTTGCACCGCTTGGACGATCCGATCCTCTTCCTCAGCATTCCATTCGGATGATCCGCATGCATAGTCCGTGGACAGCCATGTGAGGCATTCATCATCCCCCCGGACCAGCGTTGCACGATGGGGAAGGGCTCCAATGGCGTTTGCCACCATGAAGTCATACCCCATGATCATATCCCAATCAGTAATGTCGGCCACATAGAAATTTCCGGATAGAGTGCTTCTCTTCGCCAAATCAGGGCGGTTCAAGCGCTCATGCTCCCAGAATTCCATACTGATAGTGGCCTCATGGGTGCTACACCCATAATCTCTCCGATGGCGACCTTCGGGCGGACCGGTCTCCGGCTGGGCTGCAGGAGTTCCTCCTTGAACAACCCTCTCCGGACCAGACTCACCTGGGCACCCGTATCCACCAACACATCCACCACCTTCTCCTCTCGTCCGCACCGTACTCGCACTTTCAAGTGCAACTGCCGCTCGTCACCATGAGGCGTATGGACGACTCTCACGGCATGCAACTCTAGCCCCTCCGGGTGCATCAGGACTTCAAGGGTATGGTCACGGATGGTGTAGATCTTGGGCTGGTCCTGCCCATCCACGGGGCTCTCCTTGGTCGCTCCTTCCTTCTTGCCATGTCCCGTACCCACATGTACTTCCCTTGGCAGGGCGCTCCAGGGGTTGGGAGTGGCGAAACTCAGTGGTTTTGGCTCCTCCGAAGCCTTCTTCGGCACTCGATGTGCCTCGGATTCCTCAGGAATTCCACTGATTTTCAGAGGAGAGACCTCCAAGGTCCCAGTCCCGTGGGGGCTCCTCTAGACTTGACTTCCCGCAGCCCCTTCCGGCTGCGATCTGCTAGGACTTTGTCCACCACGTTGCTGGGCTTTGAGTTCCTCCAACGTCCTCAACATGTCCTCAGCAACCTCCCCGATCGACCTCACTCGTCGGTCTTGGCCAGGTCCACCACCATAGCCTCTTCCTCCACCTTTCCCTTGGCCTTTGCCTTGGCCTTTTCCCCCGTCTCCGCCCTTCGCCTTCCAATCGGCAATCTGCTGCTCCTTGGGCTTCTTCTCGGGGTGGGCGGCCAAGTAGGGCTTCTTGTCCGCCTCATACACCTTGCACTGACAGTGGTCTTGTGCATGGTTGTTTCCCTTGCCATAACAGACCCAGCACCCGTCGTGCTGAGACCTGTACTCCCGGAACGAGAGCGGTGGGTTCCCGATCCTCCTTGGCTCTTTGCCCTTCTTGGGTCCCACCCGGCTCCATCTGGACCGATCCTGCCCATGGTCCCTCACATTGTGCGCCACAAACGCAAAGAAATGGGCCTCCTCGTGATCCTCCCGGGACCCGGTCCAGTGGTCTTGGCCACTTCCACTACCATCCTCCGCGGAGTTGGCCGTGTCCTCCTGGATCTCCCGATGATGGCGGTCTTCTCGGTGGCCTCGTTGTCCATGACCTTGTCGATCCTGCACGTGGGCCTCGTTCTTGGCGTTGAGCTTCAGCTCCACCGTGATGTACTTCATGATCTCGTCCAGGCTCATGCGGGCGAAGATGCCATGCATCCTCAGTGGCTCTCCACGCCTCCACTCCACGTTGTTGAGGCGCAGCAACCTTTGCCCCATGGTGTCTCCAAATACCTCCACGTACACGGCGTTCTTCAGTCCCAACATCCAGTTGGGCTCGCCCAGGTTCCTCCTGAAGAACTCCATGATACCCGCATGGGTATCTTCCGCGCCCATGATCCTCACCGCCCCCGCTTTTTGGCTCGCTTCTTTTCCTCGTCCTCCACCTTCTTCTTCCAGTGGCCGGGCAGGACGTCCTTTCGCAGGTGACGGATATCGCTGGACTCGTTCCAGTCCTCAACCAGCTTGAGGCTCCGTCGGTACTTCCGCAGATACCGGTTCCACTCCCGGACCCGCAACTCACCGCGGTCCAGCGGTAGCGGGATGGACCACAAGTCCTCCAGCTTCTGGTTCGGAGCGTCCACCCGCTCCTCATCCTCCAACCACTGGAGGCAGGCCTGCTCCGTACGGATCAGTCCTTCCCGGATCTGATCCCGCAGCTCTTCCTTCAGGTCCTGCGCCAGCCGGTGTGGGAATGTTCGGCATACCCACTTGTCCCGTGGCGCTCCCCGCATCTCACCGACGACCTCCTCGGCAAAGTCCTCCCAGTCCAGGATGAAGTCCTCCAGGTTGGAGGGGTTGCCATCGTAGTAGGGGATTTTGATTCCCCTGAGGCTGTCAATCCTGATGGCGTCTCCGACGTCCCCAGCCACCACTCCACCGAGACGGATACCACCTGTGGCCGGGGGGTGTGAGTAGGTAGGTAGGTGCACTCGGTCGTGGAGAGGCGCCCCATGGTTCCCCCTGGCGTCGCCCCTGTGACGAACAGGAAGAGGCTCCGCGCGTGAAGAGGGGAGGCGGCTTACATCCCGCTAGACCTGACTGTTGGCCCCCAACAAAGCGGCCCCGGGCTACACCAGGAGGGCTGATCGCCGCCAGCGTGACGTGCTTGTCTCGCCGGGAGGGTGGGCCCCCGTGCTTGCGCACGTCCCCTCCTTTGGGCGGAACCCTAGGGGTTCACCGGACTTCCTGGCGTATCCCGTTCCCAAGGCATGCATGCATGTTCTTGGTACTAGGGTTCCGAGGCGCTTGGGTGTCGCACGCTCCGCCTCGAGTCCCAAAGCAGCGCAGGCCTTAGGATGCAGCCTTACCCCCGGGCTCCGGATCTCGTTTGGCCGGGTCACCTGCATGGCACGGGCTGCCTCAGTGCCCGGGCTGTGGGCACTGGGTTTCCTACTGTTGGCTTGCGTTTGTGGTTGGGTCCGGGTTGCGGTTGGTCCTGGGTTTTGTTTGCCCCTGCCCGTTGTGGCTGGGGTCTTGGGTGGGTGTGTTTGGGCTCGGTTTGTGGTGTTGTCCCTCTTTTGCCGGCCGTTTGTGGTGTTCGTGGTTGGGCCTTGGTGTCGGCCTGCTTTCGGGACCTGTGTGGTTTCGTGCGCGTTTCCCTTGCCCCCGCCGTTTCCGGTTCCGGTGTGCGGTGTGGGCGTGCGTGCTGGGCCCGGGTCTCGGCTGTGCCCCGCCCTTCTTGGCTTGGTTGCCGGGTTGTGTTTTTTGCGCTTTTTTTTTTTTTCTTTTCCCGTTGCTGGATGTCCTTGTCCCGGGCCTTGTGGTCTCTCCCCCCGTCTCCTTTCTTTCGGGCTGGGCTGCTTGCTTCTTTTTTTTTTTTTTTCTGCTTGTTTTGGTGCCCCTTTTCCCGCTGGGCCGCTGTTCCTGGCTTGGTGTTGCCGGTTTTGGCTGGGTGGTCCCCCTGTGCCTGTTTGGGGGTCCTGTCTTCGGTGCCTTCTGGGTGGGGGGTTTGGCCCCCTTGTGTGTTTTTGGCGGGCGGTTTGGTGGCTGTGGGCTGTTTCGCGCAGCCCCCGCCCCCCCCTTTTTGTTTTTTTTTTTTTTTTGGGGGGGGGGGGGGGCCGCCTGGCTGTTCCTCTCTTTGCTTTCCCTCGGCTGGCGCTTGCTCTGTGGCTGGTGTGTGGTGTGGTTGGTCCCTCGCCACTCCTGGCGGAGGTTCCTGTGTGCTACTCCCCGCCACTCCTGGCTGGGTTTCGCTGCCGGTGGTGGTGGGCGGTCCCCGCCACTCCTGGCTGGGGTCTGCCGGCGGCGGTGGTGTGTGGTGTGTGGCGTTGGTGTGTTGGTGGGGTTGTGGCTGTTGTGTGGTGTGGTTGGTCCCTCGCCACTCCTGGCGGAGGTTCCTGTGTGCTACTCCCCGCCACTCCTGGCTGGGTTTCGCTTCCGCTGGTGGTGGGCGGTCCCCGCCACTCCTGGCTGGGGTCTTGCGGCGGTGGTGTGTGGTGTGTGGTGTGTGGCAGTGGTGTGTTGGTGGGGTTGTGGCTGGTGTGTGGTGTGGTTGGTCCCTCGCCACTCCTGGCGGAGGTTCCTGTGTGCTGAGCCCCGCCACTCCTGGCTGGGTTTCGCTGCCGCTGGTGGTGGGCGGTCCCCGCCACTCCTGGCTGGGGTCCGCTTGCGGCGGTGTGTGTGGTGTGTGGTGTGTGGCGGTGGTGTGTTGGTGGGGTTGTGGCTGGTGTGTGGTGTGGTTGGTCCCTCGCCACTCCTGGCGGAGGTTCCTGTGTGCTACTCCCCGCCACTCCTGGCTGGGTTTCGCTGCCGCTGGTGGTGGGCGGTCCCCGCCACTCCTGGCTGGGGTCCGCTTGCGGCGGTGGTGTGTGGTGTGTGGCGGTGGTGTGTTGGTGGGATTGTGGCTGGTGTGTGGTGTGGTTGGTCCCTCGCCACTCCTGGCGGAGGTTCCTGTGTGCTACTCCCCGCCACTCCTGGCTGGGTTTCGCTGCCGCTGGTGGTGGGCGGTCCCCGCCACTCCTGGCTGGGGTCCGCTGGCGGCGTCAGTGTGTGGTGTGTGGCGGTGGTGTGTTGTTGGGGTTGTGGCTGGTGTGTGGTGTGGTTGGTCCCTCGCCACTCCTGGCGGAGGTCCCTGTGTGCTACTCCCCGCCACTCCTGGCTGGGTTTCGCTGCCGCTGGTGGTGGGCGGTCCCCGCCACTCCTGGCTGGGGACCGTTGGCGGCGGGGGTGTGTGGTGTGTGGTGTGTTGTTGGGGTCCCTCGCCACTCCTGGCGGAGGATCCTGTGTGCTACTCCCCGCCACTCCTGGCTGGGTTTCGCTGCCGCTGGTGGTGGGCGGTCCCCGCCACTCCTGGCTGTGGTCCGCCTGCGGCGGTGGTGTGCGTGCTTTGCTTGGCTGGGTTGGGCCGCTTTGTCTTTCTGCTTTGCTTGGCCCCCTCCGGGCTGGGGTTGCCCCTCTCTCTTTCCCTGCTGTTGCCGTTCCTCGTTGGCTGGGGTTTGTGGTGTGTGGGTTGGCTGTTGCCTGGCACCTGTTCGTGTGCCGTGGTTCGTTGCGTGTTGTGCGTGCTCTCCGGGTTTGTGGCACCCGGCGGCCGTCGCTGCTTGGCACCTGTCCGTGTGCCTTGGTTGTGGCCGGCGGCGTGCCTCTCTGGCGTGCCTTGTGGCCCCGCGTGGTGCGCCGCGCCTCGTCCGGTCCGGTCGCTCTCGGTGCTCCAGTCGGCTTTCCCGACGCCGTGGTGCCTTTCCCCACCCCGGGAGCTTGCGCCCCCGGCTTTACTGGGCGGCTGCGCGGGGCACGCGGAGGCCGGCCGAGAACCGGGCTCATTGTGCCTGCCGCTGGCCCCCGCCGAGGCAGGGACGCTGGGCTCGCTCCGCGTCGTACCCGTTCGGGGCCCCGCGATGGGGTTGTCCCTGGCGGGTCCCTCCGGCGTCGGTCTTGGGCTGCGTGCGCTGCGGTGGTTGGCGTGTGGACCCGGTCACTGACGCGTCTGGTTTCCCGTACCGTCCGTCGTTCGACGGGGGACTCGGCCGGTGCACCGGGGCTGTTTCGTGTGGACGCCGACACCTCCCCTTGCGGGTCGGAGGACGCCACGCCCGGGTCCCGTGCGTGTTTGCGTGTGCGTGCTCTTCTTGGCCGGGTCGGGCGGGCCGGCCTCCCGGGCGCGTTCTGGTGCGCCTCACCTTTTCCTTTGGCCGCTTTGTCTTTCTGCTTTGCTTGGCCCCCTCCGGGCTGTGGTTGCCCTTTTCTCTTTCGCTGCTGTTGCCGTTCCTCGTTGGTTGTTTTTCTCGGCCTCCCGCTGCCTTGCTCGCCCCTCGTTTGGCTCTCTCGCTTGGCCGTTGGCTGCTCTTTGGTGGTTGCTCCCCCGCCCTCCCCCCCCTTTGTGTCTCGCGGGTTTCGTCGCTCCTGCTTGTGGCCTTGGTGTTCTTTTTTTTTTTTTTTTCTCCTTCTTCTTCTTTCTCCGTGCGCCCCCGTTGTCTCCGGCTTTCTCTGGTTTCCGGCCCCTGGGTGCCCTGGGCCTCGGCGCTTGCGTTGTTTCTTTTGTTGGCCTTCCGTTTTCCGGCTCTCCGTGCGCTTGTCCCTCTTTCGTGCTTTCCGCCTGGCTTTTGGCTGCTCCCGCGTGGTTGCTGCCCCCCCCCCCCCCTCCTTTGTGTCTCGCGGTTTTCGTTCCTGCCGCTCGGTGCTGTGTGCCGTGTTGTGCTGTGCGTCCCTGGGTGCGGTGCTGCGCCGCGCTGCTGCGCGTTGTGTCGCCCGGTGTTGTGCTGTCGTGTGCTTTGTTGCGCTCGTTTGGTGCCGCTGCTTGTTGCGCCCTGCCCTCTGGCGCTGCCCGTCGCCCTCGGGCCCTGTGCTCTGCGGCGCTGTGTTTTGCGGCGCTGTGTTTTGCGGTGTTCCCCCGCGCTGTGTGCTCTGTGCTGTGTGTGTTTTGTCGTGGCGCGGTGGTGCGTGCTGTGCGTTCCCTGTGCTCTCCGTTGTGTGCGGTGCTGTGCTTCGCTGTGCTGGTGCGCTCGCGTTGTGCTGTTCGTGTGGTGCGTGCTTTTGCTGGCGCCTGGTGCTGTGGTGCGCTGCTGTGCGTTGTGCTGTTTCCTGTTGTGTGCCGTGGTGCGGTGCTGGGTCTGGTGGCCCGTGGTTGTCTGCTGGTGGCGTGTTTTGGTGTCGGTGTCCCTGTCTGGCCGCCTGGTCTGCTTCCCTGTGGTTGGTGTGGTTTGCTGTGGTGCCCTGCTTTCCTGTGTCGTGTTCTGTGGTGCTGTGCTGTCGCGTGGTGCTGTGCTGTTGTGCTCTGCTGTCGTGTTGCGGTGCTGTTGGGGTTTGCTTTGCCCTTCTGTGGGCTGTCGTGCTGCTGTGTTGTGCTGTTGGTTGGCTGTGCTGTTTTTGGCCCGGTGGTGGTGTCTGCGTGCTGTGGTGCTCTTTTCCTCGCGCTGTGCGTTCCCCGTCTTCTCCGCTCTGTGCGCTGCGGTGCCTTGTTGTGCTGGCTGTGGTGCCCTGCTTCCCTGTGTCGTGTGCTGTGGCGCTGTGCTGTCGTGTGGTGCTGTGCTGTCGTGCTCTGCTGTCGTTTTGCGGTGCTGTTTGTGTTTGCTTTGCCCTCCTGCGGCGCGTCGTGCGGCGCCTGTGTGGTCTGCGCTGTTGTTGGTGCCTCGTGCTGTGGCGTGTCCCTGTGCGTTGTGGTGTCTCCCCGGGCGTTCTGCGGTGTGGTGGTGCTGCTCTGGTGTGTCGTGGTGTCTTGCTGTGCTGTGCGTTGTCCTGTGGTGTCCTGCGCTCTGTGCCGTGTCCTGCGGTGCCGTGCTGTCCTGCGGTGCTGTGCTGGTTGGCTGTGCTGTGCGGTTGTCTGCGCTGCTGGTGTTTGTTTTGCCCTCTTTTCTTTTGCTAAAGACCCCTGCCGTTTTTCCGTGCCTTTGAAAACTCTTTTTTTTTTTTTTTGAAAATAAAATAAAATTATACACGACCCAACACACTCGCGTGCAGCAAGACCATGTTCGCTGCTGTGCCTTACATGTTACCCGTCGTTCTTGATGTTCTCGGCCTCGTTCTTGTGCGTGGCGTCGTGGAGCGTGTTGGTGTCCATTGCAAAAGGGTTAACCGCGTTCCCCCAGGGCCGCCGCCTGAGCTGCAGGGCAAGGGGAGTGATGGGCACGAGGGTGGGGAGGGAGGTGCATGGAGAATAAGAAGAAAAAGGCGGCAGGGCGCGACGTGAGGGGTCGTGGCGAGTTATGAAAAATTTTCGAGTTTTACGCGCTGCTCGCGACGCGTTTTTCTTTGCGCCTATAGCGAGTTAGACGACGGCAAGGACGGCGTTGGGGTCGTACGAGCGTTACGGTGCTTACGGCGTTAACTATTCACCTATTTCACGTCGAAAACATTTTTGTCGCGTTTTTACGCGTTTCGCAGCGCGCTTTTTGGCCTAAGCGTTTTTTATGCTAATTAGCTTTATTTTCAGCTATTCAGAAAAATTTTTCGTCGTGTTTTACTCGTTATTTTATTTCGTTCTGGGACAGGGCCCCAGCGCGCTCGACAGGTCGGGGGGTGTGAGTACACTCCGCGTACATCCCTCTCCTCCATGGAGTGCGGTCCAGTTGGGCCTGAACCCATGGCGTTTGGAATGCGGGAAGGACTTGCTTCATCGGCTGTCCATATCCCCTTATTGGGGTCCTTCGCCCACAGGCTTCCGCCTGGATCACCTCGACCATGTCCGTCGGCGCTTCCCATGGTTCGGCCCTGCATGGTCTGGCTCTGGATCCCCTCTTCCGCATAAACTGCATGGGCAGTCGTAGTGATCGGTAGATCCTGGGCGGCATGGGACATCTGTACCGTCAGGCTCCTCGGGTCCGTGGTTACGTGCCCTTCCCGCATGGACCCAGCCGGTGCCGTGTGTTCCCCGAGCATTGTGGATTCGCTGAACATGGGAACAAACGGCAGCGCACCCGGGTCAACATGCGGAGGCGCGTAGGGTGCCTCTGCCGGACCGCCCATGGGTTTATCCATTTCGCTCCGGAGGGTCTTAACCCGCTCCACCAGCTCTGCCGCTGCTGGCTTTGCCGGGAGCTCCGGACCCGAGGTGAGGGGCTGTCGCTCCTCTAGCCTTTTCAGGCGTCCCGACATGTCCTCCACTAGGTGGAGGAGGCTGTCCACCAATCGCTGCTGCTTCTGCAGTGCCAGCTCCAGATTCTCCCGGTACCGATCCCGTTCCGCTCGCAGCTCCGCCATGTCTCTCTCCGCGGCCGATTGGTCATCCAGGATCCCGGCGACGTCCTCCTCTAGGCCGTCCTTCGCGTTGTCCAGGCAGTCAAGGCGATGCACGATGGCGTGAATCCCCATTCTTGGCTACTTGCCCATGAGGAAGGACACGTGCTCGCAGTGGCACTCAGCCTGCTTTCCACATGATCCGGCGCATCCCGCGGTTCCTGGCGCCTCAGACTCCTCCGCCATGGGTGTGTCGCCCATGCTATCCCGCGTTGGCTCCGTGTGCCGGGCCACAGGCGCCGTTCTGGCTCTGGCAGGCCTCTCCAACGCCTCAGCCTCATGCTCCAGGCTGGGTTCTGGGGCCGTGTTTGCCCTTGTGGGCGGTCTAGCCGTCTCCTCCGATTCCGAAGTTTGCTCATAGGCTGTTCGATAGCCCTCGGAGTGCCCCTCGGAGTCCCACAGCCTGACCGGGCTAGGGTCCGTATCCATAGCCCCGGCGTCCCCTGCCGCGGGCTTGGGTGACCCGCGCTTCCGGTAGCGCCGGGCCCGTCCTCCACTGCTGCCTGAATGGCATGTCTCCTCAGAGTCCTCCGCGGCGGAGCGGAGGTTGCATGCCTTTCGGCAGCGACGCTCACACATGGAGACCAGGTCCTCCATGTCCAGTCCTCCTCTTCCCGAACGTCGTACTTCCCTTCGGGCTTCAACTTCCGGAGTTCGCTATGCTCCTGAGCGTCTCGGCTCTTCTCTGGCTCCAATCTCCGGCGTGGTCTCCGTCGAGTCCACAATACGCACCCGGGGCGTACTTGGGCAGGGCTCATAGGGGCCCAAGTCCCCGGGTCGGCGGTAGGTAGGGGCAGCAGGTACGCCTCTGCTACCATTAAGAAGGTCCCTACCAGGAACGGCCCCCGCTGTGCGCCTTCCGCCTGTCACCCCTGCTGACTTGCTCCTGATCAGCGATTGCATTTCTCAAATTCCAGGGGCCAAAATCCAAAAATATAGAAAATACTATCCTCCTTCAACCCTGAACAGCAACCAGATCCCACAAATACAGCAATAACCCAATCCAAAATCCAATCCACGCTGCGGGCTTCCGTTCAGCACACCGGTCGTCCCACGGTGGCGGGCATGTACAAGAATTGCACCAAAGAGGAAAGCCCTGAAATTGACATATGAACACAAATGAAGCAAAGTTGGGGAAAGAGGTGAACATACACGGACTCAGCCACAGACCCCTCATTCCCTGGACTCGAGACCATCCCTTGACTCACCAACATGATGCCCTGAACCCAGTCCAATAAGATAGCTAAATGCCATGTGTCAAAAGTCACTACACAAACCCCAAAAATGTGTTAACTCCCAAGCCTCTAAATCCTAGCCCAATGGGAGGGGTGGCGTGTCATGGCCTAGAGTGGCACTCAGGACCATGCCCTACCCTGACATATACTTGGTTGGACTTGGGGTCGGTTGGGCTTAGAGAGGTGCCCCATGAGTTTGAGCTCATGACATGCCAAACACTGCCAATTCACACCATATTGGCCATATATCAAATATATGCTCAAAATGGAAGTTACCACTTATCTGAACCCTCGAAGCCCTTCGGATATGGGCGCCACGCACTGCCCAAGTCAGCCCATGATCTTGAGACCAATTCTTGTAATCCTTCGTGCGCCAAGCCAAATGGAGTACGCGATCCGGCATATGGTGGTGTTCAAACCCAAAGCATAAGCCAACATATGAACAACATACGATGGTTCGACTCCCCAGAGGCTTCTTGCTGTTTGCCGACCAGGTAAGTACACAAAACGCAAAAACGAGCAAAAATTGAGATCAAAAACATGAAAATATTGACGCGTTCCCGTGGGGGGCCTGGCCACGGGACGCTGCGGTGACACGCACAGGCAAGCAGGCAGGCAAAGCACTGCGCTCACAGGGGCATCATTACGCTCGTGTCATGAGACAAAGCGTTTCGGGATCCTTGCCACTCTGAAACAAGGGAACGAAAGTATGTACAGCAACACATCAGGATATGTACACGTGGGGTTAACACTGGACCTGGGTAAGGGCATCACAGGACAATAGACACTCAGTCCCAACTCATATCCCAATCCCAAGTCCGACCCTCCCAGTGGCTGGTGGGGGCGGGGGCTCAAACACAACCGATGCCCTGCTCAGTCCGGACCCTGAAACCCTGCCAGTAGGGGGGGTGTACAGCCCAGCCACAGGCGAGTTCCTCAGAACAAAGGTGCTCCAAAGCGGACCCACAGTGGCTCTCTATGCTCCATCAACAGCGGGTCCCAACTCGCCTCTGAGCCAGAGAGATGGCCCCGCCATTATCACCTAGGAGTTGGTAACTGAAAATGAGCTGTTTCAGCCCAAACTGATATGAACTCAAAAATCCCCAAAATTGACCCCTCGTCGGGACCCGCCAGAGGTAGGGACGAGGCAACTGACCCTATGCCCTTTGCGTACCAACTTTTCGGAGCCCTCACCCAACCTAGTTCCCTCTGAGGTCCCGGCATCAGGGCACCACGGGTTCATCAAGTGGGGTCATGATGCCAAAATCACCAAAATTGGCGTCATTCCCACGCGTGGCTCGCCCGGCCAGGGCAAGGCCAATGGCTCACAGGATAGGAGGCAGGACCTGGGACTCGTATCTGAGTGTACAACTTAGGAATATGTCTGGGCTCCCCATGGGCATAGAGATGTGGGGCCGCCAATTGACCACACCGGGGGGTGAAATTTGGGTCCCAAAAGGGGGTCATTTTGGCTGCTCGAAATGAGCCAAAATTCGGGGGTGCTCCTGATAGTATATCTCCAGACCGGCTTGGAGATTTATTCGGCCATCCCATAGACGATCTACCAGGAGACTCCCATGCCCTTGGCCCCTGAAGATCTTCATGCCACTACGCGTTGTGACAATCCCAATTGGGTCCACAAATGCCAAAATGGCAAAATCGTCCACACTCACTTTCGGCTAGCACCTTGACGAAGGTAGCTCTGCCCCGCCCACGTGGTGTGCGGGCCATGGGGACCAATGTCCATCTCACCCATGTCATATATGGTCCATTGGTCCATGCGTCCGGCGTGCACAAGGGGGCTGAACATGGTGCACGGCGGGCAGAAAATGTGGAAAAATGCTCAAAATGGCCGAAAATGCGCACACTCAAGGTTGGGGCAAATGAGGCACATGGCCGACTTGGACCGGAGTGTGCCATAGGATTGGTATCAAGTCATATGCGTCCAACATATCTTTTGGGCGTCGCCCAACCCCTCCGTATTTGGGAATGGCAGGGTCGCCAAGTGAGCCCATGATTTGGGTTAGTCCCAAATCGCCAACATGGCGGCCACGGTATGCCAAGCCCAAGAGGAGTTGTTCGCCGGATTCAAGATATGTTGGGCACCGAAGTATGTACCCCCATAACATACTTGGGTCATGATGTCAATTGGGCGCAACGTTGAGATACACGGTCGCCACTTGACATCATGACGGGCAAAAAACAGCAAAATTGGCGAAAAGACACGCAAAAGTGCCTTGAAAGCTACACAAATATATTATAATATCTTCGGCTTGGATTGAGTTATCGACCAATCCTTTTAAACACAATGCCTTGACACCAATGACCTCCGATTCCACATATGTGCTCCACTTGGGGCGCTTTGGAAGGTCGCGCGCGCTGCCTCCCAAGTGGGCACATGCAAAAATGGAATATTGCAAAAAACACAACTTGCTCGCAATGCATCGCTTCGGGAGCGCTCCACAAGCGTCTCTTCACGGAGGTTAGGCTTGCGAGTGTTGGTTGGGAGTACAACGAAGGGCCTCGTGCGATATGGGGTCCATTGGCGGGTTAGTCTTGGAATGGTGCACCCGCCAAATGGGCACGCGATATGACACCAAATATGGCATACAACCCTACCCACGCCTTCTGCACCCAACCTAGTGGCCTAGAATCAAAGTATACCTATATTCTAATGTAACGTTGGTCCCTTAACGCGCATGCGAGTGCTTTGGTCGAAAATCGACCGCCTTTCGGAAAGCCGAATTTTAGCATGCACGCAAAATATATTGCCAATATATATATGGAGATCATATATGCACTATCCGGGGAAGACAAGTGATATGCCCCGGATGTAGAGGCAAGCAAAGAGGGAGGAAACGCTAACTCAACATACTTCTACACGTACTTGGACGCCAAGTACGTGAAAAAGCGCACTTCTTGGAGAACACTCAAAATAAATAACCCTTTGGGCCTATGGAGTTGGGATGCTTTGGCCTCATCCTATGACTATGGGGGGCAAAACCTCATACACAGTGCCTATGAGGCACGTTAATTCGTCCTTGGGCGCTTGAACGCTCGTAGCCCTTGTTATTCCACTTGGGGGTTCAAAGCGCCTTCGGCTGCCCAGATTTTCTGGGAAAAATCTGGGACGCGATCCGTTATATCAAGGAAAAAATTGTGGATCACTCGAAGACTGTTTCAGTCTTAACTTCAAGAAGGATCGTTCTACAGAATTATCTAATGCAGTCCACGGAACAGGCGACGACAGGCGGCGCGACCGCGGCGATTTCACGACAATTGGAAATTGCGGTAGAAATCTGGTATTTCACCGATTTCTACCCGCAAATCGACCAAGACAGTAAAATTATGGTAATTCCACATCGACTTAATGGTTAGAAATCGGATTCCAGATTTCGCGAGTTAGAGAACAGGGATATCCCGCTGACAGCCGGTGTCAACGGCTTCCGCACGGGTGTGACGGCTCACAGGCCTCCGGGCCATGGGCCATAGGTTTTGGGTACCGCTTGGCCCCCCTCCTTAGAGCAAACCCTAGGGGGGGCTCGATAACACCCAGGAATGGCAGCGGGTACCCAGGACCATCCCCTGAAGGGGGGGGGTGTCACATCTTACTTCAGGCTGATTCGCAGGTTAGGCTGCCCAAATCACACAGTAAGACAGGTACGGTGCTGTAGCTGTTAGTAACTGCAAGTATAGTATCAAGTATCAAGTCCCGGGTCCTGGCGGCGATTGTTCGGCATCCAAAGGACCCGTTACCCCATACCAGGCGCACCGGGTGCCGGCTGCGACGGTCACCACCACAGTGGCAGTGGCATACACGGCCGACATAGGCGTCACACGACGACCGAGGTGGTCCCAC
This sequence comes from Eutreptiella sp. 'Long Island Sound 2002', assembly GCA_964036045.1. NCBI lineage: Eukaryota > Euglenozoa > Euglenophyceae > Eutreptiales > Eutreptiaceae > Eutreptiella > Eutreptiella sp. 'Long Island Sound 2002'. The sequence continues at coordinate 65,162,437 of OZ038383.1, read as the reverse complement.
AGGTCGAAAGCGACCACAAAGATCCATCAGGCTACCCCAAGCTTCCCAAGGCCCGCCGGCTGGGGGGGAGAATCCCCACGGGTCCTTCCTTGGGCGCACCATGTCCATATCCACGACGCGAGTCCAGAGTGGTACAGCCGAACAAGCTCCTCCTTAAGGGATCGGGCATCAAGGCCGTCTTTTCCCTCGCCCCATTACCACGAAGGCCATGCATGGGGGAGTCCCCATGCAGTATGGGCGGAGGCGTCGACTCCTCAAACCACCAGTTTCCCAGGCAGACTGACCGAGGTCAGGACACCGGAGGTCGCCACCCGACTGCAAGTGCGTCTGCGAGTCGGTAGGCTCACACTGGGACTGACAGTGGCCGACCGCTGGGAGTGTAGTCAGGCAACTGGGCTTCCCGCCTGGCGCCATCAGGATCTCAGCACATCACACCGTATCACGGGCACTCAAACAGAAGATTATATACTCAGGTACTGGTCCAGGCTGGACCTTACGTAAAAGCATGTAAACGGTGGCTCAAGGCGCCTTCGTATTCCGATTTGCATCCCCTCGGGGGGGAAAAACAGTCAACCGCGGTGATGGACTGACAACACTTAACATACAGATGCACATATCCTTGGGGGCAGAAAAACAAGCAAGAAAATGGGGTAATAGGCGTGTAAACACACTCTGGATAGAGCGCCAAACCACGCCCCGGTTAGGATAAGGCAATGCAGGAGGGTGGACAGAAAAACGCCTGAGTTGAGGCGATATATAGTCTGCAGACACACGTAGACTGGTCTGGATCCTGCAAGTGCCATGGGACCAGACCACACACCAAAAAAATCGCAATGCCGATGACAGCGACATCCGTTGCGCAACGTCGTATGGGCTTCAAGGCCCTAAGAGCTCAAAAAAATGGTCAGTCGTCCTGCCTGGTTTGCCGAGGATTCAGCAGGCGGGGAGTGACGAATAGAAGTAGAAGAGAGGGGCCATCCTCCTCTGGATTCAGCAGGGGGGGGTATATGGCCACTCTGATGGCAGGTCACCGGAAGATGGAAGAGAGCCAGCAAGTAAGGGACAATCCGTCAACCAAAGAAGCGCTCCAAATGCATCAGGGGAGAGCTCAGGGCGATGATCAGGCGCCCCTGGCTGCAATGGGCCGGGTGAGTGCTGTCAAGTCCGAGACATGGATCTTGGTCTTGTTCTTGCGGATGTAGTCCATGAAGGGGGTATTGATCCGCGGCACGAACGAGGAGACGGGTTGCCAGGTGTTGTGGGACGGCCCATAGCCTCGCCAACGAACCTTGGGCTCCAGGCCTCCGGGTGCCGAGGCGTTCGGACGCTGGGCCAGGATATTCTCGACGGTATAGTCGTCCTGCTCAGCATAGTCGTCGTCCGAATCAGCCTCATGTGCGGCATAGTTCAGGGACACATGTTGGCCACCGAGGTCGGGTTCCCGCACACGGAGTTGACTCTCGTGGCGCTCTCGGAACTGTCCGTGACCCACCTCGATGCGGTAGGTGTCCTCACCAATCCTGCGGACCATCCTCCCGGGTGTGAACCAGGTTTTGGTGCGGTGGGTGCCCATAGGGCAGGGTCTGATCACCCACACCGGGTCTCCCACCCTGAACTTCTGCGCTGTCGAGCTCGGGGCGGACTTCTGACGCTCAGCATGCTCCTTCTCGAGCTGCTGGCGGATGTCACGCGCCGTTGCCTCTTGCCGCGCGAAGAATTCCTTGGCGTCCGTAGCCATGCCATCACCAGACAAGGGAAGTCCCCGACCCAGGGGGTCCCTGCCGAACAGAATCTGGTGAGGGGACTAACCACCTGGAGGGGGGGTGTCATGATGGGCCTTCAGAGCGGGCCACATCTCCTCAAACCAGTTCCGACGTGGATTGGTGATGTGAATCTTGCGCAGCTTCTCGAACAGCTGCCGTCGAGCCACTTCATCTCGGCCGTTAGACCGGCTGAGATAGGTGACGCTCTTGGCATGATGTATTCCCATGAGGGAACACATGGCCTTGAACCAGCCACCAGTAAACTGGGGCCCTCGGTCACTGCAAATGGTGCGGGGGATGTCGAAGACGGTCAGCCACTGAAGAATCATCATGACTGCCACTTCCTTGGCAAGCAACCCCTTTTTGCGTGCCGGAACAGCTACTACATAGCCACTGTGGCAATCGGGACAAAGAACCACACAGTCAAAGGTCTCCTTGCCAATGTGCACTTCGGGCATGGAGAAGACGTCCATGGGCACGCTCTCCATGGGCTGGTCAGGCATCGGAGTCCATTGGGCTTCCCCCTTGACGTTCCAGTTGTCGGGATTGCAGGCCTGACAGACCGAGCAACCCTTCCTGACCTTCCTGATGGCGGTGTAGAGACCGATCTGGTCGATCTCGAACCGGCGCTGCATGTCCAGGGCTTGCTCCTTGACCCCTGGGTGCATCATGTGGTGGTGCCAAGCTTCACACAGCTCGAGCACCCGGGACTCTGGGAACAGCAGCTTACCATTCCGGTAGAGCTTGCCATCTTCCTCCGTCAGCCCCTTTGGCCACTTCTGCCCGTCATCAGGGTCGGTCACAGCCCTATACTCGGCCGCAAAGGCCTCAGACTTAGCGTAGTCGTCGGTCCAGTCGTCCTGGAGGCAAGACTCAGGGAAGAGGTGGTTGTCGGACTCAGCTCCATCAGGGGCGAGTACTCTGACCGCTCTGCCCATCCTCGTTCCGAGGGGGGCATCCGCAGCCATGACGACGAAGCATTTAACACCCTCCTCCTCCATCAGGCGCTCCATTTCAATGATCCTCTTGGCCTCAGCGGTCTCAGCCTCATCGCCATGGGCAGAGACATCCGTCATGCCCTTGCTGGCGGGATAGGCCCACCTGCTGAGACAGTCCACCACGGTGTTGTCCTTACAGGGAACATACACAACCGTGAGGTCGAACTTGGCCAAGGTCTCATGCCATCTTGCCCGTCGGGAGGCGGGACCAGAGGGGGTGTCCACGTGCTCCTTGTGCCACGACTGCAGACTCTGATGGTCGGTGCAGACGGTGACGGGATGGAGGGCTATGTACCCAGCCCATTTCCTGAGAGCCATGACGATGGCATACGCCTCCTTTTCTCGGGGCTTCCACGTGGGTTTCTGGCCTTCTGCCAGGACTCGGCTCCAGAAGGCCACGGGCAGGGGCCTCCCATCGTCAAGCACTTGTTCTAACACAGCGCCAACGGCGTAGTCGGAAGCGTCGGTGCGCAGGACGACCCCTCGGTCAGGATCCAAGAGGTGCCGACCCACTGCGGATAGCAGCGCCTGCTTCATCCCCTCAAAGGCACGGTCGGACTCAGCAGTCCAGACCAGAGCCTTCTTGGACCCTTTCTTGGTCTCCTCTCTGTTGCCCTTGAGCATGGTCTTCATGGGGGCCGCATACGCGGCATACATCTTGACATACCCCGAGTAGTAGTTGCAGAACCCCAAGTACGCCCGTAGCCCAGAGACCGTTTTGGGCTTTTCCCAGTGCTCGATAGCAGCCACCTTGCCAGGTATGGGCTTTCGCTGCCCGTTCCCGACTACGTGGCCAGCGAAGACCACCTCGCTTACCGCAATGGTGGCCTTGTCACTGCTGCCCGTGAGTTTGTGCCGAACCAAAAGGTCCAGCACTCGAGTGACGTCCCTCTCATGTGCCTCCAGGAGCTCCTCGTAGCTCATACTGGGTTCCCCGGACGTGATGATCACGTCGTCAACGAAGGGGTCCGCACAGTCACGCACCGGCTCAAGCAGGTTATCCAGCATCCGCTGAAAAGCTGCGTTGCCGTTGGTAACGCCCATGGGCATCCCCTTCCACTGGAGAGGTCCAAGTGGAGTGCTCATGGCTGTGCAGGCACGGGACTCCTCGGCGAGAGGCATCTGATGATAACCATGTTTCAGGTCAATCACCGTGAAGATCCTCCGCCGATGTTGTTTTTGCAGCATGTCCTCAATGAGGGGCAGCGTATAGCTGTCATGCTGCGTTTGGGCGTTTAGGCCGCGGTGGTCGACCACGAGCGGCCACTCCCCGGCCACCTTCTTGGGGACGACGAAGCACGGAGAGGCCCATTCGGAGTGGCACGGCTCCAGCCAGCCTCTCTCGATGAAGTCACGGAGGATCTTCTCCATGGCCTCCTTCCTCTCGCCCCTCAGGGCAAACTCCCGGTGCCGATACACACGGGGGTCCTGCTTCAGTCGTATCTTGGCCTCGCCATACGGTCCACGCACCGGTGGGGGAAACACAGGTTTTCCGTTGAAGAAGGTATCACCATACTTCTGCTTCAGCCTGGCACTCAATGCCTGGATCTTGGGGCAATCATCGGACTCCGCCTTGGCTTTTCCGGGCACCTGGACCACTGAACTTACTAGAGGGGTAGCGACCCCGCTCGGTTTCGGCTCAGGTGGTCTTCCCAGCTGGCCCAAAGGGCCATCTCTGGTCTTGCCTCGGAATAGATCGCCGTAGATGGGTAGGTTGCCGATTGGCTCGTCCTGGCTGGACATGTGGTCCAGCACCCTCTGCACGAAGGTGTTCCGATCATAGGAACCAGAGACGATCGAGTCCACTTCCCACCAGACTTTGTCCTGGCCCTTGCCCTCACGCTGGCTTCCCCAGGCGTGGAAGGGCTGATCCATATACCCCTGAACCAGATCCAACTCCTCTTCTGTGAGGGGGTCTTCCGATTCTCCGATGTCAACAGGGGAAACCGCAAAGCATTGCCGCCATGGCTCCGCTATGATGCGGTTGACACACACGAAGTCCGTGGTGTCGGCCTGATCAAGGCCCCCATCCACATAGTGGAATTCTGTTGGCCATCTCTGGGGTGGCATGGGCTGTCCCTTAGCGTCCTGATAGACACTTTCTCCAGCCGGTAGGACGACCTTGTTTAAGGTCATGTTGGTCAATGAGACCACCCAATGTCGGGTACTTTCCTCCTCGGTGCATCCCATAGGAACAACCAGCACTGCCTTGGAGCGGTCCTTGCGAATCTTCGCTATCGCTCTTGGAATGTCCCATCGGGGGCAATGGATCCACATCAATCCCTGATGCGGACCCCAGTGCTTCTTCCACGCGGAGTCCTGTGCGCTCCAGTACTTCTCACAAACCCGAAGATGGGCGGAGGTTCCTGAAGAGAACGCATCCAGAGCCAGATCCGAAGCTCCCAGGTCCGCAACCACTCGGCTCGCCACTTCCGGCATTACGCCCTACTCCTGGTTTGCTGGCCCAGTTGGCTCAGTGCCCAGCGCGGCTACTTCCGGCTGATTACGTTCCGCGTGGATCCATTGGCATTCCACATGGTGCTCAGGTGACGAAAGCCACAAGAGCTGGTCGTCCTGGTACAGGGTCATGGAGGCCTGGGCCGGGAGAACGCCAGAGTCCGTCTCCATCATGAAGTCCTACCCAACGATCATGTCCCAGTCCATCTCGGCCTCGTAGAAGCGACCTTGCAGGAAAATTTCCTTGCCGAGGTCTGGGCGGCTCAGCTCACGGTGGTTCACGAACTGCAGCCCAATGGCCGCTTCCTTCGTGCCTCCCACCATGTACTGGCCGTTCGCCACCTTCAGCCTGACAGGTTTCCGACTGTCGGTCAAACACTCTGGTCGAAGTAGGCCAGCCCTGACCAAGCTGACCTGAGCTCCCGTGTCGACCAACACGTCGAAGACCTTCTCCACTTCCCCGCATAAGGCACGGACCTTAAGATGCAACTGCCGCTCACGCCCAACTCGGCGCACAGCGTGCAAGCTCAGGATCTCTGGCCGTTCCAGAAGCTCAACAAGCGACTGGTGCAGGTCGTGGACAATGGGCTCAGGCTGCCCATCTGCAGCATCCAGCTGCGGTCCGGGTGATCCTCCGATACTCTCGGATAGATCTCGTTGTTCTCCTTGTTCTTGTTGTCCGACCTGGGGACCCAGTTCCTCTTGATCTCCTGGATCTCCTTGGCCAACTCGGTCCCGACCGACATCAGCTTGGAGAGCTCGTCCTTGTCGACCTCCACTTTGTCCTCCCGGATACCCGCGGGTGCACGCTTCTTCGACCCGTGCGCCTTCTTGTAGGCCTCCGTGTCGGCCTGGTGAGTGGGGCATGTTCGGTGGTCATGATTGAAGCCTTTCTTCCTCCCATAACACACGAAACAGCCCTGCGGGTGAGCTCGTACGAACTCCCCAAAGGACAGCGAAGGGTCGCCAATGCGGCGGGGGTCCCTCTTCTCCCTCTTCTTCCAACCCGGCTGCAGGGGCTTCCAGCTTCCCCGGTTGCTCCCCGCGTTCAGGTTGTGGGCCACGAAGGCACAAACGGCCATCTCGGCGGGCTCATCCTCGTCGTTATTGTCGACGAGAGCTTCATCGCCGTCGGCTCCCGCTGGGTCCATGGCAGCTTCCCCGCCAGGCCCCTCGCCAACGTAGTTGACATCGCGGTCGCCGGGCCTCAACCCGCAGGTGTGGTGGAGGTTCCGGTACTCCTTGAGTACTTCCTCTCCGACCCACTCCAGGATCTCGTCGCAGCTCATCCGCGCCGGGATGGCCTGCAGACGGATGGTCTGGCCGCTCACGTCACACTCGTCAAGGCGCCACATCGCGGTCTTCTCGCGATCGCCCGAGACGGTGATGAGGAGAGCCCTCCGCAGAGAGTGCCGTTTGACATCGCGGGCCACGTTCTTCCTCGTCCAAGCCACCACATTCGTATGATACTCTTTGGGGAGCATCATCTTGACCGTGTGGTTGGACTTGGCCCTCTTAACTTCCTCCTTGGTGACTCTCTTGATCCATGCTTCCGGCAGCATGGAGGGCAGGCGAGCCTGCTCGTCACCCTCATTCCAGTCCTCCACGTTGCGGCGGAAGGGGGTGTATTGCCCCCGGAAGTCCCGCGAATCTCGTAGGCGGATCTCCCGTCCATCGTGCTGAAGCTTGATGGACTTCCGACGCTTGGCAGCCACCTGCGGAGCGTCCACCCGCTCCTGATCGTTGAGCCACTTCTTGGCTTCCTTGAGGGTCTTGAATTTCCCCTCCTTGGTCGCCACGAAGTATAGCTCTTGGAGCACTTCCAGCAGGCGGTACCTGAACCGTCTGAAGACATGTTTCTCCGCATCTGCGGGATCCATGTCCTCAGTGACGGTCACCCCTGAATCGTCCAGCTTCTCCAAGAAGCGGTCGGGGTTGAGGGGATTGCCATCGTACATGGGGGGCTTGACGTCCTTCAAGTCTTCCCACACGGCGGCATCCGCGGCCTTAGAGACCATGAACGCCGGCCGCGAGGTCGACCGAGGTTCCCATCGGCCTCTCCCACGGACTCCAACGGCTGCCACTTCCATCTCCTCCCCGGTATCCGCGTGGCCACGCCGTGGTTCCTCCATGTACGCTGAACCTAGATTTTCACGCCGTACTCCTTCCATGTATGCCTCCTCATCACGGCGCCGGCGGCTGCGTTCAGCGGCCTCCTGTCGTACACCACGCGGCAGTGAGATGTCGAACTTCTCCAGGTCCAGGTCCAGGTCCTCACCTCCGCCGACATCCCACTCCACGTCTCATCTGGGGACGTCATCCCTGAGTCCACCAAAACGTCCACCAGCCATTGGGATTGGCTCCGGGGCTGGTGCGGGGCGTCGGGGGCGTACCGGTGTCCGCCGTGGAGCACGGCGGTTGTGGTACTCCGCGCTGAGCCACTCATCACGCCAACCCTCACTGCCACTGCCGGGCGGCACGCGCTCTTTGCGGCGGCCCGCGCTGTGGTGAGAGGGGGCGCTGAGAGAGGGGGCACTGGCGCTGGGGCGCCTCCTGGGGGCTCCCCCGGGGGCGTGGGGTCTGCCTTGACCTGGTCCGGGCCCCCAGCCGTCGTCCGACGAGCCAGACTCCAGGGGTGGGTGGTCGCTGCCGACGCTCCCACGGCCTTCCAGCACGTCCAACCTCTGCTGCAGGCCGCTGATGACCCTGTTCAGCTGCCTGGTCTCGCCCTTGGCAATGTCCAGTTGCTTCTGGGTGGCGGTGGCGACCTTGGCGCTCTTGACCATCTCGATCTTGGTGATGTCCAGCTCCTTCTGTGCGCGCGGCGACCCTGGCGATGCGAGTCATCTCGCCCTTGCCCGTGTCTACCTCGTGCTCGAGGGACTGGACCCTCCTGCGGAGGTGGACAATCCACCGCCAGGTGGAATCCGGGTCGCCGTTCTATGGTGGGTCGTCGGGGTCCCCAGGGGGTCCTCCAGGAGGGCCTCTGCCGGGTCCGCCCGGTCCAGGGGGTCCTCCCCCGCCAGGGGGTCCACTTGGTGGGCGTTCTCCAGGGGGTCCTGATGGTCCTCCGCCAGGGGGTCCGGGTGGGTCCCCGCCAGGTCGCCTCGGTGGGTCCGAGGATGGGGGCTTCTTCGTGTAGTCGAAGTCCATGTCATCATCCTCGTCCATTTCGCCCCACCTGGGCGTCTCGGTCCCGCACGCGGAAGACTCGGAGCTCTGGTAGGGAGGAGGGAGATCCTCACTCTCACCCTCCAGCTCCATGGGGACGTCTCCGCCTCCTCCGCCAGCCACTCCTCGGCGATGTCGGCAGCCTCGTTCATCCCGGTTGCTGGCGGTGAAGAAGGGGTCGGAGTCGTGGGAATGTCCGCCCGCTGGCCTCCGTGACCTCTCGGGGGTCTTCCCCTTACCGTTCCTCCGTCGGTAGGCAGTGGGGCCACTGCTCCCACTGCTGCCTGTGTCCACCTCCTCCGGATCCAGCGCCATCTTGGAGGAGGCGTCCCCTTCGATAAGCTTTCGAAGGGTCTCCACTCGGGATCCTCCCGGGGGAGTCTCGCGGCGGAGCTTGGCCTCTGCCTCCTCCATTGCGGCGGCGGTGGCTGCGACAGCTCGCCTTTCGGCCTCCTCCAGGGCACGAGCCGCCTCGCCTTCCCGGGTCTGCTGCAGCCGAGCCTTCTCCGCTTCCAAGGCTGCCAGCTCCGCCTCTGTCATGGCCCTCTCCTCAGCGACCTTCCGTCGCGCGGCCTCGATGGCGTCCTTCTTGGCGGCGTCCGCCTGGGCCTTAGCCGTCGCTTCGGCGTGAGCCCTTTCTTCCACCTCCTTCTTTGCCCTCTCTTGGGCCAGCGCCTCTTCCAGCGCCTTCACCTCGGCGTCCTTGCAGGCAATGGCCTCCTGCGTCAGGCGGGCTTCCTCGGCGGCTGCCGCCACCTCAGCCTTGACCTGGGCAGTCGCTGCCTCATGGGCGGCTGCGGCCGTGACTCCGGCCGCAATGGCCGCCACGGTCGAGGCGTGGATGGCCATGCCATGCGCCCACTCCGAACCCTCTTGCTGGGCGATGCCGACGGCGCCCTCCATGGCAGCGTTGTGCTGCGTGGCCCGTTGCCGGGCAACCCGAAGGTTGCAGGGCACCCCACAGGCGCGCTCACAGGCGCGCGCCACGTCCCTTTGGTTGGGAGCGACGCTGCTGCTGGAGCTGGCCTGGTCGGCCGGCATCCTCCCGCGGTGGGCCGACTCCACGTCGCTGCTGGGGCCTGACTTCCTCAGGTGCAGCTGACGGGGCTTGGCCTTGTCATGCTTGGCGACTTGAAGGAAGTCGCCAAGGGTGGTGTGGTCGGGAGGGTGACCACCACTGGCCCGTTGGGGACTGCGGCCTGGGGTTCCGCCCTTGGCGCCTTGGGCGGCTTCGGCGGCCAGGGACTCTTGGTACTCCCGCCACTTCCTGTCCCGCCTCCTGTCCCCGGCGGACCGCTTCTCCTTCCCCGGAGACCCGCTGCTGCTGCTGCCCTGCAGCGTGCGCTCGCTCCCCGGTTCAGGGAAGTTCTTCTCGGTCATGTCCCACATGGAGACGTTGATCGTGGCGCCCGACGGGTACTCGTTGGGCTTCTCGTCCTCCTCAATCCCGTCGAGGCGCAGCCCTTCGCCGGGCCTGTCCGGCCGGGTCCAGACCCTCCAGCGCCTCTGGCGGAAGCGGAAGGCAAACCCTTCTATTCGCAGCCAGTCTTCGACTGCCTGCAGGCGGTCGGGGCCCATGTCCTCGCGGAGCTCGAAGCTCCCGGGCATGCCGCCTTCGCACCGGGGGTGGCTGTGGCTGTAGTGCTGGTCCGACACCAACCCAGGCAGTAGGCGCACCGCATGGGGGTGGGGCCGCGGCCACGTCTTACCCGCTTCTTGCCAGTTTACCATGGCAGCGGGGGGCGTGATTGGTCTTGAGGTTCTTGGTGGTGGTTGTTGAAGCGGTTGCTCCGGTGTGGTTGTGGAGGTGGGTGACGCGGCTGGTGAAGCTGGGTGTGCGGCCTTGCTGGTCGGCCGATGGGAGTCGCTGATGAGGGAGTCCTGGTCAGTCCACCTCCTTCACGGTCGCGGCGCTTCCGTGGTCGCTCAGGGCGATGCTCTGGGCGGCGCTGCGGGCTCCGTGATGGTCTTGGAGTCCTCGGGGTTGGGGTGCTGCTCGTATCCCTCGAAGGCCCCGAGTGGCACACGGGGGCTGGGTAACCCCGCGGCAGTGAAACGCTTTTGACGCGTTCCCGTGGGGAGCCTGGCCACGGGAAGCTGCGGTGACACGCACAGGCAAGCAGGCAGGCAAAGCATTGCGCTCACAGGGGCATCATTACGCTAGTGTCATGAGACAAAGCGTTTCAGGCTCCTTGCCACTCTGAAACAAGTTAACGAAAGTATGTACAGCAACACATCAGGATAAGTACACATGGGGTTGAGACTGGACCGGTGTAAGGGCATCACAGGACAATAGACACTCAGTCCCAACTCATATCCCAATCCCAAGTCCGACCCTCACAGTGGCTGGTGAGGGCGGGGGCTCAAACACAACCCATGCCCTGCTCAGTCCGGACCCTGAAACCCTGCAAATAGGGGAGGATGTTTCGCCCAGCCACAAGCGAGTTCCTGGGAACCGAGGAGCTCCAAGGCGAACCGACGATAGCTCTCCATGCTCCCTCAACGGCAGGTCCCAACTTCTCTTTGAGCGAGAGATATGGCCCCGCCATTTTCCCCTAGGAGTTGGTAGCTGAAAATGGGCTGTTTCAGCCCAAACTGATATTAACTCAAAAATCCCCAAAATTGACCCCTCGTTCGGACCCGCCACAGGTAGGGACGAGGCAACTGACCCTATGCCCTTCACGTACGCTCTCATTGGAGCCCTCACCCAACCTGGTTCCCTCTGAGGTCCCGGCATCGGGGCACCACGGGTTCATCAAGTGGGGTGATGATGCCAAAATCACCAAAATTGGCGTCATTCTCAGGCGTGGCTCGCCCGGCCAGGGCAAGGCCAATGGCTCACAGGATAGGAGGCAGGACCTAGGACTCATATCTGAGTGTACAACCCTGAATTGAGTCCGAGCTTCTCATGGGCATAGAGATATGGGGATGCCAATTAAACACACCGAGGGGTGAAATTGGGGTCCCAAAAGGGGGTCATTTTGGCTGCTCGAAATGAGCCAAAATTTCGGGGTGCTCTCAATAGTATATCTCCACGCCGGCTTGGAGATGGGATCCGCCATTCCATACACGATACGACAGGAGTCCAACTGAGACTCCCATGCCCTTGGCTCTCAAAGATCTCCATGCCACTGGGCGTGGTGACAATCCCAATTGGGTCCACAAATGCCAAAATGGCAAAATCGTCCACACTCACTTTCGGCTAGCACCTTGACGAAGGTTGCTCTGCCTCGCCCACGTGGTGTGCGAGCCACGGGGATCAATGTCCATATCACCCATGTCATATATGGTCCATTGGTCCATGCGTCCGGCGTGCACGAGGGGGCTGAACATGGTGCACGGCGGGCAGAAAATGTGGAAAATTGCTCAAAATGGCCGAAAATGCGCATACTCATGGTTGGGGCAAATGCACATGCACATGCCCGACTTGGACCGGAGTGTGCCATAGGATTGGTATCAAGTCATATGCGTCGAACATATCTTTTGGGCGTCGCCCAACCCCTCCGGTTTTGGGAATGGCAGGGTCGCCAAGTGAGCCCATGATTTGGGTTAGTCCCAAATCGCCAACATGGCGGCCACGGTATGCTGAGCCCAAGAGGAGTTGTTCGCCGGATTCAAGATATGTTGGGCACCGAAGTATGTAGCCTCATCACATACTTGGGTCATGATGTCAATTGGGCGCAACGTTGAGATACACGGTCGCCACTTGACATCATGACGGGCAAAAAACAGCAAAATTGGCGAAAAGACACGCAAAAGTGCCTTGAAAGCTACACAAATGTATTGTAATATCTTCGGCTTGGATTGAGTTATCGACCAATCCTTTTAAACACAATGACTTGACAACAATTCCACATATGTGCTCCACTTGGGGCGCTTTGGAAGGTCGCGCGCGCTGCCTCCCAAGTGGGCACATGCAAAAATGGAATATTGCAAAAAAACACACCTTGCTCGCAACGCATCGCTTCGGGAGCGCTCCACAAGCGTCCCTTCACGAAGGTTAATCTTGGAAGTGTTGGTTGGGAGTACAACGAAGAGCCTGGTGCAATATGGGGTCCATTGGCGGGTTAGTCTCGGAATGGTGAACCCGCCAAATGGGCACGCGATATGACACCAAATATGGCATACAACCCTACCCACGCCTTCTACACCCAACCTAGTGGCCTAGAATCAAAGTATGCCTATATTCTAATGTAACTTTGGTCCCTTAACGCGCATGCAAGTGCTTTGGTCGAAAATCGACCTCCTTTCGGAGAGCCGAATTTTAGCATGCACGCAAAATATATTGCCAATATATATATGGAGATCATATATGCACTATCCGGGGAAGACAAGTGATATGCCCCGGATGTAGAGGCAAGCAAGGAGGGAGAGAACGCTAACTCAACATACTTCTACACGTACTTGGACGCCAAGTACGTGAAAAAGCGCACTTCTTGGAGAACACTCAAAATAAATAACCCTTTGGGCCTATGGAGTTGGGATCCTTTGGCCTCATCCTATGACTATGGGGGGCAAAACCTCATCCACAGTGCCTATGAGGCATGTTAATTTGTCCTTGGGCGCTTGAACGCTCGTAGCCCTTGTTATTCCACTTGGGGGTTCAAAGCGCCTTCGGCTGCCCAGATTTTTTGGGAAAAATCTGGGACGCGATCCGTTATATCAAGGAAAAATTTGCGGATCACTCGAAGACTGTTTTAGTCTTAACTTCAAGAAGGATCGTTCTACAGAATTATCTAATGCAGTCCACGGAACAGGCGACGACAGGCGGCGCGACTGCGGTGATTTCACGACAATTGGAAATCGCGGTAGAAATCTGGTATTTCACCGATTTCTAACCGCAAATCGACCAAGACAGTAAAATTATGGTAATTCCACATCGACCTAATGGTTACAAATCGGATTCCAGATTTCGCGGGTTAGAGAACAGGGATATCCCGCTGACAGCCGGTGTCAACGGCTTCCGCACGGCTATGACGGCTCACAGGCCTCCGGGCGATGGGCCATAGGTTCTGGGTACCGCTTCAATATGTCCAAATACAAAGTTGTCATGATAGTATATCTCTATGCTCACCAATGATATCCGCCCATGGTTCTATATACAAATGATTGGAAACATTTGCGAACAATTCCCCTACTTGGATCCCCAATCTGGCACATGGAGATACCTTCGCCACTCATATCTACATGCCCCATGAAAATGGGAGTGCACTCATGGATCTCTTTGCCAAACATACCATGAGCAATACATATGCGGTAGACTTAGTCTAGCGCTTTGAATTCCACAATTGGGACATGGGCAAAGCCCTTGTCACGTGTGGCTCCCCATCTCTTCGGCCACACGAAGATATATAACATGGGCGTGAGCATATCGAAACACATACCATGCATATAACACATACCCTCAAAAAGTGGCTCCCACCATGGTATGCCATGCCCCTCCATGGACATAACTTCACGTTAAAAATACGTGGGAGCCCAAAGAAAGTATCTATGCAACCCCAACACTCATGCGGTAAACTCGAAAGTCGCAATATAATGTTCGGTTGCCCGGTCCAAGAGTTATATATCACTCTCTACCCTCTTGACCATTATCCCTTGCTACACCGGGTATGTATACACACAAAGTGCGTTTGATGCCTCGTAAATTAAGTTGAGACCAAGGCAGTTCCAACCCGATTCTGGAAATTGGTATACCTCGCCGTGAGCCGGAGATGTGATTCTTCAAAGTGGCCTCACGAATCACTTTTGTTTGGGCTATATCTCCAAGCAAAATGAAGGGCACAACAAAAGGAAAGTTGATTCGTGATCGGGGAAAAATGTAGGACCACTGGAGATTCATCATGTCAAGTGCGGCGATGTCGAAATCGAAAATCCGATTCTGAAAGTCTGAAAAAATCGGATTAGTTTTGCGAGTGTATAATATGAAAATTGCGGAAGCAACGAACCCTTTACTGATGAAATCTGACCCTTCATCAGAGTTTCCGCCAAAATATCTGTAAATAACAGTTAACCAATCGGTTACCGCAAAATCGCGAGCCAACGGACAGTCGCCGATACATTGACAATCAGAACGAAAGGCTGAAAAACTACGGAAACATTATGATAAAAAAAACCCTGTTGATTCCTGATATTCTGATATATAAATCTCAGCTGGTGGCGCCTCGGTACTGAATATGGCCGCTCATAGCCGGAATGGCCAAACTTATCACACTATCACATTGGGTTAGATCAGGTGGATGGGAGAGTATGATATCAGCCAATGGCGGCTTGCCGGCACATAGATACACACCCCAAGTGACCCAAAGATGGCAACGGGGGTCCGAACCGGATTCAATGCGTGAACGCAAGCATTCTTGGGCCTCCAAATCTTCAGGGTGGGGTCAAGAGTAACGGGAGCGAGGAGTTTTTTGCGGGTCGCTTGATATCTGAGGGTGCGCACCGAAGCCTAATGATCTGGCAGCCTTTCATCCTCCGACTCCTCCTCCGAGGTCATGCCCGGCCCGTCATTTGTATCCGGGTTAGGGACGGCCGGTGCCAAAACGGAGGCCACATGACATTCAGAGGCCGCCCCATTATCCTCCGCAATACCACCGTCCACGTATAGCGCCGCCATGGACCAGCCTCGCTGAGGGAGGGGTGGGAGGTGGTCATCTTGATAGAGACGGGGCTTAGTTTCGGGCCCAGGAAGATGATACCCCTGCAAAGTGATTTCCATGAGGGGCTTCCACCACTCCCTACGTGTCCACTAGAGCCCTAAAACGATGGCTGGTAGTTTCTCCTGCCGAGTTTTCGGGACACAATCGGAAAACCGATGATACGGAGGACACATCCAATACAATTTGAATGGGTCCGCCGGAGTGGAAAAGATATCATCGAGCAGTGAATCCCAATGGGTACCCTGAGCCATACCCGGGACCCTATTGAAGGCATCCACGTCGGGGCTTTTGCCAAATCGATTTTGAACACGCGGGGCGCAATACGGCGTAGGGTCATAGTCAGACTGCTCGGACATGGACCAGTCACGGCGTGTAGGTGGAACATCACGGGCAAGTTTTTGGCGAGCAAATTCATCGAGCCCCAACGGACAAGCCTGATGCTGCGAGGGGGCCACGAGGCCACAAGGCATAGGATATGTGTTGTTCAGCGTCAACACAGTTGGGCGGTTCGCAATCAGGGGATGTAACAACAATTGCCGGGGCCCGGTGCATCGGAGTGAGTGCTCCAATGATTGGAGCGCTTATGCCCCACACAGACTGACGTGACACTTTAGCATGAATGGATCCAACAAAAATGGTTTGCTCGTTCGTGGAGCTTCACGGAAGTCTTCAATCCAAACACTGGGGTACACTGGATGGTGAGAGTAACAATTGAAACGAGCAAAATGAGTCACACAATGTTTATAACCCCATCGGTGCCCCAAAACCATATCCCAAGGTAAGTTCGGGACAAGGTATGGGGACACGCTATATTGGGCAACAGGAGAAAGTGAAACACTTCCTTCCACAACCCCCGTAAATTGCATTTTGAAGTCTATTTGCTCGTCCCCCCCCCCCCCCGGAGAAGCTGTCTCGTTGTCGGCTTGGAGTAGCCGCCTCCGTTGGGGGGATTCATATTTTTTGGCGATTTGGTCTCAAAAAACATTTGGGTTGGCCAAAGCGACCGCTTGGCACCAAAAACCCACCAAAACACGGAGAGCCTTAAATTCTCCATTGGGCAAAACAACCTGAACGGAAAATTCGGTTTGAACCTCACTAGTCACGATATGCCCCTTCATGACTCTCGAAAGAACGAGGGCCGCCGTAGTGTCAAAGGGGTGCCCGAGGGTTAATTCTTTTCGAAAGGACGCCTCCGGGCACTCCTACCGACGTCTGCGCCCGTACGGTAGTCCATATCTGTCTCTTTACGTTTTTTCCAATGCTTGAAACACGGAACCAAACGGGTTGATTGGAAGGTGGCGGTTTAAACCCGGGGTCGGTGGTTTTTTTCGCCAGGGGTTGAGGTTGACCCACGGCGTTGATGGATGTGTCAGTGGGTTCAGCGGTGCTCGGGTCTGCTGTAGCATCCGCATTACCCGCATTCACCAGAGTTTTATGGGGAGAAGGCCGATTGGTGTAGGTCAGCGTCGTCTTGTCTCCCCCATTGAGACGATCGAGAGCTTCTCTCTTCGGGACGTCTTTATGGGCCAGGGCATAGATATCCTCAGGCTTCAAACGAGTCCTACGTTGCTCCACTTTCATAGTGTAGCCGTTTGTGTGAGGTGTGTATTGTTGAGTTGCAAGACCAATTCCTGTAGATATGGGTCCTTGCAATCAACTACCACCCCCGGCCTCGAAGAGGACACCATCTCAGGAACCGTAGTGCAACGTTGAGCACAATACTTCCTGAGTTCTTCTTCAAATGCGGCGCGGCCCGGCGCAGGGTCAAGGCCACTACAATCCACCGCATAACTGCCCTGGGTGTTCTTGGCCTCCTTTTCCACCACTTTTTCTTTGATCCACGGGAGCTTGCTTAGGAGCTGCTCCCAGATCACGCCGGGCCAAGTCTCATTACTCAAACGCAACAAATGTTGCCTACGAGTATAGAACTCCTCCAAGTCGATGAGGGACACTTGTCCTTTAACCACCCTGGCAGTGAGGGCTGACCACCCTTCATCGGCCCTTGAGGGGTCATACTTATGCAAGCGGTGTTCCTAAAAATGTCAGAAATCATTGAGGGTGGGGGCCGTCCCTGTGCGTTGAGTGGCCTCGGCGACTTGTGTGTTGATGAGCCCCTTTAGCGGCGGGGGCAAGGTGCTCAAAATCATGGGCACCAGGTTAGGTTTCCTGTATATGGGATCACACAGCCCGAGCTCTTCCTCGGTATCACCAGAGGTACAAATATTGATGTCATTGATATATACATCCGCAGAACCCAAACCCTGTAAAACGTGGTCCATGACCCGTTGAAAAATAGCGGTCCCATTCTTGGTACCAATAGGCATAACATGCCATTGGTATCACTTACCCGACTAATTCATGGCGGTCTTAGCCCGGGACTGAGGGTGAAGGACAATTTGGTGGAACCCTTTACTCAAGTCCACAATAGAGAAAATCTTGTGTTTGGATTCATTTTCCAACATATTTTCAATGAGGGGGAGGGGGTGCGCGTCAGGCAAGGTAGCCTGATTAAGTTGGCGGTAGTCCACCACGAGACGCCATTCACCTTTCTCTTTCTTGGGCACAACGAAACCGTTGGAAGCCCACTGAGAGCACGGACACGGCTCCCCTACCAACCTCATAGACCTGACGGACTTGCGTTTAGCGTTCGGGTAGAGGTCAAGCTTAGCAAACCCCAACCGCTCCGTACCACGGACCTTAGGATGTTCCTGGCCCGGACGGAGACGAACCTCCTCACTGAAAGCATGCCGCCCATAGTCCGCCAGTATGCGTTTCCTCATGAACCCCACTTCCGGAGACACAATAGGTTCTTGGGTGGTGACAACACCTGCAACACGAGAAGCCGCCAAAAATTGTTTGGCGCCGTTAGTTTTTTGGTAGCGCTTCATGGTAGTGGCCTCCTGGCCCAATGATTCTTTTTGAATTTTTGCAATGCGTGAACGCACGCATTCTTGCGCCTGGAAATCTTCGGGGGTGGCGTCAAGATTAATGAGAGCGAGGAGTTGTTTCTGGGTCACTTGATATTTGAGGGTGCGCACCGAAGCCTGATCATTTGGCACCCTTTCATCCTCCGACTCCTCCTCCGAGGTCATGCCCGGCTCGTCATTTGTATCCGGGTTAGGGACGGCCCGTGCCAAAACGGAGGCCACATGACATTCAGTGGCTGCCGAATTCCCCTCCGCAATACCACCGTCCACGTATATCGCCGCCATGGACCAGCCCCGCTGAGGGAGGGGTGTGGGGAGGTCATCTTCATAGAGACCGAGCTTAGTTTCCTGCCCAGGAAGATGATACCCCTGCAAAACAAATTTCCATGAGGGGCTTCCACCACTCCCTACGGCCCTACAACGATGGCTCGTAGTTTCTCTTGCCGAATGTTCGGGACACAATCGGAAAACTGATGATACGGAGGACACATCCAATACAATTTGGATGGGTCCGCGGGAGTGGAAAAGATATCATCGAGCGGCGAACCCCAATGGGTATCCTGAGCCATACCCGGGACCCTATTGAAGGCGTCCACATCAGGGCTTTTGCCAAATTGTTTTTTAACACGCGGGGCGCAATACGGCGTAAGGTCATAGTCAGACTGCTTCGACATGGACCCGTCAAGCCGTGTAGGTAGAACATCACGGGCAAGTTTTTGGCGAGCAAATTCATCCAGCTCCAACGCACAAGTCTGATGCTGCGAGAAGGCCACGCAAGAAGCGGTCAACGCATAGGATATGTGTTGTTCGGCCTCAACACGGTTGGGCGGTTCGCCATCAGGGGGCGTAACCACAATTGCCGGGTCCGGGTGCATCGTAGTGACTGCTCCAATGATTGGAGTGGTTATGCCCCACACAGACTGACGTGACACTTTACCATGAGTGGGTTTGACCAAAAATCTTTTGCCGGGTCCTGGAGTCTTCAATCAAAACACTGGGGTACACTGGATGGTGAGAGTAACAATTGAAACCGGCAGAATGGCTCACACAATCTTCATAACCCCATGGGTGCCCAAAAACCATATCCCAAGGTAAATTCGGGACAAGGTATGGGGACACGCCATATTGGGCAACATGACAAAGTGGAACAATTCCATCCACAACCCCCGTAAATTGAATTTTGACGTCTATTTGCTCGTCCCTCCCCTGGAAAAGGCGTCTTGTTGCCAGTTTGGAGTAGGCGCCTCTGTTGGAGAGATTCATATTTTTTGGAGATTTGGTCTCAAAAAACATTGGGGTTGGCCAAAGCGACCGTTTGGCACCAAAAATCCACCAAAACACAGAGAGCCTTAAATTCTGTATTGGGCAGAACAACCTGAACGGAAAGTTCAGTTTGAACCTCACTAGTCACGATATGCCCCTTCATGACTGTCAAAGGAACGAGGGCCACAGTAGTGTCAAAGGGGTGCCCGAGGGTTACTTCTTTCGAAGGGGGCGCCTCCGGGCACTCCTTCCAACGTCCGCGCCCGTACAGCGGTCCTTTCCCCCTCTTTATCACCCCCACCGCCCTTACCGCCTCCACCACCTTTTCTGCCACCACCGCGTTTAGATTTACCACCCTTAGGGTTCCCCACCTTTGACAGCCCGATCCGGGTTCTGAGAAACCGCCCAATGGGGGTCATTGCATGGGGAATTGCGTCTACACACCCAACGAGGGCTATTGCTGACACCTCAATCAATACGGTAGTCCATATCCGTTTGTTTACGTTTTTTCCAACGTTTGAAACACGGAGGCCAAACGGGTTGATTCGAAGCCGGCGGTTTAAACGTCGTCTTGTCTCCTTCATTGAGACAATCGAGAGCTTCTCTCTTCGAGACGTCCTTATGGGCCAGGGCATAGATATCCTCAGGCTTCAAACAAGGCCTACGTTGCTCCACTTTCATAGTGTAGCCGTTTCCGTGAGGTGTGTTGTTGAGTTGCAAGACCCCTTCCTGTAGATACGGGTCCTTGCAATCAACTATCAACCCCGGCCCCAAATAGGACACGATCTCAGGAACGGTAGTGCAATACCGAGCACAACACTTCCTGAGTTCTTCTTCAAATGGGGCGCGACCCGGCGAAGGGTCAAGGCCACTACAATCCACCACACGACTGCCTTGGGTGTTCTTGGCCTCTTGTTCAACCACTTTTTCTTTGATCCACGGGTGCTTGCTTAGGAGCTGCTCCCGGATCACGTGGGGCCGAGTCTCGTTACTCAAACGCAACAAATGTTGCCAACGAGTATAGAAGTCCTTCAAGTCGATGAGGGACACTTGCCCTTTAACCACCCTGGCGGTAAGAGCTCGCCACCCTTCAAGGGCCCTTTGGGGGGTCATACTCATGCAAGCGGTGTTCCTAAAACTCCAAGAATTCTATGAGGGTTAAGGCCGTCCCTGTGCGTTGAGTGGCCTCGGCGACTTGTGTGTTGATGATCCCCTTTAGCCACGGGGGCAAGGTGCTCAAAATGATGCGCACCAGGTTGACTTTCCTGTAAGTGGGATCACACCCCCCGAATTATTGTTGTAGTTTCTCCACCCACTCGTCGTAGTTCTCTAGTCGCCCATTAAAATGCGGTGGGGGCATACCACTATTCTCCACCGCTTTGGTGTAACTATCTTGCACCACAGGCATTTGGCAGGGGTGGTACGCGGGGGAAGCCATGGTTGGGGGTGCACCTGGTGCAACCGTCACTGGTGAAACTGTACACGTGTCCGTAGGATGAGAAGGCGTGTACGAAGGTCTCCCGGGGGAAGTGAAAACCCTTTTTCATGAGGGGATTAATGTTCCCCAACGAAGAGGAGTCCCCCCCCACACCGTTCGGCGGGGCTGTAGGCTCCAAGGGGTATTCCTTGGCCTTAGGCACCGCCCTCCACTCGGGGATAGCACATTCGGCAGTTCCCCTCCATGAAGTGGGTTCCTCGTGATAGGTGTGTTCGTGGTGTTCCTCCCCCCACCTCGGCCACCCGGAACCCAGACAAGCGTTCGAATGACAGACGCAATCGCGGGATGGGTGGTCGGAGAAAGGAAGGACACAACCACCACCGGATGAACAGGATAACGCGCCCATTAGCGCCGTAGGTGCCGCCGGCTCAGGCTCAGGAACGGCTGGGCGCGCCGATGGCAGGGGCGGGACCATCGCAACGGTTTCCGTGGGAGTGGCGTACCATAGTTCCCACGCATCGATCCTAGATGCAACCGTGGCATAACGCTGAGCGAGCGTTTCCACCGCGCTAGGACATTTGGCCGTGTTACCGTTGGACATTTTAAGATGATCCCCCACACTGGCCGCCACCGCCGTCGAATCCCGCTGGTAGCCCAGAACCATCTCGTCATGTTTAGCCAACGTAAGCAAGATTTGGGTCATCCGATCCCGGTAGGACTGACTGATGCCAGCGGCAGCCGACACAGCATGAGAAAGCTCTTGATGGGACTGCTGCAGCTCTTGATTTTGAGTCCGCAACTCCTGCACCTGGGCCATCAGGGATTGGCTGCACGTTTCATAGTGCACCATACACCTGGGACAGTCACAGGTGTGTTTCAAGTCAGCCTCCCCCCGTGCTTGAGGCCCGGAGAATGTCCAAAAGAGGAACGTCCACCCCAAGAGAAGGAGATGACCCGCCAACGCCTCCACCAGCAGCCCCGCCAGCCACGGAGGGACCAGTGGGCCCCCCGGCCGGGCAAAACGGGGGAGTTGGGCGCGCAGCAACTGGTGCAGACGCTCCCCCACTGGAGGAATGTCCCCACCGCCGAACCCCCACCACGGGATTGCCGAATCAGGTCTGGGATTCGGTTTACGTGTTCCATGTAAGCTCCCACGTGGGGTGACGGAGGAGGGGAGATAGGACCATCAGCGTTCGGTTGCGGGGGTGGTGGTGGGGATTCTTCCACCACAATATATTGTGGTGACTCGTGAGCCACGGTAGGTGATTGGATCGACGGATGGCAAGCAGAAACAGGCCCCTTGCAACCTCTGGGTCCCCCAAATGGGGCAGTACCTGCCGTTGGGGGTCCTCCATAGGAAATGTAGTTGAGGGGGGAGAGACCAAATTTATTGGGAGGGTTTCTGAACCTCCCTCCACCCGATTCTCTGCCCCCCAGCCGGGATTGCTAACCTTCGGCACTGCCGGCGAGTCATCCACTAGGGATGGCCGATCCCTCGTGCCACTCCTAGGCACCTGAGATGTAGCCCTGGCTTTGTCCTCCGTAGGGTTCGGAGGAGATTCCACGACAAGACATTGGTGGTTTTTGATGCCGCTCATAGGCACCTGGGATTCCTGCTCCACAATATACTGAGGGGCCGGAGAGTCTTCCACAATGATATAGTGGGGTGCCGGTGATTCCTTCACGAGTGTGGGATGATGCCTTGTCCCCGACATAGATTCGGGTGGTGCAGGCGATGAGGCAACGGAAATGGGAAAATGATGAGGTTCGCGACGGTTCAGCACTCCAATCTCCTCCTCCTCCTCGTCGCCCCCCTGCTCCAAAACCAGGGGGAACCTACGTTCACACTCATCCTCCTCGATTTGCGCGGCGGATTCTTCGATCATCTTAGGATTGAGCCTAGATCCGCCCTAGGGGATTAGGGTATGCCTCCAAGGAAGGAAAATCCTCCATGTGGGAGGGAAACCGCCGCGACCCGCTCATTGGAGTGGGCGACGATTCAACCATAGTGGGCTTCTGCCTGGTCCCCGATAGGGCCTGCTGGATTAGGGCCACTGCTTCAGGAGCCAGACCCTGATGGCCGTACGGGTCAGGTTTCAGCGGGGCGACTCGACGGTTTTGGGCGTCGAGTTGGTCAACAATAGGGCTCATGGGCCCTGCCACAAACAGGTTCTTCCTGACCTGGGGCTCTGGCAACTTCTCCAAAGATGGAGAGGTGTCAGAGTCGACCACGATGGGGCCAATTGGCGAGGCCATTATACCCCAGTCAGCAGTGCGCGACAGTGCAGCGTTCGTAGGCTCAATCACCCTAGTAGATGGTTCGCCTATTGCCTGAGTCTTGGTGCTAATAGCGGATCCCATGCCTGGAAAAGGCAATTGTGGTCCACTTAGCTCTCTCTGAGGGTGGCTGTCAATTTCCCCCCGAACCAAACCAGGTACACCAGCTGGATCTCGACGATGCGGGGCCCCGATGGGAACATTCGGGGATTTCGGAGACTTGGGATTGGTAGCCACCTAGGGCTCGGCCAGTTTTTGCGGCCCTTCCCCGGTCGATGGGGTCAGGGCGGAGGAGCTCCTGAGAGTGGCGAACTGGACACCCTCAGCTATCCCTCCCTGGGAAGATTTTCTTCTGAATTTGGTCCACGATTTCGCGGACCGATCGCTTTCCGCGATCCCTAGCGCCCAACAGAGACGAGAAATGTTCACCTCTGCGACCATGAAACCAGACTGAATGGTCAGGAGCAGAGGTCGCAGTTGCATGGGCAGCAACATTACTTGGCATAGAAGACATAATGATTGTGAAAGCTGTGAAGTATCCTGCAAACAGATATGATACACATAGCCAATGAAATACCTGATATGCACGAATGTAGAATCCACCCCATCATCCACTAATTTATGTAACTACAAAAAAGCCAAGATTGCCTTATCTGTCCCACATCCTATGTTCCTAACAAGGAAATGGAATGTAATATACAATAGCCCCGTATATAGGATCATATCATGATCCCTTTGGGGCAATATGCTAAGGTAGGGTTGTGACCTGCTTCAATGTTGCTTCGAAATCAAAGCATGTAACAAAGTGGGGCTGCAAAGGATAGTGCAAACTTAAGTACCAAGCATCCATGGTTTATAAACAAAGCACATTGTTTTAGTATGAAACCGTTCATCACTCTGGCGCAAAGAATTGTGATAAGCACTTGCTGTGCACTGTTTTGGTTGAAATGGAGGTGGTTCCCAATTCGGGTCAAGTAGGTTAGGTTAGAGACAGGATATGGCTTCGCCGGCTTGGCCAAACAACTGGTTTCAGAAACAGTTACAAAAGAGGACCCCAAAAAGTAGTGGAAATGTTTGAGTATCTAGGTAATAAGGTGGGAGACCACTAGGCTTTACCCTCAAGGAGAAAGGCATGGAGTGCCTACGTTGTTACCCTAATAGCTCAATGAAGGAAGATACCCACGCTCCCTCGAGCGGTAGGGGTGAACTTCATGAGGGGCTAGGGTTATTGCCCTAGTTACTTTGAAAACGGTATCTTTATACTGCAAAAGAATGGTGAAAATCATTGAATGTTAGTCTTTGATACTTCCCAAAGAGTGGGGGGGGGGGCTTGGCCTGGATCAGGTAGCCCGCAAAGGACTTGAAAGTGAATTTTTCTTACTGGAGGATGCGGAGGACGACTTGGAGGAGACAAACGTGGGGTTGCAGGTTGGGGCTTGCCCTGGGGTGCCCTCCTCAATCTTGTCGTTGTTGCTCTCGTCCGCACCAAGACAAAGGGCCAGAAGATGCAGTAGGGCAGGAAAAGGTGGGGGCATGGGGGCCGGCATGTTTCTGTGGTAGTTTTGTGTTGTTTTTGGTGTGGGGTTCTGCACAAAATTACCCTTCGGTGCCCTCCCTGTAGGGTTGTTCGTTGGGCGTTTCATTTACATTGACAGTTAAGTTGCATGGTTGGGGGACGAGCTGGCATCCGCGAGGATGTCAACAAGGTAGGGGCTGGTGGTGTCAATGCCCGTTTTGTTACTTGGCAGCTAGTTGTTATGTGATCCTCAGCCAACATAGCAGGATGCGGTGGAGGACAGATCCACATATCATCCTTTCGATGGTGGTGGACACAGCCCCTATTGGTTCCCTGTGGCTGGCATGTTTTTTTTTCTAAACCATGTAAACATCTTCAGGGTTCTATGGGGTCTGTTCTATGCTACAATCTCAACGTTTTGGGGGTGTCAATGGCTCAATGCGAATACGCATGGCTTCAACTTCCCGCTTATGGGCTTGTAGGCCCATCTGTGGGTTGCTGTGGCTATGTGTGGCACATCATTGAGTTCTTGTCCTCCTGGGTATTCAGTATGTATAAAGACCATATACCACCTGAGCCTGGGTCTGTAGTCTGTACATTGACCACCACACTACTGTCTGTTCGTCTCTGTCACTCCCCTGTGCCTTGTAGAGCTGCAGCGTGCTGGCGAGTGTGACTGAAAACCTTATGCTAATTTATTTGGCGAACAAACTTGCATAACCAGCTCGGGCTGTACATTTCTGTACAGTTGTGATATGTTCCCACATGAGGTTGAACAGGCAAAAACAACGTTGAGAAGTCTGATACAGTAAAACTGCAGGCTCAGTAGTTGTTCACAGAAGAATTTGTAGGCTGGATGTACGTTTCAAGGTCATATGAGAAAGAGAAAATTGTCTGCTGATTGAATGGTACAGCAATGAAAACACTGCAGAAGCAGTGATTGTAGGCTGTGAGGTACAGACAGGTGAGTTGTGGGTTTAGTGTCTCTATCACAGGCAGTAAATGCAAAGCAATTCTGTATGAGGTTTGAGGTTTGAGGTTTTACTTTTCGGGTACTAGGCGCTGTTCGGCCCCGGTGGGCCACCTGGTCGGGCCAGGTGATATCCTCCCCACCGGACCCTAGTGGGGGGCCCTTCATGGCACACTTTCTGCCTGGTGGCGGGGTTCCCCGGTTGAACGGGGCTCGGAGCCCTGTCCCTCCCCGGCTTCCCCATTTTGCCACTCCCCGGTCAGTGCGTCACTTAGCAACCGTTGTTGCAGGCACTTACCCACTACGCCGCCCCCCTGATGCGTGGTCGCCCGGGCTGCTGGCGCCGCCGGGCCCGTGCTACTGGCTTGTCGCCAGTGGGACCGCCATGGGCTGGGGCGGTGGCTGCCTAGCCGCGGCGCTGGTGCGTAGCACTGTGTGCTACTACTGCCTTGGCGGGTGCAGTGCCCTGGTCGTGTGTGTGCGGCCCTCGCGGCAGGCCTTGGGGGTCGGGGCCGGTGCCGGTTCTCGCTTCTCCCCTTGGGCTCCACCCTTCCCTCGCTTCCCTAGAGGTGCGTGTTGCGGGTGGTTCTTTCCGGGTGTCCCTTCCCTTTGCCTGCCGGTGCCCATTCCATGCGGTCTGCGCGTTCCGCGGGCTCGGTCCGGTTGCCCTTCGGGTCCGGGCCGGGTGTCCGTTGCGTGTGTGTGCGCTCGTGGTCTCGCGGCGTACGCGCCTCTTCCCCCCCCCTGGGTCGGTGTGGCGCGCGCACTACGCGCCTTTCTGGTGCAGGGCGCCCGTCAGGCCGTTCCAGGTGTTTTGTGCCCGTCCGCGTTTCCTGCCCCGGTCCCATGCTCCGCTGATTCAGCTCTGGGGGCGGTGGCCCGGTCCCTTCGTCCCCTTGCCTGGCTTGGAGTCGCTCCCCCCTGCGAGCAGGCCTGCTCTTGCGAGCTGGGTTTGCGCCCTTTTGGGGGCGGCACGAGGGCGCCTGGGGGGTTGCGCCTCTTACGTGGGTGTGGTGCGTCCGGAGGTGGGCGCTCTCCTACTGACGCGTTCCTGTCGGGGGGCCTGGCCACGGGACGCTGCGGCAGACACGCACAAGCAAGCAGGCAGCAAAGCACTGCGCTCACAGGGGCATCCTCATGCTCATGTCATGTGACAAAGCGTTTCAGGATCCTTGCCACTCTGAGACAAGGGAACAGAAGTATGAACAGCAACACATCAGAATATGTACACATGGGGTTAAGACTGGACTGAGGTAAGCGCATCACAAGACAATAGACACTCAGTCCCAACTCATATCCCAAACCCAGGCCCGACCCTCTCAGTGGCTGGCAGGGGCGGGGGCTCGAACACAACCCATGCCCTGCTCAGTCCGCGCCCTGAAACCCTGCCTATGGGGGAGGGTGTCCCGCCCAGCCACAGGCGAGATCCTAGGAACCAAGTGGCTCCAAGGCTAACCAACAGTAGCTCCCCATGCTCCCTGAATGGCCGGTCCCAACCCCCCCTCTGAGATGGGGCCCCGCCATTATCCACTAGGAGTTGTTAGCTGAAAATGGGCTGTCTCAGCCCAAACTGATATTAGCTCGAAAAACTCCAAAATTGACCCCTCGTTCGGACCTGCCAGAGGTAAAGACGAGGCAACTGACCCTATGCCTTTCAAGTAGGAACTCCTAGGACCCTCCACCCAACCGGGTTCTCTCTGAGGCCCCGGCATCAGGGCGCCAAGGATTAGGCACGTGGGGTCATGATGCCAAAAGCACCAAAATTGGAGTCATTCCCACAGGCAGCGCGCCCAACCGGGGCACGCCCCATGGTCCACAGGACAGGTGGCTGGACCTGGGACCTATATCCAGGTGCACAACGTGGAGTTAAGTCAGAGCTTCCCAGAGGCAAAAAGATATTGGTCCGCCAACTGACCACACGGGGTGGTGAAATTGGGGTCCAAAACAGGGGTCATTTTGGCTGCTCAAAATGAGCCAAAATTGAAGGTATCCCCAATGGTATATCTCCACGCCGGGTTAGAGATCCGATCCAGTGTTCCACATGTGATTCACTAGGAGGAGGATAACGGGGACTCCCATGTCTTTGGCTCCTAAAGATCTCCATGCCACTCGGCGTGGTGACGGTCCAAACCTGGTCCGCAATTGCCTAAATGGCAAAATCGGCCGTCTCCGGCGACCGTCCAGGGTAGGAAACCTTGGCGATCTTGTCCCGCCAAGCCTTGTTTCACGACCCTTGATATCCCCTTTGGTCCCATGCCCTGGGCTATGACCTGCTGTCACACTGGCTGCTTACTGTTCATCGAGGGAATGAACACGCGGTTTGGGGCAGACAGCAGCATGCGGTGCAAAGGGGGGGGATCATGGATCGCACCAAAATTTGAATAACTCCGGATGAGCCGGAGGAGCAAATACGAAAGTCAATGGCGTTCAGCCCTTGGACATACGCTACAATGATCGCATTCTTCCCCTGGCTAGATCCCGTGCCCAATGAAAATATGCCGATTCCAATATGGCATACAATGGCAAAAATAGCTAAATTTGGACGAAACGGCCCGCACCCATGATTCCATATCTCCATGGCTACGGCGAGGAGTCATCCAGCCAAAGATGCTATGGATGCATGGGACGTAGGTCCCAATTTATGCCACTTGCCAACCCTCATAGTTGCCTTTAGCTATTTTCCTTCTTGGGGGGAAAATGACACACAAATGGGGCAGAATGGCAACATACCCCAAATTGGGTGAATTCCAACTCTCCCTTCAAGAGGAGAGGCCACATGGGGAAACACGCCATTCGATGCCGGTTTATGTGCCCTCCCGAATCGCTCTCTGAATTGCCCTTACTCTTGGTCAAGTGGCGCACGCAAACTCGGGCCGAACATTAAGAGGGAGACGGGGTTTGTTGCCATTCTGGGCAAAACGGCCAAAATTCACCCAAAAGTGGTCACCCGAAAAATCGTATCTCCGTATCACAATAGAAATGAGCCTCGGGCTTTTGCATGGATGCAAACAGAAGCTTTGTCTCCCTTTTGCAACAAGGGTTGGGGTTCACAGCATAATAGAAACATTTTTAACACCTGAATCCTTGAAGCACACTATAAATGGGAAAAGGTGCATATATGGGCGATGTTGGGAAGCAAATATCTATCGGTCCTTGAAGAGCAAAAATATGAGTAAACATTTTTGCAGTAGACCCATAGTAAGTGCTCTCAAATATGTCCACTATGGTTGGATTGTCTCCGCCCACTCTTGTCATTAGTGTTTGCATATGAGCGCGTGTGCAAAGAGGCAGTATGGCACGCGTGCTCACAAGGCGACGTTATACAAAATAGAAGACAAGGTTGCAAAAATCAACCAAGCCATCCACGATGTCCTTCGTGGTCTGTACTTTACATATTGCATTTGTTCAGGGCTCAACTCCCCAAAGGCTTTGAGTACGAACCTCGGGGGGTTGGCCATTTTGGCCTAACTTTCGACCAAAATTTGCCCTCCTTCAAAAAATGAGTTGTGGTACGCATTGAATTGCGTGGAGCCATCGTCCAGTTGGCTCAAAAAACGAAACTGGCCTAGGGCTTTTGACCTTGTGTGCATTGTGTTCGGCGCTTTACGTGCATGCTCACAAGCACACGGAGTTAGCGTTTGCGCACGCAAATAACTTGGGTTTACAACACCCATACGCTGCCTAAAACATCCCTATTGCCCGCCTCCCTATACAAG
Organism: Eutreptiella sp. 'Long Island Sound 2002'; assembly: GCA_964036045.1. Taxonomy (NCBI): domain Eukaryota; phylum Euglenozoa; class Euglenophyceae; order Eutreptiales; family Eutreptiaceae; genus Eutreptiella; species Eutreptiella sp. 'Long Island Sound 2002'. Next base: position 65,133,282 of record OZ038383.1, on the reverse strand, counting down.
GTGATATGCCCACGTAAAAGGGGCATGGAGAAAGGACATAGGGGGGGAATGTAGGGTTCCGTCGGAACTCATGGTCCTTGAGAACCATGAGTTCGAGCGATCGACGGAAAAGCTTGCGCGCTGATTGTTCCTCAGACGCAACGGCAACAAATTCTGGTGAACACACCCGATGAAAGTACAAGAAAACCCTCTAGATCCAGCCCTTAAGTTCCTTTAGAACCTCAAAGGTACTCAAGAAAAGTCCATCACAAAACTCGCCACAGAGAAGCGACAAAAGCGCGCGAACAGGCGTCAACAGGCAGCGATTTCAGGACGATTAGAAATCACGGTAGAAATCGGGTATTTCACCGATTTCTAACCGCAAATCGACCAAGACAGTAAAATTATGGTAATTCTACATCGATTTAATGGTTAGGGATCGGACTCCAGATCTAGCGGATTAGAGAACAGGGATATGCCGCTGACAGCCAGTGTCAACGCCTTCCGCACGGGTGTGACGGCTCACAGGCCTCTGGGCCATGAACCATAGGTTCTGGGTACCGCTTCACCTCCCTCCTTAGAGCAAACCCTGGGGGGGGCTCGATAACACCCAAGCATGGCAGCAGGTACCCAGGACCATCCCCTGAAGTGGGGGGGGGGTGTCACACTTCCCATTTCAGGCTGATTTGCGGGTTAGGATGTCCTTCAGAATCCAATAGTAAGACAGGTACGGTGCTGTAGTTGTAGATAACCGCAAGTCTAGTATCAAGTATCAAGTCCCGGGTCCTGGCGGCGATTGTTCGTCATCCAAAGGACCCGTTAACCCATACCAGGCGCACCGGGTGCCGGCTGCGACGGTCACCACCACAGTGGTGGTGGCATGCACGGCTAGCATAGGCGTCACACGACGACCGAGGTGGTCCCACGGGTCGAAAGCGACCACAAAGATCCATCAGGCTACCCCAGACTTCCCAAGGCCGCAGGCTGGGGGAGAGTCCCCACGGGTCCTCCCTTGGGCGCACCATGTCCATATCCACGACGCGAGTCCAGAGTCGTAAAGCCGCACGAGCTCCTCCATAAGGGATCGGGCATCAAGGCCGTCTTTTCCCTCGCCCCATTACCACGAAGGCCATGCATGGGGGATTCCCAATGCAGTCTGGGCGGAGGCGTCGACTCCTCAAACCACCAGTTTCCCAGGCAGACTGACCGGGGTCAGGACACCGGAGGTCGCCACCCGACTGCAAGTGCGTCTGCGAGTCGGTAGGCTCAAACTGGGACTGACAGTGGCGGACCGCTGGGAGTGCAGTCAGGCAGCTGGGCTTCCCGCCTGGTGCCATCAGGATCTCAGCACATCACAGCCACTAGGGCACACGGTATCATGGGCACCCAAACAGGACAATCTGTACTTAGGTACTGGTGCAGGCTGGACCTTATGTAGGAGCATGTACACGGCGACTCAGGGCGCCTTCGTATTCCCATTCGTGTCCCCTCGGGGGAAAAACTGTCTATTCTTCAGTGATGGGTCATCAACACTCAACATGCAAATGCACATATCCTGGAGGGCGGAAAAGTGAGCAAAAATCAGGTCAATGGGCGTGTAAACACGCTCCGGACGGAGCGCCAAACCACGCCCCGGTAAGGATAAGGCATATGTAGGAGGAAGAAAAAAAACCCGCGGGCGGATCCTACTGAGCCTCAACATGTAACAATTGGAAAGCCAGCAGCAGGACTTTTCACACGGGCTTTTTCCCGGGTTTTCACCCTGTGAAATGATGGCCACCGTGAACTGATCAGCCCCAACACCAAGATCCAGGATGTCGCCGTCGCGAGTCGCCAGCCTTACCAACAGCGACATATTGCAAGCCCTGCTCTTAAATGCTACGCACCTCACCAGCCTACTGCTGCACGAAGCCCAGCAAAATGAAGCTACATTATCTACACGCACGTTCGCATCTTTTACCGCGCATTCCCCTTCAGGCCTTTCTGCACTACACTAATGGCGCCTGTCGAGATTTGTGTTCACCGTCCCCTTGGCCTGCTTACGAGACGTGGACCGACGCCAATCAGAGCACTGCAAGTTACTACCCAGACGATCCTTTGGTAGAGCAGCCCTGTTCAACGTCCCCCTGGACTGCTTACGGGCCGCGAACCGACGCCACTCACAACACCGCCAGTTACCACCAAGACAATCCCTTAGTTGAGCAGCAATGTCCGTGTGCAGACAGCTCCGCCGAGCCGTACCAGACTCACGCGTACTACGATGCCTACTCGCCCGCCCCCGTGCCTGGAGGTTGTAGTCCCTTGTCACCATACTATCCAGAGAACGCTGCCGCGTACGAAGTTCTGGGTATGTTCTCCAACACAACGGGACAACCTGTGGCGAATGTCAGTCAACCTAATGTCAATTTTGCCCACTCCCCTTACTGTCTGCCTATCGGTGAAGCCTACGGTCCTCAACATCCTGAGCCTGAGCTCCGCCAACCGTCGCCTACCTGAAGTGCGGCACCTGGCATACCAATAGTCACGCGCTTAGCAGACCAGTTTGCCACCCTGCACAGCTGTGCACCGCCCCCGGGCTCGTATATGCTGCAGGGGATCACAACCTGCCCTCCTCTGATAGTGGAAAGTTCACCATGACCGCCCGAGTCGCCGGCCCCTCGAAGCCGCAGTAGCCGCGCCTCTCCACGATCTTCTCGTGCATCTAGCACAGATGGCCCGACATGTATCTCGCCCTTCTCTACCACCAACCCGTTCCAAGCGCTTGCTGACCTCGCAGCACCCAACCTAGATGACCGCCAATAGTTCCCGGCCGAGACTTCCCAGACATTCAACTCTGCTCCTCCGGGTTACACCCTTGTACGCAAGCCGCTTCGCACAGAGGCAGCCGCTCCAAAGCAATTGCCGAAGAAGGGCAACGCTGCGCCACGCCCGCGAAGAGCTCGACGAGTGGACACGAGAAAACACCCACGTGGCCACTGCAAAATCAGAGGGACGCCCTTTTGTAGTTCACTTGCGGCAGGCGAACCGCGAATTGTCCAACCACAACCAGTCGGCCCTCCTACCTACCCGTGGCGCCCTCTTCTGGCCGATGACCTCCCAGAACAGCCACCTAGCGATCAGTCTGTCTCTGCAAGCGACCTACCTAGTCCGCGAAGTTCATCTGACTCCAGCCCCGCCTTGGAGGACACTTCTACGCCCGACATCCCACGTGGAAAGTTCTGGGGCTACGATAGTACATCAGAGCCGGACGCCCCATTTCATGTACTGTCTGGGCCGTATAGTACTGCGCTGTCGGCCTCAACGGTAACACAAGACCTGGATTGGCTACATCCGGACCCTCTCAACGCCGAGATTGAGTCAACACCGCGGGGCGTGTGTTCGTACCCACGGTGCGGATGTAATGCTGCTTGGCGCCGACTCATTGGCCTTTCACGTGTTGACATCCAGTGCCCCCACTGGCACGCCCGGCAGGCCTCACGGGTCAGCTAATTAATTCCGCTCCCATCTTCTCTTTTTTCGGCAGCCGCTAGTGCTGGATGTATCAGTTCCTTGATCTTTTTTTTGCAGAATTATTGATCTGTTCATGCTGATACTCCTGTCTCTGCTCTGCTTGCGTCTGCCAGTGGGCTCTGCTTGCATCCGCCAGTGGTCTTTTCCCCCAGGGGTGAAAGCAGGGCTTTTGCAAAACGCAATGCGGAGGCATGGCAGTAGTAGCCCTTTGGTGCAGGGACTCTGTGCCTACAGCTTGTCCAATTCACTTATCTACCTTCGACCACCACTTCATCTACTCCTTCTGTACTTCGGGACCGCACTCCTTCGACTCTTCACATACACATACACTTAACACACTACACCATACACACACACAAGCAAACCACACTCCATGCACCACACAAACTTCGTACACACGCACTGCCCTGACTTGGGGCAACTGGTACCATACCCGCAACCCTTTCATGTCATCCTCTTTCTTCCCTTTTGTACTCTACATCCCGTATAGGTAGAAACGACATTTCTTCCTCCACTTCCACGAACCATCCTATGGGGAACGTCAGCCCCAGAACAAGTTGATGCGGTTAAGAACATTAAAAAAAGGCATATGTAGTAGGGGCTGACAGAGAAAAACGCCTGGCTTCAGGCCATATATGGTCTGCAGACACACATAGACTGGTCTGGATCCCGCAAGTGCCATGGGGCCAGACCACACACCCGAAAATCGCAATGCCGATGACAGCGGCATCGGTTGCGCAACGTCGTATGGGCCTTAAGGCCTCAATCTGGGATAATGAAGGGGGGCCATCCGCCCTGGTTTCCAGCGAATTCAGCAGGGGGGGTATGGCGGTCCAAGCATGCCCGCGCCCGTCAGGGAAATGTCGGCAGGAAAATGCTTACGGACAATGTTTGCTGCGCTCCTTCAAACTGCAATGATATGCTTTGCAATGTCATGGAGCGTGGATTCTGAAATCACACTGGAAAGTCCAGCGATGCTCACAGGGGAGAGCCCAGGGCGGTGATCAGGCGCCTCTGGCTGCAATTGCCGGGGTGAGTGCTGCCAAGTCCGAGACATGGAGCTGGGTCTTGTGCTTGCGGATGTAGTCCATGAAGGGGGTGTTAATCCGCGGCACGAACGAGGAGACGGGTTCCCAGGTATCGTGAGACGGCCCATAGCCTCGCCAACGAACCTTGAACTCCAGGCCTCCGGGTGCCGAGGCGTTCGGACGCTGGGCCAGGATCTTCTCGACAGTGTAGTCGTCCTGCTCAGCGTAGTCGTACTCCGAATCAGCGTCATGTGCGGTGTAGTCCAGGGACACATGTTTGCCACGGAGGTCGGGTTCCCGCACACGGAGTTCAGGCTTGTGGCGCTCCCAGAACTGTCCGTGACCCACCTTGACGCGGTAGGTGTACGCCCTCACCCTGCGAACCACCTCTCCGGGTCTGAACCAGGTTTTGGGGCGGTGGGTGCCCATGGGGCGGTGTCTGATTACCCACACGGGGTCTACCACCCTGAACCTTTGCGCCGTTGAGCTCGGGGCGGACTTCTGACGCTCGGCATGCTCCTTCTCGAGCTGCTGGCGGATGTTCCGCGCCGTTGCCTCCTGCCGCGCAAAGAATTCCTTGGCGTCCATGGCCATACCACCAGCCGACAAGGGAAGTCCCCTACCCAGGGGGTCCCTGCCGAACAAAATCTGGTGAGGGGACAAACCACCCGGAGTGGGGGTGTCGTGATGGGTCTTCACAGCAGGCCACATGTCCTCAAACCAGTTCCGACGTACGTTGGTGATGTGAATCTTGCGTAGCTTCTCAAACAGCTGTCTTCCAGCCACTTCAGCCCGGCCGTTGGACTGGCTGAGGTAGGCAACGCTCTTGGCATGACGTATCCCCATGAGGAAACACATGGCCTTGAACAAGCCGCCAGTGGACTGGGGTCCTCGGTCACTGCAAATGGTGCGGGGGATGTCAAAGACGGTCAGCCAATGACGGATCATCATGACTGACACTTCCTTGGCAAGCAACTCCCTTTTGCGTGCCAGAACGGCCACCACGTAGCCGCTTTGGCGGTCCACACAAAGGACCACACAGTCAAAGGTCTCCTTGACAATGTGGACTTCGGGCATGGAGAAGACGTCCATGGCCACGCTCTCCATGGGCTGGTCCGGTACCGGAGTCCACTGGGCTTCCCCCTTGACGTTCCGGTTATCGGCATTGCAGGCCTGACAGACCGAGCAACCCTTCCTGACCTTCTTGATGGCATTGTAGTGACCGATCTGGTCGATATCGAACCGGCGCTGCATATCCAGGGCTTGCTTCCTGAGCCCTGGGTGCATCATGTGGTGGTGCCAAGCCTCGCATAGCTCGAGCACTCGGGACTCTGGGACCAGCAGTTTACCATTCCGGTGGAGCTTGCCGTCCTTCTCAGTCAGCCCCTTTTGGCCACTTCTGCCCGTCATCAGGGTCGGTCACAGCCCTATACTCGGCCTCAAAGGACTCGGACTTAGCGTAGTCGTCGGTCCAGTCGTCCTGGAGGCACAATTTAGGGAACAGGTGCTTGTCGGACTCGGCTCCCTCAGGGGCGAGTACTCTGACCACTCTGCCCATTCTCCTTCCAAGGGGGGCATCCGCAGCCATGACAGCGAAGCACTTAACACCCTCCTCCTCCATCAGGCGCTCCATTTCTCTGATCCTCTTGGCCTCAGCGGTCTCAGCCTCATCGCCATGGACGGAGACATCCATCATGCCCTTGCTGGCGGGATAGGCCCGCCTACTGAGACAGTCCGCCATGGTGTTGTCCTTGCCTGGAACATACACAACCGTGAGGTCGAACTTGGCCAAGGTCTCATGCCATCTTGCTCGTCGGGAGGCCGGACCTGACGGGGTGGCCACGTGCTCTTTGTGCCAGGACTGCAGACTCTGATGGTCGGTGCAAACAGTGACGGGATGGAGGGCTATGTACCCAGCCCATTTCCTGAGAGCCATGACGATGGCATACGCCTCCTTTTCTCGGGGCGTCCACGTCCGTCTCTGGCCTTCCGCCAGGACTCGGCTCCAGAAGGCCACTGGCACGTGCCTCCCATCGTCAAGCACTTGCTCCAACGCAGCGCCAACTGTGTAGTCGGAAGCGTCGGTGCGCAGGACGAACCCTCGGTCAGGATCCATGAGGTGCAGACCCACTGCGCATAGGAGCGCCTGCTTCATCCCCTCAAAGGCACGGTCGAACTCGTCATTCCAGACCAGAGCCTTCCTGGACCCCTTTTTGGTCTCCTCTCTGTTGCCCCTGAGCTTGGTCGTCATGGGGGCTGCATGCTCGGCATACATCTTGATATACGCCGAGTAGTAGTTGCAGAACCCCAGGTATGCATGTAGCTCAGAGACCGTCCTTGGCCTTTCCGAGTGTTCAATCACAGCCACCTTGCAAGGTATGGGCTTCCGTTGCCCGTTCCCAACTGCGTGGCCAGCGAAGACCACTTCACTTACCACAATGGTGGCCTTGTCACTGCTGCTCGTGAGTTTGTGCCAAACCAGAAGGTCCAGCACTCTGGTGACGTCCCTCTCATGTGCCTCCAGGAGCTCATCATAGCTCATACTGGGGTCCCCAGACGCGATGATCACGTCGTCCGCAAAGGGGTCCGCACAGTCACGCACCGGCTCAAGCAGGTTCCCCATGGGCGTTACCAAAGGCCGCATTGCCGTTGGTAACGCCCATGGGCATCACCTTCCACTGGAGGGGTCCCAGTGGGGTGCTCAATGCTGTGCAGGCACGAGACTCCTCGGCGAGAGGCATCTGATGATAACCATGTTTCAGGTCAGTCACCGTGAAGATCCTCCGATTTTGTTGCTTTTGCAGCATGTCCTCAATGAGGGGCAGCGTATAGCTGTCATGCTGCGTTTGGGCCTTTAGGCCGCGGTGGTCGACCACGAGCCGCCAGTCTCCGGCCATCTTCTTGGGGACCATGAAGCACGGGGAGGCCCATTCGGAGCGGCACGGCTCAAGCCAGCCCCTCTCGATGAATTCACGGAGGATCTTCGTCATGGCCTCCTTCCTTTCGCCCCTCAGGGCGAACTCCCGGTGTCGGTACACACGGGGGTCCGGCTTCAGCCGTATCTTGGCCTCACCATACGGTCCACGCACCGTTGGGGGAAACACAGGCTTTCCGCTGAAGAAGATATCACCATACTTCTGCTTCAGCCTGGCCCTCAATGCCTGGATCTTGGGGCACTCATTGGACTCCGCCTTGGCCTTTCCCGGCACCGGAACCACTGAGCTTACCTGCGGTGTACCACCGCATGGTTTCGGCTCAGGTGCTCTCCCCAGGTGGCCCAAAGGGCCATCTCCCGTCTTGCCTCGGAACAAGTCACTGTAGGTGGGTGGGTTCCCGCGGATTGGCTTGTCCTGGCTGGACATGTGGTCCAGTACCCTTCTTACGAAGGTATTCCCATCATAGGAACCGGTGACGATGGAGTTCACTTCCCACCAGGCTTTGTCGTGGCCCTTGCCCTCACGCTGGCTTCCCCAGTCGTGAAAGGGCTGATCCATATACCCCTGAACCAGGTCCAGCTCCTCTTCAGTGAGGAGGTCCTCCGATTCTCGGATGTCAACAGTAGAAACCGCAAAGCATTGCCGCCAGGGCTCCGCTATGATGCGGTTGACACACACAAAGTCCGTGGTGTCCGCCTGCTCAAGGCCCCCATCCACATAGTGGAATTCCGTTAGCCATCTCTTGGGTGGCATGGGCTGTCCCTTAGCGTCCTGATAAACACTCTCTCCAGCCGGTAGGGCGACCTTGTTTAAGGTCATATTGGTCAGTGAGACCACCCAATTTCGGGTGCTTTCCCCCTCGGTGCATCCCATAGGAACAACCAGCACTGCCTTGGAGCGGTCCTTGTGAATCTTCGCTACCGCCATTGGAATCCCCAATCGAGGGCAATGGAACCACATCAAACCCTGATGCGGACCCCAGTGTCTCTTCCACGCGGAGTCCTGGGCCCTCCAGTACTTCTCACAAACCCAAAGATGGGCGGAGGTTCCTGAAGAGAGCGCATCCAGGGCCAGATCCGAAGCTCCCAGTTCCGCAACCACTCGGCTCGCCACTTCCGGCATTACGCCGTACTCCTGGTTTGCTGGCCCAGCTGGCTCAGTCCTGAGCGCGGCTACTTTGAGCTGATTGCGTTCCGGCTGGATCCATTGGCACTCCACATGGTGCTCAGGTGACGAAAGCCACGAGAGCTGGTCCTCCTGGTACAGGGTAATGGAGGCCTGGGCCGGGAGAACGCCGGAGTCCGTCTCCATCATGAAGTCGTACCCAACGATCATGTCCCAGTCCATCTGGGCCTCGTAGAAGCGACCTTGCAAGAGGATTTCCTTGCCGAGGTCCCGGCGGCTCAGCTCACGGTGGTTCACGAACTGCAGCCCAATGACCGCTCCTCTCGTGCCTCCCATCATGTACTGGCCGTTCGCCACCTTCAGCCTGACAGGCCTCCGACTGTCGGTCAAGCACTCTGGCGGAAGTAGACCAGCCTCCACCAGGCTGACCTGAGCTCCCGTGTCGACCAACACGTCGAAGACCTTCTCCACTTCCCCCCATAGGGCACGGACCTTAAGGTGCAACTGCCGCTCACGCCGTACACGGCGCACGGCGTGCAAGCTCAGGATCTCTGGCCGTTCCAGAAACTCAATAAAAGACTGGTGCACGTCGTGGACCATGGGCTCAGGCTGCCCATCTGCAGCATCCAGCTGCGGTCCGGGTGATCCTCCGATACTCTCGGAAAGATCTTGAAGCACATCAAACACGTTCTTGGTCGCAAAGGATGGACGGGTGCAAGGGTTCGTGCCTTCACTTGCCCCCAAGCTGCCACTGTGACTGTCTTTCGTCTTGGGTGCCGGACCGGGCCTTCCACCCCCGGCAATCCCTTTGTGCTCATTGTCTCCCGAATGGGATGGTGTGGCGCTTCCCGCAACCCCATCCTGCGACCGCCCTAGCTGGGGCCCTTGGCTGCAGGGGCTGCGCTAAGAGGCGTCGCTTGTGGTAGTAGGGGTACTCTCCTCCGCATCAACCTCGTTGACACTCTTCTTCTTTCCCCCTTTCTTACCCTTCTTGTCCTTGTCCTTGTTCTTGTCGTCTGACCTGGGGACCCAGGACCTCTTGATCTCCTGGATCTCCTTCGCTAACTCGGTCCCCACCGACATCAGCTTGGAGAGCTCGTCCTTGGTGACCTCCACCTTGGTCTCCCGGATACCCGCGGGTGCACGCTTTTTCGACCCGTGCACCTTCTTGTGAGCCTCCCTGTTGGCCTTGTGGACAGGACATGTCCGGTGGTCATTAGTGAATGCCTTGTTCCACCCCTAACACACGAAACAGCCCTGGGGGTGAGCTCGTATGAACTCTCCAAAGGACAGTGGAGGGTCGCCAACGCGGCGGGGCTCCTTCTTCTCCTCCTTCTTCCAACCCTTCTGCAGGGGCTTCCAGCTTCCCCGGCTGCTCCCCGTGTTCAGGTTGTTGGCCACAAAAGCACAAACGGCCGTCTCGGCGGGCTCATCGTCGTCGTCGTCGTCGTCGAGAGTCTCATCGCCATCGGCTCCAGCTGGGTCCATGGTAGCGTCCCCGCCAGACCCCTCGCCAACGTAGTTGACGTTACAGTCACCGGGCCTCAACCCGCGGGTGTGGTGGAGGTTCTGGTACTCTTTGAGTACTTCCTCTCCGACCCACTCCAGGACCTCGTCGCAGCTCATCCGCGCCGGGATGGCCTGCAGACGGACGGTCTGGCCGCCCACATCACACTCATCAAGGCGCCACATCGCGGTCTTCTCGCGATTGCCCGTGACGGTGATGAGGAGGGCGTTCCGCAGGGAGTGCCGTTTGACATCCCGGGTCATGTTCTTCCTTGTCCAAGCCACAACGTTTGTGTGATACTCCTTGGCGAGCATCATCTTGACCGTGTGGTTGGACTTGGCTCTCTTGGCTTCCTCCTTGGTGACTCTCTTGATCCATGCTTCCGGCAGCATGGAGAGCACGCGGTCCTGCTCGTCACCTTCATTCCAGTCCTCCACGTTGCAGCGGAAGAGGGTGTATTGCCCCCGGAAGTCCCGCCAATCTCGTAGGCGGATCTCCCGACCATCATGCTGAAGCTTGATGGCCTTCCACCGCTTGGCAGCCACCTGCGGAGCGTCCATCAGCTCCTGCTTGTTGAGCCACTTCTTGGCTTCCTTGAGGGTCTTGATTTTCCCCTCCTTGGTCGCCACGAAGTATAGCTCTTGGAGCACCTACGGCAGGCGCCACCTGAACCGTTTGAAGACATATTTCTCCGCCCCTGCGGGATCCATGTCTTCAGTGACGGTCATCCCCCAATCGTCCAGCTTCTCCAAGAAGCGGTCGAAATTGAGGGGGCTGCCATCGTACGTCGGATGGGGTTGATGTCCTTCAGATCTTCCCACACGGCGGCATCCGAGGCCTTAGAGACCATGAACGCCGGCCGCGAGGTCGACCGAGGTTCCCATCGGCGTCCCCCACGGACTCCCAAGGCCGCCACTTCCATCTCCTCCGCGGTATCCACGTGGCTACGCCGCGGTTCCTCCATGTACGCCGAACCTAGATGTTCACGCCGTACTCCCTCCATGTACACCTCCTCATCACGGCGCCGGCAGCTGCGTTCAGCGGCCTCCCGTCGTACACCACGCGGTGGGGTAATGCCGAACTCCTCCAAGTCTTCCTCGCCTCCGCCGACATCCAACTCCACGTCCCCTCCGGGGACCTAATCTCTGAGTCCATCGTATCGCCCCCCAGCCATTGGGATTGGCTCTGGGACTGGTGCGGGGCGTCGGGGGCGTACCGGTGTCCGCAGTGGAGCACGGCCGTTGTGGTACTCCGCACTAAGCCACTCGTCACGCCACTCTTCACTGCCACTGCCGGGCGGCACACGCTCGTTACGGCGGCCCGCGCTGTGATGAGCTGGGGCGCCGAGAGAGGGGCACTGGTGCTGGGGCGACTCCTGGGGGCTTCGCCGGGGGTGTGGGCTCTGCCCGGACCTGGTCCAGGTACCCAGCTGTCGTCTGACGAGCCGGACCCCAGGGGTGGGAGGTCGCTGCCGACGCTCCCACGGCCTTCCAGCCTGTCCAAACTCTGCTGCAGGCCTTTGATGATCTTGTTCAGCAGCCTGGTCTCGCCCCTGGCGATGTTCAGCTCCCTCTGGGCGGCGGTGGGGACCTTGGCGATCTTGACCATCTCCGTCTTGGCGATGTCTAGCTCCTTCTGTGCGCCCACGGCAACCCTGGCGATGCGGATCATCTCGCTTTTGCCCATGTCTACCTCGCGCTCGAGGGCCTGGACCCTCCTGCGGAGGTAGACGATCCACCGCCAGGTGGCCTCCGGGTCACCCTCTCCCGGTGGGCCGTCAGGGTCTCCAGGGGGTCCTCCAGGAGGGCCTCTGCCGGGCCCACCCGGTCCAGGGGGTCCTCCCCCGCCAGGGGGTCCGCCCCCGGGGGGTCCACCTGGTGGACGTCCTCCAGGCGGTCCTGGCGGGCCTCCGCCAGGGGGTCCCGGTGGGTCTCCGCTGGGTCGCTTCGGTGGGTCCGAGGATGGGGGCTTCTCCGTGTAGCCGAAGTCCATGTCATCATCCTCGTCCATGTCGCCCCAGCTGGCCGTCTTGGTCTCGCAAGCTGTGGACTGCGAGCTCTGGTAGGGAGGAGGGAGATCCTCACCCTCACCCTCCGGCTCCATGGGGACATCTCCGCCTCCTCCTCCAGCCATTCCTTGGCGATGTCGGTGGTCTCGTCCGTCCCTGTCGCTGGCGGTGAAGAATTGGTCGAGGTCGTGGGGATATCCATCCGCAGGCCTCCGTGCCCTCTCGGGAGTCTTCCACTTACCCTTCCTCCGCCGGTGGGTAATGGGGCCAATGTCCCCACTGCTGCCGGTGTCGACCTCCTCCGGGTCCAGCTGCATCTTGGAGGAGGCGTCTCCTTCGAAGAGCTTTCGAAGGGTCTCCACTCTGGATCCTTCTGGGGGCGTCTCGCGCTGAAGCTTGGCCTCCGCCTCCTCCATTGCAGCAGCCGTGGCTGCGGCAGCTCGCCTTTCGGCCTCTTCTCAGGCACAGGCAGCCTCGGCCTCCCGAGCCCGCTGCAGCCGAGCCTTCTCAGCTTCTAGCGCTGCCAGCTCCGCCTCTGTCTTGGCCCTCTCCTCAGCGACCTTCCGTCGCGCGGCCTCGACGGCGTCCTTCCTGGCGGCGTCCGCCTGGGCCTTGGCCGTTGTTTCGGCGTGGGCCCTTTCCTCCGCCTCCTTCCTTTCCCTCTTCTGGGCAAGCGCCTCTTTCAAGGCTTTCACCTCGGCCTCCCTACGGAAAATGGCCTCCTGCGCCAGGCGGGCTTCCTGGGCGGCCGCCGCTTCCTGCGCAGCTGCCGCCACCTCACTCCTGACCCGGGCAGCTGCTGCTTCCTGTGCGGCTCCAGCCGTGACTCCGGCCGCAATGGCCGCCACGACCGAGGCATGGAAGGCCATGCACCTGCCCCACTCTGCAGCTTCTTGCTGGGCAATGCCGACGGCGCCCTCCACGGCAGCGTTCTGCTGCGTGGCCTGTTGCCGGGCAACCCGAAGGTTGCAGGGCACCCAGCAGGCACGCTCGCAGGCGCGGGCCACGTCCCCCTTTGTCGGGAACGACGCTGCTGCTGAAGCTGGCCTCGTCGGCCGGCATCCTCCCACGGTGGGCCGACTCAGTGTGGCTGCTGGGGCCTGACTCCCTCAGGTGCAGCTGACGGAGCTTTGCCTTGGCCTTCTTGGCGACTTCAAGGAAGTCGCCAAGGGTGTTGTCGCCGGGGTGGCGATTACCACTGGCCCGTTGGGGGCCCGGGGCTCGGGTTCCCCCCTTGGTGTCGTTCTCCGCGGCTTGGGCGGCTTTGGCGGCCAGGGATTCCTTGTACTCCCGCCATTTCTTGTCCCGCTTCTTGTCCCCGGCGGATCACTTCTCCTTCCCACGGGGGGCGCTGCTGTGGCTGCCCTGCAGCGTACGCTTGTCCCCCGGTTCTCGGAACTTCTTTTCGATCATGTCCCATATAGGGAACGTTGATCGTAGCGCCCGACGGATACTCGTTGGGGTTCCCGTCCTCATCAATCCCGTCAGGGCGCAGCCCTTCGCCGGGCCCGTCCGGGCGGGTCCAAACCCTCCAGCGCTTGTGGCGGAAGTGGTAGGCGTATCTTTCCACCCGCAGCAAGTGTTCCACTGCCTGCAGGCGGTCGGCGCCCATATCCCCGCGGAGCTCGAAGCTTCCGGGCATGCCGCCTTCGCACTGGGGGTTGCTGTGGCGGCAGTGTTGACCCCAGACCCACCCACGCAGTAGGTACACAGCATATGGGTGGGGTTGCGGCCATGTCTTACCCGCTCCTTGCCAGTTCACCATTGGCGCTCGTTCCCCTCGATGGACTAGTCCTAGGGGTGGCTGTTGAAGCGGTTGTTGCGGTCCACTCTATCTACAGGGCTGGGACCCAGACGCCCGATGGTGGTTGTGGAGGTTGGTGATGCAGCTGGGGGTGTGGCCGGTACTGGTCGGCCAAAGGAACTCGCTGACGTTGGAGTTCCGGTCGCTACACCTCCTTCACGGACTCAGCGCTGTTGCTAACGCTCGGGGCAATGCTCCGGGCGGCGCTGCGAAGCCCGTGGTGCTCGGGGTTCAGGCGGCCCCGAGTGGCACGCGAGGGATGGGTAACCCCGCGGCCGTGAAACGTTTTGGACGTGTTCCCGTTGGGGGGGCCTGGCCACGGGACGCTGCGGCGGACACGCACAAGCAAGCAGGCAGACAAAGCACTGCGCTCACAGGGGCATCCTCATGCTGATGTCGTGTGACAAAGCGTTTCAGGATCCTTGCCACTCTGAAACAAGGGAACAGAAGTATGTACAGCAACACATCAGAATATGTACACATGGGGTTAAGACTGGACTGAGGTAAGGGCATCACAAGACAATAGACACTCAGTCCCAACTCATATCCCAATCCCAGACCCGACCCTCCCAGTGGCTGGCAGGGGCGGGGGCTCGAACACAACCCGTGCCCTGCTAGTAAGAAAAAGTCACTGCCATGTCTTTCTTGGAGGGCTTGATCCAGGCCAAGCCCCCCTTAAAACCCTTTTGTTGATCCTAAGACTAACTTAAGTATTTTTATCTCTCTTTTGAAGCCCAAAGTACACTTTCCAAAGTAACTAGGGTTGTGACCCTAGACCCCCATGAAGTTCACCCCTACCACTCAACTGAGCGGAGGTACCTTCCTTCATGGGGGATATACCGAAAAAAAATAGGCATTTCATGCTTTAGGCCTTGGAGGTTAAGCCTAGTGGTCTCCCACCCCAAGACCCCTATACTCAATTGTTCCTACCACTTATTGTGGTCCTACGTTGTAACTGTTTGTGAATTCAGTTGCTTGGCGAAGTCATTTTCTGTGTGGTCCTGACATCTATGCCCCACATTCCTAACCAGCACCATTTCACCAAAACGAGTGCACATGAAGTGCCTAATGCTATCTTGGAGGCAAGAGTCAGACCAATTTTCATATAAAATTATTTGTATTATCCCTTTGTGATTGAATCTTTGTGTATAAACCTGCATTGTCTATCTGCAGCCCTTCTGTGTTACACTGGATTCCAAAACCAATCATCGATTCGATCCACATCCTGTTCTTGCTCTACTTGCTGCTTTGGTTTGGGTTTTCAACTGCAAAACCTGCAGGATTTCATCAAAATATCTAGGGCATAAATCAAAGACATCTTTCTGGTAGCAGAGACAGTCCCTTGTGACCTTTTGAACCGACCCTGAGAAGAAGTGCAACACACAAAGCTCAACAAGAAGTTCATCATGTCCACGCCAAGCGTCAGGACCTGGCCCATCAGAACTGTCCAAGTGCAAATGGGCAGCATGGCCCACCCTACGAGTGAACCACCTTACCCAGCTCCACAACATCTCAGTGGCGCATCTGGGTCCCAAATAGATCCAGAATGCAGAAGGGCGGAAGAAAAAAAAGGCCTTACCACCGAGGCCTTAGCGGCCCACGGTGGAGACAGCCTCAGTCATCTCCACAGACGTGTAGCAGCCTCAGTATCCCGATCCAACTGTCCGGCTTCATCCTCAACAGCGATTGAAGGACCTGAGGAGTATGAGGAACTGAGGAAGAAAATGGATGAATACATCCTCCATGAGAAGTACTACAAATCCATTCGTGGAGAAGATGGAGAGGAGCCATTGGCAGTACATGGATCCAGACCACGTACAGACCCAGGGTCCTACACACACTCTGGCCCTCCGTCCGACCGAGCCGAGACAGCATCCCTGCCAAGACGACCGAGACCCGAGTATCCAAGAGCATGTTGTCCAGCCCCAAGGGCTCCCAAAGTGGGCCTGACTCGAGCTGAAGAACAACATCATCCAAGGCCAACCTACGGTGCCCTGGATCATACGGCCGAACTTCTGGCCAAACTTCTGTCTGGATCAGAAGATCCAGATGTGACGGCCCTATTGGAGGCCATTAAGGCTAAACTGGGTATTGCAGAACCCTTACCCAAGCCAGAGTTGTCCTCCCTCTCTCCCGGACTGAGTACCCTGGCCGAAGATCTTAAGAGATCAAGGGTCTCAAGGCTGTTGCCTAAGGTCACCTGCCCCAGCTCCTTTCACCCCCGTGCCAGGACAGTGCCCATGGCTGAACTACAGGACGTGCCTGTCACAGAGATTGAGAAAAGAGGGCTGTCAGCCCTGGCACCTCTTGCCAGCGTGTCGCCTTCAGGCCTAACTCTGGGGGGTGGGAAGATTGGCAGACATATTGCCCAGGCAAACATCCAGCTGGAACTGCCGGAGTTCGACCTCAAAAAACTGCCCGAATGGGCAGAAGAAATTGCTGAGTTCCTTTTGCTGACTGGCCAATCCCATGTAGATGTGGTCACCAAATGCTCCCTTTTGAAACGCTCATGCAAAAAGAAACTTTTGCAAAAACAGGTGAAACAGATTGTGAAAACCTGTTCCACCTGGGCAGAGATACTCCTGAGGTTGGAGAAAACACTCCCAGTCTATGAGACTGACCTTAGTGTGCGCACACAGATAGAGGAGCTACCTATGCTCCCTGAGTTTCCATCCGCTGCGCGAATTTCTGAATATGTGTGCGACTTGGAGTACCTGTTTTCGAGGATGAACGTGGGCTCCTACGGAGCCACTGAGCCCCACCTGTGGCTCATGAGTAAGATCCCCCAACGTACGTGGGATGATTGCCGCTCTACCTCTGAGAGGAGGAGTCGGACCCACTCGTACGACGAACTGGTGGACCTCTTGATTGAGCTGGCTCTTGAGAGGGAGAATGACTCCCACATGGAGGAATTCCTCAAGAAGCATTTGGGTCGAGGTGGTACCCCTACCCCCGAACGTGGCGAAGGAAAAGGGCCTCAAAATCCCACTAACGCCAACCAGGGAGGTGGTAAGGGGAGGGGTAACCTACGTGCCATTAATGAGGTTGAACCTGATGCAGGTACACCCCCTCTGTTCTACTGCAAACCTGTCAATGACAAGGGGGGGGCCTGTCATGCTTCTGACTGCGATCTCCGCAGTGGCTGTATGCTGCAGATGAAACGTATCCAGCATACCAAAGATGGGAAACCTGTGACCCATCAGGACCATTTCAGGTGTACCATCACCTGTGGGTATTGTGGCAAGCGTCGTCACTACGAGGACGAATGTCACATCAAGAAACGCGAGAGTGATAAACTCAAGCGTCAGGAGGCCGAACGCCAGAAGACCCAAACACCCACCAGAAATCCCCCGAATGGGGATAAAGGTGGTAAAGGAGGTGGCAAGGGGGGTGGCACAAATGGACCCCCTAACCCCCAGAGGCGCTCATCAGTGCCCGTTGCTACATACACCCCTGCTGCTACACCCGCTCCTGCCGCAGGTGACCCCAAGAAGCGCCCCCAAGGGGATAACGCTACCCCTGAGGGGAGAAATTCCAAGAAGAGGCGCTTGGCCTGGATGGCCAGGTCCCTCATTGCTGCAGGGGTGGATGTCAAGTTCCCTGATGAAGAGTAGGGGGGCGGCTCCGAAGAGGAGGACTTGGTTTTCTGGATCCTCGTGAAAATCGGGGATCAGGTTTTTCGAGCGGTGCTTGACACCGGTGCAACACTTTCCATAGTGGCCCGGCGCCTGCTAAAGACTTTCAAGAAAACTAAGACCGTGGCCATAAGAGTAGGGGATGGGCGTACCATCCATTCCTTGGGGGGGGTCGATGTGACTATATGTCTGGGCGACGAAACCGTGACGCAACACTGCAGAGTGTTGGACACCGACGCCTTTGACATCGTCATTGGCACCGACTTCCTACGAAGAAACTCCCAGGTAAAAATGCTGTCTCTCCAGCGCCCCTATTCTTTGCACTGCGACTTTGGCAGTGGGCTATTCTCCGTACCTTTAGAGCTGTCAGGACAAAAAGAGTCTGGGCTGCGCTACGCATCCAAGACTAACTATCGTACTGAAAACTACCAATTGGCCCGTCACGTTCTTGAAAATGGACTGGCGGCCCTTCAGGTAAACCTGGATGAGATCCAGGTGGAATTGTTTGCCAGCCAACAACAGCACATCATGCAGTTGTACTGCTCGAAACAACTGAACAATGCTTTCCGTTTCTTCTGGAAAGCAATGGGCCTAGCGTATGCTAACCCTCCCTTCTCCCTGCTCGCGAAGGTTCTAACCAAAATCGCTTATGAGGGAGGAAGGGTTGTCATGTGCACCCCTGATTGGGGCTGCTCTGGTGAACATGCTTACTGGCGCCGTATGCTAGATTGAATGACCGTGGGAAGAGTGCAACTCCCTGACGGCCCCATCTATGTGCCTGAGGACTCAGACACAGCTATGCAGGCCCCTGAGTGGGCCAGTTTCCTGTCCATCGTTGATGGATCTCTCAATCCTGTACCCCTGTGTGACCTGGATCAGGTGCTACTGAAAGAGGTCATGGCCGAATATCGTGGCCTGACCCTTTTTGATCTCAGAAATCGATCTCCTGAGCACCTATCTGCCACAGTTACAGGGTGTGAGTCTCCTGATGACTATCTGGAACCTGCAGCTGTTAAAGTAGGTGCTGACGACCAACTGTCTGAGATCGCCAGCACTATCCCTTCTGTTGATCCCAGCTGCGTTGACCTAAAACACAGTGCCTTCCTGCCCAGCTGTTGCTAGAGGAGGTAGATCTAGAGTCAACCTCTGAACCCACTTCCCCTGTTGGGAAGCCAGTGCTACACATGCAGCCTATGCACACAGGTGAACCCGTGGCCCGGAGTGCTGATGCTCTGGCGCGGCCTGCTGCTAATAACATGCCATCGTCTGAGCATGACACTCAAGAACTCCGGCGGCTGTTGTACCTGAAGGCCGAAGGTATTGAGCGCCAAGAGCGGCTGCAATACCTCAGACAGACCTGGAAATCCTCCATCTGGTCTGAGGAGGACAATGAGTCCTATACGCTGCCTGATCCTGAGATACCACTAGTGTATTCTCTGCACTATGGGCAGCAATGTCCCCCTGAGTGGGACGATGGTTCTGTGCCTGCCGAAACTGCTGATCGGCAGAAAAAGAGAGAACATGGAAAGAGCAACCTCCATGCTGAGGGGGATTTCCTTCAGAAACTCGAGAGTCTTAACCTTGACCCCCGCCTGTAGAATCTGCTTATAACCTATGAGGAGGTGTTCGGCGCCTTGCCACCTCCCCTCTCTTGTAAAAAACTGGTCCAGATGGACCTCAAACTGAAACCTGAATTTGAAAAGACGCGAGTGAGGCGTCGTCCCTATCCCGCTCCACAGGAACAGGTTGAAGAAATCGAGCACCAGATCCAGGAATGCATTGATGCTGGCCTCGTTGAAGAGTATAAGCAGGGGGACTACCCTCATCACTGCAGTCCCTGTTTCCTTGTTGCCAAACCAGGGTCGACTGCCCTACGTCTGGTTGTAGACTATGGTGAGGTCAACAAGAAAACCCAGAACCACTCAGGGAGTATTTGTAACATGGAAAACATCCTGGAGCGTATTGCCAAATGCAGGTACAAGACCAAAATGGACAAACGCTCTGGTTTCTGGCAGGTGGACCTAGCCGCCACAGCTCAGGAGCTGTTGGCTTTTATAACCCCTAAAGGTCGTGTCTTCAAGTGGAAGGTTATGCCTTTCGGGGTGGCTAATGCCCCAGCGCTCTTCCAGGAGCTTATGAACAAAATTTTGTACATACTGGGGCGCAGGCCTTTAGTACAGGAGTTGATCTCTCGGGGTGCAGAAATGGAGGCTCAGATCGACGACGTGAGTTCGG
Organism: Eutreptiella sp. 'Long Island Sound 2002'; assembly: GCA_964036045.1. Classification (NCBI taxonomy): domain Eukaryota; phylum Euglenozoa; class Euglenophyceae; order Eutreptiales; family Eutreptiaceae; genus Eutreptiella; species Eutreptiella sp. 'Long Island Sound 2002'. The sequence continues at coordinate 65,113,515 of OZ038383.1, read as the reverse complement.
GTACTAATACCAAAGAGGACCATGTCCTCCCCCTCCGTGAATTTTTCATTGTCTGTCAAGAAAACCATCTCCGAATCAAACTCGAAAAATGTGAGTTTATGAAAGAGGAGATGGAGTATTTGGGTTTCGACGTGGGGTATGGCTGGTGGAAACCAGCCGCGTCTAAGATGCAGCCCCTACAGGACATGCAGATTCGCAATGACCCTAAGAAGGGTCTACATGATGTGAGGAGTTTTGTGGGCGCCTGTAATTTCTATCGGCGTCACATCCACAATTTTACTTACTCCTCTGCACCCCTCACTGACCTAATCAAGAAAACTACTCCCTGGAGGTGGACCGCCAGAGAGGAAGAGTGTTTCCAGGAGTTGAAGAAGAAGATTGCCTCCTCCAGCTGCCGGGGAGTACCCCACCCTGAGGGCGAGATAGTCCTGATCACTGATGCCAGTGATGTAGGGTGGGGTGGTACGATCTACCAATGGCAGGAGCTTAACCCCGCTGAACTAACGCACTGCCATTCTCGTACTAGTGGACTGAACCGTGATGGTTCGTTGAAACATGACTATCCTACCAGTGAGTGGCGACTGGTGCCACTGGGACACTGGAATTGGAAATGGAACCAAGCGCGTTCCAACTACAGCACCTATGACCAGGAACTCCTGGCCGGTATATTGGTGCTTTCGTCACAATCCCGACTCCTGCGATCTAACCCTATTGTCTGGCTGTGTGACCAGGAGCCTGTGAAGTCTTTTCAGAAGGGCCCACCACCAGAGAAAGCTAAGCTCAAGCGGTGGTGGACTTACCTGAGCCAGTTCAGGCTGACAGTGCATCATATCGCAGGGATAAAGAATGAACTGTCTGACTATATATCGCGATACAACTTCGATGCGCTTATTGGTGAGAGCTCTGAGGCACTCGCCAGAGAGCCTTTCCAGCGTATGGATGTCCAGCTTGACCTGTCCATGCGCACTGCTGGAATCCTGGAGGGTTGGAGTCTAACCGACTATCAGTCAGAGTATGAAGAAATTCTCCAAACCCTCAGCACTGGTCTCGAACCCCGTGTCATTGGAGGGCACCAGTGGTATAAAAACAATCAGTACCTCTTCTACGAGGACCGAATTGTAGTGCCTGAGGCACGACTGGATGGGTGCCTACAATGGTCCCATCTCAGTTCTGGTCACACTGGCGCTAATGGCTCAGTGGACCTCTTCCGTGAGTGTTTCTACTCTAGTCTAACCCCGACTGAACTGGGGTCGCATATGCAGACCATTGTGGATGCCTGTGGCTGTCATGCCAGCAAGCAGAGCGACAGTTGGGATAGGGGCCTGATCTCCAGCTTACCCATACCCTATTGTGCTAACTCTCTTCTCTACGTGGATTTCATCCACGGCCTACCACGCTTCGCCGGCTATGATAGCTGCCTCGTGGTCACCTGTGGTCTATCTCGCTTCACCCGTGTGTTCCCTTGCAATAAGAAAATCACAGGTGAGCAGACTGTGAAAATGTTGGTCGAACAATGGTTCGAACCCTATGGAGCACCTATACAGGTGCACTCTGACGAGGATGTACGCATCCGCAGTGACACTGGGTGGTACAAACGAGTTCTAAATGCCCTCAACGTGGAGGTAACCACAGGTGTGCCCTATACCCACACGTCTAACCCTCTCTGTGAGAGACAGAACCGTGTGGTGGAGCAAAACTTAAGAATCCTGATGAAACAGGAGCGTACCAAGGACTGGGTACGCCTGGTGCCCTGGGCAGTGCTGACCATGAACTTACAGCGGAGCTCTTCGACGGGTTACACCCCCCACGAACTGTTCCATGGAGGGCGACCTGCTTGGTTCTTCAAAACGCCCTTTCCTGAGGACTTCAAGAGCCCTGTGGGAGATTGGCTGGAACACAAGCAGTCTCTGGCTAACAATCCTGGGACTAACCTGAGACACATTCGTGACCGTGAACTGAGCCGACGGAACCGCCTACGGCGACCTGCCAGCTTCAAGGTTGGTGACCTTGTTTTGGTACACCATTCACGCCTACCCTCCTGGCCATGTAACTGCCTACAGGACCCTTACTTTGGACCCTATCGTATCATCAGGATAGATGGATCCAGGATCCATGTCAGGTGCAGTCCACGTCTAGGTGGTGAACTGCTGTGTGCACCTGAGCAGTTGAGGCACTATCACTCCCCTGACGACTTGTCCTGGGATGAGTGGCGCCTCAGCGACAGTGAGGTTGAGCGTATAGACCTAGAGAACGCTGCCATTGCAGAGGAGGCAGACGAACTCGAAGAGATGACTGCCGATGAGATGGCAGTCGATGGTTACTACGTCTTTGCAGGTATGGCTCGCCACGAGTATAAACAGGGCTGGAAATTCCTAACCCTGTGGGATGGCTATGGGTTATCTGAGGCGACCTGGGAACCTATGTCAGCCTTCATACAACCAGACGGGAGTATCAACCCTATCTTCCGCACCCACCTCGTTGAGAACAACGAGGGGGAGCTCCTAACCCGTGCTGAGACTATGTCCCAGCGCAAGAAGCGAAACTAATTTCCCTGTGTCAGTCTACTGACAGGTGCTGAGCACTGCACTGACCCTGTCTGTGCCCTGCAGACCCATGCCGTGTTGACCATGTGTTGCATGGGGACTGCCCTAATGTAATGACCTAGGGGAGCCAACAAAGAACGTTGGCTTACTACACCAGGGGGGAATGACAAGCAAGGTGTTATGAGGCAAGGTGTGCCTTCCCTCGTTCGGGACAAGGGAGCCCACAGTTAGGACCCCTGACTGGTCCAGACCCATGGGGTTCTACCCTTCCTTACAGGGTTTACCATAGCCCTATGTGTGCTACGTATGTCTGTGTGTGTCTCACTTCTCTCCCGGGCGTAGCTCCAGGAGACTGGGCTTCGCTGACGTCGGACCGAAGGTCCTAATCAGGTACTATTACCACTCCTATGGCGCCCAATTTCTTTTTTTTCCTTGGGGGAAGACGGCAAAAGCCCTACCTACTAGAGGGGAGGGGTGGTCAAGTGTGCTAAGGGCATACAAAACGCCCATTTTTGCTAAGGGCCAAAAGCTAACGCACTCCCCTGCCCACGAGGAAAAGCACGCGGGACAGGAGACACCACTACACTACACTCACTAACGCCAGCACCGGCCTTCGAAGGCAGGGTGAGCACTCATCACTTGCACTCAGCTCCTGCCAGGCCTGCTGATGTCTCGGGTCCTAATGACCCTCCTGTGAAGAAGACAAGAGAACACAGCGCTGCTGAGCAACTGTGGCCTAACAGGGACGTCACAACACGTTTCCCTGCTAGGGCTTGGAGGGAAGGGGAGCTCTTGTTGCGTGCACAGCGCGGATGTTGATGAAGTCGAACTGCCCACGCCACTCCTGGCTGAGGCGCAGTCAATGGATTGTGTGATCAGCGCCCCTGTTTAGCTGGGGCAGAAAAATGGGTAGCCGCCAGAGGCAGCTGCTGCGTGCACCAATCACCCTGACCTCTCCCACCTGTACAACAGAGGCAAATGAAGGGGTGTTTGCGGCAGAGGAACCAAGCCACACTCCACGTATTATACGCTTCTCAGTGTGACCTATAATACAATGTCCGCAAACACGCCCTGTCAAGCAAGCAAGCGTTAAGAGACTCCTCAGGTTCTCTTAAAGAACGTACCGAGGAGCCCCTGGGTAACCTAAACAAGGTTCACCTTGCGCATTTCGCGTGGCCTACCCTTTAATGCATCATGTGCACGCAGGGAAGGGAGGCTGAACCATAACCACATTGACTCAACCAGGAGGTGAGCTCCTCCTGGGCTAACCTACCTTACTCACCATGCATCGTGTGAATGCCGAAGTGAAGCAAACGCAAAGCAACCCTATTGCGAGTTCTAAACAAGCCTAAGCGTTTTAAGCAACCCTACTTTAACGCTACGGCTACACACGAGCAAACACTTTCCTTTCCTTACCTGTGAAGAGAAATCAAGGATGAATTGGGGTACAAGGAAAGCGTCACAGCGTGTGAATGCCTCGATTAGGCACATGCATCGCAAGCACAGCGCAGATTCTAACCCTACGTGCGCGCTGCGCGCTCCATTTGCATCGCATACCTTTCATTCCTGTTTGACCTGTGCAGAGCACGAGAGAGGAACACCCGAACCCCCAACGAACACAGCGTTGACAACCCTAACGTTTTGACGAAGCAACCAACACGAACGCAATGCGTGCGTGTGAGATGACACTGACATACCTGAGAGGTCGGTTGTTGACCTGCTCTGTGGTGTGGGTTGAATTTGAATACTTTTCTCTGAAGTTTATAAAAGTTTTGATGCGACTGTGCAAAAATTTATTCTAGAACTTTAAAAACTACGGCTCATACCTTCTTTTTCAAAAGCCGTTTACGCTTGCGCAAGCTTGTTTTTGACGTCCGCTTCCTTTGCTCTTGTCTGCCACTTTGAGTTATGTGTAAAAAACACGATTTCCCGCGTGGTTTCGTCGATTTTTAACGATTTCACTTGCTAAATCGCAACCCCTTCCGCTAAACCGCAGGAATCACTCCCTGTAGATTACATTTTCTATTTTTTCCAGCTCCTGGAGATTTGTGTCCTCCATTGGGAGTATTGCTCCGCCCTGGCCCTTGGTCAGGACGTTTACTAAATTGCTGTTCATGCAGCGATAGCCGTCCGCATTAGAGTGTTCGACTGTGCCCTAGTAGGCAAGCACATGTACTCTAGGGAGGTAGTCCTGGGTTCAAATCCCGCTACCCCCAAAACCTTTTCCAAAAGCTTTCGTCGCACGCCGGCGACTTTTCAGGAATGCCCCATCGAAGGGACATCATTCACGGTACATTACACTGTTTTTCAAGGGTGCCTACAGTGTGATAGGCTTCTATGAACTGATGAGGATGTTTTTGGTAAGTTTAATGCATTTTCTGAGGTAATTTTGGGAATATTTGAGCCTTTTTCCTTGGTCCTACTAGCTTAGCTAACTAGTACTCCAGGGGGGAGTAAGGAAAAGACACTGCCATGTCTTTCTTGGAGGGCTTGATCCAGGCCAAGCCCCCCTTAAAACCCTTTTGTTGATGCTAAGACTAACTTAAGTATTTTCATCTCTCTTTTGAAGCCCAAAGTACACTTTCTCAAAGTAACTAGGGTTGTGACCCTAGCCCCCCATGAAGTTCACCCCTACCACTCAACTGAGCGGAGGTACCTTCCTTCATGGAGGATATACCGAAATAAAATAGGTATTTCATGCTTTAGGCCTTGGAGGTTAAGCCTAGTGGTCTCCCACCCAGAGACCCCTATACTCAATTGTTCCTACAACTTATTGTGGTCCAACTTTGTAACTGTTTGTGAATTCAGTTTGCTTGGCCAAGTCATTTTCTGTGTGGTCCTGACATCTATGCCCCACATTCCTAACCAGCACCATTTCACCCAAACGAGTGCACATGAAGTGCCTAATGCTATCTTGGAGGCAAGAGTCAGACCAATTTTCATATAAAATCTTTTGTATTATCCATTTGTGATTGAATCTTTGTGTATAAACCTGCATTGTCTATCTGCGGCCCTTCTGTGTTACACTGGATTCCAAAACCAATCACTGCTTCGATCCACATCCTGTTCTTGCTCTACTTGCTGCTTTGGTTTGGGTTTTCAACTACAAAACTTGCAGGATTTCATCAAAATATCTAGGGCATAAATCAAGGACATCTTCCGGACCCTGAAACCCTGCCAATGGGGGGGGGGGGGTTTCCCGCCCAGCCACAGGCATGTTCCCAGGAACCAAGGAGCTCCAAGGCCAACCAACAGTCGCTCCCCATGCTCTCTCAATGGCACGTCCCAACTCCTCTCTGAGCCAGAGAGAAGGCCCCGCCATTATCCCCTAGGAGTTGTTAGCTGAAAATGGGCTGTTTCAGCCAAAACTGATATTAGCTCGAAAAACTCCAAAATTGATCCCTCATCCGGACCCTTCACCCAACCGGGTTCCCTCTGAGGCGCCGGCATCAGGGCGCCGCGGATTCGCCACGTGGGGTCATGATGCCAAAATCACCTAAATTGGAGTCATTCCCACGGGCGGCCCGCCCAACCAGGGCAAGCCCCATGGCTCACAGGACAGGAGGCGAGACCTAGGACCTCTATCTAGGTGCACTACTTGAAAGGCATAGAGATATGGGACCGCCAACTGACCACACGGGGGGGTGAAATTTGGGTCCAAAACAGGGGTCATTTTGGCTGCCCAAAATGAGCCAAAATCGAAGGTATCCTAAATGGTATATCTCCACGCCGGCTTGGAGATCTGATCCACTGTTCCACATGCAATTCACTCGGAGACCAACGGAGACTCCATGCCACTCGGCGTGGTGACGGTCCAAACTGGGTCCACAACTGCCAAAATGGCGAAATTGGCCGTCTCGGGCGACCGTCCAGGGTAGGAAACCTTGGCGATCTTGTCACGCCAAGCCTTGTTTCACGACCCTTGATATCCCCTTTCGTTCCATGCCCTGGGCTATGACCTGCTGTCACACTGGCTGCTTACTGTTCATAGAGGGGATGAACACGCGGATGGGGCAGAAAGCAGCATGCGGTGCAAAGGGGGGGGATCATGGATCGCACCAAAAGTTGAACAACTCCGGATGAGCCAGAGAAACAAATACGAAACTCAATGGCGTTCAACCCTTGATTATATGCTACAATAATCACCTTTCTTCCGGGCTAGATCTCGTGCCCCATGGAGATGTGGTGATTCCAATATGGCATACAATGGCAAAAATGGCTAAATTTGGCCGAAATGGCCCGCACTCATGATTCCATATCTCCATGGCTACGGCGAGGATCTATCCAACCAAAGATGCTATGGATGCATGGGACTTAGGTCCCAATATATGCCACTTGCCAACACTCATAGTCGCCTTTAGCCATTTTCCCTCTTGGAGGGAAAATGACACACAAATGGGGCAGAATGGCAACCTACCCCTAATTGGGTGAGTCCCAACTCTCCCTTCAAGAGGAGAGGCCACATGGGGAAACACCCCATTCGATGCGGGTTTATGTGCCCTCCCGAATCGCCCTTACCCTTGGTCAAGTGGCGCACGCAACCTCGGCCGAACATTAAGGGGGAGACGGGGTTTGTGGCCATTCTGGGCAAAACGGCCAAAATTCACCCAAAAGTGGTCAATCGAAAAATCGTATCTCCGTATCACATAAGAAATGAGCCTCGGGTATTTGCATGGATGCAAACCAAAGCTTTGCTTCCCTTTTGCAACAAGGGTTGGGGTTCACAGCATAATAGAAACATTTTTGACACCTCAATCCTTGGAGCACACTATATATGGGAAAAAGTGCATATATTGGCGATGTTGGGAAGCAAATATCTATGGGTCCTTGAAGAGCACAAATATGAGTAAACATTTTTGCAGTAGGCCCATAGTAAGTGCTCTCAATTATGTCCACTATGGTTGGATTGTCTCCGCCCACTTTTGTCATTAGTGTTTGCATATGAGCGTGTGTGCAAAGAGGCAGTATGGCACGCGTGCTCACAAGGCGACGTTATACAAAATAGAAGACAAGGTTGCAAAAATCAACCAAGCCATCCAGGATGCCCCTCGTGGTCTCTACTTTACATATTGTCTTGATTCAAGGCTCAACTCCTCATACGCTTTGAGTACCAGCCTCCAGGGATTGGCCAATTTGGCCTAATTTTCGACCAAAATTTGCCCTTCTTCAAAAAATGAGTTTTGGTACGCATTGAATTGCGTGGAGCCATCGTTGAGTTGGCTCAAAAAAAGAAAATGGCCTAGGGCTTTTGGCCTTGTGTGCATTGTGTTCGGCGCTTTACGTGCATGCTCACAAGCACACGGAGTTAGTGTTTGCGCACGCAAATAACTTGGGTTTACAACACCCATACGCTGCCTAAAATATCCCTATTGCCCGCCTCCCTATACAACGTGATATGCCCAGGTGAAAGGGGCATGGATGAAAGACACAGGGGGGGAATGTAGGGTTCCGTCCGAACTCATGGTCCTTGAGAACCATGGGTTCGTGCGATCGACGGAGAAGCTTGCGCGCTGAATTTCTCTCAGACGCAACGGCGAAAAATTCTGGTGAACACACCAGATGAAAGTACAAGAGAAACCCTCTAGATTCAGCCCTTAAGTTCCTTTAGAACCTCAAAGGTACTCGAGAAAAATCCATCACAAAAATCGCCACGGAGAAGCAACAAAAGCGCGCGAACAGGCGACAACAGGCGGCGATTTAACGACAATTAAAAATCGCGGTAGAAATCGGGGATTTCACCGATTTCTAAGCGACAATCGACCAAGACAGTAAAATTATGGTAATTCTACATCGATTTAATGGTTAGGGATCGGACTCCAGATCTCGCGGATTAGAGAACAGGAATATCCCGCTGACAGCCGGTGTCATTGGCTTCCGCACGGGTGTGACGGCTCACAGGCCTCTGGGCCATGGGCCATAGGTTCTGGGTACCGCTTCACTACGCCCAACCGCCCGTCCTGGGGGTGTGCGGCCGGGGCCCGCTACCCAGTTGCTGTGGGTGCGGGGGAAGTGGGCGTGGGGACCCGTCACCCACCCCACAGCGCGCGCTCTTGCGAGCTGGTTTTGCGCGCTGTGGGGGGGGCACGAGGGCGCCCCGGGGGGGGGGTCTCTTGCCTGGGTGTGGGGCGTCCGGAGCTGGGGGCTCTTCCTCACCGGACCGCCCGTCCTCGGGGTGTGTGGCCGGGGCCCGCTAACCACTGGCTGTGGGTGCGGGGGGTGTGGGCGTGGGGACCCGTCACCCACCCCACAGAGCGCACTCTTGCGACCTGGCTTTGCGCGCTGTGGGGGCGGCACGAGGGGGCCCGGGGGGGGGGCGCCTCTTGCCTGGGTGTGGGGCGTCCAAGGTTGGGCGCTCTGCCACGCCCGACCGCCCGTCCTTGGCGCGAGCGTCTGGGGCCCGCTAACCACTGGCTGTGGTCGCGGGGGGTGTGGGCGTGGGGACCCGTCCCCAACCCCACAGCGCACGCTCTTGCGAGCTGGCTTTGCGCGCTGTGGGGGCGGCAGGAGGGCGCCCCAGGGGGGTGCCTCTTCCCTGGGTGTGTGGTGTCCGGGGTCGGGCGCTCTCGCACGCCCGACCACCCGTCCTTGGGGCGTGCATCCGGGACCCACTGGCTGTTGGTGCGGGGGATGCGGGTGTGGGAGCCCGTCACCAATCCCACAGCGCGCAATCTTGCGAGCTGGCTTTGCGCGGTTTTCGGGCGGCACGAGGGCGCCCGGGGGGGGGGGGGGCGTCTTGCCTGGGTGTGGGGCGTCCGGGATGGGGCGCTCTTCGGCGCCCAACTGCCCGTCCTTGAGGCCCGCGGCCGGGGCCTGCTACCCACGGGGTGTGCATGCGGGGGGTTTGGGCGTGGGGACCAGTCACCAACCCCCCAGCGCGCGCTCTTGTGAGCTGGCTTCACGCGCTGTGGGGGCGGCACGAGGGCGTCCGGGGGGGGGGGGGGGCACCTCTTGCCTGGATGTGGGGTGTCCGAGGTTGGGCGCTCTCCCACGCCCGACCGCCCGTCCTTGGGGTGTGCTGCCGGGGCCCGCTACCCACTGGCTGTGGGTGGGGGGGGTGTGGGCGTGGGGACCCGTCACCCACCCGACAGCGCGCACTCTTGCGAACTGGTTTTGCGCGCTTCTGGGGGCGGCACGAGGGCACCCGGGGGTGGGGCGCCTCTTGCTTGGGTGTCGGGCGTCCGGGGCTGGGCGCTCTTCCTCACCCGACCGCCCGTCCTTGGGGTGTGCGGCCGGGGCCCGCGACCCACTGGCTGTGGGTGCGGGGGGTGTGGGCCTGGGGACCTGTCACCAACCCCACAGCACGCGCTCTTGCGAGCTGGCTTTGCGCGCTGTGGGGGCGGCACGAGGGCGTCTGGGGGGGCGGGCGCCTATTGCCTGGGTGTGGGGCGTCCGGGATGGGGCGCTCTCCCACGCCCGACCGCCCGTTTTTGGGGCGTGCGGCCGGGGCCCGCTAACCACTGGCTGTGGCTGTAGGGGGGGTGGGCGTGGGGACCCGTCCCCAACCCCACAGCACGCGGCCTTGCAAGCTGGCTTCGCGCACTGCGGGGGCGGCAGGAGGGCGCCTTGGGGGGGTGCCTCTTCCCTGGGTGTGCGGCGTCCGGGGTTGGGCGCTCTCCCACGCCTGACCGCCCGTTCTTGGGGCGTGCATCCGGGACCCAGTGGCTGTGGGTGCGGGGGGTGTGGGTGCCGGGACCCGTCAACAACCCCACAGCGCGCGATCTTGTGAGCTGGCTTTGCGCACTTCTGGAGCGGCACGAGGGCGTCCGGGGGGGGGAGGGGGCCTCTTGCCTGGGTGTGGGGCGTTCGGGGTGGGGCGCTCTTCCACGCCCGACCGCCCGTACTTGGGGCCCGCGGCCGGGGCCCGCTACCCACAGGCTGTGGGTGCGGGGGGTGTGGGCGTGGGGACCCGTCACCAACCCCACAGCACGCGCTCTTGCAAGCTGGCTTTGCGCGCTGTGGGGGCGGCACGAGGGCGCCCGGGGGGGGGAGCCTCTTGCCTGGGTGTGGGGCGTCCGGGGTTCGGCGCTCTCCTACGCCCAACCGCTCGTCCTTGGGGCGTGCGGCCAGGGCCCGCTATCCACTGGCTGTGGGTGCGGGGGCTGTGGGCGTGGGGACCCGTCAGCAACCCCACAGCACGCGCTCTTGCGAGCTGGTTTTGCGCGCTCTGGGGGCGGCACGAGGGCGCCAGGGGGGGGGCTCCTCTTGCCTAGATGTGGGGCGTCGGGGGTGGGGCGCTCTCCCAAGCCCGACCGCCCGTCCTGGGGGTGTGCGGCCGGGGCTCGCTACCCACTGGCTGTGGGTGCGGGGGGTGTGGGCGTGGGGACCCGTCACCCACCCCACAGCGCGCACTCTTGCGAGCTGGTTTTGCGCGCTGTGGGGGCGGCACGAGGGCACCCAGGGATGGGGCGCCTCTTGCTTGGGTGTGGGGCGTCCAGGGCTGGGCACTCTTCCTGACCCGACCGCCCGTCCTTGGGGTGTGCGGCCGGGGCCCGCTACCCACTGGCTGTGGGTGCGGGAGGTGTGGGCGTGGGGACCCGTCACCAACCCCACGGCCTATGATTTTAGCAGCTGTTTTTTCCCACAATTTAAAAAGTCGACAAAAAGGGGTTTTTCGCGGGAAATGACCTATGTTTTTCATTTCTACGGCCCTAAAATAGGGGGGGTGGGTTCTCCTACCCAACTTTCGTCCAAAAATATCAAAAACCCTGAAATTTGGCCTATTTTGGGGTATTTTTGCCTGCTCTGGGCTGGTCCTGCAGAACAGTGCTGCACACCAGTGTACCTGCCTATAGAGGATTTTCGACAGAAATTCCAATTTTCTTTGGATTCTCTGGCCCCAAAATAGGGATGGGGGGGTTCCTCCCACCCGAGCTTTCTCCCAAACCATCCAAAACCCTGGAATTTGGCCTATTTTGGAGTATTTTTGTCTGCTCTGGGGTGCTGCAGCAGAACAGTGCTGCACACAAGTGTACCTGTATAGTATAATATAGGCACGAAAAAACCATCAAAATAGGTTTTGTACCCAAAAAGATCAAAACCTTTTGTTTTAATTATACACCCCCCAAATAGCAGGGGGGGGGGGTTCCTCCGACCCCATTGTTCCCCGAAAATAACAACCTAAGCCCCAAACATGTGTGTGTACGGTGATAGGCACGCAAAAGCCTACCTATGAACCATATGGAAATGGACAACAAACGGTGCAAAATAGGGCCAAAAACACCTCAAATGTTCATCGCTCATCCCATTCTTATGCACATACTATCATATTTTATGTAGTTCTTTGGCGTATTTCGCTTTTTTGCAACGCGCACCCTCCAATCGGGAGGGGGGGTGGTTCAACTGCTTGTTTCAGGCTAAAAAAAACAAACATGGCTATTTTTCGCCGATTTTGTTGAAAAATGGCAGATTTACGGGCATAAGAATGCTGTAAATTGTGTTTGGGCAATCGGTGTGCCCACACAGCATGCTTTTTTGCATTCAGCACCCTCAAAATGGGGGGGGGCTCTGCAAATGCCTGTCTGAGGCCAAAATACTCAATTTTTGACCAAAAAACGGCCATTTTGGCAGTTTTTCCATGAAAAATAGCCAATTTTGGTGCATACAGATGCTGTGGATTGTGCTTTCGTAGTCCGTGCGTGCATACAACTTGCTCTTTTGCATCCAGCACCCTCGAAATAGGGGGGGGGGGATCCTTCAACTGCTTGTACGAAGCCAAAAAAAATTAATATGTGACCAGAAAAGGGCCATTTGTGGCCGTTTTTTTCGTGAAAAACGGCACATTTTGGTGCGCACGGATGCTGTAAATTGTGTTTGCGTGATCTGTGTGTCCCTACAATCTGCTTTTTCGCATCCAGCACCCTCAAAAAAGGGGGGCAGTCTTCAACCGCTTGTCTGAGGCCAAAAAAATCATTTTTTGACCAAAAAATGGCCATTTTTGGCCGTTTTTTTCCATGAGAGATGGCAAATTGTGGTGCATACGGATGCTACAAAATGTGTTTTCGTGTTCTTTGCTTGACCACAACTTGCTTTTTTGCATCCAGCACCCTCAAAAAAGGGGGGGGGTCCTTCAACTGCTTGTACAAAGCCAAAAAATCAATATTTGACAAAAAAACGGCCATTTTTGGCCGGTTTTCATGAAAAATGGCATATTTTGGTGCGTACGGATGCTGTAAAGTGTGTTTGCGTAATCTGTGTGTCCCTACAATCTGTTTTTTTGCATCCAGCACCCTCAAAATAGGGGGGCAGTCTTCAACCACTTGTCTGAGGCCAAAAAAAATCATTTTTTGACCAAGAAATGGCCATTTTTAGCCATTTTTTCCATGAGAAAAGGCAAATTGTGGTGCATACGGATGCTACAAAATGTGTTTTCGTGATCTTTGTTTGACCACAACTTGCTTTTTTGCATCCAGCACCCTCAAAATAGGGGGGGGTCCTTCAACTGCTTGTACAAAGCCAAAAAATCAATATTTGACCAAAAAACGGCCATTTTTGGCCGGTTTTCATGAAAAATGGCATATTTTGGTGCGTACGGATGCTGTAAATTGTGTTTGCGTGATCTGTGTGTCCCTACAATCTGCTTTTTCGCATCCAGCGCCCTCAAAATAGGGGAGAGCCCAAAAATCCCAACTTTTGATCAAAAAACGGCCATTGTTGGCCGTTTTTTCATGAAAAACGGCAAATTTTGGTGCATACGGATGCTGTAAATTGTGTTTGCGTGATCTGTGTGTCCCTACAATCTGCTTTTTCGCATCCAGCACCCTCAAAATAGGGGGGCAGTCTTCAACCGCTTGTCTGAGGCCAAAAAAAATCATTTTTTGACCAAGAAATGGCCATTTTTGGCCGTTTTTTTTCCATGAGAAAAGGCAAATTGTGGTGCATACGGATGCTACAAAATGTGTTTTCGTTATCTTCGTTTGACCACAACTTGCTTTTTTGCATCCAGCACCCTCAAAATAGGGGGGGGTCCTTCAACTGCTTGTACAAAGCCAAAAAATCAATATTCGACAAAAAAACGGCCATTTTTGGCCGGTTTTCATGAAAAATGGCATATTTTGGTGCGTACGGATGCTGTAAATTGTGTTTGCGTGATCTGTGTGTCCCTACAATCTGCTTTTTCGCATCCAGCGCCCTCAAAATAGGGGAGAGCCCAAAAATCCCAACTTTTGACCAAAAAATGGCCATTGTTGGCCGTTTTTTCATGAAAAATGGCAAACTTTGGTCCATACAGATGCTGTAAATTGTGTTCGCGTGATCTGTGTGTCCCTACAATCTGCTTTTTCGCATCCAGCACCCTCAAAATAGGGGGGCAGTCTTCAACCGCTTGTCTGAGGCCAAAAAAAATCATTTTTTGACCAAGAAATGGCCATTTTTAGCCGTTTTTTTCCATGAGAAAAGGCAAATTGTGGTGCATACGGATGCTACAAAATGTGTTTTCGTGATCTTTGTTTGACCACAACTTGCTTTTTTGCATCCAGCACCCTCAAAATAGGGGGGGGGTCCTCCAACTGCTTGTACAAAGCCAAAAAAATCAATATTTGACAAAGAAACGGCCATTTTTGGCCGGTTTTCATGAAAAATGGCATATTTTGGTGCAAACGGATGCTGTAAATTGTGTTTGCCTGATCTGTGTGTCCCTACAATCTGCTCTTTCGCATCCAGCGCCCTCAAAATAGGGGAGAGCCCAAAAATCCCAACTTTTGACCAAAAAATGGCCATTGTTGGCCGTTTTTTAATGAAAAATGGCAAATTTTGGTGCATATGGATGCTGTAAATTGTGTTTGCGTGATCTGTGTGTCCCTACAATCTGCTTTTTTGCATCCAGCACCCTCAAAATAGGGGGGCAGTCTTCAACCACTTGTCTGAGGCCAAAAAAAATCATTTTTTGACCAAGAAATGGCCTTTTTTAGCCATTTTTTCCATGAGAAAAGGCAAATTGTGGTGCATACGGATGCTACAAAATGTGTTTTCGTGATCTTTGTTTGACCACAACTTGCTTTTTTGCATCCAGCACCCTCAAAATAGGGGGGGGTCCTTCAACTGCTTGTACAAAGCCAAAAAATCAATATTTGACCAAAAAACGGCCATTTTTGGCCGGTTTTCATGAAAAATGGCATATTTTGGTGCGTACGGATGCTGTAAATTGTGTTTGCGTGATCTGTGTGTCCCTACAATCTGCTCTTTCGCATCCAGCGCCCTCAAAATAGGGGAGAGCCCAAAAATCCCAACTTTTGATCAAAAAACGGCCATTGTTGGCCGTTTTTTCATGAAAAACGGCAAATTTTGGTGCATACGGATGCTGTAAAGTGTGTTTGCGTGATCGGTGTGTCCCTACAATCTGCTTTTTCGCATCCAGCACCCTCAAAATAGGGGGGCAGTCTTCAACCGCTTGTCTGAGGCCAAAAAAAATCATTTTTTGACCAAGAAATGGCCATTTTTGGCCGTTTTTTTTCCATGAGAAAAGGCAAATTGTGGTGCATACGGATGCTACAAAATGTGTTTTCGTTATCTTCGTTTGACCACAACTTGCTTTTTTGCATCCAGCACCCTCAAAATAGGGGGGGGGGTCCTTCAACTGCTTGTACAAAGCCAAAAAATCAATATTCGACAAAAAACGGCCATTTTTGGCCGGTTTTCATGAAAAATGGCATATTTTGGTGCGTACGGATGCTGTAAATTGTGTTTGCGTGATCTGTGTGTCCCTACAATCTGCTTTTTCGCATCGAGCGCCCTCAAAATAGGGGAGAGCCCAAAAATCCCAACTTTTGACCAAAAAATGGCCATTGTTGGCCGTTTTTTCATGAAAAATGGCAAACTTTGGTCCATACAGATGCTGTAAATTGTGTTTTCGTGATCTGTGTGTCCCTACAATCTGCTTTTTCGCATCCAGCACCCTCAAAATAGGGGGGCAGTCTTCAACCGCTTGTCTGAGGCCAAAAAAAATCATTTTTTGACCAAGAAATGGCCATTTTTAGCCGTTTTTTTCCATGAGAAAAGGCAAATTGTGGTGCATACGGATGCTACAAAATGTGTTTTCGTGATCTTTGTTTGACCACAACTTGCTTTTTTGCATCCAGCACCCTCAAAATAGGGGGGGGGGTCCTTCAACTGCTTGTACAAAGCCAAAAAAATCAATATTTGACAAAAAACGGCCATTTTTGGCCGGTTTTCATGAAAAATGGCATATTTTGGTGCAAACGGATGCTGTAAATTGTGTTTGCCTGATCTGTGTGTCCCTACAATCTGCTCTTTCGCATCCAGCGGACTCAAAATAGGGGAGAGCCCAGAAATCCCAACTTTTGACCAAAAAATGGCCATTGTTGGCCGTTTTTTCATGAAAAATGGCAAGGTTTGGTGCATACGGATGCTGTAAATTGTGTTTGCGTGATCTGTGTGTCCCTACAATCTGCTTTTTCGCATCCAGCACCCTCAAAATAGGGGGGCAGTCTTCAACCGCTTGTCTGAGGCCGAAAAAAATCATTTTTTGACCAAGAAATGGCCATTTTTAGCCGTTTTTTTCCATGAGAAACGGCAAATTGTGGTGCATACAGATGCTACAAAATGTGTTTTCGTGATCTTTGTGTGACCACAACTTCTTTTTTTGCATCCAGCACCCTCAAAATAGTGGGGGGGGTCCTTCAACTGCTTGTACAAAGCCAAAAAACCAATATTTGACAAAAAAAGCGCCATTTTTGGCCGGTTTTCATGAAAAATGGCATATTTTGGTGCGCACGGATGCTGTAAATTGTGTTGGCGTGATCTGTGTGTCCCTACAATCTGCTTTTTCGCATCCAGCGCCCTCAAAATAGGGGAGAGCCCAAAATAAAGAAGGTCCCTACCAGGACCGGCCCCCGCTGTGCCCCTTCCGCCTGTAACCCCTGCCGATTTGCTCCTGATCAACGATTGCATTGCTCAAAATCCAAGGTTCCAAATCCAAAAATATAGAAAATACTATCCTCCTTAAACCCTGAATGGCAACCAGATCCCACAAATACAGCAATAACCCAATTCACAATCCAAATCAGGCTGCGGGCTTTCGTTCAGCACACCGGTCGTCTCACGGTGGCGGGCATGTACAAGAATTGCACCAAGGAAGAAAGCCCTGAAATTGGCATATGAACACAAATAAAGCCAAGTTGGGGAAAGAGGTAAACATACACATTCACAGCCATAAACCCCTCATTCCCTGGACTCAAGACCTTCCCTTGACTCACCAACGTATTGCCCTGAACCAGGTCAAATGAGATGGCTGAATGCCATGTGTCATAAGTCACTACATAAACCCCAAAAATGTGTTCACTCCCAAGCCTCTAAATCCTAGCCCAATAGGGGAGGTGGCTTGTCATGGCCTAGAGTGGCACTCAGGACCACGCCCTACCCTGACATAACCTTGGTTGGACTTGGAGTGGAATGAGTTTGGAGAACTGCCCCATGAAGATGACCTCACAACATGGCAAAATCAGGCAAATCACACCATAATGCCCAAAATACAATTATATACTCAAAAATGCATACAGCAAATAGCCAAATACTCCATGCATTTGTCAAACCGGAAAGTAATATACAAGGGTGATATAGACCAAAGGTCCATGCCCAAGAATATCCCATCATTGGCTCCGAAACCTCTCCGGTTTCGTACATGGCATGCTTCACAAGTCCGCTCATGAGTTTGAGACCTGATTTTGTGAGGCCTCGTGTGCCAAGCCAAACTGACCACGTGATCCGGCATATGGTGAGGTACAACACCGAAGCACATGCCAACATATAAGCAACATACCATAGTTCACGAATCTCTAGGCACTTTACTGTTAGCCGACCAGTTGAGCACATAAAACACAAAAATGAGCATAAAATGAGGTCAAAAACATGAACATATGTCCAAATACAAAGTTGTCATGATAGTATATCTCTATGCTCACCCATGATATCCGCTCATGGTTCAATACACAAATGATTGGAACCATTTACGAACTATTCCTCCACTTGGATCCCCAATCAGGCGCATGGAGATACCTTCGCCACCCATATCTACATGCTCCACGAAATCGGGAGTGCACTCATGGATCTCTTTGCCAAACATACCATGAGCAATACATACGCGGTAGACTTAGTCTAGCGCTTTGAATTCCACAATTGGGACATGGGCAAAACCCTTGTCACGTATGGTTCCCCATCTCTTCGGCCACACGAAGATATATAACATGGGCGTGAGCATATCAAGACATATACCATGCATATACAACATACCCTCAAAAGTGGCTCCAACCATGATATGCCATGTCCCTCCATGGACATAACTTCACGTTAAAAATGCGTAGGAACCCAAAGAAAGTATCTATGCAACCCCAACACTCATGCGGTACACTCGAAAGTCGCATTAAAATATTCGGTTGCACGGTCCAAGAGTTATATATCACTTTATACCCTCTTGACCATTATCCCTTGCTATACCAGGCATGTGTACACACCAAAGGCGTTTGATGCTTCCTAAATTAAGTTGAGACCAAGACGCCTGCAACGCAACCTTTCTTATTCTCTATCCTCACACTC
Source organism: Eutreptiella sp. 'Long Island Sound 2002' (assembly GCA_964036045.1). Lineage (NCBI taxonomy): Eukaryota > Euglenozoa > Euglenophyceae > Eutreptiales > Eutreptiaceae > Eutreptiella > Eutreptiella sp. 'Long Island Sound 2002'. The sequence goes on along the minus strand of OZ038383.1, from coordinate 65,095,426 downwards.
GCTCGTAGATATGGCCCTTCAAAGTGGTCCCACGATTGGCTTTTGTTTCCCTTATATCTCCAAGTCAAATGGGTGGCAAGTATAAGGGAAACCTGATTCGGGCATAGGGAAAAGAGTATGACCACTCGAAGAAGGTCAAATCAAGTGCGGCGATGTCGAAGTCAAAAATCCGATTTCGACATCGCGAAAAATTGAGATTAAAATTTCGGGTGCTTATTTAGAAAATTGCGGAAGCAACGAACCCTTTACTGATGAAATCTGACCCTTCATCGGGGTTTCCGCCAAAATATCTGGAAATAACAGTTAACCATTCGGTTAACGCAAAATCGAGAGCCAACTGACAGTCGCCGATACATTGACCATCAGAACGAAAGGCTGAAAAATTACGGAAACATTATGATAATAAAACCCTGTTGATTCCTGATATTCCGATATATAAATCTCCGCTGGCGGCGCCTCGTTACTGAATATGGCCGCTCATAGCTGGAATGGCCAAACCTATCACACTATCACATCAGGTTAGGTCAGGTGGACGGGAGAGTATGATATCAGCCAATGGCGGCTTGCCGGCACATAGATACACACCCCAAGTGACCCCAAGATGGCCACAGGGGTCCGAACCGGCTTCACCCCCCTTCTCAGAGCGTCGTTACCGCTCGGAAGTCATTAAAGAGAGGACGGGAAGACCCCAATGGGCTCCAACCCCCCCCTGCATGTCCCAAGGACACATGGAGGCTCCACACACGTCGTAGGCGTCCCCCATGCCCCAAGGGAGGGGTGAGGACACTGAAAAGCGGTGCCCTACGCCATATCCGGTCTCCTCTTGATCTACAACATGGACCAAGGGGATCAAAGATAGAGAAACGTCGTCGGCGACCTAAATAAGTATACCACAATGAAATATATATGTGGAGATCGAGTGAAGGGGGTATATGGCCGATCAAGGCCGAAAAATCCCCGGATGAACGCCCTCACTTGTCTCGCCAATCACAGAAACAAACAAAATGCCAAGGGGGATCCATTATGGTGCTACAGCAGCTACCAAGTGGACCAACACGTCCTTGACATCCAAAGAAATGTTCTTTTTCTTCAGGTAGTCCATCCAGACCGTGGTGTACCTCGGCACAAAACTGCTCCGAGGTTCCCACGAATCCCTGGATGCGGCGAAACCCTTCCAACGGACTTTATAAAGCCTACCCCCAGGCGTCCCCCTGTCCGTCTTGTCCGCCAGGATCTTCTCGGCGCTGAAGTCGTCGTCCTCACCCTCGTCGTCCGAGTCCACATCGCCGGCCGTGAACTCGAAGGTGACGTGGCATCCGCTTGGGTCTGGTGCTCGGGGACGAAGCTGGGTATGGTCGCGGTCCAGGATCTTGTTATCCCCCACACGAACCGCATGCACATCCTGCCCGACCTTCCGCACGACTACCCCCGGCACATACCAGGACGCCTGCCGATGCCTGGACAGGACATCCTTCAGGTGCCGCTCCACCCACACGGTGTCTTGGAGAGCATACTTCCGGACTTTTCCCTGCTTGAAGTACTTGGCCCTCTTGTCATGCTCGTCCTGAAGTGCCTTGCACACCTTGGCCGCCGTGTCGTCCGCCTCAGCCATCATAGCGTTCGCATCCCGGGCCACTTTGCCATGGTTCAACCACGGGAGAGTGCTTGACACTCGATCCCGTAGGAACAGCATGCGATGGGGCGACAGTCCAGTGGGTCCCGGAAGGTCATGGTACGCTTGGAGCACTCTCCACAGCGAATTGTACCAGTTCCGGCCCGGTTCGTCGATGTGCAGCTGGCGGAACTTCTCGAACATCTGCCGCCTGGCCACCTCAGCTCGGCCACTCGACCGGCTGTGGTACGCCACGGTCTTGGCGTGCCGAATGCCCATGTGCTTGCACATCGTCTTGAACCACGTCCCCACGAATTGACTGCCCCGATTGCTGCAGATGACAGCCGGGACATCGAAAATCGTCAGCCAATGCCTGATCATGGCATTAGCGACGGTCTTGGCCTGCAGCCCCACTCCATGCTTGTCCTTCTTGTCCTTCTTCTTGGACTTCTTGCCAGGGACCGCCACGATATACCCACTGTGCCTATCCCCCGCCAGGATGACACAGTCGTAGGTCTCTCCTTCCACGGTGACCTCAGGCATGGCGAATACATCCATGGCCACGGACCGCATAGGGGCCTCCGGTATAGCCCTGTACACCGGGTTGCCCGCTGTGGAGGGGTTGGGGCTCTTCGTGGCCCGACACACGGCACAGTCGCTGCAGTACCTGTCCAGGATGGTGTAGTACCCCGGTGGGAACTTCAAACGCCACTCCAGGTCCTGCTGCATTTTGTCTCGGCCAGGGTGCATGAGCTGGGCGTTGTGCCAATGGTCAATGAGCCCCTCCACTCGATTTTCGGGCACCAGTAGCTTGTCCTTGAGGAACAACTTGTCGCCATCCTCGGTCAAGCCCTCGGGCCATTCGTCGTCCGACGGGGCGCTCACGGCATTCCAGTACTTGCTCCAGTGCTCGGATGCCGCATAGTCATCCAACCAGTCCTCTGTGAGCACCGACCTGACTAGCTCTACAGGGGCCACCATCCATTGCTCGAGGGTTTCCTCTCGAATAGCCTGGACTCGGGCGCCCCGGAACTTGGCCAGGTCTGTACGGTTTGCCATCACTACAAAACACTTGACCCCCTCTTGCTCCATGGCCTTCTCCATCTCGATGATGCGCTTGGCCTCCTTGGTCTCCTCGGCGTCGCCATGGCTGGATATGTCCATCCACGCCTTGCCCGCGGGGTAGGCCCATCGACTGAGGCAATCTGCCACAGTGTTGTCCTTCCCCGGGACGTACACGACGCTGAGGTCGAACTTGGCGAACGTCTCGTGCCATCGGGCCCTCCTAGCGGCTGGTCCTGAGGGGTTGTCGACATGCTCCTTGTGCCAGCTCTGTAGGGACTGGTGATCCGTGCGAACCACCACCGGCTGCAGTCCGATGTGGCCAGACCACTTCCTGAGCGCACATACAATGGCGTATGTCTCCTTCTCCCTCGCGGTCCATGTTCGGCGTTGGCCCTCGGCCAGGATCCTGCTCCAAAACGCCACGGGAACATGAGTCCCGTCGTCCCGGACTTGCTCGAGGACTGCCCCCACGGCATAGTCCGAGGCGTCTGTCCGTAGCACGAATCCCTTGTCCGGGTCCACCAGGAACAGCCCCAACTGCCCCAGGAGTCGCTCCTTCAGGCGGTTGAACGCATCCTTAGTCTCAGGGGTCCAGGCAAGCTTCTTCTTGCTCCCCTTCCGGCCATCGAACTTGCCCACTTGCAGCATCTTGTGCAGCGGCCCCGAGAGTTCTGCATACATCCGGACATAGCCCGAATAGTAATTGCAGAACCCCATGAAGGACCGTAGTTCGCTGATGGTCTGGGGCTTCTTCCAGTGGTGCAGGGACGCCAGTTTCCCAGGCATGGGACGGCGTTGCCCGTGACCAACCACGTGACCCGCGAACTCCACTTCCTTCAAGAAGAGTGAGGCTTTGGTGGGCTTGCACACCATGTTGTGCTTGTCCAGCTCGCTGAGCACTCGGCGCAGATCCTTCTCATGCGCTTCGATGAGCTCGTCCTCAGTCATGTTCTCCGTGCCGGATCCGATGATGATGTCATCCACGAAGGGGTCGGCACAGTCCCGGACAGGACCGAGTAGGTCCTCCATCATGCGCTGGAAAGCGGCGTTGCCATTCTTGGCGCCCATAGGCACCACTTTCCACTGCATGGGCCCCAGCGGCGTCGACATCGCTGTGCAGGGCCTGGAGTCCGGGTGTAGCGGCATCTGGTGATAACCGTGTTTCAGGTCTAACACCGTGAAAATCCGCTTTTTCTGTTGCTTTTGGAGGATGGAGTCGATCAGGGGCAGCGAGTACGAGTCGTGCTCGGTCTGCTCGTTCAAACCTCTGTAATCCACCACCAACCTCCACTCGCCCTTCTCCTTCTTGGGCACGATGAAGGCTGGGCTGGCCCACTCACTGTCGGAGGGTTCGATCCATCCCCGCTCAATGAACTCGGCCAACAGCTTCTTCATGGCCTCGGCCCGATCACCCTGAAGTTGGTACTCCCGATGACGATAGATCTTCGGGTTCGGCTTCAGCTTGATCTTCGCTGTACCAAACCTCCCACGATCTGGAGGGTTCTTGTTGGCGACGCCACTGAAGAGCCGCGGATAGGCATGAATCAGCCTCTCCTTCAGCTCGGCGACCTTCGGGTTCTCCTGGGCCTCTTCAGCCGCTTGCTTCGGTATAGATACAACCGACCGCACTGCGGTATAGGCCTCTTCTGGGTCCGAGTCCGACTTCTCCTCGTCCGATATGCCGTCTTCATCGTCGTGGGTCGCGATTCCCACCGATAATCTTCGAAAATTTGCGGCCTCGGGCTGGTGCTCGTCGCTACCGGTTCCCACTCTTGGAAAACCCCACGTTGGTGGGTCCGACCCAACCGGACCATCGTATTGGTCCGCGATGTGATCCATGACCCTCGCCACGAACTCATCCTTCTCGTACTTGCCGGTGACCAACATCTTGTCATCCCACCAATGCAGAGATGTGACCATGGCACGCCTCTTCTTGACTGCCACACGGTCGTGCATCCCCATCCGCATGTAGTTGACGACGTCGTTGATCTCGGCGTGGGACAGGACGTCAATGCCATCAATAGGCTGATCCGTCCCCTCCTTGGGCTCAAACATGACCTTCATGGGCACCGCCTCCACCCTACGGATGAATGCTTCATCACCCGTGGGCTGGGCTTGCGCCCCATCCACCAGGAAAGCCTTGGTACCCCACGCTTGACCCGGGGAGGGCATTGATACACCCTTGGCGTCGATGAACAACTCCTCCTCTGGCCCGAATGACATCTCGTTCAGGGTGATAGAGTCCAGCGTCGACTTGAGACCTTCCAGCGGACATGGGGTGGATCCTATGCCGGTTATGACCAGGATCCCCTTCGCCCTTTCTGCGATGATCTTCTCCACCGTACCTCTGGTATTGTCCAGGGAGCCATGCCAATACATGGATCCCCACTCCTTCAAACCCCAATGCCTGTGCCAGGCTGAGTCTCCTCGATGCCAATGCCTCCTACACTTCCGCAGAAGTGGGGCATCCCGGGAAGCGAAGACGTCCGTCTCGGGCGCTTCGGCTCCCAGCGTCTGGATCATCCTGTCATACACCTGCGGCGCCATTCCATACTCCGTGAGCTGAACTCCGCGGTCTCCTCTGGACTTGGCACCCACAGCTTGCACCGCTCGGACGATCCGATCCTCTTCCTCAGCACTCCATTGGGATGATCCGCATGCATAGTCCGTGGACAGCCATGTGAGGCATTCATCATCCTCCCGGACCAGCGTTGCACGATGGGGAAGGGCTCCAATGGCGTTTGCCACCATGAAGTCATACCCCATGATCATATCCCAATCGGTAATGTCGGCCACATAGAAGTTCCCGGATAGAGTGCTTCTCTTCGCCTGATCAGGGCGGTTCAAGCGCTCATGCTCCCAGAACTTCATACTGATAGTGGCCTCATGGGTGCCCCCACCCATGATCTCTCCGTTGGCGACCTTCAGGCGTACCGGTCTACGGCTGGGCTGCAGGAGTTCCTCCTTGAACAACCCTCTCCGGACCAGGCTCACCTGGGCACCCGTATCCACCAACACATCCACCACCTTCTCCTCTCGTCCGCACCGTACTCGCACTTTCAAGTGCAACTGCCGCTCGTCACCCTGCGGTGTATGGACGACTCTCACGGCATGCAACTCTAGCACGTCCGGGTGCATCAGGACTTCAAGGCTGTGGTCACGGATGGTTTAGATCTTGGGTTGGTCCTGCCCGTCCACGGGGCTCTCCGTGGTCGCTCCTTCCTTCTTGCCATGTCCCGTACCCACGTGTACTTCCCTTGGCAGGGCGCTCCAGGGGTTGGGAGTGGCGAAACTCAGTGGTTTTGACTCTTCTGGAGCCTTCTTCGGCACCCGATGTGCCTTCGCTTTCTCTGGGATTCCACTGATTTTCGGAGGAGAGACCTCCGAGGTCCCACTCCCGTGGGGGCTCCTCTAGACTTGGCTTCCCGCAGCCCCTTCCGGCTGCGATCCGCCAGCACTTTGTCCACCACGTTGCTGGGCTTTGAGTTCCTCCAATGTCCTCAACATGTCCTCAGCAACCTCCTCTATCGACCTCACTCGTCGGTCTTGGCCAGGTCCACCACCATAGCCTCTTCCTCCGCCTTTCCCTTGGCCTTTGCCTTGGCCTTTTCCCTTGTCTCCGCCCTTCGCCTTCCAATCGGCAATCCGCTGCTCCTTGGGCTTCTTCTCGGGGTGGGCGGCGAAGTAGGCCTTCTTGTCCGCGTGATACACCTTGCACTGACGGTGGTCATGTGCATGGTTGTTTCCCTTGCCATAACAGACCCAGCACCCGTCGTGCTGAGACCTGTACTCCCGGAACGAGAGCGGTAGGTTCCCGATCCTCCTTGGCGCTCTGCTCTTATTGGGTCCCACCTGGCTCCATCTGGACCGATCCTGCCCATGGTTCCTCACGTTGTGCGCCACAAACGCGAAGAAGTGGGCCTCCTCATGATCCTCCCGGGACCCGGTCCAGTGGTCTTGGCCACTTCCACTACCATCCTCCGCGGAGTTGGTCGTGTCCTCCTGGATCTCCCGATGATGGCGGTCCTGTCGGTGGCCTCGTTGTCCATGACCATGTCGATCCTGCACGTGGGCCTCGTTCTTCGCATTGAGCTTCAACTCCATCGTGATGTACTTCACGATCTCGTCAAGACTCATGCGGGCGAGGATGACTTGCATCCTCAGCGGCTCCCCGCGCCTCCACTCCACGTTGTTGAGGCGCAGCAACCTTTGCCCCATGGAGTCTCCAAACACCACCACGTACACGGCGTTCTTCAGTCCCAACATCCGGTTGGGTTCGCCCATGTTCCTCCTGAAGAACTCCATGATACCCGCATGGGTATCCTCCGCCGCCATGATCCTCACCGCCACCCGCTTCTTGGCGCGCTTCTTCTCGTCGTCCTCCACTCTCCTCTTCCAGTTGCCGGGGAGGACGTCCTTCAGGAGGTGGCGGATCTCGCTGGCCTCGTTCCAGTCCTCCACCAGCTTGAGGCATCTGCGGTACTTCCGCAGATACCAGTTCCACTCCCGGACCCGCAACTCACCGCAGTCCAGCGGCAGCGGGATGGACCACAAGTCCTCCAGCTTCTGGTTCGGAGCGTCCACCCGCTCCTCATCCTCCAACCACTGGAGGCGGGCCTGCTCCGTACGGATCAATCCTTCCCAGATCTGATCCTGCAGCTCCTCCTTCAGGTCCTGCGCCAGCCGGTGTGGGAATGTCCGACATACCCACTTGTCCCGCGGCGCTCCCCGCATCTCGCCGACGACCTCCTCGGCGAAGTCCTCCCAGTCCAGGATGAAGTCATCCAGGTTGGAGGGGTTGCCATCGTAGTAGGGGATTTTGATTCCCCTGAGGTCGTCAATCCTGATGGCGTCTCCGACGTCCCCAGCCACCACTCCACCGAGACGGATACAACCTGTGGCCGGGGGGTGTGAGTACACTCCCCGTACATCCCTCTCCTCCATGGAGTGCGGTCCAGTTGGGCCTGAACCCATGGGGTTTGGAATGCGGGAAGGACTTGCTCCATCGGCCGTCCATATCCCCGTATTGGGGTCCTTCGCCCACAGGTTTCTGCCTGGATGACCTCGACCATGTCCGTCGGCGCTTCCCATGGTTCGCCCCTGCATGGTCTGGCTCTGGATCTCGTGTTCCGCATAAACTACCATATTCATCGTAATCGGTAGATTGTGGGCGGCATGGGACATCTGTACCGTCAGGCTCCTCGGGTCCGTGGTTACGTGCCCTTCCCGCATGGACCCAGCCGGTGCCGTGTGTTCCCGGAGCATTGCGGATTCGCTGAACATGGGAACAAACGGCAGCGCACCCGGGTCAACACGCGGAGGCGCGTATGGTGCCTCTGCAGGGCCGCCCATGGGTTTCTCTATGGCGCTCCTGAGGGTCTTAACCCGCTCCACCAGCTCTACCGCGGCCGGCTTTGCCGGGAGCTCCGGACCCGAGGCGAGGGGCTGTAGCTCCTCCAGACTTTTCAGGCGTCCCGACATGTCCTCCACCAGGTGGAGGAGGCTGTCCACCACTCGCTGCTGCTTCTCCAGGGCCAGCTCCAGATTCTCCCGGTACCGGTCCCGTTCCGCTCGCAGCTCCTCCATGTCTTTCTCCGCGGCCGACTGGTCATCCAGGATCCCGGCGACGTCCGTCTCTAGGCCGTCCTTCGCATTGTCCAGGCTGTCGAGGCGGTGCACGATGGCGTCCATCCCCATCTTCGGGTACTTGCCCATGAGGAAGGACACGTGCTCGCAGTGGCACGCTGCGTGCTGTCCGCCTGAACCAGCGCATCCCGCGGTTCCCGGCGCCTCAGACTCATCGCCCATGGGCGTATCGCCTATGGCATCCGTCTCTGGTCCCGTGTGCCGGGGCACAGGTGCCGTCCGGGCCCTGGCTGGCCTCTCCAAGCCCTCGGCGTCGTGCTTCAGGGCGGGCTCGGGGGCCGTATGCGCCCTGGCGATCGGCGCGGACATCTCCGACTCCGAAGGTGGCTCGTAGGCTGTCCGGTAGCCCTCGGAGTGCCCCTCGGATTCCCACAGCCTGACCGGGCTGGGGTCCGTGTCCATAGCCCCGGCGTCCCTTGCCGCGGACTTGGGTGACCCGCGCTTCCGGTAGCGCCGGGCCCGACCTCCACTGCTGCCTGAATGGCAGGCCTCATCAGAGTCCTCCGCGGCGGAGCGGAGGTTGCATGCCTTTCGGCAGCGACGCTCACACATGGAGACCAGGTCCTCCATATCACGTCCTCCTCTTCCCGAATGTCGTACTTCTCTTCGGGCTTCAACTTCCGGAGTTCGCCATGCTCTTGAACGTCTCGGTTCTTCTATGGCTCCAATCTCCGGCGTGGTCTCCACCGAGTCCACAATACGCACCCGGGGCGTACTTGGGCAGGGCTCATAAGGGCCCAAGTCCCCGGGTCGGCGGTAGGTAGGGGCAGCAGGTACGCCTCTGCTACCATAAAGAAGGTCCCTACCAGGACCGGCCCCCGCTGTGCCCCTTCCGCCTGTAACCCCTGCCGATTTGCTCCTGATCAACGATTGCATTGCTCAAAATCCAAGGTTCCAAATCCAAAAATATAGCAAATACTATCCTCCTTCAACCCTGAATGGCAACCAGATCCCACAAATATAGCAATAACCCAATTCACAATCCAAATCAGGCTGCGGGCTTTCGTTCAGCACACCGGTCGTCTCACGGTGGCGGGCATGTACAAGATTTGCACCAAGGAAGAAAGCCCTGAAATTGGCATATGAACACAAATAAAGCCAAGTTGGGGAAAGAGGTAAACATACACATTCACAGCCATAAACCCCTCATTCCCTGGACTCAAGACCTTCCCTTGACTCACCAACGTATTGCCCTGAACCAGGTCAAATGAGATGGCTGAATGCCATGTGTCATAAGTCACTACATAAACCCCAAAAATGTGTTCACTCCCAAGCCTCTAAATCCTAGCCCAATAGGGGAGGTGGCTTGTCATGGCCTAGAGTGGCACTCAGGACCACGCCCTACCCTGACATAACCTTGGTTGGACTTGGAGTCGGATGAGTTTGGAGAACTGCCCCATGAAGATGACCTCACAACATGGCAAAATCAGGCAAATCACACCATAATGCCCAAAATACAATTATATACTCAAAAATCCATACGGCAAATAGCCAAATACTCCATGCATTTGTCAAACCGGAAAGTAATATACAAGGGTGATATAGACCAAAGGTCCATGCCCAAGAATATCCCATCATTGGCTCCGGAACCTCTCCGGTTATGTACATGGCATGCTTCACAAGTCCGCTCATGAGTTTCAGACCTGATTTTGTGAGGCCTCGTGTGCCAAGCCAAACTGACCACGTGATCCGGCATATCGTGAGGTACAACACCGAAGCACATGCCAACATATAAGCAACATACCATAGTTCACGAATCTCTAGGCATTTTACTGTTAGCCGACCAGTTGAGCACATAAAACACAAAAATGAGCATAAAATGAGGTCAAAAACATGAAAATATGTCCAAATACAAAGTTGTCATGATAGTATATCTCTATGCTCACCCATGATATCCGCTCATGGTTCAATACACAAATGATTGGAACCATTTACGAACTATTCCCCCACTTGGATCCCCAATCAGGCGCATGGAGATACCTTCGCCACCCATATCTACATGCCCCATGAAAATGGGAGTGCACTCATGGATCTCTTTGCGAAACATACCATGAGCAATACATACGCGGTAGACTTAGTCTAGCGCTTTGAATTCCACAATTGGGACATGGGCAAAACCCTTGTCACGTATGGTTCCCCATCCCTTCGGCCACACGAAGATATATAACATGGGCGTGAGCATATCAAGACATATACCATGCATATACAACATACCCTCAAAAGTGGCTCCCACCATGATATGCCATGTCCCTCCATGGACATAGCTTCACGTTAAAAATGCGTAGGAACCCAAAGAAAGTATCTATGCAACCCGAACACTCATGCAGTACACTCCAAAGTCGCATTAAAATATTCGGTTGCACGGTCCAAGAGTTATATATCACTTTATACCCTCTTGACCATTATCCCTTGCTATACCAGGCATGTGTACACACCAAAGGCGTTTGATGCCTTTTAAATTAAGTTGAGACCAAGACGCTTGCAACGCAAACTTTCTTATTCTCTATCCTCACACTTGCTCGTAGATATGGCCCTTCAAAGTGGTCCCACGATTGGCTTTTGTTTTCCTTATATCTCCAAGTCAAATGAGTGGCAAGTATAAGGGAAATCTGATTCGGGCATAGGGAAAAGAGTATGACCACTCGAAGAAGGTCAAATCAAGTGCGGCGATTTCGAAGTCGAAAATCCGATTTCGACATCGCGAAAAATTCAGATTAAAATTTCGAGTGCTTATTTAGAAAATTGCGGAAGCAACGAACCCTTTACTGATGAAATCTGACCCTTCATCGGGGTTTCCGCCAAAATATCTGGAAATAACAGTTAACCAATCGGTTAACGCAAAATCGCGAGCCAACTGACAGTCGCCGATACATTGACCATCAGAACGAAAGGCTGAAAAATTACGGAAACATTATGATAATAAAACCCTGTTGATTCCTGATATTCCGATATATAAATCTCCGCTGGCGGCGCCTTGTTACTGAATATGGCCGCTCATAGCCGGAATGGCCAAACCTATCACACTATCACATCAGGTTAGGTCAGGTGGACGGGAGAGTATGATATCAGCCAATGGCGGCTTGCCGGCACATAGATACACACCCCAAGTGACCCCAAGATGGCCACGGGGGTCCGAACTGGCTTCAAAAAATCCGAACTTTTGACCAAAAAATGGCCATTGTTGGCCGTTTTTTTCATGAAAAATGGCAAATTTTGGTGCATACAGATGCTGTAAATTGTGTTTGCGTGATCTGTGTGTCCTCACAATCTGCTTTTTCGTATCCAGCACCCTCAAAATAGGGGGGCAGTCTTCAACCGCTTGTCTGAGGCCAAAAAAAATCATTCTTTGAACAAGAAGTGGCCATTTTTAGCCGTTTTTTCCATGAAAAAAGGCAAATTGTGGTGCATACGGATGCTACAAAATGTGTTTTCGTGATCTTTGTTGGACCACAACTTGCTTTTTTGCATCCAGCACCCTCAAAATTAGGTGGGGGGGGGGTCCTTCAACTGCTTGTACAAAGCCAAAAAATCAATATTTGACAAAGAAACGGCCATTTTTGGCCGGTTTTCATGAAAAATGGCATATTTTGGTGCGTACGGATGCTGTAAATTGTGTTTGCGTGATCTGTGTGTCCCTACTATCTGCTTTTTCGCATCCAGCGCACTCAAAATAGGGGAGAGCTGAAAACTCCCAACTTTTGACCAAAAAATGGCCATTGTTGGCCTTTTTTTCATGAAAAATGGCAAAGTTTGGTGCATACGGATGCTGTAAATTGTGTTTGCGTGATCCGTGTGTCCCTACAATCTGCTTTTTCGCATCCAGCACCTTCAAACCAGGGGGGCAGTCTTCAACCGCTTTTCTGAGGCCAAAAAAAATCATTTTTTCACCAAGAAATGGCCACTTTTAGCCGTTTTTTTCCATGAGAAACGGCAAATTGTGGTGCATACAGATGCTACAAAATGTGTTTTCGTGATCTTTGTGTGACCACAACTTGCTTTTTTGCATCCAACACCCTCAAAATAGTGGGGGGGGGGGTTCTTCAACTGCTTGTACAAAGCCAAAAAATCAATATTTGACAAAAAAAAGCGCCATTTTTGGCCGGTTTTCATGAAAAATGGCATATTTTGGTGCGCACGGATGCTGTAAATTGTGTTTGCGTGATCTGTGTGTCCCTACAATCTGCTTTTTCGCATCCAGCGCCCTCAAAATAGGGGAGAGCCCAAAATTCCAACTTTTGACCAGAAAACGGCCATTGTTGGCCGTTTTTTTCATAAAAAATGGCAAATTTTGGTGCATACGGATGCTGTAAATTGTGTTTTCGTGACCTGTGTGTGACTACAACTTGCTTTTCCACATCCAGCACCCTCAAATTAGGGGGGGGTCTTCAACTGCATGTCTGAGGCCAACAAACTCAATTTTTGACCAAGAAATGGCCATTTTTAGCCGTTTTTTCATGGAAAAACGGCAGATTTTGGTGCATACGGATGTTGCAAATTGTGTGAGTCACGATCTGTGTGTCCCTACAATCTCTTTCTTCGCATCCAGCACCCTCAAAATAGGGGAGCGGGGTCCCTGACCTGTTGTTCAGGGGGCAAAGGCAACATTTTGCACCCATGGTACAGCCTGAAATATGGGGGGGGGGGGGGCTTGGGATAATCTTTTTTTCAAACGCAACAAATGATGCCCAAGACGTCTTCCTTGTGGAGAAGGGGACCACCTTGAGAAATACAGAACCTGCATCCATCCCTGTGTGCACCATGGTCCGCACATGTTGACTGATCATTTCAGGACATTTGGAAAGAGCGACAACTTGAGCATGAAATTCTGGGCCAAATTGTGAACTGAGCACTGCCTGCACTGAGTAATGCATTTGCCCCATGGGGTCCCTCCCTCCTCCAAGGAGCACAGCATTCCTGCACCCAAGGCCAATACTCATACTGCATTGGACTGTATGCACTGGCTAGCAGAGGTTTGCTCGACGGCTTGCCAAACAAGATGATCTGAAACACCAGAATTAAATTAAAGACCACGGTCTCCATGCTCCCCAATAGGAGTCGGATTTGTTTTCAGATCCAGGAGGCCTCCATGGAGTAGGCCAGAACGGATGCCCCATAGAGAATGTTCCCAGGTATGGCCAACAAAAATCAGTATATACAGAGGTCCCGCCAAAAGACAGTGCAGTGTGCACAGTGCATGCGTACGGTGTGCACAGTGCGCATGTTCACAGTGCGTGTGTGAAGTGTGCGGAATGCGTGCATGCGCACAGTGCAAATGTTCACAGTGTGTGCGTGCAGTGTGCACAATGCGGGCGACGATGAGTGTCCTCTTGTGGGGATGGAGTCCAGCCAACAAGCATGCAAGACAAAACATGTTGCCCATGAGGAACAGTCCATGGCGCCATCAGGCTAATGTGCTCTCGAGAGAGGTAGGCGAGGTTGAATTGCGACTTGCGCTCGGGGCCCAAAGCCGCAGGCAGCACCTGGCGGCTACCATGCTCTCCAAGGCCGTCGGTTGTTGGTACCGGGGCTACACAGCTTGAGGCTCCCCGTCCGGGGGCGCTTGGTCGCTGCCGTCCGGCCTCCTCGTGCGTACACCAGGGCCAGGTGAACAGCCTCCAAATTGAGGTAGTTCACCTCTGCGGGCCGCTAGCCCAGCAGGGGCCGGACTGTTCCTAGGGCTCTTGACCACCACACAGCCAGCAACTGAAGCGGTATGGGGTGCCTCACCCATACCCGCTGCCCAGCCTGTGGCGCTCTTCGCCAGGCTGGCTCAGGAATTTCCTGGGCTGATTACGGCATCTCGATTTCTGTGGGGTTTCTGTAAAATACCCCAGAGATCTTCATTTTTCGTCATTTTGGGCTGGGGACGACAGTCGTCGCCTGCGCGACGCAGCTCCAGAACGAAGTTTTATTTCACGATTTCTGGAGATTTTAATCAATTTTATTATTGATTTATCGTTTTTAGAAATAAAGGAATATAACGTGACCTTTTTCGCAGCGTTCCGCGAAGGTCAATTTTTGCGAAAACAGTCACGTTCAGGATTTTTTTAAAAAAACCTGAGGCGATCCCAGGAATCACCCAGGCGCCCATGGTGTGGCCCAACAGTGGGCCTCTTCATATATAGTTTGAATTGGGACAGAAACGTGTCGTGTCGGCTACGCGACGCGTTGGGGGGAGACACGCGAAATGACTGTTTTTGGCTCAAAAATCACTATATTTCACTGTTTTTCGCCCAAAAACCACTGTTTGGCCCAGTTTGGGCAGGATCTCAGTGGAGATCCTGATGGCGACGACTCATAGCCGTCAGATTTTCTGATGGCGGCGACGCCGCGGCCTTCATTTCGTCTCCTCTTCTAAGCTATTTTATAGTATAGAAGTGTTACATATACATATTACTTGTCTACATGTTTATATTGTCTACATATACCTTCATCTCTTGCCTAGGACGCCAGATTGTGTCATGGCCGAGGCAAGGATCACAGAATTCTTTGGAGAAACCCGAATTCGAGAGGAAGTCTTGGATTTCATGGGATTGGAATCGTGCATGCCAAGGGAAGCTTGGAGGTTGCCCTCCCCCCGACCTCTTCAAAAGAATTCTGCCGACGCCAAGGCCACCAAGGCGGTGTAACGGCCTGCGGACGGCGACGACGCCCAGACTGCAGGAGTACCGCTTCTTCGCTGGGAAACATCTGCAGGAGCTAAGGTCCAGGGCATCAACATGATGAAGGAGGAATTCCTTGACTCCTACAATGGGTATCACCTTGGCTTCCCCATGGACCCTATGGAGCCCCCAAGTCTATACCGTCATCTGGGCGACGACCACAGCGACGACGACGCCATTTGCGAACGTTACAGGCGCGTTAATTCGTCGCCTTGGGTTGGTTGGCCCTCCGGAGGTCGCCACCCTACACAGGCGCGAGTCGCCTTGGGTAGGAAATGACCCTAAATCCCCCAAATCAGGCGCGTTAATTCGTCGCCTCCGGTTGGGAATCGACCCTAAACAGGCACGAGGAATTCGTCGCCTAGGGCAGGAAATGGCCCTAAATTCAGGCGCGAGGAATTCGTTCCCTTGGGTTTGACCCTAAATAATTTCTCTTTCCGCATTTGAATTTATTGAATTATTATGTTTCCATGCCC
Source organism: Eutreptiella sp. 'Long Island Sound 2002' (assembly GCA_964036045.1). Taxonomy (NCBI): domain Eukaryota; phylum Euglenozoa; class Euglenophyceae; order Eutreptiales; family Eutreptiaceae; genus Eutreptiella; species Eutreptiella sp. 'Long Island Sound 2002'. The sequence continues at coordinate 65,079,965 of OZ038383.1, read as the reverse complement.
ATGGAGAAAAAGGGCCAATATGTGCGCCTCAGCGCCATCAGTCAGGTCGGAAGGACCTGCAGCGCCCCTGGTTTGGTCACCAGAGGATATAGGGAGTGCCAGGGATCAGTGTGGTCGCCTGAGGGGCAATTGCCCTATGAATATATATAAAAAAAAAAAAAAGGGGGGGGAGACCTACATGTGAGTGGCATGTAAATTACTTACGAAGCCCCCCCCCACTGTCCTGCTGAATCAGTTTTGGAACCAGGGCAGTGCAGGGGTCAGAGCGCCTCCTTGGCCTTGCCTTCCTTTGGATATAGGCAACGCTTCTAAGGAGGGGGGTGAAGCGGTATTGGGTGCCTCACCCATACCCGCTGCCCAGCCTGTGGCGCTCTTCGCCAGGCTGGCTCAGGAATTTTCCTGGGCTGATTACGGCATCTCGATTTCTGTGGGATTTCTGTAAAATACCCCAGAAATCGTCATTTTTCGTCATTTTGGGCTGGCGACGACAGTCGTCGCCTGCGCGACGCAGCTCCAGAACGAAGTTTTATTTCACGATTTCTGGAGATTTTAATCAATTTTATTAGTGATTTCTCGTTTTTCGAAATAAAGGAATATAACGTGACCTTTTTCGCAGCGTTCCGCGAAGGTCAATTTTTGCGAAAACAGTCACGTTCACGATTTTTTTAAAAAATCCTGAGGCGATCCCAGGAATCACCCAGGCGCCCATGGTGTGGCTCAACAGTGGGCCTCTTCATATATAGTTTGAATTGGGACGGAAACGCGTCGTGTCGGCTACGCGACGCGTTGGGGGGGGACACGAGAAATGAGTGTTTTTGGCTCAACAATCACTATATTTCACTGTTTTTCGCCCAAAAACCACTGTTTGGCCCAGTTTGGGCAGGATCTCAGTGGAGATCCTGATGGCGACGACTCGTAGCCGTCAGATTTTCTGATGGCGGCGACGCCGCCGCCTTCATTTCGTCTTCTCTTCTAAGCTATTTTATAGTATAGAAGTGTTACATATACATATTACTTGTCTACATGTTTATATTGTCTACATATACCTTAATCTCTTGCCTAGGACGCCAGATTGTGTCATGGCCGAGGCAAGGATCACAGAATTCTTTGGAGAAACCCAAATTCGAGAGGAAGTCTTGGATTTCATGGGATTGGGGTCGTGCATGCCAAGGGAAGCTTGGAGGTTGCCCTCCCCCCAACCTCTTCACCACTGCCCGTGGTGGGACTGGAAGGTTAGATACCCCATGCATCTCACCCTCCGAGGCATCCTTTGCCACCCCCATCACCCCGCTGGACTACAAGAAGCTGTCGGTGAGGTCCTCACAAATCTACCCCGAGGGCAGTCGCCGGATGTGCAAGGCGATGTGCGGCTTTGCTCAGCTTCGGCGGCATGGTTGGCTTCGCCGCATTTGCCGGGCCGGGGACATTCTGTGTGGCACCTACAGCATAGTGCTTTTTGGGAGGCACCCAAGCCCGGCGGGATCCCGGCCTTGTTGGCCCGGGGCCACGAGGCTAGGGGTTGTATGTGTCCCCGCCCGAGGAGCGTGGGGTCATCCTCGTTGTGCGTTCTCAAGGGTAGGGGCCTGCTGCCTCGGCTTGCGCTTCTACCCACGTGGCGCCCACTTTGGCCGCTTGGGTTGCGAATGAGGGCCATGCAGCTCCTGGTGGGGCGCCAAATGTGTGGGGTTGTCTTGGGCTTCTACTACGGCTGCCCAACGGGCACTTGGAAGTCGTAGTGCAGGTGTTGTCCCGGGTCCGTGCTCGGTGACCGTCACAGGCGCTTGTACCCTTCCTCTCTTGGTGATCAAAACCATGATTGCACCCTTCGGGGACACGCATCCCCTGGGTTTGTACGTATGCGTGGTGTATCATGTCTCCGAAATTCCGGGCAATGGGCAACAAAATTTCGCGGCACACCGCTTGAATGCCTCAAGATAGTGGGCACTGGAAGACCTGCAATATACCGTTGCAATGCCTGAGGGCAGTGGGCGGTGGAACTGCCATTGGACACTGCCAATCAACCTGGGGCCAATGCGCAGTGGAATTCGTGCATTACAAAGCCACACCACCTGGTGGCAGCGTGCAGTGGACCTCTTGCAATACACTACCTTATTGCCTGGGGGCAATGGGTAGTGGATCTCGTGCAGTACCCAGCCGCACCACCCGGGGGGGGGGGGGGTGGATGTTGTGCAACACACTGCCACTTTGCCTAGGGGTTGTGTGTAGTCCAACTCTTGCAATACACCACGACACTGCGTGTGGGGATCGCGCCCTACAACTTTTGCGGAACACTGCTATATTGCTTATTGGCATGGGCCAGGAGAACTCCTCCTCCGGCACAATGCCACACAGCCTGGGGTCAGTGGGCAGTGGAACTCGTTCTGCTGAGTGCCGCACTCTCTGGGGGCAGTGGGCGGTGGATCTCTTGCAATACACCCACACTTCGCCGGGGGTTCGGGTGGGCTGCGGAATTCATACACTACAACGTCGCATCGCCTGGGGACAGCGCACAAGGGAGGTCGTCGAGTACACTGCCTCACTGCCAAGGGGCAGGGGGTACTGGATCTTGTGTAAACCCCCCCTCCGCACTACCCGGGGACAGTCGGCAATGGAACTCCTATGACCCACTGCCACGCTGCATGGGGGCAGCGGGCACTGGAAATCTTGCAACACACCACCACGCTATCTTTGTGTAGTGCGCGGTGGTAGTCCTGCGGCACACTGCTGTAGTGCCTTGGGGCATTGGGAAGTGGAACTCTTGTGGCGCAGTGCCACACTGCCTAGGGGCATGGGGTAGTGGAACTCCTATAATACACCGACCGCCACAATGCATCAGGGCTGTTGGCAATGCGACGCCTTCATTACACCGCCGCACTGCCTGCAGCAATGGGCAGTGGAACTTGTGCGGCACACCGCAGCATTGCTCAGTTGCTTGCGGGCGGTTGCTTGCGGGCGGTGGGCGGTGTGACCCGTGCAACACACAGCCGACCTCCTGGGGGCGTTGGGGAGTGGACCCTGTGAAGTACACCGCCGCACTGCCAGCGCCGTACTACCTAGGGCAATGGGCAGTGGAACTTCTGTGGCACACTACCACAATGTGTAGGGGCACTAGGTAGTTCAACCCCTCCGACACACTACCACGCTGCTTGGGGCGGTGAACAATGGAACTCTTGCAATACACCGCTACAATGCCTGGGGATAGTTCGTGGAGGACCTCATGCAATACGGCACCACACCGCCTGTGGGCGGTGGGCCGTGGAACTTCTAGGAAACATTGCTGCACTGCCTAGGGGCAATGGGGGATGGAACTGCTGCAACAACTTGCCAGAGTGCCTAGGGGTAGTGGGCGGTGGAACTCTTGCGGAACACTATCAAACTGCAAAGGGACACTGGGCATTGGACCTCGTGCGGGACACTGCCTCATTGCCTCGGGGCAATGGCCAGCGCAACTCCTACAGTATACCGCCGCATGCCTAGGGCATTGGGCAGTGGAACTCTTGTAGCACACTGCCACACCACTGGAGCTCCTACAATACATTGCCGCATTGCCCGGGAGCACAAGGCAATGGAGCTCCCGCAAAACACCGCAACACCGCCTGCGGGCAATGGGCGGTGAAGCTCTTGCATTATACGGCTACAGTGCTTGGGGCAATGGGCAGTGGAAGATTTGCGGCATGCTACCACAGGGCCTTGGGCCAGTGGGCAGTGGAACTCGTGCAATAAGCTGCAACAGTGCAGAGGGCAATCGCCAATGGAATTCGTACAATACATTGCCGCACTACCAAGGGGCACAATAAAGTGGAATCCACTTCACATTGCCACATTGCCATGGGGCACTCACTGCCATATTGGGGTGGGGCAATCAACATTAGAGGTCCTGCGACACACTATCACCATGTCCGGGCGCAGTGGGCATTGGAACCTGTGCGGCAGGACAGCACAATGCCTAAGGGCAAGGGGCAGTGGAACTTGTGCAATACATCGCCGCCCTCCCTAGGGGTATTACTAATAGTGAGCACTGGAAGTCGTGCAATACATTGCCTCGCTGCCTAGAGGCAGCGGGCACTGGACCTGCTACAACACACTGCCACATGGCCTTGGAGCAGTGGGCATTAAAACTCCTCCAATACACCCCCACAGTGCCTTGGGGCAATAGGCACTAGAACTCAGGCGGCACACAGCCAGATTGGTTGGGAGCAGCGGGCATTGGAACTGCTTTGGACCACTTTTGAACTGCCTAGAGGCAGTGCGCATGGGAACTCCTAAGGCACACTGCCGCACTGCTTGGGGGCAGTGGGCGGTGGTACTTCTGCAAAATACCGGCGCATTGCCTGGAGGCAGAGGGCAGCAGAAATCTTGCAACACACTGCCGCACTGGCGGGGGGCAACGGACAGTGGAAAGTAGCCTATAGGCAGTGGGTTTGGACGTGCTCCAATGCACCGCCGCGTTGCCTACGGGTAGGGGGCAATGGAACTCCGGCTACACACTGCCACACTGCCCCGGGGCAACGGACAGTGGAAAGGCTGCAATATACCGCCAGGTTGGCTCGAGCAACAGGCAATGGGGCTCTAGGGGGACGCTACCAAATGCTCGCGGGAACCGGCCAATGTAATTCTTGCTATACACCGCCACACTACATACGGCACTGGGCGGTGGAATTGGGCTGCGACACACTAGTGCACTGCCTAGGAGAAGTGGGCAATGGAACTGCTACTGCACACTTCCACAGTGCTATGGGGGCAGCAGGCAACGGACGTCTTCTAATACGCCCCCACACTGCCTTGGAGAATGGAACTCTTGCTACCCGCCGCCGCGTTGCTGGGCAGGAGCGTGCAGTGGAAATCTAACTGCACACTACCTCATTACATGGGGGCAACATGCCGTGGAAGTTATGCAGATCACTGCCACAGTGCCTAGGAGCAATGGGCAGTGGAACTCGTGAATGACTCCACCGCAGTGCCTAAGGGCATTGGGCAGCGGAACTCTTGCGGTACGTTGCTATATTGCCTGTGGGCACTAGGCAATGGAACCCTTGCAACACACTGCCTCACCATTTGGGCTAGTGTGCGGCGAAAGTCGTGCAAAACACCGCCGCATTGTGTGGGGCAACGCACAGTGGAACTCAAGCAACACATTGCCGCATTTGCTGAGAGTAGTGGGCACTGAACCTCGTGCAATACACTTTCCGCACTGCTCGAAGGCAATGGGCACTAGAAGTCAAGCAACACATGCTAAAACATACCACCGCATTGCTTGGAGGCACAATGGAAGTCATGTATTACGCTACGGCACTAACTTGGGATAGTGGTCAGTGGATGTCTTGCAAGACATCGCCACATTGCCACGGGGTATGGGCAGTAGAATTCCCGCAACACACTTCTGCACTTACTCGGGGCACTGGGCAGTGGAACTCTTGCTGAAAACTGCCACACTACCTTGGGGCAGTTGCCAGTGGAAACAGTGCGATACACTATCACACTGCCTAGGGGCAGCGGGCAATGGAACTCCGTCAGCACGCTACGGCATTGCCCGAGAGCACATGGCAGTGGAACTGGTGCCATACAATGCCACACCACCTACCGCAGTGGGCGGTGGAATACGTGCAACACAATGCCACAATGCCCCGGGGAAGTGGGCAATGGACCTCTTGCTACACACTGCCACAGTGCACGGGGGCAGTGGGCAGTGGAACTCTTGTTATCCACCGCCGCATTGCCGGGCGGCAGCGTGCAGTGGAAATCCTACTGCACAGTGCCTCACTGCATCGAGGCAATGTACAATGGAAAGTATGTGGATCAGTGCCTCCATGCCTCGGGGCAGCAGTAAGTTGAACTCGTGAATGACACCGCCGCACTCCTTGCAGGCAATGGACAACGCAACACTTGCGGCACGCGGCCGCATTGCCTTGAGGCAATGGGTAATGGGACCCTGCAACACACTGCCTCACCGACAGGGGCCACTCGACATTAGAACTCATGTGATACACAGTGTTGATGCACGGTAGGGGGACCAGTTGCAAACTTTACCAAGTGGGAGTGCCTATGTGGGAACATTCTTCCAGTTACAATGGGGTGCATTCGCAAGGTCTTCGGCATGCGTTGCTACATGAAGAGCACAAAAAATGTGTGGACTATGGAAAGATGGTCCCGGGGTCCTTACCTTCTGTTGCCACCAGGGGGGACACACCCCTTCGGAACAAAATGATCCGTGCGAAGAAATGGCCAGATCCGTAAGCGGCCGCTTGTGTGGGGGCGCAGTGATGGGATGCCTTTTGAACCTGGGGCCCCACGTGCAGCCATCTACAGAATTGGCAAGCGGTTACCTGTGAATTTATAAGTTGGACTACCCGGTCGCAACCAACACCGGGAGTGCACTTGTGTGCTACCAAGGCAAGCAAATACGTTGCATCAGCTTAAAAGGATGTACCCTATCATGTGTGACCACTCCATGTGGGAGTTCAACGATTCTAGGGGTCTTTTGTCATTCCTTTGCCCGGGTGAGGCCCGCCTCAATAAGACCAATGACACTAAATGCGTAGAAGCCCACGCCATTAGTTTTGGGGGTCCTTTTGCAAATTGAAGCCATTCTTGACCTGGGTCTAAATAAACAGACAACGGCCGTGATTTGCCAGAGAATTGGACCCACCCACCCCTTCGCTAACCCCCCCAAAAAGGAGGTACCAAACTAGAGGGAGGGGGGGGGGGGGGGAGAGTTGTCCAAACCAAAAAATCCATGAGGGGATCATCTTTTGTCCCAAATATTAGGATTGGACAAAGGGGTAGGAGATTTGGTAGCATACCTTGAGGTGTGCGACACAAATGACCTACAAATGCAGGGTTACACACCACCCGTGCTTGCGCTTGACGATGTCGCAACTCCATTCAATGTAGTGGTTTGAAAAACAATTTCCGCTAGCCCATTATGGCCTCAAAAAGGCTACGCGCTCACCAGCGGGTCCCCATGGGGGGGAATGGATACGGGAATCCTTGACTTCTGACGGGCATAGACAGCAAGGTTTACATAGGTTGAAGGTGCCAAGGGTCAACAACAGGTATTCCGTTTAAAATAATGAGCTGCCACTCACTGCTTCGCTTTTTCTTTCGGTTGCAGGCCATTTCCTGATGTCAGGGCATTGTCCTTCATCTTTGCTCAAATGAACTTGTCAAAAGTATAACGCGTGGAGAAAAAATGGTTTAGCGGTGTAGTTTTTTCTTGCGTTAATGCGTGCAAAATATTTTAAACAAAGTTCTTTTTTTTTGGGTAAATGCGTGCAATTTTTTGGCGGTAAAACGTGGAAAATATTTTCAAAACAATCATTGTTGGGGGAAAATGCGTGTAACATTTCCTTTGCGGTAAGACATGTAAGTGAAAAAAAATTAAACCATCGAAGAAAATGCAACTTTGGCATTACCTGTTGGCACTATTGCTAGCCATGGCCCTGTCAAGACTCTTTTCTTGCGCCTCCCGCCCTGCCGTGCAACAGAAGCAACCAAAAACCGTCATAGCGGCATTCTGTGTGTTCTGCAAAAGGTGTTGAATGACTGAATGACAACATCATCAAAGGGGGCAATGTGGGCAGTGGAGATGATTGCTTTGCGGACACTGGTGACCGTGCAGTGTGTACAATGCGTGCGTGCAGCGTGCACAATGCGTGCGTGCAGCATGCACAATGCGTGCGTGCAGTGTGCACAATGCATGCGTGCAGCGTGCACAGTGCGTGCGTGCAGTGTGCACAATGCGTGCGTGCAGTGTGCACAGTGCGTGCGTGCAGTGTGCACAGTGCTTGCGTCCAGTTTGCACAATGCGGGCGTGCAGCGTGCACAGTGCGTGCGTGCAGTTTGCACAATGCGGGCGTGCAGCGTGCACAGTGCGTGCGTGCACACTACAAACATTTTCATCAAGCCCCCATCCCCCATTTGGTTGCGTTAACGCCACCCTGCAATCGACGCTGCCGTAACCATTTGCCCAAATATCAAAAAAGCTGTCATAATGGTTGCCATGATAGCAACCACTGCCGCCATCGCTTTTCCTAGGGATGAGAGTTGGAATGTGTTGTGAGAGGCGGTGAGGGACTCACTTACCGCCATGCCAGCGACCGCGCATCACAGGGGGTAGGTACCGAGGGTGGCAGAAACTGGATTCCTGCTTGCACAAAACAAAATTCAAAAAACAGTGAGACCCACAGACTGATCACTGTATTCTGTCATGTGTTGCGGCCATGCAACTTTTTCGCATGAAATGGAATCCCTGCATGCGGTGGCACTACGTATTCCTACTGCCTTGATAACCAATGCGCAATGCAACAACGTACCGCTTCAATGATCGTAACCACAACATTTCCAATCCACTCAATGAGCCCAAGCTTTTCGAGACCGTGCATGAGCACAGAGAGTGCTGCAAAGAACAAGAGGGTGCCCCACTCAACGTGCTCCAGCAGGGGCTCCCTCTCTGTGTCTGCCAGCGGCACCAGTGTCATGAATCCAAGGATTGCAATCCAGAGAGCGTCAAATGCAGCGTGCACAGTGCGTGCGTGCAGCGTGCACAGTGCGTGCGTGCAGTGTCCACAATGCGTGCGTGCAGCGTGCACAATGCGGGCGTGCAGCGTGCACAATGCGTGCGTGCAGCGTGCACAATGCGTGCGTGCAGTGTGCACAATGCGTGCGTGCAGTGTGCACAGTGCGTGCGTGCAGCGTGCACAATGCTTGCGTCCAGTTTGCACAATGCGGGCGTGCAGCGTGCACAGTGCGTGCGTGCAGTTTGCACAATGCGGGCGTGCAGCGTGCACAATGCGTGCGTGCACACTACAAACATTTTCATCAAGCCCCCATCCCCCATTTGGTTGCGTTAACGCCACCCTGCAATCGACGCTGCCGTAACCATTTGCCCAAATATCAAAAAAGCTGTCATAATGGTTGCCATGATAGCAACCACTGCCGCCATCGCTTTTCCTAGGGATGAAAAGTTGGAATGTGTTGTGAGAGGCGGTGAGGGACTCACTTACCGCCATGCCAGCGACCGCGCATCACAGGGGGTAGGTACCGAGGGTGGCAGAAACTGGATTCCTGCTTGCACAAAACAAAATTCAAAAAACAGTGAGACCCACAGACTGATCACTGTATTCTGTCATGTGTTGCGGCCATGCAACTTTTTCGCATGAAATGGAATCCCTGCATGCGGTGGCACTACGTATTCCTACTGCCTTGATAACCAATGCGCAATGCAACAACGTACCGCTTCAATGATCGTAACCACAACATTTCCAATCCACTCAATGAGCCCAAGCTTTTCGAGACCGTGCATGAGCACAAAGAGTGCTGCAAAGAACAAGAGGGTGCCCCACTCAACGTGCTCCAGCAGGGGCTCCCTCTCTGTGTCTGCCAGCAGCACCAGTGTCATGAATCCAAGGATTGCAATCCAGAGAGCGTCAAATGCAGCTTCAGCACATTCTTGATGTTACTGATTCCCATGAAACAGTACCCTTGTAGCCAGGTCCCAAAATAATGCGGTACATGCACATGTTGTATCTTGGACAGGCGGCACCTTGAACAGGAGGGGGAGGAACGCCGCCAAGGCCTCTTGCATCCTCAATACCAAGGCGTCATCCGGCCTCAACGCCTCGACGGCGGCATATGAACCGACGGCAACATGTATCGGCGACTGGCCCTGTGTGATGCACAGAAGGGGATGCAAAGCTCATCAGCGTGTCTGTCACAATGCCGCCTTTCGCAATGAACAGACTTCAACTTTCCTTTTGCGCCAGCGCTCATTCGGGCAGGAGTGCTCACAGTGGGTCAGTTTTTGGAGGATGACTTGAACGAGTGTCTTCGCCCCCACGTGGCACCCTATTTATCGCAAAGCGATCGCAGAATTTGCTGCATCTGCAGTCCGGAACGCGCCGTTCCAGCATGCCTTGCATCGAGTCCACCCCACAAAAAAAAATGGGTTAAGAGGCGATGGTCAAGAGAATAAGATGCGCGCAGTGTGCACAATGCGTGCGTGCAGTGTGCACCGTGCGTGCGTGCATACTTCGTGTACTCGAGGAAGGTTTTGGCTTCCTTAACCCATCCCTAAAACCCTTTCCCATCTCTCTCCATTTCAAGGTCGTGCAGGGCCACTTGGCTGGCGTCGTTCATGGCATCATTTCGGAATGCTTGGATACACACCCGCCCTGTGCCCCGAAGCCCCCCCAACATGCACAAAGCATGCACAGGGCACGCACAACGCATGCATGCCCCACCTCTGCCGCGTGCGTGCAGCGTGCACAATGTGTGCGTGCAGTGTGCACAGTGCAAAACGCAATGCCAAAGGCACGAGCAAAAGCTCCACAGTGTCAAAAAGACATAATCTGAGTCGGGAACGGACAAACAGCGAAGGTGTTCTGTCACCCAGATCCAGAGATTTTCGCTGAAACTCTTAGCAGACAGAAGGCACTAATATTGTGATACACTGATATTGTGCATGCGTGCGTGCATGCAGTGTGCACAATGCGTGCGCGCAGTGTGCACAGTTGGTGCGTGCGTGCAACATGGGATGTGCACGGGGCACACAGTGCATACCATCAAGAGCCGAGGCGTGATACGTTGCTACTTCTTGTTTTCTCTTGATGCGTTGGCCGCAAGCTCCAACATCTCATTGCTCAGGAACTCCAACACAGCAGCCACATGCACAGTTGCTCCCTTGCCAACACTGGAAGAGTACCGCCAATTTGCGGGATAGACAACATTGCTTTGAGAAGAGAAGTGGAGCATCATGCATCATGCATCATGGATTGCAACCGCAGCAGAATTATCAACGACCACAACGGCAAGCCAAACCACCACTTGAATGGAGAGATGGGACAGGCGGGCAAAAAATGACCGACACAACTGTGATATTTCCTCTGCGATATTTCAACTATGATATTTCAAGCATGGACCCACAAGCTCCCTAACGGTTGCTTCTGTCCTCCACCACTGGGTCGAATTTAAGCATTCCCATACAATTCACCCAACATACCATCAATATGCAAAGGCAAATGTGTGTGCATGCATGGAGTTATCTTGTTGGGTTCCACAAATCACTCAGGTTGGTATTCACGACGAAATCACAACGAAATCACTCTAATCCACATTTGTGGCTTCAAAAGTGCAAATATGGCTATTCAGGGGCACTTTTTGCACCCTCCGGAAGATTATCTTGAGTAAAAGGCATGTAGGGTCACAATTTGTTGCTTGGCAAGCCTAACCGAGCTCTAGGGAAAAATTTCATCAACTACTGCTTCAGCAAAGCACAACAGGCACCAACTCCTCAGCCAAAAATCAATTGAACATGGTAGGGTCTGAAATAGGGTGCATGCGTGTGCAGAAATTTGTCATGACATGCTCTGGTGTACACAAGCCGCAAATTTTGTGTGCTTCACTCCTCCTATTTCTACCCATCCCTTTCGCGGTGCTGTCACAAAAGCCTGCTTATATCATTTGTACTTAGGTGCATGCATGGTGCTTTGTGTGTCACCGTAAACGGGCTTCGGGAGCTTAAATGCCAAATCACACGAAAGAACAGCGACAGCAATGAAATCAACCATTGTGGGTTCAAAAGTGCAAATACAGCTGTTTGGGAGATTGTTGCCACCAAGTGTTTCTAGGACATTGCCTTAGCCGGCTCTTTGGGTTGCCATGCAACGCGCGTTGCAATGCACATTGGTACATTCCACTGAGTGCGTGTGGTGTGTGTTGTGTGTGTGATATTTCATCTGCCCATAACGAGACACATGACATGGGCAACCATCCAATTTGAAACCGGATGAAATTTCCCCCATACCTCGTTAGGTCACAAACATGATATGAGTGCGATGTGGGCAATGAAGCAATGGCAGCGCAAACACAAAGCCAGGCAATGTTCTCAAACTGCCTCATCTACGTCAGCATAGGAGCCATTGCTTAGCCCTGTGGGTTGTACCAAAGGGAAATCACATTTGGTTGCCATGCATGCTCGCAATTCACTATTCCCTCACTGTCTTTTGACCATTCGTTCACCCTTAGTTCACTGTCTTTTCACCCTTTGCTCACCCTACCTAGGAAGGCGTAATACACAGGACAAGCCTCCTCTTGGCACAAAAAGCACGCAACAAGGGCATGAAGGCAGTGAGACAATCTTTGTATATTAGAATATGTGGTGTGGAGCAATGTCATGTTCGATCACCGTCTTTTCACCCTTCGCTCACCCTGCCTCGGAAGTCGTAATACACAGGAAATACCTCCTCTTGGCACACAAAGCACGCAACAATGGCATGAAGGCAGTGAGACAATCTTTGTATATGATTATATGTGGTGTGGAACAACGTCAGGTATGACAAGAAATTTGAAATACTTGTCCACCGTGGATATGGACCACAAAAGGTGCAAAAATGGGCCGAAAACACCTCAAATCTACATTGTTCAACCCACTCCTGTGCACATAGTATCATATTTCATTTATTACCTAGCATTCAAATACTTATAATACCATCTTATGCCCCAAACATGTGTGTGGACGGTGATAGGTGATCAAAACCCTACCTATGAACCATATGGATATGGAGCACAAATGGTGCAAAAACGGGCCAAAAACACCTCAAAACAACATTGTTCATCCCATGCTTGTGCCCGTAGTATCATGTTTTACTTCTTACCCAGCATTCAAATGCTTACAATACCATCCTATGCCCCAAACATGTGTGTGGACGGTGATAGGTGATCAAAGCCCTACCTATGAACCATATGGATATGAAGCGCAAAAGGTGCAAAAACGGGCCAAAAACACCTCAAATCTACATCGTTCATCACATTCTTATGCCCGTAGTATCATAGTTTATGTAGTTCTTATCATTCAAATGCATACAATACCAACCCAAGCCCCAAACATGTACAACACAATGCAAGCATGCACAGCAGAGGCTCAACAGCTGAAAAAAGCATAATCTGCAACAACAACGTGATTGGTGTTCGATTTTCGCCACAACTAGATCAAAACTTGCACAATGCAAACGTTAGGTAAAGCAAAAGTCACATGGTCCCTCCCTCGGCCTCCCTGCTTTCTGCTGACCTTCGTTGTACCACATTCTGACTCTGTGAATCGGAATTTCTGAGGTGAGGCCTAGGGTACGTAATCGAACCCGGAGAGTCATCCACCACCATGCCCATGGGTATGACTTAAAGCCACAACCCTGGACCAGTGCTTGGATATTGAGGACTCTGAAAAAGGGTGCTGAGCATAGCACCAAGGCCTTGTTAACGATAGAGGGGAGCATGCTCTGGAGCACCAAAGGGCAGTTGGGCGACAATCGGTCAGGCCAGCGTGCCCACATAGCACATATGTCCTGGGGAGACAGGGGAGAGTGAGGGACTCCTTTCAAAACAAGCGAGCCCGCGGTGGATAGGGAACCCTCACACCAGGTGACCGATGGGCCTTCAGGCTCCCATTTCATGGGAATGCAATAGATAGTAGCGAAAAAACGCTTCAACAATTCGCGCACAGCGTCAATGGAATCTTCTGGGATATTAAACAGACAAACATAATTGTTATCCATGTACCGGGACAGGATCACAGCAGGGTCTATAGAGGGGTCCTGTACCCGCAGAATCTCAGCAGACATGCATTTTATGGGCTGGAAAGACTGAAAGTAGGAGGTTAAAAAAGGGCGCTGCTTTGCCAGGGACTTGTCTATGATCATACCAACACGACCCTCAGGGTGACTATCCCAGAGGCCAGCTGCAAAGAAAGGGAGGCAAAACGATTCAAACTGTGCACGGAAGAGCAAGTGTCGGTCTTGACTGAACCAACCGTCCATCCCCGAATCATGGAAGAGGGCCGTATCACGTGGGACAAAGGCAGTGAAGGGGAAAGACAGGGATGTGCCACATTTTAGCACAGGGCACTCCAACTCCTGGGGCCAATCCTGCAGGGCAGGGCGTAGCACATCCTGACGCTCAGCGTTGTCAACGAACCGATATTCGATGCCTAAGAGGCACAGGCACATCAGTTGTGCACTGAGGAACCCTCCAATGGGAACACCTTTCTCCTGTTGTTTCATAATTATTCCCCAGACAACAAACAGATTGTTCGAATGCATATCCCAGCGAACAAAACTCAACAGGTCCTCCAGAGGGACCAGACGGAAATCCTTCCCTGACGCCTTCCCTACGCGGTCCAGGCTTTTCAAATTTCGTTTTGCAATACTAAACCAGAAATCGCCACGAATTTTTCTGTAATCACGGACAACGCGGGCTGCAGTATTAATTCCCTCTACGATCGTATCCTTTTCCAGCTCCCAGAATGCATTGTCTATATCCCTTTCCCACAGGACGAGGCGATCAGGCTGCGAGGTGCGAACCAGATTATGCATGTCTCGTGTGATGAGCATGGAGGGGGATCCCCACATCGGAAAAGCGATGTGGAACTCGCGTAGAAGCAAACTAAGGCAGCGGCCCACCAGCCTGGAAATCTGCCTGAGGGGGTGATGCTTATGTGTCACTCACTGCCAGGCGCCACTTCCAATCATCTATCCCCTCGTTGGTCTTCCATTTGAGGAGACGGAAGGCGGATGGGGCACGAAACTTTTGTTGATTGAGATGGAGAAAACCGCGCAGTTCGACAGGGTCTAGCATCGCTTTTTTCCAGAAGCCCTGCCTGTTAGCGAAACCCAGGATACCATATTCCAGAGCAGAAAAAAGAATCTTGGAAAGAACAAACTTACCTGCCTGTTGAGGCTCAACTTGCACACCAATGAGTGTAAAAGAAGGGCATAAAACTGTGAGGGAAAGGAGGGCATAGTCGGCGTGGATTGCGCAGACCGCGTGCAAACGGCACGGTTGCTTATCCCATGTGGCCGCTGCCAAACACAGATCACGCAGGCGGTCGTTAATGACGTCAAAAAGGTCACTGTCCAAAGCAGATGTGGACGCCTGGAACGACTGGCGATATTTCTGAATCTCAGTGCGCAAAACATCAGCGCTGAAAAGAGGGGAACATCCATCAGAGAAAGGCTTCAGTGTGCTGATCAGTTTCGTGACAGAATTGTCAATAAACTCGTCAGAAGGAAGAGTTGCATTTCTAGCATTTTGGGTGACCACAGGCATTAACGAGGGGTGTAAAATGGCAGACCACTGAGAAACATCTCTAATAAGCAAGTGTGACTGGCTGGGGCCGAAGAGGTGGGGTGCCTGTTTGCGTACCGCAGGGCAAGAGCAAGCAATGGTGGGACAGTCCGAATGTAGGGCGCTTTGGATGGAGGACGTAAGTTCATCAAAAAGCAGGATGTGGCAAGATGAGTGCTCACAGGGTCGTCCTGGGCGTGACACCAGAAAATTTGTAACTACAGATTTCACCGCGGTAGTGGTACGGCCCATAATTAATGACGCGACTTTTGGTGTTTGTTTCGGTACCACTGTAACCGCATGACGTAGCCATGATTGCATAGGGGAAGGGAGTGCAGAAGCGTGGATGCGCTTCATTACTTCCCGCCGTACTGTTGACAGGAAAGACTTGTCATAACAGGCCAGCTGCAGGGGGATTCGCCTAGGAATGTGTATACGGTATTCATCCCTCGGGATCTTCTGAACTTTAGAAAAAACCTTGTCAAACAACCGAGAAGGGAGAATAGGACGACATTCGGTGATCAAATGGAATAGTTGTGGAGCCGAGTAACGATTACGACCTGCAGTCAAAAATTCCGAAGCAATCTGAGCCAGTGGCTTGTTGTCTGGCATGGGGATGTCGTCAGCCAGCCATTCAATGTTTTTCGGTCCTGTGTACGGTGCAACACCATTAAGGGTGGGGCTGAGTAGCTGTTCAGCCGCCGCCTCATGGCGATCGGCTTCCTGGCGATTGGTAAAATGAAGAGGGACAATGCTTGCCTTGTGTGTGCCTACACGAGCGAGAGTACGCGGGAGCGAAGGCTTGTGGCCAAATTTACCTAATGTGCGTAGGTTCCTACGACGCTGTCCCTGGAAGTGACGGCGAAGGTAGTTCGCTCTGCGGGCATGTTCGGCCAGTCTGCGTATAGGGGACCGACGGTTGCGTGTTTTTGCACCAAGTTGTCCCACATATGGGGGGAAATGTCCCACCACCGCGTAAATGATGATGCCAGCTTTTCGAAGCGAGGAGCCAAGTGGGATCTGGGCTAGTCTGGAAATTCGTGACAGGCGCGGGCAGGGAGAATTGGCGAGGAGCAGGTTTATTTGGCATAGGTTTGCATCCACCCTGGTCCAGGGGACCCGACGTTTACAGAGCAAAGCCTTTCTTTCGTCCGCCAAAACATCCCATTCTGCCCAGAAAGCATCCATCCTTCGGTTTCGTTCAGTAACGGTGAGGCACTTCAAAAAAATGAAGGGGGAGGGTGTAGTATTCGATCTGTGGCGACGTGTCAGGCGCAGCAGTGCTTCTCGTACAGCATGAGTGTCGTAGAAAAGGGAGGAAGTAGATTCAGCTCGGTGAATAACGCACAGTTCCCAGGCGCCCGCAGACAGTAGCGGGCGTTTCCCTTTGGTAGTCATATGAAGGAAGGGGAATCGGTTGAGTGAGGCAAGGGTGGTTACCATCCCTTTGGTGGAGAAACTTTCCAGCCATGCATTCGTGAGCCTACATGTATCGCGCCGGTACAGGACAAACACACAAGAATGGACAGGGCCTGGGGCAAGCAGCTCATTTTCGATTAGGCCAAACCAATCAGCTTTTCGTTTAGGTGACAATGCTTCAGGGCGGAGTAAAACATGTTCGTCTCTGCGGAAAATGGACTGTGCAAGTTCAGAGTTCGAAAGGAGCGTGCTGCCGAAGACAAAATCCACTGGTGAAGTACAGCCAAAAGCGGCCCCGGGTGTGACAGTCAGGGGGGAGCTGCCCACGCAACACCGAATACGTAGAGAGTCAGCGAAAAAGTCAGCCCATCCACCAGTAAAACCGAAGCATAGGTGGGGGGTGTCATTCTCATACATATGTAACGACAAAGTATTGCACTCCCGCATAAACGCATGTAAATCAGCGTGAGCCGCGTGTGTGTTGATAGCGTACCAGGAATGGTAGTTGTTTGTCGCCGCGTACAGTCTCCATAGGCGCCTCATGTAAAATCGGCCTGTTCAGAAACTGACCAATGCAATGGGGGGGTATGCCATTGAAATGCAGACGTAGCAAAATGGTGGCGCTTTGGGGTGTACCCAGGAGATGGACCCATGTTAGCTGTGAGCGGGATGAGGGCGGAAAAATCGTTAGATATCTCTGAAGTCGTGTGAGACGCATCACTGAACTCTGAGGATTTGTCGGTATCACCAGACAAGTCAGAATAACAAGGGGTACGCGCAGTAGAGATGTCATGGTGCTGGAGGTCTGCACGAATGTCCACGATAGAAGATTGCAGAGAGCGGATTACCGACTGTCTTTCAATCATTTCCTCCCACTGGCGATTCAAGAGTTCTACCATGTAGGGTGGGAGCAGGGACTGTAAATCGGTAGGAAGAGGCATGGCACAGAATGCAGTTAGATTTTAAAGAGGCCTTCGGCTGACAATCGATGTTGGGAAGATTCGGCAGCGCGTGCCAGTGTGAGGCGGGCTCCCTCGGCACAGCCATAGATGTTGGACAGACGCACTTCAACGCCTTGTGACGCTTTGTACGCTTTCATTGGTACCACCTCTCCCCGGGGATCCATTGTGTTGACTACCACATGCCCGTCCGTCTGTGCTTTGCATACCACCCTGGCCTCAACGATGCTGAATCCGGCAGCAGCATGGATGACGTGGAACTTCCAGTGTTTAGCCTGGTCGTCGGGTAGGATGGAGAATACACCGCTTTCGCACACATGGCTCAAAAGAGCCACCAGTTCGCATTTGGAGCGTGTTTTTAGTACGAACGATGTCACCTTCTCATCAGAGCAGCGCGCTAGTGCCCCTTGTTTCATACTGCTGATTGGTATGGCAAGGGCAGATGAGGTATCATCACTCCAAATCGGTTCGGGTGGTTCATCAAATAAATCGGCATCCGAATTCATGTCCACATCGACAACCGGCTCGCGTGGAGGGGAAGGGTTGGTGCGATTTGAAGACGATTGTGTGTGGACGGTGATAGGTGATCAAAACCCTACCTATGAACCATATGGATATGGAGCGCAAAAGGTGCAAAAACGGGCCAAAAACACCTCAAATCTACATCGTTCATCCCATTCTTATGCCCGTAGTATCATAGTTTATGTAGTTCTTATCATTCAAATGCATACAATACCAACCCAAGCCCCAAACATGTGTGTGGACGGTGATAGGTGATCAAAACCCTACCTATGAACCACATGGATATTGGACCACAAACGGTGCAAAATAGGGCCAAAAACACCTCAAATCTTCATCGTTCATCCCATTCTTATGCACATACTATCATAGTATATGTAGCATCTATCATACAAATGCTTACAATAACAACCTAAGCCCCAAACATGTGTGTGTACGGTGATAGGCACGCAAAAACCCACCTATGAACCATATGGAAATGGACTACAAACTGTGCAAAATAGGGCCAAAAACACCTCAAATGTTCATCGTTCATCCCATTCTTATGCACATACCATCATATTTTATGTAGTTATTATCATTCAAATGCATACAATACCAACCTAAGCCCCAAACATGTGTGTGGACGGTGATAGGTGATCAAAACCCTACCTATGAACCATATGGATATTGGACCACAAACGGTGCAAAATAGGGCCAAAAACACCTCAAATCTTCATCGTTCATCCCATTCTTATGCACATAGTATCATATTTTATGTAGTTCTTATCATTCAAATGCATACAATACCAACCCAAGCCCCAAACGTGTGTGTGGACGGTGATAGGTGATCAAAACCCTACCTATGAACCATATGGATATGGACCACAAACGGTGCAAAATAGGGCCAAAAACACCTCAAATGTTCATCGTTCATCCCATTCTTATGCACATACCATCATAGTTTATGTAGTTCTTATCATTCAAATGCATACAATACCAACCCAAGCCCCAAACATGTGTGTGGACGGTGATAGGTGATCAAAACCCTACCTATGAACCATATGGATATTGGACCACAAACGGTGCAAAATAGGGCCAAAAACACCTCAAATCTTCATCGTTCATCCCATTCTTATGCACATAGTATCATATTTTATGTAGTTCTTATCATTCAAATGCATACAATACCAACTCAAGCCCCAAACGCGTGTGTGCACGGTGATAGGTGATCAAAACCCTACCTATGAACCATATGGAAATGGACTACAAACTGTGCAAAATAGGGCCAAAAACACCTCAAATCTTCATCGTTCATCCCATTCTTATGCACATACCATCATATTTTATGTAGTTATTATCATTCAAATGCATACAATACCAACCCAAGCCCCAAACATGTGTGTGGACGGTGATAGGTGATCAAAACCCTACCTATGAACCATATGGATATTGGACCACAAACGGTCCAAAATAGGGCCAAAAACAGCTCAAATCTTCATCGTTCATCCCATTCTTATGCACATAGTATCATATTATATGTAGCACCTATCATACAAATGCTTACAATAACAACCTAAGCCCCAAACATGTGTGTGTACGGTGATAGGCACGCAAAAACCCACCTGTGAACCATATGGAAATGGACTACAAACTGTGCAAAATAGGGCCAAAAACACCTCAAATGTTCATCGTTCATCCCATTCTTATGCCCGTAGTATCATATTTTATGTAGTTATTATCATTCAAAAGCATACAATACCAACCCAAGCCCCAAACATGTGTGTGGACGGTGATAGGTGATCAAAACCCTACCTCTGAACCATATGGATATTGGACCACAAACGGTGCAAAATAGGGCCAAAAACACCTCAAATCTTCATCGTTCATCGCATTCTTATGCACATAGTATCATATTCTATGTAGTTCTTATCATTCAAATGCTTACAATAACAACCTAAGCCCCAAACATGTGTGTGTACGGTGATAGGCACGCAAAACCCTACCTATGAACCATATGGATATGGACCACAAACGGTGCAAAATAGGGCCAAAAACACCTCAAATGTTCATCGTTCATCCCATTCTTATGCACATAGTATCATATTTTATGTAGTTCTTATCATTCAAATGCATACAATACCAACCCAAGCCCCAAACGTGTGTGTGGACGGTGATAGGTGATCAAAACCCTACCTATGAACCATATGGATATTGGGCCCCATGGTGCATGAGAAAGGGATGAATAGCCTAGAATAAAGGCAAAACATCGCTTGTCATGTAGGCTTCTACCAATGGTGATGACAATTTGTTCATATATCACCTCTATACCACCTCTTCCAGCCCGGTAAGGCCCTCTACATGGCCTCCATAGACCCTAAAACCATGAAAAAGAGTGGTTTTTGGCTAGAGTGTGTGAATTTCTCAAAATCTGTGCCTGCCAATCTGGATTTTTTTAGGTCAGCAGCAAGGAATTGTTCTCGGCGACACGCACATGCCTTTACTTTGCTTCCAACTGCGAAAAAAAGTGGACTTTTTGGCGATTTTCTATTGCGCACGGCGGTCGGGAATCTTATACTCGCGTACGCGGCAGTTGTTGACAGTTGATCTGCGGCTCCAGCTCCAGCGACAGCACAATTTTGTTAAAAATTTGAGAAAACACAAAATGAACAGTACTACTGTGTACAGTTTGATTCCCCGTTCTTAAAATGCATGACTTTAAATTTTTGGAAAAAAGAGCTGCTAAAATCATAGGTGCAGCGCGCGCTCTTGCGAGCTGTCTTTGCGGGCTGTGGGGGCGGCACGAGGGCGTCCGGGGGGGGGGGGGGCTCTTGCTTGGGTGTGGGGCGTCCGGGGTGGGGCGCTCTCCAACGCCCGACCGCCCGTCCCTGGGGCCTGCGGCCGGGGCCCGCTAACCACTGGCTGTGGCCGCGGGGGGTTTGGGCTTGGGGACCCGTCCCCAACCCCACAGCGCGCGGCCTTGCAAGCTGGCTTTGCGCGCTGTGGGGGCGGCAGGAGGGCGCCCCGGGGAGGTGCCTCTTCCCTGGGTGTGTGGCGTCCGGGGTCTGGCGCTCTCCCACGCACGACCGCCCGTCCTTGGGGCGTGCGACCGGGCCTGCTACCCACAGGCTGTTGGTGCGGTGCCCGGGCGTCGGGTCTCGTTATCCTTGGCACCTTCTCCCGTGCCGCGGTTCGTCGTTTGTTGTGCGGGCTTCCCGGGTTTGCGGCACTCCGTGGCCGTTGTTGCTAGGCACCGGAGCTTATGCCGTGGTTGTGGCCAGCGGCATGCTGATGTGGCGTGCCTCGTGGCCCCGCGTTGATGCGCCGCGCCTCATCCGGTCCAGTAGCTCTCGGTGCTCCGGTCGGCTTCCCTGTCGCCGTGGTTCCTTCCCCCAACCTGGGCGGCTGCGCGGGGCACGTCGAGGCTGGCCGAGAACCGGGGTCATTGTGCCTGCCGCTGGCCCCTGCCGAGGCAGGGGAGCTGGGCTCGCTCCGCGTCGTACCCGCTCGGGGCCCCGCGATGGGGTTTTCCCTGGCGGGTTCCTCCGGCTTCGGTCTTGGGCTGCGTGCGCAGCGGTGGTTTGGTGTGTGTGGACCCGGTCACTGACACGTCCGGTTTCCTGTACCATGCGTCTTTCGACCGGGGACTCGGCCGGTGCACCGGGGCTGTTTCGTGTTGACGCCGACACCTCCCCTTTCGGGTCGGAGGACGCCATGCCCGGGTCCCGCGCGTGTGTGCCTGTGCGTGCTCTTTTTGGCCGGGTTGGGCGCGCCGGCCACCCGGGCGCGTTCTGGTGCGCCTCACCTTTCCTTTAGCTGTTTTGTCGTTCTCCTTTGTTCGGCCCCCGGGCTGAGGTTGCCCGTGCTTGTGTTTTTTTTTTCTTCCCTCTCTCCTCCAGCGCCCCCGCTGTCTCCGGCTTTTTGTGCTTCCTGGCCCCGGGTGCCCTTGGCCTTGGCGCTCTTCGTTTTTTTTTCCTTTTTCGTCTTTTTGTCCTGTGTTTCTTGCCCTCTTGTCCTCTGCGCCCCTGTTCTTGCTGGCTGTGGCGTTCTCCTGTTTCCGGCCTCGGGTGCCCTCGGCCCCCTGCCCCCCCGCCCCCCCGTCCCGTTTGTGTGTGTTGTGCCTTGTGTTGCCTGCTGTTGCGGTTTTACGTGCTGCGTGTCCTGCTGTGGTTGCCCGCCAGGTGTTGTCGTGGGCTGCTTCGCATTGTGCGGTGTCTCCTCGGGCGGCTTTTTGTGGGTTGTCCTACGCTGTGCCGGGCCGTCGGTTGCCGCTGTTTGTTCCGCCACGGCCTTGGTCCCTTTGTCCCGTTGCGTTGTTCGCGTCGTGGCTTGCTGCCTCGCCTTGGTCTGTGTTCCCGCGTGCTGTGCTGTTGTCTCGCTCTGCCGGGTACCGCTGCTTCCTGTGTCGTGGCCCCGGGCTTGGTCCGGCGCCCTGGGGTGTTATGCCCTCCTGCGCTGTGTTTTCCCGTGCTTGTCTGCGCTTGGAGCTCCGCGCGGTGTGTTTTGTGGTGGTGTGTTGGCGCGCGCTGTTGCCCGCCGACTCTGCTTTGTGCTGTGTGTGTCCTGGGATGTCGTGCTGTGCCTCCCTTGCCCTCTCCCCGCTGTGCGGTGCTGTGCTGCGCTCTGGTGGTCTGCTGCACTTGCGTCGTGTGTTCGTTTGGTCTGTGCCGTTTCTGGCACCCGGTGCTCTGGTGCGTTCCTGTGTGCTGTGCTGTTTCCTGTGGTGCTCTGCGCTTTGGCGTTGCGCTGCGCTTCTGGGTGCGTGGTGTGCCGTGCTGCTGCGCGCTGTGCCGTGTTCTCATGCGTCCTGTCGTGTTGTGTTGCGGCGCTTCTTGTGCGCTGCTGTGTTGTGCTGTGCTGGCGCGCCTGTGTCGTGCTCTTGTGTTGTGCGCTGTTGCGTCTGCTGTGCTCGGCGGCGTCCTGTGGTGCTGCCTGTGGTTTTTGTTGGTTTGCCGGCGGGCCTCGTTGCCCGTTGTGGTGTCCTGACGCGTTGCGGCGTTGGTGTCCTGTCGTTCCTGGTGTTTTTTCGTGGTGCCCTGCTCCCCTGCGCTCTGTCCTTCGGTGCTGTTCCTCCGTGTGGTCCTGCGTTGTTGTGCCCTGCGGTCTCTTTCTCTGTGCTGTTTGTATTTGTTTGCTCTGGCCTGTTTTAAAGACCACTGCAAAACCCGGTTTTTTACAAACATTTTTGTTGGTTTTTTCTTGCTGTTTGTCCCTGTTTGAATTAAAATAAAATAAAATTATTCACCAGTTTTTGCGGCTTCTCCCCGGTCAATGGGGTCAGGGCGGAGGAGCTCCTAAGAGTGGGGACCTAGACACCCTTGGCTATCCCTCGCGGGGAAAAGATTTTGATCTGAATTTTGTCCACGATTTCGCGGACCGATCGCTTTCCGCGATCCCAAGCGCCCAACAGAGACGAAAAATGTTCACCTCTGCTACCATGAAACCAGACTGAATGGTCAGGAGCAGAGGTCGGAATTGCAAGGGCAAGAACATTACTTGGCATAGAAGACATAACGATTGTGAAAGCTGTAAAGTATCGTGCAAACAGATATGATACACATAGCCAATGAAATACCTGATATGCACAAATGTAAAATCCACCCTATCATCCACTAATTCATATTACTATAAAAGATCCAAGATTGCCTTATCTGTCCCACATCCTATGTTCCTAACAAGGAAATGAAATATAATATACAATAGTCCCATATATAGGGTCATATAATGATCCCTTAGGGGCAATACACTAAGGTAGGGTTGTGACCTGCTTCAATGTTCCTTCGAAATCAAAGCATGTAACAAAGTGGGGCTGCAAAGGATAGTGCTAACTTAAGTACAAAGCATCCATGGATTATAAACAAAGCACATTGTTTTAGTATGAGACCATTCATCAATCTGGCGCAAAGATTTGTGATGAGCACTTGCTGTGCACTGTTTTGGTTGAAATGCAGTTGGTTCCCCATTCGGGTCAAGTAGGTTAGGCCAAACACAGGATATGGCTTCGCCGGCTTGGCCAAACAACTTAATTCCGAAACAGCTACAAAATAGGACCACAAAAAGTAGATGAAACGTTTGAGTATCTAGGTAATAAGGTGGGAGACCACTAGGCTTTACCCTCAAGGAAAAAGGCATGGAGTGCCTACGTTATTTCGGTAATACCTCAATGAAGGAAGATACCCACGCTCCCTTGAGCGGTAGGGGTGAACTTCATGAGGGGCTAGGGCTATTACCCTAGTTACTTTGAGAACAGTACCTTTATACTTCAAAAGAATGGTGAAAATGATTAAATGTTAGTCTTTGATACTTTCCAAAGAGTCAGGGGGGCTTGGCCTGGATCAAGTAGCCCACAAAAGACTTGGAAGTGAATTTTTCATACTGGAGGTTGTGGAGGATGCAGAGGACGACTTGGAGGAGACAAACTTGGGGTTGCAGGTTGGGGCTTGCCCTGGGGTGCCCTCCTCAATCTTGTCGTTGTTGCTCTCGTCTTCACCAAGAGGAAGGACCGAAAGATGTGGTAGGGCAGGGAAAGGTGGGGGCATGGGGGCCGGGGTGTTTCTGTGGTACTGTTATGTTGTTTTTGGTGTGCTCCTCCGCACAACATTACCCTTCGGTGCCCTCCCTGTAGGGTTGTTCGTTGGGCTTCTCATTTACATTGACAGTTAAGTTGCATGGTTGGGGGGCGAAATGGCATCCGCGAGGATGTCAACAAGGTAGGGGCTGGTGGTGTGAATGCCCGCTTTGTTACTTGGCAGCTAGTTGTTATGTGATCCTCACCCAACACAGCAGGATGCCGTAGAGGACAGATCCACATATCATCCTTTGGATGGTGGTGGACACAGCCCCTATTGCTTCCCTGAGGCTGGCATGGGTTTTTTCTAAACCATGTCAACATCTTCAGGGTTCTTGTGGGTCTGTTCTATGCTACAATGTCAAGGTTTGGGGGTGTCAATGGCTCAATGTGATTGCGCATGGCTTCAACTTCCCGCTTATGGGCTTGTAGGTCCATATGTGGGTTGCTGTGGCTATGTGTGGCAAATCATTGAGTTCTTGTCCTCCCGGGTATTCAGTATGTACAAAGACCATATACCACCTGAGCCTGGGTCTGTAGTCTGTACATTGACCACCACACTACTGTCTGTTGGTCTCTGTCACTCGCCTGTGCCTTGTAGAGTCGCAGCATGCTGGCGAGTGTGACTGAAAACCTTATGCTAATTTATCCAGCGAACAAACTTGCATAACCAGCTGGTGCTGTACATCTCTGTACAGTTGTGATATGTTCCCACATGAGGTTGAGCAGTCAAATAAAAAGTTGAGTTGTCTGATAAAGATACAGATACAAATTATGAAGAATATGTATAAGCTGCTGCACAGAAGGTACTATATAGGATACCATATGGACGGGTTGTGTGAAAGAAGGGTCATCACAATCCTGCTTTCAGAGGAGCGTGATACGGAAAGCCCTAGTTCAATACAACAAGTGTGTTTTTGACCCGTGCACATTATCTACATGTCACATATGAGACCAAAAGTGTCAATGAGGCAGATGATAGTTCAAATTAATCAAAAACGATGCAAAAATGTCTTCCATTGCTTGTATATTGTGTGACTTTAACCACAATTAGGTAGCCAGTTGGAGTGAAGCTAGCTACGTAATCTCAAAAGAGTACAAACGAAAGTATTCATGGCTTAGGCCTACCGTGTTGGATCTGAATGAAACAAAAGCTAGTTTTCATCGATCGTTCA
The DNA here is from genome assembly GCA_964036045.1 of Eutreptiella sp. 'Long Island Sound 2002'. Taxonomy (NCBI): domain Eukaryota; phylum Euglenozoa; class Euglenophyceae; order Eutreptiales; family Eutreptiaceae; genus Eutreptiella; species Eutreptiella sp. 'Long Island Sound 2002'. The sequence goes on along the minus strand of OZ038383.1, from coordinate 65,054,232 downwards.
TGCTCATTTTCTTTTCGTGCTCCAACCAGTGGAGCCTATTGGTGGACGCCAAAACAAGATGAAAGATTAGTGTATAGATGAAAATGAAAGAAACAGAAAATACAGTTTGCATCGCATTCTTTGCCTAAAAAAACCAACTACAAATCACCTTTCACATCTTAATTTTGCAGCCCGTAGCCCCGCGTATAATTGGAGAAACCTTTTGGTCAACGTGGGCTACATCGTTGTCTTCTTTGACATTAAAAAACTTTTTTTAGGGTACCGTTTCTTCAGTCTTCAAGCCCGTCGTTTCCATATGCGGTTACACGTTACCGGAATTTTGCTAATGCACTTTTACATCACATGCTTAGCATTTCTAGAACTGTTGGATGCTAAATCCGGAAAGAAAATCAACCTTGTGAGGTTGTTAAACGTCTTGAGGACAGTATCATTTGCAAAGATACCATGTGAATCATGGTATGGAAGCAAAAATTTTGAGGGGCTGTGTTTGTGGTTTTCGAAATCTATTTTGCCTTGGCGTGCGTCATATATACAATAGTATAAAGAACAGTTTTCGGAAAAGGCCAGGGTTCCCTTTCCTTCAACCGCACATGAAAAGCCGCCCATGGGCAGGAGGGTGTTGAACAAAGCATGAACATGCCAAATCCGCCAGGTATACGGACACATGTGTAGATATCACCTTGTGCAATCTTTCTTTCCTATCTTGGATAGTTTCTCATGTAAAATGTGTTTGTAAATTGTCTATGTTGCGGTTCCATTTTGGAGTTGCTGTTTTTGTGCTGTTTGCCAATCGTGTCAGCAATGGAGAAATGGCATCACATTACCACAAAAAAGGGCGCATTTCAATGCATCACATTGAGCCAAAGATTTGTTGTGACTTCAGCGTATCTTGTCCCCAACACAAATGAAACAGTGCATTTGATCTAACCCATCAATACTTCTATCGAGCTCCGGTCCGACAACAATGGTCTTATTTTGCGCACACCCGACACATAAATACCAAGGTTGGCCTGTTAAGCAATGAAATTGCCCCCAAGCAGCAATCTGAATGAATGCATGGAGATTTTATTCACAATTCCTCATCCAACATCATAATCAGCTAAACTCAACTCTCCACTCGCAAACAAAAAAACCAAACGTGCTCCAGCAGCCCTATCTATGCGGTAATACACATTGACTTCTGTTTCTGTGCCAGTTTTGTTCTTAATCCATTCTTGCACATAGAAAAAAGTGTTTGCAATGAGCAATGATTTTGGAAAAAAGGTGGCCTTACATAGCTGGATGTGTCGTCTAAATACTCCACCTCGAGATTTGGGACTGAGGTTTGCGCTGCCCAGCCATATGGTCTGCAAGAGCCGACCCACCGGCCCAGTAGAGTCGCCGTCAAGTGCAAAGAATGCTTTTCATGGCTAAAAACAAATTAGGTCATGTTTTGCGTCTTTTTTCTGCCAATCCTGTACACACCCTGGGTTGCTGTAATATCGAGCACTCAGGAAGAGTGCTGAACTTTGCATCAGCAATGTTACCTGCAACCATCTCTGTAAATGGTACATCCACTGTCGTCAGGCATGGGTAACTGAGAGGTTGCAGGTTTCTGTGGGATCTGATGCATGGTAGCGCAGCAGCAGCTGCCATGCCGTAGCTACACCTGCAGAAGAAAAATTACTCTTCTGATTGTGTGCTTTTTTGGCTTTTGTAAAACTGAAACAAAATACAAATTTCTTGTTGATCGAAATCTGTCTTTGTTTTTTTTTGGCTCAGATGAGCTGGCGTAGCCTGCTCACTTCACAGTACTCGAGGTGACCCCTCGGGATCAAGGTTCAGAGCTGTCTGGTGCTACAATGATCCCACAAATGACTGTGGTTGTTGATCGAAATCTGTCTTTTTTTTTGCATTGTTTAAAAGAAAAAACAAAAGAACTTTCCTTGTATAGCACCACATGCCAGACTGTGTGCACCCCAGACTGAGAGCGCCGGCATGGTGATGAGCAGGTGCAAAAAAAATCAACAGCAAGAGTCAAACTCAATGCGGCATGGTGCTGCATACCTTAGAATGAAGATCATCTGAAAACAAAGCCATGAAGCAACAGCCCTCCCCAAGAGGTGTCGGATATGGGCTTGCCAAATATATCACGTAAACTCCATCACTCCATCCTGTGCCTGGGGGCAAACGTGGGTTTGGGGCAAACTTTTTGCCAAGTCATGTTGTTTGGGAGGGAAGGGGCACATTTAACTGAAAACCAGTACCTATGAATAAGCTGACGGTCTCAGTCACAGTGACAGCGTATCGATCAGTATCACCATCTAGACTAACAACGAATCTGGCAGACACCTTTGGACTGGCTTTTACAGGTTTCAGCTGGACAATTACCGTAACGATGCCGCGTGTCATCAAACGCCGACCAGGACCAGGGCTCACTTGGAAATGACAAAGAAGCACAAGCAGTTGCCTTGCAAACAAGAGAACCCAATAGAATAGAATTAAAATTGTGTGGCTCTGGCAGAGAAGGGCACCCAGTAAGGAATGATGGGACTGTCCCTGCAGTGCCCACACCTCTAGAGTGCGATTACCTGTGTAGAGTGTGTCTCCAGCTGATGGCCGGAGGGTTCCGGCAGGGTTTCCTGTTCTCAGCAAAAGCTGCCAAATCGCTGAGCGGGGAATCATCCTGTGCTAAAAGGAACGTTTTCGCACAGCGCGTGCACAGAACCAATTGTTACGTTGTTTCTCCCGGGAAACCCCTGAAAACCACCCACCTATAGAAGCACGCATGATCAATTCAAAACAGCATGGGGTGCAGAATTCAGGACCCTGGGACCTGTGGCTGGTGGTGGAAAACATCCGATGTTTTGCACAGCGTGCACACAGCGCACGGTGCGCCCCTGTACATGAAAGGAGACCGGCAGGTGAATTGCTGAACAGCTTGCCTCCCCACTAGGGCCTTGGTCTGAAGCCTGGCCAAAAAGATCCACCATTGCCAATGACCCTCGGAAAACAAGCCTTTCCAGACTTGCAGCAGGGCCCTCATATTGCAGAGGCACCCCCTGCAGCCTATCCTTTGCCAGCAGCCACAGTCTAAGCTCGCTGTGGCAGGCTCGAGTGGGCCTGTGCTGGTGCATATGTGCGCGTGTGTACTTGCAGTGGCAGGGGCTGCTGGAGCCTATGCTGGTGCATGTGGATGCGCCCGTGTACTCAGGAGGAAACATCATCTTCTGAAGGGAAACCATCTGCAGGCAGGATACCAGCAGCTGGTGATATCAAGGCACGCTAACCTGCAGCAGGAAGCTGGCCGTCCCTTCTGCGCACGCTACTCGGGGTGCAACAGAATACAAAGCAAATCCTTATTGCAATCCGACAGTCAGCTATGGTACAAGGAGGCTGAGGAGCCCTGCGGCAGAGCCGAGGAATTGCATCAGAAAAGCGGAAGGTGGGTCCCAACTATGTGCTGCAATGAAAACCCAGAAAAACAGCCCCAGGTTCACTCTCAACCCTCTAACACACTTGCTTGGGTGCACGTGCACACGGCAATCACATCTGGCACAACAACAAGCATACACTGGCAGACTGGTCAAGGATGCCATGTCTGTTGGAGTGTGGGTGTGGGAACGCCTTCCTGATCTGCATTCCCCGAAACATAGGCAGCGGTTTTGGAGAGGATGCATCGACAACAAATGGTGGAGGCAGACGACCAACGGGTAATTGTCTTCGTCCAGACGCATGGACCTGTCATCACCACCAAGAATAAACACTGAGTGGGATCAGGGACATGCCTGGCATGATGTTTGGGAAGGGTGTCAGGGGGGCACACCAGACACAACGCCATGAAAACGTGCGCACTCAGCCACTGCTGGAAGGAGAGGGTGTGTACGTTCCGAGGGGCAGACCAGGTCGACGTGTGGCAGAAACATTAGTTGCCGCGCAAGCCTGGGGATACATGTTCTCCACTGCTCCCGCTGATTGTTATGTTTTGGCGGAAATCCATTTTCGCAGTCAAAACACAGCGGACGTAGTAGCCTTCAAGTAGATGATAGACGATCCGAAAGATGGGAGGCCACCACTTCTTCTGTGTCAGTATCAACTGAAGATGTGACCCCACACGTTAAGGCCCGCGTTGCCAGCTACTGAAGCCTGCGGTCTGAAGCCATGCAAGACTAAACTGAGGTCGGCCTGCTGCAACGGCATGTAGAGGTATACCATGCAGCTCATCATAACAACATGCAGCCAGAAACAAAATCGCATCACCACAGGCTTGAACAAGAATAGGATATATCACGGCGAATCAGATACGGTCTCCGTATACAAAAAGGGCCAGATAGGGGGAGCACAGAGGTGGCAAGCGCCTCTGCATCTGTAAGGAACATGTTGGGGGCTATACAAAATTGACCAAGACTCTCAGCCATACACCAGAGTCCAAGTACATCCAACTAGTGCGTGAAACGCCACCCCAACCCCAAGCAGCCCTGAAATGGGCTGCAAGGGAGGAGCGAGAGCACATCACCAATTATTTGCTGCAGGGCCCAGCAGGCACCCCTTCCATCTACAAAAAAAATCAGGGAGGGGTTTGGGTGCAGGGTGCACAGGTTTGGGACAGGAACGCCGGTCAGTGTCTGTCTTCGGGTGAAGCATCATCAAAGACGAAAGATATGTGTTCCATCAGGGCAACTCGGGGCTCGCGTTTTCAGTGATGCACACTGCACTCCTGCACAAGAAGTGTGTTTCAAATGGCAGGATCCCCCTGCACTGACAAAGACACCGCGCAGGAAAAAGGCACTTTCACTTGCGGAGGTTTCATGGAGATGACCTGTTTCGGCCCAATGATTTCATGGTGTGAATCTTACGCGGTGTCAGGTCGCGGCCTGCCGAAGCAGCACCAACCTTTCCGCCTTGTTCAAAGCAATGGAAAGCTGCGCTGCTCAAAGCCGATTCTACTGCCGAGAGCACGGGCGCTCAGATCTCCTTCCTGTGGCTCCCTGTGTAGCCCGACCCCTTACTGACCATTTAACATGGAAACACCAAGTGCCGCCAGCGATGGGAGGAGGAGCGTACTGCCAGAAGTAGCATTCAACAGCGATGCCAGGGCCACTCCATCTGCATTACGTGCATGCACTGCTGCTGGCTCCTTGATCTTGTGCGCCATCGCTGCTTCCACCATCTGCAAGTGCTTGCACCCCAGCCCTTCAGCAGTAGTCAGGGAAAGATAATTGACCGGGCCTGACGCATGTCCTGTCAACAATTGCAACCCGGTCTTCTTGCCAGGGACGGCAGTCGAGGCGATACCAAGCACCTCAATACCATTGTGCGGCCCTGCATTCACTGCTGCTTGTGTTTGTGCGTACTGGAGGATGTGCAACCCAGTGTGAGGCCCCGTCAATGCGTTCAGAAGCATGGGGATACTGTTTGCGCCGTTGGTTTCCTTCATGCCGTTCATACTGCTTGTAGCGCCAGTCGTGTCCACAACCGTGTGCCGCACTTGGCCTAGCAGTCCCAACCCCGTTGTTTTTCCAGCGACGCTGGTGGAGGCATTGACAAGCAATTCAAGACCATTGCGGGGCTCTGCCTTCACCTGTGCTTGGGTATGCGCATCCATGAGCGCAAGCAGCCCTGTCTGAGATCCGGTCAATGCATTCAGAAGGATTGAGATACCGTTTGCGCCGCCGGTCTTCTTCTTCTTTGGAGTCCGTGCGCTGGTCGGCACAGCTGACACCAGCGTGTTTGCGGTGGCGGTCTCCTCCTGCTGCGGCAGTGCCTGAGGCATGTCAGGTGCCACTGCATCGTATTGCAAGTGCTGAGGCAGAGGGGCATGCTCAGCCTCCATAGACTCCTTTTCGATGGCCCGGGCTCCTGGGCTGCGGATGGACAACTTCCTCTCCAGAGGAACGATGCTGCTCTGTTGGTTGCCGTTGCCCGCGTCGTTGCCGTTGCTTTTCCTGGTGGTCAGTACAAGACGGCGCAAGGCGGTGGGATCCAGGTGACTAATTGCAATAATTTTTGCATCTTCAAACGTCACCGTGTCGTGCAGACTCATCGCAGCGTCTCCAACACGCAGCGTCACACTATAATGAGCCACATTCCCTTGACTTGTATGCATCTTCAGATCGCTCGCCAGCACTCCAGCTTCTACCAGGACCTGCCAATACGCAGCCCACTCATCCTTCGTCTGGGTACGAGAATCCAAATGGACTGTCAACTTGTCGTGGATCACAGCGTTGAACACAGGATCAAAATTGGCAAATGTGTTCGCATGCCAAACAGGATCCAGTGCAGCAAAAAAGGCCTCTAATACGTCTCCGTGGAGCTTGTAGTCGGCTCCATCCGCTGCTGGACAGAGCTGTTGAATGTCTTCAAGGACCAGTCCTTGCCTTGAAGCTCTGAGCCCTTGACTTGCAGCCGGCTGTTTGTACGTTGGAGTGCCAAGCCGCCATTTGTCACTGCTTCGGAACTCCTCCAGCTCAAGACTGATCTCCGTATCCTGGTCGTTCAAAACCGCGATATGATCAGGGGTGCCATGAGCCTCGTAGCAAGGCCGGCGGAAAGCTGCACTAGACCGCTCCACAGAGGAACGCAAGGACGACCCCTTGCTCAAAGAACCCAACCTCCTGGGGGGATGCGGCCCAGTGCCACTCATGTACTGCAGTGTCACCATTGTTGCGATTGAGATACACTTTGAAACACATCGAAAAAGGTGTTACTTGACTTGTTTGGGCAACTGAAGTGCATCACTGCATGCGAGAGCAGGGTTGTAACGAAGTCGTCCAATACCTGCTCTCCGAGCCATTGACTGCTCTTGCATGCAGAAAATTCTTGTGCCACAGACAGTTTCCAGTGAAAAGTTCAGCTGAGCCCTTCTTGGTTCGCACACCCACGGCCAAATCATCAGTGGTCACTCCCTGCTGCATACTTACATTTAAAGGGAAGGTCCCTGCCGTATACTTGCTGGTACCAAACCAAGTTTGCAGTCGCAAAGAAGGGGAAGCTGAGACACAGCACTTTGGGCAAATCATTGCAGCCAAGTTCGAATGTGTGCTGTGCACATTGTCCATCACAGATCTATTTTTCGCAGTTTGACACAATGATGACCCAGTGGTCAAATAATTCCCTGTCATCAAGTGCCTGAGTACCATATTTCAGAACATCTATGTATGGTCTTCGCCAGATGGTGTTGTGGTCACTCTGTGGGTCTCTCTGCAGGGCATAAGCTCCCGGTGCAAAATGATGATACATTTGATATCACCCTTAAAATGACCAAAGAACACTTGCAAAGCACACCCAAGACCCTCTATGTGTGTCAACATGATTACGGCGGTCATTAGAATCACCCCTTTTGCAAATTGCTCAGAAACGGTCTTCCATGTGGTTTCAGCCTCTCTCTCTGCACAGGACACATTTGCGGCTTGCGGACCTAGTACCATGTTACTTAAAGCTACGGCACCAGAAGGCAAGGTTTGATGGTCTGGCCTTCATGTTGGCAACAGCCACGTATAGCATCGGATAGTTTTCAATGCGAGTGCCAGAGAAACCATCCAAAAACAAGGCTGCCGGATGTTTGACTGAGTGACTGCCTCTTAGGGTCACTGGAGTCACATCCGCTCCTTGAAGGAATGGGAGACCAGCCACCTGTATGAAGTCACAATTCATGCTTGGTGCGCACATGGTGTGCATGTAAGAATCTCTCTTTGACTGGGACATCTTGCGACCAGAGCCTAATCTCACAACAGCTGGAAATTGCTGATTGCAAACGTTCTCCTTCACGTTGGCGTTCTCGTTGCGCATTAAATTCTTGAAAACAAGAACGGATGCTAAAATGTACAATCTGAAAGTAGGTTGTTGAAAAATGAAAAGCGAGAGGAGGCTTGGAATGGGGCACGGTAGGAAAACACGAGATCGGTCTAGTGAGGTCACACGATGGCGTCATTGGTGAGCGATGGCTCTTCTACGGCAACCGAACACGCACCCACGTGCACGCACACCCCTGGACGTCTGTCTCCTCCGCAACGGATACGTTCAGTGATACAGATTGTGTGGTGACTGCCTCTCGTGGGACCTACGAAGAGGGGCTTGGGTTGAGGCACTGCGGGAGAACACACGGTGTGCTACTTAGGTCATGTGATGGCGTCCTTGGTGAGCGATGGCACTTTTACGGCGGTCCGCACTCTCGCCAGCGACAACAACACGCACACATGCATGCACACCCCTAAGCTTCTGTCCCCTCCGGAATGGACGCCTTCGGGGGTTCAACTTCCGTATCAACCACCTCCTTGGGGACCTAGGGGAGGAGGCTTCGGATGGGGCACGGCATGAGAACATGAAATCTTGCCACTCAGGTCACACGATGGCATCCTTGGCAAATGATGGCACTTTTTGGCAGTCCGCGCTCTCACCAGCGACCCCAATAGGCACACACGTGCACACACACACACACGTGCATGCACACATGTGGGCTTCTATCTCCTCTGGAATAAGAGAGGAAGGGACTACACGCCAGAAATTCAGGAAGGTGAAGGCCGGGAGGTGGTATCCAAATTGAACCCGGTAGCATGCAAGTTCATCCATTATGGATGGGCTGGATGCAACCAGGCGGGGGGGCGTTTCTGCGAAATGTGAAGTCATGCCGTTTTGCCTAAAATTGGCCACTTCGAAAAAAGGGGGGGGGGGTTTACCCCTTTTGCGCGCAACTGAAATTTTCCAAAACGCGCCGCGGGGGGTTACCTTGGATGTGCACAAGTGCGTATTTGCCCATTTTTTGGGCATGCGGAAGGAAATTTGGGGGTGTCTTGTTTCAAAAGTGACGGATCTTTGCACGCTTACTTGATGCTGCTGTTTCACATATCAAGTGTGGCAGGGATGCGGTGGCCTAAGGGGTTAGCATACAACAACGGAGACCTCCACTCTACCTCCTCACCAATGCAATGGTGGTTGTAGCCGCCCACACCCCCTGCCGGGGGGGGCCATGGACGATTTCTCTTCGGCGCGGCCCAACACCGAAGAGGGTGCCTCACAGGGTGCCCAATCCTGCCAGACGTACGTTTCGTCACGTTTCGCGTTTCGGATCACCGCTTCATGGGGTGCCCAATCCCACAATGCGGTCGGGGATCCCCACCGCTTCAGAGCGGGGGGGCAAAATCGGAAGGGGCCCACTTGTGGGCAAGGTGGCTACGTCACCCCTGCCGCCTCGGGGATCCCCACCGCTTCAGAGCGGGGGGACAAAATCAGAGTGGCCCACTTGTGGGCAAGGTGGCTACGTCACCCCTGCCGCCTCGGGGATCCCCACCGCTTCAGAGCACGGGGACAAAATCAGAAGTGGCCCACTTGCGGGCAAGGTGGCTACGTAACCCCTGCCGTCTCGGGGATCCCCACCGCTTCACAGCGGGGGGACAAAATCAGAAGTGGCCCACTTGTGGGCAAGGTGGCTACGTCACCCCTGCCGCCTCGGGGATCCCCACCGCTTCACAGCGGGGGGACAAAATCAGAAGTGGCCCACTTGTGGGCAAGGTGGCTACGTCACCCCTGCCGCCTCGGGGATCCCCACCGCTTTAGAGCGGGGGGACAAAATCAGAAGTGGCCCACTTGTGGGCAAGGTGGCTACGTCACCCCTGCCGCCTCGGGGATCCCCACCGCTTCAGAGCGGGGGGACAAAATCAGAGTGGCCCACTTGTGGGCAAGGTGGCTACGTAACCCCCTGCCGCCTCGGGGATCCCCACCGCTTCAGAGCAGGGGGACAAAATCAGAAGTGGCCCACTTGTGGGCAAGGTGGCTACGTAACCCCTGCCGTCTCAGGGATCCCCACCGCTTCACAGCGGGGGGACAAAATCAGAAGTGGCCCACTTGTGGGCAAGGTGGCTACGTCACCCCTGCCGCCTCGGGGATCCCCACCGCTTCACAGCGGGGGGACAAAATCAGAAGTGGCCCACTTGTGGGCAAGGTGGCTACGTCACCCCTGCCGCCTCGGGGATCCCCACCGCTTTAGAGCGGGGGGACAAAATCAGAAGTGGCCCACTTGTGGGCAAGGTGGCTACGTCACCCCTGCCGCCTCGGGGATCCCCACCGCTTCAGAGCGGGGGGACAAAATCAGAGTGGCCCACTTGTGGGCAAGGTGGCTACGTCACCCCTGCCGCCTCGGGGATCCCCACCGCTTCAGAGCACGGGGACAAAATCAGAAGTGGCCCACTTGTGGGCAACGTGGCTACGCAACCCCTGCCGTCTCGGGGATCCCCACCGCTTCACAGCGGGGGGACAAAATCAGAAGTGGCCCACTTGTGGGCAAGGTGGCTACGTCACCCCTGCCGCCTCGGGGATCCCCACCGCTTCACAGCGGGGGGACAAAATCAGAAGTGGCCCACTTGTGGGCAAGGTGGCTACGTCACCCCTGCCGCCTCGAGGATCCCCACCGCTTTAGAGCGGGGGGACAAAATCAGAAGTGGCCCACTTGTGGGCAAGGTGGCTACGTCACCCCTGCCGCCTCGGGGATCCCCACCGCTTCAGAGCGGGGGGACAAAATCAGAAGTGGCCCACTTGTGGGCAAGGTGGCTACGTCACCCGTGCCGTCTCGGGGATCCCCACCGCTTCAGAGCGGGGGGCTAAATCAGAAGTGGCCCACAAGTGGTCAAAAATGCTATATAGTGGTAGTGTGAGGTGCGCTAAGCAAACCCTTCCCCCAAAAAGGGGGGGGTTTCGGTTATGTGAAAACCCTACTTCTGCCTAAAAATTTGGCCAACGAAAAAAGGGGGGGGGTTATGTAAAACCCCCCGTGCTGTCGTTCTCCGCAGAAACGCCCCCCCCCCCTGGATGCAACCTGCTGCATCATGTGGCATTTCACCCGGTTTTGAATGTGTTTGCAAAATGAGCATCAACCCAATGGTCCGTGATTTAGGCACACTTAGAGAGCGAGTGTTTGCCCAGCGGGCGTCTGGCACGCCACTGTTGTACCAAGGATCTTGAGTTGCCCCAACTTTATGAATGTAATGAAAATTATTGTGCACAATGTATTCACACATGCACTTATGGAGACAAACCTGTTGATTAGGCCAAATACGTGACACACATGTTGAGCAAGTGGAATTCACAAATTTGGTCTCTTGTTGTATGCTCTCGGGTTTGGGGTTGATTTTGGTCTACTTCAGGGGCTTCTGTCGGGGAAGGCATTCACCACGAACCGCAAAGTGTGGTGGGGTGCTTTGGAAGCACAATGCACATACCTCAACCTCATCCCCTCCATCATCTTGCATGGCAGCTGAGTTGCTTGTATCAACAATCTTCCAAACATGATGGGGAATGTGTTCTTGGGCTCCATAAGGCCATGACGTCAAGTTTTCAAGTAAGCAACATGGTCCTGGCCACATGCCGGAGCATCGTCCTGACCACACACCAGAATGCTCCAGTTGATATGAAGCATTATATGCTTTTATTTGTTTGTACATGGTCCATAAAGGGGCATGACAGACCTGCTGCCGAGTACAAAATTGTACAAAATGCAAAAAAAAATGGACTCTTTGATGCAACTCATTTGGACCGCCACACAAGATGTTCCTAAACAAGGCTGTTGCCACAAATGAGCAATCCTTGCTCCATCCATGCATAGTACCACCCATGTATGTTATTATATGACACGGTGTAAAGGTTGCGACCTCCCATACCATCTCGAGAAAGACTGAAATGTCCACATAACCCTTGCCTTCTCACCTTCTCCGAGTCTCCAATGTGGAGAGGAATAAAATGGGCTAATTCACCTCAATAGCACCGGCAAGCTGAATGAACGCATTCAAAGTGACCTCGTGACCCCTGCTATCTCTAGTCTCCAAAATGGAGAAGAATCAAAGTGCTGTCTCTATTCTCCAAAGTGGAGAAGAATCAAAGTGGCTACGTAACCCTTACCTTCTCGGGTCCCTAGAAAAAGGAGGAATCACAATTAATGGTTGTTTGGAAAAGTGTGGATTGGGGGCATTTCAGCACTAAAAGAATGCATGGTGCACACTTGGCGCACTAATGTTCCATCAAAAGGAGGAATGAGCCCATAATTTGGATTGACTCCAGGTCATCTTCACACAATGAAACCACTTGTGTGCTACTATTGGACTCAGGGGGAGGGCGGAGGAAAAATTCCCCCAGGAGGTGAAAATTTCTTTTCAACCCCGACACTTGTCCCCCCCCCAACCCCGTATACAAAAATTTCTACCCGCGGGGGACTTTTTCTACCCTAACCCCCCAGTGCCGCATTTGGCCTATAGACCCCCCCCAAGCCCCCCCCCCCCCCCCCCCCCCCCCCAGACCACCCACCCCACCCTACCCTACCCGCCTCCACAAAATTTCTATGGAGGCTGCCCCGGCTACCATGGCCAGGCATGGCCAATCACATGCCCCCGATCCCAAGGCCGACTCAGGGAGTGCCGGGTTCCAAGCAGACGAGCACCAACTGCCGGATCAGCTGTTCACATATATATATGTACAAAAGCACATTGATCTTTTGACACCATCGCTCTGTCAAAGAGAACGGACTACGGCCCCGGCTCAATGTGCAAAAGCGTGGAAGGGAATTGCACCCTTCGGCACTACGTCGCACTCGGTACTCGCACGCACAACGCTTGTGACTTGCATCCTGCACACACTATGCCGGGGCGCCAACACACCTATTTTGTTGAATGCCGGTCTTCAACGCCATGCAAAGATGCCGTCTGGTGGCCGCAGCAGCCTTGGTTGTTGGCACAGGTGCTGGACTTGAGCTTTTCACGGTGATTCACAAGTGTAGAATACCGAGGGGCCGGGAGAAAAGTGGCATGCACAACACACTTGTTTTTTTGCCTGTCTTCAGCGTCATCCAGAGATGCACTGCCCGGCCAGGCTCAGCTTGAGGTTCAGGTTCTTTGTGTTGCTCCACAAAATCTTGATACCTGCAGAAAAATGGCATGCACAACGCACCTATTTTGTTTGCCTGTCTTCAGCGCCATCCAGCGATGCACTGCCCACAGAGGTCTTTGATGCAGCCATGCTCAACTTGAGGTTCAGGGTCTTCGTGTTGCTCCACGAAATCTTGATACCTGCAGAAAAGTAGCATGCAAAATACACCTGTTTTTTTGCCCATCCCAAAATTCCTCGTAGATCGCACAACACATGTGAATCAGCTTCCGGAGCGCACTTTGCACTACACAAGCAAACATGGATGATATGCACGACAAGCACCCCACCCCTCCCCCGTGCTCCGCCACCTCCACAGAAACTGCAGTGAATTCCTGTGAAGGCTGCGCCGGCTACCATGGCCACGCGTGGCCAATCACATGCCCCCGATCGCGGGGCAGACTCACGGAGCGCCAGGTTCCCAACACCACAGCCCGCCGCCATTCCCCTTGCCCACTTCCCTGTGGTCCCTCTGTCCATCATCTTCTCCACCCTCTGTCGTTGGCGGTGGGCCTGCCCCCTCCCTCCTTCTTGCCCCCCTCCCTCTCGTCCCTCTATCCTGCCTCTTCCCTGTTGCCTCCCCTTTTGACTGCCACCCATTTCGCCTGCCTTCCTCCCTGTTGTGGGTCACGGTCACGGTCACCTGGCCTATTTCCCTCTCTGTCTGTACCTTGTCCTGATGAGCCAGCCTTGTCATGTGCAGTAGTTGGTCAGACTGCACAGGCGCATTGTTCTCCTCCTCCCTCCTCCAATTCCACCTCGGGTGCCAGGGTAAGGCCCACGGGGTCCTCCGCGCATCGCCGGTGCGGCGCCCTTGCATCTCGCATGCATCGCGCATGCATCGCCCCTGTCAGCTTCCATCTGCTCCCTTCTTCCTCCGTTCCCCTTCTTTTGCCTCTTTGGCCCCCATGCCCCCTCCGGTTCTCATCTGCACCCGTGTCCTCCCCCTGTTGGTCCCGCTGCCCCAACACTGGAACCACCGCATGGCGCACGTCGCTTCCCCGACATTGGTTGTGGTTCCACCACCACCACCACACACCGGCAGGCCTGCCACCTCCACCAGAGTATGCGCGCAGTGGAGGGGGATGTCGGTGTGGGGGTCTACGCCGTCTGGCGCCCCCGAACCAGGCAATGGCGGGCTGCACGAACCAACGCCAGATCCACGGCGCACGCCACAAAGCAGTCACCAGTGCCGTGGTGCGCTGGCCACTGTCCCTGTCCTCCATCTGGGTCCCCTAGTCTCATCTATCTGCTCTCTGCTTATCTTTTTCCTCATCTTCCTCTTCAGCACTTTCTTCTTTTCTGCGCTGGTTCCTGTTCCTCCTCTTCTTCTTCCTCCGCTTTTTCCCCCTTTCTGTTGCGTGCCTTGCTTGCCTGCTTGGTCTCTTGCCTCCTTGGTCGCCCAGGCGCCCGCATGCCGACGACCGCGTCACTCCCCGTCTCCGTGACGATCAGCACCAGCCACCAGGTCTTCGCCGCCGGCTCCTCCTTGCGGGTCTTGCTCGTGCTCCAGTCCTGCTTGCAGCGTGGTCTCCGCGGTGCTGACAATCTGGGGGCGCTTGGGGACGTATTGGCTCTTCAACTGCGGCTTCACCTTGATCTGGCTCCATTCGTGCAGCCATTCCAGCGTGGAACGTTGTTCTTCCCGATGCTGCTCCGTCATGGACTTGTTCTTGTCGAAGAGGTCGCCGGGGGTTCGGGAACCTTCCAGTCCCTCATGGGCTTGTACACGAACGAGCTAGCGGCTTTGGCCGCCAGGTACGAGCAGTTTTGCCTCTTGGCCACCTTCTGTGGCCAATGCTGCTACACGGAATGCACAATAAATCCTGCTCGCTGGAAGCTCATTGCCAGGTTGTGCGCCGGCTGCGGGAGCAGCGGATCCACAATCCACATCTCCTCGCCCTCCTAGTCCACAGCCACCACAAACGAGTGGCGGCTGGGCTGGGAGGGGAGGAGGGGCCCTTCATCGCGTGGGTTGTGGTTCGCCACCGGAAAATCGGGCATGTGGCCAGAGCGCCCTGCAGGGAGCCAGCGTGCGCGCCTGATGGCCCCTTGCAGCTTGTGCAGCGACCGCCTCTGGCCCAATTACACGTCCAGGGCATTATTGGAAGATTGCAGATGCTTGTTCCTCTGCGCGCCCAAGGGGGCGCACACGCCGGCCACTTGGTCGACCCACTTTGTGGCAAGCGTCTCCGCCGTTTCGAATCCCAGATCCTCGTCATCCAATCCATCTCATATGTGTCCGCTGCCGTCCTCTTGTACCGCCGCATCAGGCGTTCAAGAGCTTCTTTTCCTCTGCCCTTCTTGCTTCTCCCTCTTTCTCTCTTCGTACTCTGTTTTGTCGTGAAGAACCTTTCTGATAGTGTGGCCTGGATCCTCATACTCAGCTGGCAGTTCCGCCGATCCCCTCGTCCGACTCCTCCAACTCCTCCGACTCCTCCGACTCCACTGGAGTGTCTATGTCCCGGTCCCACACGAGTGCTTGGCCCACATATGAGCGGGCCGCCTTCTTTATGGCGGGTTCGTCACTCTGCGGCCCTAGTGGGGGTCCTAGTGTGCTCCAAAGCTGTTGCGTCGATATTCCGGATCCTTGCGTTGCCTTCTCTCCTAATGGCTGATCCGCGGCATGTCCCTTCTCTGATTGCGGTTCCTGTACTTGCAGCCGGTCCGCAGCATGTCCCTTCTCCGCTTGCTCTGCATGTGCCTCTGCCTCTGGTGCAGTCTCCTGTACCCGCAGCCATTCCTGTACTGGTATAAACTCCCTGGGAGTGCAATGCATGTGGGGGACCGACAATGAAAGTGCATTTTCTATTTTGGGCTCCTATGCCACTTGGACATTCTCGGGGTTACCTTCACCCTCCGGCTTGGTTGTTCCCCCTCTTTTGTGTGTGACACTTCCTCTTTGCTGATGTGTAATATGTGCATGTGCACAATGGGGTGCCCCGTCAACTTTCCATCATGAATTCCCCTCATCGAAGAGGAATCATCTGACTCTGCACCCCACCCGGGTATGAAAACCCTGCCTTGCAACCGCTGCTCTACAGGCTGGTGCCCTGCCTTCTTTATTGCCTTTGGTGCTGCCTTTGCCTCCCGTGGCGCTTGCGGCTTTGCTTCCTTTGTTGTTGCTGCCTCTGCTTGATGCTTTGGTGCTTCCTGAGGCGCTTGCTCCTTTGCTTTCTTTGTCGCCATCCCCTCAACGCCTTGCTTGTCAGCGTCGGTGTACGACAAGGCTACGGTCTGATCTGCTCTCCGGTCCCGGCCACCGACCGCTCCGAACTGTCGTGGATCCACCCGAGGTAGCGTCCCAGGATCAACGGGCATGGAAGGTGTGGGTCTCCCGGGGCATCGGCCCCAACTTGAAAACGTCGCCGGGCTCAATAGAACGCGGCCCAGCACGACTATGCGAACTGCCGGCGGGCTGAGTACCGCCGGTGTCGCGAGTACGGTCACGCTACACGATCACGCGCACCGCCGGTGGGCTGGGTACCCCCGGATTCTGTGAGTGCGGGACGTGCGTCGCAGCCATAGCACCACGGTGGTGCACCGCCGTGGAGGTCACCGAGGACGACGAGCCCTACAATACGCGAACCGAGACGGCAGATGACCGAGAAGGTGGCACCACGATGGTGCTCGAGCGAGACGGCGACGTTCGCCGATGGCACGTGAGGCGGTGAGTACCGCCGATGACTCGTCACCTCTGCACGGGGTGTCACAGAGGGTGGCGGAGCGCCAGGTGCAGACCCCGCCATGGTGCCTCGAGTATTGGCCTGGAGGACACACCATGGCCAGGCTGGCGCACGAAGACCGTTTGGGCAGCGCCACGGTGGCGCTCTGCCCTGAAGGTTGCGCCACGACGGCGCAAGTGTAAGTTGATTGCACCACGGTGGTGCCACGTCACTGAACGGGCGCCACGTCGGCGCAGGGCTGTTTGGGCAGCGCCGCGGTGGCGTTCTGCCCTGAGGATTGCGCCACGATGGCGCACGTGTACGTTGGAGGCATCACAATGGTGCTCTGCCACTGAACCGGCGCCACGGAGGCATGGGGCTGTCTGGGCAATGCCACGACGGCGCCGTGCCCCGAACACTGCGCCACGGCGGCACACGTGAACGTTGGCTGCACCACGGTGGTGTCCTGCCACTGAAGTGGCGCCATGTTGGCGCTAGATCGTTTTGGCGGCGCCGCGGCGAGAAGGCCGCGCCAGGACGGCGCTCTGCCCATAAGACCGCGCCACGACGGCGCATGGGTACGTTCGCGGCACCACGATGGTGCCCTGCCACTGAGCCTGTGCCATGTCGGCGCAGAGCTGTCGGGGCAGGCGCCACGTTGGCGTCTGGCGGTCAGGGGGGAGGCCACGTATGTGCATCTGTCCCCCACAGGACTGCATGTCTGGCCCAGGGGGGGGTCCTAGACGGTTGGCGGGCCGGGTGGGCCCGGCCTGACACAGGGAAGACGCACGAGAAATCGAGACGTATCACGACTGGCTTCGAGCGTGGCAGTGCGTGTGGGCAATCCGTCCCACAGCTACCATCCTCAGGGTTTTTAGACTGGTGCCAAGTCACCATGTGGTGGTGGTGGTGGTGGTGGTGGTGGTGGTGGTGGTGGTGGTGGTGGTGGTGGTTGTGGTGGTGGTGGTGGTGGTGGCGGTGGTGGTGGTGGTGGTGGTGGTGGTGGTGGTGGTGAGTGAGTGAGTGAGTGAGTGAGTGAGGACTCCCCTGTCCCAGTCGGGGGAACACTGCCAGCCCCAGGTTGCCGACTGCCCCGCAAGGTTCCCCCGCTACACTTACCCGTACTACTCACGGTCGAACACTTCTCTTTGTTGGCTCATCAGCTGTTTTGACTTCTCTATTGTTTACTTCACCCCCACTGGCCTTGAATGTGACTTTTGTGATACCTTACCTCTTGTTACCACGCCTCCTGTCGCCCGGAGGCTGCAGTGCAGGGTTTTGACACCCTCACTGGCCGTGACATTGTATGTGACACTTGTGATACCTTACCTTTCGTCACCGTGCCTCCTGTCGCCCGGAGGCTGCAGTTCTAGGCTTTGATACCTTCACTAGCAGTCACTCTGACCGTGACACCTGTGATACCTTGCCTCTCGTTACCATGCCTCCTGTCCCCCGGAGGCTGCAGTTTAGGGCTTTAACACCCTCACTGGCCGTGACACTGAGTGTGACATTTGTGATACCTTACCTCTCATTAATGTGCCTCCTGTCGCCCGGAGGCTTCAGTTCAGGGCTCAAACACCCTCGCTGGCTGTGTCACAGCAAGACATTGGTTTTTCTCATTGCCCTTCCCTACCATAGCATCACAACCATACACCTTTACCTTCATGTCCCTGCACGGCACAGGTCTGGTCATACGCTGCAGTCCCACATGCCTTAGGTTCAATCATGAGTCTGCTGCAGCTGGCAACAACCTGCGTGTCGCACCCTGCAGCCTCCCGCACCGGGAGACCACGGGCCCGACATCCTCTTCCATCTAGATCCTCAGCAAGACATAAGGCATAGAGATGGCCCGGCTCCGGCAGTGTCTGCACGGGCATGAACAGTACCACTGTTGGGAAAATTTCGCCTGGGAAACTGTATGTACCAATCAATCAGGCGCGATCAGGCACGATCAGGCGCCGAAATAGAAATACACAAACAAACACCAAAAGAAAAAAAAATACCTGACTGACGGATATTTAAACATATACTGTCACGGCAGTAGTGAAAAGCCACAGGGGGCGCTGACCCTCCTGGTGTTAGCGATGGCACCCCCGGCCACTGCCGCTGCTCACAGCAGGGTCCACGCCTGGAGCCGGAGGACGTAGACGCCCCTCCTCCTGGGGCGCAAACAATTCTTCATACTGACGGATATGTATACATACACTGTCACGGCAGAAATGAAAACCCACACAGTGTCTGCTGCTTCTCCCGCCCTCGTTCAGCGGGCTGGCTCTGGGACCAGTTCTGGGGAGAAGGGGGGATGTACTCGTTGTTCACGGCAGCCCGCTCCGCCGCGTTGAACTCCACGTCAATCTCTGGGACACCCGTGTCCCCCGCACTTCTCTCCACTGTCACGACGCTGCCGGAATCGTTGAAGGCGCCCGCATCTGACCCCACAGCCAGCATGGTCGGTGAAGGCGAGCACTGCCGACGCGCGCAGCACACTGGAGGTCTCAGCGACGCAAGCGTTGTCGATCTGCTTAGCGACGCCAGCCACGTCCCCCGTCACGGCCTCCACGCGGCTCCCACTCATCCCATCGTCGCGCCCCTTTGCCTTTCGGACCTTCAGTGTCTCGACGCACGGGTCCACGATCTACAACCCCTCGCCATTCTCCAGTCGGTTGCCTGCATCCACCACGTCCACGGTCACTAGCACGATCAGGCCCTGGGTACAGTGAGGGGGTGCTACGCTCTCTACGCTCAGGGACAGCACCTCGCCGCTTATGCACAATGACGGAACGACTCAATCTACAACACATGTGGGCGACTTGTACCCTCTGCCTGCTACAGCACGCCGCTCCCTGCGGGCAACCATTATACAATACAACTGGGGTCTGGGCACTCGAAGCGACTGGCAGCCTGAGCCATCACCACGACTCCCCATCCAGCCACTGCCCACACTCGGGCACCACGGCGCTCCAATTCAGCCACAAAAGCCGGGTCCCACTGGAAGACACCACGAACGCTGCCCGGTCTGCAGTTGGCTGCCTGTGCATCCCACCGTCGCAACACCACACGGTGATTAGCCAAAACGCCCTGGCAGTGTCCCTCGAGGGATACCTCCTCCACAGGCATCCAGACACGCTCAGCCGCCATGACTCCTCGGCGCAGAGTCGGCACCCGCCAGCCACGGGTGCGGAGCTGGAGTTCCTGTGCCACAAGCAGGGGGACGGGCACAAAGGACAGATCACTGCGCGGCTCTCGGATCTAAGTGGCCTCCGCATCCACCGCCCACAGGGGGTCCCACTGCAGCGACTCGTACTCTTGGCGCGCTGCATCTCGCGCCATTCGAGTCTGAGGGATATGAGCCGCTCGCACACACTGGAGAAGAACCCATCGGGGGTCTCCCTGCACCAGATGCTTGGCCCCTTCTACCACACGTCTGTGCGGCACACTCCCAGCTCGTACCACCCACGTGGTGGCTGTGCTCCTGGTGGCCCAATGCTGCGCACCAGGTGGTAGCCATTGCAGGAGCAAGCCCCGACAGCGGGAGCGGGACACCACTATCCCACACCATGTGCGTTGGATTGCCGTGCTTGCCCTCTGGTGCTTCCGCAACACACCCAAGACACTGCCTGCTTCAGCCCACATATCACCCTGCATCCGCGGGCACGCCGTGACTTGGTGTCCAGCTACATTCTGCACTCGCATGTCGCAGAGGTCACAGCGATGCCACTACTCATCCTCACTGTGGAGGCCATACACATCCGCAAACCAGTGGTACAGTCGCGTGTACATCAGGTCACTGGGTCGCAAGAACGTTGTGGACAGCCACGCAGCTAAGAGCGCCTGGTCCGCCGGGTGCTGCTGCGCATACACATTCGCTGGCACTCTTCTCCAGGGTCTCGGCTTGGGTGCATCATCCCACTGGTACACCATCTCCACAGCCTTCTTCACGTCCACAATCAGATGTTCCTTTTCGGTAAAGAAGAGGGTCACTCCGTCACACCAGGACCTGGGCACACTCCAACGACTCTGTCGAGTCATCTCAGCCCGCGCCCTCCTGGCGAGTTCATCGGCAGTCTTGTTGTACAACGCCACCAAGTCGATTGCCTGCGTGTCATGTTCCGCTGGCGTCCATCCTGTGTGTGCTAGCTCGCGTACCAGCAACTCATCCGTCGCCAATACACTATCAGGAAGTCTGTTGCCGCCCGGTCGAAGGTTCTGCGATGCAGCTTCTTGGCGCCGGCCTGGTTGTCCATCCATCTGTACAGGGGCACGCGCTTCCTCAGCCTAACACATGCTCGGATGACAGCCACGGTGGCTTCGTGCAGGATCGTGGCCTCCATCAGCGTAGTGGAGGCCGCAGTGGCCCGTATCCATGCGCTGGTGCGCCACAGCTCTGTCCCGTGCACATCCCCCACCACTACACCAAACCCCCAGACCTGCTGCAGCCCGTCGGTGCTGACATCTCCAACAATGACGAGCCCATCACCTGGCACTGCTCCCGGCGGGCACTGCCATTTATTTGCATCCTCCGCCCGCTGCATGATCGGCTGCCATTCCACTTGATGCATCCAGCTGGCCAGCATGCCATAGTCTGAGGACGGGCTGGTGGCCGCATGCCCTGCACTCTGACGGTCCCCCCTCCGGGCTGCTTCTGCTTCCCAGTGGGCAAGCAGTTCATGCTGCACCGCCGCTCTGGTGTTGGGATGAACAGAGTTCCCGGCACTGTACAGCGCACTCACTGCTCGCACCCAAAGGCATGTAGCTGGGTGAGGTGCTCCTACGCCATGCACGCCACAGTAAATGAACGCCCATGGTGTTCTCCAGGGAAACCGAAGCGCACCTCGCACAACGTTGGCCACTGCCGTGACAGTGCAGGCCACTGACATGTTCTTGGCCCCCCTAACGCAAGGCGGTCTGCAGGCCATTTGACCAGCTTCCGATGAATCCACGCATTGCTGACCACTCCGCGTAAAACTATGTTGACGATCTTCACCACCGGCGTGTGTGTCATTAGCCTACTGCGAACCTGCTTGGCTGTCACACGCATCTTCGCTGTGTCCCGATGCGCCGCTGAGAAGGGATTGACATCCCCCCCCGGCAACTTGACGTATTCCGCCCTCCGCGCACTGCGCACTACCTCGCCATCCACCTGAATCTCAGTGTACTGCACCCGATGGCCTGGCTGAAAGTGCAGCATACCAACTTTGTCCGCGTTGTTGCGCAGGTTCAACCACCTTCCGAATCGCACTGCACCCTCTGCTTCCATCTGCATCGTCTCAGGGTTGCTAGCCATCATCACTGTGTCATCCACTGTCGCCTGTGGGCCCTGGGATCGAACCCCGTCTCTTGTCCATATGGGCACTCCCGTGGTCGATCTTGCGAACCATACTGCAAGGAGGAGGGTGAACCATATGTAAAATATGGGGTCCATCCCCCCCCCCCACCCTGCAGTGCCCCACCGGCTATCCGGTACCCCGGCGAAAGGCCGTACACCGTGACGACGAATACCTGCAAAGCCTGGAGCAGATACAGGGCCTCCTGCCAAGCCCACGGCATGAGGGGCTCACTCTCCACGAGGCTACTCATGCCCGTTCTGTGCAGCTGACCATACGCATTCGTTTGGTCGAGCAGCAAGATGACCAACTGCTTGTGCCGCAGCACATGCTGCAAGGCGACAGTGTATACAAGTCGCCTGAGATGGTTACTGTCTCCACCTTTGACCCCAGCAAGCTAGAAACGCGCCAGGGTAGCACTTCCGATCCTCCGACCTACGCGGCCCCAGTGGCCTTTCTGTTTGAAGCGTAGCGGTCCTGTTTCCATCAGAATTAGCCTACTGATCACGTTGAAGTCCAGCCCGACTTTCCCTGGTTTTTTATGTGGCGTGTGCACCGCTTGCAGGGTCTCCGGGGGCAGCTCAGCGTAGGGCGCGTTCAGCATGGCGCGCATGTGCTGGATCCCTCGTAGCCCCAGCTGCCGCTGCAGCTTGCATACAAATCCATCCATTGCCGCCGCATTGGACTTCTGCTCCGCAATCACTCCAATTGTTTCCACCACGGAGTACAAGTAATCCACCCCTGCCTCGATCGCTCCGTGGGATTGCACCTGCTGCTTCCGCCTTCTGGCCCGTTCCACCTGCGTGTAGGCGTCCTCCGGCGTGTTCACATCACCGTTTGGCTGCAGATGTCGCACCTCACCCGGTGCCATGGCAGCGACAGGCACAGGATGCCTGTGTGCCGCTTCCCGTGCTACCACGGGCAGGACTGCTTCTCCGTGTACCACCCTTTGCTGCTCCGAGTCCCAGACCTTGGTGACCCTCGACATGCCAAACGGCTTTTTAAACCGTATGACCCTCATCGTCTCTCCCGTGAGGATGCCTTGCTCCAATGCCTGGCGCTCCGGGACAAGGTGGAGCAACCTGTTGCGCGCCATCTGTGCTTCCAGGGTCGGCAGGACCCTGGGGGTCTCAGTGCATTGCTGCAGTCGCTCACAGAGCCTGTCCCACAAGTCCTCCGGCAGCGCCTCCTCCGCGAGCCGTTGCGAAATGGCTGCCATGACCTCACGCTTGACCAGAAGCCATGATGCCACAGGTTGCGGCTGATAACTCAGGGCCTCCATTATATCCCCGTATTTGCGGCGATGTGTGTCTGCCCACCGCGCCACTGAGACTAGACGATAGCCGAACTGCTGTTCCGCCGCCCCTCCGGCATATAGCACCAGCATCCCTGCAACCAAGGGGTGGTCAGCTACTCCATCCTGGTACTCCACGCGCTGATGACTGGCACTCTTTGTGGGCAGCATCACCCAGTCTTTACGTACGGGCCCCTCCAGGCCTGTCTCCATGACAGCGTTGGACAGGGTATGCCATGCTGCCACCGTCTCGTCGTGGGTCAGGGCATGTCGGTTCCAGTCACCGATACCAATGAAGGCAACCCCAGGGTGCTGGGCCTCCAACTTGACGATGTGCTGCAGTTCCTCTGTGTACGCTGCCCGCTCAGGTCTCAGCGGCATATGCGTGGCGGCTACCATCACATGGTGGACCTGACGATTTACCAGCACGGCCAGCACATGGCGTGTGTCCACTGTCACCTTCGTTTCCACTCCCGGGTCCTTGCGCGCCCATACGATGATCCAGCGCCCTGCCCCCTGGGGGGTTCCACGGATGCACCGATATCCTGCTATCTCCATGTCCACATCCTCCTTCTCAAACCAGACTTCCCCCAACGCCATGATCGCCGCGCTGTAGGTGAGCATGAGGGCCAGTACCGTTTTCCATTTTTCCGACGTCAGGCTACGAACGTTCATGTACAGGACCACCGGCTTTTCCCATTTGCCTGGCGACGCTGACGTTATGGTTGGCATGCACGCATACGCCGGATCACGCATGCGCTGCCGCGGTACTGGGGGGCAGTGCGGCAATAGCCGGACCCGCACTCGCACTCCTGCTCCTTCTGTCTCAGCACGCATGACACAACGCTGCTGCTCCAGGGGGTGCTGTAGGTATGCACACACCTGCATCCACCACTGATGCATGCTCGCTGGCACATCCACCTTCTGTCCTTTCTCCCAGAACAGGTGACGTCCAGTGGGCACCCCCCCCCGTCTGTTCGGCGCCATTTTTTCTCCGCTGCGGCCGCAATCGAGAGCTCTGCCGCCTGCATCACATCCATATACTCCACTCGTGGCGTCATCGCACTTACTCCAGGCATCCAATAGCTGAGTACGCCATGCGCTGCGTCCCACGCTGCATCCATTTGGAGCTGGAACACCGTCTTCCCACAGCGATACACACCGGCCACCCGTGGTTCGCCTGGCTTCAAGTCCGCAGACGCTGAACCTTGCGCCAACCACTGCACTCTCCTCGCCCCTAGTCGTTGTGGCTGTGCATCCAGACCGCACACACCTCGATCGACATGCCATTCTGCCGCGCCTGTCCTCTCCAAGGCTTCCATCTACTCCGGGGGAGGGTGCATCCCCCACCATGAGTGCTCCTGGAGCAGCCGCAGTGCCACTCCCGGGGATGCCTTCTTCCCGTGCTTCCGTACAGCTCGTCGTTCTCGAAATGCCCGTTGGATCAGCACGATGGAGTGCTGGACATCCGCTCCAAAGTCCGTCGGCCGCAGGGCTCCTACAGTGCTCATGGCCTCCATCCATTCGTGCGTCTGCACCCTACGGGAACGCGCGGCACCTCTCACCTGCACAGAACTACCGACAGACTGCCGTAGCGTCGTGGTGCCAGCCGTCACCCATCCTCCGAAGTGATGCGCCATCTCTCTCTGCGCTTCCCGCAGACGATCACCCAGCCTGCGATCGCTCAGGTCGTCATACACCACCTGTCCACCAGGTCGCTCCGAGTGCCCATGCCCCCACAGTGATACATACGGTTGCCTGATACTATACGGGGGGAGGGTGGAATAGTCCACAGACACACCTTCATACGCCAGTTGTGAAACATCGATCGTCTCCGTCGGCGCTGCACTGCCTTTCGGCGGATGAGGCATCCTGTGGGACACATCGATCAAGATGCGCGCTCCTTCTCGTCGCTGGACGATGATGTCGTGTCGGCTGCCACGAAGCCGCAGGATCGCCTCCTGCCTGCCCTTCAGGATCTCATCAACGGACTCCTCATCAGCCACTAGCAGGACAGCTTGCCTCTTGCTGGTCTTGTCGCACGCCTCAACAAATGATCCCCACATGGTATTGTATGTACTGTGCCGGAACAGATACCTGACCTCCTGCACCACGTCAGCCACATCAGCTCCTTCGAAGCCTGTGAGAGCCACAACCGTCAGTCCACCCAAGGAGCCTCCAACTTCATCAAAGACCGGCTGGGCATCATCGCGTTCATGACCAAGAACACGCACAGTGCCCTTCTGGGCAGCACTCTGTTTCGCCTGCATTTCCAACCTCGAGGGCTCTGAATGCCGGTCCTCCTCGTTCCTGTTGGTCAGTTCTCGCTGCCCGGAATTTGCATCGGTTTGGGCCTTCTCAACTGCTGCCTGCTGCTCCCACATCCGACGGAGCTCTTCAATAGAGACAACAGCATGTGGTTTGTCACCAGACGTGCCAGCATCCACGTCCATGGCAGCCCTGTGGTCCGTGCGTGCCCGTTTCTTTTCTGGAGATCCCGCACGCCGGTCTCGTGCTGCTCTGTCGAGGCGGCGTCGCTGCTGCCGGATGGTAGCCAAACACGGGACCAGGTGCTGTGTCACTTCTGTTGCCGCACGGCGGATATGGTGACCGGTCAAGTCCTCGAAGCGGTTGAGGTATCTCTGCACCTGCATTTCGTCTACAGCATCATCAAGCAGCGGCATTGCTTCATCAGAGCGCCCCAACGCTGCATACACGGCCAGCATTTCATCCCGTACATGGGCCAGCTCGTCATCAGTGAGGGGAAGATCCTTCTTGAGCGCAGAGTACAGCTGCAGCAACTTGTCGCGGGCCGTCACGTCCTCCGCAGACGATGCTCCTTCCGGTTGCCTGAGCTGGGTGCGGCTCGCTGCAGTCAATCTATCAGTTGCAGGGGGGCCCAGCGGGTGCACATTGGGGCTAAGGTGACGGAGGAGGGGGGCCCAGCGATCACTGGCTGCCATCCGCTGCAGCTCAGCCGCATCCAGGGACGCAAGGAAGACAGCGCTTGGACCGCTGGCACATGTCACAGCCTGCACTGCTGCCTGCCACTGCTTGGCAAGCGCCAGGGGGCCATGAAGGACCTCAGCCTCGACACACCAACTCCTTCAGCGATCTCCTTGATCTGCGCCTGGGATAGTTGCCGCGCTGCCGTCCGCGCCGCCATGACGCACATGTTCTCCCGCCATACCGCAGCCTTGGCACGATCTACATTGGGGACCGGGCCATCCGTCAGAAGGTACAGGCACAGGATCTTGGCAGCCTTCGTTGACGGCAGCAGCAGGTCCTCCTTCAGGACATTGATCCTCTTGTCGGCCGCAACAAATAACGCAGACTCCTCCTGGATTTTGACCGCAGTGACATCGGCCACGCTGAATCGCGCTCGCCGGTCTGCTGCCATCCGGCTCCGATCTTCGTCATCAGAAACGTCGCTCATGGATACACTGCAACTGTAGAGCAAAGCACAGCAGGGGAGAAAGGGAGTTCGCACAACTGCATGCTCCAGTACACTCTCAGCCGCAAGCCCTCTTGCTGCAGTTCTGCTTGCCTTCAGGGGTTGGTTGGGGGGCTGAAGCCTCAACCCAGGGACGGGCCGTCGCGGGAACCCTTATCTCAGGGGGTTCACCGCTGCGGGTACTTGGCATGCAGAGGTACACGAAGCACAGTCGCCCCGTTCCCATGATTTTGCTCGCTCCTCACAGGGGGTTCACCGCTGCGGGTACTTGGCATGCAGAGGTACACCGAGCACAGTCGCCCCGTTCCCAAGATTCTGCTCGCTCCTCACCGGCAGGCGACTTATTTCGTTGGCTGCCTCCGACCTGGACGCTGTTTTTCATCTCACCATTACCCGGTCTCGGGCACAATCCCTGTGTCGTGGCAGGCACCAAATGCAACAAGGACCCCTGTGACCCTCGCAGCCCCTTCTCACCTTCACGTCATGTCACACCCTATTTTTCGTATTTAGCTCCAACCGTATCATGAAATCAATCCCTGCGCCACCCACGCATAGGCACACACAGCACCAACGCCCCGTTGGGGCCAACCTCTGGCACTCCAGGATGGATGCCAGCTCAGTGCCGTTCGTTTATGCTGCTTTGTACTCCCCATACCAGCTTGTTTTTGCTGGTTCCCAATTCACGTCTTCTGCCCCGGGACACAAGCGGCGCTCCATCATTGGGCCTCTGCTGTTACCGGCATGCCGAGATTCCAGCCTGCGAACTTAGCAGGTGAGTCTGGCAGCCTCCGCTGAGCATGATAGTGCAGACAATTTGGACGAAGATGACAGACAAGACGCTCAGCGCATGGAGGCTCACATTCCAACCTACAGCCGTTCCAGCGGGCGAGGCTGTCAAGTTGCCGGTTTGCTGGCACCTGCCACTCCGGTGACACCAGCATGTTGTACCCGTGTTCACTCTCACGTCCACCCATATCCTGCCCTTGTTCGCTTATACCTGCCTCATTTCATTATGAACGGCAGGCTCACATGACAGCAAATATGCTCTGTCGCTTTCTTTGTTACTACGTTGTGTCTGTCTGTTGTATTCTGCACTTCTACAAACACTTTTACCACATACCTGCTGCACATGCACCTTGCGTGTGTGGGCAGCCCACCTGACGGTGGTGGTGGTGGTGGTGGTGGTGGTGGTGGTGGTGGTGGTGGTGGTGGTGGTGGTGGTGGTGGTGGTGGTGGTGGTGTTGTTGTTGTTGTGTTGTTCTGAGGGCTCCCAGCACGTGCCGGCGGGAGAAATTGCCAGACACGCTCTCCCTGGGCAGGGCGCAAGGGAGCAGTCGGCCGGCGTCACGCTGGCCGGGCGTGTGCCGACAACGACCGAGGGGGGGGGGGGGTGCCGTGGAGTGGAGGGGGGGGGGAGGGGGCGCGCGTGGAGGAGGGTGGGGCCACCTGTGGAGCTTACCCTGGAGCCCTCCCCCGTCTCGCGGGGGGAGAGTTACTCGTCCTGTGCGAAGCGGCTGTGGTGGGGGTGGAGGGTGGGGCGGTGACCTTGGGGTGGGGAAGGCACGCCCGGGTCCGCGGACACTCCGCGCCTTGCCCGAACATCCCGCCGAGGTGGCCGTTCCTCGTGTGCGGCCGTGGCGTGGCCGGGGGCGCTGGCCCG
The DNA here is from genome assembly GCA_964036045.1 of Eutreptiella sp. 'Long Island Sound 2002'. Classification (NCBI taxonomy): domain Eukaryota; phylum Euglenozoa; class Euglenophyceae; order Eutreptiales; family Eutreptiaceae; genus Eutreptiella; species Eutreptiella sp. 'Long Island Sound 2002'. Next base: position 65,025,953 of record OZ038383.1, on the reverse strand, counting down.
TGCTTCTAGCCTTCTACGGGGGCGAGGGGAGGCCCAGGAGTTGCTGTCTGCCGGCGCCTAGTCACCTTTGCTCGTGCTGTGGTGTGGCCGCCTCGTCCCCGGTGGTGCGGGCGCGCGCGCGCGTCGGTCATGGGGGAGGGAGGGTACAAGGGCGGGAGCACAAGAGCATGATCATGGGTATACAGTTGCTGGCGTGTTGTGGTTGGTTCAGGTGCTGTCCCCTGGTGCCTGTCCCTGTGCCCTGCTTACGGGAGGCCGCGCGGCACAGCCGGCGGGGGGTCGAGGCCCGGGCCGGGCGCATGGGTAGCGGCCGGCGGCCGAGGCGGAAGCGGCGCCATGCGGGTGCGGGGCCCGTGGCGGTCGCGGGGGGGTGCGGGCGGTCTAGCTGGCGGTCGGCAGTGGCCCTGAGCGCCCCACACAGTGGGGTCGGTGGGCGTGCCGGGGGAGGGCGCGTCCTGCAGGCCATGCTGCGGGTGGCGCGTGCGCGAGGGCGTCGGCGTGCCCGGTGCGGGCCCCTCTGCGGGCCGAGGGACCTGCGGTGAGCAGGTTGCGTTGCTTGGGGGCTGAGTCCGGGGCCAGGCGCATGGGTAGCGGCGGGCGGCCGGGGCGGAGGCGGCGCCGTGCGGGTGCGGGGCCCGTGGCGGTCGTTGGGAGGTGCGGGCGGCCCAGCCGGCGGTCGGCAGAGGCCCCCAGAGCCCCACACAGTGGGGTCGGGGGGCGTGCCGGGGGAGAGCGCGCCGTGCAGGCCAAGCTGCGGGGGTCGCACGCGCAAGGGTGTCGGCGTGCCTGTCGGGGGCCTCCTGCGGGCCGTGGGACCTGCGGCTGGCAGGAAGCGCTGCTCGGGGGCTGAGGCCGGGGCCGGGCGCTTGGGTAGCGGCGTCCACGGGCACGAGTGCCCGAGGCGAGCGCGGGGCAGTGCGTGCGGGCCGGCCGGTGGCCGGTGGCCTCACTGAGAGTCCCACACGGAGGGGTCGACGGGCGTGCCGGGGGCGTACGCAACGTGCACGTCGGGCAGCAGCGGGCACACGTGCAGGGCATCGGCGTGCCCGATGAGGACCTCACTGAGGACCGAGGGGTTGGCGGCAAGCAGTATGCGTTGCCCGGGGGGGGGGGCGGCGAGGAGTGGGAGGATGTCCGCGGCCCGCGACGTGGGGGTGAACACGACGTGGGCTGGGTGCGGCCCCGGGAGTGGCGCCGGGGGGAGCGGGACCACAGGCCGGCGGTCTACCGTGAGGCGCCAAGTGGCGCAATGGCGGAGGAGCCAGACTAGGGCGATGCTGTGGCGCAGTGTGTGGGGCTGGGTGTAGGGCGGCGTGGGGACGTGCGGCGGGAGGGGGGGGGGCGGGGCGGTGACGTGGGAGGGGGCACGGCGGAGGAGTGACGCTAGCGACGTGTGCGTCGTGCTGAGGGTGGAGAGGAGCTCGCGGAGGAGTCCCTCCCGGCCGGCGCAATCCAGCAGTGGGGGGGCGCCGTGGGGAGAGGAGGAGTGCCACATGCCGAGCAGACTGAACCCCAACTGCGTCGGGGGGCCGGGTCGCGGGGCGGCTGGGAGGTGCTCGGAGAGGTACACTGCGGTGGTGGCCGTGCGGAGCTCTAAAGGTGTGACGAGGCGGGGGGGGTGGCCGGCTGTGGCTGCCAGGACGGGCGGGTGCATGAACAGGCGCCACGCGAGGAGTAACTGCAGGGCGTAGTGGGGGGGGCAGTGGTATTGGAGGTGGGCGGTGGAGTCCGGGTAGGGGCGGTGACAGAAGGGGCACGTCACGCCTCCGTAGCCGGGGGGGTGGTCCTGGGAGTGCAGTAGCCGGAGGTGCATGATGCGGTGGAGGGCCAGTGCCGGGATCTCGGCGCGTTCATACGCTAGGCGGAGTAGGTGGGAGGACCAGCCTGGGGGCAGGGGTCGGAGGTGCAGCGCGTGGGTGCGGGCGGTGGTGGCCGCATACGCTGCCTCTGCGGCGCGCGCGGGGCTAAGGAAGATGGCGCCCTCACGGAGCGCCACGATGCGGCCGTGGAGGAGTGCGGACCAGGGGAGGGTCCACGGGGAGGCGGCGTGGAGCCCGCGGCGGGCTAGGCTGTCGGCCTCGGCGTTGAGGGTGGCGAGGTGGCTGGCGGAGCCGGAGTCGTGTTGCGCGGGGAGCCAGGCCTCGTGCATGCAGAAGGAGGCGGAGAGGAGGGCCGCCCGGTACGGGATGGAGAGGGCGGAGGAGGGGGGCGGGCCGCGGGTGAGATCGCAGAGTTGGGAGGCGGTGGAGTCCGAGGCGAAGAGGGCTTCGCCGGACCAGCCGCGGAGGGCAAACATGGCGGCTATTTTGGCGATCCACTCTGCGTCGGTGGAGTGGCCGGCGAGGGCGTGGAGGCCAAGCCAGCCGCGGTAGAGAGTGCCGTGGTGGGGGTGCCAGAGGAGGAAGCCGGCGCCGAGGCGGGTGCCCTCTTGGCTGCCGTCGCATGCGACCACGACATAGGGGAGGGAGCGGAGGGGGGCCAGTGAGCCGGTGTGGTGCTGCGGGGTGGGGCGTACGTGGGGGGAGGGGAGGAGGTGGACGGTGATGTCGAGGGGGGCGAGTGCCTGTGCCAGGGCGGGACCTTCGGTGAGCTAGGGGGTGGGGCAGCGTGGGGAGATGAGGGACGCCGTGGCGGCTACTGCGAGGGTGTTGGGGCCCGGTGGAGGAAGGCTGAGTGTGCCCAGGGGCACAGACGGAAGGCGTGGCGGTATGCATTGTTGATGGCGGTCTGATGGGGGCGGAGGGAGGGGGGGGGAACGAGGACGCCCGAGGTGACGTAGTCGAGGGGGGAGAGGCCGAAGGCGTGCAGGGAGCGGAGCTCGAGTATGGGGCAGGCCTCGCGGTTGCGGCTGGCCTTGCGCACCCGGTCGAGGGACGCGCGGGACTTGTTGATGACGCGGAGGAGGGGGAGCTCAGGGAGGATGGGGATGCCGACGACTTCCGGGGGGCGGTGGTGGTGGTACCGGTGTGCTGCGGGACGTCGGCTGTGACGAGGGTGGACCGTGGTGGTGGTGGTGGTGGTGAGTGAGTGAGTGAGTGAGTGAGGTCTCCCCTGTCCCAGTCGGGGGTACAGTGCCAGCCCCAGGTTGCCGACTGCCCCGCAAGGTTCACAGCAGGTCCTCCTTCTTCTCGCCATCAGGGGTTGGCTGGGGGGCTGGAGCCTCAACTCAGGGACTGGCTGTCGCGGGAACCCTTTTCACACAGGGGGTTCACCGCTGCGGGTACTTGGCATGCAGAGGTACACCGAGCACGGTCGCCCCATTCTCATGCTTTGTACCTGCTGATCATGCACCTTGCGTGTGTGGGCAGCCCACCTGACGGTGGTGGTGGTGGTGGTGGTGGTGGTGGTGGTGGTGGTGGTGGTGGTGGTGGTGGTGGTGGTGGTGGTGGTGGTGGTGGTGGTGGTGGTGGTGGTGGTGGTGGTGGTGGTGGTGGTGGTGGTGGTGGTGGTGGTGGTGGTGGTGGTGGTGGTGGTGGTGGTGGTGGTGGTGGTGGAGGAGGAGGAGGAGGAGGAGGAGGAGGAGGAGGAGCGCCTGCCGCGGTGAGCCTTGGCGTCGTCCCCCGGGGGCCCCACGCAGGCACAGCCGAGGGACTCCTCCGTCTTACCTCCGCTAGAGTAAGACGAATCTCGTCAAACACCTGAGAAGGCTCCTCCCAGCAGGCCGTCTGGGTCACAGCGTCGGTGTACGACAACGCTACGGTGCGATCTGCTCTCCGGTCCCGGCCACCGACCGCTCCGAATTGTCCTGGATCCAACCGAGGTAGCGTCCCAGGATCAACGGGCACGGCAGGTGTGCGTCTCCCGGGGCATCACCCCCAACTTGAAAACGTCGCCGGGCTAAATAGAACGCGGCCCAGCACGACTATGCGCACTCCTGGCGGGCTCAGTACCGCCGGTGTCGCGAGTACGGTCACGCTGCACGATCACGCGCACCGCCGGTGGGCTGGGTACCCCCGGGTTCTCTGAGTGCGGGACGTGCGTCGCAGCCATAGCACCACGGCGGTGCACCGCCGTGGAGGTCACCGAGGACGACGAGCCCTACAATACGCGGACCGAGGCGGCACGTGACCGAGAAGGTGGCACCACGATGGTGCTCTAGCGAGACGGCGACGTTCGCCGATGGCACGTGAGGCGGTGAGTACCGCCGATGACTCGTCACCTCTGCACGGGGTGTCACAGAGGGTGGCGGAGCGCCAGATGCAGACCCCGCCATGGTGCCTCGAGTATTGGCCTGGAGGACACACCATGGCCAGGCTGGCGCACGAAGACCGTTTGGGCAGCGCCACGGGGGCGCTCTGCCCTGAAGGTTGCGCCACGACGGCGCACGTGTACGTTCATTGCACCATGGTGGTGCCACGTCACTGAACTGGCGCCACGTCGGCGCAGGGCTATCTGGGCAGCGCCGCGGTGGCGTTCTGCCCTGAGGATTGCGCCACGATGGCGCAAGTGTACGTTGGCGGCATCATGATGGCGCTCTGCCACTGAACCGGCGCCACGGAGGCATAGGGCTGTCTGGGCAGTGTCACGACAGCGCCGTGCCCCGAACACCGCGCCACGGCGACAAACGTGCACGTTGGCTGCACCACGGTGGTGTGCTGCCACTCAAGTGGCGCCAGGCTGGCGCTGGATCGTTTGGGTGGCGCCGCGGCGGCGCCCTGCCGAGAAGGCCGCGCCACGACGGCGCTCTGCCCACAAGGCTGCGCAAGGACGGCGCACGGGTACGTTCGCGGCACCACGATGGTGCCCTGCCACTGAGCCCCGCCCTTGTCGGCGCAGAGCTGTCGGGGCAGGCGGCATGTTGGCGTCTGGCGGTCGGGGGGAGGTCACGTATGTGCATCTGTCCCCCACAGGACTGCATGTCTGGCCCAGGGGGGGTGTCTGCACGGTTGGCGGGCGGGGTGGGCCCGGCCTGACAGAGGGAAGACGCACGAGAAATCGAGATGTATCACGACTGGCTTCGAGCGTGGCAGTGCGTGTGGGCAATCAGGTATTGGCCTGGAGGACACAGCATGGCCAAGCTGGCGCACGAACACCGTTTGGGCAGCGCCACGGTGGCGCTCTGCCCTGAAGGTGGCGCCACAACGGCGCACATGTACGTTGATTACACCACGGTGGTGCCACGTCACTGAATTGGCGACACGTCGACGCAAGGCTGTCTGGGCAGCGCCGCGGTGGGGTTCTGCCCTGAGGATTGCGCCACGATGGCGCACGTGTACGTTGGCGGCATCACGATGGCGCCCTGCCACTGAACCAGCGCCATGGAGGCATAGGGCTGTCTGGGCAGTGTCACGACAGCGCCGTGCCCCGAACACTGCGCCAAGGCGGCACACGTGCACGGTGGGGGCACCACAGTGGTGTGCTGCCACTGAAGTGGCGCCATGTTGGTGCTGGATCGTTTTGGTGGCGCCGCGGCGGCGCCCTGCCGAGAAGGCCGCGCCACGACGGCGCTCTGCCCAGAAAGCTGCGCCACGACGGCGCACGGGTACGTTCGCGGCACCACAATGGTGCCCCGCCACTTAGCCCGTGCCATGTCGGTGCAGAGCTGTCGGGGCAGGCGCCACGTTGGCGTCTTGCAGTCGGGAAGAGGCCACGTATGTGCATCTGTCCCCCACAGGACTGCATGTCTGGCCCAGGGGGGGGTCCTGGACGGTTGGCGGGCGGGGTGGGCCCGGCCTGACACAGGGAAGACGAACGAGAAATTGAGACGTATCACGACTGGCTTCGAGCGTGGCAGTGCGTGTGGGCAATCCGTCCCACAGCTACCATCCTGAGGGTTTTTAGACTGGTGCCAGGTCACCAGTGGGATAGCAGAGAGGATTTCAAGCACCACTGCTGCATGCTCCTTGTCCCTGCTGAGAAAATATGTGAGGCTAATTCGCATTCCCTCTTGCCACACCTGTAGGGGGTTTTTCTTGGGCTCTGAACCGCAAACCGATACATGGCTCGGCGGTTCAGCACCCCATCTACAAAATATTGAACCGCACCCGTGTGATTGTCCCGGGTGAGCTGCAGTGTTTTGGCACTGTAAGGCGCGTGAACAGTGGGTTTGGAGGGGGTGGGGTGGTCTTAGGGTACGTACTGGGGGGGTTGTGGGGGGGATGGCGGTAGCACGGCGGTGGACATCAGGGCCTCCTCCAGGGCTTCCAGGGCCACCTGGAATGGAGTTGAGAAAACGTGGGGTCTGGGTGGAGGACACACTGTCGTCGGAGGGGTTCTTGGTGCGCGGCGGGATGAATGGAGAGAGGGGGGCGGTGTCAGCAATGGAGGCTGGGGTGAGGCCAGTGCGCTGAGACACCTCTCAGCATCAGAGTCCCACGGCGGCGATGGCCCGGATAGCTGCTGAGTTTGGTTGTCCTTACCCGGGAAACCTAAGGTGCAACCTTCCGTGACCTGCCGGGATCTCATGCAGATAAATATGGTGTCACAAGTACCTCAACAACGTCGTGCGCAGCCAATGGAACTGGGCATCCCACGCTTTGAGCACCGCCGACGACTTTTGGCACGCCGAAGAATGTGCTTTCACATTAGAGGATAACGCAGAATTGTTATCACAAAGAGTGATAACATGATTTATGAAGGAGCCAAACTTCTTGATTCACATTTTCCACTGCATCAACCGTTCATCCGTGTGATCATTAAATTGAGCCGCAAGAAAAGTGGACTTCCCCTTTGATTTTCAATTATCTGCGCCACAAATATTCTTGGTGTAACGTTTCTTGAGCGCACAAGGTGCCAGTGTCGTTACCGCAAAAGGCATACCCCTGTTTGACCCTTTGACACCACACCACCAATTCGCTGCCAATATCATGGCTCCATCACGGAAATAAAAGAATTATCATCTTTCAATGATTCTAAGTGTGGCTGTAATAGCCTTGACCTACACGTGTCTTGTGTCTACTTTATTTCCCGCCCCCGATCCGTCTTCTTTAGCTCCAGTACTCCAGCGTCAGATCGCTTCGGTTACGGGTGGAATTCCTCGGGTACCAAGAACTAAAGATTCCTTCACGTCATATTGCAGAGTACCCGCATTGAGGGGAGCTGTGGCTGCGGTGGGGCTTTGATGGCCTGCGGGTGTGGAAGGTGTCAAAAGCCTACCTCATCTTTATCTTGGGACTGATTTCTCAGCTTAGGGATATGAAGCTCCTCTCAGCGGACAGGTATGCAGTAATGGCTGCAACGCAGTTCTAGAAGAGTTGTGAAGCCATGGGCGCCATGGTGACCACCTACACAATGAATCAGGGGTTGGCCGATCTGGAAAGAGCAACGGTGCGGATCAACAAGTGCTTCTAGGTGGGTTTGAGGGAGGTGAGTCGATGCATTCGGTCTTAGAGAGGCGTTCCTTGGGTCCTCCTTGCGTTGCCCCTGTGACGGTACAAGAAAATGCTCTGCGCCTGAAGAGGGGAGGCAGCTTACATCCTTCTAGACCCAACTAGTGGCCCGCAACAAAGCTGCCACGGGCAATACCGGAGGGCTAGTCGCCGCCAGGGTGGGGTAGGTCCCGCACTGGGAGCGTGCTCCGGTGCTTGCGCTTGGCTCCTCCTTCCGGCGGAACCCTAGTGGTCACATGACTTGCTGACATATCCCCTCACCAAGGCATACCGCCAGGCCACATTGTCTTGGTACTTGGGCCCTGAGGTGCTTGGTTGTCCCACAGTGCGCTTGCAGTCCCTGAGCAGTGCAGGCCTTAAAATGCAGCCTTACCTCCTGGTCTTGGGTCACGTTTGGCCGGTTCACCTGCATGTTGCAGGCTGGCCAGTGCCCAGGCTATGGGTACCTGGTTTTGTACTTTCCAGTTGCTTCGTCCCTAAGATGTGTTCCTGCCTTTGCCGAGCCCTCTTCCCCGTCAGTCGTTGTCTTGCGCCTTGCCCGTTGGGATGCGCCGTAGGTGCGGTTGGGCAAGAGACGAGGAGCGGGTTACAGGTGGCCGCGGTAAGGACGTGCCTAGGGGACCTGTGGTTTGCTCCTCCTGCTTCAGGCTCGGGGGTTAGGGCACAAGATACTGGGTGTTCGGTCTCAGTGCTCACGGCTGGGATACTGGGCATCCTACCGGGTGGCTCCGCGGTGTGTCCCAACCCTGCCCTGTGGTAGCTCCCTGCTCTTCTGCCGGTCGAAGGGATGTACGTTTTGGGGGTGAGCCTAAAGGTGTCCGGTGACCTCCATGCATCTCTCCTTTGTGTGTGGGGGGGGATTGCTTCCTTGGTCTCTTGGTTCAGCTTTTCTGTTGCATTCTCTTTTAGGGTAGTTGGTTTCCGCGCTGTGTTTCCAGGGGCTAAGACTTCCTGTCCCTCTTCCCTCCTTGAAAATCGCACATACGCTGATCGGGGCGGTTCCCGCAAGCAGTGTACCGCATGCTACGTACACGTGTGGCCCTTCGACAATTGCAGGGTATGGCCAGGGTTTAGGTTATGACTTCACCTCGGGTTGGTGTGCAACTGTGTCATGTTTAGCGGCCGGTGCGCCGGCCTACTTATTGTAGTGGTAAGAGCTGGGGGGAGGCGGACGCAGTTAGCTCAGCTTGTAAGTGTCCAACAAAATTTCCAGCCCTTTTCATGGCAACCTCGGGGTGTGAGTGTTTGTGCCCGATGTTGATTTCTTGGGTTAGGTGCCTGATGCGGTGTGGTGGTTCCTACCTCGTGTGCGTGATCTCCGGGGTTGGGGACAAGGTGTGTCTCCCTGCGCCTGTGCGCTAGTCTCTTTATGTTTTCGAGTTGGCCCTCGTCGTGTGGCGGTTGCCGGATGTGTTACTTACTTGACCCGCCCGTCCATGTGGTTCGTTGATGTGCGGTCCAGTTGGTCTCATTCTGTTCCGGCAGGGGGGTTAGAGAGGTAGGTGGAATGCATGGCTCCGCCCTGGGGTGGGGGGGTTGCCTCTGGTCGGGGTCCTGTTGTTTTTTGCGGGGCCTCTCTCTGTGCTCTACGGTTGGTGCCTGCGATTTGGGATAGGGAGATGCCGTTAGGGCGCAGCTTCGTCAGCTTGGCGCGTGTGGGGGATGTTGCCAGGGACTGGCCGTGCGGTGCGGCAATTGAGCTGATGGTTTTCTGGTTGCATTGCATGCCGAGGCTCTGCCAAGCCAAAATTATCAAGCGATTTTTTGAGAAGTTGACATCAGGACACACATCAAGTGTTCCGTAATTTTTTTCTTGCCAAAACGTATCGGGTCGCCAATTTTTCCCTTGAAGAAAACACCCAAGAGCCCGTTTTCACCCCCCGAGTCCTATAACAAGGGACACGCGCGTTCAAGCTCCCAGGGGCGACGTAGAGTGCCTCATAGACACCGTTGATGAGGGTTTGCCCCCATCAACCCCATAATGAGCCCATGGGATCCCAACTAAATATGCCCAAAGGGTTATCCATTTTTGGTGTTATCAAACAATGGGGCAATCTCATGTACTTGTCGACCAAGTTGTTGGAAAAATACGTTGAGTTGGTATAGCTCCCCTCTTTGCATGCACTTACACACGGGGCACATCACTTGACATACCGGAAGCATGCATATAAGCTTATTGGAAGACAGTTGACTATTTTTTGTGCATGCACACCATGCACACCAAAAATCGCGCCCATGCAAAATGAGGTCGAAGCCTGACCAAAGCTATAGGCAAACTTTGGTCCTAGGGCACTAGGCTTGGTATATAAGGGTTGGGTAGGGTTGTAGGGCACATATGGGGTCATTTCCTGAGCCCGTTTGCCGGTTGGACCCCATATTAAGTGGATCCTTTCTTCCTAATCCAAATCAACACTCAAAAGCCTAACCGCCGCCCAAGGACCCATGGAGAGCGCACCCGAAGCGATGCGGTGTGAGCAAGGTGTGCTACTTGCAATTTTCTGTTTCTTTCATGTGCCCACTTGGAGAACAACTCATGCAACCTTCCTAAGCACGCCAAGTGGAGCAGAAGCGTGGAATCAAAGGTCACTGGTGTCAATGCAAAGTGTGGAAAATGGTTCGCCGGCTACTCCATCCGGGCCGGAGATATTCTACTATATTTGTTGGCATTTCAAGTCAATTTTTTGTGTTTTTTCCGTCAATTTTGCTATTTTTTGGAGGTCATGATGTCCAGTGGCGATCTTGTATCTCCATGATGCGCTCCATTGACATCATGATCTAGCGATACCATGAGGGTAAATGCTTGGGTGCCCACCATATCTTAAGGCCAGCCAATAACTCCTCTTGGGCCGGGCACACCAAGGTCATCTTATGAACGATTCGGGCCAATCCCAAATCATGGGCTCACATGTGAACCCTGCCGTTCCTGAGTCCAGGGGGTTTTGGTCGACACCGAAACGGTATGTTGGACATATAGGATTGGGGTCCAAATTTGGGGCATACCCCGGTCCAAGTCAGACACGTGCCTCATTTGCCCCAACCATGAGTGTGCGCATTTTCGGCTGTTTTTGGCCTTTTTTCATTTTTTGGGCCCGACGTGCACTATGTTCAGCCCCCCGTGCACGCCGGGTGCACGGACCAATGGACCGCATGTGGTATGTTGCTTGTGAATCTGGGTACCCATGGGTCGCATGCCACATGGGCGGACCAATGCGCCCACTCACAAGAAGCTAGCCCAAGGTGAGTGTTGGCAATTTTGCCATTTTTGCACATGTGGACTCAAGTTAGGCCACCACCATGTTATGGCCAGTGCAGATCTTTGGGAACCAAGTATGTGTGGGCCCACAAGGGACTCCCATTGCATCCTACACCAAATGTTGAGTCCCGTCTCCAAGCCATCATGGAGGAATACCCTTGGGGGTAGTTTCATTTTTGGCTCATTTTTGCTTATGCCAAATCACCCCCTTTTGAACCCCAATTTCAGCTCCCCAGGTGGTCTATTGGCGGCCCCATGTCTCCAATTCCACGATGATCCTGGACCTAATTTCACGTTTCGCATGAAGATATGCTCATGATCTCAGGTCTTGCCTCCTGTCCCATGAGCCACAGGTTCAGCCTTGGCTACCCGGACCACCCATGGGATTCACCCCAATTTTGCCTATTTTTACCATTTCTGCACGCAAACTTCGGTGCCATTACCCTTAGAATCAGTTGGAGCGTCGAAGTGAGAAAAGGTATCTGGCTTACCCAATCCTGTGCTTGTTCCTTATTTTTGGTACAGAAGACCTTGATGCTTTTCCCCAATGCAAAATGAAATCCACAAGGAAATAGAGTAGGGCAAATCCACGCACCAGATTGAAATGAAATCAGCATACGTCCTTCCAATTCATAACACGAGTAACAAAGAGGGGCTGCACAAACACAATGCAGGCTTAAATACAAAGCTTCAATCACATATGGACAAAACAATTGATTTTATAGTGAAAACTAGCATCAGTCTAGCTTCAAGGATAGTCCCAAGCACTTCATGTGCACACTTTGACATGCAATGGAGTTGGTTAGGAGTCAGGGGCAAGTAGGTTGGGCCACACACAGGATATGATTTGGCCAGCATGGCCAAGCATTCGAATTCAGAATCAGTTAAAAAGTAGGCCCACAATAAGTAGGTGAAACAATTGAGTGTAGGGGTCCTGAGGTGGGAGACCACTAGGCCTAACCTACAAGGCCCTAGGCATGAAATGCCTATTTTATTTTCGGTATAACCTCCATAAAGGAAGGTACCTCCGCTCACTTGAGTGGTAGGGGTGAACTTAATGGGGGGGCCAGGGTTATAACCCTAGCTACTTTGAAAAATGTACTTAAAGCCTCAAAAGAGTGATAAAAATGATTAAGTGTTAGTCTTCATTACTTTGAGGGGGACAATCTTTTACAAGTCCCGGTGCAAGTGGGGCGGGCTACAATGACATGGACTGCTTGTTGACGCTTGTGGGGAGCAAAATTTGCACTGACTTGTGACCTTGTGCGGAAGGAGGTTAGGTCGGACCTTCGCGATTTGACTGTGTTGAAAGGTGCTTTGTCTGAGATGAGGAGTGCTGTCAAAGCTTGTGGGTTTATGGTGACCCTGTGGCCCACATTGGGGTGGACCACGTGTGGGGGATTACGAGGGAATGGGGCACCCTGTCCGCATTCAATGCTTTCAGGGGTGAGGGGAGGCATTCGTCGTTGAAGAGTGAGATTAGGAAGAGGAGTTTCAAGGGGGGAAGTAAGAAACGGGGGTCTCGCCTACGGGGCACACGCCGAGCACAAAGGAAGGAGTGTGCAGAGATGCTTGGGAATGACAATCTAGATTGGGGGTTGTATGCCAAGGGGTTCAACGTCTGTCAGCCTTCCTGGACCCGGCAAGAGACATGTGGCAGGGCTAAGAAGTATTGTGAAAGGGTGATGTGTAAGGGGAAGAGGTAGGGTTTCTTACATTTGCTAATTTACCAAACAATTTTGTTGTGCACACTTCGCCTATTTGGTGGTGGAATACCACTTGGAAAGGTGTGACTCAATGTTTGGAACACTGCAAAAAAAGATCCAAGCAATTGCCTCCATGTTTGCTTGCACACATGGCATGCATTGCACCCGGGTTGCGTGTTTGTGCTTGGGTGGAAAGGGGGGGGGGGGGGCACGCATTTACCTGGATTTTGCGTATGTAAAACGGGTATTTTGCGTTCGGAGTAGAAAAACACTTGGTAAGTAAAAAAAGGCCATTTACGGGCTCAAAAGGGCCCTTTTACTCACGCAAAAACGAACTAAAGTAGGTGAAGCATAGTATGAGGCCTGGAAAGCACCAGAGAACACTGCGCGCAGGGGTAAGGGACAACAAACCATGGCGCTATTTCTAGCATACCGGATTTGAATTTCATAGCCATTTTTAACCAAAATGATGTTTTCCACCATTTTCTAATTTTGCCCCATTTTTACGTACTTTTTTCGGCATTTTCCCGAGAACCATTACTTCGTAGTTACATTCACGCTATTGTTGCCACTTTTTTGTGTGCGTTTTCGGCTCTGCATACCCTCGCCCATGGTGTGGAACTTCTGAGTGGGAAGATAAAGAGCTTGTGCGGTCACCCCACTCTGCTATGCATACCTACCCTAGCCCCTTTCATCCCCGTGTGAGCACGTTGTCCTCCACCACGGCCATCCCACCCACCTGCCCTCGTGCACCACCATCAGGCTGCCCGGCTGCATGCCAATGACAGGGAACTTGCTTGGGGTCGGGGCTGGCAACTCCTCTTCCTCGTGGACAAATGGACCCGGGGCACAATCTTCGGGGGCGCAACGTGGCCAACCGTGAGCGCCCGAAGGAGTACAGGTGCCCTTGTAAACATGTATGTGCATGGAGTGCGGCGGGGTTGAAGCCTTAGGCAAAACTTGCGTCTGGGGGGGGGGGTGCTAGATGGTCGCTGGAAGGGGTGCAGGAAGGCGTTCCATCGAGGGGTGCAAAAAGGGGTTTCAGCGCTGGAAGGGTCCGCTGGAAGGGTCCGTTGGAAGGGGGTTCCAACGCTGGAAGGGGGGTTCCAGCAGGGTTCTAGCCAGGGGTTCTAGTGTAGAAAGGGGTTCCATCTAGCAGGGGTTCAAGCAGGCATTATACCACCTGCACTGCTTCTTCTTTCAAGCCACTGTTGATGTGTGGCCTCAACTGGTGCAGCGGGACGAGTCGGTGGCGGCGCCGCAGGCGAGAGGGGACAGTGTCAGTGCTGCAGCATCTGTGGTGGATACAGTGTCGGTTGCTTGGCGGGCTCGCGGCGTGGTGCCTTGGCTAGCGAGTGCAGTAGCAAAGCCGGGGGCCGTGGCGGAGCTGATATTCTAGTTTGGTCAAACCCCGTGGTACAAGGTTCTGGAGCTCAATGTGGCGACAGCGAGCGGCGGGAAGGTGGTGTGTACATTTCCGGTCTCAGTGAAGGGTGCGCAAGGTAAGAAGCGAGCCGAGTTAAGGTTTCGTGTTGGGAAAGGGCTGCACCGATCTTGGTCATAGCAGATGTACCATGAGGAGGACGGGCAGAGTGTGTGGCATGGTCTGCGGGGGTTGCAAGGCGTTGGATGAGATGAGGTTCCGGAGTCCGTCGTGACGGCGTTCACTGCCCAAACAACCCGGGCGGCGATGTCACAACAATCATCGCATTTCCCGTCCCAGCAATCCGAGCAGTCCCAACAAGTAGTCGATGTTCCTGCTACGCCTGACGAGGTGATACACTGGTGCAAGGACGCCCTGACTTGGCAGATGAGTGTGACCCTCAGAGATTGCATCTCCTCGATGGTGGCAAGGGCGATGTCTGACGCCTCCAAGAGCAAGGCAGAGACATTGATTGGCCGGTTGACAAAGCAGCTTGAGATGGAGCGCATGGGACGGGCGAACACCGAGGCTTAGTTGGACAACGAGCGGAAACGGGTCAGCGGGTTGGAGCTAGAGAATGAGAGTAAACCCCCGCCCCAAAAATAGGAATTGGCCCCAAACTAAGAACCGCCCCAAAAATAAGAACCACCCGGGGCTTTCCACTGAGCGGGCCAAAAATAAGAACCACCTTGGACACAAGCAAGACAAAAGCGGGGAACACTGAAGAGTTTTTTGTGCATCAGTTACTTGCGGAAATAGGAAGTGATGGTAGCTTGGCGCTTTGCTGCTGGCAGGTTGCAGACAGGATTAGGTTCAGGCACTGCTTGAGCCCTTGCAGCTAACATTTGATGAACATGCTGCTCCACCTCAAACATTGGAACAAAAGAGTAAGAGGGCAGAACTCGCAGCTTGATGTCAGATGGGTCGGCTGGGAGATAGCCCATCTTTTTGAAAACCTCGTGTCGTTGTAGGGACACCAACACCTCCAGGTTCTGCAACATCTGCGGGGACAATGGCATCTGGAGTACGCAGCTCACTCTCCGCAACGTCCACAATGAGTCTTGCCAGATCAGCCTCCGCAGGAGGAGGTGTCGAACGCAATAGGAACCGCCCCCAAAAATAAGAACCCCCCCTGCTACCGCCACCAATTGGGTCAAAAATGAGAACCGGTTCCTATTTTTGGGGGGGGGGTTATCAAAAAGGAGCTGGTGGAGAGCAACACCAAGATCGCTGAAGCAAAGCAACACGCAGAGCAGCTTTTGGTGGTGATGGCGGGCAATTACAAGAAGGCGTAGGCACTGGAGATGAGACCTTTGGGGACCTGGAGATGAAACCTGTTGGGACTTGGAGATGATACCTATTGGGACCTGGGGATGAGACCTGTTGGGACCTGAGATAACACTTGGGAGCCGCGTGCTGTTGGTTGCAGTGCAAGTGTGCTGTGACCACACCATTCCCTAGAGTGACCCACATGTGCATTTTACTTGGTGCTGTACAATTATGCCGATGGCACTGCGCCACCTTAAACAAAATGACACCTTTTTTGGTTTTTGCCCCTAGGGTGCCCGTTACCTCACGTAGGACATTAGTCGCGCTGTGCACGATGTGCCTAAGGTAGTGTCACGAGTGGGAGGCGTCACATAGCCTACCCCTTGCGGACACCACCGAGATTTCAGCCCTATACGCTTGCATGCATTCATTCAAAATTCTGCTATACTATTGTATTGTCTTTGATTATGAAATCAAGTGAAGGGGTGGCGCCATGGGGGTGCGGAATGGGTGGTAGCACATTGATACATTGCACATTTGTGACCGTTAAACCGCTTTGACTGCTGCATTGTGCCTCTGCCTGTACCTTGGGGGGGTCTCAATGCGAGAGCAAGGCAAAACAGTGGGGGGGGCGCAATGCTTGAAGGGGGTGCTGGAAGGGGTGGTGGAAGGGGTTCTAGCGCTGGAAGGGTTACTGGAAGGGGGTTCTAGCAAGGGCTTCGAGCGCTGGAAGGGTTCCAACAGGGGTTCCAACAGAGGGTTCAAGTCAGAAAGGGCTTCCGGCAAGGTGTTCCAGTGGGGGTTCCGGCGGTCCCAATTGTCCCGTTTGTCACGGAAGCCATGAAAAAGGGGGTTGCCGCACCTGTGGGGTGCATACCACACCTCAAGCCGTATATCGCCATGAAAGGGAAGGCACCAGTAGAGCAACGGCACCACATAATTATTACAGACCATTATGCTGGAACTTTTGGTGGATCCGGAAGCAGTTGTCGTTGAGGGTGGTGGCGGATTGTACATCCGATTTGCCGGGCACCACGACGATGAGGACCCTCGTGTAGTGCGCGCAATCGGACTGTGGGCCACCGGTAGGAGATTGAAATTATCCATACGGCAGATGTTGGCCCTCCAGCGTGAATGCAAGCGGCGTGATCTTGCGGAAGAGCGCACAAGGTTAACACCATCCTCCAACACAACCTACGCTATCAATGGCCCCAACATGATCGAGCGGCGGTGCGCAGCGACAACAACACTCGAAGACCTTGTTTTCACACAGCTCAAGATAGCCGAGACCCTAGGGGAGCTTCAAGTGGAAACTGAGAAGATTAAGATTTTAATATGCCCCGATGCAACGGCATTGTGGCAGACATCGGTCACTAAGATCGATGTTTTTGTAAACTGCTGGGCCTCAGGGATTTCTGCTCCAGGGGACGTCCATAAATGGGTGATGTGGGCATGCATGGACGGCCCCGATGACGCTGCATGGCTGCAGGCTCTAGATGAGGAACCGCGCCTAAATGCCCAAATCATCCACCTACAAGAAAAGTGTACACTCCATGTGAAAAACGAACCCAAAAAGTTTCAATGTAAACTCACCGGGGATGGGAAACTAATGATGGTGACGAACGGGATGGTTCTGATACAGGGCACGGTAAACAAAATTGAGTGGGGGGCATTTCTTCAAGTGTGTGTATTGGCATTCGAGACTATGCACACGGAGGTTGTAGGGTAACCAATGCTTCAAGAAGCGCCTAACAAAAACTATTACCACCTTGCCAGTGGGTGTTTTTGGAGTGCGGCGAATGACCACTTATTTTGGCGGTATATGGTCTACCCTTTTAGCGGATGTAAAGCATGTGGCTCCTGCTGACAAGCTTTTCCAAAAGACCACAAAGGCAGAGCAAGTTGATATCAGCACCTTTATGTTGTTCTTGAAAGACCCCAAGTACCATGTTCCAATGGTAAATGGCCCTAGGAACCATTTTCCGAACACCATGCTTGGTGGTGTCCTCTTGTGGACACGAATTGAAGTGTTGCTGCGGAATATGTGTAGCCTATACGCCTTGTGGAGGCACAACACGCCATGGACCAATGGTCACGTGCAAGAGGCCAAGTCTCATTGCTGCAAAATCAGTGAGGCATGGCTCAAATCGGGTTGGAAGTCAACCCCATGGGTCAATTGGACAGTAGCCCATTGTGGAGCGGTGCTCCACAAATATCGTCGCCTTTATGTGTTCAGGAGTATACCTGATGAACACAGACATAAGCCTTTCAAACTTGCTGTCAAAAACAGCATGCGTGGGCGGTGCCTTCGCCGCCCACGCGTTTCACTATGTGGTCTCACCCATGTATTGAACATGGAAACCCTTGACGTGGGTTGACGACACCGAGCGGCGCGGCAAAGACTTGCCCTTGGCGAGGCCACAAGGGACCGAAGAAAAAGGCGCCGCATGTACGCTTGAGAAACCAGATTTGAACTTGGTTGATGCATTTGGTGCCCTTCTTGCGAAATGCCTTGGCGCAGAAACCCCCCCGTAGAAAGGGTGCAGAATGGGGGTTCCAGCGCCACCGTTTCAGACGAAAATGAAAACCAGACACCAAAAGGGGCGTAAGCATGTGGTGATTGGCCCTCAACCACTTTTCAACCACACAACGTGGTACGGCTTGGGCAAACATGCAAAAAGGGCGCTAGAAGGGGGGTGTTCTTGCTTAGACCTTCTAGCGGCGCACCCCATTTCCATTGTGGGTATGTAGGACCTAGCTCCTCGCCTTTGGGGGTGCGCCGGGCCGTCGCACCTCAGGACGCAAGGAAAGGGGCGAGGGCCAACTGCGGCCCTGGCCGCCCCTTCCGGGGTGACGCCGGCAAGGACGGCCATCAGCGGCCGGACACGCCCCTCATAGCGGGGCCCACCGGAGGGCCGCACAGATGGAGGGAACGGCCCGAGGCCAACGATTGAAAACAAGGTTGGAGGCATGTTGGCAGGGGCTACAAGGGGAAGGAGGCTTTTCACTTCCCGGAACTTGCTGTAGAAGTAGGCAGTAAGATAGGAACCTATGCTTGCTATGCCCTCTGGACGGGGACGATCTTCACTCGGTCGGGAGTAAAGGTCCTCAAAGCGAGTGTTACGAGAGACCAGCACAGGGGCAGCTCCCGGATTTGGTTCCAAAGTTGATCGCCGGCGATCAAAGTTCTGCAATGGGCGTTTGTGGGAGACCCCCCCGGGCACTGGCAAAGTGAATTTGCATCTTTATCGAGATGCCAAGTTCAACGTGTAAGGCCCTAGAGTGCAAGAAACTAGGAGGCTGCGTAGTCCCCTATCATTCAGCGGAGAGTCTCTTGCGTTCCTTGTGCTCGGAAGTCTGTTTCCTTGCAGTTGTTCGGCCGGCCACCTTACCGGACCGTCATCGTGGCATGTGGTCTCTGCTTTGCCACTACTGATTGTGGCTATTGGGAGCCACAAAATCTAATGACCACCGTGCAAGTCACTGCAGTCACTGTTTCTTGGTGCTCGGCCTCCACAACAGACTTGCAGAATGCGACTTGCTGCTACATTTGTCTTGTGTGAGTGCGGGAGGCCCGCTTGTTCGGCCCACTCGGGGGTCTCCCGTTTTTAGTGCGAGTCACTAGTCGGCCATGGTGTGCAACCTGGTGGTGGAGGTGAAGAGCAGGTCAGAACAGGCCAGGAGCCCCCTTGTGCTAAGGGTACCAAGTTTAATTTGTATTTTTGACTCTGATGTATCATCTCCTGCTGCCGTTGACCATCGTGCAGTGTTGTTGGTGAATTGTGGTCGGGGCTGACTGCGTATTCACACTCTGATGTATGTATTTGAGGCTCACTCCAGGTGTCAATATGTGTGATTGAGGTAGGTGGGGAGTTTGGCACTCGGCAATCCAGGTTGCTCCTCAGTCGAGAGGGTTATTGCTTGAAGATGCCCTGTTAGCAGTCAGTGGTTGTTCTTGAATTGTTTTTCTGTAGTGTACATATTGTCTTTGGTTGTTCATATTTTGATGAACTCGGATGGACCTATCAGATTTGCTCTGGGTGGCGGCCGTTGCCAGTTTTGTCTCTGTCTCTCTCTCTCTCTCTCTCTCTCTCTCTCTCTCTCTCTCTCTCTCTCTCTCTCTCTCTCTCTCTCTCTCTCTCTCTCCCTCTCTTTGTCTTTCTGTCTTCCCTAGTGGGATGTATTTTCACCGTATGAGGCACCACATAGGGCAGCATGGAGGGATATTTACATAGCTCTTGTACCCAAGGGTCTGCTCTACTTAGGGGGCATTCTCGGAGGTAAAAGCCAACCCATTGCGACTAAACCCGCCATAAAAGTAGCGTGCGGTGCGCGCGCGATGCGGATACTCCTGCTTGGTACATAGTGCACACCATAATGTGCAGCATGCCATGGTTTAGCTGCGATTGTATGGAGTGCAACTCTTAAGGCAACGGGGTGGCTGGGAAGGAGTGGGAACATGTTTTTGCATGCTTTTTATGGGGGAAGAAGTTGACCGTTTCATTGATAACCGCCTCAAAAGGTGTGCTTAGTGCGCACATGGTGCAAGTGGTCCCCCTACAGTCTAAGGGCTCAAGAGTGCACTTTAGCACAAGTGCCCTGATGTCTTTTGCATGTTGTGTATTGGTGACTCAAGGTAGGGAATGGTGGATTACAAGCCTCATTGTGAGAGCATTTGGGGGAGTGGAAATGTGAAGGCTGATCTAGGGATTATAGTCCAATCAGGGAGGGGGGGGGGGCGAGAAAAAAGTCACCCCGGCACGCGAAATTTCAACCCTGTAGGGGGGGGACAAGTGTTGCGGTTGAAAAAAAAACACCCAAAGTTGAAAAAGTTCCCGGTTGGGTGGGGTATTTCCGGGACCGCTGTTGGGGTTGAAAAAATGCATGTTAGTGGTGCAAAGTTAGTCGCGCTGGAGTGATTGCTTCGTTGTCGGACCTGGTGGACGATTCATGAAATAGGGTAACTCTCCCTAAGCTTGGAAGCTTAGCGCTGCCACTGAAGCTATGCCGCCATACAAAGATCCCCTGTTTCGACAGTACGCCCTTTTTTTTTATGGCGTACTACCCAAATAGGGCCCCGCGGGGGCGCTGCCAGACTTGTGCGTCTTGCTCATTCGTTGTTTGTCCTTTCCGAAGTGGGCTTGGGCTTCTGGGTAGACACGTGATTAATGGGAAAGTCAAGGACTGGTTTTGGTTTCACATGTGCAAAATAGTTGCCCAAATGTTGCTTGGTCGTGCTGATTGGTGCTTTGGTGCAGTGTGACCGGGCTATGTGGTCGTACCCATGGCCTGTTGGAGCTCGTGGACTGTGCGACAGTGCGAGCCTTGCTGTTAAACGCCCTCCTCCCCGTTTTCGTTGCAGATACCACAAAATCTTCCACCTTCTCACGATCGCTGATATGCGTGTCCCCCCCCTCCTTGCCTCCCATTACTGTAGCCGCAGCGTGGCGCAACCGCCACATCCCGACAATGAAGTGGCAGTGCCCCTGTGGCAAAGTCCTGCCCATAGTGCCGGCCGCAGAGAGCAAGGCATTTGGCATCCACTGCTCGGGTGCCAAGCATACGGACTGAATGCGGTACGGCAAAGGCGTGGCGGAGTTCTTTCAGGGTAGTGTCAGC
Organism: Eutreptiella sp. 'Long Island Sound 2002'; assembly: GCA_964036045.1. NCBI lineage: Eukaryota > Euglenozoa > Euglenophyceae > Eutreptiales > Eutreptiaceae > Eutreptiella > Eutreptiella sp. 'Long Island Sound 2002'. The sequence goes on along the minus strand of OZ038383.1, from coordinate 65,005,355 downwards.
TCAAATACTTCCCTACTGAGCATGCTGATCCGCGTACACAAGGATCCGCAGCTCCTAGGGGCTGTCCGGCTCGCATCTACATTGGCCGCAACTGGTGTAGCCGCTGTAGCAGAGATTGGGCCCACTGTACAGGTGCCGCACCCGGATGTAAAGGCCCCAATTGAGATGGACCTTGACGCTCCAATTCCTCTTCGCGAGCGCCAGTGTCCCGGGTTTCTCCCTAGGCAGGCCCCCACCCTGCCGCAGCTGCGGCGAATTTACCCCGTCATGCGGGGCAACTACGAGGAGCCGCACTGGGAGTTCTGCCACCGGCGAGGGTTATTCGCAGTGGATTGCCGCACTGATGGTCGTTGGGACGACATAGCGGGCCGCTATGGCCCCTATCTATCCGGGAAGCATGCGGCTAGGCTGGACAGCTCGATGAACACCGCCATTCATCCAAAGGACAGAGAGCCCTATTAGCGGCAAGGGCCCCGGCTGCTGTCCCGCCGCCTCAACGAGGCCAACGACAGGGGGTACGTTGCCCAGGAGACCCTCGGCCTGTTATAGGTGGACTTGCACAAGTTCATGCAAGGTTGCGAGACCCTCAAGGAGCTCGCTATTGCCATCCCGGACGACGGTCATCCCCTTGCTGGGCGTGGTTCAGCACGGCTTTTGAAGGCCGGGTGGGCTCCCGCCAAAGTGTTTGGGCACCTCTGCGATGCCTGGAGCGTGCACGCTTGGGATGCCCAGGACAGGGAGGCTGCCGCGCTAGTAGCACTGGGCGTTGGGGGGCCCAAGGTGTTGCAAGCACTGAACAACGCTAGGTACCCGCCCAGCTACCACACGGGCCAAAGGCACGTCGAGGGAGCCCCCCGTGTTTGTCCGAACGAACCGCCGGGTATTCCCTAGCTTCTGGAGGCCCTAGGCCACATCCCGGGTTGCGATGTGTCGCATCTTTGCATTGCTGAAATCCATGTGGAGGATGTCATCAATGTCTCTCGCGAGGCACTCGCAGTCGGATTGTGCGCTACGTGTTGCCGGCACCCCATGCCGTTGGCTAGTGGTGATGATGTGGAGGCTGTGGCACAGCGGCTGGAGCAGGATCTAGATACATACGGCGCCGCCAAGTAGGCGACGGTGGTGTTTCTGGCTTCTCATACAGAGGAGGGGTACGCTGCCATCCCCGTGTGGTTCATCCCAACCAGCGGTACGTTCAAGGCAGAGCATTGCGATGCTGTACGGAAACAAATGGCAATGGCCAGACCGCTTCTGCTGCTAGATGTGGTGGCGGCAGTAGATTGTGGCTACAACCAGTGCAGCCGACAACTGTACTGCCAACCCAGCCACCGAGCAGTTGCCGTCGATCACCATTGTCCTCACAAGGCAAAAGCAGCCTTGTGCCCTTTGGTTGCCACACAGACATGAGAAATTTTTTTTGCCCCATGCCCGTTTTTAGCCAGCCACTGCAAAAAGGCGGCAGTCCTCAGGAACGGCTGGAACGTGCGAACGAAATGCAAGTACCGGCAATCCCGGAATGGTTGACACCGAAGCTGGATGAGATAAATGAGGTATCCACCTTCAGCGATGTCTTCTAGTGCTACCGTTGGTGGCAGCTGTGTGTTACAAACCCCCCCTATGAATTTTTCCACTGTCGTACCCAAAACAACGGCATCGCAGGCCGCATGGACCAAAGGCGGCAGCAAGTTGAGGTTGTCGAGGGCTGCGAGGCCTATTGCAGCCATGGATTTTAGGAGGTCAAACACGGAGTGAACCCGTTGTTTGTCCTGTGGCACGAGGGGCAAAACAGCCCTGGGGTCGTCACAATGGTTCTGCAGCTCGTGCAGCACATCAAAAGACAACTCACCCTGCAAAATAAGGGAAGTCCCCCCCAACATGTGGGACACCCGTTTCATCAAGTGGCGAGGGGTTGAAGTTTCCACACATTCCAAACTCATCCGTTTGGAATGGAATGTTGCGAAATCCTAGGCATCCAGGAGTAGGTGCTAGCACCCTCTGCATACAATGCAGCTTGCATCTCACAAGACTGCCGTGCATCACCGTCCGTATCTGCGGAATGGAGAAAACCGTGGTGTTCCTGAAATGCAGCATTGCCTAGAGACCTACGTTAAATCCAATATCTTAAATTTTCAATTTTAATTTTTGAAACGTGTTGAATGTTAAACCAATAAATTTTAGCGTGTTAAACGAGAATACCTAGTTTTTTCTAGATTTTAAAGTATTTGTGCCGTTAATTGCATGCGTATGCTAGGGTCTTGAGGCGGTTTAATATGGTAGAATGTTGCCTAATGGGTTTGTAGGGGTGTTCGATTGCCTAAGGGTTGGGTGTCCAACCCTTAGTCCTCTTCTTTGTGCCCACCGCCAACCCCACTCTATACCCCATTTGCTCTTGTGTAGCACTTGTTATGCCTTTCCCTCGAGACACTGTTCTCGAGTCTAGCATGACGCTTATGCGTTTGAGTGGAGCCAAGAGTTTGCGGGACCCTTTTGGTCTGCCAACTCCTTGGTGAGTGGGTGGCTTCATCTCCCTTGGCCCGGGCCCGATGGTCCGAGGCCACGGACGTTGGCTACCCCTCACTTATTCATACTAAGCAAGTGGAGGCAGTGAAACAATACGCCTCCTTCCTTTTTCCCGCGCCCAATTTTATTGGGCCCCTCATGAACCTCAATGTGACAAAGACGGGGTTCCGCCAACTCTCTGAGTTCATGACCCGGCGACGAATGACAATGCGGCCGCTACGGGCCGCACTTTCCCCTGCCCCATCCCAACGCGGCAAGCCTTCTTGGACACATGGAAGGATATGGCTAAGCCGCTAGAGTTGCGACCCCCCGTGAACCTGGACAACCCACCCGGTAGTGGCCGCAGTTGGCCCGTGCACTCACGGGCCTGCTACATTCAATCGCGTCCACCGCTAGTGGACACCATTGATTGGAACCGGCCCCTCACGTTTATTGTGCGCGGGGATGCCTACCCGTGTGCCGGTAGGAGTTGGACCCAATTGTCTATTGGGCTCCTCAACCACGGCAAACGGGGCCGCACACCCGCCTACTTGTGGGTCATCCGGATCGCCGTGTGCGGCGACAAAGACATGGCCGCTTTGGCCACTATTTGGGCCGAGAACCTTCAGGTACTTGGCGCTTTTGTGTTGCATTGAAGTCGGGCTCGCTTCGTTTCAAAGATCCTCATTTGAAAGCGAAAAATTGCTTAAAATTTAAGCCGAAGGAAATTTGATGCTAAAGTTTAAACCAAAAGTGATGCCCGGATATCAATGCACACACTCTTTTATAGGTGTTGCAGTCGATTCACGACTGCGAAAGTTTCTGTTGGGCATCCAGTAGGGTGCCTGCTGCGCTGGTCCTTGGGGGTGACCAGCCGTTTATTCGCCGCCTCATTGGGGTGTCCACATCACCCCAACTGGGGTCTATTTACAATATGGGGGTGTGGGACAAGGCGGCGGCAGCGTGGTTGCGGGTGGACGTGCGCCAGACTTTGGACTACGAGGCGGCGGCCCATCACCAATATCAGGTAACGGGTCGGAGCTTGGATATTGGGGGGTGCATAGCGGAACCTCACATCGTGGTTGACAGGTGTTGGGTTTTCCTATGCATCCTCCATTGTTGCATGGCCCTTGGGCGGCTGCACGTCGCTTTTGTTGACGCGCGCCTGGAGTCACTCCCCAAGGAGAATGCGGAGGCCGTGCAACGGTTGTTGTACCGGGCACGCACGCAGGTGAAGCTAGGTGCCACCGCCGCAGCCGATGGGGAGGAGGCCAGGGCTCTCTTCCTTGCATGGGAGGAGATGGGCCCACTTTCGGCCTACGCGCCGGAGGACCCCAAATGGCAAGCCGTTGTTGCCATGAGGGATCTCCTTCGGGACTTGTGCTGCGACACGTCCCCTCTCAATGACCCGGGGGCATCTGCTGTTGCGCGGCACTACCGTGCACATTGCTGCAAAGCCGCCTGCGAATCCAACCACGTCCTCTACCTCGAGGAGGATTTGACCACGGTGGTGGCTAATGCGACACGCTTGGGGATGCGTTTGGGGGCGGTGTGTGGGGATGTGGTAGGAAGCCTATATGCAATTTTAAACCGGGCCTACAACGATCCCACGGCCCGGGGGGGGGGGGGGGATGCCAGGGGCCACATCCCTAGAAAGGGAGGCGGAGGTAGTTTTGCAAGTATGGGAATGGTGGTCTCTGAAATTTGATCTACCCCTCAGGACCCAAGGAACCCCCCATGTGGCCCCATGTACAATGGCCACACTCATGTCTAACCATAGCCCCCCACCCATGTCCCTTTCCCTTGCACCCCCAGCTCTTGTTAGCCCTATCCATGGACCCTGCCGCAATGGAGGCGTTGATGGAGAAGATGTTCGAGAAGATGAGCGACAAAGTTGTATGTGCTTGCCTGTGCGTGTGTTTGTTTGCTTATGAAGCGAATTTGTAGTCAACAGTTTTCGTTTGAAATTTAACGGGGGGGGTCGATGTTTTTCGTTTAATTTAAACACCGGCGGTCATTTAACATTTAAAATTTAAGCTAAAAATGAAGTGTTAAAATTAAACGACAAATTTTAAATCGAGGTTAATTTTTGCATCTGTTTTCCCTTGCGGATGCGGCAAGTGGAGGACCAGCTGCAACAGGGTGCAGCACCCCCTGGGGGAGCACCTCCTCCAGCTCCTCCAACTCCTGCACCTCCACGGGCAGCTCCAGCTATTGCTGCAGCCGCGGGGGAGGGGGGGGGGGCGCCGTCCGCCGCCGCCTCCTTTGAGGAGGGGCGCTAGCTCAAGGAGGAGCGGCGCCGCGAGAAGGAGGAGAGACGGCGCAAGAAGGAGGAGAAGAGGAGGGCAAAGGAGGAGAGGAGGGCCAGCCAGTCACAGGGGGGGGGGGGGGTTAAGGCAGAGGAGGGGGAGGTGGTGGTGCCAGAGGGTTGGGACGAGGATGGGGAGGGGGATGAGGATGGGGAGGGGGATGAGGTCGAGGTGCAGCCCCCCCCCCCCCCCCCAAACCCCCGTTTTACGCCTTCCCGAGTGGCTGCAAAAGGCCCTCGGGAAAGAATCAGCGGTGTACCGCAAGGCACCTGCTGCTCCCTGGTTTGCCCCAATCCTTGAACAGGGCTATGGGCCACACCAGCCAATTTTTTCTGACCACAGCCAGCGTCACTACACCCTTCGCTGGGCTATGCGCCGACTTTTCGGGTGCCTAATTAGGAAACATGGGGAGGACAAGGGGGAGTGGCGGAGGGATGCCGCCAAAGGGGGCGCTTGGCAAGCAGCCAGTGCCGGGCGGTCCCATGTCCCCCCTGCCCGAGCGCACCAGCTCAGGGTCCCTAGGGGCTCTGAACCTGCTGTTTGACCCCCGGGGGGTCAAGTTTGGCAACGGCCACTACCTGGTGTGCCTGCAGCACTGGATAGCCCTTGGCTGGTGCCAGCAGTGGCGGCAGGGCAAGTCGGTGCAGTTTGCACCGGTGTGGTCTTCCCTGCTAACCCTGCCCACCCCCCCCTACGACCCTGCGGCCCACCACACCTACGAGGGGCTGGTGCCCGGGTCGCGCACAACCCGCGGTTTGGCGGCCGTCACTCGGACATCCCCCCCGGCGGCCAACACCGCCCCCGCCACCAACGCCGCCGATCCAGCGGAGGCCCCCAACCCTGCCTCGAGCTTTAGGCAGGCAATGGGGCTGCTGCATGCGCTCGGGTGCCCAGAATTTCAAAAGCTGTGTGTGTGTGGGTGTTTGCGTTTGTTTAGATTTTAGGACGCTTCGTTTAAAAGTTTTGGTTTCATTTTTAAAATTTCGATCGCCCCTTCAAAAATCAAAAATTAACGTTAAAAATCAAACCAAAAAAATTTAAAAAAAGTCGTCGAAAAATTTTAGTTTCTCTCCCGGACCACGGCCAACGCCTGCTTTGTTGCAGATCAAAGACGTGGCGGTCTCCGGAGACGATGTGCGCCCGGTCCGTGTTGTTTGGAACGACAAGAACGGGCAGCGGAGCGTGGGGTTAGGGGGGCTCCACAAGCTCCTCGCCCATGACCCCGCGCTTGGGCTGGTCGTGCTCCGCGGCTTGAAGGAGTGGGAGCACGGCCGCCAGTGCGCCGAGCTGTGGGGCTCCTCGAGGCCCTACAAGCCCACTTCGTGGGCACACTTGGGGGAGGTAGGGTGGTTGGGGTGTGAGGATGGGGCGCTTTGGCGGGGGATGGGTGGTGGGGAGGGAAGGGAGGTGAAGGAAGAAAGGGAGGGGGCAAGCACCAACACCACCCCCGACCCCCCCCCCTCCAAGCCCAAGCCCCCCCCCCAAAAAAAAGCAAGGGCAAAGCCCCCGCCCCCACCCCCGCCCCAAAGCGGAGGCGGTTCGAGTCGGACTCGGACGCCGGGTCCGACAACCCCGCCTGTTCCTCTTCCGCGTCCTGCAAGGAAGACACCCCCCCCCACAACAAGAACCCCCCCCCCAAAGTGAAAGGCCCTCCCTGCCCAAAAAGACAAGGGGCGGGAGAAGAAGGCGGAGGGGGATGGGAAAGAAGCGGGGGCGGCGAAGAAGGAGGAACGCGGGGAGGGACCCCCCGATCCCCTCGTGGGAACCCCCGCCCACGTCCCATACAGGGGCGGGGTAGAGGTGGGCACCGTCACCGGTGTCCACACCCGCAAGAGCGGGGTTGCTTGGGTGAGATACCCAAACAACCCCAAACTCTATGAGGCTTAGGCCACGCTAACTACCCGCCCCTTACGACCCAAAAAATGTGCACTTTGTCGCCTTTTCCGTGTCTTGTTTTTGTGCCTATGTTTTCCATGTGTCGCATGTACTGTAATAGGTGGTGTAGAATAACTGTACATTTATTGCGTGTACTATGCATACACCCTTTGAAACTCAAATTCACTGTCTCTATTTGCCAATTTGCCAAGACCTAGGCGAAATTTCCCCCAGCCCCCCCGGATGGCAAAAAAGGTACACATATTTTGATGTCTTGATGACCGTGGGCGAAATTTCGCCCCACTCTGCCTGTTCTACAAAAATATATAGCTCAAAAACACCAATCTGTGATCCTGGGCGAAATTTCTTCTAGCCCCCCCCCCCCATTGTTTATTTCCTTGTGCTGTGCATGATATGTTGCCCTGTGCCTGCTTGTCGCTTAGGCCCACCAGTCGATAAAGTTGAACCCGGGCGAAATTTCTTCCAGCTTGGCTTGACACCCTTTACCTACAGGGTGGTACCTCTGTTGGGTTCTGTTCACTGACTCTTAGGGGTGCTTCTGCCAATGTGGCTGTGAGACATGATTGATGTGCGCTTTCTTCAAACAGCCGTGGGGGGTACTCGCGTTCGTACCCCGAAGGCTCTCATTCGGGTGGCATTGAACAAAGGGAGGACACTCCCGCTGCTGCAGCCGGCACTGGATTCGCGTCACAATGGAAAGACTAGACGTAATGTTGGGCATGTGCGGACTGTCTTGAGTTCTAGTCGTGTACCAAGATGGTTATTGGTCCTGCAGAAGCAAGTTTTCTCACTGTATAACATTGTGCGAGTGCTGACACATCCCCGTGCTGAGGGAGCCACTGGAGCCTCATATCGCGGTACAATGACCCAGTCCATGCGCCGTAAGCTGGCAATGGCAGGGGAATGCACTATCAATGCCCCTACTATCTCGGCCCAGGCCAGTGTTCAAGCTTCACACCTGTGGGATTCATTTGAGAGACAGCAAATTACCCTGTGGTTCGACAATTACCGTCGCTACATCAATGGGGCGGACCCCCATAGCAGTGATAAGACTTTGAATGTGACTGCTGTCGGTGTGTTGCACACCACTGAGCTGCCCCAGTACCACGGTCTGCCCGGTTTGGATGGTGTTGCACAATGTATACCCGGGGTTGTCGACAACCTTGTTCGTTGTGTTGGGTTGTTGTTGCAAAGAAGTACAGTCCCAGATGGGCCTATTCTGCGGACCTGGGTTCGTGCACCTCTGGACTATGCTCGCAATGTTGTGGTATCCCTCAACCGGAGGCCCCTCACAGCACAGCCCCAAGCCTGGTGCAAAGCCTCCACCCAACAAGGCGCTGGGCACGTTTGCAGCCCCCTTCACACCGTCCCAGCAGACACAGAATGGACGTGGTGCCACTGGTAGTGCTAACAGTGAGATGCCTGGTGACCAAGCAGGACAAGCAAATGGTGGGCAGTTTCCTGGTAAGGGTGCCAAACCAAAGGCACCTGGCCTGAGGAAGCGGCGATAGAGTGACAGTGTCGTGTGCTCTGACTGCTGTTTTCCCTGTTACATGTCGGAACGGCGTTGTGCGCTGTCTCTGCAGATACCATTGACGTCTTGCGCACTCTTTTTTTGTGTTTTACTAAAGCTGGAAGAAATTTCGCCCACGTTCAGACATTTCTTGCAATACACGGTTCGTTTTTACATTTTTGCAAAGCCGGACTAAATTTCGCCCAGAGGTCGCATTAATGGCAAATAGAGACCTTGATTATGATGCATCAATTTGAGTGACTGTCAATTGACAGTTTTTTGGACACACACAGGGTGCAGCAATCCTTGCCAAGTGTGTGCTACCCTACTTCTTAAAGTGCATTGCTTCGCATGTTGATACATTTGTGTGTGACACAGAAAGGTTTGTTGTATTTAAGAAACCTGCATTCTTCCTCTGCTTTTCCGGTATGCATACATGCTTATTGTGTTTTGCATTTTAGGTAAATAGAGATACTCATTTTTTCGTATCAAGAGCAAGGGGTCCCCTAGGTGCAAAATTCATACCCTGTTTTTTTTTGGGGGGGGACAGTATGGCCCCATGGAGCCCAGCCTATGGGTAGGGGCGTGAGCAGTTGGCGTGGCCTAAGTGAGGTGGAGCGCCACCTCGTCTTCGGCACGGCCGAAGCCGCGGAGGCGTACCTCCAAAAGGTGCGCAAGGGCAAGACGCCCCCCCCCCCCCAAACAAAGCCGGTCAACCCCCCGACTAACCCCCAAGAAAACCCTCAACCCAACCCAAATACTCCCACTAATCCACCTAACCCCCCAAGCGAAACCCAAGCTACCCCGGCCCTATGGGACCCGGAAAGGGGCTGCCGGGAGGGTTAACACGTTAACAATGGCCGGAATGGCCAAGCACATGAGCCACAAAGGCTAAAGGGTATGTTCTATGTGTTTTTGTGCTTGTGTAGGGAGGTTTCATTTTTGGAAAGTTTGATTAAATTTTGTTGGTTTAAATTTTAATCTCAGCGACGCATAATATTTCAAATTTACAAATTTTAAACCAAAAATTAATCTCAAATTTTAAAGCCGAGAGCCATTTCAATATTTTTACACATCCAGACGGGTGAACCCCCCCCCCCCCAAACCAAGGTGTAAAATGGTTCACACACACACAAGGCACCCCGTAGGGGTGAAAATTTTCCCAAGCGACGCCCCTAACCCCCCGCAAAAAGTGCATACTTTGGTTTAATCAATTAATTTTTGGCCAAAAATTAAAAAATATTGCATTTAATTTGGGTCTCTAGGGAGTACATGGTGGCCATGGACATCAGCCGGGTAGACCTACCCTCGGTGTGCCAGAGGGTTGCTGACAAGGCTTTGGCCGCTGTCCGTCGGTGGTGGCCCGGTGCAGCGTACCTTGACCCTAAAAAGTATAACTTTTTCCAACGGTTCGGGGAGGGCCTTTTGCATGTTGAACCCGATCATGTATGGATGACTCCAGGGGATAGGGGGGTGCGGAAACAGAGTACAATTTGATACACGCGCTAAGCTATTTTGGGAAGCTCAAGGGGGGCGTATTGTGTATCAGGGGCGCGCCATGCATATTATGAGTGCAGTAAATCTGTACATCAACTGGAATCGTCTCCGGCGCTCGGCTGACCGCCTTGCTAGAACTACCGGCATCCCAGCTATTAGGGGGGTCCCAGAGCCCACAGTGGGCCTGGCTCAGTCGTGGAAGGGCTGCCTATTTGTGGCAAATTATATACCGCCCGGGCAACCACCACAAAGTGCGCCCTTTTTGCTCACATTTTCCTTTGCAATGATTGGGGGGCGGAGTGGAACTGACCCTTCCCATCAGGAGCTTTCAACGGGCGCGGCGTTGTCGTGATAGGGATCAGAGGTTTTAGTGCATGGAGGGGGATGGGATGTTGGATGGGAAGGGGCAATGGGAACCCTAATGCAGGTGCAAGATACTGCTTGTGAGTGGGTGAACCCTGACCTTGAAAAGGCGGTTCGGGTTTTGCAAGCGGGGTTCTTGGATAGCTGTGCGTAGCAGCGAACCCCCAAACCACAAGCAGCACCACTGCTGCCTAGGCGGGCTGTTGCCTACGAGGGGGCCAAACTGCTGCCTACAATGGTTGGTACGGGGGATGGGGAGGTTGTGTGCCGCGTGCTAGGTTGTGGGAAGACTGTACCGCTCGGGAGGATGCGGATTCACATTTCGTTCCATTTGCACTCGGCAAGACTCCTCCCCCCTTGCTGTAAATTTTGCGGGGAAACCGGCTACGTCCTCCGTATGCGTCGCGTAAAGGGGGGGGGGGGGGCACATGCATAGCCCGTTTCTTGCGCAAACCGTTTTTTTGTAAGTTCAGCATGGGGGCAGCACGCAAGCAGGGTGTGCAAGCATTCCTTGTTGAATGCCGCTTCTAGGGGTGCGGCTGGCAATGGCGGCACAACATGTGCCGCCACTGTGAGCAGCAACGCCCGGACCAGCGACTAACTAACGAGCGCACCGCGCAATGGGACTGAGGTCCGGAAGAGCTCCTTTTCCTGGAGGACGGGGAGGGGGCTTTTTGGGACAATAAGAGGAAATCGCGGTGGACGCAGCCGGAAATGTAGCAGAAGCGCAAAAAAATGCGCACTACGCCCTGCGATGCCCTGCAGGCTGACACAGAGGATAGGGGGGAGGAGGGGGGGGCCGTCACTGCGCCGCCTAGGCGGCGGGTTGAGGGGGAGGACAATTCTGATGCCGCCCTTCAGAGGGGATCTGACCAAGGTCGAAGGGACCAGCGGCGGGCAGAGGCACGGCATCAGGACTTTGTGCCGGATGACTCCTCGTCCTCCTCCGAATCCACCTCCTCTGAGGGGTCGTCCGATGCGTCTGCTTCAGAGGGGAGCGAACGCACTAACCTAAAGGCGTCCCAGTCCCCTGCTGCGCCATCAGGGGGAAGTAGGGGGGGGGGGACAGAATATTTTCCAAGCCTCTGCCATCCAAAGGAGACGGTCACCGGCTCGGTGTACTATCTCGGTGTCTAGTACTAGCAGTCGGGGTCCCCCCCCCCACACACAGGTTTTTCCCCACCCCCACGCCGCCAGCCTGCCAAGTAGGCGTCTGGCACCCGTGACCCTCTCTTTTCACCTCACCATGTCGTCCAGCCCCCTTAGCCTCGCCTCTTTGGTCCCCTCCAGCCCTCCTGTCCGCGACGAGGAACGGGGCTGGGGGGATCTATAGATGGAGTATTTACAACGGCAAGCATAAAAGTGCATTGCTTGGTTACGCTCACAAAATGGGTGAACGTTTAGGGTAAACACCATATGGCGCTGTGCAAATTTGCTTCCTCGGTGCCCAAAGCGGTAACGAAGAGGTACCGGATGCCCGGGCACTATCTTGATGATGTCCGTGTAATTGAAACACTCTCAGAACGACTAGCCAGCCTACCATTGCAAGTGGGATCATGGGACCATGTTCATAAACTGCTGCGCTACCAAGCAGCCTTGCACAAGCGGGCGTTTAATTTGACGATGGCCCTGGGGTAGTACACTGCTTGCATTTGTCTTTTGTCGATTCCATCTACTCGGACGATCGTTCGGTTTTTGCACAACGGGGGATCTCACCAAAAGGCAGAGCACTCCACATATTCTATGCTAGTGGCATTATCTGAGTTTCAAGCTAGGCAACACAACCATGCAAGTGTCACTCAAAAACTTCAGCACTGCATTTCTGAGTCGTCGGAGAAAGAATGAACTCATCAAAGAGTGCAACACCAGCAAAAGGCATATAAGCCGATGTGAGAGCTGCGGTGCAGGTGGCAACTGTCTATGGTCAAACACAAAAAGAAGGCATTGCATGTCACCCTTGACTCTATCGTGTCTTGGTTGAAAAAATCTCAGCATGGGGTGGGTGTTCTTTCACTTGTTGGGGTGCGTCAATTGCAATTTTATCTTTGGACGCATGTCAGCTTTGACAAAAGGCGGAAAGCATTGCCATTAGTATTCAAAATAGCTAATAGGTCACTCATACGCAGAGCTCCAAAAAGATAGGGCATCCCCGGATGTGATGGTTTAGGACTGAAGGTATAAAACACCTTTGATGAATTATTTGTACCGTCAATGGAGATGACGTACAAAGATTTGTTTGGGGGAGGGAGTTGCAGCCATTCTGGTCCATTAGTTTGGAGGTGAGTTTTTGGAAAGCAGAGTTATGCACCTCTATGTCTTACATGAAGCCTCTGGCAATTGTAAATATACTCCTAAAAAGATTTCTACAGTGCTCTATCTACAGGTACAAAACGTCATTTCACAGATGGTTGTTCCGGAGTAGGCAGGCTTTATGAAAAGAAGAAAAATATACCAAAAACTCGATCCGTGTAAAACATACTAGGAGAGCACCCAGAGAGGATTCCTTCTGGCCATTGATTTTCAAAAACTGTACGACTCCATAACCTTTGAGTATGCATGGGTAATGTTTGACTTTACAGGTGTGTCGTCTGGGAGATTGAACTTACCAATGGATGAAGAGAAGAAATTTTTGATTTTGCTTGAGTCGCATGGCAGACGTGTGTCTCTGTATCATATGCCTTCACATGTAGGACTGAATGAAAATGAGCGGGTTGATGAATTGGCCACTCAAAGTAGGGTGAGAAGTCCCCTATAAACCGCCAACAAGCTCGCGCTCGCAGTACATATAGAGAGAGAGAAGCAGGAGCCAGGGCTAAACCTACGGATTTTGGGGGTCTAAGAGAGCACGCCTCAAACACCACCGTATGATTTTGTGCCCTAGACCTTGAAATAAAAGATTGGTAGGGCAAACTCCAGTGTTATCGTCTATACACCACATGGGTCGCGAATTTGACGGAAGTTTTATCAAGTTCGATACCGTGTCGCCACAACCTTCTCAGACCTTACAGACTTTGAAGTGTAGTAGATAGCATGCGCAATGGGTGTGTACTGGTGGTACACATTGTACATACAAGAGCACAAATGACGTACTTAGCAAAAAAATGAGCAAAAGTCATTGAGTCAATTGAGCAACTCTCGACATTATAAATTTGCAGACCACATTGCTGGGTGTGATACCTTGTTTGATGAAAGCCAACGGATGCCAAAGAAATAGAGGATGACACCACCCCCCCTAAGTGTTCCATGTCGTCTATGTGTCCCCGCATTGTGTGCAACCGACCATGCATTGACCAAGAAGGTTTCCTCCAAAGGCTTGATTGACGTCGGGGGGGGGGGGGGCGTGGTCGCCGGGATTGGCAAAAAATGCAGAAAAATGCGGACTAAATGCGGAAAATGCGGCAAAAAATGCGATAGAAAATGCGGTTTTGTTAGAATGGCGTTACCGCATCGAAACCCCTATGTTTTGTCTCGTCTTGCACAATCGGGCACCCAAAGCATGGAGGGTTTGATGGAATAGCTTAGTGCAGTACTTCAACTCAAGAATATCACAAACTAGGCTCCGAACCGCTAGTGGCAGAACGTGCAGCTGCTTGGTCAGGCCAGACAGCTAAATCTCCGCGCCGCTTCAGGTGCTCCCCCATTGACCCGAACCGCCGGGCTCCCCGTGGGGGGGGGGGGGGGCAGATACCCCAACATACATACCTCAAAATCATCCCCATGACACGCTGTTCATTTTGAATATACACAACTGGGGAGAAATTTTTTTCAAAAAAAATTTCCCATCAATCAGGCTGCCATCAGCGAAGGTCCGACGTGAAGGTCAATATCCTTTTTCGTGTTTTTCATCCACTTTTGAATTCTCCACAAAATTCTGAGTATTTTGAGCAAAGACACATGGGGTCACACAGAAATTTTCACCCTGCTGTATGCCTAAAAAGAAATCTCCGGGGCCTCTGGCGCCCACAAAACACATTGTTCCTCACAACTAACTGACTACAAAACAATGCAACTAGAATGTTTCCTCCTGAACGGCACAAGAAATGACCTGCCCGCAAAATGCGAAAAAAATGCGGAAAATGTGGGAAAATGCGGACCGCATTCCCCCCGGCCCTTGACGTGCTTGAGCGTGACATTGCAGCAAACGCGTGGTTTTGTGGGAACACACCGGAGCTTGAATGGCATCCAGGCAACATAGCAGATGGATGGTGATGAACACATCAGTATTTGATTGAACGCAATGATCCATGAGATAGGGACAGCCCTGTACACGTCTCAATGCCGAACAAATGAATGCCCTGAAGTCAGCTGCCACACTCCCCAAGGGTCATCAACACCACCGCCGACGGCGAATCTCAAAGATGTTTCCCGCCTCCTATACCAAACCAGTACCTCTCAAAATGGGTTGGAAGACCACCAAAGCATCGCAGATGCTTCGACCTGACTAAGAAGCGGCTTTCAAATCTAATCTCTCACAACCCATTCACACCTTTGAAGTGGTCTGAAGGCCTGGCCAGTAAGCGCATAGTGGCCGGGTGGCCGGGTGGCCGCAATACTGCCTTCCCAAGCACCTGCGGGAGCGGCTAAAGAGGCATCACATAGGGTAGTGGGAGGGACAGGACGTCCCCTTGGTGAAACCTTCTTCCTGCATTGTCAAACGAGGCATCCCGAGCTCCCGAAGATACCTACCTACCTCCCTAAGCGCATAGTCTTTGATGATTTGGAGCCTGCTTTCCTAATTGTTAAATACTTGGCCTCACAGGACATGACTAATGCCAGTTTGTCCACAATTGCTGTTATGTTAGAATTCGTAATTGTGGTCTTGCTAGATCACTCATGCCACAATATCAAGTCTTAAATGGGAGGCATTCTTGGTGGCCTACGTGTCAGCCACGGTGTGAAATTCCCTCCCGGTAATTTTCTCCTTAGTTGAGATACTCTATTGAATCCATACCACACTGTGTTTTTCAGAAACGTTGCCACATGGCGTGGCGGTCATCCGCCGCACCAGAGAGCGTCTTCGGCGGCCTGTGGTCTGCAGTACCACATCAGCTTCTGCCATTTCACAAAGCTTGGAGGAGTAACATGGTAAAGCAGCTGTGTGAACACTGCATGTGCCAGACCCCTCAACCGTGACCAAAAACCCTTTCGATGCCCCTTTATACACAAAATCCAATGAAATCGATGTTATCAATATTAAACTCATCATACATCCTAAAAAACTTAGTAGCTTATAGGACTGGGTCAAAACTAGGGTTAGTCCAGTTGCCGACATACAAGGCTTTGCACTGTGTATGCACTGCATGAACGGCATTCCCTTTTTTGTAGGTGGCTTCCTCGTTGGATGAAGGATTCGTAAGCCTGCAGTCCTCCTCTTGTCCAGAGCTTTTGTAAGGATTTCAATCTTCCCAAAAATTTGCAGCCCTCAAAAGGGGGAAGGGGGCCAAAGCTCTGAAATGTTGCTGCTCTGTTGGCAATTGGCAACGTCAATTGACTTGTGGCCACTAAAGAACATCCATGAGGCCACCGTGCTGGTCCACCATTTCTGGTTCTCCATGATGACAGATTTTGGCACCAACACATTTAACACATTAAGGATCCGCCCAGCCATCATCTTCCATGCGGAGAGCAATATCACTTTGCCACAGCAGAGTGCCCCGCGGCTCAACAGGAGCGCTAAGACCTTAAATTCACCAGGCTTCCGCAACATTAACAGCAGCTGCTGCTGTCCTTACCTGTGAGCAGTACCAAGCACCACTGGAACTTGCTCAGCTTGGAGAGCAGGTGGGGGGGGGGGAACGGAGGCCCAGGGGGGATGGGCCATGCCATCCGTGCTGCTTCAGGACCTTTACCGTCGTCAACACTGCCATTTGTTTGCTGTCTCAGTCTGGTCAATGCCTATCATGTGCGATTGATTCCTCCATCCTTTGCATTGCTGCTCAAGCTATCAAGCGCATGATTGTGGTTGAGGTACTTCCCCGGCCACATTGGAAGAAAACACTGGCACACAGGGATGCTGCGCGGGTGTCTTGATGTGGTGGTCAATGCCTTGGGCAACTACCAATGGGAGCTGCAGATGTTGTGGACAAGAGGCAACTTCAGAAGCAGCGTAGTGCAGGTGAAAAAGGACAATGCCAAAGATTAGGAACATTCATTTGCCGGTGCTGAAACCCAGGAAGCCCAGCTCAGTATGTCTAGACCCAGCTGGTCCGCACCATCTTGGTGCCTGAAGGGCCCAGAGGTGGGGGGGGGGGGCTTTGTTGGGGATTGGGGGTGGGGGGCGGCTGGCCCTGGCAAAAGAGGGAGGTGCGGGGCGTCACTGCACAGCTCATCCATCGACTAGTGACAGTCCGAAATTTGCAACAATGGTGGTAGTACCAAAGAAGGATGGCCATCCTTGTAGTGCACATCCATGGCTACATAACCCCTGCCGTCTCAGGGTCCCCACAGTGGGGAAGAGGTGGCCCAAAAGTCTCGGCCAAGTGGCACTATCCTGGGCCCAGAGGGGGGCAGGGGCTGGGTCCTTGGGTTGGCTGACCCGGGCTCCCTGTGGTGCTGAACAATGTTTTCCACCAAATAGAACTCAGAGAACTCACCAAAGCGGAAAAATACACGAAAAATGAGATGCCCATAGCAGAATCTGAGCAGGTCTTGAGATGGGGGTGCAAAGAGCTGGAACATAAACTAGAACGCGTCCTCAGGGTTGTGGGTTAATGTGGTACACGGGATTGAACCAGGGGCAACCAATTCTTTGAACAAAGGTTCCCTGAAATCCAACTCAACTGAAATCCAACTGGGTACCGGACAGTAAGTGTGCAGGATGAATTGCCTGCACACTCACAATGCAATGCAGTAGTTTCACAAATACGCAGCGTACAAAACAATGGGGGCATGGAGGCTGCAATAAAGACAACAGCCCTTCACGCCATCTTCTTTCCAGTTGCCCCAACCCGCCATTTAGCCGTCTGCTCAAATGACAGTGTCATGAATCTACAGCCAATGGGGTGGCAAGAATGCGGGTACTTGCAGAAATAGGACGCCGCCTGGTGGTCTCCCTCAGCAGTGCGCCGGTGAGAATACGAACGGCTTTCGAGTGTGGATCTCTGTGGGTGCACGTAGCCATACGTGTCCCGCGTGGATGGGAACGTGGGCCTGCACTGGACACCCGTTTGGGGCAGCTCATGTCGGATGCCTCGCCCCAAGCGGAAATCCCAGGAGTGGTCCGGTTGAGAGTTGCAGCCGAGGAAATCTCAGTCCGAGCCAACAGCTCGGGCGAGGGCATTTGGTGCTTGCGGCCATAGTCCTTGGCAATTGTGACCAAGCCCTTTATGGGAGTCTGGGCCGCCCACTCATACACTGGTAGCACCTGCTTGGCCGCCTTGTTGGTTCGGATGCGTGACAGCGCCTTTTGCCGCTGCCCCTCCCATGGCCCACTTGGCCACAAATATGTGTTTGGGTCGAAATCCAGGGCTTCCTCCTCCTCAATGGAGTCTGTGTCGTGGGTCATGATCAGCAGCCCACTGCCTCGGGTACGGGGCTTGCGCAGGGGCCATTGTGTCCGAGGAAGGAACGAAAGATGCGACATCTGTGTCACATCCCCCTGTGAAGAGTGTTGGGAGGGCGGTGGAGTGGTGTCACTGGCCCCAGGCGAGCGCCATGCGCTGGCCGTACGCTGGCCAGGCAGCACGTGCCGGCCTGAGCTCTTTGCAGAGCTTCTGGCACTCGACAGCATCCGCTTCATCCCATCCTGTAGCAACTGCAAGTCAGCTGTGTGCCGCTGCAGCCGTACGTCACGTTCCTGCTCCCACCTGCGCTGGTTGTCCTGCATGGCGAGCATGACATGGCTATGCCACTCCCGATGCTGCTCCTCCAGCACGTCCAGTCGCTCTGTCTCCTCCTTGCGCACACAACTTCGCGCCAAATCCTGCACCGGCGGCGGTAAAGCTTCTTCTGGATCTTGTGCCCATGCACTCTGATATGCTGCCTGCACAGCCCTTGCAGCATGCCCCTGCAACAGCAGCTGCGGATCCATGCCAGGCTGCAGGACTTTCTCGTACCGCTGCTGCTCCAAGGAGGCCTGCACCCGCTGCACTTGCGCCTGCAACTGCATCTGCCGACTTAACAGCCTGTGGGAGCATTGACGGGCGTGCCGCTGGCGAGCGATGGCTTGCAACTGTCTCTGGACCCCTTTACCATCCTGGATGTCGTTGATTTTGCACACCAACCGTCGCACAACCGCGTGTTGTGCCCCAAGCAAGACGTCTGCGTTGGCTGTGAGCTGTGGAAAGCCTTCTTCCTGCGTCCAGGGAACCGGTGGTGTATGCTGGCGCTTGTTCTCTGGCTGTCGCACTCGTGGAGTTCTTGCCTGCGGCGGGTCGTGCAGCACTGTCTCACCGTTAGCACTCTTTGACTGGCCCAGTGTCACCTCCTCGTCCGATCGATCTCTTGAGTACTCGCCGCAATCATCTGTCTCGGAGTTTACGAACGCACGGGTTTTTGATGCTGCAGAGAGCTGCATAAAATCTGCAAGCGCTTTTTGGTGGAAATCAGGGCCAGCACAGCCCCCCGACCTGTGCATTCGAGTCAATCCTGCAATGGCAGCCTCGTTCTTGTTCCGTTCACTCCAAGTAAGCACATGTAACTTTGTTGGGCTTCCAGCAGCATCCGTGGAGGACTTGGGGCGTGGCTGAGCTTGGACAATGCGGCATCTTCTGACTGCAGCAGCTGCCTGAAGCCTTCGAACCTCCTTTTGGATCATAACAGCAGCATCGTACTGTGCCCTTTCCTCACGAAGCTGCTGGACCTGAGCAACAGCTAATGCCCTTCGGATTTGCTTTTGGATGGCATGAGCAGCCTCGTCCTGCAGTGTGTCATGATGCAATGGTGTGGGCTGTGCTTGCATTTGCAGCCGCTTCATTTCAGCAGCTGCTTGAAGCCTTGGTACCTCTTTTTGGATGAGGACCACGGCCTCGCGTTGCGCCCGCTCCTCACGGAGCCACTTTGCCTCAGTGGCGGCCCACACCCTCCGCGTCTGCCTTTGGATGGCAGCAGCAGCCTCGTCCTGCAGTACGCCCAGCTGTTGTGAGGTCAGCGTCGTTCTGAGCTCATTGACGGTAGCATCCGCTTGAAGCCGTCGAACCTTCTTTTGGATGACAACTGCAGCCATGTCCTGTCGGAGCCGCCGTGCCTCGACGGCTGCCAAAAACCTGCGAATATACTTTTGAATGAACACAGCGGCCTCATGTTGCAGTGCTTCTTCGTATGACTTGACGGCCACGTCACGCAGTATGGATGGACCATTTAGCGCAGTCAGTAATGCAGAGAGCCCTGGATGTGGCTCGTTCGCTGCTGCCAGTCTGCTTGTCTCGAACACAGCAAGAAGCCGGCGTACTGCTCGTGGAATTCTGAAAGCAGCTTCGTCCAGAAGCACGTCTTCATATGACTTGGCTACAACATCACGTAATATCGACGGGCCTTCGAGGGTGGCCAAGAGTGCCGAACACCCTGCATGTTCGTCCTCTGTTTGTGTGTTGAATTTGCGCACCTCTGCAGTCTTCAAATACCTTCGGATGTGTGCCTGGATCTTCTCTGCAGCGACTTCGGCTTGCAACACTTCGCCAAGGGACCGGTCACTGGCTGTTTTCAGTCTGCACATCTCAACCCTTGCCAGAAACCTTCGGATTCCTGTCTGGATCTTTACAGCAGCCTCATCTTGCAACGCATCCTCATAGGATGTGACACAACAATCATGCAATATCGACGGGCCTTCAAAGGCCGCCAGCAGTGCGGAGTACCCAGGAAATTGAGACCCCTCTGCTGTGCTGGAAGTTTGTCCGCCGTGAGGGAAGCCTGCGGAAGGGTGACCAGCTAGCAAAGAACACACTGCCTCTGCTGACCTGATCCTCTGTTCACCATGAGCTTCCTCTGCTGTGCTCAGTCTTTTCCAACTGTGTGATGTCTCTTCGAGGATTGCACCCAAAGGTCCAGAATGTCGGTCTTCCATTACATTTCTCTGTCTTTGAGTCGCAGCAGTCGCGAACAATCTTCGAACCCACGCCTGAATCTTGACTGCAGCCTCATCTTGCAGCGCATCCACAAAGCATTTGGCAGCGACATCATGTAACACGGATTGGCATTCGAAAGCAGCCAAGAAGGCAGGCCACCCAGCATTCGGTTTACCCTTCGACTTTTTGAGTCTCACGGCCTGGGAAGCAGCAAAGTATCGTCGGACCTGTTTCTGGATAACAACTGCAGCATCTGTCCGTACGGCTTGCCCTTTCATTGCTGAAAACTTCTCTCTCCGCCTCTGTGTCTCAGCAGTGGCCAAAAATGTGCGGGCCTGCCTCTGGATGGCAGAGGCAGCTGCATCACGAACACTTTGGTCAAGCGGCTTCGAAGCAGACTCATGCACACTATGCAATATTGAATGCCTTCCAAAAGCATCCAACAGTGCACAGAACCCGGGAAATTGGTCTGCAGCAGCTTTGTGAGGCGGATTGACAACAAAGGTCATGCTGCTCAATGCTCAAGGGACTCAGGTGGAACTGCCAAGTTACACCCAGTGAGGGCGGGTAATTCTGCAATAAACTGGGCTCAAGGAATAATCTCCCACAAAGCTCCAGCCCCATTAATCTGAAGAAGAACGAACGTGTGCCATGCAACCTCAGGACTTCGTGGCTCAGGAAAAGAACTGCCAACTCACATCACGACCAGTGTTGGTACTTTGGACTCTTGGGACTCAGCACAGGACTCTGCTGGTCTCTTGCACAACTTTTCCTTCACTCTGTCAGGGCCGTGGACAGTGGACTGTGGACTGTGGACGTCAGTGTTGTCTCTGCGTCCACCAGACTGCTACTGCCAATGCTACCACAGTTGCACATCACACTGTACAGGACACAGCAAGCTGCTGTGCACCCGCACCACACCTGCACCCTGGACACCCCATCAAATGGTACGGTGCTGTAAAAATCTCATCTTCTCTCAAAGTTCGTTGGAAATTATTCCAGAAAATCTTTGCACAAGATCGCAGCCCCCCTGTCACTGAGCACCTTAGCAGGGCGGCGGGGTTCATTGTGCAGAACAGGTGCGAGTGAGCAATGGGTGGGGCACGGAGGGGGTTTGCACCGAGATATGGACCAGAGCCCAGGCTTTTCGATTCAAATGTCATTGTTCAACACATGAATATTTTTAGGTTATCATTTTCTCTTTCTTCTGAATTTCGCAGGCTGTCAGCCTGGTTCCCAGGGACATTCTCTAAGGAGGTCCCCGTAGCGTGTCAGAATGTCCAAATGGCTTCAATTCAAGATGATACAAGTCAATAATGCTCAGTGGAATGAGCGCATGCATAATGGCTGTGGGATGGTTCTGGAGCGCTTAGCAGCAACGTTTTGGTGCTCTTCATGGCCCTCGGTTGCACCCACATCCACACCGACCGCATGCATGCACGCACAGAGGATGCAGCAAAGCTGATTTCCGGTCGAGGCACATACAGACCTTTCTGAGTGACAAGGTGGAGGACAAAATGCAATTTTCAGGCGTCGTCGTTACTTGTCAACAGACCCCTTAATACCTTGGGTACGCCCTGAACCCCGACCTTCTCACTTGAACAACAGGGATGTGGCTGGTCTTAGAATATCCGGAATTCATTGAACGTTTGTGCAGCACACACACACACATACAGGCAGGGGGGTGACGATTGCCACTGCTAAGCTCATGGTCAAGCCATGCAGTTTCCATGACAGCGCCTGACAACCTGCTTTCTTCGAAAAGGTCCAAACTATGCAACAACTTAGGGGGCATGGGGTGACACATTAGCCAATTACGGGCAGCACAATTTCTTGGGAAATGGACAAATAAAGCGCAGCACTGTTGTGGTAGACAACTCTGCCAGCATAGTTGCACCACATGGACACAAAACACATGACAACATCTTCAGCTTCCTCGCCTATTTGATGAGATAAAACAGAGACAAGCTAGGCTTTGACAACCAAGCTTTGGATTTGCACCGCTCCTTCTCCTGCACAAGCCATGGTTTGCCCCCCCCCCCCCCCGCCATCTGTGCCCAGGAACCAGCTATGTTTTGCCATATGACCAGCAGGTGGTTCTTGGCCAGTGTTTGCAAGCCAAAAAGCACAAAAACATTCAAAACGGGGGCAGATGAGATGACCATACAGTTATCCATTGAGGATGAAGGTCATCTGCAACTGATGGCACCAGCACAGAAAAAAGGAAGAAGAGCTCAGGGCTGCATGGACATTTTGAGACGGTTGTATCCAAGAAGGCAAGAGTACTTCTCCCAACGTGTGGGACCACCCCATGTGACCTTACATGTTGGGATGGGGAGGTGAGGGAGGGGGTGGCGATGGATGCACACAATGGTGTGGTTTTTCCAAGTTGGGCCTGGCATATGCAAATGCCATGGCAAGGCCGTAAGTACATTCTGGTTTGCTTTAAGCAGGTGAGCCTTGCAAATGTTGCACCTGAAGACTTGGTGCTCCTGCGGAAGGTGGGGTTTCGATTGTGTGCAGGGTGGGATTCCACGTGATTTGTGATGCTGACATGTGTGTGCATTGCTAAAATGAGCATGAGCATGAAACCCACGGAACCCATGGACAACGCGTGTGAACTTCGCAGCACACGCGTACACACCAACAGTCCAAAACGTATGCACCCTACCTACAGTGTGTATGCATCAATGCTCCAACGTGTATCTGCTTCCTCTTGCAACCGTACGCGTTCTACACACACCATGTGCGCGTTGCCGTGCTCACGTGTACACGTCCGACAGGTGGGCTTTGATTGTCTCACACGTATGTTGCGCATACGAGCTCCTGTGTGTCGTGGTTGTTGTGGCCAGGGGTGGAGGGGGGGGGGGCTTTTCATCCCCCCTTTTGTCCAACAGAATTTTCTTAGCCATGCGCATCCCCCCCAACAGGAGTACCAAGACCTCGGAAGGACAAGAAAGTGAGAAGTGATGACGGAATTGCAAAATGCTATTCAAAACATCTTAGGCCCTTCATGTGTTGCACGCAATGGGGACACCCCATCAAGCATCATCCTCGGCACCGCTAGCTAGGATATTCCCACAAATTTGGATTGGCATGCAGAGGCTTCGCCGTGAGACTGCCGCAAAGAGGGGAAAAGCCGGCGAGCCCTTCAATACGTTGTCCCCTTTGCAAGAATCAAGTGTCCACTGGATTCCATTGCGAAGCGCAAAGTTGTCCTATCCAATCTCGACGTGCAGCATTTTCATGCTTGCGATGGGGAGCACATGTGCTTGGGCGTAGTGACGAACTTGACTGAGAAGCTCAAATTAATGGTGTCTGTTGATGTGCATGAGGCCCCTACCCAAAATTACGGGTGAGGCTATGTATAGATGGCCCCCGAGTCCACAAGCGGCATTTCGAACACTTCTTGATTGGAGTGATTGGGTCTAGTTGACCCCTTGGGAGTTGGGTAGTCTTGCATGGATCGGAGAAGGTAGTGTTCTCTGATCTATAACTATGCTCGACCAAATGGAGGAGCAAGTTAGGGAGACTGAGAACACTGCTTTTGTAGTGGAGGGGGCCTATACTGAAAGGCCCAGGGTTTTCATTGTTGCTGATGCCGTTGCACAACAAGCAACGACTGGCATCAAGAAGTGGAATTGTAGGAGCAGTGACCTAGTTTGTTGTGCATGTGGGAAGAGTAGAGCTGATTGTGATAGGGACTTCGGAAAGGACATACCACCTATCCTTTCCCACTGGAACTGGTATAGACAGTGCCTGCAAAGCATTCCACCAAGTCAAAGACCCCCTGATAAGCTCTAGGGGTGCCCACCGTCGCAAGCGGTCGCAGGCGGTCGCAAGTGGTCGCAAGCGCTTGAGATGCCCTTTTTTGGCCAAAACCCCCCTTTTTGCGGGCTCCATTGTACTATGGCTTGTGACCCCTCTACGCACATATTTTCTTGTGCTCTTTGCCATGAAAGTAGCTTTCACCACATTTTTATTTTAACCGAAAAAAACCGGTTTTGTACCCGAAAGTAACAATTGCATAGGTAGATGACATCATGACTATGAAAAAAAGTGACGATGGGGTCTAAAGGACCAAATTTTGCTGCCGTGGCAAATCGGTTCCTATTCCCATTGTTGATGTCCGTCGTCGTGCATGTGAGGCCCAAAAAGTATTTCGTGACCTTCATGTAAAAGCCTGGCGCAAAAATGGGTATCCTCTAGTGGCTTCACAATTTGATGTGCCAGCGGTGGTTGCCCTCTAGCACCCGAGGAAGAGGGATACGATGACCACTAGGCCGTCTCAAGGTCGCCGGCGTTGCAAGGCATCTTGAATGTTCGAAAAGATAGGAATGAGCGCACACGTACTGCCCTACAAAAGGCGGCCAAACAAAAGGGGCAAGCGACAGATCCGATGGAAGCTAACAAGGTGCATGTTCATCGTGCCAAGTGGCAAAAGGCCAAGGCTCCGTGCGTCCAACCACTTCTGTTGACAATGAGGCAGGCAACAAGCCATTGCCAATGCATGCTACTATCTAGTGCAAGAGACAATTGTGATATATCTTTCCTTCAATGGGTTAATGCATTGCACACTTGGAGGGACGGAGGGAGGGAGGCCGGGCGGGCTGGAGGGAGTGGGGGAGTGGGTGTATGGGTTATGCCATCTGTAGACGTGTACGAAAATTTTCTTAAGCGGTCGCAGGCAGTTGCAGGCAGTCGCACGCGGTCGCAGGCGGTGGGCACCCCCTCTTCATGGTGTGACACGTGTCACACATAGTGGGTTTGATGGGTGTTGGAGGGCTATAGCGGAACACAATGGCTTTTCCAAAAAGCAAGCCATTCAATGGGTGGAAGGCCATATAAATCCTCGCCGTGTGGAGTGTCACAGTGTATCCCCACATGATGTGGATGGTGCAGTGGGAGAAATAGCGGCTTCGCGATGTGAGCAAAGTGCAGCCATTTTATATGTATCTAAAAAGGCATGGGTTCCCATGATTGCTGCACTGAAAGCTGAAAATCTACTTCAGCACAATGTGGCAGGGGGGAACACATGGTGCGAAAATTTTGAAAGGTGGTGAGAATGCCTCCATGAAAGTGCCCTTATTGCGACAAGGGAGCATACTACAAGGAAAACACTCTGAAACCTTGAAAAGAGTCCTCCCACAAATGGCGATGTACCATCTAAGGTGCAAGGTCAAGGACCATATGGGTCCATGTGTGTGTGGACGACATGCTTGGGTTTGCTCAAAAGTGGCACGCACTAGGTGCCTTTGCAGCGTTTCGAGCAGAGGAAAGACACAAGAATCTAAAGAATGATATCCCTTCAGAAGCTTCAAAAGGGGTGCAAGAAAAGGGGGGGAGGGGGGGGGGTAGAAGATGTAGACCAGTGCAAGAATTGTTTACCTAAGGGTGGCGGAAACTTGTTGAAAATGATAACCTTGATTGGGGTTGGTTGCAAAAGGCGTGGGATATGTGGGGACGTGCATGGACACAACAACCAAATGTGAAGGAACATAAGAGATATTGGCAAAAAATCATGTAATGATTTTGTTGCTTTGTTTGCATCAATGTTCTATACTCTAACCTGAATTCTTTGCGACCCACCCACTAGATGACTAGGATGATGCCAAGACACCAGGGTACACACAATCAAGCAAAGCAGCAAAGCGTGAGCACTACAACTGCACAATGGCAGAGCCCTCAGTGGGTTGCCAACACAAAAACCTCAAGTGACAATAGGGTCTTCGGTTTTCGCTCGCACCGCATGGACGCTACTTATTCGAATCAACAGATACCACATCCCTGCCCTAACCTTGCATCAGTCACTGCCCAACACAGGTTTGCCACCAACCTACATTAGGTCACGCACGTGAGCACCTGATTGAGAAGATACTACACCCCACCCTGAACGGTGTTACGCCATCTTGTGGCTTCCGCCACATCGAGTGGCTGTATGGTGATTTAATCGTACCTGAACGTAGGCCACTGCAGCAGCTGGCTGCGGAATTCCTGACTCGCCATACATGCACCTACACTGCACCACGACTGCTGCACCTCCTCAATGAGTGCAGACCGGTACTCAAAGCGAATGTTTTCGAGAAGGTGTTTCACAGAGCACAGCACTGGCTGGGATCCAGATGGGGTATCAGAATCCCCAGACATATACCGCTACAAATCCCGGGGTACGACCCGCGCCTCCAACATATGGTACGCACAGCATGTATACAGCGAGTTAAATCCCACCATCTGCCTACCCCCCTTGAGAAATGGCTGTGCATGGCCGTGACCGTGCTACCTACCAAGACACCCAGGGTGGGACAGGCAATTTCAGGCACACACAGCATGACAGTGATGAAGTGCACAGTGAATGTTTTACAGCTACAGGTACAGGGCCAATGCATCGCTGGGATACACCCTGTCAAGGGAACTCAGTCCCTGATCAAGCAGGCGGTGGCACGTGAACTGCAAAAAATTCCATGCAACTGCGCCATAAATGGGAAGCGATACCCTGCATTACTCCCTCCTGGGCAGGATCATATTGTGTTACGGACACCCGAACAATGGGGCCAGGTCCTGACCCCCCTGCAATTGCAATGTGCAACACAGAACGCACGTAATGTTACGTTGCCTTCAAAACAGTTTGTACAGGAGAGTATACAGCGATTACACACAGCATCAAGTATACAGCGATTACACACAGCATCAACATACCTTTCTGAGGACACAGAAGCCCCGATCATCGATGATGACACTGTCACGCGTGCCATTGACACACACAACACGCAATACACACAGAAATACCCGTGGATGTGCCCTGAAGTGTTTCAGTGGCGGACCTAACTGTGACTGACCCCAACTTCCAGATTATTGGGGTACAACAATACCCCAAAGGCGCCCAGGAGTATGTGATTAAAGAAACACTGCAGTCTGCAGCCCGAAAAGGTGTGTTGGACATGGCGAACAAAGTGGGTCTCTGGCCTAAATCGCTCCTGACTGAAGATGACATCCGAGCCAGTGTGCAAACGCTGTCATCGCAGTGCGCTGCACCTTCAGCTTTTCATCTTTTAAAATGGAAAACGGTAGAACAGATGCGTGACTGGCGTTTTCAACTAGCCGTGACACACGCTGGACACCCCTTGCGCCGCATATCCCGCCAAATAGGACGCTGCTTGACTGTCTTGTTAAAAGAATTACACATCGCCTGCCCTTTCTGGGGCTGCCCATCAATGATGGGAGTACGTGACATATGGACGCACCTGCACACAAGCCCCCCACGATTTTTGCATGCGTGGGAGCGTGACATAGATAACGCTTACTGGAATTTGAATAAAAAACAGGTGGCTGACGCTGTGCGCATAGCTGCAGTCTAAGACACTGTCCGTAAACACCGCCGTGTACATAACACATTCTGTTTTTCAATTGCAAAGGGTGGCATACGACTCTTGGATCGGGTGGGACATGCAGCCGACCGAAATTTCAGCATATACACCATAAAAAATGTGCTGGACTTTGTGCAATGGGACTTCAATGAAAACACTTTATTTACCCTGTGGGGTATTGTCATGCGACAAGCAAAGAAAGGTGTGCCAATTGGAGGGTATTTGAGTGCCCAGCTAATGTGTATCTGGGCACTCGTACAGGAGATGACGTTCCTGAAAAGCCCGGACAAGGAGATGTTAATCAAGAACGTGAAAAAAATGTGGCCCAGGCACATGGTACAGCCCGAGATCAAACCTGGGCCTGTGCTAACCTTCCCCTATCCTGCTGATGTGCCCTGTGACAGACTGGTGCAGTACCATTCGGCTATGAGGGGCTGGTTTCGTCCTGAAAAAAGACAGCTTTTCCAGGTCAAATTTCAGGATACTGTGGTTACAAAGTGATTTACAGTATAATAAAGTCAACGAAAAACGAAAATGTAAAATGTAAATGTTAAAAAAGAATAATGTGGCCAAAAAATGGATAATGTAAAATGTTATTTTTTAATGGACGGGGGTCTCGGATAATGTAATTGAATGTTTTTCTCAATTTTTGCTTCGGCGCCTTCGGCGCCCCATGTGGACTTCCTCCGGTTTTTTTAATCCTTTTTTTTTTTTAATTCCTTTTTTTTTTTTTTTTTCATTGTTTCTTCTTTTTTTTGTGGACTCCCTCTCACCCTCTGGAAGGCACATAAGACAAGCCGTACACCAAAGCAACACTGATCTGAAGTATGACTAAAGCATTGTCACCGTGCTAGTCCCTCTTGGGTCGCTTGACGCGCCTCAATTCCTCATCTTCTTCCATTGGTTCATTCCTTGGTTCATCCTGTGAGGGAGATTTATTTTCATTATGAACCCAAACTCATCATTGTGAAATTCTTTAAAAAACAAAACAAGAAATACCATTCCCAATGTAATAATAGTCCAAAACACGAAATTCGCAAATTGAAGTCTGTTGCTGCGCAGAACTGTGCTCTGCGATCGCTCCGATCCCTGCAGGCCGCTGCGCCGATCGCTGCTGAAAATGGGCGCCGATCGGCGATCGCTGCTGAAAAATTAAAAAAAAAGTGCATAACGGCCCTACAAACCGTGCAAGTACCAGGAATCGAACCCATGTCTGCCAAGTCGTACCCGAGAGCGATGGCCGCTAGAGTACTCCCTCTCAGCAGAGCGCGCACATCTTCAGTATAATGTTATTGTAAATGTAAAGTAAATAATAATGCTCAGCACTGCATAATGTAAATGTAAATTTAAAAACTAATAATGCAGCCGGAATCGGGCGCTGTTAATGTAAATCACTTTGTAACCACAATACCAGCGTGCATTTCACTGCCATGGGCCTCTGGGATTCGCACCTAGAAGGACGCATGGGGCAAATAATCCAGCGAAGCCCCCGAGCACAGCACGCGTTTTTATGCAACTATTTTCTGCAGTTTGACATTACCAGATGCCACCTGGCTGAAGTTGGGGTGCAGGGACAGCGGGACGACAGCACTGAGGTAATGCAGACCAGGTACATGGATAATGCGTATGTAACATCAGGGAGCGTGCTCGTTCACATACACACAGAGCTTGCGCTGTTTTTAGAGATCCTGCACCACACAATATATGGTATAAAGATGAAGTGGGAAACCACTGGAGTAGCTGCACACTGGTGTGACTGCCGCCTGCTCACAGCACCCTCTCTGGACCGGTGCATAAAGGGTGTGCCGATTGGCGAGGGGACAGGGCCTGCAATTAGCCTCTGGCGACGGTGGCCTGATCCATTGTCGCCGAATTGCCCTTCTGTACTTAAGTCAATGATTCCAGGGCTGGTGCACAAGACAGTACAGATACATGGGTCGACTAGAGCCTTGCAAGCTAATGTGCAGTGTATTGTACAAGGCTGTGGGTACAAGAACTATAAATGGGCTTGGTGGTGGCTTCACATCCGGGTACGTTTTCAGCACTTGAATCTGCGCCATGTTATACCCCTGACCAGAGTCAAAGACTGGTACCAGCAAGGACGTGATTGGGCAGGGCAGGGAGGGACACCATGAACAGTGAAACTGACCAGACGCATTTGCGTTGCTAAGAGTATAGGCGAAAACCATTCTTGTGTAACCATGAGACATTGGTGGTGTGAAAGCTCGTATACACCTCTGACTGTGGTTTAGAGGTTATGTTCTTGTGAAGTCACTGTTGAGCCTCTTGCTCGTTTTGCTCTTGCATTGTGTACACATGGTTGGCATGCAACCATGCATGGCCGCGCACCGGCATGCCGACCACTTGTGTCCCAGAGCTACCATGACTATTGGTCTCTTTTCAAGGGGGGAATTTGGCATTGAAAGGAGTGGCCTAATCCCGCCGCCGTGTGTGGCGAGTTGATTTTCTGATGTTGTGTCCATGTCCCTTCCCCATGTTAGACTTAGATGTTGGAGAGGTAGGATGGACGCTTTGTGCGATCCCAGTCGGGCTAGCGTGCGGGGGAGGGATGCACATCCTCCTATGCGTCCCATCGTTCTGAGGTTTCTCCGACGCTCACCAGTAAAATGTCTGCGCAGGTTGTTTGATCCTGCTAGGTGCTCAGTGAGGCGTCCCAGAGTGGTCCTGGGCCGCCGTGTTTTTCCGCCTAGTTGACCTACATAGGGGGCGAAGCGTCCCACCACAGCATAAATAAGAATGCTAGCCTTACGTAGTGACCCCCCGATGGGGATGTGCGCCAGCCGTGCTACTCGTGCCAGACGGGGGCAGGGGGAGTTCACCAACAAGCGGTTCGCTTCCTGGAGGTTGTTGTCCACAGCGGGCCAGTCAACTCTCCGTTTTTTGAGGAGCAAATAGCGAGCATCAGCCAGTCGGTCCCACTCCTTGTAAAAAGTCTCGAAACAGCGGTTGTTGTTTCGCGCGGAGGGATAGCATTGGAAAGCGTCAGGTATGTGTTGGCGTGCACCAGGGTAACGCGTTCTGTGAGTCAGCGTTCGTAGTGTGCGTGCAATCTCGTGTGTGTTCAGGTCGCGCCACTGTGTTTTGCAGTGTTCGATGAGGCACAAGTCCCATGGCCCCAGGTCACGGACCCAGGTTCGGGTCCCATCAGCATGCATGTGTTTGAATTGCATGTGTTTCATACTGGCCAGTGTATGAAAGCGTCCGCTGCGTTCGTAAGCATCCAGCCATGCGTTTGTGAGGCGACAGGAACATCTGTTGACTAGCACATACATGCGCACGTCGGGGTCTTCGGAAGGTGGCAGGCGCATTTTTTCATCGAAAAAATCAAACCAGCGTGTCCTCTCTTTTGCAGTCAAGCAATCAGGTCTGTACAGTATTGCAGTACATGTGTGTTGTGTGTAGCGTAGCAGGTGCTCTGGCGTCCAGCTTGAAGCCCCAAAGGCTGTACACACTGGCGTTACAGGCAGAAAGGTGGCATGAGGTAGAGCATTGAGTGGGGTCGTACCCACTGTCCATCCAATACGCAGAGTTTGAGAGAAGAAATCTTCCCACCCCCCTGTGGCCACCGGACTGCTTTGTGGTGTGTTCCTCGCATGTATGTGTACGTGCAGCGCATTAGTTTCCCGCACGAACTGTTTCAGGTCCCGATCCCCGTTGGATCTGTTTATATCATACCAAAGGTGGTAATTGTTTGCTGCAGCATATGGGATGCGCCGTTGTAGGGCGTGGTGCGGAACCCCCCGAATTTTGGGTGTTGTTAATATGGTGGGAAGCCGGAATTTCACATGTTACTTGGGTGCACTATGATGCAACAATGTGCCTTGCATGTCTCGTTTGCTCGGTATTGCCCATTTTGCACTTTTTGCGATTTGGTCTTTGTGTGCTGTGACTAGTTAGAACGGGGTTAGAACGGGGTTAGAGCACTAGTTATCGCGTGGGTTATCGCGCGATAACCTAGTTATCGCGGGGGTTATCGCGCTAGTTATCGCGCGATAACTAGTTATCGCGCGAGTTATCGCGTAGGTTATCGCGCTTCATTTTCTCTTGTTTCATGTTTCCCCTCTTCGCTTTAGCTCTCAAATACTCTACAATGGCGCCCTTTCTGCTGCCCACGCTTGGTGCGAGTACCATCAAAAGCCCTTGGGGTCCGTCGCCTTGGCGGTCCTGAGGGGTTTACCATGGGTGACGTCAACACGAGGCGCCTTGTTGCGAGTCGTTTTGAACATGGTGTGGACTTTGGACTCATCGTCCATAAGTCCCCCTTCATGGCCGACGAGAAAGACCCCCTTGTTCTCAGCACCTGAGGCCACGCTAACTGCCCACACCCCTACCCATAGGCTAGGCTCCACGAGGCCATCCTGTACCCCCCCCGAAAAAAAAACAGGGTATGAATTTTGCACCTAGGGGACCCCTTGCTCTTGAGAGGGAAAAATTAGTATCTCTATTTACCTAAAATGCCATTCTCATGTAACCACATCGTAGTTGTCAAAGCACAATAAGCATGTATGCATACTCGAAAAGCAGAGGAAGAATGCAGGTTTCTTCAATACAACAAAGCTTTCTGTGTGACACACAAATGTATCAACCTGCGAAGCAATGCAGTGTAAGAAGTAGGGTAGCACACACTTGGCAAGGGTTGTTGCACCCTGTGTGTGCCCAAAAAACTGTCAATTGACAGTCACTCAAATCGATGCATCATAATCAAGGTCTCTATTTGCCATTAATGAGACCTCTAGGCGAACCTTAGTCCGGCTTTGCAAAAATGTAAAAATGAACAGTGTATTGCAAGAAATACCTGAACGTGTGCAAAATTACTTCCAGCTTTAGTAAAAAGCAAAAAACCAGTGCTCAAGACGTCAATGGTATCTGCAAAGACGGCGCACAACCCCATTCTGACGTGTAACAGGGAAAACATACAACACAGCAGTCACAACACACACCACTGTCACTCTATTGCCGCTTCCTCAAGCCGGGTGCCTTTGGTTTGGCACCCTTACTTGGAAACTGCCCACCATTTGCCTGTCCTGCCTGGTCAACAGACATCCCACTGTTAGCTCTACCAGTGGCACCACGTCCATTCTGTGTCTACTGGGACGGTGTGAAGTGGGCTGCAAACGTGGCCAGCGCCTTGTTGGGTGGAGGCTTTGCACCAGGCTTGGGGCTCTGCTGTGAGGGCCTTGCTCCATCCTTTGATTTTTTAGCCTTGGGGGGGGTGCCGTCCGCTTGCTTGCCGGTTGCCTTTGGGGGGGGGGGGCGCTTCTGGGATTCACCGTCCTCTTCCTATGGTTGGGTGGCCTCCTCTTCTTGCTCTACATACCTCCTTCCCATACAATCTACAGGAAACCCATCGGCAAGGTCTTCACACACTCGGTCCCACTGGATTGGTGCCACAGTGTCGCAGTTCGACACAGCGGCCCTGAAATCAGTAACAAATGACTAACGAATAGACTTCTCCTCAGACAGGTATGCAACTACAATGTTGACAGGAAACATGCTCTGAATGGACAGGGCTTCAGAAAAATCTGGCTGTTGTGTGCAGACCATTACCCATGTACTAGGCTGCCGAATCAAATCTAAAGCATACAGCAAATAACAGAACACTTCGACAAGAATGGCAGTCGTCAAGGGGCCCCGGATATAAGAAAGCTATTCAGGTAGGCGGGCCGAAAACTGATGCAGACTACACAGTGCAAGAGCAGTCTGTCCCATGCTGTACAGTGCTGATGGTTTGGACAGGTTGTACACACATACATCAGCATGGAAAAATTCCTCAGCACAGGCAGCTTTCAGGTTGCTAACACAGGCCCGGACATTAGGAGTCTCACCAGTGACTGCCACCAAAATACCATTCAACACAAATTGTGCCACAATATTGTGAAGTGCCAACGTCCACATACGTGGGACCTCAATCATGATGCAAACAAATGGCAGTGCACTAATAAAGATGGGAACAAGGCAGCCTGCCCACAAACGGACTAGCTCAACTCTACCCTCCTCTTTCAGAACTTTCCCTGTGTCTGTCAATAATGCTGTCACCCAACTTAAGACTCATATGCCCACCGTCAGCCTTTTAAATATTTGGTGTCACACGGGGCTTCCGAAGCCTGTCACGTAACCCTTGGTAAAGGTCGGAGGTCCAAAAGACTGCCTTGACAACAGAAGCCCGTGGCCAAGGTGACTCAATACTCCACACCCAGCTGCCATACATGACCCGGATATGGGCCATAATACGACATTGTTCTTTGCACATGGTCACAGTACCCAGATTTGCTGCAGAGGGTATACAAAAAACACAAATGAGACAGTTCAAAAATGGTATGCTTATGAACGAGAATCAAGGGACCTGGGCGAAATTTAGTCCAGCTCAGCCTCAACAACGAAATAAACAGGTAGAAATCACTACCACTGACAGTGCAGAATATTGCAAAAAAAGTTGGCATACCCGTAGACTTGTGCACAAACCCCTCTGTGACTGCATCCGGATGGAGCACATGCGAGCTCCACAACTGCTCAACTCCGGCCAACTTCATTTCACGTTTGATACCCAGTACTGAGCTTTTAGACCCGACATGCAGAGGACAATGCTTGACACTCTGTCCGGCATCAATCCTTCGCACTCTTTGAAAACCCCAAGCGCCGGTTCAACATCTCGCTTCTCCATCCCATAGACTGCGTCAACAGCTGGCTGCCCAATGAATTTGACAAGCTTGCCCTACCCTGCCCAACGCCTGGATACAGTGACCTTCGGACAGCAAGAGACAGGTAAAAATACAAGCCTACAGTAAGGTATAACGATACAGTCGAAACGTTGAACACACCACGTTGCCTTCATCGCCTGTAATACCAATTTCAGCCAACATTAAAGAGGGTCCCTACCAGGACCGGCCCCCGCTGTGCCCCTTCCGCCTGTAATCCCCGCTGACTTGCTCCGGATCAATGCTTGCATTTATCAAAATCCAGGGTCCAAAACCAAAAATATAGAAAATAGAAAATACAATCCTCCTTCAACCCTGAATGGCAACCAGATCCCACAAGTATGGCAATAACCCAATTCACAATCCAAATCAGGCTGCGGGCTTTCGTTCAGCACACCGGTATTCCCACGGTGGCGGGCATGTACAAGAATTGCACCAAGGAAGAAAGCCCTGAAATTGGCATATGAACACATATGAAGCAAAGTTGGGGAGAGATGGAAACTTACACAATCACAGCCATAGACCCATCATTCCCTGGACTCAAGACCTTCCCTTGACTCACCAACATGATGCCCTGAACCCAGTCCAATAAGATGGCTAAATGCCATATGTCAAAAGTCAATACACAAACCCCAAAAATGTGTTCACTCCCAAGCCTCTAAATCCTAGCCCAATAGGGGAGGTGGCATGTCATGGCCTAGAGTGGCACTCAGGACCATGCCCTACCCTGCCATAACCTTGGTTGGACTTGGAGTCGAATGGGCTTAGAGAAATGACTTATGAGTTCGAACTCATAACATGTCAAAAAACTGCCAATTCACACTATATTGGCCATATATCAAAAATATGCTCAAAATTGAAGTTACTACATATCCGAAGGCTCCAAGCATGCATGGAATCGAAGTCTACTATTCATGGAGGATAGAGACCAAAGGCCAATGCCCATGTACATCCCCATTTTACCCTCGAAGCCCTTTCGGATATGGGCGCCACGCACTGCCCAAGTCAGCCCATGATCTTGAGACCAATTCTTGAAATCCTTCGTGCGCCAAACCAAATGGAGTTCATGATCCGGCATATGGTGGTGTTCAACTCCAAAGCATATACCAACATATGAACAACATACCATGGTTCGACTCTCCATAGGCTTCTTGCTGTTAGCTGACCAGGTGAGTACACAAAACACAAAAATGAGCAAAAATTAAGGTCAAAAACATGAAAATATGACCAAATACAAAGTTGTCATGATAGTATATCTCTATGCTCACCCATGATATCCGCTCATGGTTCAATACACAAATGATTGGAACCATTTGCGGACAATTCCCCCACTTGGATCCCCAATCGGGCGCACGGAGATACCTTCGCCACTAATATCTACATGCCCCATGAAAATGGGAGTGCACCCATGGATCTCTTTGTCAAACATACCATGAGCAATACATACGCGGTAGACTTGGTCTAGCGCTTTGAATTCCACAATTGGGACATGGGCAAAGCCCTTGTCACGTATGGCTCCCCATCTCTTCGGCCACACGAAGATATATAACATTGGCGTGAGCATATCAAACATATACCATGCATATAACAAATACCCTCAAAATGTGGCTCCCACCATGATATGCCATGTCCCTCCATTGACATAACTTCACGTTAAAAATACGTAGGAACCCAAGGAAAGTTGCTATGCAACCCCAACACCCATGCGGCACACTCGAAAGTCGCATTAAAATATTCGGTTGCACGGTCCAAGAGTTATATATCACTTTATACCTTCTTGACCCTTTTCCCTTGCTACACCGGGCATGTGTGCGCACCAAAGGCGTTTGATGCTTCCTAAATTAAGTTGAGACCAAGGCAGTTCCAACCCAACCTTCCTTATTCTCATTCCTCACACTCGCGCGTAGATATGGCTCTTCCAAGTGATCCCACGATTCGATTTTGTTTCCCTTATATCTCCAAGTCAAATGGGTGGCAAGTATAAGGGAAACCTGATTCGGGCATAGGGGAAGGAGTATGACCACTCGAAGAAGTCCAAATCAAGTGCGGCGATGTCGAAGTCGAAAATCCGATTTCGACATCACGAAAAATTCCGATTAAATTTTCGAGTGCTTATTTAGAAAATTGCGGAAGCAACGAACCCTTTACAGATGAAATCTGACCCTTCAGAAACGTTTCCGCCAAAATATCTGGAAATAAAAGTTAACCAATCGGTTAACGCAAAATCGCGAGCCAACTGACAGTCGCCGATACATTGACTATCAGAACGAAAGGCTGAAAAATTACGGAAACATTATGATAATAAAACCCTGTTGATTCCTGATATTCTGCTATATAAATCTCCGCTGGCGGTGCCTCGGTTCTGAATATGGCCGCTCATAGCCGGAATGGCCAAACCTATCACACTATCACATCGGGTTAGTTCAGGTGGATGGGAGAGTATGATATCAGCCAATGGCGGCTTGCCGGCACATAGATACACACCCCAAGTGACCCCAAGATGGCCACGGGGGTCCGAACCGGCTTCACCCCCCTTCTCAGAGCGTTGTATCCGCTCGGAAACCAATGAAGAGAGGACGGGAGGACCCCAATGGCCCCAACCCCCCCCTCCATGTCCCAAGGACACATGGAGGCCCCACACACGTCGTAGGCGTCCCCCATGCCCCAAGGGAGGGGTGAGGACACTGATACTCAGCGCCCTACGCCATATCCGGTCTCCTCTTGATCTACAACATGGACCAAGGGGATCAAAGATAGAAAAACGTCGTCGGTCGACCTAAATAAGTATACCACAATGAAATATATATGTGGAGATCGAGTGAAGGGGGTATATGGCCGATCAAGGCCGAAAAATCTCCGGATGAACGCCCTCACTTGTCTCCCCATTCACAGAAACAAACAAAATGCCAAGGGGGGATCCATTACGGTGCTACAGCAGCAACCAAATGGACCAATACGTCCTTGACATCCAACGAAATACCCTTTTTCTTTAGGTAGTCCATCCAGACCGTGGTATACCTCGGCACGAAACTGCTCGGAGGTTCCCACGAGTCCCTGGACGCGGCGAATCCCTTCCATCGGACTTTATAAAGCCTTCCCCCAGGCGTCCCCGGGTCCGGCTTGTCCGCCAGGATCTTCTCCGCGGTGAAATCGTCGTCCTCACCCTCGTCGTCCGAGTCCACATCGCCGGCCGTAAACTCGAAGGTGACGGGACGTCCGCTGGGGTCTGGTGCTCGGGGACGAAGCTGGGTATGGTCGCGGTCCAGGATCTTTTTATCCCCCACACGAACCGCATACACATCCTGTCCGACCTTCCGCACGATTACCCCCGGCACATACCAAGATGCCTGCCGATGCCTGGACAGGACATCCTTGTGGTGCCGCTCCACCCACACAGTGTCTTGGAGAGCATACTTTTGGACTTTTCCTTGCTTGAAGTACTTGGCCCTCTTGTCATGCTCGTGCTGAAGTGCCTTGCACACTTTGGCCGCCGTGTCGTCCGCCTCAGACATCATAGCGTTCGCATCCCGGGCCACTTTGCCATGGTTCATCCACGGGAGAGTGCGTGGCACTCGATCCCGTAGGAACAGGATGCGATGGGGTGACAGTCCAGTGGGTCCCGGAAGGTCGTGATACGCCTGGAGCACTCTCCACAGCGAGTTATACCAGTTCCGGCCCGGTTCGTCAATGTGTAGCTGGCGGAACTTTTCGAACATCTGCCGCCCCGCCACCTCAGCACGGCTATTCGACCGGCTGTGGTACGCCACGGTCTTGGCATGCCGAATCCCCATGTGCTTGCACATCGTCTTGAACCACGTCCCCACGAATTGACTGCCCCGATCGCTGCAGATGACAGCTGGGACATCGAAAATCGTCAGCCAATGCCTGATCATGGCATTAGCGACGGTCTTGGCCTGCAGCCCCACTCCATGCTTGTCCTTCTTGTCCTTCTTCTTGGACTTCTTGCCAGGGACCGCCACGATATACCCACTGTGCCTATCCACCGCCAGGATGACACAGTCGTAGGTCTCTCCTTCCACGGTGACCTCAGGCATGGCGAATACATCCATGGCCACGGACCGCATAGGGGCCTCCGGTATAGCCGTATACACCGGGTTGCCCGCTGTGGAGTGGTTAGGGCTCTTCGTGGCCCGACACACGGCACAGTCGCTGCAGTACGTATCCAGGATGGCGTAGTACCCCGGAGGGAACTTGAAACGCCACTCCAGGTCCTGCTGCATCTTGTCTCGGCCAGGATGCATGAGCTGGGCGTTGTGCCAATGGTCAATGAGCTCCTCCACTCGGTTCTCGGGCACCAGCAGCTTGTCCTTGAGGAACAACTTGTCGCCATCCTCGGTCAAGCCCTCGGGCCATTCGTCGTCCGACGGGGCGCTCACGGCATTCCAGTACTTGCTCCAGTGCTCGGATGCCGCGTAGTCATCCGACCAGTCCTCTGTGAGCACCGACTTGACTAGCTCTACAGGGGCCACCATCCATTGCTCGAGGGTTTCCTCTCGAATGGCTTGGACGCGGGCACCCCGGAACTTGGCCAGGTCCGTACGGTTTGCCATCACCACAAAGCACTTGACCCCCTCCTGCTCCATGACCTTCTCCATCTCGATGATGCGCTTGGCCTCCTCGGTCTCCTCAGCGTCCCCATGGCTGGATATGTCCATCCACGCCTTGCCCGCGGGGTAGGCCCAGCGACTGAGGCAATCTGCCACAGTGTTGTCCTTCCCCGGGATATACACGACGCTGAGGTCGAACTTGGCGAACGTCTCGTGCCATCGGGCCCTCCTAGCCGCTGGTCCTGAGGGGGTGTCTACATGCTCCTTGTGCCAGCTCTGTAGGGACTGGTGGTCCGTGCAAACCACCACCGGCTGCAGTCCGATGTGGCCAGACCACTTCCTGAGCGCACATACAATGGCGTATGTCTCCTTCTCCCTCGCGGTCCATGTTCGGCGTTGGCCCTCGGCCAGGATCCTGCTCCAAAACGCCACGGGAACATGAGTCCCGTCGTCCCGGACTTGCTCGAGGACTGCCCCCACGGCATAGTCCGAGGCGTCTGTCCGTAGCACGAATCCCTTGTCCGGGTCCACCAGGAACAACCCCAACTGCCCCAGGAGTCGCTCCTTCAGGCGGTTGAACGCATCCTCAGCCTCAGGGGTCCAGGCAAGCTTCTTCTTGCTCCCCTTCCGGCCATCGAACTTACCCACTTGCAGCATCTTGTGCAGCGGCCCCGACAGTTCTGCATACATCCGGACATAGCCCGAATAGTAGTTGCAGAACCCCATGAAGGACCGGAGTTCGCTGATGGTCTGGGGCTTCTCCCAGTGGTGCAGGGACGCCAGCTTCCCAGGCATGGGACGGCGTTGCCCGTGACCAACCACGTGACCCGCGAACTCCACTTCCTTCACGAATAGTGAGGCTTTGGTGGGCTTGCACACCATGTTGTGTTTGTCCAACTCGCTGAGCACTCGGCGCAGATCCTTCTCATGCGCGTCGATGAGCTCGCCTCAGTCATGTTCTCCGTGCCGGACCCGATGATGATGTCATCCACGAAGGGATCGGCACAGTCCTGGACAGGACCGAGTAGGTCCTCCATCATGCGCTGGAAAACGGCGTTGCCATTCTTGGCACCCATAGGCACCACTTTCCACTGCATGGGCCCCAGCGGCGTCGACATCGCTGTGCAGGGCCTGGAGTCCGGGTGTAGCGGCATCTGGTGGTAACCGTGTTTCAGGTCCAACACCGTGAAGATCCGCTTTTTCTGTTGCTTTTGGAGGATGGAGTCGATCAGGGGAAGCGAGTACGAGTCGTGCTCGGTCTGCTCGTTCAAACCCCTGTAATCCACCACCAACCTCCACTCGCCCTTCTCCTTCTTGGGTACGATGAAGGCTGGGCTGGCCCACTCACTGTCGGAGGGTTCGATCCATCCCCGCTCAATGAACTCGGCCAACAGCTTCTTCATGGCCTCGGCCCGATCGCCCTGAAGTTGGTACTCCCGATGACGATAGATCTTCGGGTTCGGCTTCAGCTTGATCTTCGCTGTACCAAACCTCCCACGATCTGGAGGGTTCTTGTTGGCGACGCCACTGAATAGCCGCGGATAGGCCTTGATCAGCCTCTCTTTCAGCTCGGCGACCTTCGGGTTCTCCTGGGCCTCCTCAGCCGCTTGCTTCGGTATAGATACAACCGACCGCACTGCGGTGTAGGCCTCTTCTGGGTCCGATTCCGACTGCTCCTCGTCCGATATGCCGTCTTCATCGTCGTGGGGAGCTCTTCCCACCGATAATCTTCGAAAATTTGCGACATCGGGCTGGTGACTGTCGCTATCGGCACCCATTCTTGGAAAATCCCATGTTGGTGGGTCCGACCCAACCGGACCATCGTATTGGTCCGCGATGTGGTCCATGACCCTCGCCACGAACTCGTCCTTCTCGTACTTGCCGGTGACCAACATCTTGTCATCCTACCAATGCGGAGATGTGACCATGGCCCGCCTCTTCTTGGCTGCCACACGGTCGTGCATCCCCATCCGCATGTAGTTGACGACGTCGTCGATCTCGGCGTGGGACAGGACGTCAATGCCATCAATTGGCTGATCCGTCCCCTCCTTGGGCTCAAACATGACCTTCATGGGCACCGCCTCCACCCTACGGATGAATGCTTCATCACCCGTGGGCTGGGCTTGCGCCCCATCCACCAGGAAAGCCTTGGTACCCCACGCTTGACCCGGGGAGGGCATAGATACACCCTTGGCGTCGATGAACAACTCCTCCTCTGGCCCGAATGACATCTCGTTCAGGGTGATGGAGTCCAGCGTCGACTTGAGACCCTCCAGCGGACATGGGATGGAACCTATGCCGGTTATGACCAGGATCCCCTTCGCCCTATCCGCGATGATCTTCTCTACCGTACGTCTGGTGTTATCCAGGGAGC
Source organism: Eutreptiella sp. 'Long Island Sound 2002' (assembly GCA_964036045.1). Taxonomy (NCBI): domain Eukaryota; phylum Euglenozoa; class Euglenophyceae; order Eutreptiales; family Eutreptiaceae; genus Eutreptiella; species Eutreptiella sp. 'Long Island Sound 2002'. The sequence continues at coordinate 64,964,255 of OZ038383.1, read as the reverse complement.
CATGCCAATACATGGGTCCCCACTCCTTCAAACCCCAATGCCTGTGCCAGGCTGAGTCTCCTCGATGCCAATGCCTCCTGCACTTCCGCAGAAGTGGGGCATCCCGGGAAGCGAAGACGTCCGTCTCGGGCACTTCAGCTCCCAGCGTCTGAATCATCCTGGTGTACATTTGCGGCGCCATTCCATACTCCGTGAGCTGAACTCCACGGTCTCCTCTGGACTTGACACCCACAGCTTGCACCGCTCGGACGATCCGATCCTCTTCCTCAGCGTTCCATTGGGATGACCCGCACGCATAATCCGTGGACAGCCATGTGAGGCATTCATCGTCCTCCCGGACCAGCGTTGCGCGATGGGGAAGGGCTCCAATGGCGTTGGCCACCATGAAGTCGTACCCCATGATCATATCCCAATCAGTAATGTCGGCCACGTAGAAGTTCCCGGATAGAGTGCTTCTCTTCGCCTGATCAGGGCGGTTCAAGCGCTCATGTTCCCAGAATTCCATACTGATAGTGGCCTCATGGGTGCCACCACCCATGATCTCTCCATTGGCGACCTTCAGGCGGACCGGTCTCCGGCTGGGCTGCAGGAATTCCTCCTTGAACAACCCTCTCCGGACCAGACTCACCTGGGCACCCGTATCCACCAACACATCCACCACCTTCTCCTCTCGTCCGCACCGTACTCGCACTTTCAAGTGCAACTGCCGCTCGTCGCCATGAGGTGTATGGACGACTCTCACGGCATGCAACTCTAGCACGTCCGGGTGCATCAGGACTTCAAGGGTATGGTCACGGATGGTGTAGATCTTGGGTTGGTCCTGCCCGTCCACGGGGCTCTCCGTGGTCGCTCCTTCCTTCTTGCCATGTCCCGTACCCACATGTACTTCCCTTGGCAGGGTGCTCCAGGGGTTGGGAGTGGCGAAACTCAGTGGTTTTGGCTCTTCCGGAGCCTTCTTCGGCACCCGATGTGCCTTCGCTTTCTCAGGGATTCCACTGATTTTCGGAGGACAGACCTCCGAGGTCCCACTCCCGTGGGGGCTCCTCTAGACTTGGCTTCCCGCAGCCCCTTCCGGCTGCGATCCGCCAGGACTTTGTCCTCCACTTTGCTGGGCTTTGAGTTCCGCCAACGTCCTCAACATGTCCTCAGCAACTTCCTCGATCGACCTCACTCGACGGTCTTGGCCAGGTCCACCACCATAGCCTCTTCCTCCGCCTTTTCCTTGGCCTTTGCCTTGGCCTTTTCCCCCGTCTCCGCCCTTCGCCTTCCAGTCGGAAATCCGCTGCTCCTTGGGCTTCTTCTCGGGGTGAGCGGCGAAGTAGGCCTTCTTGTCCGCCTCATACACCTTGCACTGACGGTGGTCGTGTGCATGGTTGTGTCCCTTGCCATAACAGACCCAGCACCCATCGTGCTGAGACCTGTACTCTCGGAACGAGAGCGGTGGGTTCCCGATCCTCCTTGGTCCTTCTCTGTTCTTCCTGGGACCCACCTGGCTCCATCTGGACCGATCCTGCCCATGGTTCTTCACGTTGTGCGCCACGAACGCGAAGAAATGGGCCTCCTCGTGATCCTCCCGGGACCAGTGGTCTTGGCCACTTCCACTTCCATCCTCCGCGGAGTTGGCCGTGTCCTCCTGGATCTCCCGATGATGGCGGTCTTCTCGGTGTCCTCGTTGTCCATGACCATGCCGATCCTGCACGTGGGCCTCGTTCTTCGCATTGAGCTTCAACTCCACCGTGATGTACTTCACGATCTCGTCCAGGCTCATGCGAGCGAAGATGACTTGCATCTTCAGCGGCTCCCCGCGCCTCCACTCCACGTTGTTGAGGCGCAGCAACCTTTGCCCCATGGAGTCCCCGAATACCTCCACGTACACGGCGTTCTTCAGGCCCAACATCCGGTCGGGTTCGCCCAGGTTCCTCCTGAAGAACTCCATGATACCCGCGTGGGTATCCTCCGCTGCCATAATCCTCACCGCCACGCGTCTCTTGGCGCGCTTCTTCTCCTCGTCCTCCACTCTCCTCTTCCAGCTGCCGGGGAGGACGTCCTTCAGCAAGTGGCGGATTTCACTGGCCTCGTTCCAGTCTTCCACCAACTTGAGGCATCTGCGGTACTTCCGCAGATACCGGTTCCACTCCCGGACCCGCAACTCTCCGCGGTCCAGCGGCAGTGGAATGGACCACAGGTCCTCCAGCTTCTGATTCGGAGCGTCCACCCGCTCCTCATCCTCCAGCCACTGGAGGCAGGCCTGCTCCGTGCGGATCAATCCTTCCCGGATCTGATCCCGCAGCTCCTCCTTGAGGTCCTGCGCCAGCCGGTGTGGGAATGTCCGGCATACCCACTTGTCCCGCGGCGCTCCCCGCATCTCGCCGACGACCTCCTCGGCGAAGTCCTCCCAGTCCAGGATGAAGTCATCCAGGTTGGACGGGTTCCCGTCATAATAGGGGATTTTGATTCCCCTGAGGTCGTCGATCCAGATGGCGTCTCCGACGTCTCCAGCCACCACTCCACCGAGACGGATACCACCTGTGGCCGGGGGGTTTGAGTACACTCCCCGTACATCCCTCTCCTCCATGGAGTGCGGTCCAGTTGGGCCTGAACCCATGGGGTTTGGAATGCGGGAAGGACTTCTTCCATCGGCCGTCCATATCCCCGTATTGGGGTCCTTCGCCCACAGATTTCCGCTTGGATGCCCTCGACCATGTCCGTCGGCCCTTCCCATGGTTTGCCCCTGCATGGTCTGGTTCTGGATCTCCTCTTCCGCATAAACTGCATATGTCGTCGTACTTGGCGGTACATCCTGGGCGGCATGGGACATCTGCACTGTCAGGCTCCTCGGGTCCATGGCTACGTGCCCCTCCCGCCTGGACCCAGCCGGTGCCGTGTGTTCCCCGAGCATTGTTGACTCGCTGAACAGGGGAACATACGGCAGCGCACCCGGGTCAACACGCGGAGGCGCGTAGGGTGCCTCTGCAGGGCCGCCCATGGGTTTCTCCATGGCGCTCCTGAGGGTCTTAACCCGCTCCACCAGCTCCACCGCGGCCGGCTTTGCCGGGAGCTCCGGACCCGAGGCGAGGGGCTGTCGCTCCTCTAGCCTTCTCAGGCGTCCCGACATGTCCTCCACTAAGTGGAGGAGACTGTCCACCACTTGCTGCTGCTTCTGCAGGGCCAGCTCCAGATTCTCCCGGTACCGGGCCTGATCCGCTCGCAGCTCCTCCATGTGGTTCTCCGCGGCCGACTGGTCATCCAGAATCCCCGCAACGTCCTCCTCTAGAGCATCCTTGGCGTTGTCCAGGCGGTCCAGATGATTCACGATGGCGTCCATCCCCATCTTCGGGTACTTGCCCATGAGGAAGGACACGTGCTCGCAGTGGCACGTAGCGTGCTTTCCGCCGGATTCAGCGCATCCCGCGGTTCCCGGCACCTCAGACTCATCGCCCATAGGCGTATCACCTATGGCGTCCGTCTTCGGGCCCGTGTGCCGGGGCACAGGTGCCGTCCGGGCCCTGGCTGGCCTCTCCAAGCCCTCGGCGTCGTGCTGCAGGGCGGGCTCGGGGGCCGTATGCGCCCTGGCGATCGGCGCGGACATCTCCGGCTCCGAAGGTGGCTCGTGGGCTGTCCGATAGCCCTCGGAGTGCCCCTCGGATTCCCACAGCCTGACCGGGCTGGGGTCCGTGTCCATAGCCCCGGCGTCCCTTGCCGCGGACTTGGGTGACCCGCGCTTCCGGTAGCGCCGGGCCCGTCCTCCACTGCTGCCTGAATGGCAAGCCTCATCAGAGTCCTCCGCGGCGGAGCGGAGGTTGCATGCCTTTCGGCAGCGACGCTCACACATGGAGACCAGGTCCTCCATGTCACGTCCTCCTCTTCCCGAGTGTCGTTCTTCTCTTCGGGCTTCAAATTCCGGAGTTCGCCATGCTCTTGAACGTCTCGGTCCTTCTATGGCTCTAATCTCCGGCGTGGTCTCCACCGAGTCCACAATACGCACCCGGGGCGTACTTGGGCAGGGCTCATGAGGGCCCAAGTCCCCGGGTCGGCGGTTGGTAGGGGCAGCAGGTAAGCCTCTGCTACCATAAAGAGGGTCCCTACCAGGACCGGCCCCCGCTGTGCCCCTTCCGCCTGTAATCCCCGCTGACTTGCTCCGGATCAATGCTTGCATTTATCAAAATCCAGGGTCCAAAACCAAAAATATAGAAAATAGAAAATACAATCCTCCTTCAACCCTGAATGGCAACCAGATCCCACAAGTATGGCAATAACCCAATTCACAATCCAAATCAGGCTGCGGGCTTTCGTTCAGCACACCGGTATTCCCACGGTGGCGGGCATGTACAAGAATTGCACCAAGGAAGAAAGCCCTGAAATTGGCATATGAACACATATGAAGCAAAGTTGGGGAGAGATGGAAACTTACACAATCACAGCCATAGACCCATCATTCCCTGGACTCAAGACCTTCCCTTGACTCACCAACATGATGCCCTGAACCCAGTCCAATAAGATGGCTAAATGCCATATGTCAAAAGTCAATACACAAACCCCAAAAATGTGTTCACTCCCAAGCCTCTAAATCCTAGCCCAATAGGGGAGGTGGCATGTCATGGCCTAGAGTGGCACTCAGGACCATGGCCTACCCTGCCATAACCTTGGTTGGACTTGGAGTCGAATGGGCTTAGAGAAATGACTTATGAGTTCGAACTCATAACATGTCAAAAAACTGCCAATTCACACTATATTGGCCATATATCAAAAATATGCTCAAAATTGAAGTTACTACATATCCGAAGGCTCCAAGCATGCATGGAATCGAAGTCTACTATTCATGGAGGATAGAGACCAAAGGCCAATTCCCATGTACATCCCCATTTTACCCTCGAAGCCCTTTCGGATATGGGCGCCACGCACTGCCCAAGTCAGCCCATGATCTTGAGACCAATTCTTGAAATCCTTCGTGCGCCAAACCAAATGGAGTTCATGATCCGGCATATGGTGGTGTTCAACTCCAAAGCATATGCCAACATATGAACAACATACCATGGTTCGACTCTCCATAGGCTTCTTGCTGTTAGCTGACCAGGTGAGTACACAAAACACAAAAATGAGCAAAAATTGAGGTCAAAAACATGAAAATATGACCAAATACAAAGTTGTCATGATAGTATATCTCTATGCTCACCCATGATATCCGCTCATGGTTCAATACACAAATGATTGGAACCATTTGCGGACAATTCCTCCACTTGGATCCCCAATCGGGCGCACGGAGATACCTTCGCCACTAATATCTACATGCCCCATGAAAATGGGAGTGCACCCATGGATCTCTTTGTCAAACATACCATGAGCAATACATACGCGGTAGACTTGGTCTAGCGCTTTGAATTCCACAATTGGGACATGGGCAAAGCCCTTGTCACGTATGGCTCCCCATCTCTTCGGCCACACGAAGATATATAACATTGGCGTGAGCATATCAAACATATACCATGCATATAACAAATACCCTCAAAATGTGGCTCCCACCATGATATGCCATGTCCCTCCATTGACATAACTTCACGTTAAAAATACGTAGGAACCCAAGGAAAGTTGCTATGCAACCCCAACACCCATGCGGCACACTCGAAAGTCGCATTAAAATATTCGGTTGCACGGTCCAAGAGTTATATATCACTTTATACCTTCTTGACCCTTTTCCCTTGCTACACCGGGCATGTGTGCGCACCAAAGGCGTTTGATGCTTCCTAAATTAAGTTGAGACCAAGGCAGTTCCAACCCAACCTTCCTTATTCTCATTCCTCACACTCGCGCGTAGATATGGCTCTTCCAAGTGATCCCACGATTCGATTTTGTTTCCCTTATATCTCCAAGTCAAATGGGTGGCAAGTATAAGGGAAACCTGATTCGGGCATAGGGGAAGGAGTATGACCACTCGAAGAAGTCCAAATCAAGTGCGGCGATGTCGAAGTTGAAAATCCGATTTCGACATCACGAAAAATTCCGATTAAATTTTCGAGTGCTCCTTTAGAAAATTGCGGAAGCAACGAACCCTTTACAGATGAAATCTGACCCTTCAGAAACGTTTCCGCCAAAATATCTGGAAATAACAGTTAACCAATCGGTTAACGCAAAATCGCGAGCCAACTGACAGTCGCCGATACATTGACTATCAGAACGAAAGGCTGAAAAATTACGGAAACATTATGATAAAAAAACCCTGTTGATTCCTGATATTCTGCTATATAAATCTCCGCTGGCGGTGCCTCGGTTCTGAATATGGCCGCTCATAGCCGGAATGGCCAAACCTATCACACTATCACATCGGGTTAGTTCAGGTGGATGGGAGAGTATGATATCAGCCAATGGCGGCTTGCCGGCACATAGATACACACCCCAAGTGACCCCAAGATGGCCACGGGGGTCCGAACCGGCTTCAACATGTTCTGAGTATGGGTGAGCAGGGGAGCATCTAGATCCTCCGCAATATGCTCTAGTAAGAGTGCCATCCGCCCACCGGTTGTTGACACACTACTGCTTGTGGTCTGCACTTGATGAAGCCCTGCTAGCTTTCTCCGTATGGGCAAAGGAGTGTCTCCTCTAACCTCAAAGCCTTCAAACTCTCTGGTCCATGTAGGCAGGTGGTGATTTTTGTCTTCCTTTTCCTTGCGATGTTGCATAGCAGCCGTGTAGATGTGCTGGCCCCCAATGGCATACCAAAACCGAGCTGTACATGAGGTGACAGGCAGTACAGAGTCAAATCAAATGGCACTGAAGATCGAGTAAAATCGAAACAGGACAGGGTAGAACATACGCACGCCATGTACCAGCAATAAATCACCAATACAATCAGGTGGTGGTGCCCGTAATAAATCATCATACCGGGCGTGGACTTGGTCGGGGTTCAGCCCACGAACCTGGCCTTCAGAGCGATCTCTATCAATCAGAATTTGATCCCATGGGACACAAATGCGTTTTGTGGAAGTGAGGTAATCTGCCACATTGATGTCTGCCTTTCCTTTGGGTTTGGGCTTTGGCTTCGGTTTGGCGGCCGGTTTGGGCTGTGGTTCTGGTGCAGGGGCCTCAACAGCAGGAGTTCCCTCACTTCCACTGACATGATCGTCATCATTGGCGAGGTTTCCGGGCAGTGTACCAACATTTTGAGAGATTTCCATAGAAGACATTGCTTGGAAGGTAACAAAACAGCAGGTGCACAGTGCAGACATGGTGAAATCCAGGTGCTCAGACACAGATATTCGCCAAATCAGATCAAATTTATAGAACCCAGGTTCAAAAACACAAACTGCTGTCCAGCAGGGATAAGACATGGCTGCAGGATGCCAAATTCACAGTGACTGGAAAGCTGGGCGAAATTTCGCCCAGCTTTGGTAGGAACAAATAATAACAGTGAAGCCGGTTCGGACCCCCGTGGCCATCTTTGGGTCACTTGGGGTGTGTATCTATGTGCCGACAAGCCGCCATTGGCTGATATCATACTCTCCCATCCACCTGAACGAACCTGATGTGATAGTGTGATAGGTTTGGCCATTCCGGTTATGAGCGGCCATATTCAGTACCGAGGCGCCGCCAGCTGAGATTCATATATCAGAATATCAGGAATGAACAGGGTTTTTTTATAATAATGTTTCCGTAATTTTTCAGCCTTCCGTTCTGATGGTCAATGTATCGGCGACTGTCAGTTGCCTCGCGATTTTGCGGTAACCGATTGGTTAACTGTTATTTACAGATATTTTTGCGGGAACCCCGATGAAGGGTCAGATTTCATCAGTAAAGGGTTCGTTGCTTCCGCAATTTTCTAAATATGCACTCGAAATTTTAATCTGAATTTTTCGCGATGTCGAAATCGGATTTTCGACTTCGACATCGCCGCACTTGATTTGGTCTTCTTCGAGTGGTCATACTCTTTTCCCTATGCCCTAATCAGGTTTCCCTTGTACTTGCCACCCATTTGACTTGGAGATATAAGGGAAACAAAAGTGAATCGTGGGACCACTTTGAAGGGCCATATCTACGCGGGAGCGTGAGGAAAGAGAATAAGGAAGGTTGAGTTGCAAGCGCCTTAGTCTCAACTTATTTTTAGTAGGGTCCAACACCTTAAGTCGTCACACACACTCGTTGTATCATAGGATCATGGTCAACATGGTAAAAACTTGTTTATAACTTGTTGACCATGTGTCCGGACTTGATATTATGACTTTCGAGTGTAGCGCATGAGTCTTGCGGTGGCATAGCATCTTTCCTTCGGTTCCCACGTCCATTGTACCCAAAGTTATGACCATGGAGGGGCATGGCATACCATGGTGGGAGCCAATTTTAAGGGATATGTGTGATATAGGTAGTATATGTCTTGATATGCTCACGCCCATGTTATATATCTTCGTGTGGCCGAAGAGATGGGGAGCCACACGTGACAAGGGCTTTGCCCATGTCCCAACTGTGGAATTCAAAGCGCTAGACTAAGTCTACCGCGTATGTATTGCTCATGGTATGTTTGGCAAAGAGATCCATGAGTGCACTCCCATTTTCATGGGGCATGTAGATATGAGTGGCGAAGGTATCTCCATGCGCCGGAATGGGGATCCAAGTGGAGGAATTGTTCGCAAATGGTTCCAATCATTTGTATATTGAACCATGCGCGGATATCATGGGTGAGCATAGAGATATACTATCATGACAACTTTGTATTTGGACATATTTTCATGTTTTTGACCTCAATTTTTGCTCATTTTTGCGTTTTGTGTACTTACCTGGTCGGCAAACAGCAAGAAGCCTATGGAGAGTCGAACCATGGTATGTTGTTCATATGTTGGCATATGCTTTGGAGTTGAACACCACCATATGCCGGATCGCGTACTCCATTTGGCTTGGCGCACGAAGGATTACAAGAATTGGTCTCAAGACCATGGGCTGACTTGGGCAGTGCGTGGCGCCAATATCCGAAGGGGTTTCGAGGGTAAAGTCGGGATGTACATGGGCATTGACCTTTGGTCTCTATTCTCCATGAATACTAGACTTCAATTCCATGCATGCTTTGAGCCTTCGGATAAGTGGTAACTTCAATTTTGAGCATATATTTGATATATGGCCAATATGGTGTGAATTGGCAGTTTTTTGGCATGTTATGAGTTCAAACTCATGGGGCAGTTCTCCAAGCCCATTCGACTCCAAGTCCAACCAAGGTTATGTCAGGGTAGGGCATGGTCCTGAGTGCCACTCTAGGCCATGACACGCCACCTCCCTTATTGGGCTAGGATATAGAGGCTTGGGAGTGAACAAATTTTACGGGTTTGTGTAGTGACTTTTGACATATGGCATTCAGCCATCTCATTTGACCTGGTTCAGGGCAATATGTTGGTGAGTCAAGGGAAGGTCTTGAGCCCAGGGAATGAGGGGTTAATGGTTGTGAATGTGTATGTTTACCTCTTTCCCCAACTTTGCTTTATTTGTGTTCATATGCCAATTTCAGGGCTTTCTTCCTTGGTGCAATTCTTGTACATGCCCGCCACCGTGAGACGACCGGTGTGCTGAACGGAAGCCCGCAGTGTGTATTGGATTGTGGATTGGGTTATTGCTGTACTTGTGGGATCTGGTTGCTGTTCAGGGTTGAAGGAGGATAGTATTTTCTATATTTTTGGATTTTGGACCCTGGATTTTGATAAATGCAATCGTTGATCAGGAGCAAGTCGGCAGGGGTAACAGGCGGAAGGGGCACAGCGGGGGCCAGTCCTGGTAGGGACCTTCTTTATGGTAGGAGAGGCGTACCTGCTGCCCCTACCTACCGCCGACCCGGGGACTTGGGCCCCTATGAGCCCTGCCCAAGTACGCCCCGGGTGCGTATTGTGGACTCGGTGGAGACCACGCCGGAGATTGGAGCCAGAGAAGAGCCGAGACGCTCAAGAGCTAAAGAAGGTCCCTACCAGGGCCGGCCCCCGCTGTGCCCCTTCCGCCTGTTACCCCTGCTGATTTACTCCGGATCAGCGATTGCATTCCTCAAATTCCAGGGTCCAAAATCCAAAAATATAGAAAATAAAATCCTCCTTCAACCCTGAACAGCAACCAGGTCCCACAAATACAGCAATAACCCAATTCACAGTCCAATCCACACTGCGGGCTTCCGTTCAGCACACCGGTCGTCTCACGGTGGCGGGCATGTACAAGAATTGCACCAAAGAGGAAAGCCCTGAAATTGGCATATGAACACAAATAAAGCAAAGTTGGGGAAAGAGGTAAACAGACACATTCACAACCATTAACCCCTCATTCCCTGGACTCAAGACCTTCCCTTGACTCACCAACATATTGCCCTGAACCAGGTCAAATGAGATGGCTGAATGCCATATGTCAAAAGTCACTACACAAACCCCCAAAATGTGTTCACTCCCAACCCTATAAATCCTAGCCCTATAGGGGAGGTGGCGTGTCATGGCCTAGAGTGGCACTCAGGACCATGCCCTACCCTGACATAACCTTGGTTGGACTTGGAGTCGAATGGGCTTGGAGAACTGCCCCATGAAGATGACCTCACAACATGGCAAAATCAGGCAAATCACACCAGAATGCCCAAAATTCAATTATATACTCAAAAATGCATACGGCAAATATTCAAATGCTTCATGCATGTGTCAAACCGGAAAGTAGTATACAAGGGTTATATAGACCAAAGGTCCATGCCCAACAATATCCCATCATTGGCTCCGAAACCCCTCCGGTTATGTACATGATATGCTTCACAAGTCAACTCATGAGTTTGAGACCTAATTTTGTGAGGCCTCGTGTGCCAAGCCAAAGTGACCATGTGATCCGGCATATGGTGAGGTACAACACCGAAGCATATGCCAACATATAAGCAACATACCATAGTTCACGGATCTCTAGGCACTTTACTGTTAGCCAACCAGTTGAGCACATAAAACACAAAAATGAGCATAAAATGAGGTGAAAAACATGCAAATAATGCCAAATTCAAGATAATTACAATAGTATATAACTTCCCTCACCCATGGTGTCAACCTATGACTCAAAACACAATTGCTTGGGACCATTTGCAAACAATCCCCCCACTTGGATCCCCATATGGACGCATAAGGACACCTTCGAACCTCCTCCCAACACGCACCATCAAAATGGGAAAATTGATATTGGCGCTTGTGGGTCGCTCCGTAAGCCCTCCCACATGCACTATATGAGCGGTAGACTTAGTCTAGCGCTATGGAGTTCACCATTGGGACATGGGCGAAGCCCTTGCCACGTATGACTCCATATATCTTCCTACAAACGGAGATATATAACATGGGCGTGAGCATATCGAAGCACATACCATGCATATAGCACATACCCTCAAAAAGTGGCTCCCACCATGATATGCCATGACCCTCCATGGACATAACTTCACGTTAAAAATACGTAGGAACCCAAGGAAATTTGCTATGCAACCCCAACACTCATGCGGTACACTCCAAAGTCGCATTAAAATATTCGGTTGCACGGTCCAAGAGTTATATATCAATTTCTACCCTCTTGACCATTATCCCTTGCTATACCGGGCATGTGTACACACCAAAGGCGTTTGATGCATCCTAAATTAAGTTGAGACCAATGCGTTTCCAACCCAATTCTCGAAATTGAGACTACTCGCGGTGAGCCGGAGATATGACCTTTCAAAGTGGCCTCACGAATCAACTTTGTTTCGCCTATATCTCTAAGCAAAACGAAGGGCATAACAAAAGAAAGGTTGATTCGTGATCGGGGAAAAATGTCGGACCACTCGAGATTCGTCATATCGAGTGCGGCGATGTCGAAGTCGGAATTCCGATTCTGAAAGTCTGAAAAAATCGGATTAATTTTGCGAGTGTATAATATGAAAATTGCGGAAGCAACGAACCCTTTACTGATGAAATCTGACCCTTCATCGGGGTTTCCGCCAAAATATCTGTAAATAACAGTTAACCATTCGGTTACCGTAAAATCGCGAGCCAACTGACAGTCGCCGATACATTGACCATCAGAACGGAAGGCTGAAAAACTGCGGAAACATTATGATAAAAAAACCCTGTTGATTCCTGATATTCTGATATAAAAATCTCAGCTGGTGGCGCCTCGGTACTGAATATGGCCGCTCATAGCCAGAATGGCCAAACCTATCACACTATCACATCGGGTTAGGTCAGGTGGATGGGATAGTATGATATCAGCCAATGGCGGCTTGCCGGCACATAGATACACACCCCAAGTGACCCAAAGATGGCCACGGGGGTCCGAACCGGCTTCACCCCCCTTCTGAGAGCGTTCTTACCGCTCGGAAGTCATTGAAGAGAGGACGGGAGGACCCCAATGGGCTCCGACCTCCCCCCCCATGTCCCAAGGACACATGGAGGCCCCACACACTTCGTAGGCGTCCCCCACGCCCCAAGGGAGGGGTGAGGACACTGATAATCGGTGCCCTACGCCATATCCGGTCTCCTCTTGATCTACAACATGGACCAAGGGGATCAAAGATAGAGAAACGTCGTCGATCGATCTAAATACGTATACCACGATGAAATATATATGTGTAGATGGAGTGAAGGGGGTATATGGCCAATCAAGGCCCCAAAATCCCCAGATGAACGCCCTCACCCGTCTCCCAAGCACAGAAACAAACAAAGATGCCAAGGGGGATCCCTTACGGTGCTACTGCAGCCACCAAATGGACCAACACGTCCTTGACATCCAAAGAAATGCTCTTTTTCTTCAGGTAGTCCATCCAGGCCGTGGTGTACCTCGGCACAAAGCTGCTCGGAGGCTCCCACAAATCCCTGGATGCGGCGAATCCCTTCCAACGGACTTTATAAAGCCTACCCCCAGGCGTCCCCGGGTCCGGCTTGTCCGCCAGGATCTTCTCGGCGGTGAAGTCGTCGTCCTCACCCTCGTCGTCCGAGTCCACATCGCCGGCCGTGAACTCGAAGGTGACGGGACGTCCGCTGGGGTCTGGTGCTCGGGGACGAAGCTGGGTGTGGTCGCGGTCCAGGATCTTGTTATCCCCCACACGAACCGCATACACATCCTGCCCGACCTTCCGCACGATTACCCCCGACACATACCAGGACGCCTGCCGATGCCTGGACAGGACATCCTTGTGGTGCCGCTCCACCCACACGGTGTCTTGGAGAGCATACTTCTGGACCTTTCCCTGCTTGAAGTACTTGGCCCTCTTCTCATGCTCGTCCTGAAGTGCTTTGCACACCCTGGCCGCCGTGTTGTCCGCCTCAGCCATCATAGCATTCGCATCCCGGGCCACTTTGCCATGGTTCAACCACGGGAGAGTGCGTGACACTCGATCCCGTAGGAACAGGATACGATGGGGCGACAGTCCAGTGGGGCCCGGAAGGTCATGGTACGCCTGGAGTACTCTCCACAGCGAATTGTACCAGTTCCGGCCCGGTTCGTAGATGTGCAGCTGGCGGAACTTCTCGAACATCTGCCGCCCGGCAACCTCGGCCCGGCCATTTGACCGGCTGTGGTACGCCACGGTCTTGGCGTGTCGAATGCCCATGTGCTTGTACATCGTCTTGAACCACGTCCCCACAAATTGACTGCCCCGATCGCTGCAGATGACAGCTGGGACATCAAAAATCGTCAGCCAATGCCTGATCATGGCATTAGCGACGGTCTTGGCCTGCGGCCCCACTCCATGCTTGTCCTTCTTGTCCTTCTTCTTGTACTTCTTGCCCGGGACTGCCACGATATACCCGCTGTGCCTGTCCACCGCCAGGATGACACAATCATAGGTCTCTCCTTCCACGGTGACCTCCGGCATGGCGAACACATCCATGGCCACGGACCGCATAGGGGCCTCCGGTATAGCCGTATACACCGGGTTGCCCGCTGTGGAGTGGTTGGGGCTCTTCGTGGCCCGACACACGGCGCAGTCGCTGCAGTACTTGTCCAGGATGGCGTAGTACCCCGGTGGGAACTTGAAGCGCCACTCCAGGTGCTGCATCTTGTCCCGACCAGGATGCATGAGCTGGGCGTTGTGCCAGTGGTCAATGAGCTCCTCCACTCGGTTCTCAGGGACCAGTAGCTTGTCCCTGAGGAACAGTTTGTCCCCATCCTCGGTCAAGCCCTCAGGCCACTCGTCGTCTGACGGGGCGCTCACGGCATTCCAGTACTTGCTCCAGTGCTCGGATGCCGCGTAGTCATCCGACCAGTCCTCTGTGCGCACCGACCTGACTAGCTCTACAGGGGCCACCATCCATTGCGCGAGGGTTTCCTCTCGAATAGCTTGGACGCGGGCACCCCGGAACTTGGCCAGGTCTGTACAGTTTGCCATCACCACAAAACACTTGACCCCCTCTTGCTCCATGGCCTTCTCCATTTCGATGATGCGCTTGGCCTCCTCGGTCTCCTCGGCGTCCCCATGGCTGGATATGTCCATCCAAGCCTTGCCCGCGGGGTAGGCCCATCGACTGAGGCAATCTGCCACAGTGTTGTCCTTCCCCGGGACGTATACGACGCTGAGGTCGAACTTGGCGAACGTTTCATGCCATCGGGCCCTCCTTGCCGCCAGTCCCGAGGGGGTGTCGACGTGCTCCTTGTGCCAGCTCTGCAAGGACTGATGGTCTGTACAAACCACCACCAGTTGCAATCCGATGTGGCCAGACCACTTCCTGAGCGCACAATTAATGGCGTATGTCTCCTTCTCCCTCGCGGTCCAGGTTCGGCGTTGACCCTCGGCCAGGATCCGACTCCAGAACGCCACGGGTACATGTAACCCGTCGTCCCGGATCTGCTCGAGGACTGCCCCTACAGCATAGTCCGAGGCGTCCGTCCGTAGCACGAATCCCTTGTCCGGGTCCACCAGGAATAGCCCCAACTGCCCCAGGAGTCGCTCCTTCAGGCGGTTGAACGCATCTTCGGCCTCAGGGGTCCAGGCAAGCTTCTTCTTGCTCCCCTTCCGGCCATCGAACTTGCCCACTTGCAGCATCTTGTGCAGCGGCCCCGACAGTTCTGCATACATTCGGACATAGCCCGAATAGTAGTTGCAGAACCCCATGAAGGATCGGAGTTCGCTGATGGTTTGGGGCTTTTCCCAGTGGTGCAGGGACGCCAGCTTCCCAGGCATGGGACGGCGTTGCCCGTGACCAACCACGTGACCCGCGAACTCCACTTCCTTCACGAAGAGTGAGGCTTTGGTGGGCTTGCACACCATGTTGTGCTTGTCCAGCTCACTGAGCACTCGGCGCAGATCCTTCTCATGCGCTTCGATGAGCTCGTCCTCCGTCATATTTTCCGTGCCGGACCCGATGATGATGTCATTCACGAAGGCATCGGCACAGTCCCGGACAGGACCGAGTAGGTCCTCCATCATGCGCTGGAAAGCGGCGTTGCCATTCTTGGCGCCCATGGGCACCACTTTCCACTGCATGGGCCCCAGCGGCGTCGACATCGCTGTGCAGGGCCTGGAGTCCGGGTGCAGCGGCATCTGGTGATAACCGTGTTTCAGGTCTAACACCGTGAAAATCCGCTTTTTCTTTTTTTTTTGGAGGAGGGAGTCGATCAGGGAAAGTGAGTACGAGTGGTGCTCGGTCTGCTCGTTCAAACCTCTGTAATCCACAACCAACCTCCACTCGCCCTTTTCCTTCTTGGGCACGATGAAGGCTGGGCTGGCCCACTCACTGTCGGAGGAGTCGATCCATCCTCGCTCAATGAACTCGGCCAACAGCTTCTTCATGGCCTCGGCCCGATCGCCCTGAAGTTGGTACTCCCGATGACGATAGATCTTGGGGCTGGGCTTCAGCTTGATCTTCGCTGTGCCAAACCTCCCAGGATCTGGAGGGTTCTTGTTGGCGACGCCACTGAATAGCCGCGGATAGGCATTGATCAGCCTCTCCTTCAGCTCGGCGACCTTCGGGTTCTCCTGGGCCTCTTCAGCCGCTTGCTTCGGTATCAATACAACCGACCGCACTGCGGTATAGGCCTCTTCCGGGTCCGAATCCGACTTCTCCTGGTCCGATATGCCGTCTTCATCGTCGTGGGGTGCACTTCCCACCGATAATCTTCGGAAATTTGCGGCGTTGGGCTGGTTACTGTCGCTATCGGCCCCCATTCTTGGAAAATCCCACGTCGGCGGGTCCGACCCAACCGGACCATCGTATTGGTCCGCGATGTGATCCATGACCCTCGCCACGAACTCATCCTTCTCGTACTTGCCGGTGACCAACATCTTGTCATCCCACCAATGCGGAGATGTGACCATGGCCCGCTTCTTCTTGGCTGCCACACGGTTGTGCATCCCCATCCGCATGTAGTTGACGACGTCGTCGATCTCGGCGTGGGACAGGACGTCAATGCCATCAATTGGCTGATCCGTCCCCTCCTTGGGCTCGAACATGACCTTCATGGGCACCGCCTCCACCCTACGGATGAATGATTCATCACCCGTGGGTTGGGCTTGCGCCCCATCCACCAGGAAAGCCTTGGTACCCCACGCCTGACCCGGGGAGGGCATTGATACACCCTTGGCGTCGATGAACAGCTCCTCCTCTGGCCCGAATGACATCTCGTTCAGGGTGATGGAGTCCAGCGTCGACTTGAGACCTTCCAGCGGACATGGGGTGGATTCTATGCCGGTTATGACCAGGATCCCCTTCGCCCTATCCGCGACCATCTTCTCCACCGTACGTTTGGTATTGTCCAGGGAGCCATGCCAATACATGGGCCCCCACTTCTTAAAACCCCAATGCCTGTGCCAGGCTGAGTCTCCTCGATGCCAATGCCTCCTACACTTCCGCAAAAGTGGGGCATCCCGGGAAGCGAAGACGTCCGTCTCGGGCGCTTCGGCTCCCAGCGTCTGGATCATCCTGGCATACACCTGCGGCGCCATTCCATACTCCGTGAGCTGAACTCCACGGTCTCCTCTGGACTTGGCACCCACAGCTTGCACCGCTTGGACGATCCGATCCTCTTCGTCAGCATTCCATTGGGATGATCCGCATGCATAGTCCGTGGACAGCCATGTGAGGCATTCATCATCCTCCCGGACCAGCGTTGCGCGATGGGGAAGGGCTCCAATGGCATTTGCCACCATGAAGTCATACCCCATGATCATATCCCAATCTGTAATGTCGGCCACATAGAAGTTTTCGTATAGAGTGCTTCTCTTCGCCAAATCAGGGCGGTTCAAGCGCTCATGCTCCCAGAATTCCATACTGATAGTGGCCTCATGGGTACCACCACCCATGATCTCTCCATTGGCCACCTTCAGGCGCACCGGTCTACGGCTGGGCTGCAGGGATTCCTCCTTGAACAACCCTCTCCGGACCAGGCTCACCTGGGCACCCGTATCCACCAGAACATCCACCACCAATTCCTCTTGTCCGCACCGTACACGCACCTTCAAGTGCAACTGCCGCTCGTCGCCATGCGGTGTATGGACGACTCTCACGGCATGCAACTCTAGCACGTCCGGGTGCATCAGGACTTCGAGGGTATGATCACGGATGGTGTTGATCTTGGGTCGGTCTTGCCCGTCCACGGCGCTCTCTGTGGTCGCTCCTGCCTTCTTACCACGTCCCTTGCCCACATAAACTTCCCTTGGCAGGGCGCGCCAGGGGTTGGGAGTGGCGAAACTCAGTGGTTTTGGCTCTTCTGGAGCCTTCTTCGGCACCCGATGTGCCTTCGCTTTCTCTGGGATTCCACTGATTTTCAGAGGAGAGACCTCCGAGGTCCCACTCCCGAGGGGGCTCCTCTAGACTTGACTTCCCGCAGCCCCTTCCAGCTGCGATCCGCCAGGACCTTGTCCACCACGTTGCTGGGCTTTGAGTTCCTCCAACGTCCTCAACATGTCCTCAGCAACTTCCTCGATCGACCTCACTCGTCGGTCTTGGCCAGGTCCACCACCATAGCCTCTTCCTCCGCCTTTTCCTTGGCCTCTGCCTCGGCCTCTTCCCCCGTCTCCGCCCTTCGCCTTCCAATCGGAAATCCGCTGCTCCTTGGGCTTCTTCTCGGGGTGGGCGGCGAAGTAGGCCTTCTTGTCCGCCTCATACACCTTGCACTGACGGTGATCGTGTGCATGGTTGTTTCTCTTGCCATAGCAGACCAAGCACCCGTCGTGCTGAGACCTGTACTCCCGGAACGAGAGCGGTGGGTTCCCGATCCTCCTTGGCTCATTGCCCTTCTTGGGTCCCACCCGGTTCCATCTGGAACGATCCTGCCCATGGTCCCTCACGTTGTGCGCCACAAACGCGAAGAAATGGGCCTCCTCGTGATCCTCCCGGGACCAGGTCCAGTGGTCTTGGCCACTTCCACTACCATTCTCCGCGGAGTTGGCCGTGTCCTCCTGGATCTCCTGATGATGGCGGTCTTCCCGGTGGCCTCGTTGTCCATGACCATGTCGATCCTGCACGTGGGCCTCGTTCTTCGCATTGAGCTTCAACTCCACCGTGATGTACTTCACGATCTCGTCCAGGCTCATGCGGGCGAAGATGACCTGCATCCTCAGCGGCTCCCCGCGCCTCCACTCCACATTGTTGAGGCGCAGCAACCTTTGCCCCATGGAGTCTCCAAATACCTCCACGTACACGGCGTTCTTCAGTCCCAACATCCGGTTGGGCTCGCCCAGGTTCCTCCTGAAGAACTCCATGATACCCGCATGGGTATCCTCCGCCGCCATGATCCTCACCGCCACGCGCTTCTTCGCCCTCTTCTTTTCCTCGTCCTCCACTCTCCTCTTCCAGTGGCCGGGGAGGACGTCCTTCAGCAAGTGGCGGATCTCGCTGGACTCGTTCCAGTCCTCAACCAGCTTGAGGCTCCGTCGGTACTTCCGCAGGTACCGGTTCCACTCCCGGACCCGCAACTGACCGCGGTCCAGCTGCAGCGGGATGGACCACAAGTCCTCCAGCTTCTGGTTCGGAGCGTCTACCCGCTCCTCATCCTCCAACCACTGGAGGCAGGCCTGCTCCGTACAGATCAGTCCTTCCCGGATCTGATCCCGCAGCTCCTCCTTCAGGTCCTGCGCCAGTCGGTGTGGGAATGTCCGGCATACCCACTTGTCCCGCGGCGCTCCCCGCATCTCCCTGACGACCTCCTCGGCAAAGTCCTCCCAATCCAGGATGAAGTCATTCAGGTTGGAGGGGTTGCCATCGTAGTAGGGGATTTTGATTCCCCTGAGGTCGTCAATCCTGATGGCGTCTCCGACGTCCCCAGCCACCACTCCACCGAGACGGATACCACCTGTGGCCGGGGGGTGTGAGTACACTCCCAGTAGATCCCTCTCCTCCATGGAGTGCGGTCCAGTTGGGCCTGAACCCATGGGGTTTGGAATGCGGGAAGGACTTGCTCCATCAGCCGTCCATAGCCCCGTATTGGGGTCCTTCGCCCACAGGTTTCCGCCTGGATGACCTCGACCATGTCCGTCGGCACTTCCCATGGTTCGCCCCTGCATGGTCTGGCTCTGGATCTCCTCTTCCGCATAAACTGCATGGGCAGTCGTAGTGATCGGTAGATGCTGGGCGGCATGGGACATCTGTACCGTCAGGCTCCTCGGGTCCGTGGTTACGTGCCCTTCCCGCATGGACCCAGCCGGTGCCGTTTGTTCCCCGAGCATTGTGTATTCGCTGAACATGGGAACAAAAGGCAGCGCACCCGGGTCAACACGCGGAGGCGCGTATGTTGCCTCTGCAGGGCCGCCCATGGGTTTATCCATGGCGGTCCTGAGGGTCTTAACCCGCTCTACCAGCTCTGCCGCTGCTGGCTTTGCCGGGAGCTCCGGACCCGAGGCGAGGGGTTGTGACTCCTCTAGCCTTTTCAGGCGCCCCGACATGTCCTCCACCAGGTGGAGGAGGCTGTCCACCACTCGCTGCTGCTTCTGCAGGGCCAGCTCCAGATTCTCCCGGTACCGGGCCCGATCCGCTCGCAGCTCCGACATGTCTCTCTCCGCGGCCGACTGGTCATCCAGGATCCCGGCGACGTCCTCCTCTAGGCCGTCCCTCGCGTTGTCCAGGCTGTCGAGGCGATGCACGATGGCGTCCATCCCCATCTTTGGGTACTTGCCCATGAGGAAGGACACGTGCTCGCAGTGGCACTCGGCGTGCTTTCCCCCTGATCCAACGCATCCCGCGGTTTCCGGCGCCTCAGACTCATCGCCCATGGGCGTATCGCCTATGGCGTCCATCTCTGGTCCCGTGTGCCGGGGCACAGGTGCCGTCCTGGCCCTGGCTGGCCTCTCCAAGCCCTCGGCGTCGTGCTTCAGGGCGGGCTCGGGGGCCGTATGCGCCCTGGCGGTCGGCGCGGACATCTCCTCCGACTCCGAGGGGAAGCAAGTCCGATAGCCATCGGAGTGCCCCTCGGATTCCCACAGCCTGACCGGGCTGGGGTCCGTATCCATAGCCCCGGCGTCCCCTGCCGCGGGCTTTGGTGACCCGCGCTTCCGGTAGCGCTGGGCCCGTCCTCCACTGCTGCCTGAATGGCAGGCCTCCTCAGAGTCCTCCGCGGCGGAGCGGAGGTTGCATGCCTTTCGGCAGCCACGCTCACACATGGAGACCAGGTCCTCCATGTCAAGTCCTCCTCTTCCCGAACGTTGTACTTCTCTTTGGGCTTCAACTTCCGGCGTGGTCTCCACCAAGTCCACAATACACACCCAGGGGGTACTTGGGCAGGGCTCATAGGAGCCCAAGTCCCCGGGTCGGCGGTAGGTAGGGGCAGGAGGTACGCCTCTGCTACCATAAAGAAGGTCCCTACCAGGACCGGCCCCCGCTGTGCCCCTTCCGCCTGTTACCCCTGCTGATTTACTCCGGATCAGCGATTGCATTCCCCAAGTTGCAGGGTCCAAAATCCAAAAATATAGAAAATAAAATCCTCCTCCAACCCTGAACAGCAACCAGGTCCCACAAATACAGCAATAACCCAATTCACAGTCCAATCCACACTGCGGGCTTCCGTTCAGCAAACCGGTCGTCTCACGGTGGCGGGCATGTACAAGAATTG
Organism: Eutreptiella sp. 'Long Island Sound 2002'; assembly: GCA_964036045.1. NCBI lineage: Eukaryota > Euglenozoa > Euglenophyceae > Eutreptiales > Eutreptiaceae > Eutreptiella > Eutreptiella sp. 'Long Island Sound 2002'. The sequence goes on along the minus strand of OZ038383.1, from coordinate 64,943,279 downwards.
CACCAAAGAGGAAAGCCCTGAAATTGGCATATGAACACAAATAATGCAAAGTTGGGGAAAGAGGTAAACAGACACATTCACAACCATTAACCCCTCATTCCCTGGACTCAAGACCTTCCCTTGACTCACCAACATATTGCCCTGAACCAGGTCAAATGAGATGGCTGAATGCCATATGTCAAAAGTCACTACACAAACCCCAAAAATGTGTTCACTCCCAACCCTATAAATCCTAGCCCAATAGGGGGGGAGGCGTGTCATGGCCTAGAGTGGCACTCGAGACCCTGCCCTACCCTGACATAACCTTGGTTGGACTTGGAGTCAAATGGGCTTGGAGAACTGCCCCATGAGGATGACCTCACAACATGGCAAAATCAGGCAAATCACACCATAATGCCCAAAATTCAATTATATACTCAAAAATGCATACGGCAAATATTCAAATGCTTCATGCATGTGTCAAGCCGGAAAGTAGTATACAAGGGTTATATAGACCAAAAGTCCATGCCCAAGAATATCCCATCATTGGCTCTGAAACCCCTCCGGTTATGTACATGACATGCTTCACAAGTCAACTCATGAGTTTGAGACCTAATTTTGTGAGGCCTCGTGTGCCAAGCCAAAGTGACCATGTGATCCGGCATATGGTGAGGTACAACACCGAAGCATATGCCAATATATAAGCAACATACCATAGTTCACGGATATCTAGGCACTTTACTGTTAGCCAACCAGTTGAGCACATAAAACACAAAAATGAGCATAAAATGAGGTCAAAAACATGCAAATAATGCCAAATTCAAGATACCTACAATAGTATATAACTTCCCTCACCCATGGTGTCAACCTATGACTGAAAACACAATTGCTTGGGACCATTTGCAAACAATCCCCCCACTTGGATCCCCATATGGACGCATAAGGACACCTTCGAACCTCCTCCCAACACGCACCATGAAAATGGGAAAATTGATATTGGCGCTTGTGGGTCGCTCCGTAAGCCCTCCCACATGCACTATATGAGCGGTAGACTTAGTCTAGCGCTATGGAGTTCACCATTCGGACATGGGCGAAGCCCTTGCCACGTATGACTCCATATATCTTCCTACAAACGGAGATATATAACATGGGCGTGAGCATATCGAAACACATACCATGCATATAACACATACCCTCAAAAAGTGGCTCCCACCATGATATGCCATGACCCTCCATGGACATAACTTCACGTTAAAAATACGTAGGAACCCAAGAAAAGTTGCTATGCAACCCCAACACTCATGCGGTACACTCGAAAGTCGCATTAAAATATTCGGTTGCACGGTCCAAGAGTTATATATCAATTTCTACCCTCTTGACCATTATCCCTTGCTATACCGGGCATGTGTACACACCAAAGGCGTTTGATGCATCCTAAATTAAGTTGAGACCAATGCGTTTCCAACCCAATTCTCGAAATTGAGACTACTCGCGGTGAGCCGGAGATATGACCTTTCAAAGTGGCCTCACGAATCAACTTTGTTTCGCCTATATCTCTAAGCAAAACGAAAAGCATAACAAAAGGAAGGTTGATTCGTGATCGGGGAAAAATGTCCGACCACTCGAGATTCGTCATATCGAGTGCGGCGATGTCGAAGTCGAAATTCCGATTCTGAAAGTCTGAAAAAATCTGATTAACTTTACGAGTGTATAATATGAAAATTGCGGAAGCAACGAACCCTTCACTGATGAAATCTGACCCTTCATCGGGGTTTCCGCAAAAATATCTGTAAATAACAGTTAACCATTCGGTTACCGCAAAATCGCGAGCCAACTGACAGTCGCCGATACATTGACCATCAGAACGGAAGGCTGAAAAACTACGGAAACATTATGATAAAAAAACCCTGTTGATTCCTGATATTCTGATATATAGATCTCCGCTGGCGGCGCCTCAGTACTGAATATGGCCGCTCACAGCCAGAATGGCCAAACCTATCACACTATCACATCCGGTTAGGTCAGGTGGATGGGATAGTATGATATCAGCCAATGGCGGCTTGCCGGCACATAGATACACACCCCAAGTGACCCAAAGATGGCCACGGGGTTCCGAACCGGCTTGAGAGCATGGCGAACTCCGGAAGTTGAAGCCCGAAGAGAAGTACGACATTCGAAAAGAGGAGGACTTGACATGGAGGACCTGGTCTCCATGTGCGAGCATCGCTGCCGCAAGGCATGCAACCTCCGCTCCGCCGCGGAGGACTCTGAGGAGGCCTGCCATTCAGGCAGCAGTGGAGGACAGGCCCGGCGCTACCGGAAGCGCGGGTCACGCAAGCCCGCGGCAGGGGACGCCGGGGCTATGGATACGGACCCCAGCCCGGTCAGGCTGTGGGAATCCGAGGGGCACTCCGATGGCTATCGGACCTGCTTCCCCTCGGAGTCGGAGGAGATGTCCGCGCCGACCGCCAGGGCGCATACGGCCCCCGAGCCCGCCCTGAAGCACGACGCCGAGGGCTTGGAGAGGCCAGCCAGGGCCAGGACGGCACCTGTGCCCCGGCACACGGGACCAGAGATGGACGCCATAGGCGATACGCCCATGGGCGATGAGTCTGAGGCGCCGGGAACCGCGGGATGCGCTTGATCAGGTGGAAAGCACGCTGAGTGCCACTGCGAGCACGTGTCCTTCCTCATGGGCAAGTACCCAAAGATGGGGATGGACGCCATCGTGCATCGCCTCGACAGCCTGGACAACGCGAAGGACGGCCTAGAGGAGGACATCGCCGGGATCCTGGATGACCAGTCGGCCGCGGAGAGAGACATGGAGGAGCTGCGAGCGGAACGGGACCGGTACCGGCAGAATCTGGAGCTGGCCCTGGAGAAGCAGCAGCGAGTGGTGGACAGCCTCCTCCACCTGGTGGAGGACCTGTCGGGACGCTTGAAAAGGCTAGAGGAGCTACAGCCCCTCGCCTCGGGTCCGGAGCTCCCGGCAAAGCCAGCAGCGGCAGAGCTGGTGGAGCGGGTTAAGACCCTCCGGAGCGCCATGGATAAACCCATGGGCGGTCCGGCAGAGGCACCCTACGCGCCTCCGCGTGTTGACCCGGGTGCGCTGCCGTTTGTTCCCATGTTCAGCGAATCCACAATGCTCGGGGAACAAACGGCACCGGCTGGGTCCATGCGGGAAGGGCACGTAACCACGGACCCGAGGAGCCTGACGGTACAGATGTCCCACGCCGCCCAGGATCTACCGCCAACTACGACTACCCATGCAGTTTATGCGGAAGAGGAGATCCAGAGCCAGACCATGCAGCGGCGAACCATGGGAAGTGCCGACGGACATGGTCGAGGCCACCCAGGCGGAAATCTGTGGGCGAAGGACCCCACTACGGAGATATGGACAGCTGATGGAGCAAGTCCTTCCCGCATTCCAAACCCCATGGGTTCACGCCCAACTGGACCGCACCCCATGGAGGAGAGGGATGTACGGGGAGTGTACTCACACCCCCCGGCCACAGGTGGTATCCGTCTCGGTGGAGTGGTGGCTGGGGACGTCGGAGACGCCATCAGGATTGACGACCTCAGGGGAATCAAAATCCCCTACTATGATGGCAACCCCTCCAACCTGGACGACTTCATCCTGGATTCGGAGGACTTTGCCGAGGAGGTCGTCGGCGAGATGCGGGGAGCGCCGCGGGACAAGTGGGGATGTCGGACATTCCCACACCGGCTGGCGCAGGACCTGAAGGAGGAGCTGCGGGATCAGATCCGGGAAGGATTGATCCGTACGGACCAGGCCTGCCTCCAGTGGTTGGAGGATGAGGAGCGGGTGGACGCTCCGAGCCAGAAGCTGGAGGACTTGTGGTCCATCCCGCTGCAGCTGGGCCGCGGTGAGTTGCGGGTCCGGGAGTGGAACCGGTACCTGCGGAAGTACCGACGGAGCCTCAAGCTGGTTGAGGACTGGAACGAGTCCAGCGAGATCCGCCACTTGCTGAAGGACGTCCTCCTCGGCCACTGGAAGAGGAGAGTGGAGGACGAGGAAAAGAAGATGGCGAAGAAGCGCGTGGCGGTGAGGATCATGGCGGCGGAGGATACCCATGCGGGTATCATGGAGTTCTTCAGGAGGAACCTGGGCGAGCCCAACCGGATGTTGGGACTGAAGAACGCCGTGTACGTGGAGGTATTTGGAGACTCCATGGGCCAAAGGTTGCTGCGCCTCAACAATGTGGAGTGGAGGCGCGGGGAGCCGCTGAGGATGCAGGTCATCTTCGCCCGCATGAGCCTGGACGAGATCGTGAAGTACATCACGGTGGAGTTGAAGCTCAATGCGAAGAACGAGGCCCACGTGCAGGATCGACAAGGTAATGGACAACGAGGCCACCGAGAAGACCGCCATCATGGGGAGATCCAGGAGGACACGGCCAACTCCGCGGAGGATGGTAGTGGAAGTGGCCAAGACCACTGGTCCCGGGAGGATCACGAGAAGGCCCATTTCTTCGCGTTTGTGGCGCACAACGTGAGGGACCATGGGCAGGATCGGTCCAGATGGAGCCGGGTGGGACCCAAGAAGGGCAAAGAGCCAAGGAGGATCGGGAACCCACCGCTCTCGTTCCGAGAGTACAGATCTCAGCACGACGGGTGCTGGGTCTGTTATGGCAAGGGAAACAACCATGCACACGATCACCGTCAGTGCAAGGTGTATGAGGCGGACAAGAAGGCCTACTTCGCCGCCCACCCCGAGAAGAAGCCCAAGGAGCAGCGGATTTCCGATTGGAAGGCGAAGGGCGGAGATGGGGGAAAAGGCCAAGGCAAAGGCCAAGGAAAAGGCGGAGGAACAGGCTATGGTGGTGGACCTGGCCAAGACCGACGAGTGAGGTCGATCGAGGAATTTGCTGAGGACATGTTGAGGACGTTGGAGGAACTCAAAGCCCAGCAACGTGGTGGACAAAGTCCTGGCGGATCGCAGCCGGAAGGGGCTGCGGGAAGTCAAGTCTAGAGGAGCCCCCACGGGAGTGGGACCTCCGAGGTCTCTCCTCCGAAAATCAGTGGAATCCCAGAGAAAGCGACGGCACATCGGGTGCCAAAGAAGGCTCCAGAAGAGCCAAAACCACTGAGTTTCGCCACTCCCAACCCCTGGAGCGCCCTGCCAAGGGAAGTTTATGTGGGCAAGGGACGTGGTAAGAAGGAAGGGGCGACCACATAGAGCCCCGTGGACGGGCAAGACCAACCCAAGATCTACACCATCCGTGATCATACCCTCGAAGTCCTGATGCACCCGGACGTGCTAGAGTTGCATGCCGTGAGAGTCGTCCATACACCGCATGGTGACGAGCGGCAGTTGCACTTGAAGGTGCGTGTACGGTGCGGACAAGAGGAGTTGGTGGTGGATGTTCTGGTGGATACGGGTGCCCAGGTGAGCCTGGTCCGGAGAGGGTTGTTTCAGGAGGAATCCCTGCAGCCCAGCCGTAGACCGGTGCGCCTGAAGGTGGCCAATGGAGAGATCATGGGTGGTGGTACCCATGAGGCCACTATCAGTATGGAATTCTGGGAGCATGAGCGCTTGAACCGCCCTGATTTGGCGAAGAGAAGCACTCTATCTGGGAACTTCTATGTGGCCGACATTACAGATTGGGATATGATCATGGGGTATGACTTCATGGTGGCAAACGCCATTGGAGCCCTTCCCCATCGTGCAACGCTGGTCCGGGAGGATGATGAATGCCTCACATGGCTGTCCACGGACTATGCATGCGGATCATCCCAATGGAATGCTGACGAAGAGGATCGGATCGTCCAAGCGGTGCAAGCTGTGGGTGCCAAGTCCAGAGGAGACCGTGGAGTTCAGCTCACGGAGTATGGAATGGCGCCGCAGGTGTATGACAGGATGATCCAGACGCTGGGAGCCGAAGCGCCCGAGACGGACGTCTTCGCTTCCCGGGATGCCCCACTTTTGCGGAAGTGTAGGAGGCATTGGCATCGAAGAGACTCAGCCTGGCACAAGCATTGGGGTTTGAAGGAGTGGTGGCCCATGTATTGGCATGGCTCCCTGGAGAACACCAGACGTACGGTGGAGAAGATCGTCGCGGATAGGGCGAAGGGGATCCTGGTCATAACCGGCATAGGATCCACCCCATGTCCGCTGGAGGGTCTCAAGTCAACGCTGGACTCCATCACCCTGAACGAGATGTCATTCGGGCCAGAGGAGGAGCTGTTCATCGACGCCAAGGGTGTATCAATGCCCTCCCCGGGTCAAGCGTGGGGTACCAAGGCTTTCCTGGTGGATGGGGCGCAAGCCCAGCCCACGGGTGATGAAGCATTCATCCGTAGGGTGGAGGCGGTGCCCATGAAGGTCATGTTTGAGCCCAAGGAGGGGACGGATCAGCCAGACGATGACATTGACGTCCTGTCCCACGCCGAGATGGACAACGTCGTCAACTACATGCGAATGGGGATGCACGACCGTGTGGCAGCCAAGAAGAGGCGGGCCATGGTCACATCTCCGCATTGGTGGGATGACAAGATGTTGGTCACCGGCAAGTACGAGAAGGATGAGTTCGTGGCGAGGGTCATGGATCACATCGCGGACCAATATGATGGTCCGGTTGGGTCGGACCCGCCGACATGGGATTTTCCAAGAAGGGGTGCCGAGAGCGACAAGAACCAGCCCGATGCCGCAAATTTTCGAAGAATATCGGTGGGAAGCATGCCCCACGACGATGAAGACGGCATATCGGACGAGGAGAAGTCGGATTCGGACCCGGAAGAGGCCTATACCGCAGTGCGGTCGGTTGTATCGATACCGAAGCAAGCGGCTGCAGAGGCCAAGGAGAACCTGAAGGTCGCCGAGCTGAGGGAGAGGCTGATCAATGCCTATCCGCGGCTATTCAGTGGCGTCGCCAACAAGAACCCTCCAGATCATGGGATGTTTGGCACAGCGAAGATCAAGCTGAAGCCGAACCCCAAGATCTATCGTCATCGGGAGTACCAACTTCAGGGCGATCGGGCCGAGGCCATGAAGAAGCTGTTGGCCGAGTTCATTGAGCGGGGATGGATCGAACCCTCCGACAGTGAGTGGGCCACCCCAGCCTTCATCGTGCCCAAGAAGGAGAAGGGCGAATGGAGGTTGGTGGTTGATTACAGAGGTTTGAACGAGCAAACCGAGCACGACTCGTACTCGCTTCCCCTGATCGACTCCATCCTCCAAAAACAACAGAAAAAGCGGATTTTCACGGTGTTAGACCTGAAACACGGCTATCACCAGATGCCGCTACATCCGGACTCCAGGCCCTGTACAGCGATGTCGACGCCGCTGGGGCCCATGCAGTGGAAAGTGGTGCCCATGGGCGCCAAGAATGGCAACGCCGCTTTCCAGCGCATGATGGAGGACCTACTCGGTCCAGTCCGGGATTGTGCCGATCCCTTCGTGGATGACATCATTATCGGGTCTGGCACGGAGAACATGACTCAGGATGAGCTCATCGAAGCGCATGAGAAGGATCTGCGCCGAATGCTCAGTGAGCTGGACAAGCACAACATGGTGTGCAAGCCCACCAAAGCCTCACTCTTCGTGAAGGAAGTGGAGTTCGCGGGTCACGTGGTTGGTCACAGGCAACGCCGTCCAATGCCTGGGAAGCTGGCGTCCCTGCACCACTGGGAAAAGCCCCAGACCATCAGCGAACTCCGATCCTTCATGGGGTTCTGCAACTACTATTCGGGCTATGTCCGAATGTATGCAGAACTGTCGGGGCCGCTGCACAAGATGCTGCAAGTGGGCAAGTTCGATGGCCGGAAGGGGAGCAAGAAGAAGCTTGCCTGGACCCCTGAGGCCGAAGGTGCGTTCAGCCGCCTGAAGGAGCGACTCCTGGGGCAGCTGGGACTATTCTTGGTGGACCCGGAGAAGGGATTCGTGCTACGGACAGACGCCTCGGACTATGCCGTGGGGGCAGTCCTCGAGCAAGTCCGGGACGACGGGACTCATGTTCCCGTGGCGTTTTGGAGCAGGATCCTGGCCGAGGGTCAACGCCGAACATGGACCGCGAGGGAGAAAGAGACATACGCCATTGTATGTGCGCCCAGGAAGTGGTCTGGCCACATTGGACTGCAGCCGGTGGTGGTTTGCACGGACCACCAGTCCCTACAGAGCTGGCACAAGGAGCATGTCAACACCCCCTCAGGACCAGCGGCTAGGAGGGCCCGAGGGCACGAGACATTCGCCAAGTTCGACCCCAGCGTCGTGTACGTCCCGGGGAAGGACAACATTGTGGCAGATTGCCTCAGTCGCTGGGCCTACCCCGCGGGCAAGGCGTGGATGGACATATCCAGCCATGGCGACGCCGAGGAGGCCGAGGAGGCCAAGCGCATCATCAAGATGGAGAAGGCCATGGAGCAAGAGGGGGTCAAGTGTTTTGTGGTGATGGCAAACTGTACAGACCTGGCCAAGTTCCGGGGCGCCCGAGTCCAGGCTATTCGAGAGGAAACCCTCGAGCAATGGATGGTGGCCCCTGTAGAGCTACTCAGGTCGGTGCTCACAGAGGACTGGTCGGATGACTATGCGGCATCCGACCACTGGAGCAAGTACTGGAATGCCGTGAGCGCCCCGTCGGACGACGAATGGCCCGAGGGCTTGACCGAGGATGGCGACAAGTTGTTCCTCAAGGACAAGCTGCTGGTGCCCGAGAACCGAGTGGAGGGGCTCATTGACCATTGGCACAACGCCCAGCTCATGCATCCTGGTCGGGACAAGATGCAGCAGGACCTGGAGTGGCGCTTCAAGTTCCCACCGGGGTACTACGCCATCCTGGACAAGTACTGCAGCGACTGTGCCGTGTGTCGGGCCACCAAGAGCCCCAACCACTCCACAGCGGGCAACCCGGTGTACACGGCTATACCGGAGGCCCCTATGCGGTCCGTGGCCATGGATGTATTCGCCATGCCTGAGGTCACCGTGGAAGGAGAGACCTACGACTGTATCATCCTGGCGGTGGATAGGCACAGTGGGTATATCGTGGCGGTCCCTGGCAAGAAGTCCAAGAAGAAGGACAAGAAGGACAAGCTTGGAGTGGGGCTGCAGGCCAAGACCGTCGCTAATGCCATGATCAGGCATTGGCTGACGATTTTTGATGTCCCTGCTGTCATCTGCAGCGATCGGGGCAGTCAATTTGTGGGGACCTGGTTCAAGACGATGTGCAAGCACATGGGCATTCGACACGCCAAGACCGTGGCGTACCACAGCCGGTCAAATGGCCGGGCTGAGGTTGCCGGACGGCAGATGTTCGAGAAGTTCCGCCAGCTGCACATCGACGAACCGGGCCGGAACTGGTACAATTCGCTGTGGAGAGTGCTCCAAGGGTACCATGACCTTCCGGGCCCCACTGGACTGTCGCCCCATCGTATCCTGTTCCTACGGGATCGAGTGTCACGCACTCTCCCGTGGTTGAACCATGGCAAAGTGGCCCGGGATGCGAACGCTATGATGGCTGAGGCGGACAACACGGCGGCCAAGGTGTGCAAGGCACTTCAGGACGAGCATGACAAGAGGGCCAAGTACTTCAAGCAGGGAAAGGTCCAGAAGTATGCTCTCCAAGACACCGTGTGGGTGGAGCGGCACCACAAGGATGTCCTGTCCAGGCATCGGCAGGCGTCTTGGTATGTGCCGGGGGTAATCGTGCGGAAGGTCGGGCAGGATGTGTATGCGGTTTGTGTGGGGGATAACAAGATCCTGGACCGCGATCATACCCAGCTTCGTCCCCGAGCACCAGACCCCAGCGGACGTCCCGTCACCTTCGAGTTCACGGCCGGCGATGTGGACTCGGACGACGAGGGTGAGGACGACGACTTCACCGCCGAGAAGATCCTGGCGGACAAGCCGGACCCGGGGACGCCTGGGGGTAGGCTTTATAAAGTCCGTTGGAAGGGATTCGCCGCATCCAGGGATTTGTGGGAGCCTCCGAGCAGTTTCGTGCCGAGGTATACCACGGTCTGGATGGACTATCTGAAGAAGAAGAATATTTCTTTGGATGTCAAGGACGTGTTGGTCCATTTGGTTGCTGCTGTGGCACCGTAATGGATCCTTCTTGGCATTTTTGTTTGTTTCTGTGCTTGGGAGACGGGTGAGGGCGTTCATCCGGGGATTTTTGGGCCTTGATTGGCCATCTACCCCCTTCACTCGATGTCCACATATGTATTTCATTGTGGTATACTTATTTAGGTCGACCGACGACGTTTCTCTATCTTTGATCCCCTTGGTCCATGTTGTAGATCAAGAGGAGACCGGATATGGCGTAGGGCACCGATTATCAGTGTCCTCACCCCTCCCTTGGGGCGTGGGGGACGCCTACGACGTGTCCGGGGCCTCCATGTGTCCTTGAAACATGGGGGGGGGTGGTTGGAGCCCATTGGGGTCCTCCCGTCCTCTCTTCAATGACTTCCGAGCGGTAACAACGCTCTGAGAAGGGGGGTGAAGCCGGTTCTGACCCCCGTGGCCATCTTTGGGTCACTTGGGGTGTGTATCTATGTGCCGGCAAGCCGCCATTGGCTGATATCATACTCTCCCATCCACCTGACCTAACCTGATGTGATAGTGTGATAGGTTTGGCCATTCCGGTTATGAGCGGCCATATTCAGTACCGAGGCGCCGCCAGCTGAGATTCATATATCAGAATATCAGGAATCAACAGGGTTTTTTTATCATAATGTTTCTGTACCTTTTCCGCCTTCCGTTCTGATGGTCAATGTATCGGCGACTGTCAGTTGCCTCGCGATTTTGCGGTAACCGATTGGTTAACTTTCCAGATATTTTGGCGGAAACCCCGATGAAGGGTCAGATTTCATCAGTAAAGGGTTCGTTGCTTCCGCAATTTTCTAAATATGCACTTGAAATTTTAATCTGAATTTTTCGCGATGTCGAAATCGGATTTTCGACTTCGACATCGCCGCACTTGATTTGGTCTTCTTCGAGTGGTCATACTCTTTTCCCTATGCCCGAATCAAGTTTCTCTGGTACTTGCCACCCATTTGACTTGGAGATATAAGGGAAACAAAAGTGAATCGTGGGACCACTTTGAAGGGCCATATCTACCCGCGAGTGTGAGGAAAGAGAATAAGGAAGGTTGAGTTGCAAGCGCCTTAGTCTCAACTTATTTTTGATAGGGTCCAACACCTTAAGTCGTCACACACACTCGTTGTATCATAGGATCATGGTCAACATGGTAGAAACTTGTTTATAACCTGTTGACCATGTGTTCGGACTTGATATTATGACTTTCGAGTGTAGCGCATGAGTCTTGCGGTGGCATAGCATCTTTCCTTCGGTTCCCACGTCCATTGTACCCAAAGTTATGACCATGGAGGGGCATGGCATACCATGGTGGGAGCCAATTTCAAGGGATATGTGTGATATAGGTAGTATATGTCTTGATATGCTCACGCCCATGTTATATATCTTCGTGTGGCCGAAGAGATGGGGAGCCACACGTGACAAGGGCTTTGCCCATGTCCCAATTGTGGAAATCAAAGCGCTAGACTAAGTCTACCGCGTATGTATTGCTCATGGTATGTTTGGCAAAGAGATCCATGAGTGCACTCCCATTTTCATGGGGCATGTAGATATGAGTGGCGAAGGTATCTCCATGCGCCCGACTGGGGATCCAAGCGGGGGAATTGTTTGCAAATGGTTCCAATCATTTGTATATTGAACCATGCGCGGATATCATGGGTGAGCATAGAGATATACTATCATGGTCAATGCTTGGAACAACTATGCAGGTCCGCAGGTTCACAGGTCAATGCTCCCCACCGAACCAAGATTGCTTTTCTTTTGCCACTAGGAAAGGATGCGATGGAAACGTGGCCCCCTCCGTGCAAGGAAGTGTGCCACCCAAATCGGTGCGGGTGAACCTAGGCGTGGCCAATGCGTCCTTGAAGGAGCGCGCAGCCCCCTAGAGGTCTGGGAATACATGACCGACCCCGTTCTCCACCTGATGGAAAAGGCACTCATCAAAAAAGGCAAACAGCACCTCACCGGATACGTGCCGAACTACTTTTGCATGCGGCTGGCTCTGGGGATGGTTAATCCCAGCCGGATTGATGACATCTGGGACCCCGACGCCGCTGCCTACAACCCCCGTCTTAGTCGCTGCTGTCGCGCCGCAAGTTCTGGGAACTACATCCTTACGCGCGACCCAGCGTGGTCGAACTAGTGGCCAAATGCAGCAAACACTGGGCTGCAGCATGGATCGTGGGGGCTTTTGTGGCCGGTGACGAGGCCATAGCCCCCCACAAGGGGAAGGGGCCAATGAGGATGTACATCCCTCGCAAACCCCATGCGACGGGGACAAATTTGTACGTCTTGGCCGACGCCACGGCGCCCTATGTACTAGACATGTACATCTACAAGGGCAAGTGCAGGCTGCGGGGTGCCCGCCGGTACAAGTGCGCTGGTCGTTTCACGGCAAGCGAAATTACAAATTACTGGGCCGACCAATTGCCGCGGGACACAACACTAGTGTGCGATAGCTTCTTCGGGAGCCACAAAACGGCGGATAGCCTAGCAAGCCGGGGGATACCATTTCTCTTTTTGGTACCCAAAGATACCAAAGGCGTGCCGGCAGCGGGACAAGGAATTAGGGAGGGAGCGTATCGTGTGGGCCACACGAAGGCTGGGTACTCCTTGTATGCATTCAAAAGCCCAAAGGTGGGTAGCAAGGCGGGTAAGGTGGTGCGAATGCTCACGAATTGCGAGGTGGTTGGACAATTCACCACCCATAAGCGTGGTTATGAACTACCAACGGTAGTGCAAGTGTACCGTCAAGCATCGAATGGTGTGGACGTTTGCAACCAGCTGGCACTACAGCTGCGGGAGACCAATCGCATGCGAACATGGAGTGCCGCAGTGCGCGCCCTGGTCATGCGCTATGCCGCGGTGAACGCCTACGAGGCTTCCAACGTGCTGGGCGTGCGCCAACCCAGCCTGACACTTGGTGAGTCTCAATGGCTCACCATCAAGGCCGTGTTTCCGGACATTGACCGGCCAATCGGAGGCGTGGTGGACGTGCCGGTGCAGTGCGACAAGGTGCGCATGCGATGCAAACAGTGCGGCGGCGAGACAAACTGGATGTGCAGTGGGTGCGGCGACCCTCTCCACGTGAAGTGCTTCGCCGTGTACCACAACGTGTAGCCGCGGACATGCAGGTTAGTGGTCATAGGCCGTCGGGGGAAGTACCCGGTCGGGAAGCTCCCACTAACGTTGGCCCCTGCAAGAGCTAACGACCCCTGTTGCTGCCACCCCTCAAAGGCTCTGGCTGGGGATGGAACCGCAACACCATGGTATGTCGACAACAAATGGGTACATGGGAACATGTGTTACCGCTTTTTGTACCCGGGTACACGGTGTTGTTCCCCACATGTTCTGACAATGTTCTAAACGTTCCGTTACGCGGGTACACATGTACCCGGTAACAAATAGTGTTCCCACATATCTTCGTTTAGAACGTCCCAGACGTCGGGGACGTTCTAAACGTCCGGGTACACTATTTGTTACCGGGTACAATATGCGGGTACATACCGCAAATTGTTACCCGACGTTTCCAACATTTGACGCTCCCAACAAATCACAGCGTTTTTTTTGTTCCCACGTGGGTATATGCGGGTACCGGTGTACCCTACGTACCCGGTAGCCAAAGGAATATACTATCATGACAACTTTGTATTTGGACATATTTTCATGTTTTTGACCTCAATTTTTGCTCATTTTTGCGTTTTGTGTACTTACCTGGTCGGCAAACAGCAAGAAGCCTATGGAGAGTCGAACCATGGTATGTTGTTCATATGTTCGCATATGCTTTGGAGTTGAACACCACCATATGCCGGATCGCGTACTCCATTTGGCTTGGCGCACGAAGGATTACAAGAATTGGTCTCAAGACCATCGGCTGACTTGGGCAGTGCGTGGCGCCCATATCCGAAGGGGTTTTGAGGGTAAGGTGGGGATGTACATGGGCATTGACCTTTGGTCTCTATCCTCCATGAATACTAGACTTCGATTCCATGCATGCTTTGAGCCTTCGGATAAGTGGTAACTTCAATTTTGAGCATATATTTGATATATGGCCAATATGGTGTGAATTGGCAGTTTTTTGGCATGTTATGAGTTCAAACTCATGGGGCAGTTCTCCAAGCCCATTCGACTCCAAGTTCAACCAAGGTTATGTCAGGGTAGGGCATGGTCCTGAGTGCCACTCTAGGCCATGACACGCCACCTCCCTTATTGGGCTAGGATATAGAGGCTTGGGAGTGAACACATTTTTGGGGTTTGTGTAGTGACTTTTGACATATGGCATTCAGCCATCTCATTTGACCCTGTTCAGGGCAATATGTTGGTGAGTCAAGGGAAGGTCTTGAGCCCAGGGAATGAGGGGTTAATGGTTGTGAATGTGTATGTTTACCTCTTTCCCCAACTTTGCTTTATTTGTGTTCATATGCCAATTTCAGGGCTTTCTTCCTTGGTGCAATTCTTGTACATGCCCGCCACCGTGAGACGACCGGTGTGCTGAAGGGAAGCCCGCAGCGTGTATTGGATTGTGGATTGGGTTATTGCTGTACTTGGGGGATCTGGTTGCTGTTCAGGGTTGAAGGAGGATAGTATTTTCTACATTTTTGGAATTTGGACCCCGGAGTTTGATAAATGCAATCGTTGATCAGGAGCAAGTCGGCAGGGGTAACAGGCGGAAGGGGCACAGCGGGGGCCGGTTCTGGTAGGGACGTTCTTTAACAGGCTGAAAATCGTGAAAGTCGGTCGCCTGGGCGAAATTTCGCCCAGCCTGAAGCACAATAGCAAATAAAGCAGTCAAATCAGTCCCAACCCTGTATACTCCGTCCCAACTCCTCTTCCTCATCCAGCACTTCCAGGTACGAGTCACTGCGCACATCTTCTGGGCCCTCACTGCCAATGTCAACATAATTGAAATCACCTACCACCGGTACAGCAGCAGGCATGGGGTGGAGGGCGGGGGGTTTCGGGGGGGGGGGGCTGGGGGAACAACCACCGGCAGACCGCGCTGGGGGTTTGGCGGCTGGTTTTGCAGCTGGTTTTGGAGCTGTGTTGATACTCTGGTAGTGTGCACTTCGTTGCCTCTGATCAACATTGGAGCGCTTGTGACTGTATGCATTCAAAAAATCCTCAACACCATGTACCCTTCGTGAACGGCTGTTAAGTGGCCGTTTGAATAATTGCGTGAATTTCACGTGAATTTACCCAAATTTTGAGGTTTTTGGGGGAAAATGCCATATTCTTGGTTCATTTCAAGGGCTTTGAGCGGCCAAAATTCCTCCCCTAGCTTTGTTACGCATCATCCAATGAAAGTCCCGCCCCAAAAGCATGCATCATGACCGCACCGTGCCCAAAACGAGAGGTGCCGGAACCCGGCAAGCCTGTAGCCGATTCACAGCCGTGAATTCACGTGAATTCGTACGAAACTCGTACGAATTTCGTACCAATTTCGTACGAATTTCCCGTGCATTCACCTGAATTTACCCAAATGTTACCCGTCTGCACCCCCTGATTTATCCTCACACCCCTAGTAAGCCCCCCAGCATGCAGCCCGGTCACAGGCAACAATGGTCTGGGTTTGTAAGGTCATCTCATGTCCGTCTCTTGCGGCACCGGAACCGCCGCTGTAGAATCTGAAGGTGCTGCATGACGGTTAGAAGCCGTCTTGTTGTGCGGCTTGCATACGTTTGTACACTTATGGGCCCCTGCCCATGTTGAGCCCTTTTGGTCGCATCCCACCCATGCAACCAAAGGCTATCGTCAATTATGTAGTTGTCCACAACCACTTGCACCCCTAGTCTCCCCGGAGGAGGCTTAGGCCCCCGCTGTTGCGCAACATGCGCTTCAGCCTCCGGTGACTTCCCTCCATGGCAAAGCAGGAGAACTTTGACAAGATTCTCCACTTCTTTGCAAAATAATACATGTGGTCGATCCAAAGATGCGTCAACAGAAGTTTGCCCCACTGGAGGTCATTCTGGGCAGCGGCCATGGCTATGCTATGGTTCCGGAGCCGCCCCAAGTCGGCCCCGGAGAACCAAGCGGAACGCCACGCGTATACACACATGCTTGCAAAATTCTCCCACCACGTTTTGCACACTGACTCCCAACGTTTTCCCCCTACTTGATGCTGCCTGACACTAGGCTGCTCTAGGCAAGCATCTATTATCTTCTCCCAACCCCTATTGCGCATGAAATGGATGGCAGCAGCACACTCCATCCTCACCTTCCCCTTGCTGTTTGCCTTGTCATTATTTAAGGAGGCACGGATGCAAGTTCGTGCAGGAAGCCGTGCCTCATCTAAAACCGGTTGCAACATGGTGCGTGCCACAGTGGCTGGTGCCTTCCCTGTCAATTGTACAACTAGGTCCTGTGTCCCGTTGACGGCACACAACAGGACACGAAGGACCCCATGGAGGCCATAATCCGGCACTCGCCTATCACTCATAATGGTCCTATATATGACACTTATGGCAACGGCTGGTTCCCAGTTGCCGTCTATCGCACTTGCTGTGCCAAAGGTAGCAAGGCAGAGAGCACGGTTACGCATGCAGACCCAACGCACAGTCGCACCAGGTGATTCTGCCTTCCAGTTTTGGCAGCCCGCCATGAGCACCTGTGCCTTACCATCTGCACACAGAAAAAAAAGGGACTGCCTATCGTTCCCTGCCGTATCCTGAAAACTTACGGTGGCGGCCTTGCGCAACTCGTCATCAAAATCAATTTCCTGGGAGGCCCTGTAGAGGGTCTCCCACTTTTCACTGCCCCCTAGTAGCCACCAACTAGATAGTTGGTTGGGGCTGGCGGTGCCACCAAGCGTGCAATGGACATACGAGGCCTCATGCCTCGATGTACCGTCCATCGCAATAGGCAACCAATGCAGCCGTCGGTCCCCGGGCTGCATGATGGCCGAGGGTGGTGGTGGTCGACACTTGAATAGGTGGGCGATGCGGTCAGGTAGGTAGCAGGCCGCACCATTGATGGACGTGTCGTCACCCGTATAGGCAGTGAACGCCCAGGACTCCGGCAACGCTAGCTGCCGAAGCGTGCCGTACACCTGGTCCCATACCACACCGTACGTCATGCTCCCCACTAGGTACCGGGACTCTGTCCTAGAGAGGTGCAATGACCGGATCCTCCACACGGCCATAATCAACCTCTCCTCCTGAGTGGGCTTGGGCTGGACGGTGGCTACAATTCTTGTTTCCGGGGTAAGCACTATTTGCCCCGTGTCGGGCAGGTACTTGACGGTGTAGGGTGCTGCAAGCTCTTTGGTAACATCCTCCTGGAGCTCTTGTAGGCGCCGCCGTCGTGTACCATCCGCTACCAGATGGAATGGCTCTTTGGGCCGTGGCATGGTGTGAGACACAGGACCTGTTGAATGGGCAGGCAGTCATCGCAAAGTTTCTACCATCCAGACAACTCTCTCTACTGTGATTCGCATGCAATGAAAAGAATTTCATATAGATTCGCACGAAATTCGCACGAAATTTGTACGAATTTCGTACGAATTTCGTGCGAATTTCACGTGAATAGAAATGTGTGAATATTTTGAAAATGGGAAATTCGTACGAAATTCGTACGAAATTCGTACGAATTTCGTACGAATTTTGTGCGAATTTCACATGACTGTCACAGAATTTCTGCCAAAGCCTCATCCGTGTGCCCTCGTTCACCCTCACAAAACAAGCTCAGGATGGTGCTCATGGGCTATCACACACCCAGTCCAGTGGCTGTCATTCCGGCTGTCACTCAGCCAGCAGTGTAACACGTCAGGGGGCATAGCATATCCAGAATAAAATACAAACAGTTCCGCACAAAAAATCGCAAACAGGTCAGGGGGCACACCGTACCCCAATTAATGTACAAACAGTGCTGCAGAACATTTCGCACAGTGGGGGGGGAGTACCCCACAAATTGGTCAAACTGCCCATGCTTGGGGGGGGGGGCAGGATAACATTCGTCGTGGTTAGAAAGGACAGGTGCTCCGGAGGGTACCTACGCATCCCCCCCCCCCCCCCGGGAGCAGAGCTCCGGCTAGCGGAGCCCTGGGAGCTCTGCTCCGCCACCGCCTCCACAAAGGAGGGGTCCATGGCCGCCGACGTGAGGCGGTGGGGGGGGTACTGCCGGCGCACTTCCTCCATTGCGGCAGTCACCTTGGGGGCGTCCGGGGCGACGCTGTCCACATCGACCTGCTGGCCACTGGCCATCATGGCCATCCGCAGGCCCGTGGACACTGCGGACATCTGGCCGGCGCATGCCTCGGCCTGGGCATGCCAGGCCTGTGCGCCGGCCAGGAGATACCGGACAACGGCAGCACTGGCCCCCCCCCTGTCACCCGGGGGGGCGGGGGCCTCGGCACCCTCAGCCCTCTCCACTGCCCCTGCTGGTTCTGCCGCGGGCTTTGCCCTGCGCAACGTCGCCACGTCTCGCTCAAGAGTCTTCACCTTGGTGGCCAGCCGGTCACGCTCCTTGGTGACGTCCGCCAACCGCGACTCGCAGTCCCGCCTGTCCTCCCCGACCCTGGACAGACGGGCCTCGAGGTCGCGGTTGGCGGCCTCCGCGCTGATGGCGCGTGCCTCCCACGCCCCCGCCCGCTGCTGGTCCACCCACTCCTGCACCACCCCCCTCTGCCCCCGCCCCACCACCGGCTCAGCCTGCTCCGCCCGCAGTGCCCGCTCCGACGGGGTGGCCGTACGCGGGGCTTTGGGGGGGGGGGTGGGGCCCGTGTCCCCTTCGGGGCGCCCTTTCCGCTTGCCCGCGGGGGGGGGTTCGTCCTCCTCGACGTCAATGACGTCAGCCACCACCCCCATCTTCCGCTGCCTCCCCACATGGACGCGCATGGCAAGCCATGCCACGTCAACCCACTCCGGCCTCCGCTGCTCCCGACCCGTGAGCACATTCAGCCCACAAATCCCAGCCGTCGTCACCGTCCCTGCCTACACGATCCGCGACACCCCCGTCTGCACCCGCCAGTGCCCGCTCACAAGCCGGTAGGCAAACATGCCCACCAGCTCCTGCCCCGCAGGCAGGTTGGACCCCCCCCGGAGCACAATCACGCAGCAGAAGGAGATGCGGAGGGTGCCATGCACCCCCCGCGACTCCAACTCCATGTCCCACACGGCACTGAGGCGCCGCTGCCGCCCGTCCGGCCCGGGTGGCACCTGCTGGGTCCAGGCCGGATGCGGCTGCCTGGCGGCCAGGGTGACCCGGTCCAGGGGGGGGTCGTTGTGGGCGTCGCCCAACTCGTCGCGGGACGGCTGGGGCACCACCACCTCGCCCACCATATGCCCCCTGGCGGTGCTGGCCTGGCTGCCTCCCGAACGTCGTGAGCG
This sequence comes from Eutreptiella sp. 'Long Island Sound 2002', assembly GCA_964036045.1. Lineage (NCBI taxonomy): Eukaryota > Euglenozoa > Euglenophyceae > Eutreptiales > Eutreptiaceae > Eutreptiella > Eutreptiella sp. 'Long Island Sound 2002'. Next base: position 64,923,926 of record OZ038383.1, on the reverse strand, counting down.
CTGCGACCCCTCACTGCGCACACTGCCGGCCTCGCTTGGTGCCCGTCCACCACCGGTGCCTGCGAGCTGGTCGCCACCGGGGCCTTCCGCGGGCTCGGCGTGCTCCTCGGGCAATCGGGGCCGGGGCTTGTACTGGCGCTTGGTGTGGTGCCGAATATCTGGCGACCAAGCGGTGAACGGGACCTGCATGCAGATGTGGGGAGGTGTGCAAGGCACAAATTGAGAAAGGGGGAGTGGACACGAGGCAATGCAAGAGCAAAAGGAGCAAATTGGACGAAATTCACAGAAATTCGTACGAAATTTGTACGAAATTCGTACGAATTTCACATCTGGAGAAAATTCACACAAATTCATTCACGTGAAATTCGTACGAATTTGTATGAATTTCGTACAAATTTCGTACGAATTTCACGTGAATTTTGTCCAATTTGCCAACACACAAAGCAAACACACAAGCAAGCAAACCTTGCAGTCGCATGGGCAGGTGATGCTCCATGCCCCGGTTTTCGCGCACTTGGGCGACTGCCACCCTGGGACCGTGTTCACCAGGTGCCACAGCGTGGTCGGCCAACCCGGGGGGGGGCAATGCCGGACAAGGCGAAGTGGATCTCCGACTCTGCGCTGACATCGCCCCGCTTGGCGACCTCCAGCTGGTGAACGCTGCCCACGAAGAACAGCATGCACTGGGGGCCGACCTCGATGACGGCGAGGTCGGAGGCCGGGGCCGACCGGGAGATGAAGGTGGGGTGGAAGGGGCAGGTGGGGGGGCCTGCCGGGAGCGTGTGGGGGGGGTCGGCGAAGAGGGCCTGGGCAGCCTCCCCCTCCCCCAAACCCATCCTCCGAACCGCCCCCTTCCCCACCCACAACACCTGGTCCACGCTGGGGAGGTCCAAGCTGGACAAATCCCCAGCAACGTCCAGGGCCTCCTTGGGGGGGATGGCGTCCAAGTGTGTGGTGTTGGCCTGGTGGTGTTTGTGTCGGGGGTCGGGGGTCCACAAGTTCAAAAGAGCCCCCTGCAGCCCATCCTTGGAGTCAGGGTGGGCAGGCAATCCATGATGGCAGCTGGTGGCCACCATCAGCAGCATGTCCCCCCAATGCAGCTGAACTGTGTCCCAGCGCGCCTCCCCCGCCTCCCCCAGGGCCGTCCCAGCCTGCACCGCCACCTGGTAGTCCTCTGACAAGCAGAGGAAGCTACTCAGGTGGCAGTCCTCCACCGCCCTGTCGCTGGGGGGGAGGACGTCGGGGTGGGTGGCCACGTCGGTGTGGGGGAGCTGTGGCCCACTCCCCACACTGGCCACAATGACGCTGCCCGGCGTCATTGGGTGGAGGTCCCCAACCCCAGGGACACTTTCGGTGAGGTGGGGGTTGAACTTCTTGAAGAGAGGCCCCCCCACCCCCGACCCCAAGGCGCTCTTGCTTTGCCACCGGCGGGGGAGCGCAGGATCCTTGGCCTGCTCCTCACTGCGCGCGGCGATGAAAAGGAGCTCAAAATTCTTTGCGACGACTTTCTCGTCGCTGCTGCCCCACGCCTTCATCACCTTGTTCCACCCCACCTCACAATCCCGTGCCTCCACAAGCCCCCGAAGCACAATGTAGCCGTTCCCATCAACAAAGTTGAGGGGCGGCTGAGAGGGGCCAACCCTGTCGGGGGCAGGGTCAGGGGTGCCCGTCACCCCATGAGGGGGGTCGGGAAGGGGTTCGGTGCGGAGGGGGGGTTCACTCGAAATGGAGGGGGGGGCGCATGAGGCACCACGGTACCATTGCAAAGAAGTTGTGCTATAGAAGGTGGGGTGGGTGACGTCGGGGACGTGCACCTGGGGGGGGATGGTGGGATAGAAAGGGGCGACGCCCAAATCATCCCACCACTGGGGGTTGGCAAGATGCCAAGAAAAGGGGAAAAAAGAGTGGTCTGCTGGTGCACCTGCAGCAAGATCCTGCAGGCACACCATATCGCAGTGGGGGGGGGTGTGGACGAGGTTAGTGGTGGGGTACACCTGGACGTGGGCGTCCTTAGGCTTCCCCACAGGGTTATTCCTCATCGAGTTGAGGAGCTGGTCAACACAGGAGGGGAGAGGGGTTAGATGGAGAATTCTGAGCGTGGGGAGTTGGTGGCGCAGTTCCCTCCACAGGGTTGTGGCCCATCCCCTCCTGTCGAGGTAGCTGTTGCGGGTGGGGCTGCGCATGTCGATGTGGATGACATTGGGGGAGGGTCGAGGGAGGCTGCCCAGCCCACGATGTCATCCACCCCCAGTTCCTCCGACTCGTACGTTGCCTCCTCCAATTGATGGTGGGCAACGGGGAGGGCTTGGTAGTGGGCGAGGGTGTCGGCTGCGGGGTCGGGGCGCGAGGCCAGGCTTGCGAGTTGAGACATAGTCTGCTGCGACATCGTCAAAAGAGACGAACGCGAGGGCTTTGAGAGCTGTAACAAAGCGAAAGAGTGGAAAGGAGGGTAAATTTGTACCAAATTCGTACGAAATTCATACCAAATTCGTACGAGTTTCACATTCTCCTGAATCTGTGAATCTAGCGTGAATTTCTGCGTGAATTTAGGGGCGTGAATTTCACATTAACGCGAATCTCACCAAATGTGTTAAACCATGCGGGGACTTTAAACCTCTAAATTGCATCTATTTGTTGCATCTTACTTTGGGCGAAGGTAGCACGACAAAAGCACACGATAGCACCAAGTTACGAGCAAAACACAGCAAAAATGGGTGAAATTCACGGCACCGTGAATCTCGGATTCAAACGCCTGGTTCACGAAGGGTACACATTGGGTATTTGGGTCTTGGCAATCAGACACCGTAGGCTATGCCGAACAAGGCTCAAAAATTGCTGCTCTGTAATCCTTGTGCGCGACAACACTCCCGGAAATTGCATGCGGGGGGCTTCATCAGGACGTTTGACCACTTACTTATCCTCTTCTAGGACAGCAATGGGGAACCAAGGATGTGAGATGTTCTGAATGAACAAACGCACGTGCTTTGTGTACTTGTCCACAGACTTCTGCGTCAGGACACCCTAGCATTTTTTCTCTCCTGGAAGTGTGGGGGGGAGAGTTAAAAAAATATCAGTTGTCTGGTGCACCGACTGCGCATTACCCACCTCCCTTGACCGCATGAGTAGGCGACTAAGCATTGCCTCGCCGTACTCCTCAGAAAATAGGCAGCCAAGTGCCCGGCTGTGCCAGTTGGACCAGAAAAGCAGTGCTACAGTATTGGTACGCAGCTATTCAGTGCTCAGCCACTTCTCAGAGGGTATGATATTCATCATCAAGACAGTACGCATTCCAATGCATTCTTTTGCAGCTGCACTGAAATTCAGAGAGCGACCGTTCCTGGTACATTCACGCACAAGAACCCCTAATGCCAGAGGTGCTGGGCAGTACGAATACAACAGGGCCTTCAGGGCTAACAAACATTTTAGACCCAGTCTTTGAGCATCAGACAACTCAGCGGAATTACCCATAAGGACCTGGGTAGTACTATCAAGCCGTGCTTTATTAGCAGCTGTAGCCAGGAACAAACCAACAATGGTTTTTTCCATGTGACGCAGTTTGACTTTCATGGGCACCACAGCTCCAGCCTTCAGGTCCCAACCCTGCTCAAGAAATTCAATAAATGGGGCAAATGCCTTGTAGGTTATTTCCACAGAATATTTATATGGGTGCCAGACACCGTAAGGCAAGGGGTGTCCATGCAACAGGGACTGGTCTACCTGCCAGGGGGCATAGCTTGCTCCGAACGACATTTTCAGGAGTGCGTAAAAGATCTTCATGTCAATCAGAAGTGGCACAGTCCGTGTCGTCTTCACCTGCAAGCATTCTAGGCCCCTGACAAACTCCAGTAACTCAACATGTCTTCCGCATTTCAGGTGTAATAACAGAAAGGGCCTCCAGTTGAGGGATATCATAGCATTGCGAGCATAGTCCAGAGGTGCACGAACCCAGGTCCGCAGAATAGGCCCATCTGGGACGGTACTTCTTTGCAACAACAACCCAACACAGCGAACTAGGTAGTCGACAACCCCAGGTATACATTGTGGAACAGCATCCAAACCGGGCAGACCGTGGTACTGGGGCAGCTCAGTGGTGTGCAACACACCGACAGCAGTCACATTCAAAGTCTTATTAGGGCAATGGGGGTCGACCCCATTGATGTAGCGACGGTAAATGTCGAACCACAAGGTAATTTGTTGTCTCTGAAATGAATCCCACAGGTGTGAAGCTTGAACACTGGCCTTGGCCAAGATATTAGGGGCATTGATAGTGCATTCCCCTGCCATTGCCAGCTTACCGCGGATGGACTGGGTCATTGTACCGCGATATGAGGCTCCAGTGGCTCTCTCAGCACAGGGATATGTCAGCACTCGCACAATGTTATAAAGTGAGAAAACTTGCTTGTGCAGGACCAACAACCATCTTGGTACACGACTAGAACTGAAGGCAGCCCGCACATGCCCAACATTACATCTAGTCTTTCTATTGTGACGCAAATCCAGTGCTAGCTGCAGCAGCGGGAGTGTCCTCCTTTGTTCAATGCCACCCGAATGAGAGCCTTCGGGGTACAACGCGAGTACCCCCCACGGCTGTTTGAAGAAACCGCACATCAATCATGTCTCACAACCACATTGGCAGAAGCACCCCTAAGAGTCAGTGAAGAGAACCCAATTTGTTAAACAGAGTTACCACCCTGTAGGTAAAGGGTGTCAAGGCAAGCTGGAAGAAATTTCGCCCGGGTTCAACTTTATCGACTGGTGGGCCTAAGCGACAGGCAGCCAGAGGGCAACATATCATGCACAGCACTAGGAAATAAGCAACAGGTCCAGGGGGCGGGGGGGGCTGGAGGAAATTTTGCCCGGGATCATTGATTGGTGTTTTTAAGCTATATATTTTGCGGAACAGGCAGAGTTGGGCGAAATTTCGCTCAGAGTCATCAAACCATCAAAATATGTATACCTTTTTTGCTATCCGGGGGGGCTGGGGGAAATTTCGCCCAGGTCTTGCTAAATTGGCAAAAAGAGACAATGAACTTGAGTTTCAAAGTGCATAGTACACGCAATGAATGTACAGCTATTCATCACCACCTATTACAGTACAGGCGACACATGGAAAACATACGCACAAAAACAATACACAGAAAAGGCAACAAAGTGCACATGTTTGGGTCGTAAGGGGCGGGTAGTTAGCGTGGCCTAAGAGCAACTACATCTTCGAGTTGCTAGCGGTAAATCCAGGGGTTGCTGGATTTTTGATCCAGCTGCATCCGGAGGATGTGGACGCAGTGGTGGAGTCCGTCACCGCCCAAGCCGAGAAGGGTGCGGGGATGCAGACGACCCTTTATGTGGGTCAGGAGGAAGAGGAGGAAGTGGAGGAGGAAGTGGAGGAGGTGGTGGAGGTCGGGGCTGGGAGGCGGAAGGACAAGCCGCACAAATCCCTCATGATTAGTGTCCAGAAGGTAAGGATCCGACCTGGTAAGGGGAAGGGGAAGTCGGATGGTTGGTTCCCCCAACCCCTCACCCACAACACCCGGCGGGTCTGCACTGACGACCCCGAAACCAAGCTCTCCATGCACTCCCTTTGCCCGAAAAGGGAGTGGGAGCGTGAGTGGTATGGGGTCACCACTCCCAACATTTTTGCGGGGCAGGGGGTGATTCTTTTTCCTTTTGGGGCAAAACCCCCCCCCTTATTGGGGGGGCGGAGGAGGTGGTCGCTGCCGGATGGGGGGGACCAGATAGTACCGGCAGGTCACCATCACGGAGAAGAAGGGGGGGGGGGGTGGAGAGGAAGACCAACCTCACCCTCCCCTCCTTTGTGTGGGTTGGGGGGGAAACGGCCAAATGGCCGAATGCCGCTGAGGGAGAAACATTTGCGGCTTTTTTGTGCTTGTTTGGGATGAGTGACCCCCCACCTAAGGAAAAAGTTTTTTTTGTTGAGGCTGTGCTTCACTGATGAAGCATCGGGGGAGTACACGGGGAGGGAAGTGTGGCAGAAGCTGTACAGGAGGGGGGTTTGCGGTGCCTTGTGCTCGCGCTGGCGCCTGGCGCCAGAATGAAATTAAAAGATAAGTAAAACACGACCAAAAAACTTTCTAAATAGCTGAAATTAAAGGTAATTAACATAAAAAACGCTTAGGGCAAAAGGCGCGCTGCGAAACGCGTAAAAACGCGACGAAAAACTTTCGACGTGAAACAGGTGGATAGTTAACGCCGTAAGCACCGTAATAAACTTACGAACATAACGACGTGCCCTCTGTTGCTGTGCGTGCCCAATGGTCAAAGACAACGACGTCGCGAGCAGCGTCTGACACTTGAAAACGTTTTCTAACACGTTACGCCCCTGCACTCGCCGCTTCTCGCCCCTTTTTATTCTCCATGTACCTTCTTCTCCCACTACTGCCCCATCCCTGTCGCGTTTGCTCCCCCTTTCGCTGCAGGTTCACAGTGTCCAACACCCCCAGGACGCAACCGCAAGACTCAAGACCGAGACCTGCGGTGCACACCAGCCCAAGGCCAGGGATTAAATAAATAAAGCAGGCTGGTTTTTTCAGTTTGTGGTATTGTTGCATGCAGGGAGGACAGGGTACACAAGGCAAACCAGCGGAAAACAATTTTTTCTGTTTTTGAAAATAGGAAACAGTTTTTTCGGGTTTTGAAAATGCACGGGGGTAACAGCACAGGGCGCTAGCAGCACAACGGACAGCAGCAAAAACAGCACACACCACAACACAACGGCAAAACACACACAGCGCAGCGCGCACAGCACGGGGCACCACAGCAAAGCACCGCACCAAATGGCACAGCACCCCACAGCGCGGCACACCACCCGAGGGCAAGACACAGCACGCACCAGCACCAAACAACGCGAGCAGAAACAGCACAGCACCACGCAAACAGCACAGTGCGCAACAGCACTACACCGCACGAAACAACAAGATGCAACGCAGAGCACCACAGCACCAAGAGACACAGCACATCACACAGTAATACAGACCCCGACCAAACAGCCAGACACGACGCGAACAGCACAGCACAGCGCACCAAGACACCACACCCCCAGGTACAGCACAAAACACAGCAGCACAGCACAGCACGCAGCAAAGCACACAACACCCGAGGCACCGCACAGCACCCGAGGGCACGCCACAGCGGGAAGCGGCACCACAGACCGCGAGACAACGCAGCACAGTGCCACCCCCACAGCGCGGTGCACAGCAGCACAGCACCACACAGCACAACACGACACGACAAGGCCAAACACAGCACCAGGAGGCACAGCACAGCACAGCACAGGGCAGCGCGACCAAAACGAAACAGCAAGCCACAACGAGGACAGCACAGCACAGCGCAACCAGACACCACGCCGAAAGGCGCAGCAGAGCACACGGCAGCAAACAACAGCGCAGCACAGCACGCAGCCAACCGCACAACGCCAACGGACACCAGACGGCAGAAAGCAACCCACGACAGCACACAGTGGGACAGCACAGCACAGAGCACCAGGACGCAGCACCCCAGCGAACGGCGCAACGCACGACAACACAGCACAGCACCACACAGCACAACACAACGCGACACGGCCAAACACAGCACCAGGAGGCACAGCACAGCACAGGGCAGCGCGACCTAAACGAAACAGCAAGCCACAACAAGGACAGCACAGCACAGCGCAACCAGACACCACGCCCAAAGGCGCAGCACAACACACAGCAGCAAACAACAGCGCAGCACAGCACGCAGCCAACCGCACGACGCCAACAGACACCAGACGGCACAAAGCAACCCACAACAGCACACAGCGGGACAGCACAGCACAGAGCACCAGGATGCAGCACCCCAGCGAACGGCGCAACGCACGACAACACAGCACAGCACCACCGAGCACGGCAGAGCACGCAGCAGGACGCAGCCGCACGAGGAATCGCAGCGCAGCACCACGCCACCCGCGGAGCACAACAGGACACGGCACAACACGACACGGCACGCCGCACCCCGAACAACACAACACAGCAAGCAGCAACACGGCACCACAAAGGGCAGAACAAGCCAGCACACCGCGGCAACACAAACCGGCAGAAGGCACGACACACAAACCACGGGGGGGGGGGGGGGGGGGCAGCACCAGGCGGCGCAAACCCGCAGGTGCGCAAAACCGAGAATGCAGAGAGAGAACAACCACGACACCACAGAGCAACAAGGAAAACACCGCAGCACACGACAACGCACGACGGCACGACACACGACGAAACACCGCACAAAACAGCGCGGGGAAGCGGAGCACCGAGCGACACCAACAGAAAGGGCGTGGCCAACGCCAACGGGAGACAGCCAACGGCACAACAGACGAGCGCACCACAGAGCAAGGCACCCACACAACAACACAGCACGGCGCAGCAAAACACCGCGCGCCGCACACAACAGCCCACCCCCAACCACAGCACCACAGAACAAGACGCGGGGCACCGCAGACCACCAGGAGCAACCGTCGGGGGGGGGGGGGCACCAGCACGAGCCGAGGAAGGAAAAAGAAACCCAACCAAACAGGTGCCAAGGCCAAAGGCACGGAAAAAACAAGGCAGAAGCAGGAGGACAAGGGAAAACGAGCGGCAGGGGCCAACACCCAGAAAACATGACCCGGGGGGGGGGTAAAAGGAAACGCCAACAAACGGCCAACCACAAGGCACAGAGGCAACAAGGGGAAACAAGGGCGAGACAACCAGCCAGGAAGGGCATACCCCCAAAGAGGGGGGGGGAACCCCCGGCGAGGGCACCAAGAAGCGAGGGGGGGGCGGGACACAACAAGCGGAAGGGCGGAGTGGGGTGGGGGGGGGGGGGCACAGCAGCAGGCAGCGACAAACACCGGCGCAAGGCCAGGAACCGCACAGACACGAGCGAGCAAAGGACCACCAGCAGCAGGGCGATGACACCCGCGAAACAAAAATAAGGAGTGGTGCACCGCACGCGCTCGGGAGGCAGGCCCGTCCGGCCCGGCCAGGACAAAGGGGTTGCGCACCACACGCGCTCGGGAGGCCGGCCTGTCCGTCCTGGCCAGGAAAACACCAGAGACAGGCAACACCCGACAACGCCGGCCGTACGGCGGCGGAGACAACAGCACACCAACAAAACAAGCCGAGCATCCAGCCGGCTACAACACCACGAACAAAAACCCGAACACGCCGACACAGCAGGCCCCACCAAGGGGGGGGCCACGCACAAGCACGGCACGCTGCAACAAAGGGGGGGGCACGCACCAACACAGCACCGACCCCGGCCACGCAAACACCACAGGCAACCAACACCCGACAACGCCGGCCGTACTGCGACGGAGACAACAGCGAACCAACAAAACAAGCCGAGCATCCAGCCGGCTACAACACCACGAACCGAAACCCGAACACGCCGACACAGCAGGCCCCACCAAGGGGGGGGGCACGCACAAACAGGGCACGCCCCAATTAGGAGGGGGGGGGGCACGCACAAGCACAGCACCAACCCCAGCCAAGCCAAAAACACAACCACAACCACAACCCAGCCAACAGGCGACGACAACCCAAACCAAACACCACCATCGCGGCAGGGGGGCACCAACACAGCACACCCCAGCAAGAGGGGGGGCACGCACCAACAAAGCGGGCCCCACCAAGAAGGGGGCCACAACCCAACGCAGCAGGCCCCACCAGGAGGGGGGGCACGCACCAGCACAGCACCAACCCCGGCCAGGCAAACAACACAGACAACCAACACCCGACAATGCCGGCCGTACGGCGGCGGAGACAACAGCGAACCAACAAAACCAGCCGGGCATCCAGCCGGCTACAACACCACGAACCGAAACCCGAACACGCAGACACCGCACTCCCCACCAAGGGGGGGGTCACGCACAAACACGACACGCCCCAAAAGGGGGGGGGGGGGGCACGCACCAGCACAGCACCAACCCCGGCCAAGCCAACAAGACAACCGCAACCCCAACCGACCCGACAGATGACGACAACCCAAACCAAACACCACCACAGCAGCAGGCGGCCACCAACACAGCACGCCCCAGTGAAAGGGGGGCCACGCACCAAAACAGCACGCCCCACCAAGGGGGGGGCCACGCACAAGCGCGGCACGCCCCAACAGGGGGGGGAGCACGCACCAGCAGAGCACCAACCCCGGCCAGGCCAGCACCACAGACAACCAACACCCGACAACGCCGGCCGTACGGCAGCGGAGACAACAGCGAACCAACAAAACCAGCCAGGCATCCAGCCGGCTACAACACCACGAACCGAAACCCGAACACGCCGACACAGCACTCCTCACCAAGGGGGGGGGCACGCACAAACACGGCACGCCCCAACAGGGGAGGGGGCACACACCAGCACAACACCAACCCCAGCCAAGCCAACAACACAACCGCGACCACAACCCACCGAACAGATAACGACACCCCAAACCACACACCACGACCGCGGCGGGCAGGCACCGGCAGGGCACGCCCTACCGGGAGGGGGGCCACGCACCAACGCAGCACGCCCCACCACGAGGGGGGCCACAAACCAACGCAGCACGCCCCACCACGGGGGGGGGGCACACACCGACACAGCACGCCCCACCATGAGGGGGGCACGCACCAACACAGCACGCCCCACCAGGAGGGGGACCACAAACCAACGCAGCACGCCCCACCATGGGGGGGGGCACAAACCAACACAGCACGCCCCACCATGGGGGGGGGCACGCACCAACACAGTACGCCCAACCCTGACGGGGGCCGCGCACCAGCACAGCACCCGGCCCGACCAGGTGATCAACACAACCACAACCGCAACCCAACCGCCGACCACACCCATCCGAACACGCCGACAGTATGGCGGCGAAGACAACACCGAACAAACAAAACAAGCCGCGCATGGCGCCGGCTAAAACACCACCACAAGCATCACCAACCTGAACCCAACGCCGGCCCCCAGGCGGCACACACGACGACAACCCAAGCCCCGCACCACCACACCACGCACAACCACCGCGGCGGACAGGCACCAACACAGCGTGCCCCACCATGAGGGGGGCCACGCACCGGCAGAGCACGCCCCACCACGAGGGGGGCCACGCAGCAAAGCAGCACGGACGACAATGCGGTGGGCCGCACGCGAGCACAGCACCCACCTTGGGAGGGGCCACACACCGACACAACACGCCCCACAGTGGGCGGGAGGCACGCACCAACACAGCACGCCCTACCATGGGGGGGGCCACGCACTAACGTAGCAAACCCCACCAAGAGGGGGGCCACGCACCGGCACAACACCGACCCCGGCCAAGCAAACAGCACAGCCCCAACCGCAGCCCGACCCGGGCACGACCAACCAACACCGAAACAAGCAGGACAACTACACGAACAACATGTGCTCGCGCAAGCGCCCGCAGCAGCGCCAAGGAACCAACGCCGAACAAGCCGACCATGAGGCGGCTAACACAACCGTGCACCAACAAAACCACTGCAGCGGCCACGACATGACCATAAACAGACCACACGCAAGCCGGCCAACACCAAACCAGCCAGGCATGCAGGGTTCGAAACAGGAACGGCGTCCAACGGGTTGGCGAAAGCGTGGTGCGCCACGCCTGCCGACCACCATACCCACGAACACAACAGAATATGTAACTCTACCGTTACGAACGCGACCAACCAACGTTAACAAACTACACTACACAACACTTGGACAAACCAAAACGCAACTAACCAGCACCAACACGAACGTGCCGGCTACACAAACCACATTCGGCGATACGACCACCGGCAGCGGCGCGACGGAACCCACGCAAACCAAGCCGACCATGCGGCGGCCAAGACAACCGCGCACCAACCACACCGCAGCTGCAGCCGCCACTTGACCATACACAGACCACACGCAAGCGGGCCAACACCAAAGCAGCCAGGCGTGCACGGGTCAAAAGGGGAACGGCGTCCAACGGGTTGGCGACACCGTGGTGCGCCACGCCTGCCGACGACCATGCCCACGAACACAGCAGAACGCCGCAACTCTACCGTTACAAACGCGACCAACCAACGTTGACAAACTACACAACACTACACTGGGACAAACCAAGACGCAACTAACCAGCACCGACAGGGACGTGCCGGCTACACAAACAACATTCGGCAATACGACCACCGGCAGCAGCGCGATCGATCCCACGCAAACCAAGCCGACCATGAGGCGGCCAAGACAACTGCCCACCAACCACACCGCAGCTGCAGCCGCCACTTGACCGTAAACAGACCACACGCAAGCCGGCCAACACCAAACCAGCCAGGCGTGCACCGGTCGAAACGGGAATGGCGTCCAACGGGTTGGCGACACCGTGGTGCGCCACGCCCGCCGACGACCATACCCACGAACAAAAACGTGACTCTACCATCACGCAACCAACCAACCAACATTAACAAACTACGCCGAACAGTTAAACGACCGACCAACCAACCACAACGACCTACTTCGAACCCCCAGCCCCCCGGGAGAGCGCAAGCTCGACCGAGTCAGGAGGCGTGAGTGTGCGCCACGGCATGCGAGTCCCGTAGCACGTGCTTCTTCAAGTCGCCTCACGCCTACTGAAAACCAACCCAGGTCGGGGTGCCTGCAGGACAGGGCCTTTGGCCTGGCTCCCGGCCCCTGGGCCCCAGAATCTGGAGGTCGATGGGGATGTGCGATGGGACCCTCCCCCACGTGTCATCCGCCCGAAGGAGAGGAATGTGAGACTCTGGTTGAACATGGGTTACCTCTCTGGGCAGAACTGGCTGTAGGGTACTGCTCGCGGCGTACGCGCCCTTCCCCCATGTGGGGGAGCCGCTTTGTGGGGGCACGTGCAGTAGGGCCGTGGGTGGGTGAGCAAAAGCTTCTTGGTAAGTCCCCCCTGCGGGTCAACCCCAGTCCCGAGTCGACCTACCTACCTACCTGTACAGGAGGGGGGGCATCCACCAGGTTGGGGGGTATGAGGCCCCCCAATCTGTGTGTGATGCAACCGCCGCACGGGTCCAGTCGTATGCGCCCAAGGGGGGAACGCCAACCAAACATACGAAGCGGGGGCCTGAGGTGGTGGTCATTGAGCCGGATGCCCCCCCCCCCTAAGGGTAAGGCCCCCACGCCCTCCCCCAGGCCGTCGAAGGTGGCGAAGGTGGCAGCCCAGCCCCGCCCCTGAACCCCTTGATGTGGAGGCCACCCTCGTGACGGACGCTTGCCAGACTTTGGTCGAGCAAGCGGCCGCCACGGGGGTTGAGGCCGCACTGGCCAAGGGTCGGGCGGCCGACCACAAGTGGGCCTTGGCGAAGGGCGAAAAGGTCCAGGGCAACACTCAGTGTGCCCTGGACCAGGCCCTTAACCTGGCCACCAAAAGGGGGGAGGAGCTGGAGACGGTGAGGGGGGCCCTGAGGGAGGCGGAGGAGGGGAGGCGGAAGGCGGAGCTGAGGGTGGAGGTGGAGGCGCTGCGTAGCAGGGGGGATGACCTCCAGCAGCGCCTGGAGGTGGCTGAGGCGCAGGTGCGCAGCCTCAGCACCACCCTCAGTGCCACCTTCACCGCCCAGCAGGGGCTGGGGCCGCCAGGGGTGCAGAGTTAGGGTAGCGGGAGCAGGAGTGGGAGTCAATGACTCCTGCGTTTGCTATAAGGGGGTTGCCTAAGGGCATTTTTCGTGGGGAGGAGCGATATGGGCCCCAAGTGGACATGTGCCACTTCGGCCTAGTCACGCAAATGGGCGTGAAGGCCCATGCCGTCCGTCCCTTGGGGGCGGATAACTTTGATGCTACACCATGTGAACCATGGTGGAGCATTCTAGGTGCAATACTCATTCAGCTCTAAAACCAAGGGCCTGAGGGAAGGCCTCATGGTAGCAGCAGCCATGTGGGTCGCCCTAAAATTAGAGGGGTCGGGGTTTCCGCTTCGGGGTCTTGCAGGGGCGGAGATTTCTGGGTGGAGAGTGGTGGCCTGCTGAATCCCTCCCTGAGGGACAAAAAGCGGCACACCCATGTGTGCAAGGGTAGGGCGATGGAGGGTTGGGCATGCCAGACCACCCCCCAAGGCCCGGTGTTTGTTCAACACCCGGGCACTACACGCTCCATTGCCATGGGAGGGCGAGCGATGGAGCCTGATTTTTTACAATGCAGGGGGGGGGGTGCTGCACTGCACGCCTATGTGGCGGCAGCTGCTTGTGGCCATGGGTTTTAGGGTGCCCAATGCTTGCTCTAACCCCTCCAGTCAGTGCACACTAACCTCTGCTCTACCTAATTATCGCGGTAGTTATCGCGCTCCAACTGGGTGCTCTAACTAGTTATCGCGCTCGGTTATTGCGCTCTAACTAGTTATCGCGGGGGGTTATCGCAGGGGTTATCTCGCGATAACCTAGTTATCGCGGGGGTTATCGCGCGGGTTATCGTGTGTGTTTTTGGGGCCCTTGCTTCAGAACCCTCCCTCATTCCATGCACAGGCCCTCTTATTCTTCATGGATAATGCTGTTAACGAGGTCCTGAGGGCTTTGAACTCAGCTAACCTGCGGCGGTACACCAATTTGCAATGCCCCAAGGCTTGGCGGCGGTGGTTGAAGGCTGTTCAGCGGCTGGTGCGAGTTCTATTGGGGGATCCCAACATTGTGTGTGGCACCAACACCAAAGAAGAAGTTTGTTTAAGTGGTGGGTCCTGCATTGCCCTGTCTGGCCCACTTAGTGCCATCATTCATCTTGCCAGCTCAGGAGCATGAGGCCCTGAGAATGCTACGCATGGCATGCAGCATGCATCTTTCCCAGCGGGTCCTTTTGCGAATGCCCCGCTGTTGTACCCAACGGGACGTAAGGACTGTTCGGCAACGGGTCATGCCCTACTTTCCCCAAGCAACCATTGTAAAGTCTACCACAGGCCGCAATAGGGCAGCCGCCCATGTGCCTTTGCAGTCAATTGTGCAGAATGCAATATCTATGGCCCGAGTTATTGGGAAACCCCCCCCTAGTGGCGTTGCCATTGTTGTCATTTCAGTTGATGCGACTTCCTTGTGGAAGGCATCCTCAACCCGTGCGGATGTATGGGTCAATGTCTGGGGGGGGGGCAAAGTATGCTTCGTAGGTGAAGCTATGGGCCTCATGGTTTTGCATGCATGCAGCATGCCGCATTCTAAATGGCATTGCAAAGCGCACTGAGACCACCCTTCAGGCCCTCCCCCCTGGTACCCTTAGTAAGGCCCAAGCTCTTGCATCTTTGCAGGCCTTCAAACAAGCCCTGAAGGATGAGACCTCAGGCATCTCTCTAAGGGAAAGTCTCCCCTCGGCCTCAAGGGCGACAAAAAAAGATTTTGATCTTACAAGCACCAAAGTTTTCCTAACCCCCCCCCCCTTCCAAAGGCAATTTGTGGATTGCCTCAAAAATCATGTCCCCAGAGTGAGGAGCCCTGGTGGACCTCCGTTATGGGTTGTTGTGCATGTCATGGTAAAATGCATTCAGGGTTTGTATGAGCTTTGGAGGGTGAGGGAGATGTACACTCTAACCCAAGTGGAACGCCACCGTGCGTTGACCAAAAAATTTTCAAAAGCTTTGGGACACTAAGGTTGGTCCCCCACCAGGTGGATCCATTGATGCTTGGCACATTCCACTTTTTTTGGCTTTCCTCCATTCCAACGGAGTATCGGCATGGGCCTTAAAAGAGAAGACTCAAAAATTGTTTCAGGAGTTGGTCCTTCATAAGGCCCAGTATGTCCCTCCGCCACATGCACCATTGCATGTCCATGAACGGCCTGGAGCAAGGGCTTTTGGGACTGGAGGCAGCCAAGGCCTCAGACATTGATGACTTTGTATGAAGAAAGACCATAAATGCTTTGTGCCAAGTGTTTTGTGTTGTTTGTCCTAGTGAGTGATGGAGGAGGGGTGCGCGATAACTACCCGCGATAACTGCACAATAACCAAGTTATCGCGCGATAACTAGTGCTCTAACTAGTTAGAGCAAGGTGCTCTAACTGTGTTCTAACTCTGTTGTAACTCTGCTCTAACTCTTTGACCCCCCCAAAAACCACCCCTACGATGAGGGTTCTGTGGGGAAAGAAAGGGGATGGGGGGTTTTTCGGGGCGCTGAATCCATTTTTTTAGGTGGTTTGCGCCAAAATTGAGGCTAGGTGGGTGTTCCCGAAATTATGCTCTAACTAGGGGTTCCGCACAACGCCCTAGAACGCTGCTTCCCATAAAAGCGCCACAGCTTTCGCAGAATGAGAGAGTTGCGTATCTTATAAAAGTGCTGTAACTTAGATGCCATCCACTGTTTGGGTGGGGAGGACCAGTAAAAGAATGCCCATTCCATCTGCTTCCTAGAGGGCAAGGAGCAGAACGTAGGTAACACCTGTGCGTGTTCCTCCTTGTGGAATGCTTCGGCAATTATGTCAGTGCGTGCAGAACAATCCGAAGCAGCACTCAAGCTCGCGAGGGAGCTTGCAGTGGGGGTACTATGGTCACCATAGGACAGGTTTTGTCGCAGTTCAGTAAGCTCACGCTCGGCAGTGCGGATTACGCGCTGTTGGAGCAGCAAGTTATCCCATTGTTGGTTCAGCAGGTTTGCCACTTCTGGTGGGGGGATTCGCTGTGTGTCATCAGGAAAAGGCATTAATGTTTGGCCCGTTTATTTGAAGAAGTTGCGTTTTTCAGAAAATGTTCTACTGCAGCCGGTGTTCCAAAGCAGTCTGCCATTTGCATCTCTACACCCTGCTCCGGTATGTATGCTAGTACGGATATGGTTGGGGCCATGCTGTCTGTCTGTGTGACCATCAGGGCAGCCTCAATTGGTGTCTCACATACGCTCCGTACCTTTACAATGGACATACCATGGTACAGCGCAACAGGACGGAATTTCAAAGCCTGTGCCTGTGGTTCGGGCATGTATGTGTAAACACCTCCTTCACAGAGGCTGGAGAATATGTGGACGAGTGTCGTGGGCGCAGGTGCACGTAGGTTGTACGGGGGGGGGGAAAAACCTAGTATGGGAAGAAACCTGTCTGGAAAAACTTCGTACGGCCAATTCTGGCGCAATTTTTCCCATCACTTTTAACGTTTGTGGCGAAATTTTTCCCATACTTTTTTTGGACATCAAGTCACTGCCACCCAGACTGGTGGCAGTGAATAACGCAACTGAACGAACCAGCAAACTAGACCCTCATCACAGCCTTTCCTCAAGTGGTGTTCCTCTCAATAAGGAGAGCCGACCTTCGGCCTTGCCCTTCACCATGGAAAAGGGTGGCGCAATTTTCCCCATCACTTTTGACGCATGTGGCGGAATTTTTCCCCGGCGGAATTTTTCCGGGCAAAAATTTTCCCATACTAAAATTTTCCCCCCCCTGTAGCTGATGAGTGTGGGGTCGCCGCACCGCGCCAAGCATGATGCCTTCAGGTCGTCCACTCGCACCCTGTCAGCAACGAATCCTTCATCGAGGAATTTTCGCTTGACCTCAGCATCGTCCTCCTCAAACAGTGCCTCAGAATCGTCTTCGTCCTCATCCATATGCACTTGGGTGACTTCAACAGGCTCGTCTGCGGGACGTTCGTTTCCCCTTTCTTTCGAGTCCCCGGCGGTTTTGGCTTGGCCTTCTGTTGTGCTGGCGCCTTTGGTTTAGGCAGTGCCAGTCCATATGTGTCCATGTGTTCCCAGATGAGATGTTCTGGGACCCCGTGGGTCTTAAGCATCAGGATCATCATTCCCAACTGTCCAGCTTGGCCCTGTTTCAAGTTGTGCACATTGTTCTCTAACGTCTGCAACTTCGAATCAGCCTGGCTCTTCCACTACAGATGAATGCCGTCGCCTCGCGCTGCTGTGTTGTCCTTAGACTGTGATGATAGCACTTCTGTCGGTACGTCTTCTGGGCTCGTGACATCTTTGGGCAGCCAGTCCGTCCCGATTTGGTTGCCATGCCCGCCAAATGAAACAACTTGGGAGGTTTGCGCGTGCATACTCCTTAATGCTTGCAATCACATGTTGCTGTGCATGGGTGGCAAAAGTCACACGAACAGAGCCGTGCGCAACAATACCAAACATGAACAAATGCACACGCGCTCCACATCTCTTCGCTGATTGCCACTATCCACCATCGACACCATCCAACAAAAATTAACACCAACTCCTCCGTATGAGGTGGCCTATTGGCAGCCATTCGCCGTCATGCGCCACCACTGTTGAGGGATTGCCGCTAGTCCCTAGGTGCCCGCCTCCACTATAGCGCCGTCAAAGGGTGCCTCTCTTTCAAGGTGTCCAAGTTCTTGAGAACGTGAACACCTTGCTTGGTGGGCCTCTCTGTCCGGGTGGTCGTTCAGGGCATCCTGCAGCCCGATGATGGTGGTGGAGGCTTGCATCAGGCCATCATTCAATTCGAAGTCTGCCTGCTGCAAGTCCGCGTATATGTCTGGCCTGCCCCCCCCCCCCCTCCGCCCCCTTCCCTTTCCGCGCTGCTTGTCCCTCTACCACTCTGAGACTCTCCTGTATGTCACCGATCGTGCCACCCTTCTCCCGCCTCTTTTCTCGCAGGCGGTTGCTAAGTCTTGGAATCATTTCTTCTCCGCCTCGCGTGGTAGCCTCTCCTACTGCAGCTCCTCATTCCTTGACCGGAGCTCTGCATGTACATCCTGTAGATGTGCACACACAAGCGCACTGGGAGACTTCGTGGGGTCTGTAACTCCGGCTTGTCCATTAAGATTCGCTAAGCGCTATGGTCATCCTCCTCACCATCATCGTCCGAGTCCGGGTCCCCTGCTGTCAACAATATCGTCACCGCTCGCCCGCTAGAACTCGGCGCCCATGGTTGGAGTTGCGTGTGGTCCCGATCCACAATGTTCTTGTCCCCCAGCTAGAAGGCATACACATCTTGTCCAATCTTGTGCATGGTGACCGCTGGGATATACCACGATTGTTGGCCATGCCTGGTCAACACCTCCTTGTGATGGCATTCTCCCCACACGGTGTCCTTAAGGGAGTTCTTGTGGACCTTGCCTTGCTTGAAGTACTTGGCCCTCCGCTCATGCTAGCTCATCGCGCAAAGACTTGCTTACCATGGCTGCCGTGTCCTGCGCTTCACTCATCATACAGGGGGGGGGGTTCGCCAAGCGACAATTTCGACGGGGATAATTCCAACAAGGAAATAAATATCGCCGCCTCCAGGAATCCTAAGGCTTGTTGTCATATACTAGTGGGCTCTGGATGATCCCTAAAATTTCTTGGTGAGCTCTCCATGGTTCCTGTTATTTCCTGGTGGGCTGTGGATGGTTCCTGATATTTCCTGGTGGGCTTTGGATGGTTCCTGTTATTTCTTGGTGGGCTCAAGACGGTTCCTTGTATTTCGTGGTGGGCCCCGGATGGAACACAGGGACGAAGATCGCACAATAATGACAAACACTTTTCTGTCAGACCACAGGGTTGCTAAGGCACTGTACCAAAAGACACAGCTGGAAATTGCATGTCCCAGTGGCTATTGCACGGGCAGGAGACTGATATATCGCCGGACAGGCAGCACCAACATGAGTACAACTATGAACGTGCCTTACCCAACCGCTTTTTGCGATGGCACATAAAATCTGCTGCCCCGGATCCGGTACTGCAAATTCGAGGATACAATGTAACTACGAAGTAATATTTCTCAGTAAATAGCAAAAATAAGACGCAAAAATGGGGTAAAAATGAAGAAGTGGTCAAAAACATCATTTTGGTCAAAAATGAGTATGAAATTCAAATCCGGCATGCTAAGAATACCCCCATGCTCCATGTTCCATGTTGGAAACACGCACAGTGGTCCCCTACCCCTACCCGCAGTGTTCTCATGTACCCTTGAGGGCCGGTAGTATGTTTCAGGTTACTTGGTTTTTGCGTGCGTAAAAAGGCCCTTTTGCGTGCGTAAATTCCCCTACTTACTTACCGGATCTTTTCCACTCGGGACGCAAAATACCCCTTTTACCTAGGCAAAATTAGGGTAAATGCCTGCTTTTGAACCCCCCAGCCCCACCCCTTACACGCAAACACAAACCCACATCCCGGCTCCAATGCATGCCATGCGTGCAAGGAAACATGGAGGCAATTGCTGGGATCCTTCTTTGCATTGTACCAATCATTTTGTCACACACGTCCAAGTGGTATTCGACCACCAAACCTCCAGAGTATGCACAATAGAAATGTAAGACTGTACGACAAACGTGCGAGAAACCCTACGACTTCCCCTTACGCATCACCCTTTCCCAATACTGCTTGGCATTCCCATATGCCTCTTGGCGGGTCCAAGAAGGCTGCCAGATGTTGAACCCCTTGGCATACAACACCCAGTCCAGGTTGTCGTTCCGAAGCACTTCGGCCCACCCCTTCCTTTGTGCTCGGCGTGCCCCCCGTAGGCAAGACCCCCGTTTCTTACTTCCCCCCTTGAAGTTCCTCTTGCTAATCTCACTCTTCAACGACTGATGCCTCCCCTCACCCTTAAAAGCACTGAATGTGGACAAGGTACCCCATTCCCTCGCGATCCCCAAATGTGATCCACCCTAAGGTGGGCCCACAGGGTCACCACCAACCCACAAGCTTTGTGGGCACTCCCCATGTCGGACAAAGCACTCCTCAACACATTCATATCGCGAAGGTCCAACCTCCCCTCTTTCCACACAAGGTCACAAGTCACTGCAAATTTCTCTCCCCACAAACGCCAACAAGCAGTCCATGTCATTGTAACCCCCCCCACTTGCACCGGGACTTGTAAAAGATTGTCCGCCTCCAAGTAGTCCGCAATGCAATCCCACCCTTGCCCTTTGACACATGTCGCCGCGGCAGCTTGCTGCAAACACAGGGCCTTCTCTCCCACCTTCTCTTGCTCCAAATCGGCCGCCGTGGCCGTACGGCTCTCAACCCTGATGTCATCCCAAAACCACTGCACCCAAACCAATGCCCTACCCTTTGTCCACCCATGGCAATGCATCAAAGCCTTAACTGGAACCTACTGCCCGCACAATGCACCAAACGGTGCACCCCATGGAGTCCAAAGTCGGGGGGTCTTCGGAAAGGGAGGACTGCTGGCAATGCCATCCCCTCCCATTGCCAAACCCTGAGCAAAATTGAATTTCCCTGCCCAAACGCACCCAAACAATGCAGAGGGTCCCCCCACAAAGCCAGCACACAGGTGCCAAAAGATCATTACACTTGAAATTCCGACACCCGGAGAGGGCAACTTGCGCCTTGGTGTCGGCGATAATCACACACGTAACGGGTGTGGGATACCCTCCCTCATTCAACACTTGCATGGCATTCACATCCAAAACATCAAGGCTCAAATTTTCCTGGTGGGCTAAGTCGCGAAGAATTTGGGTGGTCTCCGAGCCCTGGAGTAGCACCCATGAACCCAATGGCAGACGGCTACCCAACTCGCCGACCGCAAAGTGCTCAAAAGAGCGTTGCCAAAGTTTGGTTTCATCAATGGAAATCCCCATCAAAACTTGGTTTCCTTGTGTTACCGAGGGGTTATGCTGCCACATAAGCTGCAGCTTGTCCTTCAGATTTACCCTGGACCCACTCAAATCACTGCCGCCGGGAGTTTGCAACGAGAAATCAATGGGGTGGGGGGCACCGAAGATCTTCCGCACGGAGACAATTTTTGCCCATGGGCAATACCACCCGGATGTGGACCGGCTGTACAGCAGTCGCCGCACACCTTGCCGCTCCTTCCTCGATTTCCACAACACTGCCATGGCATTCAACTCCAAATCGAGTCGATGATCCTTGGGGACATCGGTGTGCGCGTCCACCACATTTGTAACCCCACTCCGCATGCTCACGTTCCAATCCTCAACCATAATGTCACACACCGCACACCGCCAGCTGCTGATCCTCTCACCACGGCTCTTGCGATTGCCCAGGGCCAGATGGTGGAACTGCCACGGATGCAGTGGCATAATAAAGAAAGAACACCTGGGACGCATGTGGCACAAGCGCGTTGCACTGGAGGTAGAAGACGCAATTACCGCGTTTTTGCGTGTGTAAACTCGCCTTTTTGCGTACCTACCCTACTTTTGTTAAGGGCGCAAAAAGGGCCTTTTGCGCATGCAAAAGGGTGTTTGAGCGTGCTCGCTCGAAAAATAGTCGACGCGCAAAACCTGCAATTAGCCCACTCAAAAGGGTGTATTTGCGTCCCAGGTGTAAGTTCTGCAGGCACGCAAAAGGCGCCCTTTGCATACGCAAGAATGGGGTAAAAGAGGCATTTGCAATGCCATGGCACCAGGTGGGTCTGAGGTGTGAATGTCCTCCGTGCTCCCGGCGAAGAGGGCCCATGGCTGCCCCCCCAAGGTGCCCGGGAAGGTGCCGGGAGTCTCTCCGGCCGGACAAACGTCCGAGCTGGTGCGGGTGCGCTCGGAGAACGAGTTGCTGAAGGGGAAGGTGGCCCTGCCAGAGGACCAGGTGCGGGAGCGGGACGCACAGGTGGCTGCTGTGCGTGGCGAGAGGCAGCGGGCGGATGCGCCGCTTAAGGAGCAGGACGCCCAGCTGCTGGCGGAGCGCACAGCGGCCACGAAGGCCGAGCACAGGTGGCGAACCCGGGAGTAGAAGCTCCTGGACAAGCTGGAGGCTGCGCGTGGGCAGCGTGGGACGAAGCGGACCGCTCCTGAGGCCGTGGCTGTGCCGGAGGGTGTCGCGGACGACAAAGCCTGGCTGACGCAGTCTGCCGTTGAGTTGCGAACGGGACTGCAGCAAGCAGCAACGGCCACGGCTCTGCTGGAGGACAGCCTCAAGCGAGTCGACGGGGAGGCTGCGCCCCCTCCGTCCTCCGCAGCGGCGTTGGACAAGCTGCTGTAGGACTACCCCGTCGCCGACATCCTGCAACCGCCGAAGAAGAAAGGGGCAACTGAGCCCAGGACCCCAACGGCGGGAGCGGGGTCGCCGCGGTCTCAGGGATCTTGGGGCCGTTGAGGTGCCCGCTGGAGATCAGATGGTGATGGTGTTGGTGAGTGACGGTGATCGGATGGTGATATTGTTGGGACGGTGATTGGATGGTGATGGTGTTGGCGGCACATGCCGATCGGATGGTGATGGTGCTGGTCGGAGATGGTGATCGGATGGTGACGGTGTTGGTGGAAGGTGCTGATTGCTCCGCGTACGCGTGTCCTTCATTTCAAAAGTGAGGTGGGTAAGCGTGTTGTTGTCGTTCATTCCGCTATTATCAAATTATCAAAATCAATTTGTCGTTCATTTCAAAAGGGCGTGGGGGAATTGTCTTGTAGTCTGTCAATTGCTTTCAACATCAATCTGTCATTCCTTTCAAAAGAGTGGGTCACCGGTGGCCTTTGTGGTGTCCGCCTGTCTTAAGCGCCTGTTTGGGGGGTTGTGGCTCTTCAGGTTGAATTTTTTTGAATTGATCATCAACCTCTTCAACTTCTTCTGTTCTTCAATTGCCTACACACATGTTTCAATTTTTTACTGTGTCGGGTTTGAAGCAAGGGCGTTCCGTTTGCGAGTGTAGCTCCAGCACAGGATTCCGAAGCCACATCCTCGCCCTGGGCCTTGGCGACCTTCCGTGCCTCTGCGTTCACCTGGCGCACCATGTCGCTGCGCGCTTCCTTCTCCCACCGCAGCCAAAAGGCTTCCGTAACTACAAACCCAACCCCGGACACTGTACATTCGCCAACTCCTGGTCAACTCCATGTCGAGAGCATTCAACTTGCTTTTCCTTCTGCACTGTGTTGTTGCTACGCCTTGTGCATGAAACGTGAGGAACTATTGATATTTTACAGCTTTTGGTTGCTTTGCGTTGTTGTTATGATGCAATATGTGGGTTTTCTGGGTCGAAGCCAACTTTTTGGAAGCCAAGTCAAAGTTGGCGCGCCAACTTGGCACTTGGCCCACGCCAACTGCAAAGTTGGCGCGCCAACTGCCAAGTTGGCGTGCCAACTTGACGCGCCAACTCTGGAGCTGGCACGCACCAAGTCCGGTTTTGGCGCGCGCCAACTGCCCCATTCTTCCTCTTCTTTTGCACCCTTCATGCATTCCCTTTCCTTTCTAGGCATTTCACTTTATTATGCCTCCAAAGCAACCCAAGAAAGGCAAGGGGAAGAAGGTGACAGTCACCGACCCCACGTCTGCCCCCGCTGCACCACCTAACCCCGAGGTGCAGCCGGTGCTCGATGCCCACATCGCCAAAGTGGGCTCCGAGCACTTCCCCGCGGGCTTTTTTCTAATCCCCTACACCCTCACCTCCCAGGACGCCGAATCCTTCCCCCAGCCCCCCCCCCCTCCGCGAACCCCTGGAGGCCGCCCTCTTCGGCAAGTGGGACCGGCCGGGCAATCCCCACTTGGTCTGGCGATTTGACGCCACCCGCGTCAACTTCGCCCTGACCAGGGGGGTTCTTAGCAGGTTCTGCTGTGCCGTGATGGGCCGGTACCCCACGACCCTCGCGGTCGAGTTGAAGCTTTCTCAAGTCACCCTTGAGGCCTTCAACAAGACTCTGCAGCTGTGCACTGCTGCAGCGTCAAAAGAGTTCGTCAACGTTCTCGACCTGCAGGAGAAGCCGCCTAAGGGTCTCGACCCCGAGGAGCAGTGGCTGTGGGTGGATCCAGTCAAAAAAAGTGGCTGGACGCACCGCACGGCAACTGACGCCGTCGTGCGGTACCAGACGGTGAAGGTGCAGGCGTGGGATGCAGTAGCTCCCACGGAGTTCTCCACCAATCGTCGCCTGCGCACCCACATCCCCGACATCACCCACCCCACCCTCTACACCACCGACGCCCCCTTCACTATGCTTGGCATGGGTTGCCCCTGCCCCTCCTTCCACAACTCCTACCCCGTCGCCGACCACGACATCCCCAACCCCCCCGTCGTCACGGAGGAGGGTTTTGCCGCGGCGGGCTACCGCCAGTATGACCGCATCATCTCCGAGGATCTTTGGGCCAGACTGGCGGAGCTCGCCACGGTGGAACTCAACCCCTCGATGCTCGAGGAGGTGGACCTCCAGGCCCCCGGGGAAGGTGGGGGGCGCTATCAGACGACAGTCTCCAGCGTCCCCCACTGGCTCCCGGACGACCTCTGGCAGGCCGTTCTGGCCCTGCTGGGGTTCTCCCTCCCACCGCTGCAGGGACTTGAGGCCTTGTGCCCCAAGATCATCGAGCGGTGGGGGGCAGAACCTTGGAAGGGTTTCCAGATCCCCCACCGCGATTTTGCACTGTCAGTGAAACAGTCAGTGCAGTGCATGGTCGTCTTCATCCCCGTCACCACCTCCCCCCCGTCCAAGTCCCTCCACGTGTGCCCAGGCACGCAGGGGGGCTATCACGCTGCGAATCGGTGGGATATTGTTATCCAACCGCTTCGCAGCGTAACGCTCCTCCGCGGGACAGTGATCCACCGCGGTGCGGGCGGGCCTGGCCGGGCACTGTTCATCCCGTTTGCACCCGTCGGCTACCGGTCGCGCATGCTGACCGTCGAGCCGGAGAGTGTAACGGAGCCGATGAACAGTGTTCCGGTGATGCCCTCCGAGCTTCTGGCCGAGGGGGCTGCAGTCGGGTCTCCTCTGGGCACAGAGGCCAGTTTGAACTACAGCCCCCTCAACGAGGGGTCTGAGGAGGCCGAGGCAGCCCCGACCAACCTTGTGCTTGCCCCCCAAGAGGAGGACATGCCGGAGGCGCCGGCAGATGCGGAGGAGAGGCCGGCCGCGCCGGCTGACGCAGATGCGCCCCCCCCCCCACAGAGTGCGGCAGAGGAGGCCGACCCCGTGCCTGATCCCCAAGAGTAGGACATGCCGGTGGCGCCGGCGGATGCGGAGGAGAGGCCGGAGGCGGCGGCGGATGCGGAGGCGCCGGCAGATGCGCAGGAGAGGCCGGCCGCGCCGGTTGACGCGGATGCCCCCCCGCCCCCCCACAGAGTGCGGCAGAGGAGGACTTCCTCACTCCCGACGCGATCCCCCAGCCAGTCTGCTTCGTGTCGCAGGCTGAGCAGCCGTTGGACCCCCCGGTGCCCTACATGGGGGACGTCCTCCTCCTGCAAGAGGGGGTGTCTGCGGGTCTGTTTCTGACCCCCGACGACCACGCGCACGTGGGGCCCACTGCCAAGGCGGCCAGAGCGGATACCTGCCTCACTCCCTACATCCACCGGTGGTGGCTTCCCCCCCCCCCCAGTCCAGTAACTTCTACCGCGTGCGCTGCACGGCCGGCACCGTTGTGTACTCGTTCGCCGCACTGGGCGCCGCGTTCGTGCGGGGAGCCAGGGGCCGGCCGCATGGCCTGGATGGCCATGGCCCACTTCACCCCGCCCCTAAGCTCCCAGGACGCCGAGATATTGGACCTCGTCCGCGTGGACAAGGCCCGCTGCACCATCTGCTCCTGCAGCGAGAAGGTGTGCCCGCGCGGTGCTTTGCATGCACGCGTTGTTGTCACACGTTACACGAATTCGGTGCGCGCCAAATAGCAGATTGGGGCGCCAACTTTGCAGTTGGTGCGCGCCAATTTTGCATCTTGGCGCGCGCCAACTCACCGGTTTGTGCGCCAAGTGTTCGGTTGGCGTACGCCAAGTCCAGTTTTGGCGCGCGCCAAGTCCAGTTTTGGCGCGCCAAGTAGCTAGTTGGTGCGCGCCAAGTGCCGTTTTGGCGCCTGAATTTAATTCGTTGGGCTTTATCGGAAACGTTGTTGTGTGGCTGGGTTTCGTGTTGTCTTGGCTGTTGGAGTGGTGTCGTTGTGTGCATTGTTTTATGCTTGTTCAATGTGTTGTTGCGCATTTGCAGGTCCCCATCCACTACGCCATTCTTCAATTGGAAGTGGACCCGCGTCCGGTGCCCGTGCCGGCCAGGGCAGGGGAGGTGGAGGGGCAGCCGCAGGAGCAGTGGCAGGAGCAGCGGCAGGAGCAGCAGGAGGGGTTGGGGGTGGATGTGGATGTGGTGGTGGATTTGGAAGTTCCGGAGGTCCCGGCACCAGCGGACTTCGGGGACGCCTTGCACAGCCTCGACAAGTTTCTGAAGGTGACGTCCGCCGAGGCGACGGCGGTGGACGTCGTCGATCGGGGCGGGGGGGCGATCATCAGCCGCCTGTTCCAGGGGCAGGTGATTCGGCGGGGTTCGGGACATAATAGGGTGGTGGAGTGCCCGTTCCGGGCAGTGGTGCAGGGGAAGGGGGGGGTGCAACCATGGGTTGTCTTCGTTGTGCCCTTTGTGCAGGTGCGCCCCCCCCTCCACGCACAACCGGCTCCTCCTCTGCAGCATTGACGCTCTGGGACAGCTGCAGAGGTGGAAGCAATGTGAGTGGAGCGACGTGCGGGCAATTGCCCCTGCCCCCCACTTGAAGGAGGCAGCGCAGGCGTTTCTGCTCCGCTTCCGGAAGCAGCTTTTGGGGAGAGGGCCGAAGGGTGAGAAGGGGGGCAGGGCCGCATCCGACGCGTCAGGGGACCCCTCCCTGCAGAGCAAGGGCCGCATGGAGCAGCAGGCTAGGGGCTCCAGGCGCCCTCGTCCCACGACCACCCCCCAGGAGGCAGCACAGGCGGCGCAGGCAGCGGGAGAAGGGGGGGGGGGGGCACGGGAGAAGGCGGAGATTCTCCGCCTGGAGCCGGAGACCAAGCTGCTGCGCGAGCAGCTGAAGGCGGCAGAGGCCGCCCGCAAGACGGCACAGGAGCCGCTCGCCGCTGAGCGCGCCTTGTGGGAGCGGCAGGAGAAGGGGTGGGAAAAGCAGAGGGGGGAGTTGCAGCAGCAGGTGACCGCCACGGCGCAGGTGCGTGCAGTTGGGGGGGGGGCAGAGGGTAGTGCCGACCCCAACCATGGGCAGCATGTGCTGTACCTGCAGGCCGCGGAGGTGGAGTTGCACTCTGCACTCAGCGCGCAACGCCATGTGGCCATGAACATGGGGGTCAAAGAGGCCACCCTCACGGAGCTGAAGGGCCTGCTGGACAAGCACCCGGTTGCGCACCTGCTTGACCCCAAGCGCAGGCGGGCGGAAGAGGGCGAGGGGAGTCAGAGTCAGGGCAGCAAGCGGTCGAGGAAATGAGCAGGCACTGGCTTGGCATGGCTTTGGCGCGCGCCAAGTGGTAAGTTGGTGCGCCAAATCCCGATTTGGCGTGCGCCAACAGGGGAGTTGGCGCGCGCCAAATGGGAAGTTGGCGCGCCAACTTACCACTTGGCGAGCGCCAACTCAGGATTTGGCGCGCGCCAACTGACGAGTTGGCGCGCGCCAAGTCCTGAGCTGGCGCGCGCCAAGTCCTGAGCTGGCGCGCGCAAACGGCGTGCCAACTGTGTGCCACCTGTGTGCGAACGTGCAACAACGCTCCGTTGTATGATCCTACCCGCCTGCCACGTCCCCACGTGCCGCACGTCTTTGTTTGTGCACCATGCAGCGGCCCTTTGAGCAGCCGGCGCCCTCAAACTACCGCGACAGGCGCGCGCGACTGGCGCGCCTTCGCGAAGTCGTGGGGGAGATTTTGGGGCCACATTGGCAAGTACACGTCCAACCCGGCCGCCGCCGCATCCACCTCGTTTGCGGGGAGGGCAAACCCCCCGTCCCCGATTTGGAGCTGTTGGCCGCGGCCATTCTGTGGGAGAGCCGCAAAAATGGCGACAGCTTCCGCAAACTGCAGTACAGCCGGGCACACAGCCAATGGAAGTGCCCATGGGGAACCCAGATGAAGGTGCGAAAGGCATTGTCCGCCCCCCGTGTCACGGAGGTCAATTTTTAGACGAACGAGGACAATGACATTTTTGGGGCCGCAAGCAATCTGTGGCAGAAACTGCAGGTATTTTCACCCTGCACCAAAGCGTTTCCCGGCGACCGTTCACGGTGACCCGTTACACATGGCCTGTTTTCTGGCATAGGTGATGTGGCACCGTGACGGCCCCACGTTCCTGACAGAGAACGTGTGGATGGGCATCTCCTTTGACGGGACAAAGCTCTGGCAGGCCCCCTTCGTGCATTTTACCGTTGGAGACCTGGGGAGTCATATGCCCTTGGGCTCTGGGATCTTGCTGCGCGGATCCGAGAAGAAGGCCATCATTTCCCAATTGGCCGAGGTCTACGACCTGAACGCGGACCTCACCGAGGTGGCGCAGCAGCAAATCCCCGATAAAGGGGGCTACCTGCGTAAGGTGATTTCTTTTTTTTATAGCAGACACGAAGGCGCAGGTCGTTTTGGGGGGTTGCTCCTCCTTCACAGCCAAAAACCCCGCAGCCACCGTTTGTTGGCTGTGTGGGAAAAATCGGGCAACCGTTCTGCACGAATTTGGTTGCGGGATGGGGGTGATTGTCGAGCAGTGGCTGTGGGCGGGGATGATTTGCTCGATCGTGCGCCCCCCCCAGCGGCCTGCCGATTATGGGCTGCGTGGCGTGCACCGGCAAGTGCACAATGGGCTTTCAGCCCTTGTGAACAGCCTCGAAACGGTGCATCGGTGGAAAAGGGGAAAGGCTGTGAGGTGGGTGCAATGGTTCCTGGATCCCATTCGGATCCAGGCACGGATCGCCACCGGTGTGGCGTTGGAAGAGGAGACGAAGGATAAGAAGAAGGTGCCCCTGAAAATCGAGCAGACAGCGGCTGCCGAGTGGGTGAAGAGTGAGAGATGGGACACCATGTGTGACCCTCTGGAGGGGAAGGGCCCCCTGCAGCATGTCGTTGACATGGGGGGGATCCATGTATCCTGGAAGGACGCCTTCCGGCAATGGACAAAATCTGTGTTGGCAACAAGCGATGTCGTCTGGAAATCTGGACCGTTGCAGTTGCCCGACATGAAAATTCTGCGAACAGAATTGAACAAAACGGGGGAGGCCCATAAGGCCTGTGAAATGAACGTCACCCTGTGGGCCCATCTGTGGATTGACCACCTGTTGGCATGGGCCCGCAGGTGGGGGCACATTGCCATTTTTGCCGCCTTCAAAGGAGAGGGGCGGCACAAAGCCCTGAAATGTGAAATCTCAAAGCGCAGCTTTCGAGGTGGAAGTAAAGGCGGCCGGGTGTCCAGACTGCGGGGGGCCAGAGTGCGGGTGAAGGGGGGCAAGGGGGATCGCACGCGGAAGGGGTGGGGGGAAGTAATCCGCTCAGATAATCTGGACTGGGGGTTGTATAATAAAACATTTTCCGTTTGGGAGTCGTCGTGGACGAAGCAAAGGGGGTACGTAGAGAACAAGGGGGTCTTCGTCCAGGCTGAACAGGGGTCCCAAGGCATGTGACCTCTATATATGATTGATATGCCTCCATGGCCCCCAGTTTTGAGCTACGGCTCCACAGTGTACAGTACATCGGGAAGCGCAGCTTCTTGCACATTCACAGTCTTTTGCACATTCATCAAAAAAAGATGGAACAATGCTTTCTTCGTGCCATGTGTGCAAGGGCAGGTGAGGGACGGAATTTCCAGTGACAACAATAGTATGCAAGTCGATGGTTTTGATCGGTGGGGAGACATTTGGCGCGCGCCAAGTCCAGACTTGGCACGCGCCAACTGCCCAGTTGGCGCGCGCCAACTGGCAAGTTGGCGAGCGCCAAGTCCAGACTTGGCGCGCCAACTTGCGACTTGGCGCGCCAACTTGTGAATTTGCGCGAGCCCAGGCCCGGGAAGCCAAAATTGGGACTTTTGTACCGTGTAGGTGCGTTGTCAGCACGAGAGGGGCATGACACCCGGGGTTTTCAAGGGTAAGAAGTTTCCATTTACACCAAAAAGGAGGAAAAAATCCCTAGGTAGCCAGTGTAACAACATAATAGACACCCGCCATGATTTGGCTGCATTCCGAAGCAAGTTGGCGAATGTCTCTTGGCTTCGTAGTTATATTCCACCCTCGCCACCAGTGCCGTGCCCTGGTCCACACCACCAACCTCACGTGTCCCTGGCAGGACACCTCTGATCTCACTCAGTGGCACCCCACGCACTTTCTTCACCTGGCGCAGCTCGTCCTGGGTGCACAGGAGGGCCCATGTGTGGGAGCTGGGAGGCCGCATGTACAGGAAGGGAACGAGGAACACTTTCTCCTCTTGCCCCTTCTTGTGTTTCACCCAAAAACGGGCAAATCAACGTCAGCGCATCGCCCGCTGCCTCTCGTCCACCCGCGGTCTTGGCACCCAGTCGCCGCACCGAAATTCCGCGGAAGATCTTCCAATGGAGCATCCCAGACCGATCCTGCAGAAAAGCCATTCCTGCCTCCACATTGGCAACCTTGCCATACCCATGCACATACCGGACGTCGAAATAATCGACGTCCGGAAACGTCACCTCGCCCAAATCGCCTTCACCAGCCGCGCCACGGTCCCCAGGTTGGGCTCCAGCAGCAGCTCCGGCGCCGAACCTAGCACTGCTGTTGGCGGGCCCGGGATCAACCAACGCGGAGGGCAGGCAGTTAACGACAATCTAAAAGATACGGAGGAAATGCATGAATTTCTAGGGATTTTGCGTGCGCAAATGACACGTTTTGCGTCCCGGGTTGAAATCAGGCAACGAAGTAAATACCCTATTTTGCGTGCGTAAATGACCTATTTTGCGTCACAGATGGAAATTAGGCAACGACGTAATTATCCTATTTTGCGTGCGTAAATGACCCATTTTGCGTCCTGGTCATGTGTATAACCGATGCGCAAACGATGCATTTTACCAACGCAAAAACGGGGTAAGTACACACCTTTTTATTAGATGGGCACATGTATTCCTTCTTCTTCCTGTTCCACTTCACTTTGCCGTCGGCTTCATCTTGCATGCTGGGCATTGAGGCGGTATAGTGCATCGCCATTGAAGCCCACTGCATCTCACAGGAGCTGGGTGCGCGGGTGAGGACGAGCTTGCTGGGACAGAACCCAAAGTAGACGCAGCCGGGGGTGACGGGGACCCGCACCATGTTGTCCGCCATGGGAGGGGGGATCCGTGGGGAGATCGGAGGGGGGATCGGTGGTACCAGGGCATGGGCACTCCTCGGCATTCTCAGCCTCCGGCCCCAGTTTCTCCGTTGTGAATGGGCACACGCTAATGGCAGCGGTCCCAACCCCAGTCCCAATGACCCACACATCACCCATGTAGGGACTTTGTTCTCCATCCCTGGGGGCGTTTTCAGGGGCGCCGACCAACTCAACCTTGGGGCAGGTGGTGCAGGGGGCTGCAAATCACTGCCCCAAGAGGTTGCCGGGGGGTCCTCCTCCGCCTCTTCCTCCTCCAGCTCCTTCGGCTCAACAAACATCAGATCCGGGACATTCTCCGGTTCCACCACAGTTGCGGTTGTGCGGACTTTTTCCGGCACAAAGGGGAACAAAATCGTCCTCCCCGGCCCACCGGCTCCACGATGGATCAATGTCCCATCCATCAGCAAAACACTGCCCCGCTTTTGCTGGACTACGTGCCACGTGTTGGACGCGCGGTAGCCATGGCTCGTCCCCGGTGCAATTTGTAGGGATTTTTCTGGGGGATCATCCTACAGGGATTCAAAACCACCCTCCTGTCCGCGGCACCCCGCAACGTAAGCATAAAATCGCGGTGCGGCCATTGGTAGCCCCGCCAGGGGGGGGCGTCCATGCGTTCCACCAACCGAGGCTCCTTGTCCGCCAGGTCATCCAGCACCGGGAAAAAGTCTGCCAAAATTCGCAGCAAACACCACTTAATATCCGAGGGAAGCCACTTGTCCACCGTTCCCAGGGCGGTCTGCCGGCACCCACCACCTTTGTTGTGGCCCTGAAGGAGAATGTCCTCCCAATTCTCCCCTCCCTCCAAATGCACCGCACACAATCCACCAAGTCCCCTGGCAAAATGTGCTCCACCAAACGGTAGCCGGTGGCCTCATATTCCTCGGGGGTCCTAGAGGGCGGATCCGGCAACGGATGCCGGGACACAGGGTATTTCACTGCAATGTCTGGCGAGGGGCAACCCATGCCAAGCGCAAAAAAATCGTCCTGCGTTACAGAAATTGTGGGCTGCGTCAAATCAACGATGGCCGGTCCTTTCAAGGCCTCGCGACGACCCACGGACTGAATCGCTCCGTAGGCCGACCAGTCCTGAAATTTGGACTCCCGAAAAAAAATGTGTGTGTCCGTATCGAGGCGCTCTGCCCAATGTTTCACCTTGACGGGGTCTGACCACATCTGTCGGTTACCGGCCTCCTTTTCCCGGTCCGCATCCGGCACATTGTACACCGACACATATTGCTTTTGGGGGCCTTGGATACGTTGCATCATGGCAAACAATGCCGTTAAGGTCTCTGCGCTAAGTTGCAGGAACATTCCCATTGGGGCAGGGCTCAACCAGTGGTATAGGCCTAGAGCAAAATTGCTCAAAACGCCCTTGGACAAAGCAACTGGACAGGCTTGCAGGTTGACCCTCAACAAATATTTCAAGGGTTCACCTTTCTCCTGCTACAATTTTTGCAGCTGCTCTCTCACCGAGCAAACATCCTCGGGGATAGCCGGCAACCCCTTAATCTCGTTCACCAAGAGTGCACAATCCAACACCTGGATCCCACCTGTTACCACATTTTCCACACCCACCACCTTCACATAATCATCAACAACCTGCCGCGTGGGCTCATGGGTGGTGCGGGGAGGAGGTGCGGGCTTGGGCGGTGGCTCCGGGTCCCCGGGGGCCTCGACAGCGGCCTTGGCTTTGGTCTTCTTGCCAGGCATGTCCCATAAAAGAGAAGCCCCTAAGAGTGAAAGAGGCAATTACATGGATTTTGCTTGCGCAAAAGGCCTAATTTGCGTCCGCAACAGAATTCACGAGACAAGTAAATAACCCCTTTTACGTGCGTAAATGACCCTTTTTGCGTCCGAGCTAAACTTATAGTAACCACACAAATACACCCTTTTACGAGCGCAAAATGGCACTAAAGAGCAATACTTGCGTGTACATGGTGGTGTTCTGGTGCGAGAGACGTAAAAGTGGCAAAACACCTCCGTTTCCACTCATATTTCAGCGTATTTGCATGCAAATGTGTCCGTTACCCATCATAAGAGAGGGCAAAGCGAGCAAACACGCACAAAACAAGTTATTGATTTTTTTAGGCATTTTACCTGGTTTTTACCTGGTTTTTACTTGAGAAACACTTTGGGCCTTTACTTCGTAGTTACCAAGTAGGGAGCTCAAAAACATAGGGGGGTCCAATCTGGGCCGCTTTTGGGGTTTTCCCAATGCCGTAGCGGGCACTGCGGTTTCGTAGGGGGGTAATTGAGGTAATCGACTGCCCGATGCTGCCATCGCCGGGCAATGATTTCATGGGTTTTTGGAATACAAGAAAATGAAGAAAGAAACGTTTGGAAATCATTGTTTCGTAAATGTTAACCCGCCATTACTAAAGGATTTAATCAATAAACTTAATTCCTTCCTGTTCTTCCAGCCATGAAGCGGGGCATCACGGGAGGGAACAGAGTGGAGGAGCTGCAACCCTCAAGGGACATTCCAAACATCAGAGAAGTTTTCGCACGTTTCTCTGTGTGTCATGGTTTGACGCTTTGAAGCCTTTGGCTGACGGTTGTTGCATTGGTGCAGATGAGGCGACCACCAATGAAGCGACCAAAGAGTGCCACCAGAATGACAAAGAAGCAGATCGCCCACCGAACCCAACAGGTAGTGTCTGTGTGTGTCGGCGATCGGCTTCCTGCAAGGAAAGGAACCGGCCGGCGAAGCCCCTCGCAATGGCTCAACAGGTGGTGCAAATAAGGCGACCGAGGAGTGTCAACAGACTGACAAAGAACCAAAGCGCCCACCCAACCCAACCCAACGGGTGGTTCTGTGAGTGTCGGTTGCAATGAGTGTCCTCCAAGGAAGCTCCTTCCTCCTGCTTTTCACTGCCTCAACAGGCGGTGCAAATGAGGCGATAGACCAATGTCAAAGCCCTACAAGGGTTGTTGCGCAACCCTCGCAGCAAAGCCCCAGGATTGTCGCGCAACCCTCGCAGGAAAGCCCAGGGACTATCGCGCAACCGTCGTAGGAAAGGACTATGGCGCCATCCACGCACGAGATCCCAAAGACTGTCACGCATGGCAGCACGAGCAGTGGCACACAACCCCCGCTGCAACAACGCATCCTTGAGAGCCCAAGGACTGTTGCGCAAACCTCGCAGGAAAGCTCAAGAACTGTCGCTCAACCCTCGCAAGAAAGGACGGTGGTGCCATCCACACACGAGATCCCAAGGACTGCCGCACATGGCAGCACCAGCAGTGCCACGCAACCCTCGCAGCACAGTTCGAGCATTGGCACACAACACTCGCTGCAACAAGGCACGCTTGAGAGCCCAAGGACTGTCGCGCACCCCTCGCAACAAAGCCCAAGGACTGTCGCGCAAACCTCGCACGAAAGGACTGTGGCGCCATCCACGCACGAGATCGCAAGGACTGCCGCGCATGGCAGCACCAGCAGTGCCGCGCAACCCTGGCAGCAGAGTTCGGGCATTGGCACACAACACTCGCTGCAACAAGGCACGCTTGAGAGCCCAAGGACTGTCGCGCACCCCTCGCAACAAAGCCCAAGGACTGTCGTGCAAACCTCGCACGAAAGGACTGTGGCGCCATCCACGCACAAGATCGCAAAGACTGTCGCGCATGGCAGCCCAAGCACTGTCGCTCAACCCTCGCATGAACGGACTGTGGCGCCATCCACGCACGAGATCTCAAGGACTGCCGCGCATAGCAGCACCAGCAGTGCCGCGCAACCCTCGCAGCAGAGTTCAAGCATTGGCACACAACACTCGCTGCAACAAGGCACGCTTGAGAGCCCAAGGACCGTCGCGCAACCCTCGCAAGAAAGCCCAAGGACTGTCGCGCAAACCTCGAACGAAAGGACTTTGACGCCATCCACGCACGAGATGACAAAGACTGTCGCGCACGGCAGCACCAGCACTGTCGCACAACCCTCGCAGCTGCCTTCGAGCAGTGGCGCACAACCCTCGCTGCAACAACGCACACTTAAGAGCCCAAGGCCTGTCGCGCAACCCTCGCGGGAAAACCCTAGGACTGTCGTGCAGATGCAGAATGCTACGAATGCAAATGGCGCCAGTGCAGATTGTGCCATCTAGACCTCAATGCGTGCAAGTAATGGTGCCTGGTTCTATAGTTTTGTGCAGCTGGTGTAGCAGGCAACATTTGTTACTTTTCAACTGTGTTTGGTGTCCGTTGCTATTTTGTTGGTTGTTTACTTAAGTCAGCTATGCCCTGTGACCTTCCCTTGTGTCCTTCTGCTACCTGTTTGTGGTGCCTCAGAGGCAGTGGTGGCCCCCTCTCCATTGGTGGGGTGGCAGAGCTGGATCATAGTACACTCGCCAAACACTATTATTTATCCGAACTGTCTGTTGTTGCCCTTGTGTGTAGTCCCTACCGCCGACGGTGAAGAAACCCATGAGCCTCCACAGCACAGTATGTCATTTGATGTGGAATTTGAAAAAGCAGAAGATGCACTCGAAGAACGGCAGAAGAACAGACAAAAATATTCCTTTTCAACAGTAAATGTAGGAACAATTGCAGCCAGTCAACCAGCCCACAAGAGAATGAAGCCTGACCAATTACCACAGAGCCCATGTACTATATATATATATATGCCCACTGTGGCACAGAGCTTCCATGCACAGGCACAGAAATATCATACACAACAGGTTTTCTGGAAAGCCACGCACTGTGCCAAATGCCTGCAACACAACACAAAGTGCATATGTGACATCCGTGAACATTTACTCTTGTGACTGTCAATGCAATACAATGAACACTCAGAATGTTGTTGTTTGTCGTCGTTTGCCTTTTCGTTGTGTTGCTCGTTGTTGTTTTTTTTTCCTTTTTTTGTTTTTTTGTTTTTTTGTCGAACCGTTTTTAGGTGACCTGGAAATTCAAGAAGCTGCATGAATCAATGATGGAGGGCATGCTCCCTGAAGTTCTCACCATTGTGAGTCGTTACAAGGCTATAACAGAGGAGGAACAAAGCAAAACAAAGGCACGGGGGAGTGATGGTGTTGGAACAAGATGGTTGCTTTAAAGTTCAAGGCCCACCTTGGGGCAGAGGCAAGTAAGAATAGGGCACACGGCAGCAGCGATTGGGCAGCACGCATGGTTGCACAGTTTTGGATAACACACAACCAAGAAACTGCAGCCCAAGTCCGCAAGATGGCACCCTCCATCAAGGCGGCATACCATCAAAAAGCAGAGGAACACAATGCCCGATTGTCATTGATCCGTCGATGTTATAAGGACTGCTCATCGGGTAAGTACACCGGGGTTGTGTTCAAAAGAGGATCGGGCAATGAGAGTCGCCCGGCGGCTCGGGTGGTGCTCCGTAACGAGACGGAGGTGCAAAGCACCATTGGGAATGCACTATACAAGTTCTTTTGCTTTGTGGCCGACACACTTTGTGGTCGTGTGCCCCGCTCTCTCTTGATTTCAAAAGTGGAGGAATATTCCTTTATCTACCGGGGGAACGGGGTCATTTTGGGGGCAACGGGTCACTCTTTGGAAGTAGGGGTATATAGAGGTTTTTTGAGGTGGTGGACTTGGGTAACATAGTGGTTTGCATTGGTTCGTTTACTACTAATATACACTAGCAGATTTGTCACTTTTCATGCCCTGTGTTACCCCCACTTGTTACCCAGCTTTGTGCCCTTGCCGTGCAGCCTAGGGTTTTGAGTGGTAACACATACATCGGGTAACACTCCCACGGTTACACACCGGGGAACACATCAGTAAACTCCAGTTGCCAGACACTTCCACTTGTGGCTCATGAAGTAAATTTTTTCAAGACAATTGCAGGCGCACGAGTTTTGCGCCTGCTCCGCGCATGCCCACCGCTTGCTGTGAATTTTTTCGTCTTGTTTTGACGTTGCAAACCCCCCTTGGACACCATTCACCACTTATTAGTGCATACCTAGATAACTGGTGCCCGGGGAACAGATGTTCCGGGGAACACATCAACGGTAACACCCGCGGTAACACCACCTCTTCACATGTTTTTGCACAAGGGTGTTGTGTGGCCACACTATGCCCATTCCACCCGTCCCCAAGAAGTTCGCCACCTCAATTAAGAGTAGGTCGTACCTCTCCAGCATTCGATGGGGAGACATAGCCCATAAAGGGGCCGCCGCGGTCATTCAGGTTGTTATTGCCTTGTCTGCTGTTGGTGAGGTTCGAGGTAACATGGTAGCGCTACCGGTTACACTCCGGGTAACACATTGCATGCATGTTGCATCCGAGGGGACATCGTGGGGCTACTGGTTACACCTAAGGTAACGTGTGGCATTCATGTCCCCCTACCACGGATGAAAAGAAAGAAACGATCCACCTACATCTGTGGGTGGGTTTCGAAGGGCACCGCCCCCTCCCTCACGATGCCGCAGCTGCTGGGCTATGAGGTGGACACTGGGGAATGCATGGACATTGTCACCATGGGGTCGACCACCATCAAGGCGGACCAAGTAGCCAACCAATGAGCTTATTACACGGGTGGCGAGGGGAGCAGCATCAGCGGCAAAAGCAAAAAGCAGGCAGCCGGGCCACCACGTCCTAGCAGCAATCCAGCAGCAACAGCCCAAGAGACAGCAGCCGGCCACAGGAGGGACCACAGGAGGGAAACAAACCCGCCACTACACACCACAGATAGCAGCAGCAGCTTCGGCAGCAAGGCAGAGGGAGCATGCCAGCGTGGATGTGGATGCGGAATGCACGGACGATGAACTGTTTGAGGATGAAGTGGAAGCAATGGACGAGGACGAACCAGGACCGAGCAGGAAAGGAGGGGATGAGGACCTTGCAGATGATGACGACGATGATGTCGACGACAACCCAGTGCCCAAGCCCAAGGCCAGATTGAAGGTAACCAAGCTGGTTTTCCTAGGGTTTTTTGTGCTTACAAACCCATCTGTATGGATTGTACGTTGCTGCACAATGGTGGCAGAAGTACCGTATGGTGTGCATACACCGAAGAGGAGCGGGCCGTAATTCTCCGTGATCCGCTCTTGTTCAATTCCCCGCCGCAGGGGGCTGGCTTCTGTGGGGGTCGGGGTGTTGGGGGCCCCTGACCCCGCGCCAGAAGCAGTGACCAACTACTACGTTACGCCACCCCCCCCCCCCCTGGAAGACAGCCCTTCTCAAACCCCTTTCATGCAGCCCCCTAAAATGATCGCAATCGAATTCTAAGAACGCCCATTTTTACTTTTTTTGGCCGACGATGGTCGTTTTGGTGAATTAGGACCGTTTTAAGCAGTTTTTCAGGCAGTCTCCGCAAATTTGGGGCTGAATTCCGTATTGGCTCCTGCTTGCAAAGTTACATCATGTTGTAGCCCCTTAACATGACCGGCTCGGGCCAAAACGTCAGAAAAGCAACCTCATTGGCCAAATCTGGTGCCGTTTCGATGATTTAGGGTCAATTTTGAGCGTTTTTTGGCAGCTTTCTGCCATTTTTTTCGCCATATTTTGCATGTATACTTGCTGCCCATCTGGCAATCCTTTTCTGCCAATAGGGCAACCATATTGTGCAAAAGGCAGGAGGCAGCTCCCGCTAGGCTACTTTTTTGTGGGGCTTGGCCCACAAAAACGGAGCCTAGCGGCCGGCGCTGGCGCCGTTGCTCCCGTGTTTTCATGGTTTTCTCCTTCTCCGCCTTTGAATGGTCTTTTGCCTTTGTGTTCCTTGTCCTCCCCTTTCTCATCTGAACATCCGTGCGACCCCACCTCGTGCAACTTTCCCCCACTTGTTCAATCCCCCCCCGCAGGGGGCTGGCTTCTGTGGGGGTCGGGGTGTTGGGGGCCCCTGACCCCGCGCCAGAAGCAGTGACCAACTACCACGTTACGCCACCCCCCCGCCTTGGAAGACAGCCCTTCTCAAAACCCTGCCATGCAGCCCCTTAAAATGATTGCAATCGAATTCTAAGAAAGCGACTTTTCTTCTTTTTGGCCGATGATGGTCGTTTTGGTGAATTAGGACCGTTTTAAGAAGTTTTTCGGGGAGTCTCCGAAAATTTGGGGCTGAGTTCCGTATTGGCTCTTGCTTGCGAAGTTACATCATGTTGTAGCCCCTTAAAATGACCAGCTCGGGCCAAAACGTCAGAAAAGCAACCTCATTGGCCAAATCGGGTGCCGTTTTGATGATTTACGGTCAATTTGGTGTGTTTTTTGGCAGTTTTTAGCCATATTTTTCGCCATATTTGGCATGTATACTTGCTGCCCATCTGGCAAGCCTTTTTTGCCAATGGTGCAACCATATTGTGCAAGAGGCACGAGGCAGCACCCGCTAGGGTACGTTTTTGTCGGGCTTGGCCCAAAAAAACGGAGCCTAGCGGCCGGCGCTGGCGCCGTTGCTCCCGTGTTTTCATGGTTTTCTCCTTCTCTGCCTTTGAATGGTCTTTTTGCCTTTGTGCTCCTTGTCCTCCCCGTTCTCATCTGAGCACCCATGCGAGCCCACCTCGTGCAACTTTCCTCCGCTTGTTCAAATCCCCCCCGCAGGGGGCTGGCTTCCGTGGGGGTCGGGGTGTTGGGGGCCCCTGACCCCGCGCCAGAAGCAGTGACCAACTACTACGTTGCGCGACCCCCCCCCCCCCTGGAAGACAACCCTTCTCAAACCCCTTTTATGCAGCCCCTTAAAATGATCGCAATTGAATTCTAAGACCGCTAATTTTCTTCTATTTGGCCGATGATGGTCGTTTTGGTGAATTAGGACCGTTTTAGACAGTTTTTTGGGCAGTCTCCGCAAATTCCGGGCTGAATTCCGTATTGGCTCTTGCTTGCAAATTTACATCATGTCATAGCCCCTTAAAATGACCGGCTCGGGCCCTTCCAAAACCCCTTCCATGCAGCCCCTTAAAATGATCGCAATCGAATTCTAAGAACGCAACTTTCCTTATTTTCGGCGGATGATGGTTGTTTTGGTGAATTAGGACCGTTTTAAGCAGTTTTTTGGGCAGTCTCCGAAAATTTGGGGCTGAATTTGGTATTGGCTCTTGCTTGCGAAGTTGCACCATGTTGTAGCCCCTTAAAATGACTGGCCCGGGCCAAAACCTCCAAAAATTAACCTCATTGGCCAAAATTGGTGCCGTTCTGATGATTTACAGCCAATTTTGTGCATTTTTTGGCAGTTTTTTGCCATAGTTTTGCCATATTTGGCATGTATACTTGCCCCCCATCCGACAAGGCTTTTTGACCCATGGGGCAACCATAGTGGGCAACAAGCATTAGGCAGAATCCGCTAGGCTCCGTTTTTGTGGGGCTTGGCCCACAAAAACGGAGCCTAGCGGCCGGCGCTTGCGCCGTTGAACCCGTTTTTTCATGTTTTTCTTCTTCTCCGCTTCTGCATGGTTCTTTTTGCCTTTGTGTTCTTTGTCTTCCGTTGTCATGCAGACCGTTGCCGTGCGACCCCGCCTCGTGCAACTTTCCCCAGCTTGTTCAATCCCCCCCCCTGGGGGCTGTTTTCTGGTGGGCGTCGGGGTGTGGGGCCCCTGACGCCCCATCGAAAACAAGGTCCATACCGTACGTTACGCGACCCCCGGGGTAAAATCCAGAGGCCTCCAAAGTCCTACCATGCTACCCCTTAAAATGTTCGGATTGGAATTCTAAGAACGCGACTTTTCCCTTTTTTAGCCCACGATGGTCGTTTTGGTGAGTTAGCAGCGTTTCAAGCGGTTTTTCGGGCAGTCTCCCGACATTTGGGGCTGAATTTTGAAGTGGCTGCTGTATGCAAATTTGGGCCATGTTACAGCCCCTCAAAATGATTGCCTCGTGCCGAAACGTCATAAAAACACTCCCGTTGGCTGAAATTGGTCATGTTTTGATGATTTACGGCTAATTTTGTGCATTTTTTGGCAGTTCTTTGCCATATTTTTGCCATATTTGCCATGTACACTTGCTGCCCATCTGACAAGGCTTTTTGGCCCATGGGGCAACCATAGCGGGCAAGAAGCATTAGGCAGCACCCGCTAGGCTCCGTTTTTGTGGGGCTTGGCCCACAAAAACGGAGCCTAGCGGCCGGCGCCTGCGCCGTTGAGCCCGTTTTTTCATGGTTTTCTTCTTCTCCGCTTCTGCATGGTTCTTTTTGCCTTTGTGTTCTTTGTCCTCAATTGTCATGCAAACCGTTGCCGTGCGACCCCCTCTCGTGCAACTTTCCCCAGCTTGTTGAATCCCCCCCCCTGGGGGCTGTTTTCTGGTGGGGGTCCGGGTGTGGGGCCCTTGACCCCCCATCGAAAACAAGGTCCATACCGTACGTTACGCGACCCCCGGGGTAAAATCCAGAGGCCTCCAAAGTCCTACCATGCTGCCCCTCAAAACGTTCGAAATGGAATTCTAAGAACGCGACTTTTCCCTTTTTTCGCCGATGATAGTGGTTTTAAATAGCTAGGGGCGTCCCAAGTAAGTGGTGCCCACCACTAGCATCCAAGAATTCCTGTCTGTGTAGGGATTGCATTTGAGGGTGCGCCAGCA
The DNA here is from genome assembly GCA_964036045.1 of Eutreptiella sp. 'Long Island Sound 2002'. Taxonomy (NCBI): domain Eukaryota; phylum Euglenozoa; class Euglenophyceae; order Eutreptiales; family Eutreptiaceae; genus Eutreptiella; species Eutreptiella sp. 'Long Island Sound 2002'. The sequence goes on along the minus strand of OZ038383.1, from coordinate 64,881,621 downwards.
ATGTTTGCATGCTCAGTAACACTACACGTGAGACACAGGGCTCAAATCCTCAGAAATCGAGCGCCCAATTTATACAAGGAAGTGCACACGTGCAGCTCTGCAGGCGCCGATGCCGTCTGTCTTTTGAGCCTCTGCAAGTCTCAGATTCTGCGACAAGCAAACGGACATTCCACTGCAGGCACCAATGTATAGCCCGTGTCGATTTGTACAGCGCTGAGAGTCCGCATTCACAAATGAGTGCAGTAATCCGCAATTTGTAGCAAGCATTTTCGGTTTCGGCACTTTTGGTGCCAGATTTCGAGTTTTGGTGCTGAAAACCACGTTTGCCTTGAACGGGTTTGGCTTTCGACTTAACCGGTAACTTACGGTGCAAATCTGGGTTGCCTCTGCCTACTTGGTGACCAAATTTGGCTTGCCTACATGGTGACCACGTTTTTCTAGTGTCCAACACGGGATCGTGGTGTGTAGATTTACGGTGCATTGGTAGTTTTGGCTTATCTGCTATCGAGTCGAGGTCTCCTTTGCACGTTGGATCGCCTTGCAAGTTGAAATGACGCTAGGTTTCTTTGATTCTTTGAGCTTTGGCCTCTTTGGGTGCAACTGCCCTGTGAGCAATCCGGCACAATACGAATCCGCCATGATGGGCCGAAATTTGCATGCCATTTGTACCACTTTAAACACTTTTTACACCATTCGTGACGCTTTGCACACCTTTTGCACCCACCATTCGGTTTCTTTGATTCTTCGAGCTTTGGTCTCTTTGGGTGCAACTGCCTTATGAGCAGTCCGGCACAGCACGAATCCTCCGTGATGGGCCGAAATTTGCTTGCCATTTGCACCACTTTAAACACTTTTTACACCATTCGTAACGCTTTGCACACTTGTTGCACCCACCATTCGTGGTTATGAATGGTGCGAGAAGTGCCCACCGTGTTACAAATTGCGCGAGCACACACAGTTTGCACGCCATTCGTATCACTTTGAACGCTTTTTACACCGCTCGTAACACTTTGCACACTTTCTGCACCTTTCGTGGCACTTTCTTTACCACTCGTAACACCTTGTCCACTCGTACAAGGTGATGAGCCGAAATTTGCATGCCATTTGTACCACTTTAAACACTTTTTACACCATTCGTAACGCTTTGCACACTTGTTGCACCATTCGTGGCACTTTCTTTACCATTCGTAACACCTTGTACACTCGTACAACCTTAATTCACCACCACCTTCCACACCCTCCTTGTCGCTTTTTTTGTGTTTGGTCACCTCTTTTTGAGTGGTGCTTGGCAGTCCATTCTGCTTCGGTTTTTTGTGCCCTCCTTTGTTTTTTGTCAAAGGATTACGAATGGTGCGAGAAGTGCCCACCGTGTTACAAACTGCGCGAGCACACACAGCTGCACAAATTGCACGCCATTCGTACCACTCTGAACACTTTTTACACCATTCGTACCACTTTGCACGCTTTTTGCACCATTCGTGGCACTTTATGCACCATTCGTAACACTTTGTACACTCGTACAACCTTCACCACCTTCCACACCCTCCTTGTGGCTTTTTTTGTGATTGGTCACCTCTTTTGAGTGGTGCTTGGCAATCTTTTCTTTCTTGGTTTTTTGTGCCCTCCTTTGTTTCTTGTCAAAGGGTTACGAATGGTGCGAGAAGTGCCCACCGTGTTACAAACTGCGCGAGCACACACAACTGCACAAATTGCACGCCATTCGTACTACTCTGAACACTTTTTACACCATTCGTACCACTTTGCACACTTTTTGCACCAGTCGTGGCACTTTCTGCACCATTGGTAACACTTTGTACACTTGTACAACCTTCACCCCTCCCACCGGTGGCTTTTTTTGTGTTTGGTCACCTCTTTTCAGTGGTGCTTGGCAGTCTGTTGCTCCCTCCTAACCCTTGATGAATCTATGAGAATGTGTAATTCATCCAGTACCCCCAAAATGTATGTCCCTTGTTTGTTGTGGCAGTTGACCTCACTGTGACGTGAGTAAAGTCAACTTTGGTTTTTTTTTGGCCTTTGCCTTCGTTCTCTTTGCTTTTTGGGGGCCTCATATTTTGTTCAGGTGAGGTCATCACATCAGCACACCTGTGGGGGAAGAAGGTGTGGTGCAGAGGCATCATTTGTACTGTTTGATCGCAATTCGTGGGGTTGGAGGGGACCGCTTTTTAGCCTCCGTGTGTGTTCGCGCATGGGGGACTTGGGGACTTGCTGGCCATGACAGGTTAGGGTGAGGGTGGTGCCAAGTACATTGTCTGCTTCTCAAATTGTGATAAACATGGTGTTGTTTCTTGACCACAGTCTTTGTGATGTCTGCTTTGCCGCCTTTTCCAAGGGACTTCTCCAAGGTGCTGGTCAGAACCTTCCGCCTTCAGAGCAGCCTGGGAAACAGGTATCTGCAGCTTCGGGTGCTGAGCGAAACATGTGTTTGGAGTTGACACAACTCACTCGTTCAAAGCTTCTGTCCCGCAGCGGACCATTTCGTTGACACCCTGCCTCAGCCCTCAGCCACGGAATTCGACCATGTAGATGTTCATGGGTTCAGTTCATGCGCCGTTTTGTTGTTGTGGTTGTGGTGGTGGTTGTTGTGGTTGTGGTGGAGTGCATTCCCTCTGATTTGCATTTGTCTGTTTTTTAGTTAGGTCACAACCCCTCCCCCAAAGGGAGCACTGTAGTGCAGATAATAGGGCTCGACCTTGGCTTGCAACTTGTACACACCTTTTTTGTCCGGTTGTCCTTTTTGGTGGCTTCCCCGCCCCGTGGCATAGTTCAAGTAATGCCACTAACAGGTCCACCCGTTTCATCGCTGTTGCGTTTGGTGGCCCCGCCTGCCTCTCCGTTTCGTACTTGTCTGCCATCCCTTTGGTGGAGCGGAATTTTTTGTTGTTGTCGTTGCTGTAAGAAAAATAAACAGACAACCAGAAACCTCTGCAGTTGAAACCAGCGCTCTTTGCAAACCGTGGCCGGAAATCTGGTGCCAGATAGCTCGGGTTCAGACCACGGCGATGGCGGTGCCCATTGAACGCGTCTGCTGGACCCGTGTCAATGCCCCTTGGCCTGTGTGCGTCCACGCCCGACAACTTGCGTTTGGGATGTAATGGTGCGACCCTGATCTGCGACGTCGCCTGCACAAACCAGTCCTACTTGCGTCCGTTGGTGTTGTTGTTGTGCTGTAAGAAAAATAAACAGACACCCAGAAACCTCTGCAGTCGAAACCACCGCTGCACTGCAAACCGTGGCCGGAAATCTGGTGCCAGATAGCTCAGGTTCAGACCATCAACCACATGTGCTGCGGTTTGACATTGACATTTGACATCAGGCCCCTGTCCACCACCCCGACATTCCAGCAACTGCTGCAATTTTGTATTTTGCACAAACCTGGATTTTGGTTGCCCCAATGGGTTTAGGTTGCCTCAGTTTATGCAACCTGTATGGTGTAGGGGCTCCAATTTTGTGCATACCAGGCTTTGCGGGCCAAGTTTTAGCACCCAAGCAGGTGCGCTGTCTTTAAGCAATAGGGAATACACCCCCGCCCCCTGGTTGAAGCATCTACTTCCACTCTGTGACACAAGATACCACGGTGTACCCAAAGGTAACTTGACCCACCCCAGGGTACCCCACCATTCCCCAACCTAATCTGTACCACCCTATTTTACCTTGTTGGTCCCGCCCTAACCCCAGTCTACCCAACTCTAATCCAAGCCAAGCCAACCCAAGGAACCCCCAAGCTATCCTAAGCTACCCCATCCAGCCCAAACCTAGCCTGACGTACCCGAACATACCCCAAGGTACCCGAACCTGCCCCGAGCTTTCCCAGTCCAACCCAACCTATCCTATGCGACGCGACACGTGGTTAGCGGCCTATAGAGGGCAACCCACCTTCAGCCGCCCATGTGGCGCAACCCCTGTTTAGCCGTCTTTGTGGCACAACCCGTGTTCAGCCGCCCATGCAGCGAAACCCGTGATTCGTGTTTAGCCACCCATGTGACGCCACCCGTGTTCATCCGCGCATGCGGTGCCACCCGTGTTCAGCCGCGCATGCGCCGCAACCCGGATTTAGGTGCGTGTGCCGCGCAACCCGTGTTTAGCCCCCCGTGTGGGACAATCCCTGTGCAGCCGCCCATGCGGCACAACCCGTGTTCAGCCGCCCATGCGGCGCAACCCGTGTTTTGCCGCTGGTGCGGCACATCCTATGTTTGGCCGCTAGTGCGGCACATCCCGTGTTTGGCCGCTCGTGCGGCACATCCCGTGCTTAGCCGCTTGTGCGGCGCATCCCGTGTTTAGCCGCTCCTGCGGCACATCCCGTGTTTGGCCGCATGTGCGGCACATCCCGTGTTTCGCCGCTCGTGCGGCACATCCGGTGTTTAGCCGCTCATGCGGTACATCCCGTGTTTAGCCGCTGGTGCGGCACATCCCGTGTTTAGCCGCTCGTGCGGCACATCCCGTGTTTAGCCGCTGGTGCGGCACATCCTATGTTTGGCCGCTAGTGCGGCACATCCCGTGTTTAGCCGCTCGTGCGGCACATCCCGTAGTTACCCGCTTGTGCGGCGCATGGCGCGTTTGGCCGCCCATGCGGCACATTCTGTGTTTCGCCGCTCCTGCGGCGCATCGCCTGTTTCGCCGCTCGTGCGGCACATCCCGTGTTTAGCTGCTGGTGCGGCACATCCTATGTTTGGCCGCTAGTGCGGCACATCCCGTGTGTAGCTGCTTGTGCGGCACATCCCGTGTTTAGCCGCTTGTGCGGCGCATCGCGCGTTTGGCCGCTCATGCGGCACATCCCGTATTTCGCCGCTCGTGCGGCACACCCCGTGTTTAGCCGCTGGTGCGGCACATCCTATGTTTGGCCGCTAGTGCAGCACATCCCGTGTTTAGCTGCTTGTGCGGCACATCTCGTGTTTAGCCGCTTGTGCGGCGCTTGCCGTGTTTGGCCGCTTTTGCGGCACATCCCGTGTTTCGCCGCTCGTGCGGCACATCCCGTGTTTAGCCGCTAGTGCGGCACATCCTATGTTTGGCCGCTAGTGCGGCACATGCCGTGTTTACCCGTTCGTGCCGCACATCCCGTGTTTAGCCGCTTGTGCGGCGCATCGCGCGTTTGGCCGCTTTTGCGGCACATCCCGTGTTTCGCCGCTCGTGCGGCACATCCCGTGTTTCGCCGCTCGTGCGGCACATCCCGTGTTTAGCCGCTTGTGCGGCGCATCGCGTGTTTAGCCGCTAGTGCGGCACATCCTATGTTTGGCCGCTAGTGCGGCACATGCCGTGTTTACCCATTCGTGCGGCACATCCCGTGTTTAGCCGCTTGTGCGGCGCATCGCGCGTTTGGCCGCTTTTGCGGCACATCCCGTGTTTCGCCGCTCGTGCGGCACATCCCGTGTTTAGCTGGTGGTGCGGCGCATCCTATGTTTGGCCGCTAGTGCGGCACATCCCGTGTTTAGCCGCTAGTGCGGCACATCCCGTGTTTAGCTGCTTGTGCGGCACATCCCGTGTTTAGCCGCTTGTGCGGCGCATCGCGCGTTTGGCCGCTCATGCTGCACACCCCGTGTTTAGCCGCTGCTGCGGCACATCCTATGTTTGGCCGCTAGTGCAGCACATCCCGTGTTTAGCCGCTTGTGCGGCACATCTCGTGTTTAGCCGCTTGTGCGGCGCATCCCGTGTTTGGCCGCTCATGCGGCACATCCCGTGTTTCGCCGCTCGTGCGGCACAACCCGTGTTTAGCCGCTAGTGCGGAACATCCTATGTTTGGCCGCTAGTGCGGCACATGCCGTGTTTACCCGGTCGTGCGGCACATCCCGTGTTTAGCCGCTTGTGCGGCGCATCGCGCGTTTGGCCGCTTTTGCGGCACATCCCGTGTTTCGCCGCTCGTGCAGCACATCCCGTGTTTGGCCGCTGGTGCGCCACATCCTATGTTTGGCCGCTAGTGCGGCACATCCCGTGTTTACCCGGTCGTGCGGCACATCCCGTGTTTAGCCGCTCGTGCGGCACACCCTATGTTTGGCTGCTAGTGCGGCGCATCCCGTGCTTAGCCGCTCGTGCGGCACATCCCCTGTTCAGCCGCTCATGCGGCACATTCTGTGTTCCGCCGCTCGTGCGGCACATCCCGTGTTTAGCTGTTGGTGCGGCACATCCTACGTTTGGCCGCTAGTGCGGCGCATCCCGTGTTTCGCCGCTGGTGCGGCGCATCCCTGTTTAGCCGCTTGTGCGGTTTTGTTGTTGTGGTTGTGGTGGTGGTTGTTGTGGTTGTGGTGGAGTGCATTACCTCTGGTTTGCGTTTGTCTGTTTTTTAGTTAGGTCACACCCCCTCCCCCAAAGGGGGCACTGTAGTGCAGATAATAGGGCTCGACCTTGGCTTGCAACTTGTACACACCTTTTTTGTCCGGTTGTCTTTTTTGGTGGCTTCCCCGCCCCGTGGCATAGTTCAAGTAATGCCACTAACAGGTCCACCCGTTTCATCGCTGTTGCGTTTGGTGGCCCCGCCTGCCTCTCCGTTTCGTACTTGTCTGCCATCCCTTTGGTGGAGCGGAATTTTCTGTTGTTGTCGTTGCTGTAAGAAAAATAAACACACAACCAGAAACCTCTGCAGTTGAAACCAGCGCTCCTTGCAAACCGTGGCCGGAAATCTGGTGCCAGATAGCTCGGGTTCAGACCACGGCGATGGCGGTGCCCATTGAACGCGTCTGCTGGACCCGTGTCCATGCCCCTTGGCCTGTATGCGACCACGCCCGAGAACTTGCGTTTGGGATGTAATGGTGCGACCCTGATCTGCGACGTCGCCTGCACAAACCAGTCCTACTTGCGTCCGTTGGTGTTGTTGTTGTGCTTTAAGAAAAATAAAGAGACACCCAGAAACCTCTGCAGTTGAAACCACTGCTGCACTGCAAACCGTGGCCGGAAATCTGGTGCCAGATAGCTGAGGTTCAGACCATCAACCACATGTGCTGCGGTTTGACATTGACATTTGACATTAGGCCCCTCTCCACCACCCCGACATTCCAACAACTGCTGCAATTTTGTATTTTGCACAAACCTGGATTTTGGTTGCCCCAATGGGTTTAGGTTGCCTCAGTTTATGCAACCTGTATGGTGTAGGGGCTCCAATTTTGTGCATACCAGGCTTTGCGGGCCAGGTTTTAGCAACCAAGCAGGTGCGCTGTCTTTAAGCAATAGGGAATACACCCCCGCCCCCTGGTTGAAGCATCTACTTCCACTCTGTGACACAAGATACCACGGTGTACCCCAAGGTAACTTGACCCACCCCAGGGTACCCCACCATTCCCCAACCCAATCTGTACCACCCTATTTTACCTTGTTGGTCCCGCCCTAACCCCAGTCTACCCAACTCTAATCCAAGCCAAGCCAACCCAAGGAACCCCCAAGCTATCCTAAGCTACCCCATCCAGCCCCAACCTAGCCCGACGTACCCGAACATACCCCAAGGTACCCCAGCCTGCCCCGAGCTTTCCCAGTCCAACCCAACCTATCCTATGCGACGCGACACGTGGTTAGCGGCCTATAGAGGGCAACCCACCTTCAGCCGCCCATGTGGCGCAACCCCTGTTTAGCCGTCTTTGTGGCACAACCCGTGTTCAGCCGCCCATGCAGCGAAACCCGTGATTCGTGTTTAGCCACCCATGTGACGCCACCCGTGTTCATCCGCGCATGCGGTGCCACCCGTGTTCAGATGCGCATGCGCCGCAACCCGGATTTAGGTGCGTGTGCCGCGCAACCCGTGTTTAGCCCCCCGTATGGGACAACCCCTGTGCAGCCGCCCATGTGGCACAACCCGTGTGCAGCCGCCCATGCGGCGCAACCCGTGTTTTGCCACTGGTTTGGCACATCCTATTTTTGGCCGCTAGTGCGGCACATCCCGTGTTTAGCCGCTCGTGCGGCACATCCCGTGCTTAGCCGCTTGTGCGGCGCATCCCGTGTTTAGCCGCTCGTGCGGCACATCCCGTGTTTAGCCGCTTGTGCGGCACATCCCGTGTTTCGCCGCTCGTGCGGCACATCCGGTGTTTAGCCGCTCATGCGGCACATCCCGTGTTTGGCCGCTGGTGCGGCACATCCCGTGTTTAGCCGCTCGTGCGGCACATCCCGTGTTTAGCCGCTGGTGCGGCACATCCTATGTTTGGCCGCTAGTGCGGCACATCCCGTGTTTAGCCACTCGTGCGGCACATTCCGTAGTTACCCGCTTGTGCGGCGCATCGCGCGTTTGGCCGCTCATGCGGCACATTCTGTGTTTCGCCGCTCGTGCGGCACATCCCGTGTTTAGCGGCTTGTGCGGCGCATCGCGTATTTCGCCGCTCGTGCGGCACATCCCGTGTTTAGCTGCTGGTGCGGCACATCCCGTGTTTAGCTGCTTGTGCGAGACATCCCGTGTTTAGCCGCTTGTGCGGCGCATCGCGCGTTTGGCCGCTCATGCGGCACATCCCGTATTTCGCCGTTCGTGCGGCACACCCCGTGTTTAGCCGCTGGTGCGGCACATCCTATGTTTGGCCGCTAGTGCAGCACATCCCGTGTTTAGCCGCTTGTGCGGCACATCTCGTGTTTAGCCGCTTGTGCAGCGCATCCCGTGTTTGGCCGCTTTTGCGGCACATCCCGTGTTTTGCCGCTCGTGCGGCACAACCCGTGTTTAGCCGCTAGTGCGGCACATCCTATGTTTGGCCGCTAGTGCGGCACATGCCGTGTTTACCCGGTCGTGCGGCACATCCCGTGTTTAGCCGCTTGTGCGGCGCATCGCGCGTTTGGCCGCTTTTGCGGCACATCCCGTGTTTCGCCGCTCGTGCGGCACATCCCGTGATTGGCCGCTGGTGCGCCACATCCTATGTTTGGCCGCTAGTGCGGCACATGCCGTGTTTACCCGGTCGTGCGGCACATCCCATGTTTAGCCGCTCGTGCGGCACACCCTATGTTTGGCCGCTAGTGCGACGCATCCCGTGCTTAGCCGCTCGTGCGGCACATCCCCTGTTTAGCCGCTCATGCGGCACATCCTGTGTTCCGCCGCTCGTGCGGCACATCCCGTGTTTAGCTGTTGGTGCGGCACATCCTATGTTTGGCCGCTAGTGCGGCGCATCCCGTGTTTTGCCGCTCGTGCGGCGCATCCCTGTTGAGCCGCTTGTGCGGTACATCGCATGTTTAGCCGCTCATGCGGCACATCCCCTGCTTAGCCGCTAGTGCGGCGCATGTCGTGTTTAGGTGCTGGTGCAGTGTATCATGTGTTTACTAGCCCCCGCGGTGCATGCTTTGTTTAGCCACCACTGTAGCGCATCCCCTGTTTGGCCGCACGTGACCCTCCATTGTGGCGCATCCCGTGTTTCGCCGCTCGTGCGGCACATCCCGTGTTTGGCCGCTTGTGCGGCGCATTGCGCGTTTGGCCGCTCATGCGGCACATCTCCTGTTTAGCCGCTGGTGCAGCACATCCTATGTTTGGCCGCTAGTGCGGCACATCCCGTGTTTCGCCACTAGTGCGGCACATTCCGTTCTTAGCCGCTCGTGCGGCACATCCGGTGTTTGGCCGCTGGTGCGGCGCATCCCTTGTTTAGCCGCTTGTGCGGCACATCGCGCGTTTAGCCGCTCATGCAGCACATCCCCTGTTTAGCCGCTAAAGAAGGTCCCTACCAGGACCGGCCCCCGCTGTGCCCCTTCCGCCTGTAATCCCCGCTGACTTGCTCCGGATCAATGCTTGCATTTATCAAAATCCAGGGTCCAAAACCAAAAATATAGAAAATAGAAAATACAATCCTCCTTCAACCCTGAATGGCAACCAGATCCCACAAATCCGACAATACCCCAATTCACAATCCAAATCAGGCTGCGGGCTTTCGTTCAGCACACCGGTATTCCCACGGTGGCGGGCATGTACAAGAATTGCACCAAGGAAGAAAGCCCTGAAATTGGCATATGAACACAAATAAAGCAAAGTTGGGGAAAGAGGTAAACATACATATTCACAGCCATAAACCCCTCATTCCCTGGACTCAAGACCTTCCCTTGACTCACCAACATATTGCCCTGAACCAGGTCAAATGAGATGGCTGAATACCATATGTCAAAAGTCACTACATAACCCCCAAAAATGTGTTCACTCCCAAGCCTCTAAATCCTAGCCCAATAGGTGAGGTGGCGTGTCATGGCCTAGAGTGGCACTCAGGACCATGCCCTACCCTGACATAACCTTAGTTGGACTTGGAGTCGAATGGGCTTAGAGAAATGACCTATGAGTTTGAACTCATAACATGTCAAAAAACTGCCAATTCATACCATATTGGCCATATATCAAAAATATGCTCAAAATTGAAGTTACTAATTATCCGAAGGCTCCAAGCATGCATGGAATCGAAGTCTACCATTCATGGAGGATAGAGACCAAAGGCCACTGCCCATGTACATCCCCATTTTACCCTCGAAACCCCTTCGGATATGGGCGCCACGCACTGCCCAAGTCAGCCCATAATCTTGAGACCAAATCTTGTGATCCTTCGTGCGCCAAGCCAAATGGAGTACGCGATCCGACATATGGTGGTGTTCAACTCCGAAGCATATGCCAACATATGAACAACATACCATGGTTCGACTCTCCATAGGCTTCTTGCTGTTTGCCGACCAGGTAAGTACACAAAACGCAAAAATGAGCAAAAATTGAGGTCAAAAACATGAAAATATGACCAAATACAAAGTTGTCATGATAGTATATCTCTATGCTCACCCATGATATCCGCTCATGGTTCAATACACAAATGATTGGAACCATTTGCGAACAATTCCCCCACTTGGATCCCCAATCGGGCGCACGGAGATACCTTTGCCACCCATATCTACATGCCCCATGAAAATGGGAGTGCACCCATGGATCTCTTTGTCAAACATACCATGAGCAATACATACGCGGTAGACTTGGTCTAGCGCTTTGAATTCCACAATTGGGACATGGGCAAAGCCCTTGTCACGTATGGCTCCCCATCTCTTCGGCCACACGAAGATATATAACATTGGCGTGAGCATATCAAACATATACCATGCATATAACAAATACCCTCAAAATGTGGCTCCCACCATGATATGCCATGTCCCTCCAAGGACATAACTTCACGTTAAAAATACGTAGGAACCCAAGGAAAGTTGCTATGCAACCCCAACACCCATGCGGCACAATCGAAAGTCGCATTAAAATATTCGGTTGCACGGTCCAAGAGTTATATATCACTTTATACCTTCTTGACCTCTTTCCCTTGCTACACCGGGCATGTGTGCGCACCAAAGGCGTATGATGCTTCCTAAATTAAGTTGAGACCAAGGCAGTTCCAACCCAACCTTCCTTATTCTCATTCCTCACACTCGCGCGTAGATATGGCTCTTCAAAGTGATCCCACGATTCGATTTTGTTTCCCTTATATCTCCAAGTCAAATGGGTGGCAAGTATAAGGGAAACCTGATTCGGGCATAGGGGAAGGAGTATGACCACTCGAAGAAGTCCAAATCAAGTGCGGCGATGTCGAAGTCGAAAATCCGATTTCGACATCACGAAAAATTCCGATTAAAATTTCGAGTGCTTATTTAGAAAATTGCGGAAGCAACGAACCCTTTACAGATGAAATCTGACCCTTCAGAAACGTTTCCGCCAAAATATCTGGAAATAACAGTTAACCAATCGGTTAACGCAAAATCGCGAGCCAACTGACAGTCGCCGATACATTGACTATCAGAACGAAAGGCTGAAAAATTACGGAAACATTATGATAATAAAACCCTGTTGATTCCTGATATTTTGCTATATAAATCTCCGCTGGCGGTGCCATGGTTCTGAATATGGCCGCTCATAGCCGGAATGGCCAAACCTATCACACTATCACATCGGGTTAGTTCAGGTGGATGGGAGAGTATGATATCAGCCAATGGCGGCTTGCCGGCACATAGATACACACCCCAAGTGACCCCAAGATGGCCACGGGGGTCCGAACCGGCTTCACCCCCCTTCTCAGAGCGTTGTATCCGCTCGGAAACCAATGAAGAGAGGACGGGAGGACCCCAATGGGCTCCAAACCCCCCCTCCATGTCCCAAGGACACATGGAGGCCCCACACACGTCGTAGGCGTCCCCCATGCCCCAAGGGAGGGGTGAGGACACTGATAATCAGCGCCCTACGCCATATCCGGTCTCCTCTTGATCTACAACATGGACCAAGGGGATCAAAGATAGAAAAACGTCGTCGGTCGACCTAAATAAGTATACCACAATGCAATATATATGTGGAGATCGAGTGAAGGGGGTATGTGGCCGATCAAGGCCGAACAATCCCCGGATGAACGCCCTCACTTGTCTCCCCATTCACAGAAACAAACAAAATGCCAAGGGGGGATCCATTACGGTGCTACAGCAGCAACCAAATGGACCAATACGTCCTTGACATCCAAAGAAATACCCTTTTTCTTTAGGTAGTCCATCCAGACCGTGGTATACCTCAGCACGAAACTGCTCGGAGGTTCCCACGAGTCCCTGGACGCGGCGAATCCCTTCCATCGGACTTTATAAAGCCTTCCCCCAGGCGTCCCCGGGTCCGGCTTGTCCGCCAGGATCTTCTCCGCGGTGAAATCGTCGTCCTCACCCTCGTCGTCCGAGTCCACATCGCCGGCCGTGAAATCGAAGGTGACGGGACGTCCGCTGGGGTCTGGTGCTCGGGGACGAAGCTGGGTATGGTCGCGGTCCAGGATCTTGTTATCCCCCACACGAACCGCATACACATCCTGCCCGACCTTCCGCACGATTACCCCCGGCACATACCAAGATGCCTGCCGATGCCTGGACAGGACATCCTTGTGGTGCCGCTCCACCCACACGGTGTCTTGGAGAGCATACTTCTGGACTTTTCCCTGCTTGAAGTACTTGGCCCTCTTGTCATGCTCGTCCTGAAGTGCCTTGCACACCTTGGCCGCCGTGTCGTCCGCCTCAGCCATCATTGCGTTCGCATCCCGGGCCACCTTGCCGTGGTTCATCCACGGGAGAGTGCGTGACACTCGATCCCGTAGGAACAGGATGCGATGGGGCGACAGTCCAGTGGGTCCCGGAAGGTCGTGATACGCCTGGAGCACTCTCCACAGCGAGTTATACCAGTTCCGGCCCGGTTCGTCAATGTGCAGCTGGCGGAACTTCTCGAACATCTGTCGCCCGGCCACCTCAGCACGGCCATTCGACCGGCTGTGGTAAGCCACGGTCTTGGCGTGCCGAATCCCCATGTGCTTACACATCGTCTTGAACCACGTCCCCACGAATTGACTGCCCCTATCGCTGCAGATGACAGCTGGGATATCGAAAATCGTCAGCCAATGCCTGATCATGGCATTAGCGACGGTCTTGGCCTGCAGCCCCACCCCATGCTTGTCCTTCTTGTCCTTCTTCTTGGACTTCTTGCCCGGGACTGCCACGATATACCCGCTGTGCCTGTCCACCGCCAGGATGACACAGTCGTAGGTCTCTCCGTCCACGGTGACCTCAGGCATGGCGAATACATCCATGGCCACGGACCGCATAGGGGCCTCCGGTATAGCCGTATACACCGGGTTGCCCGCTGTGGAGTGGTTAGGGCTCTTCGTGGCCCGACACACGGCACAGTCGCTGCAGTACTTATCCAGGATGGCGTAGTACCCCGGAGGGAACTTGAAACGCCACTCCAGGTCCTGCTGCATCTTGTCTCGGCCAGGATGCATGAGCTGGGCGTTGTGCCAATGGTCAATGAGCTCCTCCACTCGGTTCTCGGGCACCAGCAGCTTGTCCTTGAGGAACAGCTTGTCGCCATCCTCGGTCAAGCCCTCGGGCCATTCGTCGTCCGACGGGGCGCTCACGGCATTCCAGTACTTGCTCCAGTGCTCGGATGCCGCGTAGTCATCCGACCAGTCCTCTGTGAGCACCGACTTGACTAGCTCTACAGGGGCCACCATCCATTGCTCGAGGGTTTCCTCTCGAATGGCTTGGACGCGGGCACCCCGGAACTTGGCCAGGTCCGTACGGTTTGCCATCACCACAAAGCACTTGACCCCCTCTTGCTCCATGGCCTTCTCCATCTCGATGATGCGCTTGGCCTCCTCGGTCTCCTCAGCGTCCCCATGGCTCGATATGTCCATCCACGCCTTGCCCGCGGGGTAGGCCCAGCGACTGAGGCAATCTGCCACAGTGTTGTCCTTCCCCGGGATATACACGACGCTGAGGTCGAACTTGGCGAACGTCTCGTGCCATCGGGCCCTCCTAGCCGCTGGTCCTGAGGGGGTGTCGACATGCTCCTTGTGCCAGCTCTGTAGGGACTGGTGGTCCGTGCAAACCACCACCGGCTGCAGTCCGATGTGGCCAGACCACTTCCTGAGCGCACATACAATGGCGTATGTCTCCTTCTCCCTCGCGGTCCATGTTCGGCGTTGGCCCTGGGCCAGGATCCTGCTCCAAAACGCCACGGGAACATGAGTCCCGTCGTCCCGGACTTGCTCGAGGACTGCCCCCACGGCATAGTCCGAGGCGTCTGTCCGTAGCACGAATCCCTTGTCCGGGTCCACCAGGAACAACCCCAACTGCCCCAGGAGTCGCTCCTTCAGGCGGTTGAACGCATCCTCAGCCTCAGGGGTCCAGGCAAGCTTCTTCTTGCTCCCCTTCCGGCCATCGAACTTGCCCACTTGCAGCATCTTGTGCAGCGGCCCCGACAGTTCTGCATACATCCGGACATAGCCCGAATAGTAGTTGCAGAACCCCATGAAGGACCGGAGTTCGCTGATGGTCTGGGGCTTCTCCCAGTGGTGCAGGGACGCCAGCTTCCCAGGCATGGGACGGCGTTGCCCGTGACCAACCACGTGACCCGCGAACTCCACTTCCTTCACGAATAGTGAGGCTTTGGTGGGCTTGCACACCATGTTGTGTTTGTCCAACTCGCTGAGCACTCGGCGCAGATCCTTCTCATGCGCGTCGATGAGCTCGTCCTCAGTCATGTTCTCCGTGCCGGACCCGATGATGATGTCATCCACGAAGGGATCGGCACAGTGCCGGACAGGACCGAGTAGGTCCTCCATCATGCGCTGGAAAACGGCGTTGCCATTCTTGGCACCCATAGGCACCACTTTCCACTGCATGGGCCCCAGCGGCGTCAACATCGCTGTGCAGGGCCTGGAGTCCGGGTGTAGCGGCATGTGGTGATAACCGTGTTTCAGGTCCAACACCGTGAAAATCCGCTTTTTCTGTTGCTTTTGGAGGATGGAGTCGATCAGGGGAAGCGAGTACGAGTCGTGCTCGGTCTGCTCGTTCAAACCTCTGTAATCAACCACCAACCTCCACTCGCCCTTCTCCTTCTTGGGCACGATGAAGGCTGGGCTGGCCCACTCACTGTCGGAGGGTTCGATCCATCCCCGCTCAATGAACTCGGCCAACAGCTTCTTCATGGCCTTGGCCCGATCGCCCTAAAGTTGGTACTCCCGATGACGATAGATCTTCGGGTTCGGCTTCAGCTTGATCTTCGCTGTACCAAACCTCCCGCGATCTGGAGGGTTCTTGTTGGCGACGCCACTGAATAGCCGCGGATAGGCCTTGATCAGCCTCTCCTTCAGCTCGGCGACCTTCGGGTTCTCCTGGGCCTCTTCAGCCGCTTGCTTCGGTATAGACACAACCGACCGCACTGCGGTATAGGCCTCTTCTGGGTCCGAGTCCGACTTCTCCTCGTCCGATATGCCGTCTTCATCGTCGTGGGTCGCGATTCCCACCGATAATCTTCGAAAATTTGCGGCCTCGGGCTGGTGTTCGTCGCTACCGGTTCCCACTCTTGGAAAACCCCACGTTGGTGGGTCCGACCCAACCGGACCGTCGTATTGGTCCGCGATGTGATCCATGACCCTCGCCACGAACTCATCCTTCTCGTACTTGCCGGTGACCAACATCTTGTCATCCCACCAATGCGGAGATGTGACCATGGCCCGCCTCTTCTTGGCTGCCACACGGTCGTGCATCCCCATCCGCATGTAGCTGACGACGTCGTCGATCTCGGCGTGGGACAGGACGTCAATGCCGTCAATAGGCTGATCCGTCCCCTCCTTGGGCTCAAACATGACCTTCATGGGCACCGCCTCCACCCTACAGATGAATGCTTCATCACCCGTGGGCTGGGCTTGCGCCCCATCCACCAGGAAAGCCTTGGTACCCCACGCTTGACCCGGGGAGGGCATTGATACACCCTTGGCGTCGATGAACAACTCCTCCTCTGGCCCGAATGACATCTCGTTCAGGGTGATGGAGTCCAGCGTCGACTTGAGACCCTCCAGCGGACACGGGGTGGATCCTATGCCGGTTATGACCAGGATCCCCTTCGCCCTATCCGCGATGATCTTCTCCACCGTACGTCTGGTAATGTCCAGGGAGCCATGCCAATACATGGGTCCCCACTCCTTCAAACCCCAATGCCTGTGCCAGGCTGAGTCTCCTCGATGCCAATGCCTCCTACACTTCCGCAGAAGTGGGGCATCCCGGGAAGCGAAGACGTCCGTCCCGGGCACTTCAGCTCCCAGCGTCTGAATCATCCTGGTGTACACTTGCGGCGCCATACCATACTCCGTGAGCTGAACTCCACGGTCTCCCCTGGACTTGGCACCCACAGCTTGCACCGCTTGGACGATCCGATCCTCTTCCTCAGCATTCCATTGGGAGGATCCGCATGCATAGTCCGTGGACAGCCATGTGAGGCATTCATCATCCTCCCGGACCAGCGTTGCGCGATGGGGAAGGGCTCCAATGGCGTTTGCCACCATGAAGTCATACCCCATGATCATATCCCAATCAGTGATGTCGGCCACATAGAAGTTCCCGGATAGAGTGCTTCTCTTCGCCTGATCAGGGCGGTTCAAGCGCTCATGCTCCCAGAATTCCATACTGATAGTGGCCTCATGGTTGCCACCACCCAGAATCTCTCCGTTGGCGACCTTCAGGCGGACCGGTCTCCGGCTGGGCTGCAGGAATTCCTCCTTGAACAACCCTCTCCGGACCAGGCTCACCTGGGCACCCGTATCCACCAACACATCCACCACCTTCTCCTCTCGTCCGCACCGTACTCGCACTTTCAAGTGCAACTGCCGCTCGTCGCCATGAGGTGTATGGACGACTCTCACGGCATGCAACTCTAGCACGTCCGGGTGCATCAGGACTTCAAGGGTATGGTCACGGATGGTGTAGATCTTGGGTTGGTCCTGCCCATCCACGGGGCTCTCCGTGGTCGCTCCTTCCTTCTTGCCATGTCCCGTACCCACATGTACTTCCCTTGGCAGGGCGCTCCAGGGGTTGGGAGTGGCGAAACTCAGTGGTTTTGGCTCTTCCGGAGCCTTCTTCGGCACCCGATGTGCCTTCGCCTTCTCAGGGATTCCACTGATTCTCGGAGGAGAGACCTCCGAGGTCCCACTCCCGTGGGGGCTCCCCTAGACTTGGCTTCCCGCAGCCCCTTCCGGCTGCGATCCGCCAGGACTTTGTCCTCCACTTTGCTGGGCTTTGAGTTCCGCCAACGTCCTCAACATGTCCTCAGCAACTTCCTCGATCGACCTCACTCGTCGGTCTTGGCCAGGTCCACCACCATAGCCTCTTCCTCCGCCTTTTCCTTGGCCTTTGCCTTGGCCTTTTCCCCCGTCTCCGCCCTTCGCCTTCCAGTCGGAAATCCGCTGCTCCTTGGGCTTCTTCTTGGGGTGAGCGGCGAAGTAGGCCTTCTTGTCCGCCTCATACACCTTGCACTGACGGTGGTCGTGTGCATGGTTGTGTCCCTTGCCATAACAGACCCAGCACCCATCGTGCTGAGACCTGTACTCTCGGAACGAGAGCGGTGGGTTCCCGATCCTCCTTGGTCCTTCTCTGTTCTTCTTGGGTCCCACCTGGCTCCATCTGGACCGATCCTGCCCATGGTTCTTCACGTTGTGCGCCACGAACGCGAAGAAATGGGCCTCCTCGTGATCCTCCCGGGACCAGTGGTCTTGGCCACTTCCACTTCCATCCTCCGCGGAGTTGGCCGTGTCCTCCTGGATCTCCCGATGATGGCGGTCGTCTCGGTGTCCTCGTTGTCCATGACCATGCCGATCCTGCACGTGGGCCTCGTTCTTCGCATTGAGCTTCAACTCCACCGTGATGTACTTCACGATCTCGTCCAGGCTCATGCGAGCGAAGATGACTTGCATCTTCAGCGGCTCCCCGCGCCTCCACTCCACGTTGTTGAGGCGCAGCAACCTTTGCCCCATGGAGTCCCCGAATACCTCCACGTACACGGCGTTCTTCAGGCCCAACATCCGGTCGGGTTCGCCCAGGTTCCTCCTGAAGAACTCCATGATACCCGCATGGGTATCCTCCGCCGCCATAATCCTCACCGCCACCCGTCGCTTGGCGCGCTTCTTCTCCTCGTCCTCCACTCTCCTCTTCCAGCTGCCGGGGAGGACGTCCTTCAGCAAGTGGCGGATCTCACTGGCCTCGTTCCAGTCTTCCACCAACTTGAGGCATCTGCGGTACTTCCGCAGATACCGGTTCCACTCCCGGACCCGCAACTCACCGCGGTCCAGCGGCAGTGGAATGGACCACAGGTCCTCCAGCTTCTGGTTAGGAGCGTCAACCGGCTCCTCATCCTCCAGCCACTGGAGGCAGGCCTGCTCCGTGCGGATCAATCCTTCCCGGATCTGATCCCGCAGCTCCTCCTTGAGGTCCTGCGCCAGCCGGTGTGGGAATGTCCGGCATACCCACTTGTCCCGCGGCGCTCCCCGCATCTCGCCGACGACCTCCTCGGCAAAGTCCTCCCAATCCAGGATGAAGTCATCCAGGTTGGAAGGGTTGCCATCGTAGTAGGGGATTTTGATTCCCCTGAGGTCGTCAATCCTGATGGCGTCTCCGACGTCTCCAGCCACCACTCCACCAAGACGGATACCACCTGTGGCCGGGGGGTTTGAGTACACTCCCCGTACATCCCTCTCCTCCATGGAGTGCGATCCAGTTGGGCCTGAACCCATGGGGTTTGGAATGCGGGAAGGACTTCTTCCATCGGCCGTCCATATCCCCGTATTGGGGTCCTTCGCCCACAGATTTCCGCTTGGATGGCCTCGACCATGTCCGTCGGCCCTTCCCATGGTTTGCCCCTGCATGGTCTGGTTCTGGATCTCCTCTTCCGCATAAACTGCATAGGTAGTCGTTGATGGCGGTAGATCCTGGGCGGCGTGGGACATCTGCACCGTCAGGCTCCTCGGGTCCGTGGCTACGTGCCCTTCCCGCCTGGACCCAGCCGGTGCCGTGTGTTCCCCGAGCATCGTGGACTCGCTGAACAGGGGAACATACGGCAGCGCACCCGGGTCTACACGCGGAGGCGCGTAGGGTGCCTCTGCAGGGCCGCCCATGGGTTTCTCCATGGCGCTCCTGAGGGTCTTAACCCGCTCCACCAGCTCCACCGCGGCCGGCTTTGCCGGGAGCTCCGGACCCGAGGCGAGGGGCTGTCGCTCCTCTAGCCTTCTCAGGCGTCCGGACATGTCCTCCACTAAGTGGAGGAGGCTGTCTACCACTTGCTGCTGCTTCTGCAGGGCCAGCTCCAGATTCTCCCGGTACCGGGCCTGATCCGCTCGCAGCTCCTCCATGTGGTTCTCCGCGGCCGACTGGTCGTCCAGGATCCCCGCGACGTCCTCCTCTAGAGCGTCCTTGGCGTTGTCCAGCCGGTCAAGGTGATTCACGATGGCGTCCATCCCCATCTTCGGGTACTTGCCCATGAGGAAGGACACGTGCTCGCAGTGGCACGTAGCGTGCTTTCCGCCGAATTCAGCGCATCCCGCGGTTCCCGGCACCTCAGACTCATCGCCCATAGGCGTATCGCCTATGGCGTCCGTCTCTGGGCCCGTGTGCCGTGACACATGTGCCGTCCGGGCCCTGACTGGCCTCTCCAAGCCCTCAGCGTCGTGCTGCAGGGCGGGCTCGGGGGCCGTATGCGCCCTGGCGATCGGCGCGGACATCTCCGGCTCCGAAGGCGGCTCGTGGGCTGTCCGATAGCCCTCGGAGTGCCCCTCGGATTCCCACAGCCTGACCGGGCTGGGGTCCGTGTCCATAGCCCCGGCGTCCCTTGCCGCGGACTTGGGTGACCCGCGCTTCCGGTAGCGCCGGGCCCGTCCTCCACTGCTGCCTGAATGGCAAGCCTCATCAGAGTCCTCCGCGGCGGAGCGGAGGTTGCATGCCTTTCGGCAGCGACGCTCACACATGGAGACCAGGTCCTCCATGTCACGTCCTCCTCTTCCCGAGTGTCGTTCTTCTCTTCGGGCTTCAAATTCCGGAGTTCGCCATGCTCTTGAACGTCTCGGTCCTTCTATGGCTCTAATCTCCGGCGTGGTCTCCACCGAGTCCACAATACGCACCCGGGGCGTACTTGGGCAGGGCTCATGAGGGCCCAAGTCCCCGGGTCGGCGGTTGGTAGGGGCAGCAGGTAAGCCTCTGCTACCATAAAGAAGGTCCCTACCAGGACCGGCCCCCGCTGTGCCCCTTCCGCCTGTAATCCCCGCTGACTTGCTCCGGATCAATGCTTGCATTTATCAAAATCCAGGGTCCAAAACCAAAAATATAGAAAATAGAAAATACAATCCTCCTTCAACCCTGAATGGCAACCAGATCCCACAAATCCGACAATAACCCAATTCACAATCCAAATCAGGCTGCGGGCTTTCGTTCAGCACACCGGTATTCCCACGGTGGCGGGCATGTACAAGAATTGCACCAAGGAAGAAAGCCCTGAAATTGGCATATGAACACAAATAAAGCAAAGTTGGGGAAAGAGGTAAACATACATATTCACAGCCATAAACCCCTCATTCCCTGGACTCAAGACCTTCCCTTGACTCACCAACATATTGCCCTGAACCAGGTCAAATGAGATGGCTGAATACCATATGTCAAAAGTCACTACATAACCCCCAAAAATGTGTTCACTCCCAAGCCTCTAAATCCTAGCCCAATAGGTGAGGTGGCGTGTCATGGCCTAGAGTGGCACTCAGGACCATGCCCTACCCTGACATAACCTTAGTTGGACTTGGAGTCGAATGGGCTTAGAGAAATGACCTATGAGTTTGAACTCATAACATGTCAAAAAACTGCCAATTCATACCATATTGGCCATATATCAAAAATATGCTCAAAATTGAAGTTACTAATTATCCAAAGGCTCCAAGCATGCATGGAATCGAAGTCTACCATTCATGGAGGATAGAGACCAAAGACCACTGCCCATGTACATCCCCATTTTACCCTCGAAACCCCTTCGGATATGGGCGCCACGCACTGCCCAAGTCAGCCCATAATCTTGAGACCAAATCTTGTGATCCTTCGTGCGCCAAGCCAAATGGAGTACGCGATCCGACATATGGTGGTGTTCAACTCCGAAGCATATGCCAACATATGAACACCATACCATGGTTCGACTCTCCAAAGGCTTCTTGCTGTTTGCCGACCAGGTAAGTACACAAAACGCAAAAATGAGCAAAAATTGAGGTCAAAAACATGAAAATATGACCAAATACAAAGTTGTCATGATAGTATATCTCTATGCTCACCCATGATATCCGCTCATGGTTCAATACACAAATGATTGGAACCATTTGCGAACAATTCCCCCACTTGGATCCCCAATCGGGCGCACGGAGATACCTTCGCCACTAATATCTACATGCCCCATGAAAATGGGAGTGCACCCATGGATCTCTTTGTCAAACATACCATGAGCAATACATACGCGGTAGACTTGGTCTAGCGCTTTGAATTCCACAATTGGGACATGGGCAAAGCCCTTGTCACGTATGGCTCCCCATCTCTTCGGCCACACGAAGATATATAACATTGGCGTGAGCATATCAAACATATACCATGCATATAACAAATACCCTCAAAATGTGGCTCCCACCATGATATGCCATGTCCCTCCATTGACATAACTTCACGTTAAAAATACGTAGGAACCCAAGGAAAGTTGCTATGCAACCCCAACACCCATGCGGCACACTCGAAAGTCGCATTAAAATATTCGGTTGCACGGTCCAAGATTTATATATCACTTTATACCTTCTTGACCCTTTTCCCTTGCTACACCGGGCATGTGTGCGCACCAAAGGCGTATGATGCTTCCTAAATTAAGTTGAGACCAAGGCAGTTCCAACCCAACCTTCCTTATTCTCATTCCTCACACTCGCGCGTAGATATGGCTCTTCAAAGTGATCCCACGATTCGATTTTGTTTCCCTTATATCTCCAAGTCAAATGGGTGGCAAGTATAAGGGAAACCTGATTCGGGCATAGGGGAAGGAGTATGACCACTCGAAGAAGTCCAAATCAAGTGCGGCGATGTCGAAGTCGAAAATCTGATTTCGACATCACGAAAAATTCCGATTAAAATTTCGAGTGCTTATTTAGAAAATTGCGGAAGCAACGAACCCTTTACAGATGAAATCTGACCCTTCAGAAACGTTTCCGCCAAAATATCTGGAAACAACAGTTAACCAATCGGTTAACGCAAAATCGCGAGCCAACTGACAGTCGCCGATACATTGACTATCAGAACGAAAGGCTGAAAAATTACGGAAACATTATGATAATAAAACCCTGTTGATTCCTGATATTTTGCTATATAAATCTCCGCTGGCGGTGCCACGGTTCTGAATATGGCCGCTCATAGCCGGAATGGCCAAACCTATCACACTATCACATCGGGTTAGTTCAGGTGGATGGGAGAGTATGATATCAGCCAATGGCGGCTTGCCGGCACATAGATACACACCCCAAGTGACCCCAAGATGGCCACGGGGGTCCGAACCGGCTTCAGTGCGGTGCATGTCCTGTTTAGCTGCTGGTGCAGTGTATCGTGTGTTTACTAGCCCCTGCGGCGCATGCGTTGTTTAGCCACCACTGTAGCGCAGCCCCTGTTTGGCCGCACGTGAGCCGCCATTGCGGCGCATCCCGTGTTTCGCCGCTCGTGTGGCGCATTGCGTGTTCGGCCGCTCGTGCAGCGGATCCCGTGTTTAGCCGCTCGTACGTCGCATCGTGTGGTCAAAAGCAAGTGCGGCGCATCCCGTGTTCAACTGGTTTTCCTGCCCATCGCATGTTTAGCTGCACATACGTCGAGCCGGTCCTACGGAGCATCCTCTGTTTAGCCGTCAACGTGGTGCATCCCATGTTTAGCCTCTGGTGTGGTGCATTCCGTGTTTAGCTGCTCATGTGCTGCATTCCGTGTTTAGCCGCCCATGCGGGACATACTCATGTGGCGGATCCCGTGATGCGCAACGCGCATTCAAGGGGCCCCACACGGCGCTTACCGTGTTTCGCCGCTTGTGCGGCACATCACGTGTTCAGCCGCTTATGCGGCACATCCCGTGGTCAGTCGCTAGGGAGCCACTGTTGCTTGGCATGTCGTGTTTAGCCGCTTGTGCAGCGCATCGCGTGTTTAGCCGCTCGTGCAGCAAATCCTGTGTTTAGCCGCTCGCGGGCCGTGTTTAGCCGCCAATGCGGCCCATCACCTGTTTAGCCGCCAATGCGTTGTACCCCCTGGTTAGTTGCTCCTGCGGTGCATCCTGTCTATACACGCCCATGCACCATACCCCGTGTTGAGCTGCCCATGCGGCATAACCCATGCGTAGCCATCTATGCAGCGCAACACACTCTCAGCCGCCCCCACGGCGCCACCTTTCATTTAGCCGCCTGTCAGGCACAACCCATGTTTGGCCGCCCATGCGGCGCAATCCACTTTGAGCTGCCCATGTGGCGCAGGACGTGTTTAGACGCCTATGCGGCATAACCCGTGTGTAGCCTCCCGTGCAGTGCAACCCACTCTCGGCCACCATGCAGCGCAACCCGTGTTTAGCCGCCAATGCGGCGCCACCCCTGTTTAGCCCGCCTGTCAGGCATAACCCACATTTAGCTGCCCGTGCGGTGCAGGACATGTTTAGCCGCCCATACGGTGCAGGACGTGTTTAGCCGCCCATGCGGCATAACCCATGTTTAGCCGCCGTTGTGCTGCAACCCGACTTCAGCCGCCCATGCGGCGCAAGCCGCCTTTAACCGCCAATGCTCTGTAACCCCTATTTAGCCACCCTTGCTGCACACTTGTGTTCAGGCCACCTATGCTGCGCATCCCGTGTTTAGCCGCCTTTGCGGCGCAACCCATGTTTAACCGCCGGTGCGGCACAACCCGAGTGTAGTCACCTATGCTGGGTTTAGCCACGGGCGGATGAGAGTGGGTTGCGTCGCACGAGCGACTGAACACGGATTGCGCCGCAAAGGTGGCTAAGCGTGTGCGGCTAGACACGGGTTGGGCCCCATGGCCGGCTAGACACAGGTTGCCCCGCGTGCATTCGCCTCTAGCAATGTTTAGCCGCACATGCGGCATAACCCGTATTTAGAGCTCGTGCGGCACATCCCATGTTCGGCCGCTTGTGCGGCACATCCTATGTTTGGCCGCTCATGCGGGACATCCCGTGTTTCGCCGCTCGTGCGGCACATCCCGTGTTTAGCCGCTTGTGCGGCCCATTGCGCGTGTGGCCGCTCATGCGGCACATCCCGTGTTTAGTCGCTGGTTCGGCACATCCTATGTTTGGCCGCTAGTGCCACGCATCTCGTATTTAGCCGCTTGTGGGGCACATCCCGTGTTTAGCCGCTTGTGCGGCGCATCGCGTGTTTCGCCGCTCATGTGGCACATCCCGTGTTTCGCCGCTCGTGCGGCACGTCCTGTGTTTAGCCGCTTGTGCGGCGCATCGCGTGTTTAGCCGCTTGTGCGACGCATCCCGTGTTTAGCCGCTCATGCGGCACATCCCGTGTTTAGCCGCTCGTGCGGCACATCCCGTTTTTGGCAACTGGTCCGGCACATGCTATGTTTAGCCGCTCGTGCGGCACATCCCGTGTTTAGCCGCTTGTGCGGCACATCCCGTGTTTAGCCGTTCATGCGGCACATCCCGTGTTTCGCCGCTCGTGCGGGACATCCTATGTTTGGCCGCTTGTGCGGCGCATGGCGTGTTTGGCCGCTTTGCGGCACATCCCGTGTTTAGCCGCTTGTGCGGCGCTTCACGCGTTTGGCAGCTCATGCGGCACATCCCGTGTTTCGCCGCTTGTGCGGCACATCCTCTGTTTAGCCGTTCATGCGGCACATCCCGTGTGTCGCCGCTCCTGCGGCACATCCCGGACTTAGCCGCTTGTGCAGCGGATCGCGTGCTTCGCCGCTCGTGTGGCACATCCCGTGTTTAGCCGCCGGTGCGGCACATCCTATGTTTAGCCGCTTGTGCCGCGCAACGCGTGTTTTGCCGCTCGTGCGGCACATCCTGTGTTTCGCCGCTTGTGCGGCACATCCTATGTTTGGCCGCTACTGCGACACATCCCGTGTTTAGCCGCTCGTGCGGCACATCCCGTGTTTAGCCGCTTGTGCGGCGCATCGCGCGTTTGGCCGCTTTGGCACAGCCTGTGTTTCGCCGCTTGTGCGGCACATCCCCTGTTTAGCCGTTCATTCGGCACATTCCGTGTGTCGCCGCTCGTGCGGCACATCCCGGGTTTAGCCGCTTGTGCGGCGCATCGCGTGTTTTGCCGCTCCTGTGGCACATCCCGTGTTTAGCCGCCGGCGCGGCACATCCAATGTTTAGCCGCTTGTGCCGCGCATCGCCTGTTTTGCCGCTCGTGCGGCACATCCCGTGTGTAGCCGCTTGTGCGGCACATCCCATGTTTGGCCGCTATTGCGACACATCCCGTGTTTAGCCGCTCGTGCGGCACATCCCGTGTTTGGCCGCTAGTGCCGCGCATCGCGCGTTCGGCCGCTTGTGCGGCACATCCAGTGTTTAGCCGCTTGTGCGGCGCATGGCGCGTTTGGCCGCTCATGCGGCACATCCTGTGTTTTGCCGCTTGTGCGGCACATCCCGTGTTTAGCCGCTGGTGCGGCACATCCCGTGTTTAGCCGCTCGTGCGGCACATCCAGTGTTTAGCCGCTGGTGCGGCACATCTTCTGTTTGGCCGCGAGTGTGGCACATCGCGTGTTTAGCCGCTAGTGCGGCACATCCCGTGTTTAGCCGCTTCTGCGGCGCATCGCGCGTTTGGCCGCTCATGCGGCACATCCCGTGTTGCGCCGCTCGTGCGGCACATCCCGTGTTTAGCCGCTTGTGCGGTGCATCACGTGTTTCGCCACTCGTGCGGCACATCCCGTGTTAAGGCGCTCGTGCGGCACATCTTATGTTTGGCCGCTAGTGCGGCGCCGTTGCTTGTCATGTCCTGTTTAGCCGCTTGTGCAGCGCATCGCGTGTTTAGCCGCTCGTGCAGCAAATGCTGTGTTTAGCCGCTCGCGGGGCACATCGTGTGTTTAGCCGCCAATGCGGCCCATCACCTGTTTAGCCGTCAATGCGTTGTATCCCCTGGTTAGTTGCTCCTGTGGTGCATCCCGTGTATGCACGCTCATTCGGCACATGCTGTGCTTGGCCGCCCATGCGGGACGTCCTGTGTTTGGCTCCACGTGTGATAAATCCCGTGTTTAGCCGCTCATGCGGCACATCTCGTGTTTAGTGCGGCGCATCCGGTGTTTAGCCGCTCATGCCGCGCATGTTGTGTGTAGCTGCTGATGTAGCGCGTTATTTGTTTACCGGCTTTTGCCGCGCATCCTTTGTTTACCCACCACGCCATAGCGCGTCCCCTGTTTTGCCGGTAGTGATCCGCATCCCGTGTTTCCCCCCTCGTGCGGCGCATCCCCTGTTTAGCCGCTTGTTCGGCACATCGCACGTTTAGCCACTCATGCGGCACATCCCCCGTTCAGCTGCTCGTGCAGCGCATGTCGTGTTTAGCTGCTGGTGCAGTCTATCATTTGTTTACCACCCCCTGCGGCGCAGGCGTTCCTTAGCCAGCACTGTAGCGCTTCCCCTGTTTGGCCGCACGTGAGCCGCCATTGTGGCGCATCACGTGTTTCGCCGCTCGTGCGGCACATCCCGTGTTTAGCCGCTTGTGCGGCGCATCGCGTGTTTGGCCGCTCATGCGGCACATCCCGTGTTTAGCCGCTGGTGCGGCACATCCTATGTTTGGCCGCTAGTGTGGCACATCCCGTGTTTCGCCGCTGGTGCGGCACATCCCGTGCTTACCCGCTCGTGCGGCACATCCCGTGTTTAGCCGCTGGTGCGGCACATCTTATGTTTGGCCGCTTGTGCGGCACATTCCGTGTTTAGCCGCTTGTGCGGCACATCCCGTGTTTAGCGGCTTGCGCGGCGCATCGCGTGTTTCGCCGCTCGTGCGGCACATCCCGTGTTTAGCTGCTGGTGCGGCACATCTTATGTTTGGCCGCTCATGCGGCACATCCCGTGTTCAGCCGCTTGTGTGGCGCATGGTGGGTTTGTCCGCTCATGCGGCGCATCCCGTGTTTCGTCTTATGCAGCCCGTCCCGTGTTTAGCCGCTTGTGCGGCGCATCGCGTGTTTTGCCCCCCGTGCGGCACATGCCGTGTTTAGCCGCATGTGCGGCGCATCGCGCGTTTGGCCGCTTGTGCGGCGCATCCTGTGCTTAGCCGCTCGTGCGGCACATCCCGTGTTTACCCGCTCGTGCGGCACATTCCGTGTTTAGCCGCTTGTGCGGCGCATCGCTTGTTTTGCCGCTTGTGCGGCACATCTTATGTTTGGCCGCTAGTGCGGCACATCCCGTGTTCAGCCGCTTGTGCGGCGCATGGCGCGTTTGGCCGCTCATGCGGCACATCCCATGTTTCGCCGCTCGTGCAGCACGTCCCGTGTGAAGCCGCTTGTGCGGTGCATCGCGTGTTTCGCCGCCCGTGCGGCACATCCGGTGTTTCGCCGCTTGTGCGGCACATCCCGTGTTTAGCCGCTTGTGCGGCGCATCGCGTGTTACGCCGCTCGTGCGGTGCATCCCGTGTTTAGCGGCATGTACGGCGCATTGCGCGTTTGGCCGCTTGTGCGGCACATCCCGTGTTTAGCCGCTTGTGCGGCGCATCGAGTGTTTGGCCGCCCGTGCGGCACATCCCGTGTTTCGCCGCTCGTGCGGCACATCCCGTGTTTAGCCGCTTGTGCGGCGCATCACGTGTTTCGCCGCTCGCGCGGTGCATACCGTGTTTAGCCGCATGTGCGGCACATCGCAAGTTTGGCCGCTTGTGCGGCGCATCCCGTGTTTAGCCGCTCGTGCGGCACATCCCGTGTTTAGCCGCTGGTGCGGCGCATGGCGCGATTGGTCGCTCATGCAGCGCATCGCCTTGTTCGCCGCTCGTGCGGCACATCCCGTGTTTAGCCGCTTGTGCGGCGCATCACGTGTTTCGCCGCTCGCGCGGTGCATACCGTGTTTAGCCGCATGTGCGGCACATCGCGAGTTTGGCCGCTTGTGCGGCGCATCCCGTGTTTAGCCGCTCGTGCGGCACATCCCGTGTTTAGCCGCTGGTGCGGCGCATGGCGCGATTGGTCGCTCATGCAGCGTATCGCCTTGTTCGCCGCTCGTGTGGCACATCCCGTGTTTAGCCGCATGTGCGGCGCATCGCGTGTTTCGCCGCTCATGCGGCACATCCCGTGTTTCGCCGCTCGTGCTGCACATCCCGTGTTTAGCCGCTTGTGCGGCGCATCGCGTGGTTCCCCACCCATGCGGCGTATCGCCCGTTTCGCCACCCATGCGGCGCAACCCGTGTAAAACCCCCTGTGCGCGGTACCCTGTATTTAGCCGTTTATGCGGCGCAGCCCATGTTTAGCCGCCCATGCGGCCCAAGCCGTGTTTAGGCATTGATGCGGCGCAACTTTACCCTCCCGTGCGGTAGAACGGCCTCATCGCCCTTGCGGCGCGACTTGGCTTTAGCGGCCTATGCGGCGCAACGCAGATTCATCACCTGCTTCGCCGCCTGTGCGGTGCAACCTATGTTTAGCCGCCAGTGCGGTGCAACCTACCTTCATCCACCTATGTAGCACAACGTGCTGCTTGTGCGGCACAATACACCTTGAGCCGCTCATGAGGCGGAACCGGTGTTGAAATCACCCATGCGGCGCAACCTGTGTTCAGCTACCCTTGTGGCGCATCCCGTGTTTACTTGTCCATGCAACCCGTGTTTCGCTCCCATTGCGGTGCATCGTGTGCTTAGCCGGCCATCCGGCGCCGCCCATGTTTGGCCGCTCATGCGGTCCAACACATCGTTAGCTGCCCGTGCGGCACACACGGTGTCAAGCCTCCCATGCAACATAACCCGTGTTTAGCCGCCCATGCGGCATAACCTGTGTTTAGCCCCCCCGTGCGGCGTGCTCCACTTTTGGCTACCCATGAGGCACAACCCGTGTTTAGTCACCCACGCGGTGCAACTCTTGTTTCGCCATCCATGTAGCGTTCCCCGTGCAGTGCATCGTGTGTCTAGCTGCCCTTGTCACGCAACCCCTGTTCAGCCGCCCTTGCGGCGCAACACACTTTCAGGCGCCCACACTGGCGCAACCAATGTTCACTCGACCATGCAGAGCAACCCACGTTCAGGCGCCCGTGGCGCGCAACCCCATTTTGGCGGCCTTTGCGACCCAACGGGTTTTTTGCCGCCCATGCGACGCAACCCACGTGCAACCGCCCATGCGGCCCAAGCCGCGTTTAGCTGTTGAAAGTGGGTCGTGCCACACGAGTAGCCAAGCATGGGTTGGGCCGCAAGTGCGGCTAAACGCGGAGTATGCCGTATGGGCGTGTAAGCATGAGTTGCGCGGCATGGACTGCTAAACATGGGTTGCGCGCACGGGCGGCTAAACATGGGTTGCACCGCATGCGCGACTAATCACTGGTTGCGCTGCATGGGCAGCTAAAAACCTAGGTTGTGCCGCATGGAGGGCTAAAAACGGGTTCGGTGCTTGCACAGCCGAACACGGGTTGCACCACATTGGCGGTTGACACTGGGTTGTGCTGCAACGGGTGGCTAAACACGGGTTGGGTGGTACCGGCATCTCAACAGGGGCCGCGCCGCATGTGCGGCTAAGCACGGCTTTTGCCACATGGGCGGCTGAAAGTGGGTTGCACCGCATGAGCTGCCCAAGCCAATGTTGCGCCACCCCTATTTACCCGCTTCTGCAGGCGCCCATGCGGCGCCAGCCG
This sequence comes from Eutreptiella sp. 'Long Island Sound 2002', assembly GCA_964036045.1. Classification (NCBI taxonomy): domain Eukaryota; phylum Euglenozoa; class Euglenophyceae; order Eutreptiales; family Eutreptiaceae; genus Eutreptiella; species Eutreptiella sp. 'Long Island Sound 2002'. The sequence goes on along the minus strand of OZ038383.1, from coordinate 64,851,569 downwards.
TGTTCAGCCGCACATGCGGCGCAACCAGCATTTAGCTTGTCATGCAGCGCAATGCATGGTCAGCTGCCCGTGTGGCGCAACTCGTGTTTCGCCGCTCGTGCAACACAACCCGTGTTCAGGTGCGGCTAAACACGGGTTGCACCCCATGCGCGGCCAAATATGACCGGGGCCGCATCGACGGCTGATAATGGGTTGCGCCCACGTGCAGCTAAACACGGGATATGCCACATGGGCAGCCACAAACGGGCTACGCTGAACACGTCGCTAAACACCCGTCCGCCCCATGGGCGGCTAAACATGGGTTACGCCGCATGCGCGGCTGGAAGTGTGTTGTGCCGCACAGGTGGCTAACCATGGGTTGCGACGCATGCACAACCGGACACAGGTTGCGCCGCATGGGCGCCGAAACACGGATTGCAGCGCATGAGCGGCTAATCACGGGTGGCACCGCATACGTGGTTGAACATGGTTGAGCTACACGGGTGGCTAAACACGCATTGCGCCGCATGAGGCAGGTTGCATCGCATGCACGGCTATATACGGGTGGCGGCACATGGTTGCGTTGCATGGGCGGCTAAACACGGGTTGCGCCCCATGCGCTTATGCTGCGCAAAGGGTGTTTAGCCACCCGTTCGGTGTAGCCCATGTTTAGCCGGCCATGTGTTGCAACTCGTATTCAGCCGCCCACGCGACACAACCCGTTTATCCGACCGCGCGGGGCATCCCATGTCTAGCGGCCCTTCAGACGCAAGCGGTTTTGAGCCGCTCATGCGGCGGAACCCACCGTGAGCCCCTGGCGGCCACATCCCGAGTTTACCCGCCCTTACGGTGCAACCCGGGTCTCCCTCCCCCCTCGCGGCACGACCCGTGTTAAGCGTCCATGCGGCGCAACCCACCTACAGGCACCAGGTTGGTCCACTCCGTTCTTCGCCGCCCATGCGGGGCCAACTCGTGTTGCGCGAGCATGCGGCGCAACCCACCCACCGGCACCAGCTTGGTCCACCCCGTTCTTAGCCGCCCATGCGGGGCAATCCGCGTTTAGCCGCCCGTGCAGGGCTACCTGCAGCCCCAATTACAGCACAAGGGATGTTTAGCCGCCCTTGTGGCACAACCTGTGTTTAGCCATGCATGTAGCGCAGCCCACCTCTAGGTCGCACGGAGCCATACCCCGGTACTCCGCTTTGGCGTTGCCACCGACACTTAGCCCCCGGTCCGGCACAACCTATGTGTTGTTGCTTTTGTGGAGCATGTGTGTCCCACCTAATTGGTGCGGCACAACGCACCCACATTTGTCCATTTTTGCGGTGCAAGCTGTGGCTAGCCTTTTGCCCTGCAGCCCCGGCTCAGGGCCCTACGGGGTGTCACCGAGCATCCTCTTTTCAACCGCCTTGTGTGGCGCGACCTACGTTTGGGCGTTTTCGCGGCACCATCCACGTCTAGCCCTATGTCGCACAATACCCGACCGTTTCTATGCGACACCCTGCACCCAGTCGCTAATGCGGCGCTAGTTGTGTCTACCCGCTTGTGCACTGCAAACCCCGCCCAGCCGCTTGTGCAGTGCACCCCATGTGCCAGCACTTTTGCATTGCAACCCCTGTTCGTGTGATTCGTGTGGCCAACCCGCCTTCAGCCGCTTTTCCCTTGCAGCCCACTTCTAGCGGCTTTGTGCTGCCTATTCGGCTTGCCTTTTCTTTGCACCGGGACACTTTTTTTCTGGCCCACATTATGCGGCATGCACAAAAGGTACGGGTACTTTTTGATCGAAGACATGCCACTCATGCATGGTCACCCGACTTCAAAGTCGCACCTTGAATGGATGCATCGTCCTACTCCTACAATCATGCATGTTTTAGCGTTGCACAAACACTTTTATGCTGCCTTGCCTATCTGTGTGCATGTGCGGCGAAAAGGAGATGCACCATACTCAAGAGGACATTAACAGTGAAGGGCAAGTTGGTCAACATCAAGATCATAGCCCGGTTGATTTTTTTTGTGGGTCATGCATGGCTCGCATGTTAACTAACGGCTCATGGGTAGGATGCCCCATTGCATCTCAAGGGGACACAAACACGAACACTGATACCACATATGGCTCAAAAATCTAACACATCATCCCAAAACATGTGCATCACCAACTGCCAACTGCCGCCAACCGCCGCCAACCGGGAACCGCCAACCCGCCATTTCCATGAGCCGCCAACTGCCAATTGCCCCCAACCATGGTGGAACATATGAGCTACAGGCGGCCGTTTTGAAAAAAGCATGTTCCGGAACAGCTTATTTTTCCCCTAAGGACCGCCCTGCCCGGGACACCGTACCACGAAGCACATGCATTTTTGGCCTTCCCCGCCCGAATTCCATTCCACATCCAACATCTGTTCTACTTATGTATGGTTTGTGTCCAAGAAACTGAGTGAGAAATACCCCGTGTCACCCCACCCAAAGCGACAGGCAATGTAGCCCCCCTGCCTCCCATCTCATTGCGGTTAGTCCCAAAGGCAATCTAGGCCTCCCCTCTCCGGATGGTTCCAGCTCTTTTTGGTTTTTGCGAATTGGGGGCGCTCGGGTAATGGTGGGACGTTTGCAGCGGCCCGCGCAACTTTCCTCGGCATAAAGGGTACCAATCCCAATAGTCATGCTCTTTAAAACGGCAAAACCCCCCTCGCCGGTCACCACAATCCAATCCAAACTCCGCGGTGCCCTACTCACCCCGATGTGCCTCTTGCCACACCTAACCTACCTCAAATATGGGCAACACACTGCAATAGTTGAAGGCACCCCAACGCAACCAAGACCACTCGCACCCACCCCAAGGAACGCCAAGGTAGCCCACGCCGCTGCGAGCCCCCCCTTGCCATCACATGCAATCGCACACCAACCCAGCCCAACCCATGTGCTCCAAACTGGACCAAGGTACAGCGAGCCACACCAGGGTACCCCAAGCCAACGAGACTTCCTCCTAGGCATGTCCATGTATGTGAAGCCGCTTGAACCCACCCCATAACACCAGCTGCTATGGCATGGCCCAAGGTCCCCACAGCCACCCTAACCTCCAATGCCAAGGCACCCCACACTGCCGCATCACGTGCAATCTTACCTTTTGTCCCCACACCTTAAGTGTGAATGATGACTTTGTACCCTTGGTGCCGTCTTCTACACTCCATAGCCGGCATTAAGTGTATGCTGGTTAGCTTCTTTTGTTGCATGGGTAGCAAATTGAGAAAGTTGGCATACCCCACTTTGGTGTGTGTTATGGCATTAGCAGGTTTTGTGGCTCAGATGCTCTATGGGTGATGTGCCGTAAAGTGTTTTTTGGTCGAGGTCATCAACAATTTTCAACCCGAATTGTGTGGGTACATACTTCCCATGCGTTTATGCATCTATTGCACACGGCGGTAATTTGCACGTTACAGCTTCTTTTGTTTGCCTCCGCGTCATCCTCACCAGAAACATCTACCCAGCATGTCATCCCACCCCACTTTTGGGTTGCCTGTGGTGGAGGTACAGTGGTGCCCAATGCCACTGTGGTATTTCCGCACCCGGCCACGCGCTGCAAAGTCCAAGCTTCGTGGGAAAATATCTTGCAAGCGCCAAGTTACAATGACAGCTCCCTCTTGGCAACGGCCAATGACAATTTTCCTGAACTTCAAACGGCAATTCCGGTTGCGCAAGCTGTGTTGCATTGTGGAGTCGCCAAAGACAACATACGGCCCTTGGGTTGTTCGCCATTGCACTCCACGGCCTTTTCCTCCAGCGACAGGACCCTCCGTTGCCTCCGATCCACGTCCTTGGGCAACGTATGCCAGCGTGCAAGATCTTGGTCAGGGTGATGTCGAGTGCCAGTCGTGTGCGGGAAGAATCCTCAATGTTGTTCCCAATGGTGCACGCATATTGTCTTTTGCCCCACCGCCGGCCACGTGTACTTCATTGCTTCCACATTCGGCGATTCGTTTTCCCAGAACGGTGGTTCGCGGGCGTGTGCAGGTGTGTTTTGACACAGATGACAATTTTTGGTTGGGCCGCGCCATAGGTGATTGGGTGTTGCTTTGTATATGCTGAAGTTTTCTTTTGGGGTTCTTGTCGGTGCAGGCTTCGGTTACAGTATTGCTTGCTGCTGAGGTGGCTGCAAAGTCAATGCCGGTTTGCTCTGCGTACCTGTGCTATTCGTGCTATGAACCTCGTTTGCTGGATCCACCTTTCCAAGCATCACTTGGTCACGCTAGATGGTTAGTAGCCTGCAGAGTTGTCAACATCATTAATTTTCGGACTCAGTGCATCTGAGTGTGTCAGCACTTTGGTTTTTTCCCCTCAAGGTGAGGTTGTGCATTTCTTTCCTTCATGGTTGTAGGTTTTCCATGGCGAAGTAACGGAGGAGGCGTGGCTGATGTCATACAACCTTGCCAACAATGCAACCACAACCCCTAGCCGGCTGAAGGCACAGGTTGTCATGGGTGGCTTCGGATAGATCACCGAAACGTTACGACGGTAGTTGATGGACTTGTGCATATCTCTGACATTCATGTTTGTAGGCTTCCATTTATGAAGTAATGGACGGGGTGGCGCTCACGGGTGATTACCGTGCCAACAATGCAACGACAAATCCCAGCACGTCAAAGGCACAGGTGGTCATGTGCTTGAGGTGACATGCACACATCTCCTCTTCACTTCACGTGGGTTTTTTTGAAAGCTCTCCGTCTTCGCTTGCTGTGCATGTGTTTGCGTCCCACACCATCACCCTGCCGCCAAGGTTGTTGACGTGGAGCAGGCGTGTTGATACATGAACGCGGAAGGGTGTGCAAGCTAGTGGGAAGTTGAGGATTGGGGATGCCAAAAGTTGGGATAGCGGAAATTGTCACGGATACATATGCCGTATAATATAACCGTAGAGTGCCCAAGCGGTCATAGGGCAAGGGGGAGGGAAAGGTTGCTTTATTCTTTGCACATTCTTTTGCAACGGGTTGTGAACCTTTTTTTGTGCACGTTGTCAGGCATTGCGAACCCGGCCTTGCTGGTTTCTAGACGACCAGTCTGTTGAGGATTCCGATGAGCTCCATTGTAGCAACGACGCGGAAGAGCACGAAGAGGATAACAATGGTGAGCATGAGGAGCACGGCGAGGAGAGGCGCGAGAATACGTTGCCTACGATGCAGTGCTATTAGCAAGACGTCGCCACTATGACGAGATGCAAGAAATTGCGGTCCTACTACACTACTTTGGGCGCTACCTCACAATCGGAAGTGCCCACAAAGAAGCGCAACCGCCAACATGGACCGTGCCTTCGCCCATGGAGGAAAGTCATCGATCCAGAGATAGATAGCTCTAGCACCTCGGGGTTGTGGTTAGAGGTCTAATGGCGCCAAGCTCTCTATCAATGCATTTGAGCCTTTTTGGCTACATTTTGCTTGTAGTCTGTTGACGAAGGGCCCGATGCAACCCAAGGCAGCGTGCTGCACCGCCCACATTTGATACACCGCTGGGCGTCCTGCATGACCCCCCGCCCCCTTGCCGCCATATGCATGGCACGTTGTGACCCGGTCTTTGTGGGCACAAAAGCAACCTTTTCACCAATCCCATACGACATATGGGGCGGCGTGTTGCAATCCATGATGTGCAATGGATCAAAATCACCTGCATACGGGACCCATTAACCTCTGCATGGATGTGTGTTGCACGTCTCAAGTGGACTACACAAACATTCTCCCCATTACACCCAACTGCCCTACTATAGACCTCCTTTGGTTTGCTCGTGCATCGTTTTTGACAACGGTTGGCACAAGGCTTGCCGTTTGGGTCCCTGAACCATCTACACATACTGCGCGATCAAGCTATAAATGCGGCTATAGTGAATTTTGGGATTTACATTGGGTGGTGCCTTGCAAGTGGCGGTGCTCTATTTTGCCCCGCAATACATTTTGACGGAACAACACGTAGATTATCTGTCCTAAGACGCATTGCCCACTAAACATCTTTGGACACACACCATGCGATGTAATTTCATCGCGGTTGTCTTTTGTCGCCGTGAGCCTGTGTGTCGCTACCCATAGTTAGGCCCCATACCCTTGCTGCCAGATCCGACCCAACATGTTATTGAGGTGGAGGATACACGGATGCAAGAGGGGTATGCAGAAGGGGGATACAGGAAGCATTGCATTGCCCAACAAGGTGGAACCGCACGTGCTCATTTGGTGGATGAAATGCGAAGTCTACCCGGATTATATATATGTGTGTGTGCGTGTGTGTGTATTTATGGATTCATGGTTATCTCGGACTCGTATGGGATTGTCCACCAGAGTACCATTCTACTTTGCTGCCGCCTTCCTGTGCCATCTTCCTGCACGCATCCTCTCACAAGGCATGTGCCATGTACATTGCGTGCGTACGTACATCTTGCTTGGTATCCTTTGGCGTCAATGAAGCTACGATAATTTCGATTGCAGTGTGCACGAACGTGCGTGGGACTGCCATGTTGCAGGGGCGGGACCAGGTAATTTCGATTGCAGTGTACACGAACGTGCGTGGGACTGCCATGTTGCAAAGGCGGGACCACTCCTAACGTGGCCAAATCTTGCACGCCACACACGCTGGTTATGTGCGCGTTTGTGTGTATCGAGCCATTAATTGTAATGCGCATCACACTACTCTTCTCCCCCATTACTAGCGTATGCCATCTTCCTCCCCGCACGTCCTCCCGAGGAGCCCTGCCTGTGCCCATGGCGCTGCTTGCACACGGTCAAGTACCTGCATATCGAGCCTCAAGGTCTGTACAACGGTTACAATCATTTTTCACTAGGTTCTTCTTCTGCGTCTAGGATAGGTTGGGTAGACGGCTGTTCAGGCTCCGCCGGAATGCATGCTTTGCCACCAGAGGTGGCTGGCAACCTAGCTCTAGGGACGCAGACACTCCCTTGCCCCCTCCCAGCTTCTCGGTGCAGTTTGATCAGAAGTTGTTGCACAATCCTTGGCCAAACGTAGCTTTGTACTAACGGAACCATGTCTGCGAGCGGGTGGTGAAGATTCGGGAGGGTGAGCTGCATGTCTTTCAAATGTGTAGCCGTATGATGATCTTTGAGTCCTCAACAAGCATTGGTGTGAGGTCAGGAGGTAGAGAGTGGTCCACCATCTGCGGTAGTCCTGTATGTTGCCCGCTGGCATGTAGCAAGCAAGGAACGCAAGATATCACTGAGCCCATGGATGTTGCCGCACAACCTAGGAAGCGGGCCATTGGGGATAGGGTGGCGTGGTGGCGTTGCACATTTTGACGAGGCCACCCCAACATTGGGCTGCCCTGACGGCACGCCGAATGGAATATCTGTACTGCGGACTTGTGTGTACAAAGGGAAACTCATGCACAAAATGAGCCCGCGCTGATGATGACATCCTTAACGCACTTGTGGAGCCCGCCATTGGCCTACACGGCCGATGATACTAATGACGCGTTCCCGTGGGGGGCCGGCCACGGGACGCTGCGGTGACACGCACGAGTGAGCAGGCAGGCAAGGCACTACGCTCACAAGGGCATCAATACGCCTGTGTCATGTGACAAAGCGTTTCAGGATCCTTGCCACTCTGCAACAAGGGAACGAAAGTATGTACAGCAACACATCAGGATATGTACACATGGGGTTAAGACTGGACTGGGGTAAGGGCATCAAGGGACAATAGACACTCAGTCCCAACTCATATCCCAATCCCAGGTCCGACTCTCTCAGTGGCTGGTGGGGGCGGGGGCTCAAACACAACCCATGCCCTGCTCAGTCCGGACCCTGATACCCTGCCAATAGGGGAGGTGTCCCGCCCAGCCACAGGCGAGTTCCTGGGAACCAAGGGGCTCCAAGGCCAACCGACAGTGGCTCCCTATGCTCCCTTAACGGCAGGTCCCAACTCCTCTCTGAGCCAGAGATATGGCCCCGCCCTTATCACCCAGGAGTTGGTAGCTGAGAATGGGCTGTTTCAGCCCAAACTGGAATTAGCTCAAAAACCTCCAAAATTGACCTCTCGTCCGGACCCGCCAGAGGTAGGGACGAGGCAACTGACCCTATGCCCTTCGAGTACGAACTCCCTGGAGCCCTCACCCAACCTGGTTCCCTCTGAGGTCCCGGCATCAGGGCAACACGGATGAGTCAAGTGGGGTCATGATGCCAAAATCACCAAAATTGGCGTCATTTCCACGCGTGGCTCGCCCGGCCAAGGTAAGGCCAATGGCTCACAGGGTAGGAGGCAGGACCTAGGACTTATATCTGAGTGTACAACTTGGATTTAGGTCCGGGCTCCCTATGGGCTTAGAGAAATGGGGCCGCCAATTGACCACACGGAAGGGGGAAATTGGGGTCCGAAAATTGGGTCATTTTGGCTGCTTGAAATGAGCCAAAGTTCGGTGTGCTCCCAATAGTATATCTCCACGCCGGCTTGGGGATCCGATCCGCCATTCCATACGTGATCCACCGGGAGTCCAACGGAGACTCCCATGCCCTTGGCTCTCAATGATCTCCATGCCCCTCGGCGTGGTGACGATCCCAATTGGGTCCACAAATGCAAAAATGGCAAAATTGCCCATACTCAATTTGGCCTAGCGCCTTGACGAAGGCGGCTCCGCTTCGCCCACGTGGTGTGTGGACCATGGGGACCATTACCCATAACACCCATGTCATATATGGTCCATTGGTCCATGCGTCCGGCGTGCACGAAGGTTAGAACATGGGGCACGGCGGGCAGCAAAAGTGGAAAAATGCTCAAAATGGCCAAAATTGCGCACGCTCATGGTTAGGGCAAATGAGGCACGTGCCCGACTTGGACCGGAGTGTGCCATAGGATTGATGTCAAGTCATATGTGTCCAACATATCTTTGGGGCGTCGCCCAACTCCTCCGGTATTGGGAATGGCAGGGTCGCCAAGTGAGCCCATGATTTGGGATAGTCCCAAATCGCCAACATGGCGGCCACGGTATGCCAAGCCTAAGAGGAGCTATTCGCCGGGTCCAAGATATGTTGGGCACCGAAGTATGTACCCTCATATCATACTTGGGTCATGATGTCAATTGAGCGCAACGTTGAAATACACGGTCGCCACTTGACATCATGACGGGCTAAAAATGGCAAAATTGGCACAAAGACAAACCAAAGTGCCTTGAAAGGCGCATAATTATATTATAATATCTTTGGCTTGGATCGTGCAATCACTTAATCCTTCTAAACACAATGACTTGACACCAATGACCTTCGATCCCACGTATGTGCTCCACTTGGGGCGCCTTGAAAGGTTACGAGCGCTGCTTCCCAAGTGGGCACATGAAAATATGGAAAAATGTAAAATACACAGCTTGCTCCCAACGCATCGCTTCGGGATCACCACACAAGCTTCCCTTCACGAAGGTTAGGCTTGCAATTGACCGTAGGGAGTACGGAGAAGGGGCTTGCACAATATGAGGTCCATTGGCGGGCTTGTCTTGGAGCAATGGGCCCGCCAATTGGGCACGCAACACAACACATGGCACATACCAAATATTGCCCAAAAATGTAGCTCCCACCACGATATGTCATGCCCCTCCAAGGGCATAACTTTGTGTCAATCGCTCATAGGAACTCAAGGAGAGTTCCTATGCAACACCAACACTTGCGCGCTACACTCGAAAGTTATCTTAACGCACGCAATATCATGGTCATAGAGTTATAACGCAAACTCTACCCTCTTGACCATGATCCATTACACTAGCGCGCATGTGTAGAAACGCAAGGCATATGAAGCTTCCTAAATTACGTCGGGAGTATTGTGAACACATCCCACGTTTCCTTATCGTCAATACTCGCAAGCGGCACGAGATATGACCTTCACAAGTGGCCTCACGAATCAACTTTGTTTTGCCCATATCTTTAAGACAAATGGAGGGCAGGATAAAAGGGAAGTTGATTCGTGCATACGGAAGCACGTAGGTCCACTCGAAAGAGGTCAAATCAAGTGCGGGGATGTCGAAGTCGAAAATCCGATTTCGACATCCTGAAAAATTCGGATTAAGGTTGCGAGTATTAATTATGAAAATTGCGGAAGCATCCATGCAGTTCCTGGCGACTTTGGAGCCTTCGTGACGGATAACGTTAAAATTTCCATTATAAACAGTTAAACTGGCGGTTACGGTAAAGTCGCGAACCAACCGCCAGCAGTCAAAACAGTGAGTATCGGAACGGAAGCATAAAAATTGACGGAAACAATATGAAAATAAAACCCTGTTGATTCCTGATATTCTGATACACAAATCTCCGCTGGCGGTGCATCGGTTGCCGATGCGGGGCTTCACGGCACGGAACACGCCGTACATGGGGTTAGTGGACCGGAGACCGGTTGTATGCCGTAACCTTCTGGGTACCGCTTCACCCCCCTCCTTAGAGCAAACCCTGGGGGGGCTCGATAACACCCACGCATGGCAGCGGGTACCCAGGACCACTTCCTGAAGGGGGGGGGGGTGTCACATCCTCACTTCAGTGAGTCACAGTAAGATAGGTATCCCACAGTGGGATAGGTATGCTGCCGTAACAGCTCGTAGCACATGTATAGTATCAAGTATCAAGTCCCGGGTCCTGGCGGCGATTGTTCGGCATCCAAAGGACCCGTTAACCCATACCAGGCGCACCGGGTGCCGGCTGCTACGGTCACCACCACAGTGGCAGTGGCATACACGGCCAACATAGGCGTCACACGACGGCCGAGGTGGCCCCACAAGTCGAGAGCGACCACAAAGATCCATCAAGCTACCCCAAGCTTCCCAAGGCCCGCCGACTGGGGAGAGTCCCCACGGGTCCTTCCTCGGGCGCACCATGTCCATATCCATACGACGCGAGTCCAGAGTGCCATAGTCGAACTCCTTACGAACCCCAAATCGTAAGGGAACTCCTCCTGAAGGGATCGGGCATCAAGGCCGTCTTTTCCCTCGCCCTACTACCACGAAGCGTGGCCATACATGAGGGAGTCCTCATGCAGTGTGGGCGGAGGCGTCGACTCCTCAAACCACCAGTTTCCCAGGCAGACTGACCGAGGTCAGGAGCACCGGAGGCCGCCATCCGAATGCAAGTGCGTCTGCAAATCGGTAGGCTCACACTGGGACTGACAGTGGCGGACCGCTGGGAGTGTAGTCAGGCAACTGGGCTTCCCGCCTGGCGCCATCAGGATCTCCACACATCACAGCGAATAGGGCAACACGGTATCACGGGCACTCAAACAGTAGAATCTGTAATCAAGTACTGGCCCAGGCTGGACCAGGCTGTAAGGATATGTACACGGCGACTCAAGGCGCCTCTGTATCCCGATTCGTGGTGAAAAACAGTCCATCCCTCAGCGATGGGCTGATGACACTTGACATACAGATGCACATATCCTGGAGGGCAGAAAAACAAGCAACAACTTGGGTAAATAGGCGTGTAAACACACTCAGAACAGAGTGCCAAACCACGCCACGGTCAGGATAAGGCAAATGCAGGAGGATGGACAGGATAACGCCTGAGTTCAGGCATATATAGTCTCGAGACACACGTCGACTGGTCTGGATTCCGCAAATGCCATGGAACCAGACCACACACCAAAAAAAATCGCAATGCCGATGACAGCGGCATCCGTTGCGCAACGTCGTATGGGCTTCAAGGCCCCAAGAGCTCAAAAATATGAAGGTCAGTCGCCCTACCTGGTTTCCCAAGGATTCAGCAGGGGGGGTGAGTGACGAATAAAAGAAGAGAGGGGCCATCCTCATCTGGATACAGCAGGGGGGGGTATATGGCCACTCTGTCACCGAAAGATGGAAGAGAGCAAGCAAGTAAGGGACGATTCGTCGGCCTCACAAGCGCTCATAACACATCAGGGGAGAGCCCAGGGCGCTGATCAGGCACCCCTGGCTGCAATCGCCCGGGTGAGTGCTGCCAAGTCCGAGACATGGATCTTGGTCTTGTGCTTGCGGATGTACTCCATGAAGGGAGTATTGACCCGCGGCACGAATGAGGAGACGGGTTCCCAGGTGTCGTGGGACGGCCCATAGCCTCGCCAACGAACCTTGAACTCCAGACCTCCGGGTGCCGAGGCCTTCGGACGCTGAGCCAGGATCTTCTCGACAGTATAGTCGTCCTGCTCGGCATAGTCGTCGTCCGAATCGGCCTCATGTTTGGCGTAGTCCAGGGACACATGTCGGCCACGGAGGTCGGGTTCCCGCACACGGAGTTGACTCTCGTGGCGCTCCCGGAACTGTCCGTGACCCACCTTGATGCGGTATGTGTCCTCACCAATCCTGCGGACCACCTCGCCGGGTGTGAACCAGGTCTTGGTGCGGTGGGTGCCCATGGGGCGGGGTCTGATCACCCACACCGGGTCTCCCACCCTGAACTTCTGCGCTGTCGAGCTCGGGGCGGACTTCTGACGCTCAGCATGCTCTTTTTCAAGCTGCTGGCGGATGTCTCGCGCCGTTTGCTCTTGCCGCGCGAAGAACTCCTTGGCATCCATAGCCATGCCATCACCAGACAAGGGAAGTCCCCTACCCAGGGGGTCCCTGCCAAACAGAATCTGGTGAGGGGACAAACCGCCCGGAGTGGGGGTGTCATGATGGGCCTTCAGAGCAGGCCACATTTCCTCGAACCAGTTCCGCCGTGGATTGGTGATGTGGATCTTGCGCAGCTTCTCGAACAGCTGCCGTCCAGCCACTTCAGCACGGCCGTTAGACCCGCTGAGATAGGCAACGCTCTTGGCATGCCGTATTCCCATGAGGGAACACATAGCCTTGAACCAGCCACCAGTAAACTGGGGCCCTCGGTCACTGCAAATGGTGCGGGGGATGTCAAAGACGGTCAGCCAATGACGAATCATCATGACTGCCACTTCCTTGGCAAGCAACCCCTTTTTGCGTGCCGGAACAGCTACAACGTAGCCGCTGTGGCGGTCCACACAGAGAACCACACAGTCAAAGGTCTCCTTGCCAATGTGCACTTCGGGCATGGAGAAGACGTCCATGGCCACGCTCTCCATGGGCTGGTCAGGAACCGGGGTCCATTGGGGTTCCCCCTTGACGTTCCGGTTGTCGGGATTGCAGGCCTGACAGACCGAGCAACCCTTCCTGACCTTTTTGATGGCGGTGTAGAGAACGATATGGTCGATCTCGAACCGACGCTGCATGTCAAGAGCTTGCTTCTTGACCCCTGGGTGCAGCATGTGGTGGTGCCAAGCTTCACACAGCTCGAGCACCCGGGACTCCGGGACTAGCAGCTTACCATTCCGGTAGAGCTTGCCATCTTCCTCGGTCAGCCCCTTTGGCCACTTCTGCCCGTCGTCAGGGTCGGTCACAGCCCTATACTCGGCCGCAAAGGCCTCAGACTTGGCGTAATCGTCGGTCCAGTCGTCCTGGAGGCAAGACTCTGGGAAGAGGTGCTTGTCGGACTCAACTCCCACAGGGGGTGCCGGACCGGGCCTTCCGCCCGCGGCACCCACAGGGGCGAGCACACTGACCGTTCTGCTCACCCTCGAAGCGAGGGGGGCATCTGCGGCCATGACGACGAAGCATTTGGCACCCTCCTCCTCCATCAGGCGCTCCATCTCAATGATCCTCTTGGCTTCAGCGGTCTCAGCCTCATCGCCATGGGCAGAGATATCCTGCATGCCCTTGCTGGCGGGGTAGGCCCACCTACTGAGACAGTCCGCCACGGTGTTATCCTTTCCAGGAATATAAACAACCGTAAGGTCGAACTTGGCCAAGGTCTCGTGCCATCTTGCCCGTCGGGAGGCGGGACCTGAGGGGGTGTCCACGTGCTCCTTGTGCCACGACTGCAGACTCTGATGGTCGGTGCAGACGGTGACGGGATGGAGGGCTATGTACCCAGCCCATTTCCTGAGAGCCATGACGATGGCATACGCCTCCTTTTCACGGGGCGTCCACGTCCGTCTCTGGCCTTCCGCCAGGACTCGGCTCCAGAAGGCCACGGGCACGTGCCTCCCATCGTCAAGCACTTGCTCCAACACAGCCCCAATGGCGTAGTCGGAAGCGTCGGTGCGCAGGACGAACCCTCGGTCGGGATCCACGAGGTGCAGACCCACTGCGGATAGCAGCGCCTGCTTCATCCCCTCAAAGGCCCGGTCAGACTCTTCAGTCCAGACCAGAGCCTTCTTGGACCCCTTCTTGGTCTCCTCTCGGTTGCCCTTGAGCATGGTCGTCATGGGGGCTGCATACTCGGCATACATTTTGATATACCCCGAGTAGTAATTGCAGAACCCCAAGTACGCCCGTAGCTCAGAGACCGTCTTGGGCTTTTCCCAGTGCTCAATCGCAGCCACCTTGCCAGGTATGGGCTTTCGCTGCCCGTTCCCGACTACGTGGCCAGCGAAGACCACCTCGCTTACCGCAATGGTGGCCTTGTCACTGCTGCCCGTGAGTTTGTGCCGGACCAGAAGGTCCAGCACTCGAGTGACGTCCCTCTCGTGTGCCTCCAGGAGCTCCTGGTAGCTCATGCTGGGGTCCCCGGACGCGATGATCACGTCGTCCACGAAGGGGTCCGCACAGTCGCGCACCGGCTCAAGCAGGTTCTCCAGCATCCGCTGAAAAGCCGCATTGCCGTTGGTAACGCCCATAGGCATCACCTTCCACTGGAGAGGTCCAAGTGGGGTGCTCATGGCTGTGCAGGCACGGGACTCTTCGGCGAGAGGCATCTGATGATAACCATGTTTCAGGTCAATCACCGTGAAGATCCTCCGCCGGTGTTGTTTTTGCAGCATATCCTCAATGAGGGGCAGCGTATAGCTGTCGTGCTGCGTTTGGGCGTTCAGGCCGCGGTAGTCGACCACGAGCCGCCACTCACCGGCAACCTTCTTGGGGACGACGAAGCAGGGAGAGGCCCACTCGGAGTGGCACGGCTCAAGCCAGCCTCTCTGGATGAAGTCACGGAGGATCTTCTCCATGGCCTCTTTCCTCTCGCCCCTCAGGGCAAACTCCCGGTGACGATACACACGGGGGTCCTGCTTCAGTCGTATCTTGGCCTCACCATACGGTCCACGCACCGGTGGGGGAAACACAGGCTTACCGCTGAAGAAGGTATCACCATACTTCCGCTTCAGCCTGGCCCTCAACGCCTGGATCTTGGGGCAGTCATCGGACTCCGCCTTGGCTTTTCCGGGCACTTGAACCACGGAGCTTACTTGAGGGGTAGCGACCCCGCTCGCTTTCGGCTCAGGCGGTCTTCCCAGGTGGCCCAAAGGGCCATCTCTGGTCTTGCCTCGGAATAGATCGCCGTAGGTGGGTGGGTTACCGCCAGGCGGCTCGTCTTGGCTGGACATGTGATCCAGCACCCTCTGTACGAAGGTATTCCCGTCATAGGAACCAGAGACGATTGAGTCCACTTCCCACC
The DNA here is from genome assembly GCA_964036045.1 of Eutreptiella sp. 'Long Island Sound 2002'. Lineage (NCBI taxonomy): Eukaryota > Euglenozoa > Euglenophyceae > Eutreptiales > Eutreptiaceae > Eutreptiella > Eutreptiella sp. 'Long Island Sound 2002'. The sequence continues at coordinate 64,836,213 of OZ038383.1, read as the reverse complement.
AGGCTTTGTCCTGGCCCTTGCCCTCACGCTGGTTCCCCCAGTCGTGAAAGGGCTGATCCATATACCCCTGAACCAGATCCCACTCCTCTTCAGTGAGGGGGTCTTCGGAGTCCGATTCTTCGATGTCAACAGGGGGAACCGCAAAGCATTGCCGCCAGGGCTCTGCTATGATGCGGTTGACACACACGAAGTCCGTGGTGTCGGCCTGATCAAGGCCCCCATCCACATAGTGGAATTCTGTCGGCCATCTCTGGGGTGGCATGGGCTGTCCCTTAGCGTCCTGATAGACACTCTCTCCAGCCGGTAGGACGACCTTGTTCAAGGTCATGTTGGTCAATGAGGCTACCCAATGTCGGGTACTTTCCTCCTCGGTGCATCCCATAGGAACAACCAGCACTGCCTTGGAGCGGTCCTTGCGAATCTTCGCTATCGCTCTTGGAATGTCCCAACGGGGGCAATGGATCCACATCAGTCCCTGATGCGGACCCCAGTGCTTCTTCCACGCGGAGTCCTGGGCGCTCCAGTACTTCTCACATACCCGCAGATGGGCGGAGGTTCCTGAAGAGAACGCATCCAGGGCCAGATCCGACGCTCCCAGGTCCGCGACCACTCGGTACGCCACTTCCGGCCTTACGCCGTACTCCTGGTTCGCTGGCCCAGTAGGCTCAGTGTCCAGCGCGGCCACTTCGAGCTGATTGCGTTCGGGGTGGATCCATTGGCATTCCACATGGTGCTCAGGTGACGAGAGCCACGAGAGCTGGTCGTCCTGGTACAGGGTCATGGAGGCCTGGGCCGGGAGGACGCCGGAGTCCGTCTCCATCATGAAGTCGTACCCGACGATCATGTCCCAGTCCATCTCGGCCTCGTAGAAGCTACCGTGCAGGAGGATTTCCTTGCCGAGGTCTGGGCGGCTCAGCTCACGATGGTTCACGAACTGCAGCCCAATGGCCGCTTCCTTCGTGCCTCCCACCATGTACTGGCCGTTCGCCACCTTCAGCCTGACAGGTTTCCGACTGTCGGTAAGACACTCTGGCGGAAGCAGGCCAGCCTTGACCAAGCTGACTTGAGCTCCCGTGTCGACCAACACGTCGAAAACCTTTTCCACTTCCCCGCATAAGGCACAGACCTTGAGATGCAACTGCCGCTCGCGACCGACACGGCGCACGGCGTGCAAACTCAGGATCTCCGGCCGTTCCAGAAGCTCCACAAGCGACTGGTGCAGGTCGTGGAGAATGGGCTCAGGCTGCCCATCTGCAGCATCCAGCTGCGGTCCGGGTGATCCTCCGATACTCTCGGATAGATCCTGTAGTACATCAAACACGTTCTTGGTTGCGAAGGACGGACGGGTGCAAGGGTTCGTGCCTTCACTTGCCCTCACTCCGCCTCCGCGACTGGGCGCCAGACCGGGCCTTCCGCCCGCGGCAGTCCCCTTGTGTTTACCGACTCCCGACAGGGATGGTTCGGCGCTTCCCACGTCACCATCCTGCGACCGCCCTAGCTGGGGCCCTTGGCTGCAGGGGCTCCGCTAGGGGGCGTCGGTTGTGGAAGAGGGGGTGTTCTTCTCGGCCTCAACGTCGTTGACGCCTTTCTTCCTTCCCCCTTTACCTCCTCCTTTACCCTTCTTGTCCTTGTCCTTGTTCTGGTCATTCTGGTTGTTCTCCTTGTTCTTGTTGTCCGACCTGGGGACCCAGTTCCGCTTGATCTCCTGGATCTCCTTGGCCAACTCGGTTCCCACCGACGACATCAGCTTGGCCAGCTCGTCCTTGTCCACCTCCATCTTGGTTTCCCGGATACCCGCGGGCGAACGCTTCTTCGACCCGTGCGGCTTCTTGTAAGCCTCCGTGTCGGCCTTGTGGACGGGGCATGTTCGGTGGTCATGGTTGAAGCCTTTCTTCCTCCCATAACACACGAAACAGCCCTGCGGGTGAGCTCGTACGAACTCCCCAAAGGACAGCGGAGGGTCGCCAATACGGCGAGGGTCCCTCTTCTCCTGCTTCTTCCAACCTGGCTGCAGGGGCTTCCAGTTTGCTGGCTTGGTCCCCGCGCTCAGGTTCTTGGCCACGAAGGCACACACGGCCATTTCGGCGGGCTCATCGTCGTCGTCATCGTCGACGAGAGTCTCATCGCCGCCGGCTCCCGCTGGGTCCATGGCAGATTCCCCGCCAGGCCCCTCGCCAACGTAGTTGACGTCGCGGTCGCCGGGCCTCAACCCGCGGGTGTGGTGGAGGTTTCGGTACTCCTTGAGTACTTCCTCGCCAACCCACTCCAGGATCTCGTCGCAGCTCATCCGCGCCGGGATGGGCTGCAGACGGATGGTCTGGCCGCTCAACTCACAGTCGTCAAGGCGCCAAATCGCGGTCTTCTCGCGATCGCCCGAGACGGTGATGAGAAGAGCGTTCCGCAGGGAGTGCCGTTTGACATCCCGGGCCACGTTCTTCTTCGCCCAACTCACCACGTTCGTATGATACTCCTTGGGGAGCATCATCTTGACCGTGTGGTTGGACTTGGCCCTCTTGGATTCCTCCTTGGTGACCCTCTTGATCCATGCTTCCGGTAGCATGGAGAGCAGGCGAGCCTGCTCGTCACCCTCGTTCCAATCCTCCACGTTGCGGCGGAAGAGGGTGTATTTCCCTCGGAAGTCACGCCATTCCCGTAGGCGGATCTCCCGTCCATCATGCTCAAGCTTGATGGACTTCCAGCGCTTGGCAGCCACCTGCGGAGCGTCCACCCGCTCCTGCTCGTTGAGCCACTTCTTGGCGTCCTTGAGGGTCTTGATTTTCCCCTCCTTGGTCGCCACGAAGTATAGCTCGCCGAGCACTTCCGGCAGGCGGTACCTGAACCGTTTGAAGACATATCTCTCCGCATCCGCGGGAGGTTGGTCTTCAGTGACGGCCAGCCCCCAATCGTCCAGCTTCTCCAAGAAGCGGTCGAGGTTGAGGGGATTGCCGTCGTACATGGGGGGCTTGATGTCCTTCAAGTCTTCCCACACGGCGGCGTCCGCGGCCTTAGAGACCATGAACGCCGGCCGCGAGGTCGACCGAGGTTCCCATCGGCCTCGCCCACGGACTCCCACGGCCGCCACGTCCATCTCCTCCATGGAATCCCTGTAGCTACGCCGCGGTTCCTCCACGTACGCTGAACCGAAATGTTCACGCCGTACTGCATCCATGTACGCATCCTCATCACGGCGCCGGCGGCTGCGTTCAGCGGCCTCCCGTCGTACACCACGCGGCGGGCTGATGTCGAACTCCTCCAGGTCCAGGTCCAGGTCCAGGTCCTCACCTTCGCCGACATCCCAATCCACGTCTCCTCTGGGGACCTCATCCCTGAGTCCACCATAACGTCCTCCAGCCCTGGGGATTGGCGCCGGGGCTGGTGGCGGGCGTCGGGGGCGTACAGGCGTCCGCGGTGGGGCACGGCGGTTGTGGTAGTCCGCGCTGAGCCACTCATCGCGCCATTCCTCACTGCCACTGCCGGGCGGCACGCGTTCGTTGCGGCGGCCCGCGCTGTGGTGAGAGGGGGCGGAGAGAGAGGGGGCACTGGCGCTGGGGCGACTCCTGGGGGCTCCGCCGGGGGCGTGGGGTCTGCCTGGACCTGGTCCGGGTCCCCAGTCGTCGTCCGACGAGCCTGACTCCAGGGGTGGGTGGTCGCTGCTGACTCTCCCACGGGCTTCCAGCGCATCCAGCCTCTCCTGCAGGCCGCTGACGACGTTGGTCAGCGACTTGGTCTCGGCTCTGGCGATGTCCAGGTCCTTCTGCGCGCGCGCGGCGACCGTGGAGATGCGAGCCATCTCGCTCTTGCCCGTGTCTACCTCCAGCTCGAGCAACTGGACTCTCCTGCGGAGGTAGACAATCCACCACCAGGTGGCATCCGGGTCGCCGTTCCCCGGTGGGTCGTCGGGGTCCCCAGGGGGTCCTCCAGGAGGGCCTCCGCCGGGTCCGCCCGGTCCAGGGGGTCCTCCCCCGCCCGGTGGTCCGCCTCCAGGGGGTCCACCTGGTGGGCGTCCTCCAGGGGGTCCTGAAGGTCCTCCGCCAGGGGGTCCCGGTGGGTCTCCGCCCGGTCGCCTCGGTGGGTCCGAGGATGGGCGCGTGATGCCGAACTCCATGTCGTCATCTTCGTCGATGTCGCCCCACCTGGGCGTCTCGGTCACGGAGGACTCGGAGCTCCGGTAGGGAGGAGGGGGATCCTCATCCTCACCTTCCATGGGGACGTCTCCGCCACTTCCGCCCGTCCAAGCCACCACTTGGCGATGTCGACGGCCTCGTTCATCCCCGTCACTGGCGGTGAAGAAGGGGTCACTGTCGTGGGGGTGCCCACCCGCTGGCCTCCGCGGCCTCTCGGGGGTCTTCCCCTTGCCCTTCCTCCGTCGACGGGCGGTGGTGCTACCGCTCCCACTGCTGCCCGTGTCCGCCTCATCCAGCTTCATCCTGGAGGAGGCGTCCCCTTCGAAAAGCCTTCGAAGGGTCTCCACTCGCGATCCTCCCGGGGGAGTCTCGTGGCGGAGTTTGGCCTCTGCCTCCTCCATTGCGGCGGCGGTGGCTGCGGCAGCTCGCGCTTCGGCCTCTTCCCGAGCACGAGCCGCCTCGGTCTCCCGGGCCTGCAGCAGCTGCGCCTTCTGCGCCTCCAACGCCGCCAGCTCCGCCTCCGTCTTGGCCTTCTCCTCAGCGACCTTCCGTCGCGCGGCCTCGATGGCTTCCTTCTTGGCGGCATCCTCATGGGCCTTAGCCGTCGCTTCGGCGTGGGCCCTTTCCTCCGCCTCCTTCTTTGCCCTCTCTTGGGCAAGCGCCTCCCCCAGCGCCTTCACCTCGGCCTCCTTGCAGGCAATGGCCTCCTGCGTCAGGCGGGCTTCCTCGTCGGCTGCCGCCAACTCACCGTTGACCTGGGCAGTCGCTACCCCATGGGCGGCCACGGCCGTGAGTCCAGCCGCAATGGCCGCCACGGTCTGGGTGTGGATGGCCATGCCATGCGCCCACTGCGCAGCTTCCTCCTGGGCGATGCCGGCGGCGCCCTCCACAGCAGCGCTGTACTGCTTGGCCCGTTGCCGGGCAACCCGACGGTTGCAGGGCACCCCACAGGCGCGCTCACAGGCGCGCGCCACGTCCCTTTCGGGAGCGACGCTGCTGCTGGAGCTGGCCTGGTCGGCCGGCGTCCTCCCGCGGTGGGCCGACTCGATGTCGCTGCTGGGGCCTGCTGAGGCCTGCCGGGCCCTCAGGAGCAGCGGACGGGGTTTGGCCTGGGTCTGCTTGGCGACTTGGATGTAGTCGCCAAGGGTGGTGGAGCCGGGGTGGTGTCCACCATTGGGCCGTTGGGGACTGGGGGCTGGGGTTCCGCCCTTGGCGCCTTGGGCGGCTTCGGCAGCCAGGGACTCCTGGTACTCCCGCCACCTCCGGTCCCTCTTCTTGTCCCCGGCGGACCTCTTCTCCGTCGCCGGAGACGCGCTGCTGCTGCCCTGCAGCCTGCGCTCGTTCCCCGGTTCCGGGAACTTCTTCTCGATCACGTTTTCACCGCCGCGGGGTTACCCAACCCTCGCGTGCCACTCAGGGCCACAGACCCCGAGCAGCGCGTCGCAGCAGCGCGGCGCAGCTCGCAGCTCGCAGCGCAGCGCAGCGTCTCGCAGCGCAGCGCAGCAGCTCGCAGCGCCACTCAGCGACAGCGCCGAGTTCGTCACGGAGCCCGCAGCGCCGTCCAGAACATCGTCCTGACCGCGCAGCGCCCGTGGAAGAGGTGCACAGACCAGGACTCCTGCATCAGCCCCATCGGCCGACCCGGAGTCCCAACGGCCGACCAGTAAGGCCGCGTCAACCACCTCCACAACCACCGGCTGACCAGCACCAGCCGCACTTCCAATCCAGTGCTGCAGCACCCTCCCCAACAACCACAACCAGTTCGTTGAGGTGAACGAGTGCACATCAAGGACTTCAAGACCATCTACGCCCCCGCTGCCATGGTGAATTGGCAGGAAGCGGGCAGGACGTCCTTTTGAAGGATATTTGGGGGGAGGGCATCCTCGAAGCTTCCCTTCACGGCATGCACGACCTCATAACCCCAAACCCATGAACAACAAGTCTTCCACTTGCATTCACGCTTGTCCAAAGGATTCTGTGATCCTTGCCTCGGCCATGACACAATCTGGCGTCCTGGGCAAGGAGATGAAGGTATATGTAGACAAAGTATATGTAGACAAGTAATATGTACAAGTAACAATCTATACTATAAAATAGCATAAAAAAGAAGACGAAATGAAGGCGACAGCGTCGCCGCCATCAGAAAATCTGACGACTACGAGGCGTCGCCATCAGGATCTCCACTGAGATCCTGCCCAAACTGGGCCAACCAGTGGTTTTTGGGCGAAAAACAATGAAATAAAATGATTTTTGAGTCAAAAACACTCATTTTGCGCGTCTCCCCCCAACGCGTAGCGTAAGCGACGCGACGCGTTTCTGTGCCAATTCAACCTACATATGAAAAGGCCCACTGTTGGGCTACGCCATAGGCGTCTGGGCGATTCCTGGAATCGCCTCAGCATTTTTTGAAAAATGCGTGAACGCGCCACTTTTCGCAAAAATGGACCTTCGCGGAACGCCGCGAAAAAGGTCACGCTATAATCTTTTATTCCTAAAAACGATAAAACAATAATAAAATTGCCTAAAATCTTTAGAAATCGAGAATTAAATTCTCGTTCTGGAGCTGCGTCGCGCAGGCGACGACTGTCGTTGCCAGCCCAAAAAAGACGTAAAATGTCGATTTCTGGGGTATTTTACAGAAATTCCACAGAAATCAAGATGCCGTAGCATCGACAGGAAAATTCCTGATCTGGCCTGGCGAAGAGCGCCACAGGCTGGGCAGCGGGTATGGGTGAAGCACCCCATACCGCTTCACCCCCCTCCTTAAAAGCCTTGCCTATATCCAAAGGAAGGCAAGGCCAAGGAGGCGCTCTGACCCCTGCAGTGTCCTGGTTTCAATACTGATTCATCAGAACAGTGGGGGGGGGGGGGCTTCGTGAGTAATTTACATGGGGGGGAGCACCACCCACATGTAGAAAAAAAAATTAAATTTTTTTTTTTTTTTTTTGATCTTGAAATAATCATAGGGCAATTGCCCCTCAGGCGACAACACTGGTCCCTGGCACTCCTAGTAGCCTCTGGTGACCAGACCAGGGGCGCTGCAGGGCCTTCCGCCCTGACTGATGGCACTTAGGTGCACATATTGGCCCTTTTTCTCCATGGGCATGGAAATCAATAATTCAATAAATTCAGAAAAAATTATTTAGGGTCAAACCCAAGGCAAGGCCTTCCACCCGCCTGGATTTAGGGCCATTTCCTGCCCAAGGCGACGAATTCCTCGTGCCTTTTAGGGTCGATTCCCAACCCAAGGTGTCGAATGAACGCACCTGATTTGGGGGATTTAGGGTCATTTCCTACCCAAGGCGCCCCACGCCAATTTAGGAAGGGACCTCCTGCAAAAGTCAACCAACCCAAGGCGACGAATTTACGCGCCTTCTTGTGCACTTCGCAGACGTCGTCGTCGTCGCTGTGGTCGTCGCCCAGCTGCGTCGGGCTGGACTTGGGGGCTCCATAGGGTCCATGGGGAAGCCATGGTCTTATCCATCGTCGGAGTCCTTCATCGCGTTGATGCCCTTGACCTTAGCTCCTGCAGCACTTCAGCGAACAGCGATCAGCGATCCGCGTACTCCTGCAGTCTGGGCGTCGTCGCCGTCCGTAGGCCGTCACACGCCCTTGGTGGCCTTGGCGTCGGCAGAATCCGGTGAAAGCGTTTCAGGATCCTTGCCACTCTGCAACAAGGGAACGAAAGTATGTACAGCAACACATCAGGATATGTACACATGGGGTTAAGACTGGACTGGGGTAAGGGCATCAAGGGACAATAGACACTCAGTCCCAACTCATATCCCAATCCCAGGTCCGACTCTCTCAGTGGCTGGTGGGGGCGGGGGCTCAAACACAACCCATGCCCTGCTCAGTCCGGACCCTGATACCCTGCCAATAGGGGAGGTGTCCCGCCCAGCCACAGGCGAGTTCCTGGGAACCAAGGGGCTCCAAGGCCAACCGACAGTGGCTCCCTATGCTCCCTTAACGGCAGGTCCCAACTCCTCTCTGAGCCAGAGATATGGCCCCGCCCTTATCACCCAGGAGTTGGTAGCTGAGAATGGGCTGTTTCAGCCCAAACTGGAATTAGCTCAAAAATCTCCAAAATTGACCTCTCGTCCGGACCCGCCAGAGGTAGGGACGAGGCAACTGACCCTATTCCCTTCGAGTACGAACTCCCTGGAGCCCTCACCCAACCTGGTTCCCTCTGAGGTCCCGGCATCAGGGCAACACGGATGAGTCAAGTGGGGTCATGATGCCAAAATCACCAAAATTGGCGTCATTCCCACGCGTGGCTCGCCCGGCCAAGGTAAGGCCAATGGCTCACAGGGTAGGAGGCAGGACCTAGGACTTATATCTGAGTGTACAACTTGGATTTAGGTCCGGGCTCCCTATGGGCTTAGAGAAATGGGGCCGCCAATTGACCACACGGAAGGGGGAAATTGGGGTCCCAAAATTGGGTCATTTTGGCTGCTTGAAATGAGCCAAAGTTCGGTGTGCTCCCAATAGTATATCTCCACGCCGGCTTGGGGATCGGATCCGCCATTCCATACGTGATCCACCGGGAGTCCAACGGAGACTCCCATGCCCTTGGCTCTCAAAGATCTCCATGCCCTTCGGCGTGGTGACGATCCCAATTGGGTCCACAAATGCAAAAATGGCAAAATTGCCCATACTCAATTTGGCCTAGCGCCTTGACGAAGGCGGCTCCGCTTCGCCCACGTGGTGTGTGGACCATGGGGACCATTACCCATAACACCCATGTCATATATGGTCCATTGGTCCATGCGTCCGGCGTGCACGAAGGTTAGAACATGGGGCACGGCGGGCAGCAAAAGTGGAAAAATGCTCAAAATGGCCAAAATTGCGCACGCTCATGGTTAGGGCAAATGAGGCACGTGCCCGACTTGGACCGGAGTGTGCCATAGGATTGATGTCAAGTCATATGTGTCCAACATATCTTTGGGGCGTCGCCCAACTCCTCCGGTATTGGGAATGGCAGGGTCGCCAAGTGAGCCCATGATTTGGGATAGTCCCAAATCGCCAACATGGCGGCCACGGTATGCCAAGCCTAAGAGGAGCTATTCGCCGGGTCCAAGATATGTTGGGCACCGAAGTATGTACCCTCATATCATACTTGGGTCATGATGTCAATTGAGCGCAACGTTGAAATACACGGTCGCCACTTGACATCATGACGGGCCAAAAATGGCAAAATTGGCACAAAGACAAACCAAAGTGCCTTGAAAGGCGCATAATTATATTATAATATCTTTGGCTTGGATCGTGCAATCACTTAATCCTTCTAAACACAATGACTTGACACCAATGACCTTCGATCCCACGTATGTGCTCCACTTGGGGCGCCTTGAAAGGTTACGAGCGCTGCTTCCCAAGTGGGCACATGAAAATATGGAAAAATGTAAAATACACAGCTTGCTCCCAACGCATCGCTTCGGGATCACCACACAAGCTTCCCTTCACGAAGGTTAGGCTTGCAATTGACCGTAGGGAGTACGGAGAAGGGGCTTGCACAATATGAGGTCCATTGGCGGGCTTGTCTTGGAGCAATGGGCCCGCCAATTGGGCACGCAACACAACACATGGCACATACCAAATATTGCCCAAAAATGTAGCTCCCACCACGATATGTCATGCCCCTCCAAGGGCATAACTTTGTGTCAATCGCTCATAGGAACTCAAGGAGAGTTCCTATGCAACACCAACACTTGCGCGCTACACTCGAAAGTTATCTTAACGCACGCAATATCATGGTCATAGAGTTATAACGCAAACTCTACCCTCTTGACCATGATCCATTACACTAGCGCGCATGTGTAGAAACGCAAGGCATATGAAGCTTCCTAAATTACGTCGGGAGTATTGTGAACACATCCCACGTTTCCTTATCGTCAATACTCGCAAGCGGCACGAGATATGACCTTCACAAGTGGCCTCACGAATCAACTTTGTTTTGCCCATATCTTTAAGACAAATGGAGGGCAGGATAAAAGGGAAGTTGATTCGTGCATACGGAAGCACGTAGGTCCACTCGAAAGAGGTCAAATCAAGTGCGGGGATGTCGAAGTCGAAAATCCGATTTCGACATCCTGAAAAAGTCGGATTAAGGTTGCGAGTATTAATTATGAAAATTGCGGAAGCATCCATGCAGTTCCTGGCGACTTTGGAGCCTTCGTGACGGATAACGTTAAAATTTCCATTATAAACAGTTAAACTGGCGGTTACGGTAAAGTCGCGAACCAACCGCCAGCAGTCAAAACAGTGAGTATCGGAACGGAAGCATAAAAATTGACGGAAACAATATGAAAATAAAACCCTGTTGATTCCTGATATTCTGATACACAAATCTCCGCTGGCGGTGCATCGGTTGCCGATGCGGGGCTTCACGGCACGGAACACGCCGTACATGGGGTTAGTGGACCGGAGACCGGTTGTATGCCGTAACCTTCTGGGTACCGCTTCACTAAGGTTGCCAATTGGTTGTAAGTTCATGTAATTCCGGGTTGTGCACAATTTGCACAGCTGTGGCTGCACGGAGTGAGTTGGGAAATGTTGCTACCACCGTAAGGCCCGTGTCTCCGGCCGGTGGATACGACAAGCGGAAGCAACACACCGCGGGATGGTTGAACAATATCCATTTTGGGCATTAGGTTACCTGTCCACGTGCAGTGGTAATGGCTATGGACTAAGGTGTGGGTATTTGGCACGGGCTTGTCTGATAGGGCCGAAGTGTATCGCTTCCATCCGGCCAAACAGGGGGCACACGTCGTCAATCCAACCACAGCTGCCTAGAATCCTGCTTATTCACCATTTGCTCCGGACTGGTATGATCGTCTCTGGATTGCCCATTCCAGGGGGAAGGTGTTTGGGCACCACACTCAGACCAGCATGTGAATACTAGGCATCCTAGTCCATATGTATCGGTGCCAATGACGTGGGTGGCAAAATTGTTTGATGGTTCAGTGCCCGTTTCACTCGCCCCTACGCTAAAGCCACCATGCCCTATCCCCTCAAAAAGTAGCATGGCGTGCGGTTGCTTAATATCATTGAAAATCAAAATTGTACAACTATTCCCGCGTTGCGTGGTGTGAACTTTGCTCTGCACCATTATGCACTCCATCAATGTCATAAGCATTGAGTTTATTTTCATCATTGTATCGTCCCGGGGTAGCCCATCGTTCACATCGCCACGTAGCCCGACCAACTCAGCTGTTTACCTGTGCTGCGTTAAAACAAGAGCAGGCTGCAATTGCTAGATTTTGGCCTAGCCCCCCATGAAGCTTCGTAATTTCAATGATGTGGTTTCCAAGATGTGGTGTGAAGCCAAGAGGGAGAGGGTGGTCTAGCATCTCCGGTTGTCCAGCATGTCGCCCACCCATTTGAATTGTTCTTGCCATGTAGCCGCTACTGATGCCATGTACATTGCACGCCCAACTCCACACCGCATTCTTTGATGCCCTAATCTAACTCAACACCCGATACCGATTGGCACCCATGCCCTATGTTCATGAGGGTGTCATGCCAGGGCAGCCAATCATTCACATCGCCCTAAAGCCCACCAGCTGTTTAGTACTGGACAGAGTCAGCCATGGGCTGCAACTGCAAGACTCCGCCTACCCCTTCGCCAAGCCTCATCCCTTCCGTGATGTGGTTTCCAAATGGTTACTGGTCGGAAGCTAGGAAGCAAAGTGTCGTCTTGCATCTTCGGTGGTTTTGCATGTCGCCTGTTGGCAGATTGCAAGTGCACAACACAAGGTATGATTCATTGTCCATTGTGCGGGATGACAAGGTTAAGGGTTGCAACCTAGCAAATAGTACACCGGTACAAGGTCAGTGTTCTACTGAAAGTTGCAAGCTGGCTTTTGCACTTTCTTGAACTGCACTAATGAAGCAACCATCCTTGGGTAGTCATGTTCTGCTTTTCGCTTCTTCCATCCACATGGTTGCGACGTCTAGCAACATGAGCGGTGGACCTCATGGACAACCCCCCCCTCCCCGTCCCTCGTGTTGTTTGTCAGTTTTGGCACCGTGGCAGGCCGCCACATCCGTGTGATCCAACTGTTCGCATCACTCTCACCATGTAGCTTCTTTGTATGCCATGTGCACTCCCTACCCAACTACACACCGCATTCACCACTGGCTTACTGCGACTCAACCCCCAATACCGATGGGTCCGCATGACCCAATCTTGGCATATGGCGACCTATCACTGCGGCCCTTGAGCGCGGATCTTCCAATGTCACACAATGCTCACTTTGGTCAAGAGGGCTTTTCTTATCTCGCCGAACAACCGGAGTTGCCATCTCTGCAGTGCAAGAACACAGCACCCCACATATCAGGGGTTGAATTGGACAAGCTATCATCCAGCGGCCCTCAGGTGCCAGTGTCGTTGCCCTCGTGTACGAGCATCCCCGATCTGGAGTCTGGTACTTCATCGTCTGCTTCACTCACCGCATCCAACATCCCAGATTTGGAGATCGGTAGCTTGTCGTCCAGGGTCTCCGATCCAGCCCGTTCGTTGCTTCTCGCCGATTCCCTAGATGCAGGCAGCATGCAAGATGGAGGTAGCAAAAGACGTGATGTAGCTAGCCATCGTGTATTGCATCAATCCACAATGGTGTGTGTCTCGCATTCTAGCACTATATCCTCGCACGCTTCTGTAACCAATGCGGAGGCCGATGAATACGACACTCACCTTGTTCAAGGGGGCTTTTCTTATCTCGCTGAACAACCGGAGTTGCCATCCCTGCAGTGCAAGAACACATCACCCCACATATCAGGAGTTGAATTGGACAAGCTATCATCCAGCGGCCCTCATGTGCCAGTGTCATTGCCCTCGTGTACGAGCATCCCCGATCTGGAGTCCGGTACTTCATCGTCTGCTTCACTCACCGCATCCAGCATCCCAGATTTGGAGATCGGTAGCTTGTCGTCCACGGTCTCCGATCCAGCCCGTTCTTTGCTTCTCGACGATTCCCTAGATGCAGGCAGCATGCAAGATGGAGGTAGCAAAAGACGTGATGTAGCTAGCCATCGTGTATTGCACCGGGATTCACTTGTTGTTCGCTTGAAGCATGAGGCGTGGCCAGCGCAAAACAAGTCTCTTCATGCGGATGATGTTGGTGTGAGTGGATTAGCCCCTATGCCCGACATGGATGCTGCCCGTCTCCCCAAGGCCCATGGCGGCATCACACGTCTCCACACATGTGCGATGGAAGACACACCTTCAACAAGGATAGGCTGTGCCGCACCACACTCTCCAACTACACCCACATCCAGCCCCTTGCCAAGCGTCTCTGCGTCAAACGTGGAGCACCTTACTCCTACGTCCACAAACACGGCAATAGGGACGGCAAATCCCTCAATGGAATGCATCCATCCGGATGAAGACGACGCACAGCTACATTTGGAACGCCGCCCTGACTCACCGTGTATTTCCGCAACCGCCCCAAAGGGGTCATCTAATCGAGCATCTCTCCATCAAGCGGAGCATGATCATATACACAAATCCGCCAGGCTCCCGGTTGTGTCTCATTTTTTGGCCATGCGGCTAGCTTGCTTTCTACAAATGGTGGCAAGCGTCTTTCTGCTCCACATTGCCCGCCACAGGGGTTGTTCTGACGTGGTTGTTGTCCTATATGCTGTATTGTGCTTTGCACTGGGTTGCAGAGCGTTAAATTACCATGGCACTTTGTTACGTATCACAAGGCGAATGGGATGGAGGCACCATTTTGGCACCATTGCATTGTGCATTGTGGCAATCATATCTCCGCTCTTCCCTTTTTGCCCCCGTGGCCACCATGCATCCCCTCCTGACACGGCCGTCGCGCTAGTTCTCCTCTTCGTTCTGGTGCGCCACTTGTGTGCCATGATGTCCAACATCAAAGTTCGCCGACGGCGCTCAGCTTGGCCTTCCCGTGCATTGAGCCGCCCAACGCAACCACGGCAGAGTGCACGCCACCGCCGCCGCCGTGCGCGCCGCGTGTGTCGCCAGTTGATGCGTGCAAGCCTCCGGGCACAAAGCCGTGCACGGCAGCACGCTTGGGTGCTCAATGAATTGGTTCACTGTGGCTTGGAAGTGCTTTTCTTCTTCGCCACGGTGTATCACAGCACTAGGCTCAGCTATGCATTGCAAGTTGGAGTGGTTGTTTTTTTTCTCCCGGCCCTTTTGGCGGCAGGGTTTGCCTTAATGAGGCCATATTGCTTGCCTTTGCTCGAGTCATTGGTTGTGACTTTCTTGTCATTGCCACTCCGCGATGCCACAATCGCCATGGTTTTGACGAGCGATGGGGTTCGCGTGGCCTGTCTCATGCCGTACTGCATAATGATAGCGCCACTCTTATCTCGATGGGTGGTGTACCAAGAATTGCAACGAGTCATCCCACATGTTGGCCACGCCACCCGGCGATGGTCAGAGTGTCTTTTGCGGCCATCCATGCGCTCGTACATGCGATCTGCTATAAAAGATGCATTCTTACAAAGGTAACATCAGGCTATTGATCGCATGTTGTTTCACACTGTCAGCGATGCAATGCCTTTTCTTCCACTGATGCCTCCGTGGGCTTGTCTTTTTGTATGCCCAATGCTGTGCTTCATTGGGTTGTTCTTGATCGACGATGCACAAGCTAACATGGGCCTCTTTGTACACAAACTTCGGCGGACTTTGTTTTCACTAGTGGCACACAACCTTCCGCATGCGGTTGCCATGGTGGCATGTGTCGTCGGTACTACCTTGGAGTTGCTTCTTTGTGGGTGCCTACTTGACGTGGTTAGCGACCCTTGGGCAGCTGCCTTGCAATTGATGTGGAACACCATGATGCATGCACTCTTGGGCAATGGGCCCCACATAACCACAATTTTGTGTTGTGGATGCGGGCGTGCAGACGAGGAGTTATTCCATGTTCCAAACCGACTGTCTCGCGTTCACTTATCCGCACCGAAGCCATCGGATGATTTGAGGCGCCTTGTTCGGTGGAGGAGCATTTCGTTTGGGGACTTGAGAATGGATTGCCACTGTACTGTGCGCCTTGTCGAAGGTACCGCGATCGCGAATGGGATCCTAGCCAAAGGCGCGGCCAACAAACCAAATACGCTGCATCCTGCATGAGCATTGTTGGTTACATGCTCGGTACTGAATTTGCCAACGAAGTGTGGCCCATGCTTCCCCCCAGGGTACGACATCAGTGGCGTGGACTCATAGTACATTGCACACATCGCCCCTCACAAGTGCAAGATGCCCATGAGTATGAGGCTCTGCCATTGAGTGTGGCACGCTTCCATGAGGTGGCCAATTTCCCTCGTGACACAAAATGTGCGGTGTGTAGGTGGGGCCTTCACGCCGAGGAGGTTACTTTCTTACCGTATTTCCGATTCCACGACTGTCAATGGTTACAAGGGGCATCTGTTTCCCAAGGAAAGTTGCGATGCATGTTCCGATACCCGGATGGCACATTTTGTCACAATAGCCGCCCTGGGAGCACATCACTTTGTGTTGACCATCAGCCTGTGGGGGAGGGCAGATGTGGCCAGCCGACGGGCAACGGTACTCGGTGTCGCAACTGGCGTGGTACGTGCCCCATACATCGGCCACCCGAGCCTCAACCTGAGCCTCAACCCGAGCCTCAAGCCGAGCCTCAAGCCGGCCCCTATCATGGTCTCCGCTCTTCGCAACCAACGCTAGATGTTCGCAACGTTGAACAGGCACTGTGTACCCCGAGGCAACGATGCACGGCGCATAATAGTAGGGGCCGTCCTTGCCGCTTCTTTGCCCTCCCAGGCACGACCCGATGCTGCAACCATCCAGACGGACATGAACGCTCACTTCCAGCGTACCTCCAAATTTCGCCCTCTGCAAGCAACGACGCCGCTTCGGCACAAGGTTTTGTGCCTCCCCCGCGTGTTGTCGCCGAAGAACGAATTGTGGTAGAAGAGAGTTCGCATGTATCACCCGATGACGCTCTGTCTCAAGGTGTTGTTGCTTCACCCCTTCCTGCTGCTGACGAAGAAATCGTGGTGGAAGAGAGTGCGCATGTATCATCAGATGACGAAATTGTTGAGATAGCTCCTCGCATGGAAGGCGGAGGACCATTTTCTAACGCATCGCTGTCCGACATGGAGTCCGATGGCGAACGGCAATCACGCGTGCCGGACACAAATAGCGATGAAGACAATGATTTGGAGCGCCAAGAGGCATTGTCCCGTGCATCACTCTCAGACATCGATTCCGACATAGCCAACAGAGTCATCAATTATGTCAAGTCCTCAGCCTTCTTCGTGTAGCTCTAGGCATGGGTCGTCAACGGACAGTGGTGCAGCACATTGTTCGACCATAAGGTCTGATGCCCCCGACATCCCCAGTGGTGGTCACAATGAGGCATCATCCGTGCACGACGGTGATGGTGATTCATGTGGGAGCAACAGCACCTATGGAAGTGAAGATGACGACTTTGGTGCAAATTTTGACAGCACCGGATGCTCTGCTTCTCAAGGCGCAGCCGAAGGTGCTAGCAGTGCATCCCAGCCACCACCAAGAATACGTAGACGCCACCAAAAACAAGCTAGGATGGCTTGGCTAGCTCCATGCTGGGATGTTGTTGCAGAGGACCCTCTGCTCCCCGATGGGCACATGGGTATTTGCACTCGGGCCTTGTTTCATCGAGTACATGGGCTTGCCTTCGCGGTGTGTGCGTACTGCGAGAAACGGTGGTGGGCTAGGCACTTATTTAGTGTAGTGTGGCCAAGTAGCCAACTACGAGATCATGCGTTGAACCCGGCGGATCCTCCAACTTTTCATGCCCCTGTGCACCAAAATTTGGGCCATTTGGCGCCAGTCCGCATCAACGATGTCGCAGTCTCTGGTGTACGCCTACGCCGGGACAAACGCACCGGGCGGCCTACCTCCGCACAGTACCAACTGTTAGGCATTTGTGGGGATGGACGTGGTTTGTCCACCCAATTCATCTCCTTTGGGCGCAAGGCGTTGCGGCATGTCCTAGCACCACAATCCATCTTGTGGAGGTGGTACCGCATCCTACACCACCATCGACCGGATCTTGAGTGTGTATGGAGCCACCTTTGGGGCTTGCCAGAATGTGACAATCGCCAAGACTTGAAGCGTGAGGTTCCCAAGGTGGCATTTGGCACATGCAGCCGGGAGGCCACGTGGGTTGCTCAAGTGAAGCGGCGTCCTCCACCGTCACGGGAGGAAGTCTCCGCGCGCCGGGCCATACTGCGTAAAGGGGCCGCTGGGTGGGTAATGCCACGCGTCTTGCCACAAACCCCGCAAAACGCGATTACTGCGGCTCTACACGCCCTTCTCGTGGTCCGGTCCATACGCGCCACCCTTCTACAACCCACAGACGCGGACATAGACGTGAAACACCCCATTTACGACACCTTGGCTATGGTCTTTCGGGGATTATTCCGCGGAGATATCCCGGATCGGCAGCTATTTAAGGAGTTGAAGGAGTTGTTGACCATGCCACATGGCCTATTGCGGGACCGTCAACTAACACGTGGCCAGTCGCGGTGCGCTCACACTGTCCTCGATACCCTGCTCACCCGCATCTTTGTCCGCTCTAGTGTTGGACACGACCTGCCGACGATGTTTCGACCGACATGGCCACGCCATGCTGGGATTGTTGTCCCACCCGCTTTCGCCCCTTGCGCCCTCCGTTGTACCCTCCGTGATCCTCCGCCTAGCGACTTGTTGTGGCATCTCAACAACCTCGTTGCACAGTGGCCGTCTAATGAGCGCCTTGGTATTTGTGGTCCGGTGCTGTTGGTCTACGTAGATTGTACAGCGATAACGTGCGACGTCACATTTCCCTTGATACTCCCTTTCTTTGGGCGTTATGTATTGCGATCTCTATTGTACTGCCAATCTGATGCTTGGGTGGCGGTGGTTCTTGGTAGGTATGTGAATGCAAACGCGGCATGGTTTGAATGCGGGCAGTATACCATCAAAGGCCATGAAACGAACCAATGGTCATTGCGAGCCGGAACCACCACCATGCTCGTGTACGAGACGCCATCTCTACGCCAAGGTATTGATGTGGATACCGGTGACGTTGAGGGGTGGGTTCGTGCCAATGAGTCCAGTGCGCAGACTGCAGGGCCAACTGCGAAAGAGGATGGTAGCGACTCGGCCTCGGAGTCCTCAAGTGCGCCTAGCGACAGGTTACGGGAGCCTTTGCCAGCACAGGCTGATGTGTTGGAGAGCCGTGATGCTCCCGCCCTAGACGTAGAGGGTGAAGATTTGTGCTGGGCAGAACAACAGTTTTTGGCAAGTGTGGGCGGCGAGGGAGATGCTTTTGCAGATGACACCATCGATGAGGCCCTTGAGGGTACTGGCACGTATGTCAAGGATGCCATGGAATACCTCGACGATAACCCTTCGAATTCCGCCGGTGTCCACGTCTTGTTGTCCACTTTGGCGGAACTGACGGCACAGCGCGCCAAGCCGGCCCAATGGGTACGCAATTTCGCACAAAGCGTGACAAGTCGACTACCCAATCTTCCCAACATCTCCGAGTATCTTGAAGCCTACCTATTTCCGTCGCACTTCCCGGTGCGAGATCCCCAAACTGGGCATTTCGCAGGAAACATGCCGCTGCGCATGTACTCGGCAAGCACGCTGGCAAACGGTCTTCAAGGCTTTGTGAACCCCGAACGCCACGTGCAGGAAGTCTTGAACGATCCCCACAGCACTCGCGCACACGACGTGACATGGGTTTCGTACGCCTTCAGCGTGCTTCTCAGCCGCCTTCTAGAGCGTGGGCCGAGCGTCACCATGGTCAAGCGTGGCCTGCAGGCAGCACTCCGTGATTTTGGAAGCCAACAAGAGTATAGTGAACGGTTTGGTGACACCCCCCTGCCTGGCCTCCTATATGACAAGGCTGATGCAGACCGTCATGTTGCCCTGCTGTGTGCCGCCCGAAAGAAACTTGGTGACATGACGTACTTCGGAACGGAGACATGCGACATGTCTCGCTTTCCCGGTGTGGCGCCGCTGTGGAAGCGAATCGTCGATCAAGGGTTGGACCCACAGTATTTTGCCGTTGACCTCCAGCGCGCGTGGTACCGTTCGTCCAACTTGCTTAGACGCCACCTCATGGAGGACCCCGCCAAACCGTTGGGGAACATCACCCACGTTTTCATCCATTGTGAATGGCAGACCGACAAGCCGAACTTCCATCATTTGCATTGGGGTGTGTGGACGGACGATCCCATACATCATGTGAACCCCAATATTCGGCATGCCGCGATTCAAAGGGCCTTGGGTAGGCTATCTGCTTCAGTTCCACATGCTTTCGACTGGCTGGGCGACCCCAGCGAAATAGCATATTGGGAGGCCCGGGCCGCCCTGGTGCAACCCCACAAACATGGCGACAAGTGCAAGGTTCCCGTCCGCGATCCAACTCAGGTTGTCTTTCAATGCAAGGCAGGTATGCCAAAGCCCCTGCACAGTGATGTGGCCTTCACGCCCATCGAAGTGAAGATTCCAGACTGTGTGCGCAACCTATTAGTGGAGGAGGGTGTTGCATTCGAGGACACAAAAACGCCAAGGGTTGTGCGCCTTCACGAGGACCTGCAAGGCGGCATCTGGGAGCCTCCGCGGCTAAAGAATGATGGCTTGATCAGCCAATTCTGCCCGAGGGTGTTCGTGGCCACGAACGGCTGCCACTCGAATTGGCAGTTAGTCTATGGCAGCCGCTTCCTCTTGGCATATTTAATCAAGTACCTTAGCAGCGAGGAGGAGCGTTCCGTGGTGCGGTTAACCCAGCAAGGGCCGCAAATCGTGAAGGCTACGGAGCAGGACGAGCACAAGCGCAAGCGTACAACAGGGCTACGCCTCAAGAGGAAATGCCACGGCCGCACCATCGGGGTGCCGGAGATGATATTCTATTGCCTCGGATATTCTGCCGTGTATTGTACCTTCTCCTCCCGCCACGTCAACACGGGGACCCCAGAAGGTCGCTTCCGCGTGCTCCGCACGAAGTGGCGGCCTCAGCGGGAAGAGAGCCCCATCTTTGGCCCCGCACCTACGGGAGGTCGCGGATGCCCCGACGACTCACGGTGTGGACGTCAAAACGGGCAGCCTATGTTTCCAGATCGTGAGCCTACAATTGATCAGCGTCAATCGTACACCGATTAAGACATTGAGCGCTATCATCCGGACGCGGTTCTACTATATTGCCTTCGGCCTCCGGAAACATACCCCTTGGAAATACGCGACTGGGCCGAGTATGTTGTTACAGACATCAGCAACCGCAATCTCCGCAAGCTGTCCTGGGAGAAGCGTCGGCAGCGCGTTCTGGACTGGAAGAACCACGGTTTCTACGATTTGCGCTACAATCGAGTGTATTTGCATTGGGAAATCCTCAGGCACCCTCCCCTATGGCACATCATCTTCCGCCGCCTAAAGGACCTCCCCGCGGGACAGGCCTTGGCACATGCCTTGGACCATCCCGGTGACCGCGAGCCATGGATGGCAGCCGTGGTGAAATGGGACATCCGAGTGCTCATCTTCGTGGAGCCACGCTTTTGTCCCGGCTTTTGCGTTGATTGGTTGTGCCAGCGCATCTTGCGACTATCCGGGCCATTCGGAAACGAGGTCGCCAACCGAGACAGGTTCTCGGCGAATTCGGGTTATGACTCCCTTCATGAGGCCCTCACGTCATTGTTTGTCAATCTACCCCTTGGGGAGTGGATCTTGGAGGATGCGTCTGGTTGGCCCATTCGCTTCAAGACTGTTTGGCGCTTGGTTATCCGCATTTGGGAGCAACAACGTAGTGGAAACACGTACGATGTCTCCATCCCCATGACGGACCGCGAGCTGGAGGCCGAGCATTGCCAAAAATACAGCGCCCACTTGCATGCAATCCAGCTTCGACATTGCAACCCCATGCTCAAGGTCCCACCATGGGGACCGCATCCCGAACAAACAAATGCAAGTTGGGCCGAGCAAGAACGAGGTGCAAACTTCCTGAAGGAAGATGTTGGGTTGATCATCCAAAGCATGCAGGACATATGCCCGGGAGACTGGATCACGGATGGCTTGTACTATGTCCGGCCCATCTACATTAGTGGCCCACCGGGCACAGGAAAGTCTTGGGTAGCGATGCAAGTCCTGAAATGGATTTGGAGTGCCACGATACTTGGCCCGGAGCATTGGGAGCTAACCGCCGTGGGCGCCATGTTTGCCCAAAATGGCGGTGGGATTCACCTTCATCGTCTTTGCCTGTTTCGTCGCGGTAAGTCCAACCTTTGGACAACCCCTCAGAGTTTGGCGGCAACGGCACTTAAGCGGTTGCAACAACAACCACACCTTGTTCGCCGTCTCCAAGAGCTCATCGTGCTGTACATCGATGAACTCGGACAATGCGGTTCACCGTTGCTGCTAGGGCTGCACCTCGTATTGTCCAAGGTTCGAGGCAATGATTTGCCTTTTGGCGGTGTCTTCGTCTTTGCGGCAGGGGACCATTACCAAACAGAGCCCGTGGATATGGCCCCGCCTTACACCTCCTGGTTCATGAAGTGCCACTTTCGCGTCATCACATTGCACGAACTGTTTCGATCCCGCAATGATGAGACGTTGCAAACAATCATCAACTTGGCCAGGGTTCCCCAATTGATGCCAACTAGCCGTTCCTACATCATGCATCATCCTACATCACACAAAATTTAGCAGCGGTTTTTCAAGTAGGTACAACCACACCCACGCAAGAAACAAACCCAACAAGGCGACAGGACAGGACACCACGGCACCACGCGGCAGCACGGCACCAGGGCACGAGGGAAAGAGCACCACAGCGCGCAGACACCACCACCGGGCAAAAAACAGCACAGCCAACCAACAGCACAACACAGCACAGCGCGACAGCCCACAGAAGGGCAAAGCAAGCCCCAGCAGCACCGCAAAAGGACAGCAGAGAGCAGCAGCACAGCACCACGCGACAGCACAGCACCACAGAACACGACACAGGAAAGCAGGGCACCACAGCAAACCACACCAACCACAGGGAAGCAGACCACGCGGCCAGACAGGGACACCGGCACCGAAACACGCCACCAGCAAACAACCACGGGCCAACAGACCCAGCACCGCACCACGGCACACCACAGGAAACAGCACAACACACAGCAGCGCACCACAGGCGCCAGCAACGGCACGCACCACACGAACAGCACAACGCGAGCGCACCAGCACAGCGAAGCACAGCACCGCGCGGAGCGGAGGGCACAGGGAACGCACAGCACAGCGCCCCGGGACACACACAGCACAAAGCAGAGCGGCGAACAACAGTACGCACTCCCGCGCCACGACAAAACACACACAGCACAAAGCACACAGCGCGGGGGAACACCGCAAAACACAGCGCCGCAGAGCAGAGGGCCCCAGGGCGACGGGCAGCGCCAGAGGGCACCGAGCGGCGGCGACGGAAACCGCGAGAAACAAAAGGGGGGGGGGGGGGCGGGGCAGCAACCACGCGGGAGCAGCCGACAGCCGGCGGAAAGCACGAAAGAGGAACAAGCGCACGGAGAGCCGAGAAACGGCAGGCCAACAAAGCAAACAACCAAGCGCCGAGGCCCAAGGCATCCGGGGTTGGAAACCAGAGAAAGCCAGAAACAACGGGGGCGCACAGAGAAAGGAGAACGGGAAGAAAAAAAAAAAAAAAAAAAAAAAAAAAAAAAGAAAAACAAAAAACAACACCCAGGCACCAAGGGGGAGCAACAAAAACCGCGGGACACAAAAGGGAAGGGGGGCGGGGGAGCAACCACCAACGAGCAGCCAACGGCCAAGCGGGAGACACCAACCAACCAGGCAGCGGGAGGAAAAAAAAAAAAAAGAAAAAAAAAAAAAAAAAAAAAACCAAGCGCCAGGGCAACGAGGAAAGGCAGCAGCAGCGAGAGAGAGGGGGGCAACCCCAGCCCGGAGGGGGCCAAGCAAAGCAGAAAGACAAAGCGGCCAAAGGAAAAGGTGAGGCGCACCAGAACGCGCCCGGGAGGCCGGCCCGCCCGACCCGGCCAAGCAGAGCACGCACACGAACACACACGCACACCGGAACCCGGGCTGCCCGCTCCAGAGGACGGGCGGCCGGGGGAGGGACAGCGCCTGACACCAGGCGCCCCTCACAACGGCGGAAGGCACCCCCCCCGGAGACGCCCTTCCGCCACCCCCACAGCGAGCAACGCCGGCCCGCAAGGGCGCACGCCGTGGGGCCGGTGCAGGGTCCACACGCCCGCATCGACCGCACCCGGGACACACGGGTCGCGGAACCCTGGCTGCCCGCTCCAGAGGACGGGCGGCCGGGGGAGGGACAGCGCCTGACACCAGGCGCCCCTCACAATGGTGGAAGGCACCCCCCCCGGGGACGCCCTTCCGCCACCCCCACAGCGAGCAACGCCGGCCCGCAAGGGCGCACGCTGTGGGGCCGGTGCAGGGTCCACACGCCCGCATCGACCGCACCCGGGACACACGGGTTGCGGAACCCTGGCTGCCCGCTCCAAAGGACGGGCGGCCGGGGGAGGGACAGCGTCTGACACCAGGCGCCCCTCACAACGGTGGAAGGCACCCCCCCCGGGGACGCCCTTCCGCCACCCCCACAGCGAGCAACGCCGGCCCGCAAGGGCGCACGCTGTGGGGCCGGTGCTGGGTCCACACGCCCGCATCGACCGCACCCGGGACACACGGGTCGCGGAACCCTGGCTGCCCGCTCCAGAGGACGGGCGGCCCGGGGAGGGACAGCGCCTGACACCAGGCGCCCCTCACAACGGTGGAAGGCACCCCCCCCGGGGACGCCCTTCCGCCACCCCCACAGCGAGCAACGCCGGCCCGCAAGGGCGCACGCAGTGGGGCCGGTGCTGGGTCCACACGCCCACATCGACCGCACCCGGGACGCACGGGTTGCGGAACCCTGGCAGCCCGCTCCAGAGGACGGGCGGTCGGGGGAAGGACAGCGCCTGACACCAGGCGCCCCACACAACGGTGGAAGGCACCCCCCCCGGGGACGCCCTTCCGCCACCCCCACAGCGAGCAACGCCGGCCCGCAAGGGCGCACGCTGTGGGGCCGGTGCAGGGTCCACACGCCCGCATCGACCGCACCCGGGACACACGGGTTGCGGAACCCTGGCTGCCCGCTCCAAAGGACGGGCGGCCGGGGGAGGGACAGCGCCTGACACCAGGCGCCCCTCACAACGGTGGAAGGCACCCCCCCCCGGGGACGCCCTTCCGCCACCCCCACAGCGAGCAACGCCGGCCCGCAAGGGCGCACGCTGTGGGGCCGGTGCTGGGTCCACACGCCCGCATCGACCGCACCCGGGACACACGGGTCGCGGAACCCTGGCTGCCCGCTCCAGAGGACGGGCGGCCGGGGGAGGGACAGCGCCTGACACCAGGCGCCCCTCACAACGGTGGAAGGCACCCCCCCCGGGGACGCCCTTCCGCCACCCCCACAGCGAGCAACGCCGGCCCGCAAGGGCGCACGCAGTGGGGCCGGTGCTGGGTCCACACGCCCACATCGACCGCACCCGGGACACACGGGTTGCGGAACCCTGGCAGCCCGCTCCAGAGGACGGGCGGTCGGGGGAAGGACAGCGCCTGACACCAGGCGCCCCACACAACGGTGGAAGGCACCCCCCCCGGGGACGCCCTTCCGCCACCCCCACAGCGAGCAACGCCGGCTTGCGAGGGCGCACGCTGGGGGGCCGGTGCTGGGTTCACACGCCCGCATCGACCGCACCCGGGACACACGGGTCGCGGAACCCCGGCCGCCCGCTCCAGAGGACGGGCGGTCGGGGGAGGGACAGCGCCTGACACCAGGCGCCCCTCACAACACGGTGGAAGGCACCCCACCCGGGGACGCCCTTCCGCCACCCCCACAGCGAGCAACGCCGGCCCGCAAGGGCGCACGCTGTGGGGCCGGTGCTGGGTCCACACGCCCGCATCGACCGCACCCGGGACACACGGGTCGCGGAACCCTGGCCGCCCGCTCCAGAGGACGGGCGGCCGGGGGAGGGACAGCGCCTGACACCAGGCGCCCCTCGCAACGGTGGAAGGCACCCCCCCCGGGGACGCCCTTCCACCACCCCCACAGCGAGCAACGCCGGCCCGCAAGGGCGCACGCTGGGGGGCCGGTGCTGGGTACACACGCCCGTATCGACCGCACCCGGGACACACGGGTCGCGGAACCCTGGCAGCCCGCTCCAGAGGACGGGCGGCCGGGGGAGGGACAGCGCCTGACACCAGGCGCCCCTCACAAAGGTGGAAAGCACCCCCCCCGGGGACGCCCTTCCGCCACCCCCACAGCGAGCAACACCGGCCCGCAAGGGCTCACGCTGTGGGGCCGGTGCGGAGAACCCACGCCCGCACTGACCGCACCCAGGACACGCGGGACGCGGAACCCTGGCTGCCCGCTCCAGGGGACGGGCGGCCAGGGGCCGCCGCCCCCGCAACCCCAAGCCAAGTAGGGGGGAACCGGGACCGGACCGCCCCCCCCCAAGCACGCCAAACGGAGCACGGGACCGGGGCAGGACACGCGGAGGGGCACGGACCAAGTGGAACGGCCCTACCAGCGCCCAGTGCCGGGACCACGCGAGATGCGCGCGCCACACCACCCAGCGGGGGGGGGAGCGGACACCGCGAGAGCGCGAGCGCACACACACGAAAAGGACACGCGGGGACTACCGGAAGGGCAACCGGACCGAGCGCGCGGAACGCACAGACCGCATGGAATGGCGTACCAGCGAGCGAGGGTAAGGGACACCCGGAGGGGACGGCCCGCCACACGCAGCGCGGAACACGCGGGGCGGGAAGGGGGAAACAGGAGAGACACAACACCAGGTACCGGCCCGAACCCCCCCCGAACCGGCCGCGAGCGCCGCGCACACACAGACGGGACACTGCACCCGCCAAGGCAGTAGTGGCGCACAGCGCCACGCCCCAACCCCTAGGCTAGGCAGCCTCCGCGCCAGCCCAAGGGGGTCCCACTGGCGACAAGCCAGTAGCACGGGCCCGGCGGCGCCGGCGCCCCGGGCGACCACGCATTAGGGGGGCGACGCAGTGGGTAAGCGCCCGCAGCCACGGCTGCGAATTGATGCACTGACCGAGGAGTGGCGAAACGGGGACGCCGGGGAAGGACGGGGCTCCGAGCTCTGTGAACCCGGGGGACTCCGCCACCAGGCAGGAGGTGCGTCTTGGAGGGCCCCCCACTAGGACCCGGTGGGGAGGATATCACCTGGCCCGACCAGGTGGCCCCCCGGGGCCGAAAGGCGTCTAGTACCCGCAAAATCAAACCTCAAACCTCAAACCGTTCCTACATCATGCAGGCCATTCGGCAACATTGCCGTCATGTTGCGGTAGATCCAGCACATGGCCAGTGGCTGCAACAGCATGTTCGCCACATCGTGCCACTTGTACCAGACAGTGCCACTTGGTTGTTGGCCAAGAAGGTGGCCGTCAAGAAGGCCCGCGAAGCGGCGTACAATGCTGCAACCACCCCCAAGGAGTGTTTCAAAAGTGAAGATTTCATCCAAAAAAACTCCGAATGGAGCCCCCTCTGGGACAAATCCTTTCGTGACATTCTAGACCGCGAATCCGCCTTGCTTCGCCGCTGCCGGGTCTTCGTTGGTGCCCGTGTAACCGTTGTCCAGAATACCACGATCGATGGACAGGAGGTGTTGAACGGAGCTTCTGGTACCGTTGTTGCGTTTTGCGATACCCACGTTCGTGTCACCTTCGACGATGGGCGTACTCTTCGGGTGGGTCGCGAGAGTTCAATTGACATCAGCTACCAAGGGGTTCCCTTGCGCCGGCAGCAATTCCCCCTCGAGTTGGCTGTGGCCACGACAATCCATAACATCCAAGGGGCCACAATCGCTATCCTGGCCACCTACCTGGACGACAACCCGGACCACCTCCTATGGTCTCGAACCATGCTCTTCACCTTGTTGACCCGGGCCGAGAGCTTGAGTGGCATCTACATTGTGGGTTACGATGAAGGGGTGCTTCGCGGCCTACTACAACATCGTACCAGTTGGCACGCTGAGGTTGACGACTGGATCCGGCAGCGCAATGTGTTTGCCCACCTTCATGAGAATTCCCATGCCACCTCTGATGATCCCTTGGGCGATTTCGCCTTCCACCAACCTGAGGGTGCAATCTTCTATCCGCGAGGCACCAACGTGGCGTACCACATCGAATCTGTTGGCACAGGCGAGATTTACCCCGGGTCGACGAACTACATGGCGCGCCGCATTCGACAACACAATGGCCAGCTCTCACCACCGACTCTGCAAACGAGGCATCGCCGCGATTGGCAGTTTGTACACATCATTCACGGCTTCCCCCCGGGCAGGGATGGAAGGCGGTTGGCACGTTGGTTCGAGGCAGAGCTACAGCAACGGGCATTCCGTGGAGCAGACCGATTGGAGCGGGAACTGCTAGCCCGAACTTTGGCCGCAGAGTGGGGCCGTGCTGGCCGCGCTAACCTGACTGTGGACGTCGTGCCAGAGTAGGGTGGGGGTTGGAATCACATCATGCAGTGCCAGTGGAGGAGCACAACCCTGCTCCTCGCCGCGAAGTGGCCCATTCCTCCTTGTCCTCCACCTACTCCACTTCCATTTTGCCGTCGTATAGATCGCAATAATTCCACCCAAAGGGTACCCAGTGCTGGCAACTATTAAAGAAGGTCCCTACCAGGACCGGCCCCCGCTGTGCCCCTTCCGCCTGTAACCCCTGCCGATTTGCTCCTGATCAACGATTGCATTCCTCAAAATCCAAGGTTCCAAATCCAAAAATATAGAAAAAAAAATCCTCCTTCAACCCTGAATAGCAGCCAGATCCCACAAAAACAGCAATAACCCAATTCACAATCCAAATCAGGCTGCGGTCTTTCGTTCAGCACACCGGTATTCCCACGGTGGCGGGCATGTACAAGAATTGCACCAAGGAAGAAAGCCCTGACATTGGCATATGAACACAAATAAAGCAAAGTTGGGGAAAGAGGTTAACATACACATTCACAGCCATAAACCCCTCATTCCCTGGACTCAAGACCTTCCCTTGACTCACCAACATATTGCCCTGAACCAGGTCAAATGAGATGGCTGAATGCCATGTGTCACAAGTCACTACACAAACCCCAAAAATGTGTTCACTCCCAACCCTATAAATCCTAGCCCAATAGGGGAGGTGGCGTGTCATGGCCTAGAGTGGCACTCAGGACCATGCTCTACCCTGACATAACCTTGGTTGGACTTGCAGTTGAATGGGCTTGGAGAACTGCCCCATGAAGATGACCTCACAACATGGCAAAATCAGGCAAATCACACCATTATGCCCCAAAATCAATTATATACTCAAAAATGCATATGGCAAATGTTCATATGCTCCATGCATGTGTCAAACCGGAAAGTAATATACAAGGGTGATATAGACCAAAGGTCCATGCCCAAGAATATCCCATCATTGGCTCCGAAACTCCTCCGGTTATGTACATGGCATGTTTCACAAGTCAGCTCATGAGTTTGAGACCTAATTTTGTGAGGCCTCGTGCGCCAAGCCAAAGTGACCACGTGATCCGGCATATGGTGAGGTACAACACCGAAGCATATGCCAACATATAATCAACATACCATAGTTCACGGATCTCTAGGCACTTTGCTCTTAGCCGACCAGTTGAGCACATAAAACACAAAAATGAGCATAAAATGAGGTAAAAAACATGAAAATATGTCCAAATACCAAGTTGTCATGATACTATATCTCTATGCTCACTCATGATATCCGCTCATGGTTCAATACACAAATGATTGGAACCTTTTGCGAACAATTCCCCCACTTGGATCCCCAATCGGGCGCATGGAGATACCTTCGCCACCCATATCTACATGCCCCATGAAAATGGGAGTGCACTCATGGATCTCTTTCCCAAACATACCATGAGCAATACATATGCGGTAGACTTAGTCTAGCGCTTTGAATTCCACAATTGGGACATGGGCAAAACCCTTGTCACGTATGGCTCCCCATCTCTTCGGCCACACGAAGATATATAACATGGGCGTGAGCATATCAAGACATATACCATGCATATAAAACATACCCTCAAAAGCGGCTCCCACCATGATATGCCAAGTCCCTCCATTGACATAACTTCACGTTAAAAATGCGTAGGAACCCAAGGAAAGTTGCTATGCAACCCCAACACTCATGCGGCACACTCGAAAGTCGCATTAAAATATTCGGTTGCACGGTCCAAGAGCTATATATCACTTTATACCCTCTTGACCCTTTTCCCTTGCTACACCGGGCATGTGTGTGCACCAAAGGCGTTTGATGCTACCTAAATTAACTTCAGACTAAGGCGCTTGCAACCCAACCTTCCTTTTTCTCTTTCCTCACACTCGCGCGTAGATATGGTCCTTCAAAGTGGTCCCACGATTCACTTTTGTTTCCCTTATATCTCCACGTCAAATGGGTGGCAAGTATAAGGGAAACCTGATTCGCGCATAGGGAAAGGAGTATGACCACTCGAAGAAGTCCAAATCAAGTGCGGCGATGTCGAAGTCGAAAATCCGATTTCGACATCGCGAAAAATTCTGATTAAAAATTCGAGTGCTTATTTAGAGAATTGCGGAAGCAACGAACCCTTTGCTGATGAGATCTGACCCTTCAACGGAATGTCCGCCAAAATATCTGGAAATAACAGTTAACCAATCGGTTAACGCAAAATCGCGAGCCAACTGACAGTCGCCGATACATTGACCATCAGAACGAAAGGCTGAAAAATTACGGAAACATTATGATAATAAAACCCGGTTGATTCCTAATATTCCGATATATAAATCTCCGCTGGCGGTGCCTCGGTTCTGAATATGGCCGCTCATAGCCGGAATGGCCAAACCTATCACACTATCACATCGGGTTAGATCAGGTGGATGGGAGAGTATGATATCAGCCCATGGCGGCTTGCCGGCACATAGATACACACCCCAAGTGACCCCAAGATGGCCACGGGGGTCCGAACCGGCTTCACCCCCCTTCTCAGAGCGTTGCATCCGCTCGGAAACCAATGAAGAGAGGACGGGAGGACCCCAATGGGCTCCAACCCCCCCCTCCATGTCCCAAGGACACATGGAGGCCCCACACACGTCGTAGGCGTCCCCCATGCCGCAAGGGAGGGGTGAGGACACTGATAATCAGCGCCCTACGCCATATCCGGTCTCCTCTTGATCTACAACATGGACCAAGGGGATCAAAGATAGAAAACCGTCGTCGGTCGACCTAAATAAGTATACCACAATGCAATATATATGTGGAGATCGAGTGAAGGGGGTATACGGCCGATCAAGGCCGAAAAATCCCCGGATGAACGCCCTCACTTGTCTCCCCATTCACAGAAACAAACAAAATGCCAAGGGGGATCCATTACGGTGCTACAGCAGCAACCAAATGGACCAATACGTCCTTGACATCAAAAGAAATATTCTTTTTCTTTAGGTAGTCCTTCCAGACCGTGGTGTACCTCGGCACAAAACTGCTCCGAGGTTCCCACGAATCCCTGGATGCGGCGAATCCCTTCCAACGGACTTTATAAAGCCTTCCCCCAGGCGTCCCCGGGTCCGGCTTGTCCGCCAGGATCTTCTCGGCGGTGAAGTCGTCGTCCTCACCCTCGTCGTCCGAGTCCACATCGCCGGCGGTGAACTCGAAGGTGACGGGACGTCCGCTGGGGTCCGGTGCTCGGGGACGAAGCTGGGTATGGTCGCGGTCCAGGATCTTGTTATCCCCCACACGAACTGCGTACACATCCTGCCCGACCTTTCGCACGATTACCCCCGGCACATACCAAGATGCCTGCCGATGCCTGGACAGGACATCCTTGTGGTGCCGCTCCATCCACACGGTGTCTTGGAGAGCATACTTCTGGACTTTTCCCTGCTTGAAGTACTTGGCCCTCTTGTCATGCATGCCTGTAGTGCCTTGCACACCTTGCCCGCCGTGTCGTCCGCCTCAGCCATCATGGCATTCGCATCCCGGGCCACTTTGCCATGGTTCATCCACGGGAGAGTGCGTGACACTCGATCCCGTAGGAACAGGATGCGATGGGGCGACAGTCCAGTGGGCCCCGGAAGGTCGTGATACGCTTGGAGTACCCTCCACAGCGAATTGTACCAATTCCGGCCCGGTTCGTCAATGTGCAGCTGGCGGAACTTCTCGAACATCTGTCGCCCGGCCACCTCAGCCCGGCCATTCGACCGGCTGTGATATGCCACGGTCTTGGCATGCCGAATCCCCATGTGCTTGCACATCGTCTTGAACCACGTCCCCACGAATTGACTGCCCCCATCGCTGCAGATGACAGGTGGGACATCGAAAATCGTCAGCCAATGCCTGATCATGGCATTAGCGACGGTCTTGGCCTGCAGGCCCACTCCATGCTTGTCCTTCTTGTCCTTCTTCTTGGACTTCTTGCCCGGGACGGCCACGATATACCCGCTGTGCCTGTCCACCGCCAGGATGACACAGTCGTAGGTCTCTCCTTCCACGGTGACCTCAGGCATGGCGAACACATCCATGGCCACGGACCGCATAGGGGCCTCCGGTATAGCCGTATACACCGGGTTGCCCGCTGTGGAGTGGTTGGGGCTCTTCGTGGCCCGACACACGGCACAGTCGCTGCAGTACCTATCCAGGATGGCGTAGTACCCTGGAGGGAACTTGAAACGCCACTCCAGGTCCTGCTGCATCTTGTCTCGGCCAGGGTGCATGAGCTGGGCGTTGTGCCAATGGTCAATGAGCTCCTCCACTCGGTTCTCGGGCACCAGCAGCTTGTCCTTGAGGAACAACTTGTCGCCATCCTCGGTCAAGCCCTCGGGCCATTCGTCGTCCGACGGGGCGCTCACGGCATTCCAGTACTTGCTCCAGTGCTCGGATGCCGCGTAGTCATCCGACCAGTCCTCTGTGAGCACCGACCTGACTAGCTCTACAGGGGCCACCATCCATTGCTCGAGGGTTTCCTCTCGAATAGCTTGGACCCGGGCACCCCGGAACTTGGCCAGGTCCGTACGGTTCGCCATCACCACAAAGCACTTGACCCCCTCTTGCTCCATGACCTTCTCCAGCTCGATGATGCGCTTGGCCTCCTCGGTTTCCTCGGCGTCCCCATGGCTGGATATGTCCATCCAAGCCTTGCCCGCAGGGTAGGCCCATCGACTGAGGCAATCTGCCACAGTGTTGTCCTTCCCCGGGACGTACACGACGCTGAGGTCGAACTTGGCGAACGTCTCGTGCCATCGGGCCCTCCTAGCCGCTGGTCCTGAGGGGGTGTCGACATGCTCCTTGTGCCAGCTCTGTAGGGACTGGTGGTCCGTGCAAACCACCACCGGCTGCAGTCCGATGTGGCCAGACCACTTCCTGAGCGCACATACAATGGCGTATGTCTCCTTCTCCCTCGCGGTCCATGTTCGGCGTTGGCCCTCGGCCAGGATCCTGCTCCAAAACGCCACGGGAACATGAGTCCCGTCGTCCCGGACTTGCTCGAGGACTGCCCCCACGGCATAGTCCGAGGCGTCTGTCCGCAGCACGAATCCCTTGTCCAGGTCCACCAGGAACAGCCCCAACTGCCCGAGGAGTCGCTCCTTCAGGCTGTTGAACGCATCCTCCGCCTCAGGGGTCCAGGCAAGCTTCTTCTTGCTCCCCTTCCGGCCATCGAACTTGCCCACTTGCAGCATCTTGTGCAGCGGCCCCGACAGTTCTGCATACATCCGGACATAGCCCGAATAGTAGTTGCAGAACCCCATGAAGGACCGGAGTTCGCTGATGGTCTGGGGCTTCTCCCAGTGATGCAGGGACGCCAGCTTCCCAGGCATGGGACGGCGTTGCCCGTGACCAACCACGTGACCCGCGAACTCCACTTCCTTCACGAAGAGTGAGGCTTTGGTGGGTTTGCACACCATGTTGTGCTTGTCCAACTCGCTGAGCACTCGGCGCAGATCCTTCTCATGCGCGTCGATGAGCTCATCCTCAGTCATGTTCTCGGTGCCGGACCCGATGATGATGTCATCCACGAAGGGATCGGCACAGTCCCGGACAGGACCGAGTAGGTCCTCCATCATGCGCTGGAAAGCGGCGTTGCCATTCTTGGCACCCATAGGCACCACTTTCGGGTGCATCGGTCCCAGCGGCGTCGACATCTCTGTGCAGGGCCTGGAGTCCGGGTGTAGCGGCATCTGGTGATAACCGTGTTTCAGGTCCAGCACCGTGAAAATCCGCTTTTTCTGTTGTTTTTGGAGGATGGAGTCGATCAGGGGGAGCGAGTACGAGTTGTGCTCAGTCTGCTCGTTCAAACCTCTGTAATCAACCACCAACCTCCACTCGCCCTTCTCCTTCTTGGGCACGATGAAGGCTGGGCTGGCCCACTCACTGTCGGAGGGTTCGATCCATCCCCGCTCAATGAACTCGGCCAACAACTTCTTCATGGCCTCGGCCCGATCGCCCTGAAGTTGGTACTCCCGATGACGATAGATCTTGGGGTTCGGCTTCAGCTTGATCTTCGCTGTGCCAAACCTCCCACGATCTGGAGGGTTCTTGTTGGCGACGCCACTGAATAGCCGCGGATAGGCTTTGATCAGCCTCTCCTTCAGCTCGGCAACCTTCGGGTTCTCCTGGGCCTCTTCAGCCGCTTGCTTCGGTATCGATACAACCGAACGCACTGCGGTATAGGCCTCTTCCGGGTCTGATTCCGACTTCTCCTCGTCCGATATGCCGTCTTCATCGTCGTGGGGTGCACTTCCCACTGATAATCTTCGGAAATTTGCGGCCTCGGGCTGGTGACTGTCGCCATCGGCTCCCATTCTTGGAAAATCCCATGTTGGTGGGTCCGACCCAACCGGACCATCGTATTGGTCCGCGATGTGATCCATGAACCTCGCCACGAACTCGTCCTTCTCGTACTTGCCGGTGACCAACATCTTGTCATCCCACCAATGCGGAGATGTGACCATGGCCCGCCTCTTCTTGGCTGCCACACGGTCGTGCATCCCCATCCGCATGTAGTTGACGACGTCGTCGATCTCGGCATGGGACAGGACGTCAATGCCATCAATAGGCTGATCCGTCCCCTCCTTGGGCTCAAACATGACCTTCATGGGCACCGCCTCCACCCTACGGATGAATCCCTAGTGACCCCTTTTGCACACCATGGTGCCATGTCCTATGTTCAACCGGTGTTCAACTGACTTCACCTGGGCCCTTGAACCACCCCTGAACAGCGGTTGAACACCCCCACCGCGCGTAGTGCAATTTTACCAAAAATTAAACTTTTGACGTATCACCATGCCATTCCAAACCATCCATGACGATGTACCATGCTTTGAACAACATACTAATGCCCAATGCACTATTCCATGCCATACCCCTCACATTGCCACTCCCTTTCTATCATGTCCAAGAGTAGCGTCAACGCCGCCTTGGTGTTCAACCATGCGGTTGAACACCCCACTTGACACATTCCCCTAAGCTTTGACCTTCATTGTGGTCCTTTGGCTTCCATTCTATCGTGGATGGTGTTCAGAGGTTTTTGCAGTGTGCACCTGCCTCATCCAAATCAATTATAACCACAAAACCATGGATTTTCTGCTACTTTCATATTGCCGCCCATACGCGTTCGGCCATGTTCAACTGCGTGTTCAACCGCGCGGTTGAACACGGTTGAACACGGTTGAACACGGTTGAACACACACTGGAGCGCGTTAGGAGAAATGCCGCACGTAATCGCAATCACACAACAATGGCACCAACAATTCACGTCAAATTGGATGAACAATCCCAGTGCCTGTCACCATGGGAACCCCAGGTCCAGGAGTTCAGTGCGCATCGGAGCGGGAAGGCGGTGCAACGCGATAGATGTATACGCCACGGTGGCATACCTTTCACCCTCCCATCGCTCCGGCCCATGCGTACGCCACGCATTGAAAATCACCCCCTTTCGTGCATCCACAACAACCCCTTGCACAATTAGACGCCCACATTGCATCCATGCTTGACGCTGCGCCCCCCCCTCCCCCCCACCACCCATCCACGCCGTAGTAAAGAAACCACCACCACGGAAATCACCCACCGCCACCACCCCACTCAACGCGGAGTCATCCCTTGGATGTTTGTGTACATCCATGGGTGCACATCCGTTGCCCCACACGATGGAAATTGCGGTGTAACTGAGGGACGGTAAACAAACCGTGAGGAAATTATTTACAAGGCGCACAACATGTGCATCATCATGTGTCCTCTTAGACATGCCCACGTGTGTAAACGTCGGAAACTTCCTTGTTGCTCCCCATAGGATCCGGCGGTACTCTCCTCCATGTTTCTTCTTGTGGAGCCATCCCTTCAAGCCTTGTAAGGCTTCATGGACCTTGTCGGCTAGTCACTTTGAGTCCACGGCCCATAGCGCTTGCGTCTCCGGTCCGACCTCCTCCTTCCCATCATCGGCACACTCCTTCTCCCTTGTGCTCGCCATTGCCCTTTCGCTCCCACCTTCCTGCATGCCGTCTTGAGGTCCACCCTCCTCCTTTGCATCAACTCCAACATGAGGTCGTTCATTCTCCTTGGCATCGTGCTCCACCTTGGGGTTGTTGAGGGCATGGGACATGCCCTCCTTGTTGGCATCGTCCACGGACGTGCCCTCCTTGTTCGAATCCTCCACGGACATGCCCTCCTTGTTGGAATCGTCCACGTCATTTGAAGTGCTCTCCTTCATGGGATCCTCGGAGTCCTCCTTGGTGCCATTGTCCGACGCATTGGTGGTACTTCCCGCGATTGCTTCCATGCTTGCGATTGCTTCCGTGCTTGCCCCATCTTGACCTCCATCTTTTGTATCTCCGCTCTCTGTTGCCGCGTCTTGGCCTCCATGTTTTGCATCTCCGCTCTCGGTTTCCTTGTCGTGGCCTCCATGTCTTGCATCTCCGCTCTCGGTTTCCTTGGTCGCTTTCTCCATGTTCTCCTCCCACTTCGCCAACATGGCCTTTGCCTCATCCTCGCTCGTAAACGCTGTGTGGCGGAGGCGCACAATGACTGGCCACGTGACGTTGGCCTCACTCTGCTCTCCGGGCCATTGGGGGGGGAGTTTCACCATCTCCTCCCCCTTCCGTGGCTTGGGGTCGTCCTTCGTTGGCTTTGCCACGGCGCCCACTGCGATGCGGTGGCGCTTGTCTGGACCCTCGGTCAGCACCCACCGTACTGCGGATCCCGCTGGCAACCCGAACTTCTCGGATGCCTCTTGGCGGCGTTTTTCCTCCAATCGTTGCACTTTCACCATCTCCTATGCAAAAGCGTTGCAGAGAGTTCAACCGCGTTCAACCGCGTTCAACCGTGTTCAACCGACCGGTTGAAGTGTTCAACCGTGTTTCACGACGTACCGCCACACACTATAGCACCGGCATGCTTCGACGTTGTGAAGGCGCATTGCAACCAAATGTAGAGGCATATGCATACGCAGGAACATGGGGACATCACCTCTTCCGCTGGTGCGCTTGCTTGCACCGTGGTACTTGTGCTTGCACTTGTCTCCATTGCGCCACTTGCCTCCATCGCGCCACTTGCCTCTCTCGCGGCACTTGCCTCCGTCACGCCACTTGCCTCCATCGCGCTACTTGCCTTCGTCGCGCCACTTGCCTTCGCTGTGCCACTTGCCTCCGTCACGTTCGGTGTTGACCGTTGTCCTTCCTTTGCTCCCACATTTGCGTTGTTGGCGTCTTTGGGCCGCAGAGATACCTTCTCCTTCTTGTCCTTGTCCTTTTTGTCCTTCTTTGGTTTTGCTTCGATCTTCTTCTTCTTGTTTGCCTTGGGAGCCTCCTTTTTCTTGGGAGGTGTCCGACCCTCATCATTGTCCGACAATTGGCTTGCACTTGACCCTTTTGAGTCGGACGACGAGTCCGCTGACGTTGCCACCCGTTGCCGCTTTTTGGAATGCACTCCCCGCCCGTCCTTCTTCTTCTTCTTGTCGTTTTTGTCTTGCACCCTTTGTTTGAGCGCAGTTTGCGCTTGGAGGAGCAAAACCTTTGGGCTCGCACTTCCTCCCTTTGCTTGTGGAATTGCCTTTGGTGGAGGCTTCAAGAGTCCACGAATGGGGACGTGGACTTTTGGCTCTTCTCGGAAGGGTGATGTTGACCTCTCTGCCTCGTCGACCACGGGATTTTCACTCTCCACGTCTCCATGATCCGGCGCAAACCATGCATTAGAATTCTCCCGCCACGTGCCATCGTCGGTGTTCATGTCATCCCTCAATTCCTCCTTCACGCCAAACATTGGTTGGGGGAATTGCTTCGCCTTGCCCGACTGACTCCGATGCTTTGGGGTGGACTCCATGGGTGTGCCAATCGCATGTGTGTCAATCGCATGTGGGGACCCGCCATGTGCAAGCTCTTGGAGTGCGCGATGGAGTCCTCGGGTCCATTTCTTCACGAGGGCGTCGCGATCGGAAACCCGTGCACCTGGCCCATGCCACCATTCATCGATGGGTAATGGCGGCCATGCTCCATGGAGCATGACCGCCGGTCCGCGTTTGTCAATGACGAACATGTGGGGTGGGACGTCTTGGGCCGACAACTAAGAGAGATGAGCGGTTGAATGGGGTTGAGGTGCGAAACCGACCGGTTGAACACCGGTTGAACACATGTGGCCACCACCTCATATGCACGGCACCCTCAGCGCACTAACACAGGGTATTCAATTATTGAACCATGTATGCATCCCAGACA
Organism: Eutreptiella sp. 'Long Island Sound 2002'; assembly: GCA_964036045.1. NCBI lineage: Eukaryota > Euglenozoa > Euglenophyceae > Eutreptiales > Eutreptiaceae > Eutreptiella > Eutreptiella sp. 'Long Island Sound 2002'. Next base: position 64,798,327 of record OZ038383.1, on the reverse strand, counting down.
TGCAGGTCTCAATGTCCTAGCCACCAATTGCCCAAAACATCCACTCCGAACGTGTCACACACGGACTGTATCCATACTCTCTCCGTTCGCTTTGCTTCAACTGCCCGGTTGAACACGGTTGAACACCGGTTGAACACTTGTTGCACACACCTGCTCCACGCCTCGCATCATTGACGAAGTGCTTGTGGCCGCATTGGGTAGTGTGGTTGGTGGTGCAACCGCTGCAGGTGCCTCCTCCATGCTGGACTTCTTGCTGCGCCCGCCACTTGATATGGTTCCCCCGACCTCGACCATGGATGGCGGTGACGCGTTGTAGTTGGTGGCGTCGGAGGCGTCATACCAATTGTGCGGCACGAACTCCACGTTTTTAAAAAAGAATTGCGGCCCATGGCCCTTGCCATGGCCGCCACTTCGGCCAGCACACCCAGGGCCGGTCCATTGGGGTGCCACTGCAGTCCCCAGCCCGTAGGATTCCCATACCCTAAAGAGGGCATGGAGGGCGGTCTCCGACAACGTCATGGCAATTCCGGGGCGCGTGCTCAAACCAATCCTCAAAAGTTTCCACTCGGCCGAATTCTGGGCTGTGAGTGCTTTCTTTTTCCACGGGTGGCTCCGGTGGCCATGGAGGTCATACTGGGCGTTTTTTTTCATCCACACCCCGACACTCCTCCGGTACATGAACCAGGGTGTGATGTCCCGGAGCCATCTCCATTGAGGGGAGTCATCCGCCAACGACGATGAGTCGTGGCACACCCCAAATTGGGTCAACTCCTCCTTCGCTGGGAACAAAGCATCCAACGCTGGGACCACTGGTGGCAAAGGCAAGGATGCTCCTCCTGTTGTACCCCCGCCTATCGGCCCCGTTGATCCCGTAGGCCCACCTGGGGTCGGCGCAATTACATTTGGGTGTGGCAATTGCGGCGCGGCCAATTGCGGTGGTCCCAATTGCGGCACTTGGGCACCTTGTGGTGCTTGCGGTCCTTGTACCCCTTGTGCGGCTTGTAAGAACTGCATGAGTGCGAGCCCAATCGCTTGTTGCGCCGACGCTTGTTGTCCTTCCATGACGCCCCCCTAAAAACAAAGAAAAATAGACACTCGCGCGGTTGAACATGCTTGCACACCTCAACCGACCGGTTGAACAACTTGAAGTGCCGCTGAACACGGTTGCACACGGAACACGGAGCATAAAGTATGAAGCACCAACGACAAACCACATAGCCCACACCTAGAGTTTGATCATTCTCCACCCGCACTCGTACGTTCCCACCGTGGTAGCTCTTTTGCCAGAAAGATCCTTTCGTGCGCTTGTTTTAGCATGCGCTTATCACGAGCTACACGCCCACCGGGGCCACCGCCACGCCCACGGTAAATATTTTTCAGAACCTCCGTAGCCTCTGTTCTAAGCCACAAAAGGTAAGGTGACCGCTTATGCGGACAAATTGATTTCTGAAATCGACGTGCCACACGTTTACACTTTGAAAGGGCCGCAGCCTCGTAGCGCCATGATTGCATGGCCGTCAAAAGGTTTGCCATTTCTTGTACAACAGATATATACTTTGGAGGCAACTTCATGGTCTTACCTATTATTGTCCAGTTAGCGAGGAGACGCCATGTCTCCTCACCGTCCGGGCTTGCCTTACCTTTGAGACTAATATTAGTCTTAGATTCATTCAACACGGTTTGCACGCGTGCACGGACAAGAGGCGGCAAACGTTTGCAAAACGCGCGAATGAAGTGTGTAAGGTAGTCGCCAAGTCGGATCACCAAGTGCAAAATGCACATCACAATGAACCGTGTGCGGTCATCCACGCGGAGCATTGGTTTTGAAGTGCACCCTTTGGCCGTAGTGCAATCCAAACCTTTATCGTACAAAGCGCGGAATTTTCCATCAAGGTGCGTTGTGCGCCGCACCTTAGTGTTCATCCATCGTTCACGCCTACTACACCATGTGGAAAAAGAGTAGATGCTTCCAATGGCATAGTAAGGCGACAATCCTAAAAGTAGACGCAACCATGGAGAGTCTCCACCCAACATGATTCGTGCACGATAATAAACATTATTCATGTGGATGTATCCACTATCAATGATAGTTTGGATGTGTTGCAACGTGGCACAAAATAAGACACGCATTGCTTCGTCGTCATGTTCAGATGTCAATGCGACATCCAATGTCCAATTATATTGAAGAGTGCGGGCCTTTTCCATGTGATTGGCAAAGCCAATCGCAATTTGCACCCATGGGCGTGAGCCACATGGGAACCCGTCGCCTCTAATTATGATGACGAATAATTGCTCGCCATCGATCATTGGAAAGTCCATGGACTCCATGAGCTCCTTTTGTGTTGCGACATAATCAAAGAAATGCGGTAAGTCCCATCGTACACCAACTTTGCCATTGTGAATAGTGGTTTCCAATTTTTGCGCCTTACCCAATCGTTGCCATTCACGGTGCATACGCTTGAAAGATGGAAATGGGTGCACCCAATGAACATCCAACTTTTCTTGGGCAGCTTTTGTTCGCCGGTTGGCCCAAGATATTAGATTCTTGTACCTAAATTTGAGGCATGTTAATTCGAACAAAGTGACGCGCACAACGTGAACGTTGGTGCACAACGTGAGCGTTGGTTGAAATCGTTCAACTTGTTCAACCGGGCAGTTGAACATGACTTTAACAAATGTTCAATTTGTTGTTTTCATGCAAAAACACTTGATGGTAGCATGTAAATGGGGCCACAATTGCATGTGGAAGAAGACATATACATGATAGTTCGATGAAACCTAGGTAGGCACTCTATGTTGCACAAACATGAGTCGCATTTGTTTCATATGTGTTCAACCGCACACTTGAACGCATCTCGCATACGGTTGAACACTCCTTGCATACATGCAACGCACCATGGTATGCATGTAGGACATGTAGAGCACCTATTTTTCGGCATTTCCAAGTCAAGGATCAACCGGACGGCATCCTTGGGTGTAAACACCCTTTCCATGACCTTCCGGTCATTGCGTCGACTACGCCGCCCACTACCCATTCTAGTCTTGAGGCGTTCCCATAGTGTACGACCACCCTTGGATGCGGTGAACAAGTTGACCAAATCACTCATCAATTCATCCGATTGTAATCCAGTGTAGTGATCTGCAATACATTGCTTCAAGTTTGACGTTGGCATTTTTGATTGTAAAATGAGAGGGATCCTTGCATACAAGTAAGAAACCACAATGGGGAATCTCTTGGTGCTCTAATTTGTTCTTATTGTTACGTTATTTTTGGTGACACTACCATATTGCACAAAGGTGAAATTAAATATTCTTCAATTCAATGCGTCAGGTAGGTAGGTAGGTATCTTCGGGAGCTCGGGATGCCTCCTTTGACGGTGCAGGAAGAAGGTCTTACCAAGGGGACGTCCTGTCCCTCCCACTGCCCTATGTTAGGTGCCTCTTGAGCCGCTCCCGCATGTGCTTGGGAAGGCATTGTCGCGGCCACCCGGTCCATGTGTCCCAGGTGGGAGGGTGTCCCCACATGTGTCCATGAGTAGGGCCACATGCCCCCTCCTTCGGGCGGCAGCTCTGGGGGCTGCCCAGCCGTGTGGAGTATCTCTCACCACAAGGGGTATTGCTCCCGCTTGTCTACGGTACGACCGCCTCACCCTTGTGGCTTGAGTTGCGGGGCCGCTCCGCTTGGCAGGCGACCCCCTCCTGGACTGTGTACCGGCTCGCCTGTCACCGGTTGCATCCATGGCTCCGGGTGACGTTTGCCATGGTCCCCGATGCAGCCTGGCCGGGCTCGGACCAGCAGCCTTGGAGTACCGCTCCTGCCACTGGCCCGGTGGGTCGGCTGGGTCGCCCCAGTGTGTCCGACCCATGGGGTGTTGGTTCTTTCCTGTCCCCCGGCCGCCCTACGTGTGTGCGGCGTCCTGGGCCTCCCGGCTCCTGTTCACCGGTGTGCCTGCTCGGTGTGTTGTGTTGCGTGTGCGGCGTCCTGGGCCTCCCGGCTCCTGTTGACCGGTGTGCCCACTCGGTGTGTTGTGTTGCGTGTGCGGCGTCCTGGGCCTCCCGGCTCCTGTTCACCGGTGTGCCTGCTCGGTGTGTTGTGTTGCGTGTGCGGCGTCCTGGGCCTCCCGGCTCCTGTTCACCGGTGTGCCCGCTCGGTGTGTTGTGTTGCATGTGCGGCGTCCTGGGCCTCCCGGCTCCTGTTCACCGGTGTGCCCGCTCGGTGTGTTGTGTTGCGTGTGCGGCGTCCTGGGCCTCCCGGCTCCTGTTCACCGGTGTGCCCGCTCTCTGTGCTGTGTTGCGTGTGCGGCGTCCTGGGCCTCCCGGCTCCTGTTCACCGGTGTGCCCGCTCGGTGTGTTGTGTTGCGTGTGCGGCGTCCTGGGCCTCCCGGCTCCTGTTCACCGGTGCGCCCGCTCGGTGTGTTGTGTTGCGTGTGCGGTGTCCTGGGCCTCCCGGCTCCTGTTCACCGGTGTGCCCGCTCGGTGTGTTGTGTTGCGTGTGCAGCGTCCTGGGCCTCCCGGCTCCTGTTCACCGGTGTGCCCGCTCGGTGTGTTGTGTTGCGTGTGCGGCGTCCTGGGCCTCCCGGCTCCTGTTCACCGGTGTGCCCGCTCGGTGTGTTGTGTTGCGTGTGCGGCGTCCTGGGCCTCCCGGCTCTTGTTCACCGGTGTGCCCGCTCGGTGTGTTGTTTTGCGTGTGCGGCGTCCTGGGCCTCCCGGCTCCTGTTCACCGGTGTGCCTGCTCGGTGTGTTGTGTTGCGTGTGCGGCGTCCTGGGCCTCCCGGCTCCTGTTCACCGGTGTGCCCGCTCGGTGTGTTGTGTTGCGTGTGCGGCGTCCTGGGCCTCCCGGCTCCTGTTCACCGGTGTGCCCGCTCGGTGTGTTGTGTTGCGTGTGCGGCGTCCTGGGCCTCCCGGCTCCTGTTCACCGGTGTGCCCGCTCGGTGTGTTGTGTTGCGTGTGCGGCGTCCTGGGCCTCCCGGCTCCTGTTCACCGGTGTGCCCGCTCGGTGTGTTGTGTTGCGTGTGCGGCGTCCTGGGCCTCCCGGCTCCTGTTCACCGGTGTGCCCGCTCGGTGTGTTGTGTTGCGTGTGCGGCGTCCTGGGCCTCCCGGCTCCTGTTCACCGGTGCGCCCGCTCGGTGTGTTGTGTTGCGTGTGCGGTGTCCTGGGCCTCCTGGCTCCTGTTCACCGGTGCGCCCGCTCGGTGTGTTGTGTTGCTGTGTGGGGTGCCGCTGCGGGGCGCTCACTCGTCCATCCGGACGGCGGCTATCGTAGCCGGCAGGGGCTGGGTGCCCTCCGGGCGCACACACGTCCATCCGGGCGGCGGCTGTTCGTAGCCGGCAGGGGCTGGGTACCCTCCGGGCGCGCACTCGTCCATCCCGACGGCGGCTGTTCGTTGCCGGCAGGGGTTGGGTACCCTACGGGCGCGCACTCGTCCATCCGGACGGCGGCTGGCGTGCGTGTGCTTGCTCTTTGTGGCCGGGTCGGGCGGGCCGGCCTCCCGGGCGCGTTGTGGTGCGCCTCACCTTTTCCTTTGGCCGCTTTGTCTTTCTGCTTTGCTTGGCCCCCTCCGGGCTGGGGTTGCCCCCCGCTCTCTTGCTGCCCTTGCCGTTCCTTGTTGCCTTGGCGCCGTGCTTTGGTTGTTTTTCTCGGCCTCCGGCTGCCTGCCTCTTCGTGCGCTCGCGCGTCGTTTGTGCCTCCTGCTTGGCCGTTGGCTGCTCTTTGGTGGTTTCTCCCCCCACCCCCTCCTTTTTTGTGTCTCGGTGTTTGCGTCGCTCCTGCTTGGTGCCTTGGTGTTGGTTGTTTTTTTTTTTTTCTTTTTGTTTTCTTCCCCTTCTTCTCCTGTGCGCCCCCGTTGTCTCCGGCTTTCTCTGGTTTCCGGCCTCGGGTGCCCTGGGCCTCGGCGCTGTGCGTTGTTTGCTTTGTTGGCCTTCCGCCTCTCGGCTCTCCGTGCGCTTGTCCCTCTTTCGTGCTTTCCGCCTGGCTGGTGCTTGCTCCCCGTCGGTTGCTGCCCCCCCCCCCCCCCCCCCCCCCTTTTTGTCTCGCGGTTTTCGTCGCTGCCGCTCGGTGCTGTGTGCCGTGTGCTGCGTTGTGCTGTGCGTCCCTCGGTGCGGTGCTGTGCCGTGTTGTGCTCGTTGGGTGCTGCTGCTTGTTGCGCCGTGCCCTCTGGCGCTGCCCGTTGCCCTGGGGCCCTGTGCTCTGCTCTGCACTTTGAAAGGGCCGCAGCCTCATAGCGCCATGATTGCATGGCCGTCAAAAGGTTTGCCATTTCTTGTACAACAGATATATACTTTGGAGGCAACTTCATGGTCTTACCTATTATTGTCCAGTTAGCGAGGAGACGCCATGTCTCCTCACCGTCCGGGCTTGCCTTACCTTTGAGACTAATATTAGTCTTAGATTCATTCAACACGGTTTGCACGCGTGCACGGACAAGAGGCGGCAAACGTTTGCAAAACGCGCGAATGAAGTGTGTAAGGTAGTCGCCAAGTCGGATCACCAAGTGCAAAATGCACATCACAATGAACCGTGTGCGGTCATCCACGTGGAGCATTGGTTTTGAAGTGCACCCTTTGGCCGTAGTGCAATCCAAACCTTTATCGTACAAAGCGCGGAATGTCCCATCAAGGTGCGTTGTGCGCCGCACCTTAGTGTTCATCCATCGTTCACGCCTACTACACCATGTGGAAAAAGAGTAGATGCTTCCAATGGCATAGTAAGGCGACAATCCTAAAAGTAGACGCAACCATGGAGAGTCTCCACCCAACATGATTCGTGCACGATAATAAACATTATTCATGTGGATGTATCCACTATCAATGATAGTTTGGATGTGTTGCAACGTGGCACAAAATAAGACACGCATTGCTTCGTCGTCATGTTCAGATGTCAATGCGACATCCAATGTCCAATTATATTGAAGAGTGCGGGCCTTTTCCATGTGATTGGCAAAGCCAATCGCAATTTGCACCCATGGGCGTGAGCCACATGGGAACCCGTCGCCTCTAATTATGATGACGAATAATTGCTCGCCATCGATCATTGGAAAGTCCATGGACTCCATGAGCTCCTTTTGTGTTGCGACATAATTAAAGAAATGCGGTAAGTCCCATCGTACACCAACTTTGCCATTGTGAATAGTGGTTTCCAATTTTTGCGCCTTACCCAATCGTTGCCATTCACGGTGCATACGCTTGAAAGATGGAAATCGGTGCACCCAATGAACATCCAACTTTTCTTGGGCAGCTTTTGTTCGCCGGTTGGCCCAAGATATTAGATACTTGTACCTAAATTTGAGGCATGTTAATTCGAACAAAGTGACGCGCACAACGTGAACGTTGGTGCACAACGTGAGCGTTGGTTGAAATCGTTCAACTTGTTCAACCGGGCAGTTGAACATGACTTTAACAAATGTTCAATTTGTTGTTTTCATGCAAAAACACTTGATGGTAGCATGTAAATGGGGCCACAATTGCATGTGGAAGAAGACATATACATGATAGTTCGATGAAACCTAGGTAGGCACTCTATGTTGCACAAACATGAGTCGCATTTGTTTCATATGTGTTCAACCGCACACTTGAACGCATCTCGCATACGGTTGAACACTCCTTGCATACATGCAACGCACCATGGTATGCATGTAGGACATGTAGAGCACCTATTTTTCGGCATTTCCAAGTCAAGGATCAACCGGACGGCATCCTTGGGTGTAAACACCCTTTCCATGACCTTCCGGTCATTGCGTCGACTACGCCGCCCACTACCCATTCTAGTCTTGAGGCGTTCCCATAGTGTACGACCACCCTTGGATGCGGTGAACAAGTTGACCAAATCACTCATCAATTCATCCGATTGTAATCCAGTGTAGTGATCTGCAATACATTGCTTCAAGTTTGACGTTGGCATTTTTGATTGTAAAATGAGAGGGATCCTTGCATACAAGTAAGAAACCACAATGGGGAATCTCTTGGTGCTCTAATTTGTTCTTATTGTTACGTTATTTTTGGTGACACTACCATATTGCACAAAGGTGAAATTAAATATTCTTCAATTCAATGCGTCATGTATATAGTAAAAAGCGAGCAGGTGGCAACTACTACACACCATGTGCATTCCCTTTACCGCCACGTGTTGGCCACCACGTGCCGGCTCCAGTTTTCATGTATGTGGTCACCACACCGCCACCTGCCCATTGGTAGTAGGTTCCAGGTTTTAACTGGGTTTTAGGGAACAGCTCAAAACCAAAATTGTGGGACAGGCTACAATTACCAATTAACCACTGTTGAACGCGTGATCGCGCGAGCACGCGCCACCGATTGGCGCCATAGGCCAGTTGAATTGTTCAACCGCGTTCAACCGAGTTCAACTGGGGGGTTGAACAGCAACATGCTGTTCAACTGGGTTCAACCGCTGTTCAACCGCTACGCTCAAAGGTGTGCAAAAGGGGTCACTAGGGATGCTTCATCACCCGTGGGCTGGGCTTGCGCCCCATCCACCAGGAAAGCCTTGGTACCCCACGCTTGACCCGGGGAGGGCATTGATACACCCTTGGCGTCGATGAACAACTCCTCTTCTGGCCCGAATGACATCTCGTTCAGGGTGATGGAGTCCAGCGTCGACTTGAGACCCTCCAGCGGACATGGTGTGGATCCTATGCCGGTTATGACCAGGATCCCCTTCGCCCTATCCGCGATGATCTTCTCCACCGTACGTCTGGTATTGTCCAGGGAGCCATGCCAATACATGGGTCCCCACTCCTTCAAACCCCAATGCCGGTGCCAGGCTGAGTCTCCTCGATGCCAATGCCTCCTACACTTCCGCAGAAGTGGGGCATCCCGGGAAGCGAAGACGTCCGTCTCGGGCACTTCAGCTCCCAGCGTCTGAATCATCCTGGCGTACACCTGCGGCGCCATTCCATACTCCGTGAGCTGAACTCCACGGTCTCCTCTGGACTTGGCACCCACAGCTTGCACCGCTTGGACGATCCGATCCTCTTCCTCAGCATTCCATTGGGATGATCCGCATGCATAGTCCGTGGACAACCATGTGAGGCATTCATCATCCTCACGGACTAGCGTTGCACGATGGGGAAGGGCTCCAATGGCGTTTGCCACCATGAAGTCATACCCCATGATCATATCCCAATCTGTAATGTCGGCCACGTAGAAGTTCCCGGATAGAGTGCTTATCTTCGCCTGATCAGGGCGGTTCAAGCGCTCATGTTCCCAGAATTCCATACTGATAGTGGCCTCATGGGTGCCACCACCCATGATCTCTCCGTTGGCGACCTTCAGGCGGACCGGTCTCCGGCAGGGCTGCAGGAATTCCTCCTTGAACAACCCTCTCTGGACCAGGCTCACCTGGGCACCCGTATCCACCAACACATCCACCACCTTCTCCTCTCGTCCGCACCGTACTCGCACTTTCAAGTGCAACTGCCGCTCGTCGCCATGAGGTGTATGGACGACTCTCACGGCATGCAACTCTAGCACGTCCGGGTGCATCAGGACCTCAAGGGTATGGTCACGGATGGTGTAGATCTTGGGTTGGTCCTGCCCGTCCACGGGGCTCTCCGTGGTCGCTCCTTCCTTCTTGCCATGTCCCGTACCCACATGTACTTCCCTTGGCAGGGCGCTCCAGGGGTTGGGAGTGGCGAAACTCAGTGGTATTGGCTCTTCCGGAGCCTTCTTCGGCACCCGATGTGCCTTCGCTTTCTCTGGGATTCCACTGATTTTCGGAGGAGAGACCTCCGAGGTCCCACTCCCGTGGGGACTCCTCTAGACTTGACTTCCCGCAGCCCCTTCCGGCTGCGATCCGCCAGGACTTTGTCCACCACGTTGCTGGGCCTTGAGTTCCTCCAACGTCCTCAACATGTCCTCAGCAACCTCCTCGATCGACCTTACTCGTCGGTCCTGGCCAGGTCCACCACCATAGCCTCTTCCTCAGCCTTTTCCTTGGCCTTTGCCTTGGCCTTTCCCCCGTCTCCGCCCTTCGCCTTCCAGTCGGAAATCCGCTGCTCCTTGGGCTTCTTCTCGGGGTGGGCTGCGAAGTAGGCCTTCTTGTGCGCCTCATACACCTTGCACTGACGATGGTCGTGTGCATGGTTGTTTCCCTTGCCATAACAGACCCAGCACCCGTCGTGCTGAGACCTGTACTCCCGGAACGAGAGCGGTGGGTTCCCGATCCTCCTTGGCTCTTTGCCCTTCTTGGGTCCCACCTGGCTCCATCTGGACCGATCCTGCCCATGGTTCTTCACGTTGTGCGCCACAAACGCGAAGAAATGGGCCTCCTCGTGATCCTCCCGGGACCAGTGGTCTTGGCCACTTCCACTACCATCCTCCGCGGAGTTGGCCGTGTCCTCCTGGATCTCTCGATGATGGCGGTCTTCTCGGTGGACTCGTTGTCCATGACCATGTCAATCCTGCACGTGGGCCTCGTTCTTCGCATTGAGCTTCAACTCCACCGTGATGTACTTCACGATCTCGTCAAGGCTCATGCGGGCGAAGATGACCTGCATCCTCAGCGGCTCCCCGCGCCTCCACTCCACGTTGTTGAGGCGCAGCAACCTTTGCCCCATGGAGTCTCCAAACACCTCCACGTACACGGCGTTCTTCATGCCCAACATCCGGTTGGGTTCGCCCCGCCCAGGTTCCTCCTGAAGAACTCCATGATACCTGCATGGGTATCCTCCGCCGCCATAATCCTCACCGCCACGCGCTTCTTCGCCCTCTTCTTCTCCTCGTCCTCCACTCTCCTCTTCCAGTTGCCGGGGAGGACGTCCTTCAGCAAGTGGCGGATCTCACTGGCCTCGTTCCAGTCTTCCACCAACTTGAGGCATCTGCGGTACTTCCGCAGATACCGGTTCCACTCCCGGACCCGCAACTCTCCGCGGTCCAGCGGCAGTGGAATGGACCACAGGTCCTCCAGCTTCTGATTCGGAGCGTCCACCCGCTCCTCATCCTCCAGCCACTGGAGGCAGGCCTGCTCCGTGCGGATCAATCCTTCCCGGATCTGATCCCGCAGCTCCTCCTTGAGGTCCTGCGCCAGCCGGTGTGGGAATGTCCGGCATACCCACTTGTCCCGCGGCGCTCCCCGCATCTCGCCGACGACCTCCTCGGCGAAGTCCTCCCAGTCCAGGATGAAGTCATCCAGGTCGGACGGGTTCCCGTCGTAATAGGGGATTTTGATTCCCCTGAGGTCGTCAATCCTGATGGCGTCTCCGACGTCTCCAGCCACCACTCCACCGAGACGGATACCACCTGTGGCCGGGGGCCGTGAGTACACTCCCCGTACATCCCTCTCCTCCATGGAGTGCGGTCCAGTTGGGCCTGAACCCATGGGGTTTGGAATGCGGGAAGGATTTGCCCCATCGGCCGTCCATATCCCCGTATTGGGATCCTTCGCCCACAGGTTTCCGCTTGGATGGCCTCGACCATGTCCGTCGGCGCTTCCCATGGTTCGCCCCTGCATGGTCTGGTTCTGGATCTCGATCTTCTCTTCCGCATAGACTGCCATATTCGTCGTGAGCGGTACATCCTGGGCGGCATGGGACATCTGTACCGTCAGGCTCCTCGGGTCCGTGGTCACGTGCCCTTCCCGCATGGACCCAGCCGGTGCCGTGTGTTCCCCGAGCATTGTGGATTCGCTGAACAGGGGAACATACGGCAGCGCACCCGGGTCAACACGCGGAGGCGCGTATGGTGCCTCTGCAGGGCCGCCCATGGGTTTCTCCATGGCGCTCCTGAGGGTCTTAACCCGCTCCACCAGCTCTACCGCGGCCGGCTTTGCCGGGAGCTCCGGACCCGAGGCGAGGGGCTGTCGCTCCTCTAGCCTTCTCAGGCGTCCCGACATGTCCTCCACTAAGTGGAGGAGGCTGTCCACCACTTGCTGCTGCTTCTGCAGGGCCAGCTCCAGATTCTCCCGGTACCGGGCCTGATCCGCTCGCAGCTCCTCCATGTGGTTCTCCGCGGCCGACTGGTCGTCCAGGATCCCCGCGACGTCCTCCTCTAGAGCGTCCTTGGCGTTGTCCAGGCGGTCAAGGTGATGCACGATGGCGTCCATCCCCATCTTCGGGTACTTGCCCATGAGGAAGGACACGTGCTCGCAGTGGCACGCAGCGTGCTTTCCGCCGGATTCAGCGCAACCCGCGGTTCCCGGCACCTCAGACTCATCGCCCATGGGCGTATCGCCTATGGCGTCCGTCTCTGGTCCCGTGTGCCGGGGCACAGGTGCCGTCCGGGCCCTGGCTGGCCTCTCCAAGCCCTCGGCGTCGTGCTGCAGGGCGGGCTCGGGGGCCGTATGCGCCCTGGCGATCGACGCGGACATCTCCGGCTCCGAAGGTGGCTCGTAGGCTGTCCGATAGCCCTCGGAGTGCCCCTCGGACTACCACCGCCTGACCGGGCTGGGGTCCGTGTCCATAGCCCCGGCGTCCCTTGCCGCGGACTTGGGTGACCCGCGCTTCCGGTAGCGCCGGGCCCGTTCTCCACTGCTGCCTGAGTGGCAGGCCTCATCAGAGTCCTCCGCGGCAGAGCGGAGGTTGCATGCCTTTCGGCAGCGGCGCTCACACATGGAGACCAGGTCCTCCATGTTACGTCCTCCTCTTCCCGACTGTCGTACTTCTCTTCGGGCTTCTACTTCCGGAGTTCGCCATGTTCTTGAACGTCTCGGTTCTTCTATGGCCCCAATCTCCGGTGTGGTCTCCACCGAGTCCACAATACGCACCCGGGGCGTACTTGGGCAGGGCTCATAAGGGCCCAAGTCCCCGGGTCGGCGGTTGGTAGGGGCAGCAGGTAAGCCTCTGCTACCATAAAGAAGGTCCCTACCAGGACCGGCCCCCGCTGTGCCCCTTCCGCCTGTAACCCCTGCCGATTTGCTCCTGATCAACGATTGCATTCCTCAAAATCCAAGGTTCCAAATCCAAAAATATAGAAAATAAAATCCTCCTTCAACCCTGAATAGCAACCAGATCCCACAAATACAGCAATGACCCAATTCACAATCCGAATCAGGCTGCGGGCTTTCGTTCAGCACACCGGTATTCCCACGGTGGCGGGCATGTACAAGAATTGCACCAAGGAAGAAAGCCCTGACATTGGCATATGAACACAAATAAAGCAAAGTTGGGGAAAGAGGTTAACATACACATTCACAGCCATAAACCCCTCATTCCCTGGACTCAAGACCTTCCCTTGACTCACCAACATATTGCCCTGAACCAGGTCAAATGAGATGGCTGAATGCCATGTGTCACAAGTCACTACACAAACCCCAAAAATGTGTTCACTCCCAAGCCTATAAATCCTAGCCCAATAGGGGAGGTGGCGTGTCATGGCCTAGAGTGGCACTCAGGACCATGCCCTACCCTGACATAACCTTGGTTGGACTTGGAGTCGAATGGGCTTGGAGAACTGCCCCATGAAGATGACCTCACAACATGGCAAAATCAGGCAAATCACACCATTATGCCCAAAAATCAATTATATACTCAAAAATGCATATGGCAAATGTTCATATGCTCCATGCATGTGTCAAACCGGAAAGTAATATACAAGGGTGATATAGACCAAAGGTCCATGCCCAAGAATATCCCATCATTGGCTCCGAAACTCCTCCGGTTATGTACATGGCATGTTTCACAAGTTAGCTCATGAGTTTGAGACCTAATTTTGTGAGGCCTCGTGCGCCAAGCCAAAGTGACCACGTGATCCGGCATATGGTGAGGTACGACACCGAAGCATATGCCAACATATAATCAACATACCATGGTTCACGGATCTCTAGGCACTTTGCTGTTAGCCGACCAGTTGAGCACATAAAACACAAAAATGAGCATACAATGAGGTCAAAAACATGAAAATATGTCCAAATACCAAGTTGTCATGATACTATATCTCTATGCTCACCCATGATATCCGCTCATGGTTCAATACACAAATGATTGGAACCATTTGCGAACAATTCCCCCACTTGGATCCCCAATCGGGCGCATGGAGATACCTTCGCCACCCATATCTACATGCCCCATGAAAATGGGAGTGCACTCATGGATCTCTTTCCCAAACATACCATGAGCAATACATATGCGGTAGACTTAGTCTAGCGCTTTGAATTCCACAATTGGGACATGGGCAAAACCCTTGTCACGTATGGCTCCCCATCTCTTCGGCCACACGAAGATATATAACATGGGCGTGAGCATATCAAGACATATACCATGCATATAAAACATACCCTCAAAAGCGGCTCCCACCATGATATGCCAAGTCCCTCCATTGACATAACTTCACGTTGAAAATACGTAGGAACCCAAGGAAAGTTGCTATGCAACCCCAACACTCATGCGGCACACTCGAAAGTCGCATTAAAATGTTCGGTTGCACGGTCCAAGAGCTATATATCACTTTATACCCTCTTGACCCTTTTCCCTTGCTACACCGGGCACGTGTGTGCACCAAAGGCGTTTGATGCTTCCTAAATTAACTTGAGACTAAGGCGCTTGCAACCCAACCTTCCTTATTCTCTTTCCTCACACTCGCGCGTAGATATGGTCCTTCAAAGTGGTTCCACGATTCACTTTTGTTTCCCTTATATCTCCACGTCAAATGGGTGGCAAGTATAAGGGAAACCTGATTCGGGCATAGGGAAAGGAGTATGACCACTCGAAGAAGTCCAAATCAAGTGCGGCGATGTCGAAGTCGAAAATCCGATTTCGACATCGCGAAAAATTCTGATTAAAATTTCGAGTGCTTATTTAGAGAATTGCGGAAGCAACGAACCCTTTGCTGATGAGATCTGACCCTTCAACGGAATGTCCGCCAAAATATCTGGAAATAACAGTTAACCAATCGGTTAACGCAAAATCGCGAGCCAACTGACAGTCGCCGATACATTGACCATCAGAACGAAAGGCTGAAAAATTACGGAAACATTATGATAATAAAACCCTGTTGATTCCTGATATTCAGATATATAAATCTCCGCTGGCGGTGCCTCGGTTCTGAATATGGCCGCTCATAGCCGGAATGGCCAAACCTATCACACTATCACATCGGGTTAGATCAGGTGGATGGGAGAGTATGATATCAGCCCATGGCGGCTTGCCGGCACATAGATACACACCCCAAGTGACCCCAAGATGGCCACGGGGGTCCGAACCGGCTTCACTATTCCCCCTTGAATATGGCCAATCAAGGTTAGTGAGACTCTTGCATGGTGTTGCACACACGCTGGCGGGGTAGGGTGCGGCGCCTGCGCCGCCCCAACCCCGCCCGCACCACGCCCCTTGGACCTAATGCACACCCTACCCCTGTTCCCTGACTTTGGCCACTAAGTGGTGTCGTGTTGGTTGTGCAAATGTCGTCGCAGTGTAGTGGCTAGTACCTCGTGGTATCGTAGTTGGTTCCCCGAGGGTAGGGTTGGGTGGGCGCTCGTGCCACCCCGACCGCGTCCGCACCACGCTACTTTTTTTCCGCTTGCCCAAAGACACACACAAACACACCGACATGTGCAATGACTGGCATCCTCTCACCCTGATTTCATGCACCACAACCCACCTCCCCACCACTCCCGATTTGGGTGCAATGTTGTAACCGGCCCTAACGCCTCAAACCCCGCCCCCCCCCCCATGCATGGATGGAGACATGTTTGTGTACAAAGCACTTTGGCCCTCCCCTCTGAGCACGATCGGCGTAGACACGTTGCCCCGCCTCTGCCCGTGTCTTGACCCAAGCCTGGTGTCCGATGCCTCCCATAACGGCTATGGAAATTCCATATCTTTTCTCCTCACAACTCCCTTCTATTGGGCTGCTGATTGGGTTCGTGGTTAATTGGGGCTCATGCAATGCTGCTCTCCTACTTGACTCTCTCTCATCTTTGCAATTGTGCGCCTGCACCCTGCCCCACAAGAGGTTGGTTGTGAACCTGGTTCTGCTCAAGTGTGTTGCCCCCAAAATGTGCTGCCACAACTCCACCGACCGACCTTCACATGTCACCAGATGCGATGTCGTAAACACTCATACACCCCAATGCTGCCCGGCACACTACAGTGCCCCAAGTCACCTTGCTAGGCATGGCCCACCAGACACGCACATATCTATATATGCGACATCAATACTAGTGGCATAGAGTTGGCATTAGTGTGGCCAATGGCTTTCAACTTAAGCTTCTCCCACCATGTGCAACACCAGATCCTGTTCTAGGCCCCAAGGTTTCCCGCCCTCAACATCCTTATCCCCCGCCCCCCCTCCCTGTCCAGCAGGCTCAGTCAAGTACAAAGCGGTATCAACAACATGCACGACCACATGTGCCGCAATTTCGCATAGACATTTGACACCACCCCAACATCCCAACGACCGCCACGATTCTGTATTTTGCACAAACTTGGGTTTCGGGTGCCTCAAATTTTGCAACCTTCACGATGTAGGCGCTACGATTTTGTGCACACAAAGGTTTGCGGGCCAAGTTTTGGCAACCAAGTGGGTGCGTTCTTTGAAAGCAATAGGGAATCCCCCCCCCCCCCCCCGGGGTCCAGTGGTCCAGCTTTGACACATAGGGGATCCGGGGCCAAACGATGTGGTTGTGCAAGAACGGCTGTTCATGTTGATATGAAAAATCCAACGCTATGTGGACACTACGTGGACTGCAATGCCACAACATAGCATATCATAGCATGACACAGTACGGTGCATTGCAACACAACATGCCACAATACCACACTACACAACACCGCAAGGCACGCCATTGCACTACCAAGCATGGCACATCACAGGACACCACAACACAACACAACCGTGTGCATGCTTTCCTCTGACATGGCAAGACTGTAATTAACCATCGGCAATGGGCACTGAAGTTACGGGTGCCTGCCACTGGCCGTGGGCAGTCCGCCACCGGTTTCTGCCTTGGTGGGTTGTGCTGCATTGAGGGACTTGGTGTTGCGTGTGTTTAACCACCTTTGATCTACCACAACCAAAGTGCATGGGACACAGGTCAATCAGGAACCAACACTGTGATGAGGAGCTGAGAGTTTGGTTCGTGGCTAGGCTTAGTCCCAATCCGGTTGAGTCTACGCTACCACAGTCACAATCGGACAAGGTCTGCTGCATGTCCCAGACCAATGCGCATGCGTTGCCGATGATCATCAAATGCAACTCAAAAATAATCTCGACATTCTCGAAAGGGATGGGTGGGTCAGCCGCCGTTGCAACAAAGCTAACCCTAACTTTGTGGTTTTCTTGCACCCTTTCCATGAACACTTTGCCCAGTGCCTCACACGTGACCCGGGCCTTTGGCTGGCGTTGCGTTGCTGTAAGTGCGGCTAACCCCCATCTGCTCAGATTTTCACAGATCTGCCCCAGATTGACTACATTTTGGTCATTTTCTCTGCTTCGGCGGAATCGCCGCCTCGCAGCTCAGTCTCAGGATCAGACCTATATATTTCTGATATGCCGGATCTGATTCCGCGGTCCATTCATCGTAAATCCGTCGCGTTCCGATCAATTACCTGGAATCGCCAATTGCCGCTGATGCGCGCCCGAAGCCAAATCAGCCAAATATTTTTTCACAATCGGATTTATATAAATCTTTTCAGATAGTTTTGGACACTCAGATGTACTTAGGATAATCCGCATCAATTTTCTTCATAGACTGGGATTTTCTGCCGGATAACAATCAACATGGATCTTGCTTCCGTTGTTGCTGCTCTCGCCTCCGTTGGTGTCCGTGTATCCGGTTCTACCCCCAACAGCAGCGTTCAGGTCGACTCCTCGCGTGCCTGCCCCACTGGTCTTGCCGGCCCCGAGCCCTCCGGCACCATCAACGACCCAGGGCAGCACTTTCATGGTAGCAGAGGCTACCTGAATGTTGCTTCAGTGGTCTCTGCTCCAAAGCCCGCTCCCCAGTACGGCCCCGTAGACCCCGCCGCTACTGGAGAAGTAACGATTACGCTGCCTTGGTGCTGCGCGAACGAGGCCTTGAAAGGAATGCCTTGCGCCAGTCCAAGCTGCCCAAGAAGGGCGCACATCAGCAGCTGTGGAGACCCAAATTACCATAATCCCAGTCGAAATTGGCCATCGAGTAGCTGGAATCCGCCGGCCTACGACGATGGCAACGCTCCGGTGGACCTTACGGAGCTGGCAGGTACCCACATTCCTTACCAATGTCCAACATTCGAGAACATCGAAGCCGATCTGGACGACATTGAGATGGGTGGTCCAGGTGAGGTACCTAGCTATAATCGACCAGCCTCTTGGGCACACTGGGACGACCATTTGTCTCCAGAAGTGACCCGTAACCTTGAGGCCCTTGAGGCCCTTTGTCTCTTAGCCACGTCTAAGCTGATCGGACAAGAAAGAATCGCCTCTGATTTTTTAATGGAATATTTTTTCCTCCTTCAGGACGAAATTAATACCAGGATGTGGTGGCGTTCTCAAGAAGATGACTCTTTTGCCATTTTTTTGCAGATCTGGAAGGCAAGCCCCTTCCCGAAGGAGAAGAGCACGGCACCTGTTCCCGGGCCCTCCGCCCCTCATCCCCCTGTTTCCATCCGCGACGATCTAGCCGCCGCGGTTGAGGAGGGAATTTTAGAGGCGGCCAGGCAGGCAAGTCTGGAAATCAGGGCTGAAGGAGTTCCCCAAGTGGACTCCTGGCTGCGGACCACCGGGATCAGCGGTCCGACAGCCTGCTCAGGCCCTTCAGGACACGGTATGTACTGTCCTGCCGACTGCTCCTGCAGATTGCAGCGAGATGCTGAGCTCCAAACGGTCAAAGATCAGATGCACCTCATCATTGAAACGCTGGGAATAAAAAATCTTTTCAAGACGCACATGCGGTCTGAGGGCGCATCATCGGTGGAACAAGCAACAGAGCCGTCAGAGGAGGCGACAGAAATTTTTTCAATTGCTCCTTCGGTGGACTCCAGGACCACCGACGCAAGGATCAGCAGGACCAAGCTAAAGGAAAGGGTTACAATCTCTCGTTCTGAGAGTAGGACGGCGAAGACTAGGACTGAGGCTCAGAATGCCAAGCGAACTGCCTCCCGTATTGCCCCTCCTGCTGCTGATTCCAATACCTTAGCCCAGCTGTTGCTCGCCCAGACCCTCGCCGGAGCTGGTGTGGCGAATGATGCCGCCAAGGTGTCTGCCATTACGGCCGGTGTTGGGCTGGATTTGCTTCTTAATCCTACTTCATTGCGACTTCGTCAGGTTGCCAAGCAACCGAAGTATAATGGGAACCCCCGACGTTGGCCTCAGTTCCAACGGGAATTTAAACTGTGGGTTAAGACTCAAAAACTCCAAGATGATCAGTTCCTGATGGCCCTCTTGGATTGCCTTGAGGGAGCGCCGGCCAACACTTGGCTCAGGACCTGGAGTGATCGCGAGGATACAAGTTCCCCCCTTACCTTTGATGAGGTGTGGGAACAGTTGGAGGTACGTGGATCCCGGCTGCCAGAGGACCACTACCACCAAATGTTGAAGAATTTTCCTTCATTCTCGCGATTAATCTTGCACGAAGTGCAAGACAAAAGACAGCGCTTCTGGAATTTAGTGGAAGAAGCTGAACATTCAGGCGAAAAATTTTCTAGTGCCGAGCTGAAAAATCTGATTTTTGACAAGATCCCCTCAGAAACTGCCGCCACCCTTCGGAACAAACAGTCCGAAGAAAAGGTCAAGACCTGGTGGGCGGAGGTGGAAGGCTTCGATGCCTCTGCCAACAGGTTCTCCGTCAGGGAGGCACTTCAAAAGTGCTCCCCCACGTCCTTCACCAAGGTGAAATTCACTGAGGAGACGTGGAAAATCAAGTTTAATGAACACGAGGATCGGGACATGTTTGTCCAAGTCCTCAACAGGGGAGTAAGCTTCCATGGCCATCGCCTGAAGGCCAAGAACTGGGTGTTTTCGTTCACCCCGAAGGAACTCTGGGAAGAGGTTGAGCGGCTCGCCGACGCCGCCAATCAGAATTTCCATGAGGGTCTTGGGGGAAACAAGAATACCCAGCAAAACACCCAAAATGGGGCCCAAAAGGGCAACAAAAAGGTGAATGACAACCGGAATGTTCAGGATCAATGTAGCATCTGCCTTCTTTTAGGTTCTACGAACCGAGCTAAGACGCATTCTACTGGTAATCACCGATGGTCTCCTTACGATCACAAGGTGATTGGTGAAAATATCAGTAATCCGCAGAATTCAGACAGGAATGACAGACAGGTGCACGGTGGGAAGGCTGGAAAAGGGAATCCGACCCCCTCCGGTGGAAACAAAAATACTGGAGGCCCTGGCGGGTCCCAAGGCACAGGAAATCGGACTCCATCCGGCTCCGGTGGGCAGCCGAACGGCCAGAAAAATCCCAATAGCACCGCCGGAGGCGGAAATCGAAATCCAGGCCAAACCCCTCAATCCGGTACAAACAAGGGAAATGCTCCAGGATTCCAGGGTAAAGGTAAGGGAAATCCTTCTGGGACCCCTTTCTCTGGTAAGGGCAGAGGGCGTGGCGACGGTGGAGGTCCATCATCCGGCGGCCGTGGCCGTGGACGTGGAAAGGGCAACCATCGTGTGGATCAGGTCTCAGGTGCAGATCAGGTGTCCGATGCCGATCGAGATTACGCTGAAAATGCCTTGAATCCAGCAGATGATCCGCTCCAAGATGAGTGGGTCGACGAATCAGGGTGTGTTCACAATGTTAACGCAGCCACTGGAGGTCATAACGCCTAGGGGAGCCACGAAAATCGCCCCTCCCCAGGCGATTTCAGGCATGATCCCCAGATTCCATCTCGACCACTACTTGATGTAGGGTCGCTTGTCTCCTCTCCCCTGGATCCGGCAGCGGATCCTTCTGTCGTAGTGGACGAGGTTGGTGTACAGTCCGAGCACAGGGCCCGTCAGTTTGTCACAAAGATGTGGGTCTCTGATCGCAAGGGCAATTTCCACCTCGCCACTTGTTTGTGTGACAATGGATCGGAGGTAAATCTCCAATCCAATTCTTTCTTACCCGACGACTGCGTGTTCGATTCGCCTCTTCCTGTTACCCTCGAGGGAGTTTCTGGACATTCTCTCGCAGGTGGGCAACGCGGTTGTTATATATCAACTCATTTGGTCGCTCAAGACCTGTAAGTGCGGCTAGCCCCATCTGCTCAGATTTTCAGACATTCTGCCCAGATTGGCTTCATTTTGGTCATTTTCTTTGCTTCGGCGGAATCGCCGCCTCGCAGCTCAGTCTCAGGATATTTCCTATATATTTCTGATATGCCGGATTTGATTCCGCGGTCCATTCCCCGTAAATCCGCCGCGTTCCGCTATTTTAGCTGGAATCGCCATTTGCCGCTGACGCGCGCTCGCGGGCCAGATCGGCCAAACATTTTTACATAATTGGATTATTTAAATCTTTTCAGACAGTTTTGGACACTCAGATGTATTTAGAATAATCCGCGTCAATTTTCTTCATAGACTGGGATTTTCTGCCGGATAACAATCAGCATGGACCTTGCTTCTGTTGTCGCTGCTCTCGCCTCCGTTGGTGTTCGAGTATCCGGTTCTACCCCCAATAACAACGTCCAGGGAGACTCCTCGCGTGCCTGCCCCACTGGTCTTGCCGGCCCCGAGCCCTCCGGCACCCTCAACGACCTAGGGCAGCACTTTCATGGTAGCAGAGGCTACCTGAATGTTGTTCCTTTGGTGTCCCAACCACAGCTAGCTCCCCAGTACGGCCCCGTAGACCCCGCCGCTCCTGGAGACGTAACAATTACCCTGCCGTGGTGCTGTGCGAACGAGGCCTTGAGAGGAATGCCTTGCGCAAGCCCAAGCTGCCCAAGAAGGGCACAAATCAGCAGCTGTGGAGGCCCAGATTACCATCAAGATCCCAGTCGAGATTGGCCATCAAGCAGCTGGAATCTCTTAGCCTACGCCGATGGCAACGCTCCGGTGGAGCTTACGGACCTGGCACGTACTAATACTCCTTACCAATGTCCACATTTTGAGACCATCGACGCCGACATTGACGACATTGAGATGGGTGGTCCAGGTGAGGTACCTACCTATAATCGACCAGCCTCTTGGGCACAATGGGACAACCATTTGTCTTCAGAAGTGACCCGTAACCTTGAGGCGCTTGAGGCCCTTTGTCTATTAGCCACGTCTAAGCTGATAGGACAAGAAAGAATCGCCTCTGATTTTTTAATGGAATATTTTTTCCTTCTTCAAGAAGAAATTAATACCAGGATGTGGTGGCGTTCTCAAGAAGATGACTCTTTTGCCATTTTTTTGCAGATCTGGGAGGCAAGTCCCTTCCCGAAGGAGAAGACCAAGGCACCTGTTGCCGGGCCCTCCGCCCCTCATCCCTCTGTTTCCATCCGTGACGATCTAGCCGCCGCGGTTGAGGAAGGAATTTTAGAGGCAGCCAGGCAGGCAAGCCTGGAAATTAGGGCTGAAAGAGCTCCCCAAGTGGACTCCTGGCTGCGGACCACTGAGATTAGCGGTCCGACAGCCTGCTCAGGCCCTTCAGGACACGGTATGTACTGTCCTGCCGACTGCTCTTGCAGATTACAGCGAGATACTGAGCTCCAATTGCTCAAAGATCAAATGCAACTCATCATTCAGACGCTGGGAATTAAAGATCTTTTCAAGACACACATGCGGTCTGAGGGCGCATCATCGGTGGAACAAACAACAGAACCGTCGGAGGAGGCGACAGAAATTTTTTCGATTGCTCCTTCGGTGGACTCTAAGACCACCGATGCAAGGATCAGCAGGACTAAGCTAAAGGAAAGGGTTACAATCTCTCGATCTCAGAGTAGGACGGCGAAGGCTAGGACTGAGGCTCGGAATGCCAAGCGAACTGCCTCCCGTACTGCCCTTCCTGCTGCTGATTCCAATGCATTAGCCCAGATGTTGCTCGCCCAGACCCTCGCCGGAGCTGGTGTGGCTAATGATGCCGCCAAGGTGTCTGCCATTACGGCCGGTGTTGGGCTGGATTCACTTCTAAATCCTACTTCATTGCGACTTCGTCAGGTTGCCAAGCAACCGAAGTATAATGGGAACCCCAGACGTTGGCCTCAGTTCCAACGGGAATTTAAACTGTGGGTTAAGACTCAAAAACTCCAGGATGATCAGTTCCTGATGGCCCTCTTGGACTGCCTTGAGGGAGCGCCGGCCAACACTTGGCTCAGGACCTGGAGTGATCGTGAGGATTCAAGTTCCCCCCTTACCTTTGATGAGGTGTGGGAACAGTTGGAGGTACGTGGATCCCGGCTGCCAGAGGATCATTACCACCAGATGTTGAAGAATTTTCCTTCATTCTCTCGATTAATCTTGCACGAAGTGCAAGACAAGAGACAGCGCTTCTGGAATCTAGTGGAAGAATCTGAACATTCAGGCGAAAAATTTTCTAGTGCCGAGCTGAAAAATCTGAGTTTTGATAAGATCCCCTCCGAAACTGCCGCCACCCTTCGGAATAAACAGTCCGAAGAAAAGGTCAAGACCTGGTGGGCGGAGGTCGAAGGCTTTGATGCCTCGGCCAACAGGTTTACGGTCAGGGAGGCACTTCAAAAGTGCTCCCCCACGTCGTTTTCCAAGGTGAAATTCACTGAAAACACGTGGAAAATCAAATTTAATGAACACGAGGATCGGGACTTGTTTGTCCAAGTCCTCAACAAGGGAGTAAGCTTCCATGGCCATCGCCTGAAGGCCAGGAACTGGGTGTTTTCGTTCACCCCGCAGGAACTGTGGGAAGAGGTTGAGCGGCTCGCTGACGCCGCCAATCAAAATTCCCATGAGGGTCTTGGGGGAAACAGGAATACCCAGCAAAACACCCAAAATGGGGCCCAAAAGGGCAACAAAAAGGTGAATGACACCCGGAATGTTCAGGATCATTGTAGCATCTGTCTTCTTTTAGGTTCTACGAACCGAGCTAAGTCGCATTCTACTGGTAATCACCGATGGTCTCCTTACGATCACAAGGTGATTGGTGAAAATATCAGTAATCCTCAGAATTCAGACAGGAATGACAGACAGGTGCATGGTGGAAAGGGGGGAAAAGGTAATCCGACCCCCTCCGGTGGAAACAAAAATACTGGAGGCCCTGGCGGGTCCCAAGGCAAAGGAAATCGGACTCCATCCGGCTCCGGTGGGCAGCCAAATGGCCAGACAAGTCCCAATGGCAACGCCGGAGGCGGAAATCGAAATCCAGGCCAAACCCCTCAATCCGGTACAAACAAGGGAAATGCTCCAGGATCACAGGGTAAAGGTAAGGGAAATCCTTCTGGGACCCCTTTCTCTGGTAAGGGCAGAGGGCGTGGCGACGGTGGAGGTCCATCATCCGGCGGCCGTGGCCGTGGACGTGGAAAGGGCAACCATCGTGTGGATCAGGTCTCAGGTGCAGATCAGGTGTCCGATGCCGATCGAGATTATGTCGAAAATGCCCTGAATCCAGCAGATGATCCGTTCCAAGATGAGTGGATCAACGAATCAGGCTGTGTTCACAATGTTAACGCAGCCACTGGAGGTCAGAACGCCTAGGGGAGCCACGAAAATCGCCCCTCCCCAGGCGATTTCAGGCATGATCCCCAGATTCCATCTCGACCATTACTTGATGTAGGGTAGCTTGTCTCCTCTCCCCTGGATCCGGCAGCGGATCCTTCTGTTGTAGTGGACGAGGTTGGTGTACAGTCCAAGCACAGGGCCCGTCAGTTTGTCACAAAGCTGTGGGTCTCTGATTGCAAGGGAAATTTCCACCTCGCCACTTGTTTGTGTGACAATGGATCAGAGGTAAATCTCCAATCCAATTCATTCTTACCCGACGACTGCGTGTTTGAATCGCCTCATCCTGTTACCCTCGAGGGAGTTTCTGGACATTCTCTCGCAGGTGGGCAACGCGGTTGTTATATATCAACTCATTTGGTCGCTCAAGACCTTTGGGAAGAGCAAAATGTGGAAGAAGTTGTCCTTAAGGATGACTACTTCTATCGTGCCGACATAAAGTATGACCTTTACTTGGGCCATCCTTGGCTTCGCAAGAACAGGGTGGCGCCTGTAGGTCATCGGCGTTGTTTTTTGCTGGAGTCAGGTCCCTTGGAGCGTCCTGAATTTCGTTTTTTGCACGCAGGGTTTAAAAGCGCAGAAGAATTTTTGAAGCAAAAGGTTACACCAAAATTTGGCGAAGATGTCACCATTGCAGAGGTGAATGGGAGTGCCGATTACTCCCAAGAGTTAGAATGTCTTCGTAGGGACTCCCAGCCACGACGCCCTTCGCGCTGGCACTCTTCATCCTACAGAGTTGTCGACAAATGGCGCGATGCAATTTGTGAATATTTTCATGAACACCATTCCTTTTGGCCACAGTATGATGCCTTTGCTAACCATATGAACAAGCGCTTTGACAAGCACTTTAGCGACGCTTGGACCCATAAATGGGACAAGAAGTTGTGGATTAATCCTCCGTTTCACTTAATCCAACAGGTCATCCACAAAATCAAGCAAGATAAAACCCAGGCAATTTTAGTTGTGCCCTTGTGGGACGACAAGCCTTGGTTTCAGGAATTACAAGACATTTGTGTAGATTACATCGAACTTCCCAGGAAGATTAAGCTGTATGCCAGGGACGACACAGGTCCCCTGCCACAGCGGTCCTGGAATTCGCTTGCATTCCTGGTGGATGGAAAGCTTTTTGACTCTAATTCTGCTGATTCTGGTACTGATTCCTGTGTTGGGTCTGAATCTGAGGTTGAGCGTGGTACTGATGATGAATCTATTTTTTCTGATTTTTGTCCGTCAGATACCCAAGGTGATCCAACGTCAAATGGATCCGCCTCGTCTCCCTCTTCCCCAATACGGTCGACATCGAAAAGAATCTTCAGTACACGGGCGAAGAAAAATTTGAATTCGCGCCGCAAATTCAGAGTTTTTTATGAAAAACCCCCTGTGGAAGCTTTCATGGATCCTTTCGAGGAGCTGGATCACGAAGAGAATCTCTGGGATTTCAACACACGACCCACCTATCTTCAAGAGGCAGTTGATACGGACCTGTTTAGGGACATCCGTAAGAAGATTCTTCCTGCCAAGGCCGAAGAAGTCGCCAAAGTTTTTTCGACAGTAATTGCTGGCGATCAGGTGGACACTGAGTTGTGTTCCAAGTCAAGAGAAAAGATTTTTGAGGAACGGAAGGACACAACCCTTTCAGGGAAGTTGATCAAAGACCCCCCTGTCCGTGGGCAGTTCGGTGAAGCCTTCATCGAGCTTCGTGAAGGGTACAAGGCGAAGAAACAGCGCCCTTATGAGAATCATGGACATAAACATGAGATCCTCAGAAAAATCATCGAGAGAAATCTCAGGGAATTTGGTTGGCTTGAGGGTTGTATGACCAGCGAATGGTGCTGTGCACCCTTCACAGTCCCGAAGCCACCGCCTGCAGACCAGAACACTATTGATGGTTGGCGAATGGTTGTTGATTTTCGCAATCTCAACGCCGAAACCAAGGCGGATTCGCACCCCCTGCCCCTCTTTGAGGAGGAAATCGCCAAGAGGGCAAGAGGTCGTTTGTTTTCTGTGCTGGATCTCCGTCACGGCTTTCACCAAATGCCGTTGAGGAAGGACAGCCGACCTCTTACCTGTATGTGTACGCCATGTGGCCCAGTCCAGTGGACAGTCATGCCCATGGGCCTGAAGAATGCCCCTTCGTTTTTTCAAAGAATGATGGAAGATGTGCTTTTTTCAGCTCATCCTGAGCTTCGTGCCTTCGTGAGCGTGTACATAGATGACATAATCATCGCGACGGAAGGGGAGGGACTGACCGAAGCCGAGCTGGTGGCCCTACATGAAAAGCAGCTGAACCAGGTTTTGGACATTCTGGATGCTAATCAGCTGATTTGTGGGCCAAAGAAGGGAAAATTATTTTCAAAATCAGTCGAATTTTGTGGTTCTCTCCTTGAGAATGGTACCCGACGACCCAGTCCAGGGAAGCTCGTCGCTATTCAGAAGTGGAAGCGCCCTGAGACGATCACGGAGTTGAGAGGATTCCTGGGTTGTTGCAATTTTTACCACACAATTGTGCCGAATTATGCCAAATTTGCTGCCCCCCTCACTGAATTACTGAAGGTAGGGAGAGATGCGGGCAAGGCAGGTTCAAAGGTTCGTGTCAAGTGGACTGACGAGTGCGAGGAGGCCTTCCATCACTTGAAGGCGGCCCTCTGTGAAGTCGCCACGTTGCATGTGCCCCAATTTGACCGACCCTTCTACATAAGAACCGACGCTTCTAGGTACGCGATCGGAGCTGTCCTTGAACAGGTTGATGAAGCCACAGGTGATCATTACCCTATTGCATTTTGGTCTCGGAAGCTAGCCCCACGCCAAATGCAATGGTCGCCGCGTGAGCAAGAAACGTACGCCATAATTTGTGCTCTGAAAAAGTACCAATCGTGGGTTGGCACCAATCGAGTCGAGGTACTGACGGATCATGGATCTCTGGAGTATTGGGCCACCGAACACATTGATACTGTCGCGAGCCCAGCTGGTCGACGGGCCAGATGGCACGAATTTCTCTCTCTGTTTGACCTCCATGTGTCGTATTTGCCTGGAAAACACAACACGGTAGCGGATGCTCTGAGCCGATGGGCTTACCCCGCCTCAGAGGGGCTGCAAAGTACCAACATCCATGGTACGGAGCAGGACCGCCATGTCATCATCGAATGGGATCAGGAAGAAAAGAAACTCATTCGACGTGCATGCATGCAATGCGCTGTTAAACAGCACGCATTACCGTGCCATGACATCACGGCCATCTCAGATCCGGCTCATGCTCATGAGATCTGCACCAAAACACTGAAAGTCGTGGAAAAAGTCACCGATCCCTCCTCAGGGAGTGTGAAACGGTTTGACTATACCCGACGAGTAAGTCGATTTCGGTTGATCCAGGGCATTAAGCGTCGAGATCCGGCCAAAACTCCACCCCTGCCTAAAGATTCCCTGATCATCCGTGACTGGACGTCCGATTATCTGCAGGATCCCATGTTTAAAGAGGTCTTTGGAAATCTCAAATCCAAAGATGCTCACAAGGATGGGATTTTTCCTGAGTATTCGTTGGATGGGGGGAAACTGTGGATGGAGGGTAAATTGTGCGTACCAGACGCCCTGGCCCCTCGAGTGTTAAACTGGTGGCATAAATGGGAGTCCCCCCACGCACATGGCCGTCGACTGTGGTCGATGATTAAACATAGGTTGTTTGGCTCACGGCTATATACTCACTGCATGAAAGTAGCCGCCGGATGTGCCCAATGTGCTGTCTCGACGCCCCCCAGCGCGAAGAAGCACGGCCATCTGAGGCCTCATCCTATTCCGGAGCGCCTCTTTAACAGAGTCACCAGTGATTTCTTCTATCTCGGTGGACTCGATGACGAAGAGTGCCATTGGACTAACAAAAAAGTCAATGGTGTGCTCCTCATTCAGTGCCGTCATTCCGGCTACATTCAAGTGTTGCCTTGCAACATTGAGTCGATGACTGGCAAGGCTGCCGCCAAATGGTGCGCGCAGACCTGGATGGGAGGCTGTGACGTCCCATCCGAGGTGGTGACGGATTCAGGCAAAGAGTACACCTCCGAATGGTGGAGAGAATTATGTGCTCGCCTTGGAATCCACCACCTCCGATGTGAAATCCACTCGCATCGAGCGCTGCCTGGCGAAAGAGCCGGCCGCTCAATTATTAATATGCTTCGTAAGGAGCTCGCGAGTGAAAAGGATTTCCATTGGCTTGAGATTCTGTTCGCCATGCTTCGCCGTTACCACAACACGCCTTTGTATCATGGCCTTTCTCCAAATGAAATTGTCTTTGGACGAAAGAAGTGTTGGTGGAACATGCCGTTGAATAATCCTCGCCCCTGTAAAGATGCTTCGTTGTTTTTGGACGACGTCCAACGAGCAGATAAAACTGTCTCGAAATTAATCGAGAAGCATCAAGCTGACTGGCTTTGGGTCCAGAATCAAGGCCGAAAAAACCCCCACAATTTTGAAGTCGATGATAGAGTTTGGCTTCGAAAATCTGAAATCACCCTGGACGGAGATGATAAGCTTCTTCCCTTGTGGGAGGGGCCATTCGCTGTTACAGCGCGTCTTGGTGAGAACAGGTGGAGGAATCGTGTGGATGTCAGCAGGGAAATTGACGTTTCGGGCGATCGCCTCAAGAGAGAGATCCCCTCCCCCAAGGATCGGGTTAAACCCCTTTTTTGGACTGCGAAACATTTGTCTGATCGGGTCATCGAAGGGGGGAAGTACGAACTCAAGAGGATTGTTGAAGCAAGACGTGACGCCAAGGGCGAATGGGAATTTCTGTGTGAGTGGAGGGGCTTTGATTCCAGTCACAACAACTGGGAACCAGCCCAATCTTTTGTCCATGGATACACCAAGGGGTTCATCGACTTCCTGAAGAAGCACCCCGAAATTGGCGTACTCCTGACAGACTGTTTGTCGAAACCAGACAGACAAGTGGAGACCGACGGAAAACGACCTGTGGTGAATCGAGATCCAGCCTTTTACGGCCCTCAGCAGCCACATTCCAGGGCTGATCCGTCGATCCCCCCTCCTGCGGTCAGGCCAGCCCAGGAGCCAAATGAGGACCAAGCTTCGAGTTCGGCCGCTGATTTGCAGCGCCCAAGCCGTACGAGGGCCAGGCCAGACAGGTTGGTGGTCACATGTATTCGTGCTTGGCCGAATTGAGGAAGCCATCCTACCACATTCTGCTCAATCCACTGTTCATTCTTTCTGTTTATGTCATGATGTGGAGAACTGCGAATGTTTGATAATTTGACGTCAATCAATCAATTTTTCTTTGGTCTCCGTTCGGTAACGTATCGAAAGTCGAAAGCCGAAAGCCACGGAGTGTGCTGCCGTGTTCAGAAAAAACCAAACTCAGGCTTAATTCAGGCAGATTCGGGGTAATCTTGTCTCTGTTGGTCTGTGCATCTTTGGAATTTGGCTACTCGTGCAGATGGAAGCAAATGTACATAATCAAAACGCTGGCCAGCGACATTCACCCCTACAGGCACCCCCTGTAGTACTGGCTGCACCAGATGCGACGCCAGGAACTCAGATCTTACCTTCATTTGCTGTGATGCTGACGCCAAAGTCCAGATTCAGATCCAGGATCCTCAAATTTGCCTTGAATTTCTCAGGTTTGTCCATCATTCTGCCAGTGTTGCACCAAACCCAGACGTCAATTGTTCAGACAACCTTCACATAGGAGCTCTAGGGACTTCTAACAGCAACCTCTGAAGTCCGTAAGCTTCGTTGTATTTTTGGCACACGCCAATGTGAGCTCAATCCGACCTGAAACTGTCGAAAATGGTGAATCCAAGTGTCTTGTGGGACTCCATCGAAAGATTGGCCTTGTCCAAGTCGATTGACACCACCGCCACTGTAAATTCGGTGTCTCTCAGTTATATACTGTCAGTAAAGCGCCTTCAGCGAACCTTTGGCGCGTTACATGCCAAGGATCCAGGGCCAGCATGTCCCATCATGATGCATCATCACATGATCCATATTTTGATGGAATCTGTTGGATGCTCGCGAATCAACGTGCCGGAAAGCACAATTGAGCTGAATAAACGACAATATATATTAACTTTAGTCTAAACGAAAGTATTAGTAGTTTCAGTTCTAGACATTCCGCTTCATTTCACCTTCATCTTAGGGAATTTGCTGATTATAGGACAATTTAGGTTGATTTCCTTGTCATCTCCCCACATTCCTCGAAGATCTGTTTAGATCTAAGTGCACAGAAAAACATCCTTACCTTCTGTGGTCCACTTAGGGTCTGTAGACTACATTTGTATTTGTTTTACCTCTCTGTGATTGTTTAATCTCCTTCATCTCTGCCCAAATTCATTCTCATTTTGCTGAATCTTGTGATCATCCACCAGATGCGCTAATTCTGAGCCACATGCTGCACTTTTCAGAACGAGAAAAGCGGGACTAACACGATGTAGAGTTCGGCGAGGACACCGTAGCGTGCCCGCGACAGCAAAACTGTGCCAGAGCGCTGAGATGTCACTCCATTTCCTGATCCCCCCACTCAATCCACCAATAATCTACCTCATTTCTTAACCAATGCATGGTTTGGTATCGATTCTCGATACGTTTACATGCTTTTTAGCCCTTAACCTAATGTTTTACTGCACGGAGGACTGTTCGTCACTCCTCATTCTGTTTCATTTCAGGTGCATCCTTCCTGATTCAGTGCCAATTCAGCCCAAATCAGGTCAGATCAAGCAGATTTCGCCCCATCGAGGCTACATTTCTATTTTTTTCTGGGACTTACCCGCACTACATTCTTCGTTGACGTAGCGACACACCCCAGTGTGTTTTTGGAGGGGGAGTGTAAGTGCGGCTAGCCCCATCTGCTCAGATTTTCAGACATTCTGCCCAGATTGGCTACATTTTGGTCATTTTCTTTGCTTCGGCGGAATCGCCGCCTCGCAGCTCAGTCTCAGGATATTTCCTATATATTTCTGATATGCCGGATTTGATTCCGCGGTCCATTCCCCGTAAATCCGCCGCGTTCCGCTATTTTAGCTGGAATCGCCATTTGCCGCTGACGCGCGCTCGCGGGCCAGATCGGCCAAACATTTTTACATAATTGGATTATTTAAATCTTTTCAGACAGTTTTGGACACTCAGATGTATTTAGAATAATCCGCGTCAATTTTCTTCATAGACTGGGATTTTCTGCCGGATAACAATCAGCATGGACCTTGCTTCTGTTGTCGCTGCTCTCGCCTCCGTTGGTGTTCGAGTATCCGGTTCTACCCCCAATAACAACGTCCAGGGAGACTCCTCGCGTGCCTGCCCCACTGGTCTTGCCGGCCCCGAGCCCTCCGGCACCCTCAACGACCCAGGGCAGCACTTTCAAGACCTTTGGGAAGAAGGTAATGTGGAGGAAGTTGTCCTTAAGGATGACTACTTCTATCGTGCCGACATAAGTATGACCTTTACTTGGGCCATCCTTGGCTTCGCAAGAACAGGGTGGCGCCCGTAGGTCATCGGCGTTGTTTTTTGCTGGAGTCAGGTCCCTTGGAGCGTCCTGAATTTCGTTTTTTGCACGCAGGGTTTAAAAGTGCAGAAGAATTTTTGAAGCAAAAGGTTACACCAAAATTTGGCGAAGATGTCACCATTGCAGAGGTGAATGGGAGTGCCGATTACTCCCGAGAGTTAGAATGTCTTCGTAGGGACTCCCAGCCACGACGCCCTTCGCGCTGGCACTCTTCATCCTACAGAGTTGTCGACAAATGGCGCGATACAATTTGTGAATATTTTTATGAACACCATTCCTTTTGGCCACAGTATGATGCCTTTGCTAACCGTGAGAACAAGCGCTTTGACAAGCACTTTCGCGACGCTTGGACCCATAAATGGGACAAGAAGTTGTGGATTAATCCTCCGTTTCACTTAATCCAGCAGGTCATCCACAAAATCAAGCAAGATAAAACCCAGGCGATTTTAGTTGTGCCCTTGTGGGACGACAAGCCTTGGTTTCAGGAATTGCAAGACATTTGTGTAGATTACATCGAACTTCCCAGGAAGATTAAGCTGTATGCCAGGGACGACACAGGTCCTCTGCCACAGCGGTCCTGGAGTTCGCTTGCATTCCTGGTGGATGGAAAGCTTTCTGACTCTGATTCTGCTGATTCTGGTACTGATTCCTGTGTTGGGTCTGAATCTGAGGTTGAGCGTGGTATTGATGATGAATCTATTTTTTCTGATTTTTGTCCGTCAGATGCCCAAGGTGATCCAACGTCAAATGGATCCGCCTCGTCTCCCTCTTCTCCAATACGATCTACATCCAAAAGAATCTTCAGTGCATGGGCGAAGAAAAATTTTAAATCGTGCCGCAAATTCAGAGTTTTTTATGAAAAACCCCCTGTGGAAGCTTTCATAGATCCTTTCGAGGAGCTGGATCACGAAGAGAATCTCTGGAATGTCGACACTCGACCCACCTATCTTCAAGAGGTAGTTGATACGGACCTTTTTAGGGACATCCGTAAGAAGATTCTTCCTGCCAAGGCCGAAGAAATCGCCAAGGTTTTTTCGACAGTAATTCCTGGCGATCAGGTGGACACTGAGTTGTGTTCCAAGAAGAGAGACAAGATTTTTGAGGAACGGAAGGACACAACCCTTTCGGGGAAGTTGATCAAAGACCCCCCTGTCCGTGGGCAGTTCGGTGAAGCCTTCATCGAGCTTCGTGAAGGTTACAAGGCGAAGAAACAGCGTCCTTATGAGAACCATGGACACAAACATGAGATACTCAGAAAAATAATCGAGAGAAATCTCAGGGAATTTGGTTGGCTTGAGGGTTGTATGACCAGCGAATGGTGCTGTGCACCCTTCACAGTCCCGAAGCCGCCGCCTGCAGACCAGAACACTATTGATGGTTGGCCAATGGTTGTTGATTTTCGCAACCTCAACGCCGAAACCAAGGCGGATTCGCACCCCCTGCCCCTCATTGAGGAGGAAATCGCCAAGAGGGCAAGAGGTCGTTTGTTTTCTGTGCTGGATCTCCGTCACGGCTTTCACCAAATGCCGTTGAGGAAGGACAGCCGACCTCTCACCTGTATGTGCACGCCATGTGGCCCAGTCCAGTGGACGGTCATGCCCATGGGCCTGAAGAACGCCCCTTCGTTTTTTCAAAGAATGATGGAGGATGTGCTTTTTACAGCTCATCCTGAGCTTCGTGCCTTCGTGAGTGTGTACATAGATGACATAATCATCGCGACAGAGGGGGAGCGACTGACCGAAGCTGAGCTGGTGGCCCTACATGAAAAGCAGCTGAACCAGGTTTTGGACATTCTTGATGCCAATCAGCTGATTTGTGGGCCAAAGAAGGGAAAACTATTTTTTAAATCAGTCGAATTTTGTGGTTCTCTCCTTGAGAATGGCACCCGACGACCCAGTCCAGGGAAGCTCGTCGCTATTCAGAAGTGGAAGCGCCCTGAGACGATCGCGGAATTGAGAGGATTCCTGGGTTGTTGCAATTTTTACCACACAATTGTGCCGAATTATGCCAAATTTGCTGCCCCCCTCACTGAATTATTGAAGGTAGGGAGAGATGCGGGCAAGGCAGGTTCAAAGGTTCGTGTCAAGTGGACTGACGAGTGCGAGGAGGCCTTCTATCACTTGCAGGCGGCCCTCTGCGAAGTCGCCACGTTGCATGTGCCGCAATTCGACCGACCCTTCTACATAAGAACCGACGCTTCTAGGTACGCGATCGGAGCTGTCCTTGAACAGGTTG
Organism: Eutreptiella sp. 'Long Island Sound 2002'; assembly: GCA_964036045.1. Taxonomy (NCBI): domain Eukaryota; phylum Euglenozoa; class Euglenophyceae; order Eutreptiales; family Eutreptiaceae; genus Eutreptiella; species Eutreptiella sp. 'Long Island Sound 2002'. The sequence continues at coordinate 64,764,082 of OZ038383.1, read as the reverse complement.
ATGAAGCCACAGGTGATCATTACCCTCTTGCATTTTGGTCGCGGAAGCTAGCTCCACGCCAGATGCAATGGTCGCCGCGTGAGCAAGAAACCTACGCCATAATCTGTGCTTTAAAAAAGTACCAATCGTGGGTTGGCACCAATCGAGTCGAGGTCCTGACGGATCATCGATCTCTGGAGTATTGGGCCACCGAACACATTGATACTGTCGCGAGCCCAGCTGGTCGACGGGCCAGATGGCACGAATTTCTCAGTCTGTTTGACCTCCATGTATCGTATTTGCCTGGAAAACACAACACGGTAGCGGATGCTCTGAGCCGATGGGCTTACCCCGCTTCAGAGGGGCTGCAAAGTACCAACATCCATGGTACGGAGCAGGACCGCCACGTCGTGATCGAGTGGGATCAAGAAGAAAAAAAGCTCATCCGACGTGAATGCATGCAATGCGCTGTTAAACAGCACGCATGCCCGTGTCACGACATCACGGCCTTCTCAGATCCGGCGCATGCCCATGAGATCTGCACCAAATCACTGAAAGTCGTGGAGCAAGTCACCGATCCCTCCTCAGGGAGTGTGAAACGGTTTGACTATACCCGACGTGTAAGTGGATTTCGGTTGATTCAGGGCATTAAGCGTCGCGATCCGGCCAAAACTCCACCCCTGCCGAAAGATTCCCTTATCATCCGTGACTGGACGTCCGATTATCTGCATGATTCCATGTTTAAAGAGGTCTTTGAGAATCTCAAATCCAAAGATGCTCACAAGGACGGAATCTTTGCTGAATATTCGTTGGATGGGGGGAAGCTGTGGATGGAGGGTAAATTGTGCGTACCAGACGCCCTGGCCCCCCGAGTGTTAAACTGGTGGCACAAATGGGAGTCCCCCCACGCACATGGCCGTAGATTATGGTCGATGATTAAACATAGGTTGTTTGGCTCAAGGCTATATACTCATTGCATGGAAGTAGCCGCCAGATGTGCCCAATGTGCTGTCGCGACGCCACCGGGCGCGAAGAAGCACGGCCATCTGAGGCCACATCCTATTCCGGAGCGCCTCTTTAACAGAGTCACCAGTGATTTTTTCTATCTTGGTGAACTCGACGACGAAGAGTGCCATTGGACCAACAAAAAGGTCAATGGAGTGCTCCTTATTCAGTGCCGTCATTCTGGCTACATTCAGGTGTTGCCTTGCAACATCGAGTCAATGACTGGCAAGGCTGCCGCTAAATGGTGCGCGCAGACCTGGATGGGAGGTTGGGACGTCCCATCCGAGGTGGTTACGGACTCAGGCAAAGAGTACACCTCCGAATGGTGGAGAGAATTCTGTGCTCGCCTTGGAATCCACCACCTCAGGTGTGAAATCCACTCACATCGAGCGCTGCCTGGCGAAAGAGCCGGCCGCTCAATTATAAATATGCTTCGTAAGGAGCTCGCCAGTGAGAAAGACTTCCATTGGCTTGAAGTTCTCTTCGCATTCCTTCGCCGTTAGCACAACAAGCCTTTGTACCATGGCCTTTCTCCAAATGAAATTGTCTTTGGACGAAAGAAGTGTTGGTGGAACATGCCGTTGAATAATCCTCGCCCTTGTAAAGATGCTTCGTTGTTTTTGGACGAAATCCAACGAGCAGAAAAAACTGTCCCGAAATTAATCGATAAGCATCAAGCTGACTGGCTTTGGGTTCAGAATCAAGGCCGAAAAAAACCCCACAATTTTGAAGTCGATGATCGAGTTTGGCTTCGAAAATCTGAAATCACCCTGGACGGAGATGATAAGCTTCTTCCCTTGTGGGAGGGGCCATTCGCTGTTACAGCGCGTCTAGGTGAGAACAGGTGGAGGATTCGTGTGGATGTCAGCAGGGAAATTGACGTTTCGGGCGATCGCCTCAAGAGAGAGATCCCCTCCCCCAAGGATCGGGTTAAACCCCTTTTTTGGACTTCGAAATTTTTGTCCGATCGGGTCATCGAAGGAGGGAAGTACGAACTCAAGAGGATTTTAGAAGCAAGACGTGACGAAAAGGGCGAATGGGAATTTCTATGTGAGTGGAGGGGCTTTGATTCCAGTCACAACAACTGGGAACCAGCCCATTCTTTTGTCCATGGGTACACCAAGGGGTTCATCGACTTCCTCAAGAAGCACCCCGAAATTGGCGTACTCCTGACAGACTGTCTGTCGAAACCAGACAGACAGGTGGAGAGCGACGGAAAAAGACCTGTGGTGAATCGAGATCCAGCCTTTTACGGCCCTCAGCAGCCACATTCCAGGGCTGATCCGTCGATCCCCCCTCCTGCGGTCAGGCCAGCCCAGGAGCCAAATGAGGACCAAGCTTCGAGATCGGCCGCTGATTTGCAGCGCCCAAGCCGTACGAGGGCCCGACCAGACAGGTTGGTGGTCACATGTATTCGTGCTTGGCCGAATTGAGGGAGATCCGTCGTGACTTGAGTCGCCGACGCCATAATCTGGGTAACAGTCGTCTAGTCCAGGGCGTCATGGCACTCGTCGCTAGGGCTCAAGGGTGTAGGTTCGAAACCCTTGCATGTCCAACTCCTACAAAAGCTCCAGCCTCGCCCCGTCGACCACTTATTCCAATGTGAGTGTTCTGACGACTTGAAAGAACCACATTCTGCTCAATCCACTGTTCATTCTTCCTGATTACATCATGATGTGGAGAACTGCGAATGTTTGATAATTTGACGTCAATCAACTTTTCTTTGGTCTCCGTTCGGCAGACAAGGCGTAGATACGCTGCCGAAAGCCACGGAGTGTGCTGCCGTGTCTAGAGAAAACCAAACTCAGGCTTAATTCAGGCAGATTCGGGGTAATCTTGTCTCTGTTGGTCTGTGCATCTTTGGAATTTGGCTACTCGTGCAGATGGAAGCAAATGTACATAGTAAAAACGCTGGCCAGCGACATTCACCCCTACAGGCACCCCCTGTAGTACTGGCTGCACCAGATGCGACGCCAGGAACTCAGATCTTACCTTCATTTGCCGTGATGCGGAAGCCAAAGTCCAGATTCAGATCCAGGATCCTCAAATTTGCCTTGAATTTCTCAGGTTTGTCCTTCATTCTGCCATTGTTGCTCGAAACCCAGACGTCAATTGTTCAGACAACCTTCAGACAGAGGCTCTAGGGACTTCTATAAGCAACCTCTGAAGTCCGTAAGCTTCGTTGTATTTTTGGCACACGCCAATGTGAGCTCAATCCGACCAGAAACTGTCGAAAATGGTGAATCCAAGTGTCTTGTGGGACTCAATCGAAAGATGGGCCTTGTCCAAGTCGATTGACACCGCCGCCACTGTAAATAAAGGACTATGCGGTGTCTCTCAGTTATATACTGTCAGTTAAGCGCCTTCAGCGAACCTTCGGCGCGTTACATGCCAAGGATCCAGGGCCAGCATGTCCCATCATGATGCATCATCACATGATCCACATTTTCATGGAATCTGTTGGATGCTCGCGAACCAACGTGCCGGAAAGCACAATTGAGCTGAATAAACGACAATATATATTAACTCTAGTGTAAACGAAAGTGTTAGTAGTTTTAGTTCTAGACAGTCCGCTTCATTTCACCTTCATCTTAGGGAATTTGCCTCATTTTAGGACAATTTAGGTTGATTTCTATGTAATCTCCTCTCATTCCTCGAAGATCTGTTTACGGCTTTGCTTAACTTAGTTGACGCTGATGTTTTTCTGCTCACTTAGGACCTGCAGATTACAATTTTATTTGTTTTCCCTCTCTGTGATTGTTTCATCTCCTTCATCTCTGCTTAAATTGATTCTCAATCTTGCTGAATCTTGTGATCATCCGCCAGATGCGCCAAATCTGAAGCACATGCTGAACTTTTCAGAACGAGAAAAGCGGGAGTAACACGATGTAGAGTACGTGGAGAACACCGTAGCGTGCCCGCGACAGCTAAACTGTGCCAGAGCGCCGAGATGTCACACCATTTCCTGATTCCCCCACTCAATCCACCAATAATCTACCTCATTCTCAACCAGTGCATGGTTTGGTATCGATTCTCGATACGTTTACATGCCTTTTAGCCCTTAACCTAATGTTTTACTGCACGGAGGACTGTTCGTCACTCCTCATTCTGTCTCATTTCAGGTTCATCCATTCTGATTCAGTGCCAATTCAGCCCAAATCAGGTCAGATCAAGCAGATTTCGCCCCATCGAGGCTACATTTCTATTTTTTTCTGGGACTTACCCGCACTACGTTCTTCGTTGACGTAGCGTCACACCCCAGTGTGTTTTTGGAGGGGGAGTGTAAGTGCGGCTAACCCCCATCTGCTCAGATTTTCACAGATCTGCCCCAGATTGACTACATTTTGGTCATTTTCTCTGCTTCGGCGGAATCGCCGCCTCGCAGCTCAGTCTCAGGATCAGACCTATATATTTCTGATATGCCGGATCTGATTCCGCGGTCCATTCATCGTAAATCCGTCGCGTTCCGATCAATTACCTGGAATCGCCAATTGCCGCTGATGCGCGCCCGAAGCCAAATCAGCCAAATATTTTTTCACAATCCGATTTATATAAATCTTTTCAGATAGTTTTGGACACTCAGATGTACTTAGGATAATCCGCATCAATTTTCTTCATAGACTGGGACTTTCTGCCGGATAACAATCAACATGGATCTTGCTTCCGTTGTTGCTGCTCTCGCCTCCGTTGGTGTCCGTGTATCCGGTTCTACCCCCAACAGCAGCGTTCAGGTCGACTCCTCGCGTGCCTGCCCCACTGGTCTTGCCGGCCCCGAGCCCTCCGGCACCATCAACGACCCAGGGCAGCACTTTCAGTTGCACCGGGGGTTCATGTTCAAGTTTGCAGACATTCTCCGTGCCACAGTTACTCGCGGTTTCCTCCACCCGTATGCTGACATTCGAGGATGCATGAGTAAATGTTGTTTGCATTCGGCTTCTGGTCTTGATGATCTTGATGGCTAGGTTGCAACGAACCATTGTAGTGGAATCTTGCCCATTTCGAAGTGTATGGTTTTTGTATGCAGCATCCAATGGCACATGGGGCATGGGGTACGGGGGGTTAGGCTGGATCCCTGGGTCCCCATCGATGTCTCCCCATCTGTGTGTCATGTCCCAAGCCAACCAAAATCCACCCCCCCCCTCCCAACGCCTCTCGTAAAATGCTTATAACATGGTGTATTCCAAGGTTCCCCTACTCACCCTAGGGTACCCCACCATTTCCCAACCTACCCCGCGCTACCCCAATTCACCTCATTGTTCCCCAACGTACCGCAATGTACCCTACCCCCAAGCTTCCCCAATGTACACACCCCATCCTACCCCAACATACACCACCCTAACACACGGTACCACAACACACCGCAGCCTGCCCCATGGCACTCCTCTCTAACTCAAGGTACCCAACTGTGCCCTACTCCACCCTCACCCAACATTCCCCAACCCACCCTACCCTAACCTACAGTACCCCATCGGACCCCAATCCACTTAGCACAATGTACCCCCCCCCCCAAGGTACCCCCAGGTTCCCCAACGTATCCCAACCTACTGCAAGCTACCCCACTTGACCATGGGTAAACCAAGCTACTTCATCCCTCCCCAACCCACCCCAATCTACCCAACTCTAACCCAAGCCACCCTATCCAGCCCCAACCTAGCCCAACCTACCCGAACATACCCCAACGGACCCCATCCTACCGCAATCCATTGCCACGTATGCCAAGGTACCCCAACATCTCCCAAGGTACCCCAACATACCGCAAAGCAAAGTGTTAGCACCCTAGCACAGCCAACGCTGGTACATGTTGCTCAGACCTACAAAGTACTATATGCTGCCCAATATAACCTAGTGCTAATGCTCGTGGGTATGGCAATCCCCCAGGAGAAAGTTGGCCATCCCCTGTGCTATTGATATACCCCCTGTTGGGCCTGTCCAACGCGCCAAAATGGTGGCAATTGCATGCCCCTTCACCTCACAGCCCACTTCTGGTGGTGATGTGAAACACTTTTTCTCACAGTGTGGGACAGCACAAATTAGATTACAACATCCGCTGCCTTTGGTTCATGCTTCAATGATTCAATGATTCAATGATATTGAGGGGCGCCTCCTGTAATTGTGCTGCCCATGCACCTTTTGAATGATGGAAAGAAAAAATTTGAACCACCTGTCCAGAAATGTTGCAACTTGAGGGTTAAGGAGGGTTGCTTACTGTATTGCAATATTTCCACAATTTTCCGCAATTCTTCAGGATTGGATTTGACCCCCCCCCCCAAACTGCAACCCCCCCCCCCCTTGGCTGTATGTGTTGCAGGGGAACACGTATGTGGAGAGGCAGTGTGGACACATTCCCTTTAGATCACTGGAGTGGCGCTATGGGCTCCGGTGGGGGCGGCATTGCCAAAAATTTTATTGCTCTTGAATTCGTTGCTCCATTGAGTGTCTGCGTGCGCTTATTCTGTGTTACACGGACGGTGTACCGTTTCCCCACCTTAGTCATGGAGTGTAACATCCCAACTCGACACCATGAGTGCACCAGCGGTGGTTGTCCACTTGTTTGATCTATCCAGTGCCACACAGAGACCCAGTCCGCCCAACATGGTTGCATTTATGTGCCGGTGTCTCCTCCCCGCTGGGCATTCCCTAAACATGACTGGTCTTGTGACACAGGGCCGCAGAACCCATGCCAAGCCTTCCCTCATGAAAAAAAGCAGAACATGTTGTTCGTTTGAGCTGCAAAATTTGCATATCCCGTAAGCGAGATGAAAGATGCGCTGGCACAAACCAAATGCTGAAAGGGGAAAGCCCTGGGGGCCCAGCATACACATACTGCGTTGCACAGGACTTGACAATCACAATCTTCCCAACTAGAACAGCCGGAGGCAGAGGTACAATTCCAGAAGGGAGTGTGGCTTGCATGGAGTCATTCTCTGGTGACAGATATTTCTCTCACAGCCAATTTCCAAGTTCAATCCCATCATGTCCAGAGAAGTGCATCCCCCCCCCCCCTCCAACAGACACATTGACCTATAGGAGTGAGCATGACCTATTGATTGGGGCAGCAAATGGCGTGTTGCTGGGCAGAGTGGACTATTTGTGCCGCAACTTTGCCATGTTTAGACCTGCGGCACTGTTGCGGATGCCAGAGTGATTCTGGAGGGTAGCGGCTGTCGCTGATTTATGGCCAACGAACACATTGCCTAGCAACCGCGTGGTGTTTGGACTGTATAGATTTGGTACCCAAATTAATTGTGTCCCAGGTCTCAACGAAAGGACGTCGCGCGTTCAGTGTTCACTGGACACAAGGGGAGGGGGTACAGAGACTGCACCTGCAACGCAGCTCATGCTGCTGTTTCAAAGTGCTCAGCGTGCCCGTGTCTGATGTCTGTACCCAAAAGTGTGTTAGGGCAAGGGCAGGGGCGGGGGCAAGCTGCAGTGGCAGCGGCAGGAGCAGGGTGTGGGCAGTGGCAGGGCAGGGGCAGGGGTAGGGGCCAAGCTTGCCTCTGATGGGTGATTCGCATGTCTGACAGCTCAGCACCGCGTTTCAAGATGTGATGCTGCACGAGCAGAGGTATGAAAAGGAGCACCCTAACCCTAACCTGGGAAGACCTCCGCCCGCAGGCAGACTTGGACGTGCCCTCCCGGAGTTCCCATCTGTCCACTTGAACTCCTTCCGATGTGTTGCAAATGTGCTCCTGCAACACGCGCTCCTGCCCCAGACAAACTGAGGAGGTGTTTGTGTCAGCTGCGCAAAATCTGCCCCTGCGGCCAATGGCACAGCCACGGCCAGCGTGCCTAAGCGCACTCATTGGTTGTGCCTGCAGTGATTCGTGGGCAGTGTGCGTGGGCAGTGTGTGCATTTCTGGACGCCCATCCCTTCCCCACCACCTGGCAGTGTGCCCTAACTGTCACTTTGTGCTTTCTTCCCAGTGCTATGCACAATTTCGCCGCCCTGCTTTTCTGGTGCAACCCTTGGCCTATGAAATCGGGTTCCTTGGCCTGCTGTGGATTGGGGGTCTGTGGAGGGTTTCTACATTTGTCCAGACAGCTCTCGGGGATACGGCAAACGCGTGAACGCAGATAGTTTTCAGAGTTGCTGGGATTGTTGCCTCGCTTGTGCCCGCTGAGTGTCCCATAGGGGCTGGTATTTGTGGTATATACTTCCAAAGCCCTTGAAAAGGGCTATTTAGAACACTCTAGGTCTGCATGCTCTACTGCCGATATGTTGGGGAACCTTGCTTGCCACTTTTTGCCCAGAATTGGTCAAAAGTTTGCTTTTTTTGCCCTAAATGGTTTTTTTTTTACCCTGCCGGGCAGTAATAGTACCCCCCACGCCTATTTTACTCGGAAAAACATGTCCTAAGAATGGGTGACTGCCAAAACGCGAGTTTCAAGGCTGTCAGCTCCACGAAATGCCATTCTTTGCCCAATTTTCGGCAAACTTGCTTCCCCCCCCCCCCCGCCAAAATAGTGTTTCTATTGCGGGCCGCCATAGCACCCCCCATCCCTATTTTGTGCATACTCAATAATCCACGTCTTCGTCAATGGTTGGCTGGCAAAGCAACAGATTCAGGACTTTGGGCTTCGAAAGATTCTACTTTTTGGCCCAAAATTCGTTAAACATTGCCAAATTTGGCCTCAGAACAGGACTTTGGTGGCCAGTGATAGCATCCCCCATCCATATTTGACACTGTTGGACTCAAACAAACATGTTCAGGCCAACAGTTGACTGTCAATGTAACAGTTTTGACAAAAGCTGGACTAAAAAACATTTTTCAGGCGATGGTTGCCTGCCAACACAACAGCTTCAGGCCGTCGCTTCGCAAAAATACTTCTTTTAGCACAAAATTTGTCAAAAATCAGCATTTTTTGGGCTCAAAGTGGTTTTTCCCCCTTTGGTGGCATTGATAGCAACCCCACACACCTATTTTGCACATGCTGAGTTTCAGAAAACACGGATGGTTTATTGCGGCAACAACGGTATCAAGGCTGCCGGCTCCAAAGATTGCTAACGCGAAATTGGACGGAAATTGCCATTTTTTTTGGCTCGAGAATGGGGTTGTTTAATTTCAATGGGCAATGATGGCACCCCCCACCCCTATTTGGTACGCGTTGGACTCAGGAAAACATGTTTGCGTCGTGGCTGACTGCCAAGACAACGGTTTCGTATTGCAAAAATTTGTCCGCAATTGCTCATTCAAGCCCTCAAAATGGTGCCATTTGGCTTTGGTGGGCAGTTGTAGCATCCTCCACCCCTATTTGGCACGTGCGGGACAAGGCAATGGGTGACTGCCCAAACAACAGCTTCAGGTGTGTCCACTTTAAAAAAAAAGCTATTTGTAGAGCATTTCGTCACATTGTGCCTTTTTTTTTGCACAAAATGATGTACCAGACCCTAATGGGCAGCGATAGCTTTCCCCACCCCTAGTTTGCATGCACTATCCCTATTTTGCATGCATTCCAAAAAGCATGTCGCAGGCGATGGCTTTGTGCCAAGAATTTTGTTTCAGGGCTGTCATCTCGACAAATCGCCTTTGTGGACAGTGATGGCATCCCCTATTTTGCAACCACCGGACTCCAAAGAACATGTGTGGGTCGATGGTTGACTGTCCAAACAATGTTTTTCGAGCTTTTAACTCCAAACATTGCTATTTGTACAGTGAAATTCGTCAATAATTGCCATTTTTGACTATCAAATGCTTTTTCTGCCTATGGTGGGCAGTGATAACCCCCTACCCCCCCCCCTACTTTTTGCATGTGCTGAAGTACTAAGATACATGTTTCATGCAATGGTTGATTGCTGGAACAACATTTTCAGAGGTAAGGGCTCCAAAATATGCTATTTTTAGCGCAACATTTGTAAAAAAAAATGCCATTTTTATGGCCACAATATGGTGCTTTTTGACTTTGGTGGGCAGAAACAGCACTCCCCATCCCTAGCATGCACAAGTTGCACTCCACAAAAGCTGGTTGGTAGATGTTGGAGTACGGAAACAACATTTCCCGGGTAGTTGGCAAAGAGACCGCTAAGTTTAGCGCAAAAGGTTTCATATATTGCCCATCTTTCCACCCCAAAATGGTGTTTTAAGACTTTGGTGGGTAGCGATAGCACCACCTGCTCCCATTTCGCCCATGTTGAAATCAAAAAAACATTTGTTTGTCCATGTTATACTGCCAAAAACACCATGTTCGCAATTTTGGGTGTCAAGAAATGCTATTTTTAGCCTGAACATCGTCAAATGTTGCCCTTTTTTGGCCTCAAAATGGCATTCTTTGACTTTGGTGGGCAGCCGCAGCATTGCCATCCCTATTTTGTCTGTGTTGGACCTCAAATAAACTTGAATACCAAAACGACATGTTCACCGCCGTCCGCTCTAATTTGTGCCATTTTCGGCCCAAAATTCTTCCAAACTTGCCCCCCCTTTTTAGCGTCAGAATGATTTTGTACAATTTTGGTGGGTAGTATTGGACTTCACAAGCGTTGTAGTCGGGGATGGTTTAGCGCTGTACATCCAAAGAATGGCCATTCTTAGCCTGCAAGTTACCAAAGATGGTTGTTTTTTGGAGCAAGAATGGGGTATTTTGATTTTGATTGGCACCGATAGCCCCAGCCACTCCTGTATGGGCTGAATTTAGAAGGATAAGTCAACATGGTGGTTAGCTTAGAAAGTTGCCATTTTTCGGCTTTGCACAGTTTTGTTTGACAATCGAGACTAGTGAGGACTTTTGCTAACCACATTTTGCACATGCTTCTGTGGAGAAAGCATGTTTTGCGCGACGGGTCAGTGTGGAAACGACAAATTTAGCGCTACAATCTCTAAATGGTGCCATTTTCTGTCCCAATTTTGTAACATTTGCCTTTTTGAAGGGGCGTACCATTGCGCTTTTTGGCCCTGCTGGCCAGGGATGGCACCCCCTACCCCTCTTTTGCATGTGTTGGACTCAACTAAATATGTCTTTGGCTATTGAGTACTGTCAAAACAACATGCCAAAGGGCGGTCAAGTTCACGAAGTTTTTTTTTTGCTCGAATTTCGTGAAGCATTGATATGTTTTGTCGTGAAACGATGTTTTACGAAAGTTAATGGATAGGGACAACAGTGTCCGCTTCTGTTTTCCAAGCCTCGGACTATTTATTGCTAAAACTACACGATCAAAGTCATTTTCAACCCAAAAAGGTGTTCATTAACCGCACGAAGAAATCAATGCCCCCTCCGTTCCTATTTGGTATCAAAGTTACCCCGCTGCCACAACAAGTGATTCCAAGCTAATCATTCGTTCGTTTTTTTACTTTGTTTGTGAAGAGGCTGTATCCAAGACCACAAATAAACCTTAAAGGGTGACCCAACTTATCCTTCTCCAAGGTGCTCAGAGTCACTCGCTTCCCTCCACAACCCGCCCGCAGCAAGGTATCCTAAGGTACCCGCTCGTGCTTTTTTGGTTGCGAACACGTCTCCTATGATTTTAAAGCCTTGTCCTTTTCGCATACATCTTTTTGCTATTTTAGCTACCTTAGCAAAATGAACCTGTAAGTGCAGCTAACCCCCATCTGCTCAGATTTTCACTGATCTAACCCAGATTGGCTACATTTTGGTCATTTTCTTTGCGTCGGCGGAATCGCCGCCTCGCAGCTCAGTCTCAGGATCAGACCTATATATTTCTGATATGCCGGATCTGATTCCGCGGTCCATTCTCCGTAAATCCGCCGCGTTCCGATCATTTACCTGGAATCGCCATTTGCCGCTGACGCGCGCTCGCGGGCCAGATCGGCCAAATATTTTTCACAATCGGATTTATTTAAATCTTTTCAGACAGATATGGACACTCAGATGTGCATAGTAAAATCCGCATCAATTTTCTTCATAGACTGGGATTTTCTGCCGGATAACACTCAGCATGGATCTTGCTTCAGTTGTTGCTGCTCTCGCCTCCGTTGGTGTCCGTGTCTCCGGTTCTACCCCCAACAGCAGCGTTCAGGTCGACTCCTCGCGTGCCTGCCCCACTGGTCTTGCCGGCCCCGAGCCCTCCGGCACCATCAACGACCCAGGGCAGCATTTTCATGGTAGCAGAGGCTACCTGAATGTTGTTCCTTTGGTGTCCCAACCACAGTTCGCTCCCCAGTACGGCCCCGTAGACTCCGTCGCTCCTGGAGACGTAACGATTACGCTGCCATGGTGCTGCGCGAACGAGGCCTTGAGAGGAATGCCTTGCGCAAGCCCAAGTTGCCCAAGAAGGGCGCAAATCAGCAGCTGTGGAGGCCCAGATTACCATTATGATCCCAGTCGAAATTGGCCATCAAGCAGCTGGAATCTGCCAGCCTGCGACGATGGTAACGCTCCGGTGGAGCTTACGGACCTGGCAGGTACCAACACTCCTTACCAATGTCCAACATTTGAGACCATTGACGCCGATCTCAACGACATTGAGATGGGTGGTCCAGGTGAGGTACCTAGCTATAATCGACCAGCCTCTTGGGCACAATGGGGCGACCATTTGTCCCCAGAAGTGACCCGTAACCTTGAGGCCCTTGAGTCCCTTTGTCTATTAGCCACGTCTAAGCTGATAGGACAAGAAAGAATCGCCTCTGAATTTTTAATGGAATATTTTTTCCTCCTTCAGGACGAAATTAATACCAGGATGTGGTGGCGTTCTCAAGAAGATGACTCTTTTGCCATTTTTTTGCAGATCTGGAAGGCAAGTCCCTTCCCGAAGGAGAAGACCAAGGCACCTGTTGCCGGGCCCTCCGCCCCTCATCCCCCTGTTTCCATCCGCGACGATCTAGCCGCCGCGGTTGAGGAGGGAATTTTAGAGGCGGCCAGGCAGGCAAGCCTGGAAATTAGGGCTGAAGGAGTTCCCCAAGTGGACTCCTGGCTGCGGACCACCGAGATCAGCGGTCCGACAGCCTGCTCAGGCCCTTCAGGACACGGTATGTCCTGTCCTGCCGACTGCTCCTGCAGATTCCAGCGAGATGCTGCGCTCCAAACGCTCAAAGATCAAATGCACCTCATCATTGAAACGCTGGGAATAAAAAATATTTTCAAGACGCACATGCGGTCTGAGGGCGCATCATCGGTGGAACAAGTAACAGAACCGTCGGAGGAGGCGACAGAAATTTTTTCAATTGCTCCTTCGGTGGACTCCAAGACCACTGATGCAAGGATCAGCAGGACCAAGCTAAAGGAAAGGGTTACAATCTCTCGTTCTCAGAGTAGGACGGCGAAGGCTAGGACTGAGGCTCAAAATGCCAAGCGAACTGCCTCCCGTACTGCCCCTCCTGCTGCTGATTCCAATGCCTTAGCCCAGCTGTTGCTCGCCCAGACCCTCGCCGGAGCTGGTGTGGCGAATGATGCCGCCAAGGTGTCTGCCATTACGGCCGGTGTTGGGCTGGATTCGCTTCTTAATCCTACTTCATTGCGACTTCGTCAGGTTGCCAAGCAACCGAAGTATAATGGGAACCCCAGACGTTGGCCTCAGTTCCAACGGGAATTTAAACTGTGGGTTAAGACTCAAAAACTCCAAGATGATCAGTTCCTGATGGCCCTCTTGGATTGCCTTGAGGGAGCGCCGGCCAACACTTGGCTCAGGACTTGGAGTGATCGTGAGGATACAAGTTCCCCCCTTACCTTTGATGAGGTGTGGGAACAGTTGGAGGTACGTGGATCCCGGCTGCCAGAGGACCATTACCACCAAATGTTGAAGAATTTTCCTTCATTCTCGCGATTAATCTTGCACAAAGTGCAAGACAAAAGACAGCGCTTCTGGAATTTAGTGGAAGAATCTGAACATTCAGGCGAAAAACTTTCCAGTGCCGAGCTGAAAAATCTGATTTTTGACAAGATCCCCTCAGAAACTGCCGCCACCCTTCGGAACAAACAGTCCGAAGAAAAGGTCAAGACCTGGTGGGCGGAGGTCGAAGGCTTCGATGCCTCGGCCAACAGGTTTTCCGTCAGGGAAGCACTTCAAAAGTGTTCCCCCACGTCGTTTACCAAGGTGAAATTCACTGAAAACACGTGGAAAATCAAGTTTAATGAACACGAGGATCGGGACTTGTTTGTCCAAGTCCTCAACAGGGGAGTAAGCTACCATGGCCATCGCCTGAAGGCCAAGAACTGGGTGTTTTCGTTCACCCCGAAAGAACTCTGGGAAGAGGTTGAGCGGCTCGCCGACGCCGCCAATCAGAATTTCCATGAGGGTCTGGGGGGAAACAAGAATACCCAGCAAAACACCCAAAATGGGGCCCAAAAGGGCAACAAAAAGGTGAACGACACCCGGAATGTTCAGGATCACTGTAGCATCTGCCTTCTTTTAGGTTCTACGAACCGAGCTAAGACGCCTTCTACTGGTAATCACCGATGGTCTCCTTACGATCACAAGGTGATTGGTGAAAATATCAGTAATCCGCAGAATTCAGACAGGAATGACAGACAGGTGCATGGTGGGAAGGCTGGAAAAGGGAATCCGACCCCCTCCGGTGGACATAAAAATACTGGAGGCCCTGGCGGGTCCCAAGGCAAAGGAAATCGGACTCCATCCGGCTCCGGTGGGCAGCCGAACGGCCAGACAAATCCCATTAGCGACGCCGGAGGCGGAAATCGAAATCCAGGCCAAACCCCTCAATCCGGTACAAACAAGGGAAATGCTCCAGGATCCCAGGGTAAAGGTAAGGGAAATCCCTCTGGAACCCCTTTCTCTGGTAAGGGCAGAGGGCGTGGCGACGGTGGAGGTCCATCATCCGGCGGCCGTGGCCGTGGACGTGGAAAGGGCAACCATCGTGTGGATCAGGTCTCAGGTGCAGATCAGGTGTCCGATGCGGATCGAGATTACGTTGAAAATGCCTTGAATCCAGCAGATGATCCGTTCCAAGATGAGTGGGTCGACGAATCAGGGTGTGTTCACAATGTTAACGCAGTCACTGGAGGTCAGAACGCCTAGGGGAGCCACGAAAATCGCCCCTCCCCAGGCGATTTCAGGCATGATCCCCAGATTCCTGATCGACCATTACTTGATGTAGGGTCGCTTGTCTCCTCTCCCCTGGATCCGGCAGCGGATCCTTCTGTTGTAGTGGACGAGGTTGGTGTACAGTCCAAGCACAGGGCCCGTCAGTTTGTCACAAAGCTGTGGGTCTCTGATCGCAAGGGAAATTTCCACCTCGCCACTTGTTTGTGTGACAATGGATCAGAGGTAAATCTTCAATCCAATTATTTCTTACCCGACGACTGCGTGTTTGAGTCGCCTCATCCTGTTACCCTCGAGGGAGTTTCTGGACATTCTCTCGCAGATGGGCAACGCGGTTGTTATATATCAACCCATTTGGTCGCTCAAGACCTTTGGGAAGAAGGCAATGTGGAGGAAGTTATCCTTAAGGATGATTACTTCTATCGTGCCGACATAAAATATGACCTTTACTTGGGCCATCCTTGGCTTAGCAAGAACAGGGTGGCGCCCGTAGGTCATCGGCGTTGTTTTTTGCTGGAGTCAGGTCCCTTGGAGCGTCCTGAATTTCGTTTTTTGCACGCAGGGTTTAAAAGTGCAGAAGAATTTTTGAAGCGAAAGGTTACACCAAAGTTTGGCGAAGATGTCACCATTGCAGAGGTGAATGGGAGTGCCGATTACTCCCGAGAGTTAGAATGTCTTCGTAGGGACTCCCAGCCACGACGCCCTTCGCGCTGGCACTCTTCATCCTACAGAGTTGTCGACAAATGGCGCGATGCAATTTGTGAATATTTTTATGAACACCATTCCTTTTGGCCACAGTATGATGCCTTTGCTAACCGCGAGAACAAGCGCTTTGACAAGCATTTTCGCGACGCTTGGACCCATAAATGGGACAAGAAGTTATGGATTAATCCTCCGTTTCACTTAATCCAGCAGGTCATCCACAAAATCAAGCAAGATAAAACCCAGGCGATTTTAGTTGTGCCCTTGTGGGACGACAAGCCTCGGTTTCAGAAATTACAAGACATTTGTGTAGATTACATCGAACTTCCCAGGAAGATTAAGCTGTATGCCAGGGACGACACAGGTCCCCTGCCACAGCGGTCCTGGAGTTCGCTTGCATTCCTGGTGGATGGAAAGCTTTCTGACTCTAATTCTGCTGATTCTGGTACTGATTCCTTTGTTGGGTCTGAATCTGAGGTTGAGCGTGGTACTGATGATGAATCTATTTTTTCTGATTTTTGTCCGTCAGATACCCAAGGTGATCCAACGTCAAATGGATCCGCCTCGTCTCCCTCTTCCCCAATACGATCGACATCGAAAAGAATCTTCAGTGCACGGGCGAAGAAAAATTTTAAATCGCGCCGCAAATTCAGAGTTTTTTATGAAAAACCCCGTGTGGAAGCTTTCATAGATCCTTTCGAGGAGCTGGATCACGAAGAGAATCTCTGGAATGTCGACACTCGACCCACCTATCTTCAAGAGGCAGTTGATACGGACCTTTTTAGGGACATCCGTAAGAAGATTCTTCCTGCCAAGGCCGAAGAAGTCGCCAAGGTTTTTTCGACAGTAATTCCTGGCGATCAGGTGGACACTGAATTGTGTTCCAAGTCAAGAGAAAAGATTTTTGAGGAACGGAAGGACACAACCCTTTCGGGAAAGTTGATCAAAGACCCCCCTGTCCGTGGGCAGTTCGGTGAAGCCTTCATCGAGCTTCGTGAAGGGTACAAGGCGAAGAAACAGCGTCCTTATGAGAACCATGGACATAAACATGAGATCCTCAGAAAAATAATCGAGAGAAATCTCAGGGAATTTGGTTGGCTTGAGGGTTGTATGACCAGCGAATGGTGCTGTGCACCCTTCACAGTCCCGAAGCCGCCGCCTGCAGACCAGAACACTATTGATGGTTGGCGAATGGTGGTTGATTTTCGCAACCTCAACGCCGAAACCAAGGCGGATTCGCACCCCCTGCCCCTCATTGAGGAGGAAATCGCCAAGAGAGCAAGAGGTCGTTTGTTTTCTGTGCTGGATCTCCGTCACGGCTTTCACCAAATGCCGTTGAGGAAGGACAGCCGACCTCTCACCTGTATGTGCACGCCATGTGGCCCAGTCCAGTGGACGGTCATGCCCATGGGCCTGAAGAACGCCCCTTCGTTTTTTCAAAGAATGATGGAAGATGTGCTTTTTACAGCTCATCCTGAGCTTCGTGACTTCGTGAGTGTGTACATAGATGACATAATCATCGCGACGGAGGGGGAGGGACTGACCGAAGCTGAGCTGGTGGCCCTACATGAAAACCAGCTGAACCAAGTTTTGGACATTCTTGATGCCAATCAGCTGATTTGTGGGCCAAAGAAGGGAAAATTATTTTTAAAATCAGTCGAATTTTGTGGTTCGCTCCTTGAGTATGGCACCCGACGACCCAGTCCAGGGAAGCTCGTCGCTATTCAGAAGTGGAAGCGCCCTGAGACGATCACAGAATTGAGAGGATTCCTGGGTTGTTGCAATTTTTACCACACATTTGTGCCGAATTATGCCAAATTCGCTGCCCCCCTCACTGAATTACTGAAGGTAGGGAGAGATGCAGGCAAGGCAGGTTCAAAGGTTCGTGTCAAGTGGACTGACGAGTGCGAGGAGGCCTTCCATCACTTGAAGGCGGCCCTCTGCGAAGTCGCCACGTTGCATGTGCCGCAATTTGACCGACCCTTCTACATAAGAACCGACGCTTCTAGGTACGCGATCGGAGCTGTTCTTGAACAGGTTGATGAAGCCACCGGCGATCATTACCCTCTTGCATTTTGGTCTCCGAAGCTAGCCCCACGCCAAATGCAATGGTCGCCGCCTGAGCAAGAAACATATGCCATAATCTGCGCTCTAAAAAAGTACCAATCGTGGGTTGGAACCAATCGAGTCGAGGTCCTGACGGATCATCGATCTCTGGAGTATTGGGCCACCGAACACATTGATACTGTCGCGAGCCCAGCTGGTCAACGGGCCAGATGGCACGAATTTTTCAGTCTGTTTGACCTCCATGTGTCGTATTTGCCTGGAAAACATAACACGGTAGCGGATGCTCTGAGCCGATGGGCTTACCCCGCTTCAGAGGGGCTGCAAAGTACCAACAACCATGGTACGGAGCAGGACCGCCATGTCATAATCGAATGGGATCAGGAAGAAAAAAAGCTCATTCGACGTGCATGCATGCAATGCGCTGTTAAACAGCACGCATTACCGTGTCACGACATCACGGCCTTTTCAGATCCGGCGCATGCTCATGAGATCTGCACCAAAACACTGAAAGTCGTGGAGAAAGTCACCGATCCCTCCTCAGGGAGTGTGAAACGGTTTGACTATACCCGACGAGTAAGTCGATTTCGGTTGATCCAGGGCATTAAGCGTCGAGATCCGGCCAAAACTCCACCCCTGCCAAAAGATTCCCTTATCATCCGTGACTGGACGTCCGATTATCTGCATGATCCCATGTTTAAAGGGGTCTTTGAAAATCTCAAATCCAAAGATGCTCACAGGGATGGGATTTTTTCGGAGTATTCGTTGGATGGGGGGAAGCTGTGGATGGAGGGTAAATTGTGCGTACCAGATGCCCTGGCCCCCCGAGTGTTAAACTGGTGGCACAAATGGGAGTCCCCCCACGCACATGGCCGTAGATTGTGGTCGATGATTAAACATAGGTTGTTTGGCTCACGGCTATATACTCATTGCATGAAAGTAGCCGCCGGATGTGCCCAATGTGCTGTCTCGACGCCCCCCAGCGCGAAGAAGCAGGGCCATCTGAGGCCACATCCTATTCCGGAGCCCCTCTTTAACAGAGTCACCAGTGATTTCTTCTATCTCGGTGAACTCGACGACGAAGAGTGCCATTGGACCAACAAAAAGGTCAATGGAGTGCTCCTTATTCAGTGCCGTCATTCTGGCTACATGCAGGTGTTGCCTTGCAACATCGAGTCGATGACTGGCAAGGCTGCCGCCAAATGGTGCGCGCAGACCTGGATGGGAGGTTGGGACGTCCCATCCGAGGTGGTTACGGACTCAGGCAAAGAGTACACCTCCGAATGGTGGAGGGAATTATGTGCTCGCCTTGGAATCCACCACCTGCGATGTGAAATCCACTCGCATCGAGCGCTGCCCGGCGAAAGAGCCGGCCGCTCTATTATAAATATGCTTCGTAAGGAGCTCGCCAGTGAAAAGGATTTCCATTGGATGGAAGTTCTCTTCGCATTGCTTCGCCGGTACCACAACACGCCTTTGTATCATGGCCTTTCTCCAAATGAAATTGTCTTTGGACGAAAGAAGTGTTGGTGGAACATGCCGTTGAATAATCCTCGCCCTTGTAAAGATGCTTCGTTGTTTTTGGACGACGTCCAACGAGCAGATAAAACTGTCTCGAAATTAATTGATAAGCATCAAGCAGACTGGCTTTGGGTCCAGAATCAAGGCCGAAAAAACCCCCACAATTTTGAAGTCGATGATCGAGTTTGGCTTCGAAAATCCGAAAGCACCCTGGACTGAGATGACAAGCTTCTTCCCTTGTGGGAGGGGCCATTCGCTGTTACAGCGCGTCTAGGTGAGAACAGGTGGAGGATTCGTGTGGATGTCAGCAGGGAAATTGACGTTTCGGGTGATCGCCTCAAGAGAGAGATCCCCTCCCCCAAGGATCGGGTTAAACCCCTTTTTTGGACTTCGAAAATTTTGTCCGATCGGGTCATCGAAGGGGGGAAGTACGAACTCAAGAGGATTTTAGAAGCAAGACGTGACGCCAAGGGCGAATGGGAATTTCTATGTGAGTGGAGGGGCTTTGATTCCAGTCACAACAACTGGGAACCAGCCCATTCTTTTGTCCATGGGTACACCAAGGGGTTCATCGACTTCCTCAAGAAGCACCCCGAAATTGGCGTACTCCTGACAGACTGTTTGTCGAAACCAGACAGACAAGTGGAGAGCGACGGAAAAAGACCTGTGGTGAATCGAGATCCAGCCTTTTACGGCCCTCAGCAGCCACATTCCAGGGCTGATCCGTCGATCCCCCCTCCTGTGGTCAGGCCAGCCCAGGAACCAAATGAGGACCAAGCTTCGAGTTCGGCCGCTGATTTGCAGCGCCCAAGCCGTACGAGGGCCCGACCAGACAGGTTGGTGGTCACATGTATACGTGCTTGGCCGAATTGAGGGAGATCCGTCGTGACTTGAGTCGCCGACGCCCTAATCTGGGTAACAGTCGTCTAGTCCAGGGCGTCATGGCACTCGTCGCTAGGGCTCAAGGGTGTAGGTTCGAAACCCTTGCATGTCCAACTCCTACAAAAGCTCCAGCCTCGCCCCGTCGACCACTTATTTCAATGTGAGTGTTCTGACGACTTGAATAAACCACATTCTGCTCAATCCACTGTTCATTCTTCCTGATTTCGAAATGATGTGGAGAACTGCAAATGTTTGATAATTTGACCTCAATCAACTTTTCTTTGGTCTCCGTTCGGCAGACAAGGCGTAGATACGCTGCCGAAAGCCACGGAGTGTGCTGCCGTGTCTAGAAAAAACCAAACTCAGGCTTAATTAAGGCAGATTCGGGGTAATCTTGTCTCTGTTGGTCTGTGCATTTTTGGAATTTGGCTACTCGTGCAGATGGAAGCAAATGTACATAGTAAAAACGCTGCGCAGCGACATTCACCCCTACAGGCACCCCCTGTAGTACTGGCTGCACCAGATGCGACGCCAGGAACTCAGATCTTACCTTCATTTGCCGTGATGCGGAAGCCAAAGTCCAGATTCAGATCCAGGATCCTCAAATTTGCCTTGAATTTCTCAGGTTTGTCCATCATTCTGCCACTGTTGCTCGAAACCCAGACGTCAATTGTTCAGACAACCTTCAGATAGGAGCTCTAGGGACTTCTAACAGCAACCTCTGAAGTCCGTAAGCTTCGTTGTATTTTTGGCACACGCCAATGTGAGCTCAATCCGACCTGAAACTGTCGAAAATGGTGAATCCAAGTGTCTTGTGGGACTCAATCGAAAGATGGGCCTTGTCCAAGTCGATTGACACCGTCACCACTGTAAATAAAGAACTATTCGGTGTCTCTCAGTTATATACTGTCAGTAAAGCGCCTTCACCGAACCTTCGGCGCGTTACATGCCAAGGATCCAGGGCTATCATGTCCCATCATGATGCATCATCACATGATCCACATTTTGATGGAATCTGTTGGATGCTCGCGAACCAACGTGCCGGAAAGCACAATTGAGCTGAATAAACGACAATATATATTAACTTTAGTCTAAACGAAAGTGTTAGTAGTTTCAGTTCTAGACATTCCGCTTCATTTCACCTTCATCTCAGGGAATTTACTCATTTTAGGACAATTTAGGTTGATTTCCTTGTCATCTCCCCTCATTCCTCGAAGATCTGTTTAGATCTAAGTGAACAGAAGAACATCCCTACCTTCTGTGGGTCACTTAGGGTCTACAGACTACATGTGTACTTGTTTTCCCTCTCTGTGACTGTTTCATCTCCTTCATCTCTGCTCCATTTCATTCTCAATCTTGCTGAATCTTGTGGTCATCCGCCAGATGCGCCAAATCTGAAGCACATGCTGCACTTTTCAGAACGAGAAAAGCGGGAGTAACACGATGTAGAGTTCGGCGAGGACACCGTAGCGTGCCCGCGACAGCGAAACTCTGCCAGAGCGCTGAGATGTCACTCCATTTCTTGATTCCCCCACTCAATCCACCAATAATCTACCTCATTCTCAACCAGTGCATGGTTTGGTATCGATTCTCGATACGTTTACATGCTTTTTATCCCTTAACCTAATGTTTTACTGCACGGAGGACTGTTCGTCACTCCTCATTCTGTCTCATTTCAGGTTCATCCATCCAGATTCAGTGCCAATTCAGCCCAAATCAGGTCAGATCAAGCAGATTTCGCCCCATCGAGGCTACATTTCTATTTTTTTCTGGGACTTACCCGCACTACATTCTTCGTTGACGTAGCGACACACCCCAGTGTGTTTTTGGAGGGGGAGTGTAAGTGCGGCTAACCCCCATCCGCTCAGATTTTCACTGATCTAACCCAGATTGGCTACATTTTGGTCATTTTCTTTGCGTCGGCGGAATCGCCGCCTCGCAGCTCAGTCTCAGGATCAGACCTATATATTTCTGATATGCCGGATCTGATTCCGCGGTCCATTCTCCGTAAATCCGCCGCGTTCCGATCATTTACCTGGAATTGCCATTTGCCGCTGACGCGCGCTCGCGGGCCAGATCGGCCAAATATTTTTCACAATCGGATTTATTTAAATCTTTTCAGACAGATATGGACACTCAGATGTGCATAGTAAAATCCGCATCAATTTTCTTCATAGACTGGGATTTTCTGCCGGATAACACTCAGCATGGATCTTGCTTCAGTTGTTGCTGCTCTCGCCTCCGTTGGTGTCCGTGTCTCCGGTTCTACCCCCAACAGCAGCGTTCAGGTCGACTCCTCGCGTGCCTGCCCCACTGGTCTTGCCGGCCCCGAGCCCTCCGGCACCATCAACGACCCAGGGCAGCACTTTCAGAACCTCCTCAAGAATATACTAGGGTATTTCAAGTAGCTTTTTTCCCCCTAACCATGACAACCGTGTGGTTGAAAGTGCTCCCACCTTTGTTGTCCTCTCCTTCTCACGCTACCCTATTCGTCTTAACTTATCAAGGATGCCCGACGCCACCCGAACGGACCTATCCCCTTCAAGACCTAACCGAAGTGACTCCAAGGTATAACAAACTCCGCTTTGCCCCATTCACGCCCATGACCCCTTTCACCACATGACATATACCAAAGTAACCTTTCAACTTGCCAATTGCCCCAGCCTGTCTATATACACTCTATAGTGACTCCGCTCCTGTTCTCCGTCCATGACCTTCCCTTTGCGCGCAACCTACGCTAATATACCGAAGATACCCTCAAGACCTAATGTCCTAGCACCTATGCCCCCTTCGCTTTGCAAAGATACTCCAACAGACTCCAACTCCGACGCATGCCAGCCTTTCCAACCCACGTCCGAAGTTGTCATTGAAAACCTACTTCTAAGGCATTCCAATTCATACGTTTCCTATCTTTCACAACTATATTTGTCTTCCAAGGTACCGTAGTCCCGGCCTTCTTTTACGACTATCCAAACAAAGGTGGTTCAACCACCCATTCAAGCGATCACTCTTCTCTCAATATACCACAAGCCCATTAAACGTGTATCTGAAAAGAAACTTCAATGTGCCGTACCATCCTCACAACCCAGCCATGCTCTATTAAGGGACTTCAAGCAAGCATCCTTCGTGCCAACCAAGGCCCATCTCTATACACCACTTACCAAACCACAACCATTTTCTCCCAATCTTGACGTCACCCGTCTGCACCCCCGAGGTGATGTGGCCTTACCCCACCGCTTGCTATCTCATCCCATCACTTGCAACCCCCCCCCCCCCCCCTCTCCGTGCAACCTATCCCCACTTCTGCTGTTCTTTGTCCCTTCCGTTGTTGTCTATTGTGTGCTGCTACCTCTCCCTCTCGTGCAACCTTCCCCAGCTTGTTCAATCCCCCCCCCCTGGGGGCTGTTTTCTGGTGGGCGTCGGGGTGTGGGGCCCCTGACGCCCCATCGAAAACAAGGTCCATACCGTACGTTACGCGACCCCCGGGGTAAAATCCAGAGGCCTCCAAAGTCGTACCATGCTACCCCTTAAAATGTTCGAAATTGAATTCTAAGAACGCGACTTTTCCCTTTTTTAGCCCACGATGGTCGTTTTGGTGAGTTAGCAGCGTTTTAAGCGGTTTTTCGGGCAGTCTCCGGACATTTGGGGCTGAATCTTGTAGTGGCTGCTATATGCAAATTTGGACCATCTTACAGCCCCTCAAAATGATCGCCTCGTGCCCAAACGTCAGAAAAACACTCCGGTTGGCTGAAATTGGTCATGTTTTGATGATTTACGGCTAATTTTGTGCATTTTTTGGCAGTTTTTTGCCATATTTTTGCCATATTTGGCATGTATACTTGCTGCCCATCTGACAAGGCTTTTTGGCCCATGGGGCAACCATAGCGGCAAGAAGCATCAGGCAGAATCCGCTAGGCTCCGTTTTTGTGGGGCTTGGCCCACAAAAACGGAGCCTAGCGGCCGGCGCTTGCGCCGTTGAGCCCGTTTTTTCATGGTTTTCTTCTTCTCCGCTTCTGCATGGTTCTTTTTGCCTTTGTGTTCTTTGTCCTCCGTTGTCATGCAAACCGTTGCCGTGCGACCCCCTCTCGTGCAACTTTCCCCAGCTTGTTCAAGTCGCCCACTGGCGACAGATGTGTGGAACGGCCGCTGCGGGGAGGGACCCGCGCGGGCGCCGACGTCTGTAAAACTCCAACCTAGTTTGTCCGGCGCCGACATTTTTTGAACGACCCCCCCCTTTTCGCCGAACAAACCGACACTTCCGCCCCCAGATTTGCTTGCATCGAGCTGGAGATGAAGGGAAATTCACTCCCGGCCCCAATCGCATGCAAAAATCCCGATGTGTCAGTGAAAATCGCCTCAAATCGAGATTCTGCTTGCCGAATCGTGTCCCGCAGGTCAAACTCTGTGGATGTGGATCCATTCCTGGTAATTTTGGGGCTTTTTCGTGAGGATCCAGGTAATGAGGGAAAAAAGTGAGACCCGCAGGCCCGCGTAGCGCATAATATTGTCATATCTTTGATTTGCACATAGTAGCATCTACGGAAGTATCACACACTACAGTATAACCTACCGTTCCTGGTTCACCACAGAATTCGAGTTTAGAATGAGACTTGCTTACCGTTGCCATGTTTTCCACTTCCTGTTGTTGGAGTCAAGTATGAAGCACGATATCGACCCATTGCAGAACCGGAAGTCAGATCGCTGAAGGAGATTGGTCCCAGTATGTCAATGGTTGGTGCTTTGCATTTTGAACCTTTGGGTTTCCAGATTGGGTTTGGTAGGTGACTTTCCATTTTGGTTGTCCTAGGTCGGACTGTGTCATTGTGTGTCCGGCGGGCGCTGTGTGTGTGATGCTGTGTTTGGCGCGCGCTGGGTGTGTGATTGTGTGTTGGGCGCGCGCTGGGTGTGTCCTTGTGTGTCCGGCGCGCGCTGGGTGTGTGTCTTTGATGTGTGGCGCGGTGTGTGTGTGTCATTCGTATGTCAGCGTGCTGTGTGTGTGATCTGTGTGTCAGGGCACTGTGTGTGTGTCAGCGCGCCGCGCAAAGTGTTAGTGTGTTTGCCGCGCGCTGGGTGTGTGATGCTGTGTCTGGTTCAGGTTTGAGGTTTCACGTTGGAGATTGAGTTCCGGTTCAGGGTGAGTTGCGAGAGTGTGTGTGTGTGTGTGTGTGTGTGTGTGTTACGAATGTGCTTGTAGGTGAGTTACGAGTGTGCTTGTGTTGCGGATGTGCTGGTGGGTGAGTTACGAGTATGATGGTGTTACGAATCTGCCTGTGGGTGAGTTACGAGTGTGTGGGTGCCACGATTGTGCTTGTGGGTGAGTTACGAGTGTGTGGGTGTTACGAATCTGCCTGTGGGTGAGTTACGAGTGTGTGGGTGCCACGATTGTGCCTGTGGGTGAGTTACGAGTGTGTGGGCGTTACGATTGTGCCTGTGGGTGAGTTACGAGTGTGCTTGTGTTACGAATGTGCCTGTAGGTGAGTTACGCGTGTGCTTGTGTCACGAATGTGCCTGTGGGTGAGTGACGAGTGTGTGGGCGTTACGAGTGTGCCTGTGGGTGAGTTACGCGTGTGCTTGTGTCACGAATGTGCTTTCGGGTGAGTTCCGAGTGTGTTTGTGTTACGATGGTGCCTGTGGGTGAGTTACGAGCGTGTTTGTGTTACGAGTGTGCCTGTGGGTGAGTTACGCGTGTGCTTGTGTTACGAATGTGCCTGTGGGTGAGTTCCGAGCGCGCTTGTGTTACCAATGTGCCTCTGGGTGAGTTACGAGCGTGCTTGTGTTACGAATGTGCCTGTGGGTGAGTTACGAGTGTGCCTGTGTTACGATTGTGCCTGTGGGCGAGTTACGAGTGTATTGGTGCTACGAATGTGCCTGTGGGTGAGTGACGAGTGTGTTGGTGCTACGAATGTTCCTGTGGGTGAGTTACGAGTGTGGTTGTGTTACCAATTTGCCTCTGGGTGAGACACGAGCGTGCTTGTGTTAGGATTGTGCTTGTGAGTCAGTTCGAGTGTGTTTGTGCTACAAATGTGCCTGTGGGTGAGTTACGAGTGCATAGGTGTTTGTCTAGTGCGATCGTTCTGATGTGTCTGTGTCATTTGCATCTCTGGCTGTCATTTGCGATCGTTCTGATGTGTCTGTGTCATTTGCATCTGTGGCTGTCATTTGTGATCGTTCTGATGTGTCTGTGTCATTTCCATCTGTGGCTGTCATTTGCGATCGTTCTGATGTGTCTGTGTCTTTTCCATCTGTGGCTGTCATTTGCCTCTGTGCCTGTCATTTGCATCTGTGTCTGTCCCAGTGTCTCCCTCCATCCATGCCCTTTCTCTCTTCTCTCAGGTGCAACGTAAGGTGTGAAGTCAGGTTGTCAGTTTTTGCTTTTTCTTGTGTGTTTTGTTGTTTTGCCTGCGCCTGGTGGTGGTTTTTGGTTTTGGTTGGTGGTTTGGGTTCAAGCTTAGTTTCTGGTTAGTGTCCCGAGGCTTGGTGGGTTGGGGACTTTGGGCTTTGGTGCTCGGTGGGAGTGTCTTCGTTGGTTGGGTTTGAATTGGGTGTTTGGTGTAGAAGGTAAGCGGGTCAGGGATGTGAGTGCTTGCTGGCTTTGTGGGTATGTTGGTCACTTGGGCCTGGGGGTTTGGTGGGCTTGGGATTTCAGAAAGAGGCCCTCCTGGGTTGTAAAAAATATTCTTTTTGCAATACACCACTTCAAGGAAAGTTTTTGGACAAAAAAGTGACCGGTGAACGCAACAAAAATCTGTTTTCCAGGGAAAAAGTTTCTTGGAATATTTTGGACCACAAAGTGCTCGATGAAATGTTTTTTGATCCAAAATGTTTTCAGGCAAATTGGTTTGCAGATTGGCTCATTTGATTTCGGTTGTGATGGTTTTATTTTTGTCTTTGCCCCCGTGTGACCCGCCCATACCCACCTGCCCACACATGGGCATGCATAGGTGCACACAGTTGTAGAAAATTTCATTTTGGACAGAGAGAGTGACTGACTGCAATGGATTTCCAAGTGGAAATGAAGTAGTACAAACATGGCAAGGAAACCGAGTATGAGTAGGCACCGGGTGCAATGCATTGTGAAGTGATCTTTGGTGGTCACGAAGAAGTATTGCAAACAGGGGAAAATAAGGAGAGCCCCAAAAAATGTTCCGCATTCATTTTTCAAACACAATTAAAGGGGACACACATTGGAAGCATGCATAGATGTTGCATGGATGGGGTTGAGGGTGTGTCTAGTAGCTTCGGGCTAATAAGGGAAGTTTGGGGAAAGTTGGTGATGCTTGGGGTAGCATTTGGGTTGCCTAGGATATTTTGGGTACTCCAACCCAACCCACGGTGCCGCGAGGCCCCGCAAGGTACCCCATCCGAACGCAAGGAACCCCAAGCCCCCTCCAAGGTAGTTCTTCCAACCAATTAGGTTTCGGCCCCAAGGTACCCTGACTCGTGTTACCACTAGCCCCCGCAAGATACCCCAACTCCATGCATGGTACCCCATGCCACTACATGGTGCCGCAACCCGACCCATGGAACGCCAACCTCCCCAAGGTACCACCATCCAACCCATGGTACCCTCACGCTGCCACATGATACCTTGATGTTGCCCCGCGCAACCCGGGTACCCATGGTGCCCTAAGCTACCCCAACCCCATGTGTGGTACCCGAATGTGCCCTTACCCCCCCCCCCCCGCCCTTCCTGTTGGTACACAGCCTGAAGGCCACCTATACCCATGTACGAACCCAACCCATAGTAAATTTAGTTTCTACACGGTCCCCCAACCAAACCCATGGGACCCAGGCACTCTTTCAGGGTGTTTAACCCGAACAATGGTACCGTAAGCTTCCCGAAGGTACCCCAAGCAATCCGATGTTACCCGAAGCCCCCCCCATGGTGCACAACCTAACCCCCAATGGTACACATGGTACCGCAATCCAATGTAAGTTACCCCAAGCCCTCCCAAGATAAGCCATGCCCCTTTTGTGCACTCAACACTCAACCCTTTTACCAAAGGCACCAAGGACTATTGTGGCTTGGATGGGATGGTGCGTAGCACCATCCCATCCAAGCCTGTGGCGCTGGCAAACGGGAAATCATGAAGGATTTATTTTTTTTATTTTTTTGGGACATTGCGTGTGGGGTGGGTGGGGAGTGGAGTCGATGGAGCGAGAGAAAGTGTCTCATAACCAAATCTTGATTGCCTTTTTGTTTGTAATTTGGAGATGGGCAGCTGCAATACAACATGCATTGGCCTACCCAATGACAATTTTGTGGCAGTGCAGATCCGTGACCACCATCAACCACTTAGTGGTACCCTATCGGGTTCTTTTTGTTTTTGCGGATGAGTTCACCTCACCGTGCCCGCCACTTTTTAGGGCCATCGGTAGCTAGATGCATATATTGTTCTACCGTGCCATTTCCATCTGCGCTATTCCAAATGTGTGCGTTTTCGTCCAGTTTGTCGGGTGTCCGAATGGATTTACATTGGGAAGGCCACATGTAGCTTTTTGGTGGAAGAAAAAAATAGCAAAAGAACTTGGTAAATTAGAGAATGTTCGAACTTTTTTTTTAACCATTTGCAATATGTTGCCATGGGCTCTCCCACTTTTGGCATGCTAGATCCAAATGCACCAATTTTTGAGTAGCCAAATGTCCTACAGATTGTAACAACATGTTTACTTGCTCTGGAGATTGGCTTTTTTTGTCCGAAAACGGTCTTTATTCAGCACATTAAGACAGCTTGTCTTCACTCGAGATGGCAATTCTGTGCTCCAAAAGAGCACTGTTCCCGTCTTTATGACCAATGACCAGCCCCCCACCTTTGTGACTTCACCACTACCAGTGTTTTTTGGCCAAACACCGTAGTCCGCAGTATCGGCAAACAAGCCATTGTTGTCTTTCAACCCGCAATGTTAGGAGGTTGTAATGCCCAAACGCTTTTGCTCAGGCAAAGATCACTAGCCACCCACAGAAGAAAACAACATGTAGATCCACAAAATTGGGGGAAAGGGAGAGATAAAAAGAACTTTCCAACTTGCCAAGTCTTAATCCCAAGTCAAACCCAAGCCCTCACCCTAACTCCTTGATGCAACTTGGAATACTTACCACTTGAGAGTCTGCTTGCCCGTCCTCGAATCCTGCCCTCCCGCTTGTTCAAATCCCCCCCGCAGGGGGCTGGCTTCTGTGGGGGTCGGGGTGTTGGGGGCCCCCGACCCCGCGCCAGAAGCAGTGACCAACTACTACGTTACGCGACCCCCCCCCCCTGGAAGACAGCCCTTCTCAAAACCCCGCAATGCAGCCCCTTAAAATGATCGCAATGAAATTCTAAGAACGCGACTTTTCTTCTTTTTGGCCGACGATGCTCGTTTTGGCGCATTAGGGTCGTTTTAAGCAGTTTTTCGGGCAGTCTCCGAAAATTTGGGGCTGAATTCTGTATTGGCTCCTGCTTGCGAAGTTACATCATGTTGTAGCCCCTTAAAATGACCGGCTCGGGCCAAAACGCCAGAAAAGCAACCTAATTGGCCAAATCGGGTGCTGTTTCGATGATTTACAGTCAATTTTGTGCGTTTTTTGGCAGTTTTCTGCCATTTTTTTCGCCATATTTGGCATGTATACTTGCTGCCCATCTGGCAAGCCTTTTTTGCCAATGGTGCAACCATGTTGTGCAAGAGGCACGAAGCAGCACCCGCTAGGCTACGTTTTTGTGGGGCTTGGCCCACAAAAACGGAGCCTAGCGGCCGGCGCTGGCGCCGTTGCTCCCGTGTTTTCATGGTTTTCTCCTTCTCCGCCTTTGAATGGTCTTTTTGCCTTTGTGCTCCTTGTCCTCCCCGTTCTCATCTGAGCACCCGTGCGACCCCACCTCGTGCAATTTCCCCCCGCTTGTTCAATTCCCCCCCGCAGGGGGCTGTCTTCTGTGGGGGTCGGGGTGTTGGGGGCCCCTGACCCCGCGCCAGAAGCAGTGACCAACTACTACGTTACGCCACCCCCCCCCCCTGAAAGATAGCCCTTCTCAAAACCCCGCAATGCAGCCCCTTAAAATGATCGCAATCGAATTCTAAGAACGTAACTTCTCTTCTTTTCGGCCGATGATAGTCGTTTGGGTGAATTAGGACCGTTTTAAGCAGCTTTTCGGGCAGTCTCCGAAAATTTGGGGCTGAATTCCGTATTGGCTCTTGCTTGCGAACTTACATCATGTTGTAGCCCCTCAAAATGACCAGCTCGGGCCAAAACGTCGGAAAAGCAACCTCATTGGCCAAGTCGGGTGCCTTTTTGATGATTTACGGTGAATTTTGTGCGTTTTTAGGCAGTTTTTTGGGATTTTTTTCGCCATATTTGGCATGTATACTTGCTGCCAACGGGGCAACCATATTGTGCAAGAGGCAAGAGGCAGCACCCGCTAGGCTACGTTTTTGTGGGGCTTGGCCCACAAAAACGGAGCCTAGCGGCCGGAGCTGGCACCGTTGCTCCCGTGTTTTCATGGTTTTCTCCTTCTCCGCCTTTGAATGGTCTTTTTGCCTTTGTGCTCCTGGTCCTCCCCGTTCTCATCTGAGCATCCGTGCGACCCCACCTCGTGCATCTTTCCCCCGCTTGTTCAAATCCCCCCCGCAGGGGGCTGGCTTCTGTGGGGGTCGGGGTGTTGGGGGCCCCTGACCCCGCGCCAGAAGCAGTGACCAACTACTACGTTACGCGACCCCCCCCCCCTGGAAGACAGCCCTTCTCAAAACCCTGCAATGCAGCCCCTTAAAATAATCGCAATCGAATTCTAAGAACGCGACGTTTCTCATTTTGGGCCGATGATGGTCGTTTTGGTGAATTAGGACTGTTTTAAGCAGCTTTTCAGGCAGTCTCCGAAAATTTGGGGCTGAATTCCGTATTGCCTCTTGCTTGCCAAGTTACATCATGTTGTAGCCCCTTAAAATGACCGGCTCGGGCCAAACCGTCAGAAAAGCAACCTCATTGGCCAATTCCTTCGACTTTTTGATGATTTACGGTGAATTTTGTGCGTTTTTAGGCAGATTTTTGCCATTTTTTTCGCCATATTTGGCATGTATACTTGCTGCCCATCTAGCAAACCTTTTCTGCCAACGGGGCAACCATATTGTGCAAGAGGCAAGAGGCAGCACCCGCTAGGCTACGTTTCTGTGGGGCTTGGCCCACAAAAACGGAGCCTAGCGGCCGGCGCTGGCGCCGTTGCTCCCGTGTTTTCATGGTTTTCTCCTTCTCCGCCTTTGAATGGTCTTTTTGCCTTTGTGCTCCTGGTCCTCCCTGTTCTCATCTGAGCATCCGTGCGACCCCACCTCGTGCATCTTTCCCCCGCTTGTTCAATTCCCCCCCGCAGGGGGCTGGCTTCTGTGGGGGTCGGGGTGTTGGGGGCCCCTGACCCCGCGCCAGAAGCAGTGACCAACTACTACGTTACGCGACCCCCCCCCCCTGGAAGACAGCCCTTCTCAAAACCACGCAATGCAGCCCCTTAAAATGATCGCAGTCGAATTCTAAGAACGCGACTTTTCTTCTTTTTGGCCGATGATGTTCGTTTTGGTGAATTAGGACGGTTTTAAGTAGTTTTTGGGGCAGTCTCCGGAAATTGGGGCTGAATTCCGTATTGGCTCTTGCTTGCGAAGTTGGAGCATGTTGTAGCCCCTTAAAATGACCGGCTCGGGCCAAAACGTCGGAAAAGCAACCTCATTGGCCAAATCTGGTGCCGTTTGGATGATTTACGGTCAATTTTGAGCATTTTTTGGCAGTTTTTTGCCATATTTTTCGCCATATTTGGCATGTATACTTGCTGCCCATCTGGCAAGCCTTTTCCGCGGACGGGGCAACCATATTATGCAAGAGGCAGAAGGCAGCACCCGCTAGGCTCCGTTTTTGTGGGGCTTGGCCCACAAAAGCGGAGCCTAGCGGCCGGCGCTGGCGCCGTTGCTCCCGTGTTTTCATGGTTTTCTCCTTCTCCGCCTTTGAATGGTCTTTTTGCCTTTGTGCTCCTTGTCCTCCCCGTTCTCATTTGAGAACCCGTGCGACCCCACCTCGTGCAACTTTCCCCCGCTTGTTCAAATCCCCCCCGCAGGGGGCTGGCTTCTGTGGGGGTCGGGGTGTTGGGGGCCCCTGACCCCGCGCCAGAAGCAGTGACCAACTACCACGTTACGCCACCCCCCCCCCCTGGAAGACAGCCCTTCCCAAAACCCTGCAATGCAGCCCCTTAAAATGATCGCAATCGAATTCTAAGAACGCGACTTTTCTTCTCTTTGGCCGACGATGGTCGTTTTGGTGAATTAGGACCGTTTTAAGCAGCTTTTCGGGCAGTCTCCCAAAATTTGGGGCTGAATTCCGTATTGGCTCTTGCTTGCGAAGTTACATCATGTTGTAGCCCCTTAAAGCGACCGGCTCGGGCCAAAACGTCAGAAAAGCAACCTCATTAGCCGCATCTGGTGCGGTTTGGATGATTTATGGTGATTTTTTTTTATTTTAGGCAGTTTTTTGCCATTTTTTTCGCCATATTTGGCATGTATACTTGCTGCCCATCTGGCAAGCCTTTTCTGCCAATGGTGCAACCCTATTGTGCAAGAGACAGGAGGCAGCACCCGCTAGGCTCCGTTTTTGTGGGGCTTGGCCCACAAAAATGGAGCCTAGCGGCCGGCGCTGGCGCCGTTGCTCCCGTGTTTTCATGGTTTTCTCCTTCTCCGCCTTTGAATGGTCTTTTTTCCTTTGTGCTCCTTGTCCTCCCCGTTCTCATCTGGGCATCCGTGCGACCCCACCTCGTGCATCTTTCCCCCGCTTGTTCAATTCCCCCCCGCAGGGGGCTGGCTTCTGTGGGGGTCGGGGTGTTGGGGGCCCCTGACCCCGCGCCAGAAGCAGTGACCAACTACTACGTTACGCGACCCCCCCCCCCCTGGAAGACAGCCCTTCTCAAAACCCTGCAATGCAGCCCCTTAAAATGATCGCAATGGAATCCACAGAACGCGACTTTTCTTATTTTTGGCCGATGATGTTCGTTTTGGTGAATTAGGACCGTTTTGAGCGGTTTTTCGGGCAGTCTACGGAAATTTGGGGCTGAATTCCGTATTGGTTCTTGCTTGCGAAGTTGCACCATGTTGTAGCCCCTTAAAATGACTGGCTCGGGCCAAAACGTCGGAAAAGCAACCTCGATGGCCAAATCTGGTGCCGTTTTCATGTTTTACGGTCACTTTTGAGCGTTTTTTGGCAGTTTTTTGCCATATTTTTTGCCATATTTGGCATGTGTACTTGCTGCCCATCTGGCAAGCCTTTTCCGCCAATGGGGCAACCATATTGGGCAAGAAGCAGGAGGCAGCACCCGCTAGGCTCTGTTTTTGTGGGGCTTGGCCCACAAAAACGGAGCCTAGCGGCCGGCGCTGGCGCCGTTGATCCCGTGTTTTCATGGTTTTCACCTTCTCCGCCTTTGAATGGTCTTTTTGCCTTTCTGTTCTTGTCCTCCCCGTTCTCATCTGAACACCCGTGCGACCCCACCTCGTGCAACTTTCCCCCACTTGTTCAAATCCCCCCCCATGGGGGGCTTTTAATTGGGGGGCCGGGGAATGGGGCCCCGCCCCCCTCTAAAAGCAGTCCTTATGCCATTATATACAGTCCGCGCGCCGAAACGAAACATAGTTCAAAAGTCTACGATGCATCCCCTCTAAATGACCGCCTCAGAGAGCTGATTCGCACTGTCATATTTGTTTTGATCAATGATGGCTGTTTTGCAAAGTTAGGACCTTTACAAGGTTTGAACTTCTTTAACAGCATCCACTAATTCCATATAACCTAGGGATGCAATTTAAAAGTGCACCAGCAACGTTGAGGTGCCGAACAACACTATGTATAAGCCACAGGCCCCAAATCCCAAGAAATCTATTTGCCATATTATTTATTTGCTGTGCACGCGTGCATTTCTCAGTCGCCGGCATTTGCGATCTTTCATTTTGACTGTTCAAAGTGAAATCGGGCTACAGTGCACGAAATTTCCATCTAAGACCAGTTTTATAAATGATTCTAAAAGCTCTGTCTTGCTGTATAGTTGGAAAACCGCCTTCATTTTGTTTTGGCATCGCTTTTCGATTTGACGGTTTTCAGTGCATACGGCCGCCTTTACAAGCTCAAAAATGAAAAGAATACCCCCAAATTGACCGAAATTGCCATTCATTTCGTCAAAATCCGATACAATAGGCCCGGGTTATGAATATGTCAATTTTATGCTATTTGTAACCTGTGTCGCTAATCTTGCCAAATGCACCCTCCCTGTCTTTGCGCTGCTAGCTTAAATACAAGGCAAAGGAGTTTTTTTGCTCTTGTTTGTCACCGCCTGGCTCCACTTCGGCATAGAAAGGTGACCCGAAAACGGCTAAAAACGTAATAAGGCTTTTCTTTTGATGGTGCTTCGCACCAGCAAAGGAAAAGCCACACCAAGCACGAAAGACGAAGGATTCATTTAATCCTACTTTTCCACACCCTCCACAACATATCATATATCATTGCTTCATTGCAATTTCCTCAACATGCTCATCGTTGTTTGTTATGAATACTTGATCATGCATGTGCATATTGTGCAATTGGACTTCCACGTCCGACAGATACCTTTCAGAGGCGATCGCAGCCCGCACACTGCCCTTCCCGATCTCGTGGAGCCCCCCTCCGCTTGTTTGAGCATCCGAACGGTCCATGATCACTTTTGGAAAAATGCGTTTTTGACCCATTTTTGACCCATTGTTGGTCTCAAAACGGCCCATTTTCAACTCAAGTTCAAGGCATTTTGGGATTTTCCATGGCCCAAAACGCGTCACCACAGGCTCAAAACGGCCTAAAATCACTTGTTCAATTTCCCCTACAGGGGCCGTAGTGATTCGGCTTCGGCGGGAAGGGTACCTGCCGAAGCGCAATTCAAGACTGACAAGTGTGTTGATGGCAGATCGCGTACTTTTTTTTTCCGCTGTTCTCAAAATGTGTGACATATGCCCCTCAAAATGATCGCAGCGAAAATACAACTGCGCGACTTTTCGATTTCTGGGCCATTGGTAGTCGTTTTGGTGAAATAGCACCGTTTTAAGCAGTTTTTTAACCAGTCTCCGCCGAATAGAGGCTGAATTTTGTATTGGCTGCCATGTGCGGATTTGACCCATGTTATCACCCCTTAAAATGATTGGCTCGTGCCAAAACGTCGGGAAATCAACTTTGTTTGCCAAATTTGGTACCGTTTTGTGGTTTTGCGGCAGTTTTGAGCGGTTTTGGTGCAGTTTGGTATCAAAATGGGGCAAATTGTTACTAAAAGCGCAGGTTCAACCCGTTTGAGGGTATTGGTGCCCCTCGGTGCATAGTTTGCAAGAAGGAGCAGTGGCTAGGCTCGGTTTCTGTGGGGCTTGCCCCACAGAAACCGAGACTAGCAGGCGTGAAGCTGGTTTTCCTAGGGTTTTTTGTGCTTACAAACCCATCTGTATGGATTGTACATTGCTGCACAATGGTGGCAGAAGTACCGTATGGTATGCATACCCGAAAGAGAGGCGGGCCGTAATACTCTGTGATCCGCTCTTGTTCAATCTCCCCTGCAGGGGCCGTAGTGATTCGGCTTCGGCGGGAAGGGTACCCGCCGAAGCGCAATTCACGACTGACAAGTGTGTTGATGGCAGATCGCGTACTTTTTTTTTTCGCTGTTCTCAAAAGGTGTGACATATGCCCCTCAAAATGATCGCAGCGAAAATACAACCACGCGACTTCTCGATTTTTGGGCCATTTGTAGTCGTTTTGGTGAAATAGCACCGTTGTAAGCGGTTTTTCAACCAGTCTCCGCAAAATAGGGGCTGAATTTTGTACTGGCTGCCACGTGCCGATTTGACCCATGTTATTACCCCTTAAAATGATCCGCTCGTGACAAAGCGTCGGGAAATCAACTTTGTTTGCCACATCCGCACTTGTTTTGTGGTTTTGCAGCAGTTTTGAGCGTTTTTGATACAGATTTGTAACAAAATAGGGTCAAATTGTTACTAAAAGCGCAGGTTCAACCCGTTTGAGGGTATTGGTGCCCCTCGATGCATAGTTTGCAAGAAGGAGCAGTGGCTAGGCTCGGTTTCTGTGGGGCTTGCCCCACAGAAACCGAGACTAGCAGGCGTGAAGCTGGTTTTCCTAGGGTTTTTTGTGCTTACAAACCCATCTGTATGGATTGTACATTGCTGCACAATGGTGGCAGGAGTACCGTATGGTGTGCATACCCCAAAGAGGAGCGGGCCGTAATTCTCCGTGATCCGCTCGTGTTCAAGTCGCCCACTGGCGACAGATGTGTGGAACGGCCGCTGCGGGGAGGGACCCGCGCGGGCGCCGACGTCTGTGAAACTCCAACCTAGTTTGTCCGGCGCCGACATTTTTTGAACGACCCCCCCCTTTTCGCCGAACAAACCGACATTTCCGCCCCTAGATTTGCTTGCATCGAGCTGGAGATGAAGGAAAATTCACTCCCGGCCCCAATCGCATGCAGAAATCCCGATGTGTCAGTGAAAAATCGCCTCAAATCGAGATTCTGCTTGCCGAATCGTGTCCCGCAGGGCAAACTCTGTGGATGTGGATCCATTCCTGGTAATTTTGGGGCTTTTTCGTGAGGATCCAGGTAATAAGGGAAAAAAGTGAGACCCGCAGGCCCGCGTAGCGCATACCGGCAACTTTTGCCCCAGCTAGGGGAAAACTAACTAGTCCACCAATCCCCCCCCCCCCCCGCCTTCGCCGGGAGGGAGAACACAAAAAGAGAGGGGGGGTGGATGCGATGGTGCATGGCACCATCGCATCCACTCAAGTATCCACTCACTCATCGCATCCACTCAGGTATCCATTCACTTACCTCAGGAAATTGCGTGACTGGGGGGGGGGGGGATGGGGGGGCTGCATGCATGGGGGTGGGTGCGGTAGCTACCACAGGTGGATAAAAGCCATGCTGTTTGTTGTCAAGTGGGGTACGTGGTGGTAAGGGTTCGGCTGAACGGCAAGGTGCATAAGTTGTGGGGCAACGTTGGTTGGAAGAGAAAGAGCATGCCACATTTGTGTGCCAATTTTCCAATTTGTTGACTCTCAATGGAATAATTATCCAATTGGCCTTTTGGTGCAGGTATGCGGTGAACAACATGCATGCATATGGATTGCCAACATTTTTAAAGGGGCAAACAATGAGGGCCAACATGTTTGCCGGGCAATATGTGTTGTTTTGCGGCACCAAACAACCGTTGTTTTTCGGGCAAAAGGCAAAGGCACCCCCCCCCCCCCCGGTGGCTTACCCAAAGGGGCATCGAGTGGGAAGCGCCCCACAAGTATTTTGCTACGCAAAGGTTTCAACATTTATGGCACCTATTTGTTTGCCATACAGCCATCACTTGCCACAAGGTGGCCATTACATTGCTCTCACCATCTTTGGCCCTAATGTTAGGCTCAACAAAATATCCCGAACATTGCTCTGAAAATATTTCCCCCAAACGTACAAGGAAACAAAGGGCTGTCCGTGGTATGCATCACCTCCAAAAACAACCCCCCCCATGCAGATTGCCCACCCTCTAGACCACCGCCTTCATCCCCTTGTTCAATTCCCCCCCGCAGGGGGCTGGCTTCTGTGGGGGTCGGGGTGTTGGGGGCCCCTGACCCCGCGCCAGAAGCAGTGACCAACTACTACGTTACGCGACCCCCCCCCCCTGGAAGACAGCCCTTCTCAAAACCCTGCAATGCAGCCCCTTAAAATGATCGCAGTCGAATTCTAAGAACGCGACTTTTCTTCTTTTTGGCCGATGATGTTCGTTTTGGTGAATTAGGACGGTTTTAAGTAGTTTTTGGGGCAGTCTCCGGAAATTGAGGCTGAATTCCGTATTGGCTCTTGCTTGCGAAGTTGGAGCATGTTGTAGCCTCTTAAAATGACCGGCTCGGGCCAAAACGTCGGAAAAGCAACCTCATTGGCCAAATCTGGTGCCGTTTGGATGATTTACGGTCAATTTTGAGCATTTTTTGGCAGTTTTTTGCCATATTTTTCGCCATATTTGGCATGTATACTTGCTGCCCATCTGGCAAGCCTTTTCCGCGGACGGAGGAACCATATTATGCAAGAGGCAGAAGGCAGCACCCGCTAGGCTCCGTTTTTGTGGGGCTTGGCCCACAAAAGCGGAGCCTAGCGGCCGGCGCTGGCGCCGTTGCTCCCGTGTTTTCATGGTTTTCTCCTTCTCCGCCTTTGAATAGTCTTTTTGCCTTTGTGCTCCTTGTCCTCCCCGTTCTCATTTGAGAACCCGTGCGACCCCACCTCGTGCAACTTTCCCCCGCTTGTTCAAATCCCCCCCGCAGGGGGCTGGCTTCTGTGGGGGTCGGGGTGTTGGGGGCCCCTGACCCCGCGCCAGAAGCAGTGACCAACTACTACGTTACGCCACCCCCCCCCCTGGAAGACAGCCCTTCTCAAAACCCCGCAATGCAGCCCCTTAAAATGAT
Organism: Eutreptiella sp. 'Long Island Sound 2002'; assembly: GCA_964036045.1. Lineage (NCBI taxonomy): Eukaryota > Euglenozoa > Euglenophyceae > Eutreptiales > Eutreptiaceae > Eutreptiella > Eutreptiella sp. 'Long Island Sound 2002'. The sequence goes on along the minus strand of OZ038383.1, from coordinate 64,725,539 downwards.
TGCAATCGAATTCTAAGAATGCGACTTTTCTTCTCTTTGGCAGACGATGTTCGTTTTGGTGAATTAGGACCGTTTTAAGCAGTTTTTCGGGCAGTCTCCGAAAATTTGGGGCTGAATTCCGTATTGGCTTCTGCTTGCGAAGTTACATCATGTTGTAGCCCCTTAAAATGACCAGCTCGGGCCAAAACGTCAGAAAAGCAACCTCATTGGCCAAATCTGGTGCCGTTTCGATGATTTACGGTCAATTTTGAGCGTTTTTGGGCAGTTTTCTGCCATTTTTTTCGCCATATTTGGCATGTATACTTGCTGCCCATCTGGCAATCCTTTTCTGCCAATAGGGCAACCATATTGTGCAAAAAGCAGGAGGCAGCTCCCGCTAGGCTACGTTTTTGTGGGGCTTGGCCCACAAAAACGGAGCCTAGCGGCCGGCGCTGGCGCCGTTGCTCCCGTGTTTTCATGGTTTTCTCCTTCTCCGCCTTTGAATGGTCTTTTGCCTTTGTGTTCCTTGTCCTCCCCTTTCTCATCTGAACACCCGTGCGACCCCACCTCGTGCAACTTTCCCCCACTTGTTCAAATCCCCCCCGCAGGGGGCTGGCTTCTGTGGGGGTCGGGGTGTGAGGGGCCCTTGACCACGCGCCAGAAGCAGTGACCAACTACTACGTTACGCGACCCCCCCCCCCTGGAAGACAGCCCTTCTCAAAACCCTGCAATGCAGCCCTTTCAAATGATCGCCATCGAATTCTAAGAACGCGGCTTTTCTTCTTTTTGGCCGACGATGGTCGTTTTGGTGAATTAGGACCGCTTTAAGCAGTTTCTCGGGCAGTCTCCGAAAATTTGGGGCTGAATTCCGTAGTGGCTCCTGCCTGCGAAGTTACATCATGTTGTAGCCCCTTAAAATGACCGGCTCGGGCCAAAACGTCAAAAAAGCAACCTCATTGGCCAAGTCAGGTGCCTTTTTGATGATTTTCGGTGAATTTTGTGCGTTTTTAGGCAGATTTTTGCCATTTTTTTCGCCATATTTGGCATGTATACTTGCTGCCCATCTGGCAAACCTTTTCTGCCAACGGAGCAACCATATTGTGCAAGAGGCAAGAGGCAGCACCCGCTAGGCTACGTTTTTGTGGGGCTTGGCCCACAAAAACGGAGCCTAGCGGCCGGCGCTGGCGCCGTTGCTCCCGTGTTTTCATGGTTTTCTCCTTCTCCGCCTTTGAATGGTCTTTTTGCCTTTGTGCTCCTTGTCCTCCCCGTTCTCATCTGAGCACCCGTGCGACCCCACCTCGTGCAATTTCCCCCCGCTTGTTCAAATCCCCCCCGCAGGGGGCTGGCTTCTGTGGGGGTCGGGGTGTTGGGGGCCCCTGACCCCGCGCCAGAAGCAGTGACCAACTACTACGTTACGCGACCCCCCCCCCTGGAAGACAGCCCTTCTCAAAACCCTGCAATGCAGCCCCTTAAAATGATCGCAATGAAATTCTAAGAACGCGACTCTTCTTCTTTTTGGCCGACAATGCTCGTTTTGGCGCATTAGGGTCGTTTTAAGCAGTTTTTCGGGCAGTCTCCGAAAATTTGGGGCTGAATTCTGTATTGGCTCCTGCTTGCGAAGTTACATCATGTTGTAGCCCCTTAAAATGACCGGCTCGGGCCAAAACGCCAGAAATACAACCTATTTGGCCAAATCGGGTGCTGTTTCGATGATTTACAGTCAATTTTGTGCGTTTTTTGGCAGTTTTCTGCCATTTTTTTCGCCATATTTGGCATGTATACTTGCTGCCCATCTGGCAAGCCTTTTTTGCCAATGGTGCAACCATGTTGTGCAAGAGGCACGAAGCAGCACCCGCTAGGCTACGTTTTTGTGGGGCTTGGCCCACAAAAACGGAGCCTAGCGGCCGGCGCTGTCGCCGTTGCTCCCGTGTTTTCATGGTTTTCTCCTTCTCCGCCTTTGAATGGTCTTTTTGCCTTTGTGCTCCTTGTCCTCCCCGTTCTCATCTGAGCACCCGTGCGACCCCACCTCGTGCAATTTCCCCCCGCTTGTTCAAATCCCCCCCGCAGGGGGCTGGCTTCTGTGGGGGTCGGGGTGTTGGGGGCCCCTGACCCCGCGCCAGAAGCAGTGACCAACTACTACGTTACGCGACCCCCCCCCCCTGGAAGACAGCCCTTCTCAAAACCCTGCAATGCAGCCCCTTAAAATGATCGCAATGGAATTCTAAGAATGCGACTTTTCTTATTTTTGGTCGACGATGGTCGTTTTGGTGAATTAGGACTGTTTTAAGCAGTTTTTCGGGCAGTCTCCGAAAGTTTGGGGCTGAATTCCGTATTGCCTCTTACCCGCGAAGTTGCATCATGTTGTAGCCCCTTAAAATGACCGGCTCGGGCCAAAACGCCGGAAAAGCAACCTCATTGGCCAAATCTGGTGCCGTTTCGATGATTTACGGTCAATTTTGTGCGTTTTGTGGCAGTTTTCTGCCATTTTTTTCGCCATATTTGGCATGTTTACTTGCTGCCCATCTGGCAAGCCTTTTTTGCCAATGGTGCAACCATATTGTGCAAGAGGCACGAAGCAGCACCCGCTAGGCTACGTTTTTGTGGGGCTTGGCCCACAAAAACGGAGCCTAGCGGCCGGCGCTGGCGCCGTTGCTCTCGTGTTTTCATGGTTTTCTCCTTCTCCGCCTTTGAATGGTCTTTTTGCCTTTGTGCTCCTTGTCCTCCTTGTGGGGGTCGGGGTGTTGGGGGCCCCTGACCCCGCGCCAGAAGCAGTGACCAACTACTACGTTACGCCACCCCCCCCCCCTGGAAGCCAGCCCTTCTCAAAACCCTGCAATGCAGCCCCTTAAAATGATCGCAATGGAATTCTAAGAACGCGACTTTTATTCTTTTTGGCCGATGATGGTCTTTTTGGTGAATTAGGACCGTTTGAAGCAGTTTTTCGGGCAGTCTCCGAAAATTTGGGGCTGAATTCCGTATTGGCTCTTGCTTGCGAAGTTACATCATGTTGTAGCCCCTTAAAATGACCGGCTCGGGCCAAAACGTCAGAAAAGCAACCTAATTGGCCAAGTCAGGTGCCTTTTTGATGATTTACCGTCAATTTTGTGCGTTTTTTGGCAGTTTTCTGCCATTTTTTCCGCCATATTTGGCATGTATACTTGCTGCCCATCTAGCAAGCCTTTTTTGCCAATGGTGCAACCATATTGTGCAAGAGGCACGAAGCAGCACCCGCTAGGCTTCGTTTTTGTGGGGCTTGGCCCACAAAAACGGAGCCTAGCGGCCGGCGCTGGCGCCGTTGCTCCCGTGTTTTCATGGTTTTCTCCTTCTCCGCCTTTGAATGGTCTTTTTGCCTTTGTGCTCCTGGTCCTCCCCGTTCTCATCTGAGCATCCGTGCGACCCCACCTCGTGCATCTTTCCCCCGCTTGTTCAAATCCCCCCCGCAGGGGGCTGGCTTCTGTGGGGGTCGGGGTGTTGGGGGCCCCTGACCCCGCGCCAGAAGCAGTGACCAACTACTACGTTACGCCACCCCCCCCCCCTGGAAGACAGCCCTTCTCAAAACCCTGCAATGCAGCCCCTTAAAATAATCGCAATCGAATTCTAAGAACGCGACGTTTCTCCTTTTGGGCCGATGATGGTCGTTTTGGTGAATTAGGACCGTTTTAAGCAGCTTTTGAGGCAGTCTCCGAAAATTTGGGGCTGAATTCCGTATTGCCTCTTGCTTGCGAGGTTACATCATGTTGTAGCCCCTTAAAATGACCGGCTCGGGCCAAAACGTCAGAAAAGTAACCTAATTGGCCAAATCAGGTGCCTTTTTGATGATTTACGGTGAATTTTGTGCGTTTTTAGGCAGATTTTTGCCATTTTTTTCGCCATATTTGGCATGTATACTTGCTGCCCATCTGGCAAACCTTTTCTGCCAACGGGGCAACCATATTGTGCAAGAGGAAAGAGGCAGCACCCGCTAGGCTACGTTTTTGTGGGGCTTGGCCCACAAAAACGGAGCCTAGCGGCCGGCGCTGGCGCCGTTGCTCCCGTGTTTTCATGGTTTTCTCCTTGTCCGCCTATGAATGGTCTTTTTGCCTTTGTGCTCCTGGTCCTCCCTGTTCTCATCTGAGCATCCGTGCGACCCCACCTCGTGCATCTTTCCCCCGCTTGTTCAATTCCCCCCCGCAGGGGGCTGGCTTCTGTAGGGGTCGGGGTGTTGGGGGCCCCTGACCCCGCGCCAGAAGCAGTGACCAACTACTACGTTACGCGACCCCCCCCCCCTGGAAGACAGCCCTTCTCAAAACCCTGCAATGCAGCCCCTTAAAATGATCGCAACCAAATTCTAAGAACGCGACTTTTCTTCTCTTTGGCCGACGATGGTCGTTTTGGTGAATTCGGACCGTTTGAAGCAGTTTTTCGGGCAGTCTCCGGAAATATGGGGCTGAATTCCCAATTGGCTCTTGCTTGCGAAGTTACATCATGTTGTAGCCCCTTAAAATGACCAGCTCGGGCCAAAATGTCAGAAAAGCAACCTCATTGGCCCAATTTGGTGCCGTTTTGACGATTTACGGTCAATTTTGTGCGTTTTTTGGCAGTTTTTTGCCATATTTGGCATGTATACTTGCTGCCCATCTGGCAACCCTTTTCTGCCAATAGGGCAACCATATTGTGCAAAAGGCAGGAGGCAGCTCCCGCTAGGCTACGTTTTTGTGGGGCTTGGGCCCACAAAAACGGAGCCTAGCGGCCGGCGCTGGCGCCGTTGCTCCCGTATTTTCATGGTTTTCTCCTTCTCCGCCTTTGAATGGTCTTTTTGCCTTTGTGCTCCTTGTCCTCCCCGTTCTCATCTGCGCACCCGTGCGACCCCATCTCGTGCAATTTCCCCCCGCTTGTTCAAATCCCCCCCGCAGGGGGCTGGCTTCTGTGGGGGTCGGGGTGTTGGGGGCCCCTGACCCCGCGCCAGAAGCAGTGACCAACTACCACGTTACGCCACCCCCCCCCCCTGGAAGACAGCCCTTCTCAAAACCCTGCAATGCAGCCCCTTAAAATGATCGCAATCGAATTCTAAGAACGCGACTTTCCTTACTTTTGGCCGACAATGGTCGTTTTGGTGAATTAGGACCGTTTCAAGCAGTTTTTCGGGCAGTCTCCGAAAATTTGGGGCTGAATTCCGTATTGGCTCTTGCTTGCGAAGTTACATCATGTTGCAGCCCCTTAAAATGACCGGCTCGGGCCAAAACGTCAGAAAAGCAACCTAATTGGCCAAATCTGGTGCCGTTTCGATGATTTACGGTCAATTTTGTGCATTTTTTGGCAGTTTTCTGCCATTTTTTTCGCCATATTTGGCATGTATACTTGCTGCCCATCTGGCAAGCCTTTTTTGCCAATGGTGCAACTATATTGTGCAAGAAGCACGAAGCAGCACCCGCTAGGCTACGTTTTTGTGGGGCTTGGCCCACAAAAACGGAGCCTAGCGGCCGGCGCTGGCGCCGTTGCTCCCGTGTTTTCATGGTTTTCTCCTTCTCCGCCTTTGAATGGTCTTTTTGCCTTTGTGCTCCTCGTCCTCCCCGTTCTCATCTGAACACCCGTGCGACCCCACCTCGTGCAACTTTCCCCCACTTGTTCAAATCCCCCCCGCAGGGGGCTGGCTTCTGTGGGGGTCGGGGTGTTGGGGGCCCCTGACCCCGCGCCAGAAGCAGTGACCAACTACTACGTTACGCCACCCCCCCCCCCTGGAAGACAGCCCTTCTCAAAACCCTGCAATGCAGCCCCTTAAAATGATCGCAATCGAATTCTAAGAACGTGACTTTTCTTCTTTTTGGCCGACGATGGTCGTTTTGGTGAATTAGGACTGTTTTAAGCAGTTTTTCGGGCAGTCTCCGAAAATTTGGGGCTGAATTCCGTATTGGCTTTTGCTTGCGAAGTTACATCATGTTGTAGCCCCTTAAAATGACCGGCTCGGGCCAAAACGTCAGAAAAGCAACCTAATTGGCCAAATCAGGTGCCTTTTTGATGATTTACCGTCAATTTTGTGCGTTTTTTGGCAGTTTTCTGCCATTTTTTTCGCCATATTTGGCATGTATACTTGCTGCCCATCTAGCAAGCCTTTTTTGCCAATGGTGCAACCATATTGTGCAAGAGGCACGAAGCAGCAACCGCTAGGCTTCGTTTTTGTGGGGCTTGGCCCACAAAAACGGAGCCTAGCGGCCGGCGCTGGCGCCGTTGCTCCCGTGTTTTCATGGTTTTCTCCTTCTCCGCCTTTGAATGGTCTTTTTGCCTTTGTGCTCCTTGTCCTCCCCGTTCTCATCTGAGCACCCGTGCGACCCCACCTCGTGCAATTTCCCCCCGCTTGTTCAATTCCCCCCCGCAGGGGGCTGGCTTCTGTGGGGGTCGGGGTGTTGGGGGCCCCTGACCCCGCGCCAGAAGCAGTGACCAACTACTACGTTACGCGACCCCCCCCCCCCTGGAAGACAGCCCTTCTCAAAACCCTGCAATGCAGCCCCTTAAAATGATCGCAATCAAATTCTAAGAACGCGACTTTTCTTCTTTTTGGCCGACGATGGTCGTTTTGGTGAATTAGGACCGTTTGAAGCAGTTTTTCGGGCAGTCTCCGGAAATATGGGGCTGAATTCCCAATTGGCTCTTGCTTGCGAAGTTACATCATGTTGTAGCCCCTTAAAATGACCAGCTCGGGTCAAAATGTCAGAAAAGCAACCTCATTGGCCCAATCTGGTGCCGTTTTGACGATTTACGGTCAATTTTGTGCGTTTTTTGGCAGTTTTTTGCCATATTTGGCATGTATACTTGCTGCCCATCTGGCAACCCTTTTCTGCCAATAGGGCAACCATATTGTGCAAAAGGCAGGAGGCAGCTCCCGCTAGGCTACGTTTTTGTGGGGCTTGGGCCCACAAAAACGGAGCCTAGCGGCCGGCGCTGGCGCCGTTGCTCCCGTATTTTCATGGTTTTCTCCTTCTCCGCCTTTGAATGGTCTTTTTGCCTTTGTGCTCCTTGTCCTCCCCGTTCTCATCTGAGCACCCGTGCGACCCCACCTCGTGCAATTTCCCCCCGCTTGTTCAATTCCCCCCCGCAGGGGGCTGGCTTCTGTGGGGGTCGGGGTGTTGGGGGCCCCTGACCCCGCGCCAGAAGCAGTGACCAACTACTACGTTACGCGACCCCCCCCCCCTGGAAGACAGCCCTTCTCAAAACCCCGCAATGCAGCCCCTTAAAATGATCGCAATGAAATTCTAAGAATGCGACTTTTCTTCTCTTTGGCCGACAATGCTCGTTTTGGCGCATTAGGGTCGTTTTAAGCAGTTTTTCGGCACAAGTCACTGGCCACCTCTCAACCCCCTATAATAGGGAACCCCATGTGTCGTTGACGGCGGTTCTAACAACCCTGCACACTTACCCCTCAAAATGACCGCCTCGCCGTGGCGATCATGCCGTGCACCTTGGCTTTTGTCATCTATGTTCGTTTTAAATAGTTAGGAGCCCTTGAAGTTGGTAGTTTGTAAGCAAGGATCCAAGAATTCCTGTATGTGTAGGGATCGGATTTAAGGGTGCGCGACGAAAGTTGATATGCAAACTGATGTAATGTATGAATCTCAGGGCTGAAATCGTAAAAAATCGAATCATAGGGTTAATTAATTTCTAGCACTAACAAAAATAAAAGGTGAGTGATTGTCATTTGCGGTCAAAAAGAAAAATTTGGTGGTTTTCATTGCGGTCGTGGCTTTGCTCTTCGTGTTTCGTTTCGTGTTGGCTGTTTGCTCTTTGCCGTGCCCACTCCAGCCGCTGACATGAAGGTCGCAGACGAGCCGCAAGCTGTTGACCACTGCCGACGGCTACTGGTGTGATGCCCGGAGTTGATTTGGCGCTGGCCGTGTGTCTTTGGTGTGTTGGCGCGGTGTGTGTGTGTCATTCGTATGTCAGCGCGCTGTGTGTGTGATCTGTGTGTCAGGGCACTGTGTGTGTGTCAGCGCGCCGCGCAAAGTGTTAGTGTGTTTGCCGCGCGCTGGGTGTGTGATGCTGTGTCTGGTTCAGGTTTGAGGTTTCAGGTTGGAGATTGAGTTCCGGTTCAGGGTGAGTTACGAGAGTGTGTGTGTGTGTGTGTGTGTGTGTGTGTGTGTTACGAATGTGCTTGTAGGTGAGTTACGAGTGTGCTTGTGTTGCGGATGTGCTGGTGGGTGAGTTACGAGTGTGATGGTGTTACGAATCTGCCTGTGGGTGAGTTACGAGTGTGTGGGTGCCACGATTGTGCTTGTGGGTGAGTTACGAGTGTGATGGTGTTACGAATCTGCCTGTGGGTGAGTTACGAGTGTGTGGGTGCCACGATTGTGCCTGTGGGTGAGTTACGAGTGTGTGGGCGTTACGATTGTGCCTGTGGGTGAGTTACGAGTGTGCTTGTGTTACGAATGTGCCTGTAGGTGAGTTACGCGTGTGCTTGTGTCACGAATGTGCCTGTGGGTGAGTTACGAGTGTGTGGGCGTTACGAGTGTGCCTGTGGGTGAGTTACGCGTGTGCTTGTGTCACGAATGTGCTTGTGGGTGAGTTCCGAGTGTGTTTGTGTTACGATGGTGCCTGTGGGTGAGTTACGAGCGTGCTTGTGTTACGAGTGTGCCTGTGGGTGAGTTACGCGTGTGCTTGTGTTACGAATGTGCCTGTGGGTGAGTTCCGAGTGTGTTTGTGTTACGATGGTGCCTGTGGGTGAGTTACGAGCGTGCTTGTGTTACCAATGTGCCTCTGGGTGAGTTACGAGCGTGCTTGTGTTACGAATGTGCCTGTGGGTGAGTTACGAGTGTGCTTGTGTTACGATGGTGCCTGTGGGCGAGTTACGAGTGTATTGGTGCTACGAATGTGCCTGTGGGTGAGTGACGAGTGTGTTGGTGCTACGAATGTTCCTGTGGGTGAGTTACGAGTGTGGTTGTGTTACCAATTTGCCTCTGGGTGAGACACGAGCGTGCTTGTGTTAGGAATGTGCTTGTGAGTCAGTCCGAGTGTGTTTGTGCTACGAATGTGACTGTGGGTGAGTTACGAGTGCATAGGTGTTTGTCTAGTGCGATCGTTCTGATGTGTCTGTGTCATTTGTGTCTGCCATTTTGCCATCTGTGTGTCATGTGTGTCTGCCATTTTGCCATCTCCGTGTCATTTCTGTGTCTGCCATTTTGCCATCTGTGTGTCATTTGTGTGTCTGCCTTTTGCCATCTGTGTGTCATTTGTGTGTTGTGTGATGTGTTTTGTTTTTGCTCCACTGAAAGCAGAGATGGTTTTTTTTCGAAACAAAAGGCTTTTTGTCAATGTTCATGAGAGAAAGCAGTAAAATTTGGTGACAGGGGGAGCATTGTACATTTGCATTTAGAAACAACAACGTTGGATGGCAGGGAATAAGTGAAAGGGGCGAAATGATCAAATACGTTGATGGCAAGTGCAATGTCACAGAAACATTTTTTCTACAAACAACGCTGTAAAACAAATCAAGTGCATGATTTTGATTCCCATCGGGCAGTTGGTGAAGAAACTGGTGTTGCACCCCCAAGCTTAGGAGTGGCGTGCACATTGCTGGTGTTGTTTTGCATAACCTGATGAAGATTTTTAGCCATTTTGACCATCTTTTTATGGCATGTTTAGTTGTACTTCACGTTCCGGCAACTTTTGCCTCAGCTAGGGTAAAACTAACTAGTCCACCAATCCCCCCCCCCCACGCCTTCGCCGGGAGGGGGAACACAAAAAGAGAGGGGGGGTGGATGCGATGGTGCATGGCACCATCGCATCCACTCAAATATCCACTCACTCATCGCATCCACTCAGGTATCCATTCACTTACCTCAGGAAATTGCGTGACTGGGGGGGGGGGGGGTGGGGGGGCCTGCATGCTTTGAGGGGGTGGGTGCGGTAGCTACCACAGGTGCATAAAAGCCATGCTGTTTGTTGTCAAGTGGGTTACATGGTGGTAGGGGTTCGGCTGAACCGCAAGGTGCACAAGTTGTGGGGCAGCGTTGGTTGGAAGAGAAAGAGCATGCCACATTTGTGTGCCAATTTTCCAATTTGATGATTCTCAATGGAATAATTATCCAATTGGCCTTTTGGTGCAGGTATGCGGTGAACAACATGCATGCACATGTATTGCCAACATTTTTAAATGGGCAAACAATGAGGGCCAACATGTTTGCCGGGCAATTGGTGTTGTTTTGCGGCACCAAACAACCGTTGTTTTTCGGGCAAAAGGCAAAGGCACCCCCCCCCCCCCCGGTGGCTTACCCAAAGGGGCATCGAGTGGGAAACGCCCCACAAGTATTTTGCTACGCAAAGGTTTCAACATTTATGGCACCTATTTGTTTGCCATACAGCCATCACTTGCCACAAGGTGGCCCCTACATTGCTCTCACCATCTTTGGCCCTAATGTTAGGCTCAACAACATATCCCGAACATTGCTCTGAAAATATTTCCCCCAAACGTACAAGGAAACAAAGGGCTGTCCGTGGTATGTATCACCTCCGAAAACAACCCCCCCCACGCAGATTGCCCACCCTTCTAGACCACCGCCTTCATCCCCTTGTTCAAATCCCCCCCGCAAGGGGCTGGCTTCTGTGGGGGTCGGGGTGTTGGGGGCCCCTGACCCCGCGCCAGAAGCAGTGACCAACTACTACGTTACGCGACCCCCCCCCCCTGGAAGACAGCCCTCCTCAAAACCCCGCAATGCAGCCCCTTAAAATGATCGCAATGGAATTTTAAGAATGCGACTTTTCCTCTATTTGGCCGATAATGGTCGTTTTGGTGAATTAGGACCGTTTTAAGCAGCTTTTCGGGCAGTCTCCGAAAATTTGGGGCTGAATTCTTTATTGGCTTATGCTTGCGAAGTTACATCACGTTGTAGCCCCTTAAAATGACCGGCTCGGGCCAAAACGTCAGAAAAGCAACCTCATTGGCCAAATCTGGTGCGGTTTCGATGATTTACAGTCAATTTTGTGCGTTTTTTGGCAGTTTTTTGCCATTTTTTTCGCCATATTTGGCATGTATACTTGCTGCCCATCTGGCAAGCCTTTTTTGCCAATGGTGCAACGATATTGTGCAAGAGGCACGAAGCAGCACCCGCTAGGCTACGTTTTTGTGGGGCTTGGCCCACAAAAACGGAGCCTAGCGGCCGGCGCTGGCGCCGTTGCTCCCGTGTTTTCATGGTTTTCTCCTTCTCCGCCTTTGAATGGTCTTTTTGCCTTTGTGCTCCTTGTCCTCCCCGTTCTCATCTGAGCACCCGTGCGACCCCACCTCGTGCAATTTCCCCCCGCTTGTTCAAATCCCCCCCGCAGGGGGCTGGCTTCTGTGGGGGTCGGGGTGTTGGGGGCCCCTGACCCCGCGCCAGAAGCAGTGACCAACTACTACGTTACGCCACCCCCCCCCCCTGGAAGACAGCCCTTCTCAAAACCCTGCAATGCAGCCCCTTAAAATGATCGCAATGGAATTCTAAGAACGCGACTTTTCTTCTTTTTGGCCGACGATGGTCGTTTTGGTGAATTAGGACCGTTTTAAGCAGTTTTTCGGGCAGTCTCCGAAAATTTGGGGCTGAATTCCGTATTGGCTCTTGCTTGCGAAGTTACATCATGTTGTAGCCCCTTAAAATGACCAGCTCGGGCCAAAACGTCGGAAAAGCAACCTAATTGGCCAAGTCAGGTACCTTTTTGATGATTTACGGTCAATTTTACGCGTTTTTTGGCAGTTTTTTGCCATTTTTTTCGCCATATTTGGCATGTATACTTGCTGCCCATCTGGCAAACCTTTTCTGCTAACGGGGCAACCATATTGTGCAAGAGGCAAGAGGCAGCACCCGCTAGGCTACGTTTTTGTGGGGCTTGGCCCACAAAAACGGAGCCTAGCGGCCGGCGCTGGCGCCGTTGCTCCCGTGTTTTCATGGTTTTCTCCTTCTCCGCCTTTGAATGTTCTTTTTGCTTTTGTGCTCCTGGTCCTCCCCGTTCTCATCTGAGCATCCGTGCGACCCCACCTCGTGCATCTTTCCCCCGCTTGTTCAAATCCCCCCCGCAGGGGGCTGGCTTCTGTGGGGGTCGGGGTGTTGGGGGCCCCTGACCCCGCGCCAGAAGCAGTGACCAACTACTACGTTACGCGACCCCCCCCCCCTGGAAGACAGCCCTCCTCAAAACCCTGCAATGCAGCCCCTTAAAATGATCGCAATGGAATTTTAAGAATGCGACTTTTCCTCTATTTGGCCGATAATGGTCGTTTTGGTGAATTAGGACCGTTTTAAGCAGCTTTTCGGGCAGTCTCCGAAAATTTGGGGCTGAATTCTTTATTGGCTTATGCCTGCGAAGTTACATCATGTTGTAGCCCCTTAAAATGACCAGCTCGGGCCAAAACGTCAGAAAAGCAACCTCATTGGCCAAATCTGGTGCGGTTTCGATGATTTACGGTCAATTTTGTGCGTTTTTTGGCAGTTTTTTGCCATTTTTTTCGCCATATTTGGCATGTATACTTGCTGCCCATCTGGCAAGCCTTTTTTGCCAATGGTGCAACGATATTGTGCAAGAGGCACGAAGCAGCACCCGCTAGGCTACGTTTTTGTGGGGCTTGGCCCACAAAAACGGAGCCTAGCGGCCGGCGCTGGCGCCGTTGCTCCCGTGTTTTCATGGTTTTCTCCTTCTCCGCCTTTGAATGGTCTTTTTGCCTTTGTGCTCCTTGTCCTCCCCGTTCTCATCTGAGCACCCGTGCGACCCCACCTCGTGCAATTTCCCCCCGCTTGTTCAAATCCCCCCCGCAGGGGGCTGGCTTCTGTGGGGGTCGGGGTGTTGGGGGCCCCTGACCCCGCGCCAGAAGCAGTGACCAACTACTACGTTACGCGACCCCCCCCCCCTGGAAGACAGCCCTCCTCAAAACCCTGCAATGCAGCCCCTTAAAATGATCGCAATGGAATTTTAAGAATGCGACTTTTCCTCTATTTGGCCGATAATGGTCGTTTTGGTGAATTAGGACCGTTTTAAGCAGCTTTTCGGGCAGTCTCCGAAAATTTGGGGCTGAATTCTTTATTGGCTTATGCCTGCGAAGTTACATCATGTTGTAGCCCCTTAAAATGACCAGCTCGGGCCAAAACGTCAGAAAAGCAACCTCATTGGCCAAATCTGGTGCGGTTTCGATGATTTACGGTCAATTTTGTGCGTTTTTTGGCAGTTTTTTGCCATTTTTTTCGCCATATTTGGCATGTATACTTGCTGCCCATCTGGCAAGCCTTTTTTGCCAATGGTGCAACGATATTGTGCAAGAGGCACGAAGCAGCACCCGCTAGGCTACGTTTTTGTGGGGCTTGGCCCACAAAAACGGAGCCTAGCGGCCGGCGCTGGCGCCGTTGCTCCCGTGTTTTCATGGTTTTCTCCTTCTCCGCCTTTGAATGGTCTTTTTGCCTTTGTGCTCCTTGTCCTCCCCGTTCTCATCTGAGCACCCGTGCGACCCCACCTCGTGCAATTTCCCCCCGCTTGTTCAAATCCCCCCCGCAGGGGGCTGGCTTCTGTGGGGGTCGGGGTGTTGGGGGCCCCTGACCCCGCGCCAGAAGCAGTGACCAACTACTACGTTACGCGACCCCCCCCCCCTGGAAGACAGCCCTTCTCAAAACCCCGCAATGCAGCCCCTTAAAATGATCGCAATGGAATTCTAAGAATGCGACTTTTCTTTTTTATGGCCGATGATGGTCGTTTTGGTGAATTAGGACCGTTTTAAGCAGTTTTTCGGGCAGTCTCCGAAAATTTGGGGCTGAATTCCGTATTGGCTCTTGCTTGCGAAGTTACATCATGTTGTAGCCCCTTGAAATGACCGGCTCGGGCCAAAACGTCGGAAAAGCAACCTAATTGGCCAAGTCAGGTACCTTTTTGATGATTTACGGTCAATTTTACGCGTTTTTTGGCAGTTTTTTGCCATTTTTTTCGCCATATTTGGCATGTATACTTGCTGCCCATCTGGCAAACCTTTTCTGCTAACGGGGCAACCATATTGTGCAAGAGGCAAGAGGCAGCACCCGCTAGGCTACGTTTTTGTGGGGCTTGGCCCACAAAAACGGAGCCTAGCGGCCGGCGCTGGTGCCGTTGCTCCCGTGTTTTCATGGTTTTCTCCTTCTCCGCCTTTGAATGGTCTTTTTGCCTTTGTGCTCCTGGTCCTCCCCGTTCTCATCTGAGCATCCGTGCGACCCCACCTCGTGCATCTTTCCCCCGCTTGTTCAATTCCCCCCCGCAGGGGGCTGGCTTCTGTGGGGGTCGGGGTGTTGGGGGCCCCTGACCCCGCGCCAGAAGCAGTGACCAACTACTACGTTACGCGACCCCCCCCCCCTGGAAGACAGCCCTTCTCAAAACCTTGCAATGCAGCCCCTTAAAATGATCGCAGTCGAATTCTAAGAACGCGACTTTTCTTCTTTTTGGCCGATGATGTTCGTTTTGGTGAATTAGGACGGTTTTAAGTAGTTTTTGGGGCAGTCTCCGGAAATTGGGGCTGAATTTCGTATTGGCTCTTGCTTGCGAAGTTGGAGCATGTTGTAGCCCCTTAAAATGACCGGCTCGGGCCAAAACGTCGGAAAAGCAACCTAATTGGCCAAATCTGGTGCCTTTTGGATGATCTACGGTCAATTTTGAGCATTTTTTGGCAGTTTTTTGCCATATTTTTCGCCATATTTGGCATGTATACTTGCTGCCCATCTGGCAAGCCTTTTCCGCGGACGGGGCAACCATATTATGCAAGAGGCAGAAGGCAGCACCCGCTAGGCTCCGTTTTTGTGGGGCTTGGCCCACAAAAGCGGAGCCTAGCGGCCGGCGCTGGCGCCGTTGCTCCCGTGTTTTCATGGTTTTCTCCTTCTCCGCCTTTGAATGGTCTTTTTGCCTTTGTGCTCCTTGTCCTCCCCGTTCTCATTTGAGAACCCGTGCGACCCCACCTCGTGCAACTTTCCCCCGCTTGTTCAATTCCCCCCCGCAGGGGGCTGGCTTCTGTGGGGGTCGGGGTGTTGGGGGCCCCTGACCCCGCGCCAGAAGCAGTGACCAACTACTACATTACGCGACCCCCCCCCCCTGGAAGACAGCCCTTCTCAAAACCCTGCAGTGCAGCCCCTTAAAATGATCGCAATGGAATTCTAAGAACGCGACTTTTCTTCTTTTTGGCCGATGATGGTCGTTTTGGTGAATTAGGACCGTTTTAAGCAGCTTTTCGGGCAGTCTCCGAAAATTTGGGGCTGAAATCCGTATCGGCTCTTGCTTGCGAAGTTACATCATGTTGTAGCACCTTAAAATGACCGGCTCGGGCCAAAACGTCAGAAAAGCAACCTAATTGGCCAAGTCAGGTGCCTTTTTGATGATTTAGTTTGAATTTTGTGCGTTTTTGGGCAGTTTTTTGCCATTTTTTTCGCCATATTTGGCATGTATACTTGCTGCCCATCTGGCAAACCTTTTCTGCCAACGGGGCAACCATATTGTGCAAGAGGCAAGAGGCAGCACCCGCTAGGCTACGTTTTTGTGGGGCTTGGCCCACAAAAACGGAGCCTAGCGGCCGGCGCTGGCGCCGTTGCTCCCGTGTTTTCATGGTTTTCTCCTTCTCCGCCTTTGAATGGTCTTTTTGCCTTTGTGCTCCTGGTCCTCCCCGTTCTCATCTGAGCATCCGTGCGACCCCACCTCGTGCATCTTTCCCCCGCTTGTTCAAATCCCCCCCGCAGGGGGCTGGCTTCTGTGGGGGTCGGGGTGTTGGGGGCCCCTGACCCCGCGCCAGAAGCAGTGACCAACTACTACGTTACGCCACCCCCCCCCCCTGGAAGACAGCCCTTCTCAAAACCCTGCAATGCAGCCCCTTAAAATGATCGCAGTCGAATTCTAAGAACGCGACTTTTCTTCTTTTTGGCCGATGATGGTGGTTTTGGTGAATTAGGACCGTTTTAAGCAGTTTTTTGGGCAGTCTCCGAAAATTTGGGGCTCAATTTGTTATTGGCTTCTGCTTGCGAAGTTGCAGCATGTTGTAGCCCCTTAAAATGACCGGCTTGGGGCAAAATCTTCAAAAATCAACCTCATTGGCCAAAAATGGTGCCATTCGGATGATTTACAGCCAACTTTGTGCATTTTTTGGCAGTTTTTTGCCATAGTTTTGCCATATTTGGCATGTATACTTGCTGCCCATCCGACAAGGCTTTTTGACCCATGGGGCAACCATAGTGGGCAACAAGCATTAGGCAGAATCCGCTAGGCTCCGTTTTTGTGGGGCTTGGCCCACAAAAACGGAGCCTAGCGGCCGGCGCTTGCGCCGTTGAACCCGTTTTTTCATGTCTTTTTTCTTCTCCGCTTCTGCATGGTTCTTTTTGCCTTTGTGTTCTTTGTCTTCCGTTGTCATGCAGACCGTTGCCGTGCCACCCCGCCTCGTGCAACTTTCCCCAGCTTGTTCAATTCCCCCCCGCAGGGGGCTGGCTTCTGTGGGGGTCGGGGTGTTGGGGGCCCCTGACCCCGCGCCAGAAGCAGTGACCAACTACTACGTTACGCCACCCCCCCCCCCTGGAAGACAGCCCTTCTCAAAACCCTGCAATGCAGCCCCTTAAAATGATCGCAGTCGAATTCTAAGAGCGCGACTTTTCTTCTTTTTGGCCGATGATGTTCGTTTTGGTGAATTAGGACGGTTTTAAGTAGTTTTTGGGGCAGTCTCCGGAAATTGGGGCTGAATTCCGTATTGGCTGTTGCTTGCGAAGTTGGAGCATGTTGTAGCCCCTTAAAATGACCGGCTCGGGCCAAAACGTCGGAAAAGCAACCTCATTGGCCAAATCTGGTGCCGTTTGGATGATTTACGGTCAATTTTGAGCATTTTTTGGCAGTTTTTTGCCATATTTTTCGCCATATTTGGCATGTATACTTGCTGCCCATCTGGCAAGCCTTTTCCGCGGACGGGGCAACCATATTATGCAAGAGGCAGAAGGCAGCACCCGCTAGGCTCCGTTTTTGTGGGGCTTGGCCCACAAAAGCGGAGCCTAGCGGCCGGCGCTGGCGCCGTTGCTCCCGTGTTTTCATGGTTTTCTCCTTCTCCGCCTTTGAATGGTCTTTTTGCCTTTGTGCTCCTTGTCCTCCCCGTTCTCATTTGAGAACCCGTGCGACCCCACCTCGTGCAACTTTCCCCCGCTTGTTCAAATCCCCCCCGCAGGGGGCTGGCTTCTGTGGGGGTCGGGGTGTTGGGGGCCCCTGACCCCGCGCCAGAAGCAGTGACCAACTACTACGTTACACCACCTCCCCCCTGGAAGACAGCCCTTCTCAAAACCCCGCAATGCAGCCCCTTAAAATGATCGCAATCGAATTCTAAGAATGCGACTTTTCTTCCCTTTGGCCGATGATGTTCGTTTTGGTGAATTAGGACAGTTTTAAGCAGTTTTTCGGGCAGTCTCCGAAAATTTGGGGCTGAATTCCGTATTGGCTTCTGCTTGCGAAGTTACATCATGTTGTAGCCCCTTAAAATGACTGGCTCGGGCCAAAATGTCAGAAAAGCAACCTCGTTGGCCAAATCTGGTGCCGTTTCGATGATTTACGGTCAATTTTGAGCGTTTTTTGGCAGTTTTTTGCCATATTTTTCGCCATATTTGGCATGTATACTTGCTGCCCATCTGGCAATCCTTTTCTGCCAATAGGGCAACCATATTGTGCAAAAAGCAGGAGGCAGCTCCCGCTAGGCTACGTTTTTGTGGGGCTTGGCCCACAAAAACGGAGCCTAGCGGCCGGCGCTGGCGCCGTTGCTCCCGTGTTTTCATGGTTTTCTCCTTCTCCGCCTTTGAATGGTCTTTTTGCCTTTGTGTTCCTTGTCCTCCCCTTTCTCATCTGAACACCCGTGCGACCCCACCTCGTGCAACTTTCCCCCACTTGTTCAAATCCCCCCCGCAGGGGGCTGGCTTCTGTGGGGGTCGGGGTGTTGGGGGCCCCTGACCCCGCGCCAGAAGCAGTGACCAACTACTACGTTACGCCACCCCCCCCCCCTGGAAGACAGCCCTTCTCAAAACCCTGCAATGCAGCCCCTTAAAATGATCGCAATCGAATTCTAAGAACGCGACTTTTCTTCTCTTTGGCCGACGATGGTCGTTCTGGTGAATTAGAACCGTTTTAAGCAGTTTTTCGGGCAGTCTCCGAAAATTTGGGGCTGAATTCCGTATTGGCTTTTGCTTGCGAAGTTACATCATGTTGTAGCCCCTTAAAATGACCGGCTCGGGCCAAAACGTCAGAAAAGCAACCTCATTGGCCAAATCTGGTGCCGTTTGGATGATTTACGGTCAATTTTGAGCATTTTTTGGCAGTTTTCTGCCATTTTTTTCGCCATATTTGGCATGTATACTTGCTGCCCATCTGGCAAGCCTTTTCCGCGGACGGGGCAACCATATTATGCAAGAGGCAGAAGGCAGCACCCGCTAGGCTCCGTTTTTGTGGGGCTTGGCCCACAAAAGCGGAGCCTAGCGGCCGGCGCTGGCGCCGTTGCTCCCGTGTTTTCATGGTTTTCTCCTTCTCCGCCTTTGAATGGTCTTTTTGCCTTTGTGCTCCTTGTCCTCCCCGTTTTCATTTGAGAACCCGTGCGACCCCACCTCGTGCAACTTTCCCCCGCTTGTTCAAATCCCCCCCGCAGGGGGCTGGCTTCTGTGGGGGTCGGGGTGTTGGGGGCCCCTGACCCCGCGCCAGAAGCAGTGACCAACTACTACGTTACGCCACCCCCCCCCCCTGGAAGACAGCCCTTCTCAAAACCCTGCAATGCAGCCCCTTAAAATGATCGCAATGGAATTCTAAGAATGCGACTTTTCTTCTCTTTGGCCGACGATGGTCGTTTTGGTGAATTAGGACCGTTTTAAGCAGTTTTTCGGGCAGTCTCCGAAAATTTGGGGCTGAATTCCGTATTGGCTTTTGCTTGCGAAGTTACATCATGTTGTAGCCCCTTAAAATGACCGGCTCGGGCCAAAACGTCAGAAAAGCAACCTAATTGGCCAAATCAGGTGCCTTTTTGATGATTTACCGTCAATTTTGTGCGTTTTTTGGCAGTTTTCTGCCATTTTTTCCGCCATATTTGGCATGTATACTTGCTGCCCATCTAGCAAGCCTTTTTTGCCAATGGTGCAACCATATTGTGCAAGAGGCACGAAGCAGCACCCGCTAGGCTTCGTTTTTGTGGGTGTGTAGCGGCCGGCGCTGGCGCCGTTGCTCCCGTGTTTTCATGGTTTTCTCCTTCTCCGCCTTTGAATGGTCTTTTTGCCTTTGTGCTCCTTGTCCTCCCCGTTCTCATCTGAGCACCCGTGCGACCCCACCTCGTGCAATTTCCCCCCGCTTGTTCAATTCCCCCCCGCAGGGGGCTGGCTTCTGTGGGGGTCGGGGTGTTGGGGGCCCCTGACCCCGCGCCAGAAGCAGTGACCAACTACTACGTTACGCGACCCCCCCCCCTGGAAGACAGCCCTTCTCAAAACCCTGCAATGCAGCCCCTTAAAATGATTGCAATCGAATTCTAAGAACGCGACTTTTCTTCTTTATGGCCGATGATGGTCGTTTTGGTGCATTAGGACCGTTTTAAGCAGCTTTTCGGGCAGTCTCCGAAAATTTGGGGCTGAATTCCGTATTGGCTCTTGCTTGCGAAGTTACATCATGTTGTAGCCCCTTAAAATGACCGGCTCGGGCCAAAACGTCAGAAAAGCAACCTCATTGGCCAAATCTGGTGCTTTTTTGCTGATTTACGGTGAATTTTGTGCGCTTTTAGGCAGTTTTTTGCCATTTTTTTCGCCATATTTGGCATGTATACTTGCTGCCCATCTGGCAAACCTTTTCTGCCAACGGGGCAACCATATTGTGCAAGAGGCAAGAGGCAGCACCCGCTAGGCCTCGTTTTTGTGTGGCTTGGCCCACAAAAACGGAGCCTAGCGGCCGGCGCTGGCACCGTTGCTCCCGTGTTTTCATGGTTTTCTCCTTCTCTGTCTTTTTTTTTTTCTTTTCCTTTGTGCTCCTGGTCCTCCCCGTTCTCATCTGAGCATCCGTGCGACCCCACCTCGTGCATCTTTCCCCCGCTTGTTCAAATCCCCCCCGCAGGGGGCTGGCTTCTGTGGGGGTCGGGGTGTTGGGGGCCCCTGACCCCGCGCCAGAAGCAGTGACCAACTACTACGTTACGCCACCCCCCCCCCCTGGAAGACAGCCCTTCTCAAAACCCCGCAATGCAGCCCCTTAAAATGATCGCAATGAAATTCTAAGAACGCGACTTATCTTCTTTTTGGCCGACGATGCTCGTTTTGGCGCATTAGGGTTGTTTTAAGCAGTTTTTCGGGCAGTCTCCGAAAATTTGGGGCTGAATTCTGTATTGGCTCTTGCTTGCGAAGTTACATCATGTTGTAGCCCCTTAAAATGACCGGCTCGGGCCAAAACGCCAGAAAAGCAACCTAATTGGCCAAATCGGGTGCTGTTTCGATGATTTACGGTCAATTTTGTGCGTTTTTTGGCAGTTTTCTGCCATTTTTTTCGCCATATTTGGCATGTATACTTGCTGCCCATCTGGCAAGCCTTTTTTGCCAATGGTGCAACCATGTTGTGCAAGAGGCACGAAGCAGCACCCGCTAGGCTATGTTTTTGTGGGGCTTGGCCCACAAAAACGGAGCCTAGCGGCCGGCGCTGGCGCCGTTGCTCCCGTGTTTTCATGGTTTTCTCCTTCTCCGCCTTTGAATGGTCTTTTTGCCTTTGTGCTCCTTGTCCTCCCCGTTCTCATCTGAGCACCCGTGCGACCCCACCTCGTGCAATTTCCCCCCGCTTGTTCAATTCCCCCCCGCAGGGGGCTGGCTTCTGTGGGGGTCGGGGTGTTGGGGGCCCCTGACCCCGCGCCAGAAGCAGTGACCAACTACTACGTTACGCCACCCCCCCCCCCTGGAAGACAGCCCTTCTCAAAACCCTGCAATGCAGCCCCTTAAAATGATCGCAGTCGAATTCTAAGAGCGCGACTTTTCTTCTTTTTGGCCGATGATGTTCGTTTTGGTGAATTAGGACGGTTTTAAGTAGTTTTTGGGGCAGTCTCCGGAAATTGGGGCTGAATTCCGTATTGGCTGTTGCTTGCGAAGTTGGAGCATGTTGTAGCCCCTTAAAATGACCGGCTCGGGCCAAAACGTCGGAAAAGCAACCTCATTGGCCAAATCTGGTGCCGTTTGGATGATTTACGGTCAATTTTGAGCATTTTTTGGCAGTTTTTTGCCATATTTTTCGCCATATTTGGCATGTATACTTGCTGCCCATCTGGCAAGCCTTTTCCGCGGACGGGGCAACCATATTATGCAAGAGGCAGAAGGCAGCACCCGCTAGGCTCCGTTTTTGTGGGGCTTGGCCCACAAAAGCGGAGCCTAGCGGCCGGCGCTGGCGCCGTTGCTCCCGTGTTTTCATGGTTTTCTCCTTCTCCGCCTTTGAATGGTCTTTTTGCCTTTGTGCTCCTTGTCCTCCCCGTTCTCATTTGAGAACCCGTGCGACCCCACCTCGTGCAACTTTCCCCCGCTTGTTCAAATCCCCCCCGCAGGGGGCTGGCTTCTGTGGGGGTCGGGGTGTTGGGGGCCCCTGACCCCGCGCCAGAAGCAGTGACCAACTACTACGTTACGCCACCCCCCCCCCCTGGAAGACAGCCCTTCTCAAAACCCTGCAATGCAGCCCCTTAAAATGATGGCAATCGAATTCTAAGAACGCGATTTTTCGTCTTTTTGGCCGACGATGGTCGTTTTGGTGAATTAGGACCGTTTTAGGCAGTTTTTCGGGCAGTCTCCGAAAATTTGGGGCTGAATTCCGTATTGGCTTATGCTTGCGAAGTTACATCATGTTGTAGCCCCTTAAAATGACCAGCTCGGGCCAAAACGTCAGAAAAGCAACCTAATTGGCCAAGTCAGGTGCCGTTTTGATGATTTACGGTCAATTTTGTGCGTTTTTTGGCAGGTTTTTGCCATTTTTTCGCCATATTTGGCATGTATACTTGCTGCCCATCTGGCAAGCCTTTTCTGCCAACGGGGCAACCATATTGTGCAAGAGGCACGAAGCAGCACCCGCTAGGCTTCGTTTTTGTAGGGCTTGGCCCACAAAAACGGAGCCTAGCGGCCGGCGCTGGCGCCGTTGCTCCCGTGTTTTCATGGTTTTCTCCTTCTCCGCCTTTGAATGGTCTTTTTGCCTTTGTGCTCCTTGTCCTCCCCGTTCTCATCTGAGCACCCGTGCGACCCCACCTCGTGCAATTTCCCCCCACTTGTTCAATCTGGGCACTCCGGCCCGCCTTGCCACGTGCGCGGAGAGGGGGAGGGGCCCCCTCCGCACAAGTCACAGCCCACCTCCAACCCCCTATAATAGGGAACCCCCTAACGTCAAAATTCCGGTTCTATTACCCCTACACACTTACCCCTCAAAATGACCGCCTCGACGTGGCGATCATGTCCTGCATCTTGGTTTTTGTCATCTATGGTCGTTTTAAATAGTTAGGAGCCCTTGAAGTTGGTAGTTTGTAAGCAAGGATCCAAGAATTCCTGTATGTGTAGGGATCGGATTTAAAGGTGCGCGACCAAAGTTGATATGCAAACTGATGTAATGTATGAATCTCAGGGCTGAAATCGTAAAAAATCGAATCATAGGGTTAATTAATTTCTAGCACTGGCGACAGCGCTTTTGGCGGCGGCGCAAATACGCAGCACTTCAATAAATTCTGGTTGGCAAAAATAAAAGGTGAGTGATTGTCATTTGCGGTCAAAAAGAAAGATTTGGTGGTTTTCATTGCGGTCGTGGCTTTGCTCTTCGTGTTTCGTTTCGTGTTGGCTGTTTGCTGTTTGCTCTTTGCCGTGCCCACTCCAGCCGCTGACATGAAGGTCGCAGACGAGCCGCAACCGTTGTTGACCACTGCCGACGGCTACTGGTGTGTTGCCCGGAGTTGATTTGGCGCTGGGTGTGTGTCTTTGGTGTGTTGGCGCGGTGTGTGTGTGTCATTCGTATGTCAGCGCGCTGTGTGTGTGATCTGTGTGTCAGGGCACTTTGTGTGTGTCAGCGCGCCGCGCAAAGTGTTAGTGTGTTTGCCGCGCGCTGGGTGTGTGATGCTGTGTCTGGTTCAGGTTTGAGGTTTCAGGTTGGAGATTGAGTTCCGGTTCAGGGTGAGTTACGAGAGTGTGTGTGTGTTTGTGTGTGTGTGTTACGAATGTGCTTGTAGGTGAGTTACGAGTGTGCTTGTGTTGCGGATGTGCTGGTGGGTGAGTTACGAGTGTGATGGTGTTACGAATCTGCCTGTGGGTGAGTTACGAGTGTGTGGGTGCCACGATTGTGCTTGTGGGTGAGTTACGAGTGTGATGGTGTTACGAATCTGCCTGTGGGTGAGTTACGAGTGTGTGGGTGCCACGATTGTGCCTGTGGGTGAGTTACGAGTGTGTGGGCGTTACGATTGTGCCTGTGGGTGAGTTTCGAGTGTGTGGGCGTTACGATTGTGCCTGTGGGTGAGTTACGAGTGTGCTTGTGTTACGAATGTGCCTGTAGGTGAGTTACGCGTGTGCTTGTGTCACGAATGTGCCTGTGGGTGAGTTACGAGTGTGTGGGCGTTACGAGTGTGCCTGTGGGTGAGTTACGCGTGTGCTTGTGTCACGAATGTGCTTGTGGGTGAGTTCCGAGTGTGTTTGTGTTACGATGGTGCCTGTGGGTGAGTTACGAGCGTGCTTGTGTTACGAGTGTGCCTGTGGGTGAGTTACGCGTGTGCTTGTGTTACGAATGTGCCTGTGGGTGAGTTCCGAGTGTGTTTGTGTTACGATGGTGCCTGTGGGTGAGTTACGAGCGCGCTTGTGTTACCAATGTGCCTCTGGGTGAGTTACGAGAGTGCTTGTGTTACGAATGTGCCTGTGGGTGAGTTACGAGTGTGCTTGTGTTACGACTGTGCCTGTGGGCGAGTTACGAGTGTATTGGTGCTACGAATGTGCCTGTGGGTGAGTGACGAGTGTGTTGGTGCTACGAATGTTCCTGTGGGTGAGTTACGAGTGTGGTTGTGTTACCAATTTGCCTCTGGGTGAGACACGAGCGTGCTTGTGTTAGGAATGTGCTTGTGAGTCAGTCCGAGTGTGTTTGTGCTACGAATGTGACTGTGGGTGA
The DNA here is from genome assembly GCA_964036045.1 of Eutreptiella sp. 'Long Island Sound 2002'. Taxonomy (NCBI): domain Eukaryota; phylum Euglenozoa; class Euglenophyceae; order Eutreptiales; family Eutreptiaceae; genus Eutreptiella; species Eutreptiella sp. 'Long Island Sound 2002'. The sequence goes on along the minus strand of OZ038383.1, from coordinate 64,701,503 downwards.
GTTACGAGTGCATAGGTGTTTGTCTAGTGCGATCGTTCTGATGTGTCTGTGTCATTTGTGTCTGCCATTTTGCCATCTGTGTGTCATTTGTGTCTGCCATTCTGCCATCTCTGTGTCATTTGTGTGTCTGCCTTTTGCCATCTGTGTGTCATTTGTGTGTTGTGTGATGTGTTTTGTTTTTGCTCCACTGAAAGCAGAGATGGTTTTTTTTCGAAACAAAAGGCTTTTTGTCAATGTTCATGAGAGAAAGCAGTAAAATTTGGTGACAGGGGGAGCTCTGTACATTTGCATTTAGAAACAACAACGTTGGATGGCAGGGAATTAGTGAAAGGGGCGAAATGATCAAATACATTGATGGCAAGTGCAATGTCACAGAAACATTGTTTCTACAAACAACGCTGTAAAACAGATCAAGTGCATGATTTTGGTTCCCATCGGGCAGTTGGTGAAGAAACTGGTTTTGCACCCCCAAGCTTAGTAGTGGTGTGCACATTGCTGGTTTTGCTTTGCATAACCTCATGAAGATTTTTAGCCAATTTGACCATCTTTTTATGGCATGTTTAGTTGTACTTCACGTTCCGGCAACTTTTGCCCCAGCTAGGGGAAAACTAACTAGTCCACCAATCCCCCCCCCCCCCGCCTTCGCCGGGAGGGGGAACACAAAAAGAGAGGGGGGGTGGATGCGATGGTGCATGGCACCATCGCATCCACTCAAGTATCCACTCACTCATCGCATCCACCTAGGTATCCATTCACTTACCTCAGGAAATTGCGTGACTGGGGGGGGGGGGTAGGGGGGCCTGCATGCATGGGAGTGGGTGCGGTAGCTACCACAGGTGGATAAAAGCCATGCTGTTTGTTGTCAAGTTGGGTACGTGGTGGTAAGGGTTCGGCTGAACGGCAAGGTGCATAAGTTGTGGGGCAACTTTGGTTGGAAGAGAAAGAACATGCCACATTTGTGTGCCAATTTTCCAATTTGTTGACTCTCAATGGAATAATTATCCAATTGGCCTTTTGGTGCAGGTATGCGGTGAACAACATGCATGCATATGTATTGCCAACATTTTTAAATGGGCAAACAATGAGGGCCAACATGTTTGCCGGGCAATATGTGTTGTTTTGCGGCACCAAACAACCGTTGTTTTTCGGGCAAAAGGCAAAGGCACCCCCCCCCCCCCCGGTGGCTTACCCAAAGGGGCATCGAGTGGGAAGCGCCCCACAAGTATTTTGCTACGCAAAGGTTTCAACATTTATGGCACCTATTTGTTTGCCATACAGCCATCACTTGCCACAAGGTGGCCATTACATTGCTCTCACCATCTTTGGCCCTAATGTTAGGCTCAACAACATATCCCGAACATTGCTCTGAAAATATTTCCCCCAAATGTACAAGGAAACAAAGGGCTGTCTGTGGTATGCATCACCTCCAAAAACAACCCCCCCCATGCAGATTGCCCACCCTCTAGACCACCGCCTTCATCCCCTTGTTCAAATCCCCCCCGCGGGGGGCTGGCTTCTGTGGGGGTCGGGGTGTTGGGGGCCCCTGACCCCGCGCCAGAAGCACTGACCAACTACTACGTTACGCGACCCCCCCACCCTGGAAGACAGCCCTTCTCAAAACCCTGCAATGCAGCCCCTTAAAATGATCGCAATGGAATTCTAAGAATGCGACTTTTCTTCTTTTAGGCCGACGATGGTCGTTTTGGTGAATTAGGACCGTTTTAAGCAGCTTTTCGGGCAGTCTCCGAAAATTTGGGGCTGAATTCTGTATTGGCTTTTGCCTGCGAAGTTACATCAAGTTGTAGCCCCTTAAAATGACCGGCTCGGGCCAAAACGTCAGAAAAGCAACCTAATTGGCCAAGTCAGTCGCCTTTTTGATGATTTACGGTGAATTTTGTGCGTTTTTAGGCAGTTTTTTGCCATTTTTTTCGCCATATTTGGCATGTATACTTGCTGCCCATCTGGCAAACCTTTTCTGCCAACGGGGCAACCATATTGTGCAAGAGGCAAGAGGCAGCACCCGCTAGGCTACGTTTTTGTGGGGCTTGGCCCACAAAAACGGAGCCTAGCGGCCGGCGCTGGCGCCGTTGCTCCCGTGTTTTCATGGTTTTCTCCTTCTCCGCCTTTGAATGGTCTTTTTGCCTTTGTGCTCCTGGTCCTCCCCATTCTCATCTGAGCATCCGTGCGACCCCACCTCGTGCATCTTTCCCCCGCTTGTTCAAATTGGGCCCTCGGCCCGCCTTGCCACATGCGCGGAGAGGGGGAGGGGCCCCCTCCGCACAAGTCACTGGCCACCTCTCAACCCCCTATAATAGGGAACCCCATGTGTCGATTACGGCGGTTCTAACAACCCTGCACACTTACCCCTCAAAATGACCGCCTCGACGTTGCGATCATGCCGTGCACCTTGGTTTTTGTCATCAATGGTCGTTTTAAATAGTTAGGAGCCCTTGAAGTTGGTAGTTTGTAAGCAAGGATCCAAGAATTCCTGTATGTGTAGGGATCGGATTTAAGGGTGCGCGACCAGAGTTAATATGCAGACTGATGTAATGTATGAATCTCAGGGCTGAAATCGTAAAAAATCGAATCATAGGGTTAATTCATTTCTAGCACTGGCGACAGCGCTCTTGACGGCGGCGCGAACTCGCAGCACTTCAATAAATTCTGGTTGGCAAAAATAAAAGGTGAGTGATTGTCATTTGCGGTCAAAAAGAAAAATTTGGCGGTTTTCATTGCGGTCGTGGCTTTGCTCTTCGTGTTTCGTTTCCTGTTGGCTGTTTGCTCTTTGCCGTGCCCACTCCAGCCGCTGACATGAAGGTCGCAGACGAGCCGCAAGCTGTTGACCACTGCCGACGGCTACTGGTGTGATGCCCGGTGTTGATTTGGCGCTGGGTGTGTGTCTTTGGTGTGTTGGCGCGGTGTGTGTGTGTCATTCGTATGTCAGCGCGCTGTGTGTGTGATCTGTGTGTCAGGGCATTGTGTGTGTGTCAGTGCGCCGCGCAAAGTGTTAGTGTGTTTGCCGCGCGCTGGGTGTGTGATGCTGTGTCTGGTTCAGGTTTGAGGTTTCAGGTTGGAGATTGAGTTCCGGTTCAGGGTGAGTTACGAGAGTGTGTGTGTGTGTTTGTGTGTGTGTGTGTTACGAATGTGCTTGTAGGTGAGTTACGAGTGTGCTTGTGTTGCGGATGTGCTGGTGGGTGAGTTACGAGTGTGATGGTGTTACGAATCTGCCTGTGGGTGAGTTACGAGTGTGTGGGTGCCACGATTGTGCTTGTGGGTGAGTTACGAGCGTGATGGTGTTACGAATCTGCCTGTGGGTGAGTTACGAGTGTGTGGGTGCCACGATTGTGCTTGTGAGTGAGTTACAAGTGTGCTTGTGTTACGAATGTGCCTGTAGGTGAGTTACGCGTGTGCTTGTGTCACGAATGTGCCTGTGGGTGAGTTACAAGTGTGTGGGCGTTACGAGTGTGCCTGTGGGTGAGTTACGCGTGTGCTTGTGTCACGAATGTGCTTGTGGGTGAGTTCCGAGTGTGTTTGTGTTACGATGGTGCCTGTGGGTGAGTTACGAGCGTGCTTGTGTTACGAGTGTGCCTGTGGGTGAGTTACGCGTGTGCTTGTGTTACGAATGTGCCTGTGGGTGAGTTCCGAGTGTGTTTGTGTTACGATGGTGCCTGTGGGTGAGTTACGAGCGTGCTTGTGTTACCAATGTGCCTCTGGGTGAGTTACGAGCATGCTTGTGTTACGAATGTGCCTGTGGGTGAGTTACGAGTGTGCTTGTGTTACGATTGTGCCTGTGGGCGAGTTACGAGTGTATTGGTGCTACGAATGTGCCTGTGGGTGAGTGACGAGTGTGTTGGTGCTACCAATGTTCCTGTGGGTGAGTTACGAGTGTGGTTGTGTTACCAATTTGCCTCTGGGTGAGACACGAGCGTGCTTGTGTTAGGAATGTGCTTGTGAGTCAGTCCGAGTGTGTTTGTGCTACGAATGTGACTGTGGGTGAGTTACGAGTGCATAGGTGTTTGTCTAGTGCGATCGTTCTGATGTGTCTGTGTCATTTGTGTCTACCATTTTGCCATCTGTGTGTCATTTGTGTCTGCCATTTTGCCATCTCCGTGTCATTTGTGTGTCTGCCATTTTGCCATCTGTGTGTCATTTGTGTGTCTCCCTTTGGCCATATGTGTGTTATTTGTGTGTTGTGTGATGTGTTTTGTTTTTGCTCCACTTAAAGCAGAGATGGTTTTTCTTCGAAACAAAAGGCTTTTTGTCAATGTTCATGAGAGAAAGCAGTAAAATTTGGTGACAGGGGGAGCTCTGTACATTTGCATTTAGAAACAACAACGTTGGATGGCAGGGAATAAGTGAAAGGGGGGAAATGATCAAATACGTTGATGGCAAGTGCAATGTCACAGAAACATTGTTTCTACAAACAACGCTGTAAAACAGATCAAGTGCATGATTTTGGTTCCCATCGGGCAGTTGGTGAAGAAACTGGTTTTGCACCCCCAAGCTTAGGAGTGGTGTGCACATTGCTGGTGTTGTTTTGCATAACCTCATGAAGATTTTTAGCCATTTTGACCATCTTTTTATGGCATGTTTAGTTGTACTTCACGTTCCGGCAACTTTTGCCCCAGCTAGGGGAAAACTAACTAGTCCACCAATCCCCCCCCCCCCGCCTTCGTCCGGAGGGGGAACACAAAAAGAGAGGGGGGGTGGATGCGATGGTGCATGGCACCATCGCATCCACTCAAGTATCCACTCACTCATCGCATCCACTCAAGTATCCATTCACTTACCTCAGGAAATTGCGTGACTGGGGGGGGGGCTAGGGGGGGCTGCATGCTTTGGGGGGGTGGGTGCAGTAGCTACCACAGGTGGATAAAAGCCATGCTGTTTGTTGTCAAGTGGGGTACGTGGTGGTAGGGGTTCGGCTGAACGGCAAGGTGCACAAGTTGTGGGGCAGCTTTGGTTGGAAGAGAAAGAGCATGCCACATTTGTGTGCCAATTTTCCAATTTGTTGATTCTCAATGGAATAATTATCCAATTGGCCTTTTGGTGCAGGTATGCGGTGAACAACATGCATGCATATGTATTGCCAACATTTTTAAATGGGCAAACAATGAGGGCCAACATGTTTGCCGGGCAATATGTGTTGTTTTGCGGCACCAAACGACCGTTGTTTTTCGGGCAAAAGGCAAAGGCACCCCCCCCCCCCCCCGGTGGCTTACCCAAAGGGGCATCGGGTGGGAAGCGCGCCACAAGTATTTTGCTACGCAAAGGTTTCAACATTTATGGCACCTATTTGTTTGCCATACAGCCATCACTTGCCACAAGGTGGCACATTGCTCTCACCATCTTTGGCCCTAATGTTAGGCTCAAAAACATAGCCCGAACATTGCTTTGAAAATATTTCCCCCAAACGTACAAGGAAACAAAGGGCTGTCCGTGGTATGTATCACCTCCAAAAACAACCCCCCCATGCAGATTGCCCACCCTCTAGACCACCGCCTTCATCCCCTTGTTCAATCTCCCCTGCAGGGGCCGTAGTGATTCGGCTTCGGCGGGAAGGGTACCCGCTGAAGCGCAATTCACGACTGACAAGTGATGATGGCAGATCGCGTACTTTTTTTTTTCGCTGTTCTCAAAATGTGGTACATATGCCCCTCAAAATGATCGCAGCGAAAATACAACCACGCTACGTTTCCATTTTTGGGCCACCGGTAGTCGTTTTGGTGAAATATCACCGTTTTAAGCAGTTTTTCAACCAGTCTCCGCCGAATAGGGGCTGAATTTTGTACTGGCTGCCATGTGCCGATTTGTCCCATGTTGTTACCCCTTAAAATGATCAGCTCATGCCAAAACGTCAAGAAATCAACTTTCTTTGCCTGATTTGGCGCCGTTTTCTGGTTTTGCGGCAGTTTGGAGCGTTTTTGGGGCAGTTTTGTACCAAAATGGGGTCAAATTGTTACTAAAAGCGCAGGTTCAACCCGTTTGAGGGTATCGGTGCCCCTCTATGCATAGTTTGCAAGAAGGACCAGTGGCTAGGCTCGGTTTCTGTGGGGCTTGCCCCACAAAAACCGAGACTAGCAGGCGTGAAGCTGGTTTTCCTAGGGTTTTTTGTGCTTACAAACCCATATGTATGGATTGTACATTGCCGCACAATGGTGGCAGAAGTACCGTATGGTATGCATACCCCAAAGAGGAGCGGGCCGTAATTCTCCGTGATCCGCTCTTGTTCAATTCCCCCCCGCAGGGGGCTGGCTTCTGTGGGGGTCGGGGTGTTGGGGGCCCCTGACCCCGCGCCAGAAGCAGTGACCAACTACTACGTTACGCGACCCCCCCCCCCTGGAAGACAGCCCTTCTCAAAACCCTGCAATGCAGCCCCTTAAAATGATCGCAATCGAATTCTAAGAACGCGTTTTTCTTCTTTTTGGCCGATGATGTTCGTTTTGGTGAATTAGGACGGTTTTAAGTAGTTTTTGGGGCAGTCTCCGGAAATTGGGGCTGAATTCCGTATTGGCTCTTGCTTGCGAAGTTGGAGCATGTTGTAGCCCCTTAAAATGACCTGCTCGGGCCAAAACGTCGGAAAAGCAACCTAATTGGCCAAGTCAGGTACCTTTTTGATGATTTACGGTCAATTGTACGCGTTTTTTGGCAGTTTTTTGCCATTTTTTTCGCCATATTTGGCATGTATACTTGCTGCCCATCTGGCAAACCTTTTCTGCTAACGGGGCAACCATATTGTGCAAGAGGCAAGAGGCAGCACCCGCTAGGCTACGTTTTTGTGGGGCTTGGCCCACAAAAACGGAGCCTAGCGGCCGGCGCTGGCGCCGTTGCTCCCGTGTTTTCATGGTTTTCTCCTTCTCCGCCTTTGAATGGTCTTTTTGCCTTTGTGCTCCTGGTCCTCCCCGTTCTCATCTGAGCATCCGTGCGACCCCACCTCGTGCATCTTTCCCCCGCTTGTTCAAATCCCCCCCGCAGGGGGCTGGCTTCTGTGGGGGTCGGGGTGTTGGGGGCCCCTGACCCCGCGCCAGAAGCAGTGACCAACTACTACTTTACGCGACCCCCCCCCCCCTGGAAGACAGCCCTTCTTAAAACCCTGCAATGCAGCCCCTTAAAATGATCGCAATGGAATTCTAAGAACGCGACTTTTATTCTTTTTGGCCGATGATGGTCTTTTTGGTGAATTAGGACCGTTTTAAGCAGCTTTTCGGGCAGTCTCCGAAAATTTGGGGCTGAATTCCGTATTGGCTTCTGCTTGCGAAGTTACATCATGTTGTAGCCCCTTAAAATGACCGGCTCGGGCCAAAACGTCAGCAAAGCAACCTCATTGGCCAAATCAGGTGCCGTTTCGATGATTTACGGTCAATTTTGAGCGTTTTTTGGCAGTTTTCTGCCATTTTTTTCGCCATATTTGGCATGTATACTTGCTGCCCATCTGGCAATCCTTTTCTGCCAATAGGGCAACCATATTGTGCAAAAAGCAGGAGGCAGCTCCCGCTAGGCTACGTTTTTGTGGGGCTTGGCCCACAAAAACGGAGCCTAGCGGCCGGCGCTGGCGCCGTTGCTCCCGTGTTTTCATGGTTTTCTCCTTCTCCGCCTTTGAATGGTCTTTTGCCTTTGTGTTCCTTGTCCTCCCCTTTCTCATCTGAACACCCGTGCGACCCCACCTCGTGCAACTTTCCCCCACTTGTTCAATTCCCCCCCGCAGGGGGCTGGCTTCTGTGGGGGTCGGGGTGTTGGGGGCCCCTGACCCCGCGCCAGAAGCAGTGACCAACTACTACGTTACGCGACTCCCCCCCCCTGGAAGACAGCCCTTCTCAAAACCCTCTAATGCAGCCCCTTAAAATGATCGCAATCAAATTCTAAGAATGCGACCCTTCTTCTTTTTGGCCGACGATGGTCGTTTTGGTGAATTAGGACTGTTTTAAGCAGTTTTTCGGGCAGTCTCCGGAAATATGGGGCTGAATTCCCAATTGGCTCTTGCTTGCGAAGTTACATCATGTTGTAGCCCCTTAAAATGACCCGCTCGGGCCAAAATGTCAGAAAAGCAACCTCATTGGCCCAATCTGGTGCCGTTTTGACGATTTACAGTCAATTTTGTGCGTTTTTTGGCAGTTTTTTGCCATATTTGGCATGTATACTTGCTGCCCATCTGGCAACCCTTTTCTGCCAATAGGGCAACCATATTGTGCAAAAGGCAGGAGGCAGCTCCCGCTAGGCTACGTTTTTGTGGGGCTTGGGCCCACAAAAACGGAGCCTAGCGGCCGGCGCTGGCGCCGTTGCTCCCGTATTTTCATGGTTTTCTCCTTCTCCGACTTTGAATGGTCTTTTTGCCTTTGTGCTCCTTGTCCTCCCCGTTCTCATCTGAGCACCCGTGCGACCCCATCTCGTGCAATTTCCCCCCGCTTGTTCAATTCCCCCCCGCAGGGGGCTGGCTTCTGTGGGGGTCGGGGTGTTGGGGGCCCCTGACCCCGCGCCAGAAGCAGTGACCAACTACTACGTTACGCGACCCCCCCCCCTTGGAAGACAGCCCTTCTCAAAACCCTGCAATGCAGCCCCTTAAAATGATCGCAATCAAATTCTAAGAACGCGACTTTTCTTCCTTTTGGCCGACGATGGTCGTTTTGGTGAATTAGGACCGTTTGAAGCAGTTTTTCGGGCAGTCTCCGGAAATATGGGGCTGAATTCCCAATTGGCTCTTGCTTGCGAAGTTACATCATGTTGTAGCCCCTTAAAATGACCAGCTCGGGCCAAAATGTCAGAAAAGCAACCTCATTGGCCCAATCTGGTGCCGTTTTGACGATTTACGGTCAATTTTGTGCGTTTTTTGGCAGTTTTTTGCCATATTTGGCATGTATACTTGCTGCCCATCTGGCAACCCTTTTCTGCCAATAGGGCAACCATATTGTGCAAAAGGCAGGAGGCAGCTCCCGCTAGGCTACGTTTTTGTGGGGCTTGGGCCCACAAAAACGGAGCCTAGCGGCCGGCGCTGGCGCCGTTGCTCCCGTATTTTCATGGTTTTCTCCTTCTCCGCCTTTGAATGGTCTTTTTGCCTTTGTGCTCCTTGTCCTCCCCGTTCTCATCTGAGCACCCGTGCGACCCCATCTCGTGCAATTTCCCCCCGCTTGTTCAATTCCCCCCCGCAGGGGCCTGGCTTCTGTGGGGGTCGGGGTGTTGGGGGCCCCTGACCCCGCGCCAGAAGCAGTGGCCAACTACTACTTTACGCGACCCCCCCCCCCTGGAAGACAGCCCTTCTTAAAACCCTGCAATGCAGCCCCTTACAATGATCGCAATCAAATTCTAAGAACGCGACTTTTCTTCTTTATGGCCGACGATGGTCGTTTTGGTGAATTAGGACCGTTTTAAGCAGTTTTTCGGGCAGTCTCCGGAAATATGGGGCTGAATTCCCAATTGGCTCTTGCTTGCGAAGTTACATCATGTTGTAGCCCCTTAAAATGACCCGCTCGGGCCAAAATGTCAGAAAAGCAACCTCATTGGCCCAATCCGGTGCCGTTTTGACGATTTACGGTCAATTTTGTGCGTTTTTTGGCAGTTTTTTGCCATATTTGGCATGTATACTTGCTGCCCATCTGGCAACCCTTTTCTGCCAATAGGGCAACCATATTGTGCAAAAGGCAGGAGGCAGCTCCCGCTAGGCTACGTTTTTGTGGGGCTTGGGCCCACAAAAACGGAGCCTAGCGGCCGGCGCTGGCGCCGTTGCTCCCGTATTTTCATGGTTTTCTCCTTCTCCGCCTTTGAATGGTCTTTTTGCCTTTGTGCTCCTTGTCCTCCCCGTTCTCATCTGAGCACCCGTGCGACCCCACCTCGTGCAATTTCCCCCCGCTTGTTCAATTCCCCCCCGCAGGGGGCTGGCTTCTGTGGGGGTCGGGGTGTTGGGGGCCCCTGACCCCGCGCCAGAAGCAGTGACCAACTACTACATTACGCGACCCCCCCCCCCCCTGGAAGACAGCCCTTCTCAAAACCCTGCAATGCAGCCCCTTAAAATGATCGCAGTCGAATTCTAAGAACGCGACTTTTCTTCTCTTTGGCCGATGATGGTGGTTTTTGTGAATTAGGACCGTTTTAAGCAGTTTTTCGGGCAGTCTCCGAAAATTTGGGGCTGAATTTGGTATTGGCTTCTGCTTGCGAAGTTGCACCATGTTGTAGCCCCTGAAAATAACCGGCTTGGGGCAAAATTTTTCAAAAATCAACCTCATTGGCCAAAAATGGTGCCATTCGGATGATTTACGGCCAACTTTGTGCATTTTTTGGCAGTTTTTTGCCATAGTTTTGCCATATTTGGCATGTATACTTGCTGCCCATCCGACAAGGCTTTTTGACCCATGGGGCAACCATAGTGGGCAACAAGCATTAGGCAGAATCCGCTAGGCTCTGTTTTTGTGGGGCTTGGCCCACAAAAACGGAGCCTAGCGGCCGGCGCTTGCGCCGTTGAACCCGTTTTTTTCGAGTTTTTCTTCTTCTCCGCTTCTGCATGGTTCTTTTTGCCTTTGTGTTCTTTGTCTTCCGTTGTCATGCAGACCGTTGCCGTGCGACCCCGCCTCGTGCAACTTTCCCCAGCTTGTTCAAATCCCCCCCGCAGGGGGCTGGCTTCTGTGGGGGTCGGGGTGTTGGGGGCCCCTGACCCCGCGCCAGAAGCAGTGACCAACTACTACGTTACGCGACCCCCCCCCCCTGGAAGACAGCCCTTCTCAAAACCCCGCAATGCAGCCCCTTAAAATGATCGCAATGAAATTCTAAGAACGCGACTTTTCTTCTTTTTGGCCGACGATGCTCGTTTTGGCGCATTAGGGTAGTTTTAAGCAGTTTTTCGGGCAGTCTCCGAAAATTTGGGGCTGAATTCTGTATTGGCTCCTGCTTGCGAAGTTACATCATGTTGTAGCCCCTTAAAATGACCGGCTCGGGCCAAAATGTCAGAAAAGCAACCTAATTGGCCAAATCGGGTGCTGTTTCGATGATTTACAGTCAATTTTGTGCGTTTTTTGGCAGTTTTCTGCCATTTTTTCCGCCATATTTGGCATGTATACTTGCTGCCCATCTGGCAAGCCTTTTTTGCCAATGGTGCAACCATGTTGTGCAAGAGGCACGAAGCAGCACCCGCTAGGCTACGTTTTTGTGGGGCTTGGCCCACAAAAACGGAGCCTAGCGGCCGGCGCTGGCGCCGTTGCTCCCGTGTTTTCATGGTTTTCTCCTTCTCCGCCTTTGAATGGTCTTTTTGCCTTTGTGCTCCTTGTCCTCCCCGTTCTCATCTGAGCACCCGTGCGACCCCACCTCGTGCAATTTCCCCCCGCTTGTTCAAATCCCCCCCGCAGGGGGCTGGCTTCTGTGGGGGTCGGGGTGTTGGGGGCCCCTGACCCCGCGCCAGAAGCAGTGACCAACTACTACGTTACGCGACCCCCCCCCCCGTGGAAGACAGCCCTTCTCAAAACCCCGCAATGCAGCCCCTTAAAATGATCGCAATGGAATTCTAAGAATGCGACTTTTCTTCTTTTTGGCCGATGATGGTCGTTTTGGTGAATTAGGACCGTTTTAAGCAGTTTTTCGGGCAGTCTCCGAAAATTTGGGGCTGAATTCCGTATTGGCTCTTGCTTGCGAAGTTACATCATGTGGTAGCCCCTTAAAATGACCGGCTCGGGCCAAAAAGTCGGAAAAGCAACCTAATTGGCCAAGTCAGGTACCTTTTTGATGATTTACGGTCAATTTTACGCGTTTTTTGGCAGTTTTTTGCCATTTTTTTCGCCATATTTGGCATGTATACTTGCTGCCCATCTGGCAAACCTTTTCTGCTAACGGGGCAACCATATTGTGCAAGAGGCAAGAGGCAGCACCTGCTAGGCTACGTTTTTGTGGGGCTTGGCCCACAAAAACGGAGCCTAGCGGCCGGCGCTGGCGCCGTTGCTCCCCTGTTTTCATGGTTTTCTCCTTCTCCGCCTTTGAATGGTCTTTTTGCCTTTGTGCTCCTGGTCCTCCCCGTTCTCATCTGAGCATCCGTGCGACCCCACCTCGTGCATCTTTCCCCCGCTTGTTCAAATCCCCCCCGCAGGGGGCTGGCTTCTGTGGGGGTCGGGGTGTGAGGGGCCCCTGACCCCGCGCCAGAAGCAGTGACCAACTACTACGTTACGCGACCCCCCCCCCCGGAAGACAGCCCCTCTCAAAACCCTGCAATGCAGCCCCTTAAAATGATCGCAATGGAATTCTAAGAACGCAACGTTTCTTCTTTTTGGCCGATGATGGTCGTTTTGGTGAATTAGGATCGTTTTAAGCAGTTTTTCGGGCAGTCTCCGAAAATTTGGGTCTGAATTCCGTATTGGCTCTTGCTTGCGAAGCTACATCATGTTGTAGCCCCTTAAAACGACCAGCTCGGGCCAAAACGTCAGAAAATCAACCTCATCGGCCACATTTGGTGCGGTTTCGATGATTTACGGTCAATTTTGAGCGTTTTTTGGCAGTTTTCTGCCATTTTTTTCGCCGTATTTGGCATGTATACTTGCTGCCCATCTGGCAAGCCTTTTTTGCCAATGGGGCAACCATATTGTGCAAAAGGCAGGAGGCAGCTCCCGCTAGGCTACGTTTTTGTGGGGCTTGGCCCACAAAAACGGAGCCTAGCGGCCGGCGCTGGCGCCGTTGCTCCCGTGTTCTCATGGTTTTCTCCTTCTCCGCCTTTGAATGGTCTTTTTGCCTTTGTGCTCCTTGTCCTCCCCGTTCTCATCTGAGCACCCGTGCGACCCCACCTCGTGCAATTTCCCCCCGCTTGTTCAAATCCCCCCCGCAGGGGGCTGGCTTCTGTGGGGGTCGGGGTGTTGGGGGCCCCTGACCCCGCGCCAGAAGCAGTGACCAACTACTACGTTACGCGACCCCCCCCCCCTGGAAGACAGCCCTTCTCAAAACCCCGCAATGCAGCCCCTTAAAATGATCGCAATGAAATTCTAAGAACGCGACTTTTCTTTTTTTTGGCCGACGATGCTCGTTTTGGCGCATTAGGGTAGTTTTAAGCAGTTTTTCGGGCAGTCTCCGAAAATTTGGGGCTGAATTCTGTATTGGCTCCTGCTTGCGAAGTTTTATCATGTTGTAGCCCCTTAAAATGACCGGCTCGGGCCAAAACGCCAGAAAAGCAACCTAATTGGCCAAATCGGGTGCTGTTTCGATGATTTACAGTCAATTTTGTGCGTTTTTTGGCAGTTTTCTGCCATTTTTTTCGCCATATTTGGCATGTATACTTGCTGCCCATCTGGCAAGCCTTTTTTGCCAATGGTGCAACCATGTTGTGCAAGAGGCACGAAGCAGCACCCGCTAGGCTACGTTTTTGTGGGGCTTGGCCCACAAAAACGGAGCCTAGCGGCCGGCGCTGGCGCCGTTGCTCCCGTGTTTTCATGGTTTTCTCCTTCTCCGCCTTTGAATGGTCTTTTTGCCTTTGTGCTCCTTGTCCTCCCCGTTCTCATCTGAGCACCCGTGCGACCCCACCTCGTGCAATTTCCCCCCGCTTGTTCAAATCCCCCCCGCAGGGGGCTGGCTTCTGTGGGGGTCGGGGTGTTGGGGGCCCCTGACCCCGCGCCAGAAGCGATGACCAACTACTACGTTACGCGACCCCCCCCCCTTGGAAGACAGCCCTTCTCAAAACCCTGCAATGCAGCCCCTTAAAATGATGGCAATCGAATTCTAAGAACGCATTTTTCGTCTTTTTGGCCGACGATGGTCGTTTTGGTGAATTAGGACCGTTTTAGGCAGTTTTTCGGGCAGTCTCCGGAAATATGGGGCTGAATTCCCAATTGGCTCTTGCTTGCGAAGTTACATCATGTTGTAGCCCCTTAAAATGACCGGCTCGGGCCAAAACGTCAGAAAAGCAACCTAATTGGCCAAGTCAGGTGCCGTTTTGATGATTTACGGTCAATTTTGTGCGTTTTTTGGCAGGTTTTTGCCATTTTTTCGCCATATTTGGCATGTATACTTGCTGCCCATCTGGCAAGCCTTTTTTGCCAATGGTGCAACCATATTGTGCAAGAGGCACGAAGCAGCACCCGCTAGGCTTCGTTTTTGTAGGGCTTGGCCCACAAAAACGGAGCCTAGCGGCCGGCGCTGGCGCCGTTGCTCCCGTGTTTTCATGGTTTTCTCCTTCTCCGCCTTTGAATGGTCTTTTTGCCTTTGTGCTCCTTGTCCTCCCCGTTCTCATCTGAGCACCCGTGCGACCCCACCTCGTGCAATTTCCCCCCACTTGTTCAAATCCCCCCCGCAGGGGGCTGGCTTCTGTGGGGGTCGGGGTGTTGGGGGCCCCTGACCCCGCGCCAGAAGCAGTGACCAACTACTACGTTACGCCACCCCCCCCCCCTGGAAGACAGCCCTTCTCAAAACCCCGCAATGCAGCCCCTTAAAATGATCGCAATGAAATTCTAAGAACGCGACTTTTCTTTTTTTTGGCCGACGATGCTCGTTTTGGCGCATTAGGGTAGTTTTAAGCAGTTTTTCGGGCAGTCTCCGAAAATTTGGGGCTGAATTCTGTATTGGCTCCTGCTTGCGAAGTTTTATCATGTTGTAGCCCCTTAAAATGACCGGCTCGGGCCAAAACGCCAGAAAAGCAACCTAATTGGCCAAATCGGGTGGTGTTTCGATGATTTACAGTCAATTTTGTGCGTTTTTTGGCAGTTTTCTGCCATTTTTTTCGCCATATTTGGCATGTATACTTGCTGCCCATCTGGCAAGCCTTTTTTGCCAATGGTGCAACCATGTTGTGCAAGAGGCACGAAGCAGCACCCGCTAGGCTACGTTTTTGTGGGGCTTGGCCCACAAAAACGGAGCCTAGCGGCCGGCGCTGGCGCCGTTGCTCCCGTGTTTTCATGGTTTTCTCCTTCTCCGCCTTTGAATGGTCTTTTTGCCTTTGTGCTCCTTGTCCTCCCCGTTCTCATCTGAGCACCCGTGCGACCCCACCTCGTGCAATTTCCCCCCGCTTGTTCAAATCCCCCCCGCAGGGGGCTGGCTTCTGTGGGGGTCGGGGTGTGAGGGGCCCCTGACCCCGCGCCAGAAGCAGTGACCAACTACTACGTTACGCGACCCCCCCCCCCTGGAAGACAGCCCCTCTCAAAACCCTGCAATGCAGCCCCTTAAAATGATCGCAATGGAATTCTAAGAACGCGACGTTTCTTCTTTTTGGCCGATGATGGTCGTTTTGGTGAATTAGGATCGTTTTAAGCAGTTTTTCGGGCAGTCTCCGAAAATTTGGGTCTGAATTCCGTATTGGCTCTTGCTTGCGAAGCTACATCATGTTGTAGCCCCTTAAAATGACCGGCTCGGGCCAAAACGTCAGAAAATCAACCTCATTGGCCACATTTGGTGCGGTTTCGATGATTTACGGTCAATTTTGAGCGTTTTTTGGCAGTTTTCTGCCATTTTTTTCGCCGTATTTGGCATGTATACTTGCTGCCCATCTGGCAAGCCTTTTTTGCCAATGGGGCAACCATATTGTGCAAAAGGCAGGAGGCAGCTCCCGCTAGGCTACGTTTTTGTGGGGCTTGGCCCACAAAAACGGAGCCTAGCGGCCGGCGCTGGCGCCGTTGCTCCCGTGTTCTCATGGTTTTCTCCTTCTCCGCCTTTGAATGGTCTTTTTGCCTTTGTGCTCCTTGTCCTCCCCGTTCTCATCTGAGCACCCGTGCGACCCCACCTCGTGCAATTTCCCCCCGCTTGTTCAAATCCCCCCCGCAGGGGGCTGGCTTCTGTGGGGGTCGGGGTGTTGGGGGCCCCTGACCCCGCGCCAGAAGCAGTGACCAACTACTACGTTACGCCACCCCCCCCCCCTGGAAGACAGCCCTTCTCAAAACCCCGCAATGCAGCCCCTTAAAATGATCGCAATGAAATTCTAAGAACGCGACTTTTCTTTTTTTTGGCCGACGATGCTCGTTTTGGCGCATTAGGGTAGTTTTAAGCAGTTTTTCGGGCAGTCTCCGAAAATTTGGGGCTGAATTCTGTATTGGCTCCTGCTTGCGAAGTTTTATCATGTTGTAGCCCCTTAAAATGACCGGCTCGGGCCAAAACGCCAGAAAAGCAACCTAATTGGCCAAATCGGGTGGTGTTTCGATGATTTACAGTCAATTTTGTGCGTTTTTTGGCAGTTTTCTGCCATTTTTTTCGCCATATTTGGCATGTATACTTGCTGCCCATCTGGCAAGCCTTTTTTGCCAATGGTGCAACCATGTTGTGCAAGAGGCACGAAGCAGCACCCGCTAGGCTACGTTTTTGTGGGGCTTGGCCCACAAAAACGGAGCCTAGCGGCCGGCGCTGGCGCCGTTGCTCCCGTGTTTTCATGGTTTTCTCCTTCTCCGCCTTTGAATGGTCTTTTTGCCTTTGTGCTCCTTGTCCTCCCCGTTCTCATCTGAGCACCCGTGCGACCCCACCTCGTGCAATTTCCCCCCGCTTGTTCAAATCCCCCCCGCAGGGGGCTGGCTTCTGTGGGGGTCGGGGTGTTGGGGGCCCCTGACCCCGCGCCAGAAGCAGTGACCAACTACTACGTTACGCCACCCCCCCCCCCTGGAAGACAGCCCTTCTCAAAACCCTGCAATGCAGCCCCTTAAAATGATCGCAATGGAATTCTAAGAATGCGACTTTTATTCTTTTTGGCCGATGATGGTCTTTTTGGTGAATTAGGACCGTTTGAAGCAGTTTTTCGGGCAGTCTCCGAAAATTTGGGGCTGAATTCCGTATTGGCTCTTGCTTGCGAAGTTACATCATGTCGAGCCCCTTAAAATGACCGGCTCGGGCCAAAACGTCAGAAAAGCAACCTAATTGGCCAAGTCAGGTGCCTTTTTGATGATTTACCGTCAATTTTGTGCGTTTTTTGGCAGTTTTCTGCCATTTTTTCCGCCATATTTGGCATGTATACTTGCTGCCCATCTAGCAAGCCTTTTTTGCCAATGGTGCAACCATATTGTGCAAGAGGCACGAAGCAGCACCCGCTAGGCTTCGTTTTTGTGGGGCTTGGCCCACAAAAACGGAGCCTAGCGGCCGGCGCTGGCGCCGTTGCTCCCGTGTTTTCATGGTTTTCTCCTTCTCCGCCTTTGAATGGTCTTTTTGCCTTTGTGCTCCTGGTCCTCCCCGTTCTCATCTGAGCATCCGTGCGACCCCACCTCGTGCATCTTTCCCCCGCTTGTTCAAATCCCCCCCGCAGGGGGCTGGCTTCTGTGGGGGTCGGGGTGTTGGGGGCCCCTGACCCCGCGCCAGAAGCAGTGACCAACTACTACGTTACGCCACCCCCCCCCCCTGGAAGACAGCCCTTCTCAAAACCCCGCAATGCAGCCCCTTAAAATGATCGCAATGGAATTCTAAGAACGCCACTTTTCTTCTCTTTGGCCGATGATGGTCGTTTTGGTGAATTAGGACTGTTTTAAGCAGTTTTTCGGGCAGTCTCCGAAAATTTGGGGCTGAATTCCGTATTGGCTCTTGCTTGCGAAGTTACATCATGTTGTAGCCCCTTAAAATGACCGGCTCGGGCTAAAACGTCAGAAAAGCAACCTAATTGGCCAAGTCAGGTACCTTTTTGATGATTTACGGTCAATTTTACGCGTTTTTTGGCAGTTTTTTGCCATTTTTTTCGCCATATTTGGCATGTATACTTGCTGCCCATCTGGCAAACCTTTTCTGCTAACGGGGCAACCATATTGTGCAAGAGGCAAGAGGCAGCACCCGCTAGGCTACGTTTTTGTGGGGCTTGGCCCACAAAAACGGAGCCTAGCGGCCGGCGCTGGCGCCGTTGCTCCCGTGTTTTCATGGTTTTCTCCTTCTCCGCCTTTGAATGGTCTTTTTGCCTTTGTGCTCCTGGTCCTCCCCGTTCTCATCTGAGCATCCGTGCGACCCCACCTCGTGCATGTTTCCCCCGCTTGTTCAAATCCCCCCCGCAGGGGGCTGGCTTCTGTGGGGGTCGGGGTGTGAGGGGCCCCTGACCCCGCGCCAGAAGCAGTGACCAACTACTACATTACGCGACCCCCCCCCCCTGGAAGACAGCCCTTCTCAAAACCCCGCAATGCAGCCCCTTAAAATGATCGCAATGAAATTCTAAGAACGCGACTTTTCTTCTTTTTGGCCGACGATGCTCGTTTTGGCGCATTAGGGTCGTTTTAAGCAGTTTTTCGGGCAGTCTCCGAAAATTTGGGGCTGAATTCTGTATTGGCTCCTGCTTGCGAAGTTACATCATGTTGTAGCCCCTTAAAATGACCGGCTCGGGCCAAAACGCCAGAAAAGCAACCTAATTGGCCAAATCGGGTGCTGTTTCGATGATTTACAGTCAATTTTGTGCGTTTTTTGGCAGTTTTCTGCCATTTTTTTCGCCATATTTGGCATGTATACTTGCTGCCCATCTGGCAAGCCTTTTTTGCCAATGGTGCAACCATGTTGTGCAAGAGGCACGAAGCAGCACCCGCTAGGCTACGTTTTTGTGGGGCTTGGCCCACAAAAACGGAGCCTAGCGGCCGGCGCTGGCGCCGTTGCTCCCGTGTTTTCATGGTTTTCTCCTTCTCCGCCTTTGAATGGTCTTTTTGCCTTTGTGCTCCTTGTCCTCCCCGTTCTCATCTGAGCACCCGTGCGACCCCACCTCGTGCAATTTCCCCCCGCTTGTTCAATCTGGGCCCTCCGGCCCGCCTTGCCACGTGCGCGGAGAGGGCGAGGGGCCCCCTCCGCACAAGTCACTGGCCACCTCCAACCCCCTATAATAGGGAACCCCCTAACGTCAAAATTCCGGTTCTATCACCCCTACACACTTACCCCTCAAAAAGACTGCCTCGACGTGGCGATCATGCCGTGCATCTTGGTTTTTGTCATCTATGGTCGTTTTAAATAGTTAGGAGCCCTTGAAGTTCGTAGTTTGTAAGCAAGGATCCAAGAATTCCTGTATGTGTAGGGATCGGATTTAAGGGTGCGCGACCAAAGTTGATATGCAAACTGATGTAATGTATGAATCTCAGGGCTGAAATCGTAAAAAATCGAATCTTAGGGTTAATTAATTTCTAGCACTGGCGACAGCGCTCTTGGCGGCGGCACGAACTCGCAGCACTTCAATAAATTCTGGTTGGCAAAAATAAAAGGTGAGTGATTGTCATTTGCGGTCAAAAAGAAAAATTTGGTGGTTTTCATTGCGGTCGTGGCTTTGCTCTTCGTGTTTCGTTTCGTGTTGGCTGTTTGCTGTTTGCTCTTTGCCGTGCCCACTCCAGCCGCTGACATGAAGGTCGCAGACGAGCCGCAACCGTTGTTGACCACTGCCGACGGCTACTGGTGTGTTGCCCGGAGTTCATTTGGCGCTGGGTGTGTGTCTTTGGTGTGTTGGCGCGGTGTGTGTGTGTCATTCGTATGTCAGCGCGCTGTGTGTGTGATCTGTGTGTCAGGGCACTTTGTGTGTGTCAGCGTGCCGCGCAAAGTGTTAGTGTGTTTGCCGCGCGCTGGGTGTGTGATGCTGTGTCTGGTTCAGGTTTGAGGTTTCAGGTTGGAGATTGAGTTCCGGTTCAGGGTGAGTTACGAGAGTGTGTGTGTGTTTGTGTGTGTGTGTTACGAATGTGCTTGTAGGTGAGTTACGAGTGTGCTTGTGTTGCGGATGTGCTGGTGGGTGAGTTACGAGTGTGATGGTGTTACGAATCTGCCTGTGGGTGAGTTACGAGTGTGTGGGTGCCACGATTGTGCTTGTGGGTGAGTTACGAGTGTGCTTGTGTTGCGGATGTGCTGGTGGGTGAGTTACGAGTGTGATGGTGTTACGAATCTGCCTGTGGGTGAGTTACGAGTGTGTGGGTGCCACGATTGTGCCTGTGGGTGAGTTACGAGTGTGTGGGCGTTACGATTGTGCCTGTGGGTGAGTTACGAGTGTGTGGGCGTTACGATTGTGCCTGTGGGTGAGTTACGAGTGTGCTTGTGTTACGAATGTGCCTGTAGGTGAGTTACGCGTGTGCTTGTGTCACGAATGTGCCTGTGGGTGAGTTACGAGTGTGTGGGCGTTACGAGTGTGCCTGTGGGTGAGTTACGCGTGTGCTTGTGTCACGAATGTGCTTGTGGGTGAGTTCCGAGTGTGTTTGTGTTACGATGGTGCCTGTGGGTGAGTTACGAGCGTGCTTGTGTTACGAGTGTGCCTGTGGGTGAGTTACGCGTGTGCTTGTGTTACGAATGTGCCTGTGGGTGAGTTCCGAGTGTGTTTGTGTTACGATGGTGCCTGTGGGTGAGTTACGAGCGTGCTTGTGTTACCCATGTGCCTCTGGGTGAGTTACGAGCGTGCTTGTGTTACGAATGTGCCTGTGGGTGAGTTACGAGTGTGCCTGTGTTACGATTGTGCCTGTGGGCGAGTTACGAGTGTATTGGTGCTACGAATGTGCCTGTGGGTGAGTGACGAGTGTGTTGGTGCTACGAATGTTCCTGTGGGTGAGTTACGAGTGTGGTTGTGTTACCAATTTGCCTCTGGGTGAGACACGAGCGTGCTTGTGTTAGGAATGTGCTTGTGAGTCAGTCCGAGTGTGTTTGTGCTACGAATGTGACTGTGGGTGAGTTACGAGTGCATAGGTGTTTGTCTAGTGCGATCGTTCTGATGTGTCTGTGTCATTTGTGTCTGCCATTTTGCCATCTGTGTGTCATGTGTGTCTGCCATTTTGCCATCTGTGTGTCATTTGTGTGTCTGCCTTTTGCCATCTGTGTGTCATTTGTGTGTGTCATTTGTGTCTGCCATTTTGCCATCTCTGTGTCATTTGTGTGTCTGCCTTTTGCCATCTGTGTGTCATTTGTGTGTTGTGTGTTGTGTTTTGTTTTTGCTCCACTGAAAGCAGAGGTGGTTTTTTTTCGAAACAAAAGGCTTTTTGTCAATGTTCATGAGAGAAAGCAGTAAAACTTGGTGACAGGGGGAGCATTGTACATTTGCATTTAGAAACAACAACGTTGGATGGCAGGGAATTAGTGAAAGGGGCGAAATGATCAAATACTTTGATGGCAAGTGCAATGTCACAGAAACATTTTTTCTACAAACAACGCTGTAAAACAGATCAAGTGCATGATTTTGATTCCCATCGGGCAGTTGGTGAAGAAACCGGTTTTGCACCCCCAAGCTTAGGAGTGGTGTGCACATTGCTGGTTTTGCTTTGCATAACCTCATGAAGATTTTTAGCCATTTTGACCATCTTTTTATGGCATGTTTAGTTGTACTTCACGTTCCGGCAACTTTTGCCCTAGCTAGGGGAAAACTAACTAGTCCACCAATCCCCCCCCCACGCCTTCGCCGGGAGGGGGAACACAAAAAGAGAGGGGGGGTGGATGCGATGGTGCATGGCACCATCGCATCCACTCAAGTATCCACTCACTCATCGCATCCACTCAGGTATCCATTCACTTACCTCAGGAAATTGCGTGACTGGGGGGGGGGGGGTGGGGGGGCCTGCATGCTTTGAGGGGGTGGGTGCGGTAGCTACCACAGGTGGATAAAAGCCATGCTGTTTGTTGTCAAGTTGGGTACGTGGTGGTAGGGGTTCGGCTGAATGGCAAGGTGCACAAGTTGTGGGGCAGCGTTGGTTGGAAGAGAAAGAGCATGCCACATTTGTGTGCCAATTTTCCAATTTGTTGATTCTCAATGGAATAATTATCCAATTGGCCTTTTGGTGCAGGTATGCGGTGAACAACATGCATGCACATGTATTGCCAACATTTTTAAATGGGCAAACAATGAGGGCCAACATGTTTGCCGGGCAATTGGTGTTGTTTTGCGGCACCAAACAACCGTTGTTTTTCGGGCAAAAGGCAAAGGCACACCCCCCCCCCCCCCCGGGTTGCTTACCCAAAGGGGCATCGAGTGGGAAGCGCCCCACAAGTATTTTGCTACGCAAAGGTTTCAACATTTATGGCACCTATTTGTTTGCCATACAGCCATCACTTGCCACAAGGTGGCCCCTACATTGCTCTCACCATCTTTGGCCCTAATGTTAGGCTCAACAACATAGCCCGAACATTGCTCTGAAAACATTTCCCCCAAACGTACAAGGAAACAAAGGGCTGTCCGTGGTATGTATCACCTCCAAAAACAACCCCCCGCATGCAGATTGCCCACCCTCTAGACCACCGCCTTCATCCCCTTGTTCAAATCCCCCCCGCAGGGGGCTGGCTTCTGTGGGGGTCGGGGTGTTGGGGGCCCCTGACCCCGCGCCAGAAGCAGTGACCAACTACTACGTTACGCGACCCCCCCCCCCTGGAAGACAGCCCTTCTCAAAACCCTGCAATGCAGCCCCTTAAAATGATCGCAATGGAATTCTAAGAACGCGACTTTTCTTTTTTTTGGCCGACGATGGTCGTTTTGGTGAATTAGGACCGTTTTAAGCAGCTTTTCGGGCAGTCTCCGAAAGTTTGGGGCTGAATTCCGTATTGCCTCTTACTTGCGAAGTTACATCATGTTGTAGCCCCTTAAAATGACCGGCTCGGGCCAAAACGCCAGAAAAGCAACCTCATTGGCCAAATCTGGTGCCGTTTCGATGATTTACGGTCAATTTTGTGCGTTTTGTGGCAGTTTTCTGCCATTTTTTTCGCCATATTTGGCATGTTTACTTGCTGCCCATCTGGCAAGCCTTTTTTGCCAATGGTGCAACCATATTGTGCAAGAGGCACGAAGCAGCACCCGCTAGGCTACGTTTTTGTGGGGCTTGGCCCACAAAAACGGAGCCTAGCGGCCGGCGCTGGCGCCGTTGCTCCCGTGTTTTCATGGTTTTCTCCTTCTCCGCCTTTGAATGGTCTTTTTGCCTTTGTGCTCCTTGTCCTCCCCGTTCTCATCTGAGCACCCGTGCGACCCCACCTCGTGCAATTTCCCCCCGCTTGTTCAAATCCCCCCCGCAGGGGGCTGGCTTCTGTGGGGGTCGGGGTGTTGGGGGCCCCTGACCCCGCGCCAGAAGCAGTGACCAACTACTACGTTACGCCACCCCCCCCCCCTGGAAGACAGCCCTTCTCAAAACCCTGCAATGCAGCCCCTTAAAATGATCGCAATGAAATTCTAAGAACGCGACTTTTCTTCTTTTTGGCCGATGATGGTCGTTTTGGTGAATTAGGACCGTTTTAAGCAACTTTTCGGGCAGTCTCCGAAAATTTGGGGCTGAATTCCGTATTGGCTCTTGCTTGCGAAGTTACATCATGTTGTAGCCCCTTAAAATGACCGGCTCGGGCCAAAACGTCAGAAAAGCAACCTAATTGGCCAAGTCAGGTGCCTTTTTGATGATTTACGGTGAATTTTGTGCGTTTTTAGGCAGTTTTTTGCCATTTTTTTCGCCATATTTGGCATGTATACTTGCTGCCCATGTGGCAAACCTTTTCTGCCAACGGGGCAACCATATTGTGCAAGAGGCACGAAGCAGCATCCGCTAGGCTACGTTTTTGTGGGGCTTGGCCCACAAAAACGGAGCCTAGCGGCCGGGGCTGGCGCCGTTGCTCCCGTGTTTTCATGGTTTTCTCCTTCTCCGCCTTTGAATGGTCTTTTTGCCTTTGTGCTCCTGGTCCTCCCCGTTCTCATCTGAGCACCCGTGCGACCCCACCTCGTGCAACTTCCCCCCGCTTGTTCAATTCCCCCCCGCAGGGGGCTGGCTTCTGTGGGGGTCGGGGTGTTGGGGGCCCCTGACCCCGCGCCAGAAGCAGTGACCAACTACTACGTTACGCCACCCCCCCCCCCTGGAAGACAGCCCTTCTCAAAACCCTGCAATGCAGCCCCTTAAAATGATCGCAATCAAATTCTAAGAACGCGACTTTTCTACTTTTTGGCCGATGATGGTCGTTTTGGTGAATTAGGACCGTTTTAAGCAGCTTTTCGGGCAGTCTCCGAAAATTTGGGGCTGAATTCCGTATTGGCTCTTGCTTGCGAAGTTACATCATGTTGTAGCCACTTAAAATGACCGGCTCGGGCCAAAATGTCAGAAAAGCAACCTAATTGGCCAAGTCAGGTGCCTTTTTGATGATTTGCGGTGAATTTTGTGCGTTTTTAGGCAGTTTTTTGCCATTTTTTTCGCCATATTTGGCATGTATACTTGCTGCCCATCTGGCAAACCTTTTCTGCCAACGGGGCAACCATATTTTGCAAGAGACAGGAGGCAGCACCCGCTAGGCTCCGTTTTTGTGGGGCTTGGCCCACAAAAATGGAGCCTAGCGGCCGGCGCTGGCGCCGTTGCTCCCGTGTTTTCATGGTTTTCTCCTTCTCCGCCTTTGAATGGTCTTTTTGCCTTTGTGCTCCTTGTCCTCCCCGTTCTCATCTGAGCATCCGTGCGACCCCACCTCGTGCATCTTTCCCCCGCTTGTTCAAATCCCCCCCGCAGGGGGCTGGCTTCTGTGGGGGTCGGGGTGTTGGGGGCCCCTGACCCCGCGCCAGAAGCAGTGACCAACTACTACGTTACGCCACCCCCCCCCCCTGGAAGACAGCCCTTCTCAAAACCCTGCAATGCAGCCCCTTAAAATGATCGCAATGAAATTCTAAGAACGCGACTTTTCTTCTTTTTGGCCGATGATGGTCGTTTTGGTGAATTAGGACCGTTTTAAGCAACTTTTCGGGCAGTCTCCGAAAATTTGGGGCTGAATTCCGTATTGGCTCTTGCTTGCGAAGTTACATCATGTTGTAGCCCCTTAAAATGACCGGCTCGGGCCAAAACGTCAGAAAAGCAACCTAATTGGCCAAGTCAGGTGCCTTTTTGATGATTTACGGTGAATTTTGTGCGTTTTTAGGCAGTTTTTTGCCATTTTTTTCGCCATATTTGGCATGTATACTTGCTGCCCATGTGGCAAACCTTTTCTGCCAACGGGGCAACCATATTGTGCAAGAGGCACGAAGCAGCATCCGCTAGGCTACGTTTTTGTGGGGCTTGGCCCACAAAAACGGAGCCTAGCGGCCGGGGCTGGCGCCGTTGCTCCCGTGTTTTCATGGTTTTCTCCTTCTCCGCCTTTGAATGGTCTTTTTGCCTTTGTGCTCCTGGTCCTCCCCGTTCTCATCTGAGCACCCGTGCGACCCCACCTCGTGCAACTTCCCCCCGCTTGTTCAAATCCCCCCCGCAGGGGGCTGGCTTCTGTGGGGGTCGGGGTGTTGGGGGCCCCTGACCCCGCGCCAGAAGCAGTGACCAACTACTACGTTACGCCACCCCCCCCCCCTGGAAGACAGCCCTTCTCAAAACCCTGCAATGCAGCCCCTTAAAATGATCGCAATGGAATTCTAAGAACGCGACTTTTCTTCTTTTTGGCCGATGATGGTGGTTTTTGTGAATTAGCACCGTTTTAAGCAGTTTTTTGGGCAGTCTCCGAAAATTTGGGGCTGAATTGGTTATTGGCTTCTGCTTGCGAAGTTGCAGCATGTTGTAGCCCCTTAAAATGACCGGCTTGGAGCAAAATCTTCAAAAATCAACCTCATTGGCCAAAAATGGTGCCATTCGGATGATTTACAGCCAACTTTGTGCATTTTTTGGCAGTTTTTTGCCATAGTTTTGCCATATTTGGCATGTATACTTGCTGCCCATCCGACAAGGCTTTTTGACCCATGGGGCAACCATAGTGGGCAACAAGCATTAGGCAGAATCCGCTAGGCTCCGTTTTTGTGGGGCTTGGCCCACAAAAACGGAGCCTAGCGGCCGGCGCTTGCGCCGTTGAACCCGTTTTTTCATGTTTTTTTTCTTCTCCGCTTCTGCATGGTTCTTTTTGCCTTTGTGTTCTTTGTCTTCCGTTGTCATGCAGACCGTTGCCGTGCGACCCCGCCTCGTGCAACTTTCCCCAGCTTGTTCAGATTGGGCCCTCGGCCCGCCTTGCCACATGCGCGGAGAGGGGGAGGGGCCCCCTCCGCACGAGTCACCGGCCACCTCTCAACCCCCTATAATGAGGAACCCCATGTGTCGATTACGGCGGTTCTAACAACCCTGCACACTTACCCCTCAAAATGACCGCCTCGACGTGGCGATCATGGCGTGCACCTTGGTTTCCGTCATCTATGGTCGTTTTAAATAGTTAGGAGCCCTTGAAGTTGGTAGTTTGTAAGCAAGGATCCAAGAATTCCTGTATGTGTAGGGATCGGACTTAAGGGAGCGCGACCGAAATTAATATGCAAACTGATGTAATGTATGAATCTCAGGGCTGAAATCGTAAAAAATCGAATCATAGGGTTAATTCATTTCTAGCACTGGCGACAGCGCTCTTGGCGGCGGCGCGAACCCGCAGCACTTCAATAAATTCTGGTTGGCAAAAATAAAAGGTGAGTGATTGTCATTTGCGGTCAAAAAGAAAAATTTGGTGGTTTTCATTGCGGTCGTGGCTTTGCTCTTCGTGTTTCGTTTCGTGTTGGCTGTTTGCTGTTTGCCGTGCCCACTCCAGCCGCTGACATGAAGGTCGCAGACGAGCCGCAACCGTTGTTGACCACTGCCGACGGCTACTGGTGTGATGCCCGGAGTTGATTTGGCGCTGGGTGTGTGTCTTTGGTGTGTTGGCGCGGTGTGTGTGTGTCATTCGTATGTCAGCGCGCTGTGTGTGTGATCTGTGTGTCAGGGCACTGTGTGTGTGTCAGCGCGCCGCGCAAAGTGTTAGTGTGTTTGCCGCGCGCTGGGTG
Source organism: Eutreptiella sp. 'Long Island Sound 2002' (assembly GCA_964036045.1). Taxonomy (NCBI): domain Eukaryota; phylum Euglenozoa; class Euglenophyceae; order Eutreptiales; family Eutreptiaceae; genus Eutreptiella; species Eutreptiella sp. 'Long Island Sound 2002'. The sequence goes on along the minus strand of OZ038383.1, from coordinate 64,674,952 downwards.
TGTGATGCTGTGTCTGGTTCAGGTTTGAGGTTTCAGGTTGGAGATTGAGTTCCGGTTCAGGGTGAGTTACGAGAGAGTGTGTGTGTGTTACGAATGTGCTTGTAGGTGAGTTACGAGTGTGCTTGTGTTGCGGATGTGCTGGTGGGTGAGTTACGAGTGTGATGGTGTTACGAATCTGCCTGTGGGTGAGTTACGAGTGTGTGGGTGCCACGATTGTGCTTGTGGGTGAGTTACGAGTGTGATGGTGTTACGAATCTGCCTGTGGGTGAGTTACGAGTGTGTGGGTGCCACGATTGTGCCTGTGGGTGAGTTACGAGTGTGTGGGCGTTACGATTGTGCCTGTGGGTGAGTTACGAGTGTGCTTGTGTTACGAATGTGCCTGTAGGTGAGTTACGCGTGTGCTTGTGTCACGAATGTGCCTGTGGGTGAGTTACGAGTGTGTGGGCGTTACGAGTGTGCCTGTGGGTGAGTTACGCGTGTGCTTGTGTCACGAATGTGCTTGTGGGTGAGTTCCGAGTGTGTTTGTGTTACGATGGTGCCTGTGGGTGAGTTGCGAGCGTGCTTGTGTTACGAGTGTGCCTGTGGGTGAGTTACGCGTGTGCTTGTGTTACGAATGTGCCTGTGGGTGAGTTCCGAGTATGTTTGTGTTACGATGGTGCCTGTGGGTGAGTTACGAGCGCGCTTGTGTTACCAATGTGCCTCTGGGTGAGTTACGAGCGTGCTTGTGTTACGAATGTGCCTGTGGGTGAGTTACGAGTGTGCTTTTGTTACGATTGTGCCTGTGGGCGAGTTACGAGTGTATTGGTGCTACGAATGTGCCTGTGGGTGAGTGACGAGTGTGTTGGTGCTACGAATGTTCCTGTGGGTGAGTTACGAGTGTGGTTGTGTTACCAATTTGCCTCTGGGTGAGACACGAGCGTGCTTGTGTTAGGAATGTGCTTGTGAGTCAGTTCGAGTGTGTTTGTGCTACGAATGTGACTGTGGGTGAGTTACGAGTGCATAGGTGTTTGTCTAGTGCGATCGTTCTGATGTGTCTGTGTCATTTGTGTCTGCCATTTTGCCATCTGTGTGTCATTTGTGTCCGCCATTTTGCCAACTCTGTGTCACTTGTGTGTCTGCCATTTTGCCATCTGTGTGTCATTTGTGTGTCTGCCTTTTGCCATCTGTGTGTCATTTGTGTGTTGTGTGATGTGTTTTGTTTTTGCTCCACTGAAAGCAGAGGTGGCTTTTTTTCGAAACAAAAGGCTTTTTGTCAATGTTCATGAGAGAAAGCAGTAAAATTTGGTGACAGGGGAAGCATTGTACAATTGCATTTAGAAACAACAACGTTGGATGGCAGGGAATAAGTGAAAGGGGCGAAATGATCAAATACGTTGATGGCAAGTGCAATGTCACGGAAACATTTTTTCTACAAACAACGCTGTAAAACAGATCAAGTGCATGATTTTGGTTCCCATCGGGTAGTTGGTGAAGAAACTGGTTTGCACCCCCAAGCTTAGTAGTGGCGTGCTCATTGCTGGTTTTGCTTTGCATAACCTCATGAAGATTTTTAGCCATTTTGACCATCTTTTTATGGCATGTTTAGTTGTAGTTCACGTTCCGGCAACTTTTGCCCCAGCTAGGGGAAAACTAGCTAGTCCACCAATCCCCCACCCCCCCCCCTCCTTCGCCGGGAGGGGGAACACAAAAAGAGAGGGGGGGTGGATGCGATGGTGCATGGCACCATCGCATCCACTCAAGTATCCACTCACTCATCGCATCCACTCAGGTATCCATTCACTTACCTCAGGAAATTGCGTGACTGTGGGGGGGGGGGGGGGGGGCTGCATGCTTTGAGGGGGGTGGGTGCGGTAGCTACCATAGGTGGATAAAAGCCATGCTGTTTGTTGTCAAGTGGGGTACGTGGTGGTAAGGGTTCGGCTGAACGGCAAGGTGCATAAGTTGTGGGGCAACGTTGGTTGGAAGAGAAAGAGCATGCCACATTTGTGTGCCAATTTTCCAATTTGTTGACTCTCAATGGAATAAAAATCCAATTGGCCTTTTGGTGCAGGTATGCGGTGAACAACATGCATGCATATGTATTGCCAACATTTTTAAATGGGCAAACAATGAGGGCCAACATGTTTGCCGGGCAATTTGTGTTGTTTTGCGGCACCAAACAACCGTTGTTTTTCGGGCAAAAGGCAAAGGCACCCCCCCCCCCCCGGGTGGCTTACCCAAAGGGGCATCGAGTGGGAAGCGCCCCACAAGTATTTTGCTACGCAAAGGTTTCAACATTTATGGCACCTATTTGTTTGCCATACAGCCATCACTTGCCATAAGGTGGCCCCTACATTGCTCTCACCATCTTTGGCCCTAATGTTAGGCTCAACAACATATCCCGAACATTGCTCTGAAAATGTTTCCCCCAAATGTACAAGGAAACAAAGGGCCGTCCGTGGTATGCATCACTTCCAAAAACAACCCCCCCCATGCAGATTGCCCACCCTCTAGACCACCGCCTTCATCCCCTTGTTCAAATCCCCCCCGCAGGGGGCTGGCTTCTGTGGGGGTCGGGGGGTGAGGGGCCCCTGACCCCGCGCCAGAAGCAGTGACCAACTACTGCGTTACGCGACCCCCCCCCCCTGGAAGACAGCCCTTCTCAAAACCCTGCAATGCAGCCCCTTAAAATGATCGCAATGGAATTCTAAGAATGCGACTTTTCTTCTCTTTGGCCGACGATGGTCGTTTTGGTGAATTAGGACCGTTTTAAGCAGTTTTTCGGGCAGTCTCCGAAAATTTGGGGCTGAATTCCGTAGTGGCTCTTGCTTGCGAAGTTACATCGTGTTGTAGCCCCTTAAAATGACCGGCTCGGGCCAAAACGTCATTGGCCAAATCTGGTGCGGTTTTGATGATTTCCGGTCATTTTTACGCGTTTTTTGGCAGTTTTCTGCCATTTTTTTCGCCGTATTTGGCATGTATACTTGCTGCCCATGTGGCAAGCCTTTTTTGCCAATGGGGCAACCATATTGTGCAAAAGGCAGGAGGCAGCTCCCGCTAGGCTGCGTTTTTGTGGGGCTTGGCCCACAAAAACGGAGCCTAGCGGCCGGCGCTGGCGCCGTTGCTCCCGTGTTTTCATGGTTTTCTCCTTCTCCGCCTTTGAATGGTCTTTTTGCCTTTGTGCTCCTTGTCCTCCCCGTTCTAATCTGAGCACCCGTGCGACCCCACCTCGTTCAATTTCCCCCCGCTTGTTCAAATCCCCCCCGCAGGGGGCTGGCTTCTGTGGGGGTCGGGGTGTTGGGGGCCCCTGACCCCGCGCCAGAAGCAGTGACCAACTACTACGTTACGCGACCCCCCCCCCCTGGAAGACAGCCCTTCCCAAAACCCCGCAATGCAGCCCCTTAAAATGATCGCAATGGAATTCTAAGAATGCGACTTTTCTTCTTTTTGGCCGATGATGGTCGTTTTGGTGAATTAGGACTGTTTTAAGCAGTTTTTCGGGCAGTCTCCGAAAATTTGGGGCTGAATTCCGTATTGGCTCTTGCTTGCGAAGTTACATCATGTTGTAGCCCCTTAAAATGACCGGCTCGGGCCAAAACGTCGGAAAAGCAACCTAATTGGCCAAGTCAGGTACCTTTTTGATGATTTACGGTCAATTTTACGCGTTTTTTGGCAGTTTTTTGCCATTTTTTTCGCCATATTTGGCATGTATACTTGCTGCCCATCTGGCAAACCTTTTCTGCTAACGGGGCAACCATATTGTGCAAGAGGCAAGAGGCAGCACCCGCTAGGCTACGTTTTTGTGGGGCTTGGCCCACAAAAACGGAGCCTAGCGGCCGGCGCTGGCGCTGTTGCTCCCGTGTTTTCATGGTTTTCTCCTTCTCCGCCTTTGAATGGTCTTTTTGCCTTTGTGCTCCTGGTCCTCCCCGTTCTCATCTGAGCATCCGTGCGACCCCACCTCGTGCATCTTTCCCCCGCTTGTTCAAATCCCCCCCGCAGGGGGCTGGCTTCTGTGGGGGTCGGGGTGTTGGGGGCCCCTGACCCCGCGCCAGAAGCAGTGACCAACTACTACGTTACGCCACCCCCCCCCCCCTGGAAGACAGCCCTTCTCAAAACCCCGCAATGCAGCCCCTTAAAATGATCGCAATGAAATTCTAAGAACGCGACTTTTCTTCTTTTTGGCCGACGATGCTCGTTTTGGCGCATTAGGGTCGTTTTAAGCAGTTTTTCGGGCAGTCTCCGAAAATTTGGGGCTGAATTCCGTAGTGGCTCCTGCTTGCGAAGTTACATCATGTTGTAGCCCCTTAAAATGACTGGCTCGGGCCAAAACGCCAGAAAAGCAACCTAATTGGCCAAATCGGGTGCCGTTTTGATGATTTACAGTCAATTTTGTGCGTTTTTTGGCAGTTTTCTGCCATTTTTTTCGCCATATTTGGCATGTATACTTGCTGCCCATCTGGCAAGCCTTTTTTGCCAATGGTGCAACCATGTTGTGCAAGAGGCACGAAGCAGCATCCGCTAGGCTACGTTTTTGTGGGGCTTGGCCCACAAAAACGGAGCCTAGCGGCCGGCGCTGGCGCCGTTGCTCCCGTGTTTTCATGGTTTTCTCCTTCTCCGCCTTTGAATGGTCTTTTTGCCTTTGTGCTCCTTGTCCTCCCCGTTCTCATCTGAGCACCCGTGCGACCCCACCTCGTGCAATTTCCCCCCGCTTGTTCAAATCCCCCCCGCAGGGGGCTGGCTTCTGTGGGGGTCGGGGTGTTGGGGGCCCCTGACCCCGCGCCAGAAGCAGTGACCAACTACTACGTTACGCGACCCCCCCCCCCTGGAAGACAGCCCTTCTCAAAACCCTGCAATGCAGCCCCTTAAAATGATCGCAATCGAATTCTAAGAACGCAACTTCTCTTATCTTTGGCCGACAATGGTCGTTTTGGTGAATTAGGACCGTTTTAAGCAGTTTTTCGGGCAGTCTCCGAAAATTTGGGGCTGAATTCTGTATTGGCTGTTGCTTGCAAAGTTACATCATGTTGTAGCCCCTTAAAATGACCGGCTCGGGCCAAAACTTCAGAAAAGCAACCTCATTGGCCAAATCTGGTGCCGTTTCGATGATTTACGGTGAATTTTGTGCGTTTTTTGGCAGTTTTCTGCCATTTTTTTCGCCATATTTGGCATGTATACTTGCTGCCCATCTGACAAGCCTTTTCTGCCAATAGGGCAACCATATTTTGCAAAAGGCAGGAGGCAGCTCCCGCTAGGCTCCGTTTTTGTGGGGCTTGGCCCACAAAAACGGAGCCTAGCGGCCGGCGCTAGCGCCGTTGCTCCTGTGTTTTCATGGGTTTCTCCTTCTCCGCCTTTGAATGGTCTTTTTGCCTTTGTGCTCCTTGTCCTCCCCATTCTCATCCCAGCACCCGTGCGACCCTACCTCGTGCAATTTCCCCCCGCTTGTTCAAATCCCCCCCGCAGGGGGCTGGCTTCTGTGGGGGTCGGGGTGTTGGGGGCCCCTGACCCCGCGCCAGAAGCAGTGACCAACTACTACATTACGCGACCCCCCCCCCCTGGAAGACAGCCCTTCTCAAAACCCCGCAATGCAGCGCCTTAAAATGATCGCAATGAAATTCTAAGAACGCGACTTTTCTTGTTTTTGGCCGACGATGCTCGTTTTGGCGCATTAGGGTCGTTTTAAGCAGTTTTTCGGGCAGTCTCCGAAAATTTGGGGCTGAATTCTGTATTGGCTTCTGCTTGCGAAGTTACATCATGTTGTAGCCCCTTAAAATGACCGGCTCGGGCCAAAAAGTCGGAAAAGCAACCTAATTGGCCAAATCGGGTGCTGTTTCGATGATTTACAGTCAATTTTGTGCGTTTTTTGGCAGTTTTCTGCCATTTTTTTCGCCATATTTGGCATGTATACTTGCTGCCCATCTGGCAAGCCTTTTTTGCCAATGGTGCAACCATGTTGTGCAAGAGGCACGAAGCAGCACCCGCTAGGCTACGTTTTTGTGGGGCTTGGCCCACAAAAACGGAGCCTAGCGGCCGGCGCTGGCGCCGTTGCTCCCGTGTTTTCATGGTTTTCTCCTTCCCCGCCTTTGAATGGTCTTTTTGCCTTTGTGCTCCTTGTCCTCCCCGTTCTCATCTGAGCACCCGTGCGACCCCACCTCGTGCAATTTCCCCCCGCTTGTTCAAATCCCCCCCGCAGGGGGCTGGCTTCTGTGGGGGTCGGGGTGTTTGGGGCCCCTGACCCCGCGCCAGAAGCAGTGACCAACTACTACGTTACGCCACCCCCCCCCCCTGGAAGACAGCCCTTCTCAAAACCCCGCAATGCAGCCCCTTAAAATGATCGCAATCGAATTCTAAGAATGCGACTTTTCTTCTTTTTGGCCGATGATGTTCGTTTTGGTGAATTAGGACTCTTTTAAGCAGCTTTTCGGGCAGTCTCCGAAAATTTGGGGCTGAATTCCGTATTGGCTTCTGCTTGCGAAGTTACATCATGTTGTAGCCCCTTAAAATGACCGGCTCGGGCCAAAACGTCAGAAAAGCAACCTAATTGGCCAAGTCAGGTGCCTTTTTGATGATTTACGGTGAATTTTGTGCGTTTTTAGGCAGTTTTTTGCCATTTTTTTCGCCATATTTGGCATGTATACTTGCTGCCCATCTTGCAAACCTTTTCTGCCAACGGGGCAACCATATTGTGCAAGAGGCAAGAGGCAGCACCCGCTAGGCTCCGTTTTTGTGGGGCTTGGCCCACAAAAACGGAGCCTAGCGGCCGGCGCTGGCGCCGTTGCTCCCGTGTTTTCATGGTTTTCTCCTTCTCCGCCTCTGAATGGTCTTTTTGCCTTTGTGCTCCTGGTCCTCCCCGTTCTCATCTGAGCATCCGTGCGACCCCATCTCGTGCATCTTTCCCCCGCTTGTTCAAATCCCCCCCGCAGGGGGCTGGCTTCTGTGGGGGTCGGGGTGTTGGGGGCCCCTGACCCCGCGCCAGAAGCAGTGACCAACTACTACGTTACGCGACCCCCCCCCCCTGGAAGACAGCCCTTCTCAAAACCCTGCAATGCAGCCCCTTAAAATGATCGCAATGGAATTCTAAGAACGCGACTTTTCTTTTTTTTGGCCGACGATGGTCGTTTTGGTGAATCAGGACCGTTTTAAGCAGTTTTTCGGGCAGTCTCCGAAAGTTTGGGGCTGAATTCCGTATTGCCTCTTACTTGCGAAGTTACATCATGTTGTAGCCCCTTAAAATGACCGGCTCGGGCCAAAACGCCAGAAAAGCAACCTCATTGGCCAAATCTGGTGCCGTTTCGATGATTTACGGTCAATTTTGTGCGTTTTGTGGCAGTTTTCTGCCATTTTTTTCGCCATATTTGGCATGTTTACTTGCTGCCCATCTGGCAAGCCTTTTTTGCCAATGGTGCAACCATATTGTGCAAGAGGCACGAAGCAGCACCCGCTAGGCTACGTTTTTGTGGGGCTTGGCCCACAAAAACGGAGCCTAGCGGCCGGCGCTGGCGCCGTTGCTCCCGTGTTTTTATGGTTTTCTCCTTCTCCGCCTTTGAATGGTCTTTTTGCCTTTGTGCTCCTTGTCCTCCCCGTTCTCATCTGAGCACCCGTGCGACCCCACCTCGTGCAATTTCCCCCCGCTTGTTCAAATCCCCCCCGCAGGGGGCTGGCTTCTGTGGGGGTCGGGGTGTTTGGGGCCCCTGACCCCGCGCCAGAAGCAGTGACCAACTACTACGTTACGCCACCCCCCCCCCCTGGAAGACAGCCCTTCTCAAAACCCCGCAATGCAGCCCCTTAAAATGATCGCAATCGAATTCTAAGAATGCGACTTTTCTTCTTTTTGGCCGATGATGTTCGTTTTGGTGAATTAGGACTCTTTTAAGCAGCTTTTCGGGCAGTCTCCGAAAATTTGGGGCTGAATTCCGTATTGGCTTCTGCTTGCGAAGTTACATCATGTTGTAGCCCCTTAAAATGACCGGCTCGGGCCAAAACGTCAGAAAAGCAACCTAATTGGCCAAGTCAGGTGCCTTTTTGATGATTTACGGTGAATTTTGTGCGTTTTTAGGCAGTTTTTTGCCATTTTTTTCGCCATATTTGGCATGTATACTTGCTGCCCATCTTGCAAACCTTTTCTGCCAACGGGGCAACCATATTGTGCAAGAGGCAAGAGGCAGCACCCGCTAGGCTCCGTTTTTGTGGGGCTTGGCCCACAAAAACGGAGCCTAGCGGCCGGCGCTGGCGCCGTTGCTCCCGTGTTTTCATGGTTTTCTCCTTCTCCGCCTCTGAATGGTCTTTTTGCCTTTGTGCTCCTGGTCCTCCCCGTTCTCATCTGAGCATCCGTGCGACCCCATCTCGTGCATCTTTCCCCCGCTTGTTCAAATCCCCCCCGCAGGGGGCTGGCTTCTGTGGGGGTCGGGGTGTTGGGGGCCCCTGACCCCGCGCCAGAAGCAGTGACCAACTACTACGTTACGCGACCCCCCCCCCCTGGAAGACAGCCCTTCTCAAAACCCCGCAATGCAGCCCCTTAAAATGATCGCAATGAAATTCTAAGAACGCGACTTTTCTTCTTTTTGGCCGACGATGCTCGTTTTGGCGCATTAGGGTCGTTTTAAGCAGTTTTTCGGGCAGTCTCCGAAAATTTGGGGCTGAATTCTGTATTGGCTCCTGCTTGCGAAGTTACATCATGTTGTAGCCCCTTAAAATGACCGGCTCGGGCCAAAACGCCACAAAAGCAACCTAATTGGCCAAGTCAGGTGCCTTTTTGATGATTTACGGTCAATTTTGTGCGTTTTTAGGCCCTGACCCCGCGCCAGAAGCAGTGACCAACTACTACGTTACGCGACCCCCCCCCCCTGGAAGACAGCCCTTCTCAAAACCCTGCAATGCAGCCCCTTAAAATGATCGCAATGAAATTCTAAGAACGCGACTTTTCTTCTCTTTGGCCGATGATGGTCGTTTTGGTGAATTAGGATTCTTTTAAGCAGTTTTTCGGGCAGTCTCCAGAAAAATCGGGCTGAATTTGGTATTGGCACCTGGTTGCGAAGTTGCACCATGTTGTAGCCCCTTAAATTGACCGGCTCAGGCCACAACGTCGAAACAGCAACCTCGATGGCCAAATTTGGTGCCGCTTTAGTGATTTACGGTCAATTTTGTGCCTTTTTTGGCAGTTTTTTGCCATATTTCTCGCCATATTTGGCATGTATACTTGCTGCCCATCTGGCAAGCCTTTTCCGCCAATGGGGCAACCATATGGGGCAAGAAGCAGGACGCAGCACCGGCTAGGCTCGGTTTTTGTGGGGCTTGGCCCACAAAAACGGAGCCTAGCGGCCGGCGCTGGCGCCGTTGATCCCGTGTTTTCATGGTTTTCACCTTCTCCGCCTTTGAATGGTCCTTTTGCCTTTGTGTTCTTGTCCTCCCCGGTCTCATCTGAACACCCGTACGACGCCACCTCGTGCAACTTTCCCCCACTTGTTCAAATCCCCCCCGCAGGGGGCTGGCTTCTGTGGGGGTCGGGGTGTTGGGGGCCCCTGACCCCGCGCCAGAAGCAGTGACCAACTACTACATTACGCGACCCCCCCCCCCTGGAAGACAGCCCTTCTCAAAACCCCGCAATGCAGCCCCTTAAAATGATCGCAATGGAATTCTAAGAACGCGACTTTTCTTCTTTTTGGCCGATGACGGTCGTTTTGGTGAATTAGGACCGTTTTAAGCAGTTTTTCGGGCAGTCTCCGAAAATTTGGGGCTGAATTCCGTATTGGCTCTTGCTTGCGAAGTTACATCATGTTGTAGCCCCTTAAAATGACCGGCTCGGGCCAAAACGTCGGAAAAGCAACCTAATTGGCCAAGTCAGGTACCTTTTTGATGATTTACGGTCAATTTTACGCGTTTTTTGGCAGTTTTTTGCCATTTTTTTCGCCATATTTGGCATGTATACCTGCTGCCCATCTGGCAAACCTTTTCTGCTAACGGGGCAACCATATTGTGCAAGAGGCAAGAGGCAGCACCCGCTAGGCTACGTTTTTGTGGGGCTTGGCCCACAAAAACGGAGCCTAGCGGCCGGCGCTGGCGCCGTTGCTCCCGTGTTTTCATGGTTTTCTCCTTCTCCGCCTTTGAATGGTCTTTTTGCCTTTGTGCTCCTGGTCCTCCCCGTTCTCATCTGAGCATCCGTGCGACCCCACCTCGTGCATCTTTCCCCCGCTTGTTCAATTCCCCCCCGCAGGGGGCTGGCTTCTGTGGGGGTCGGGGTGTTGGGGGCCCCTGACCCCGCGCCAGAAGCAGTGACCAACTACTACGTTACGCCACCCCCCCCCCCTGGAAGACAGCCCTTCTCAAAACCCTGCAATGCAGCCCCTTAAAATGATCGCAATGGAATTCTAAGAACGCGACTTTTCTTCTTTTTGGCCGATGATGGTCGTTTTGGTGAATTAGGACCGTTTTAAGCAGCTTTTCGGGCAGTCTCCGAAAATTTGGGGCTGAATTTGGTATTGGCTCTTGCTTGCGAAGTTACATCATGTTGTAGCCCCTTAAAATGACCGGCTCAGGCCAAAACATCAGAAAAGCAACCTAATTGGCCAAGTCAGGTGCCGTTTCGATGATTTACGTTGAATTTTGTGCGTTTTTAGGCAGTTTTTTGCCATTTTTTTCGCCATATTTGGCATGTATACTTGCTGCCCATCTGGCAAACCTTTTCTGCCAACGGGGCAACCATATTGTGCAAGAGGCAAGAGGCAGCACCCGCTAGGCTACGTTTTTGTGGGGCTTGGCCCACAAAAACGGAGCCTAGCGGCCGGCGCTGGCGCCGTTGCTCCCGTGTTTTCATGGTTTTCTCCTTCTCCGCCTTTGAATGGTCTTTTTGCCTTTGTGCTCCTTGTCCCCCCCGTTCTCATCTAAGCATCCGTGCGACCCCACCTCGTGCATCTTTCTCCCGCTTGTTCAAATCCCCCCCGCAGGGGGCTGGCTTCTGTGGGGGTCGGGGTGTGAGGGGCCCCTGACCCCGCGCCAGAAGCAGTGACCAACTACTACGTTACGCGACCCCCCCCCCTGGAAGACAGCCCTTCTCAAAACCCTGCAATGCAGCCCCTTAAAATGATCGCAATGGAATTCTAAGAATGCGATTTTTCTTCTTTTTGGCGGACGATGGTCGTTTTGGTGAATTAGGACCGTTTTAAGCAGTTTTTCGGGCAGTCTCCGAAAATTTATGGCTGAATTCCGTATTGCCTCTTACTTGCGAAGTTACATCATGTTGTAGCCCCTTAAAATGACCAGCTCGGGCCAAAACGTCAGAAAAGCAACCTCATTGGCCACATCTGGTGCGGTTTTGTTGATTTACGGTCAATTTTACGCGTTTTTTGGCAGTTTTCTGCCATTTTTTTCGCCATATTTGGCATGTATACTTGCTGCCCCTCTGGCAAGCCTTTTTTGCCAATGGTGCAACCATATTGTGCAGGAGGCACGAAGCAGCATCCGCTAGGCTACGTTTTTGTGGGGCTTGGCCCACAAAAACGGAGCCTAGCGGCCGGCGCTGGCGCCGTTGCCCCCGTGTTTTCATGGTTTTCTCGTTCTCCGCCTTTGAATGGTCTTTTTGCCTTTGTGCTCCTTGTCCTCCCCGTTCTCATCTGAGCACCCGTGCGACCCCACCTCGTGCAATTTCCCCCCGCTTGTTCAAATCCCCCCCGCAGGGGGCTGGCTTCTGTGGGGGTCGGGGTGTTGGGGGCCCCTGACCCCGCGCCAGAAGCAGTGACCAACTACTACGTTACACCACCCCCCCCCCCTGGAAGACAGCCCTTCTCAAAACCCCGCAATGCAGCCCCTTAAAATGATCGCAATGAAATTCTAAGAACGCGACTTATCTTCTTTTTGGCCGACGATGCTCGTTTTGGCGCATTAGGGTTGTTTTAAGCAGTTTTTCGGGCAGTCTCCGAAAATTTGGGGCTGAATTCTGTATTGGCTCTTGCTTGCGAAGTTACATCATGTTGTAGCCCCTTAAAATGACCGGCTCGGGCCAAAACGCCAGAAAAGCAACCTAATTGGCCAAATCGGGTGCTGTTTCGATGATTTACGGTCAATTTTGTGCGTTTTTTGGCAGTTTTCTGCCATTTTTTTCGCCATAAGGTAAAGGGACCAGTTAGACACCCACTGTCGCGGCGCAGGATCGCCAGGCAAATAAAGTTATCAGGAAATGACGATTTATAATCAAAGAAACATTTTGTTGAACATTATAAAAATAATCGAGATCCATCTGGCGATCCCGTAAATCGCCAGATAATACCGCGCGAAATCGCGTAAATTAGCGCCGCAAAGTTACGTAAGCCCTAATGTCACCACGTAATAGCAAAATGAATACTGCGCGAAATATACGATTCCGAGATTGATTCCCCTTTGTTTTTTTTCATTTTAGATAATGCGGTTGGGATCCCGTATCGGTAGAACTGCAGCTCGCCGGAAAATCAGGAACGCCTGTGAAACGCTGCCAAAGGGGCGTTCTAAGGCTGGTATGAGAGGTAAACGGAATGCAAACAGCGTCAACAGAACGGAACACGAGCCATACGCATCCTATCCTCTGCCGCAGCACACCACACACCTCGAAGAGGCCGTCGCTTGGGTTGCCGCTGGGCGGGGATCATTGAGGCAAGCCATGAGGCTGTTCACCGTGGACAAGAAGACCATCAAGAAGAACCTGCTCCGCTTCATGAACAGTGAGCGTGTGGTGATGGGACGGCCTGGGCCGCCACCCAGAGTGGAAGACCTTCATATGAGGAAGTGGTTGGAGCAGCAGCTGCTGAGTTCCTTGACCCCATACAAGCATGACATTGTGGAGGAGGCACGGAGACATGCAGAGGAGCACGGGTTCAAGCTGGGGTCAGGCAACAAGTGGTGGCGCCTATTCAAAGCACGCAACACGGACGTGGTCAGCCGTACCCCGAGCCTGGTGGAGAGTCAGCGTGCTGACAGTCGCTTGGACGAAGATCAGTGGCGAGACTTCTTTGCTGAAGCCTCCAAGGCCCTTGCAGAGGTGGACTACGACGGGCGGTACATCGTGAACATGGATGAGACCTCCTTCCATCAGAACTTCATCACCAGGGCAGCGGCACGCAAGGTGTACAGCATCAGGGGTCGGAGGTCAGTGCCGCGGCGGCAGGGGTATCAGCGGAAGGCTGTGACTGTCATTGCAGCAGTGGTTGCGAGTGGAGAGGCTCTACCGCCCACCCTTTTGTTTGACACCAAGACTGTGAAGGGAACCCATCTAAGGTACTGCGACCGAGAGGTTATCCTGAAAGGCACGGGAACTGGGTGGTCCAGTAGTGAGATCTTTGTTGAGTGGGTGGAGCAAGTCCTGGTTCCCAGATTGAGTCCGCTCAGTAATCCCTACAACAAGATCGTGCTGTTCTTGGACGGTTCAAGGACGCATCTTGGAGTGAGAGGTCTGACTGTGTGCAAGAAGGCCGGTGTGTCCGTTGCCATCTGTCCCGCATCTCAAGAGTGCTCCGCATCCCAAGACTCCCCTTCTACCACCAGAGAAATGGGATCCCAAGCAACCGCAAGGACCATCACCATGGAAACAAAGGATGATGCATCGACGCTGCGCCTTGGTGGATGGGTCACGAAGACCAGCTTCCTTGCAGCCGCGCAGGCTGCGCAGCAAGAACGTGATCAGCAAGAGGAAGCCAAAGCGCGACGCAAAACTTCCAAGCAAGCAAGAAACAGAGGCATGCACGCTCAGGCACGGCAAGCGGAGCCCGTTGCTAAACGCGCACGCACATCTGCCGAAGCATCCGCTGCACCGCACAGCAATGGCAGGCTGAGACGCCCCCACACGAACGCCTTCGCCGGAGGGTCACGACATGTAAAGCGTGCCCGTCAGTGTGATGAAAGGTCTGCGCGTGCTGCCAAGCGTCAAGTGACGGATAGCGACACGTCCAGCGAAGACGAAGCTAATGCCTCCGCATTCGCGTGCTACGTGACGCATGACAGTGGTTCGTCCATGGACATCGACACAGATTAAAACTGTGGTTCTAATGACATCTCCTTCCCTCATGCCACTGTGCCATGCATGGCATGGCTAGTAGATTGTGTACAAGACTTGTAGAGTACATGACTTATAGAGTATATATGTCATGGGACACACTGGCAGACTTAGAATGATTGTGCTTTTAGGCACGGTCATCAAAAGTGCAAAGCCATACACTTTCAGCCAGGTACACACTTATGTCCATAAGCTGTCTCAGTGCTTCAAGTACCTTTACAACAGGTGTATGGAAGCATTCAGAAACTGTCACCGTGTTGCTCTGTGCAAGTGTGCTAGGGAGACAGTGCAAAGTTATACAAAGCAAAAGATTACCACGGTTTCCCCCTAAAAAAAAACCACTCCTTAATTTCCCAAAAAAAAAACACTCCTTAATTTTGAAAAGCATGGGTTTACAAATGGGAATACCTTTTGCAACAAACAAACATTGCAACGTTTTAAAAAAACAAACACCTTGCATGGTTCTACAAAACGGGAGACATCCACCTTTAGCAAGAAAAAAAACAGTCCAAAATTTTGAAAAAAAAATTAACCTTGCATGGTTTTCCAAAACAGAAGAGTGCAACCTTTTGCCCGAAAAAACAAACATTGAATGGTTTTACAAAGAAATAAACATTGCATGGTTTTACAAAAAATTAAAAGTTGTATAGTGTTATGAAATAGGAGAGTGCAACCTGGTACATACAAATAGATTACAAAGTTTTCATTCTAAACAGCCTCTGCATGGCTGTACAATACAGGGCACATCAACCTTTTGCAACAGAATGAAATAGTACACGGTTGTAATAAAACAAATAAACATTGCATGCTTTTACAAAACACAAGTCATAAACTTTTGGTACGGAGAAAACACATCACGGGGTTTTGAGAGACAGAACCCTCTGCATAGTTTCACAAAAAGAAAAGAGAAAAACTTTTTACGAGAAACACAAACATTACAGGGTTTGTAAAGGAAAACAGGTAACACAAGCTTTTTATGGTTTGTAGTGTTTTAGGGTGTGCCCTGTTTATCCCCGGGGGTGTCCTTTTTATCCCCAGGGGGTGTCTTATTCATCCCCACCCTGCCCTGATAATCCCCAGGGTGGGGCTGAACTGGTCACCGGGGATGAACCGGTCCCTTTACCTTATTTGGCATGTATACTTGCTGCCCATCTGGCAAGCCTTTTTTGCCAATGGTGCAACCATGTTGTGCAAGAGGCACGAAGCAGCACCCGCTAGGCTATGTTTTTGTGGGGCTTGGCCCACAAAAACGGAGCCTAGCGGCCGGCGCTGGCGCCGTTGCTCCCGTGTTTTCATGGTTTTCTCCTTCTCCGCCTTTGAATGGTCTTTTTGCCTTTGTGCTCCTTGTCCTCCCCGTTCTCATCTGAGCACCCGTGCGACCCCACCTCGTGCAATTTCCCCCCGCTTGTTCAAATCCCCCCCGCAGGGGGCTGGCTTCTGTGGGGGTCGGGGTGTGAGGGGCCCCTGACCCCGCGCCAGAAGCAGTGACCAACTACTACGTTACGCGACCCCCCCCCCCTGGAAGACAGCCCTTCTCAAAACCCTGCAATGCAGCCCCTTAAAATGATCGCAACCGAATTCTAAGAACGCGACTTTTCTTTTTTTTGGCGGACGATGGTCGTTTTGGTGAATTAGGACTGTTTTAAGCAGTTTTTCGGGCAGTCTCCGAAAATTTATGGCTGAATTCCGTATTGGCTCCTGGTTGCGAAGTTACATCATGTTGTAGCCCCTTAAAATGACCGGCTCGGGCCAAAACGTCAGAAAAGCAACCTCATTGGCCACATCTGGTGCGGTTTTGTTGATTTACGGTCAATTTTAAGCGTTTTTTGGCAGTTTTTTGCCATTTTTTTCGCCATATTTGGCATGTATACTTGCTGCCCCTCTGGCAAGCCTTTTTTGCCAATGGTGCAACCATATTGTGCAAGAGGCACGAAGCAGCATCCGCTAGGCTACGTTTTTGTGGGGCTTGGCCCACAAAAACGGAGCCTAGCGGCCGGCGCTGGTGCCGCTGCCCCCGTGTTTTCATGGTTTTCTCGTTCTCCGCCTTTGAATGGTCTTTTTGCCTTTGTGCTCCTTGTCCTCCCCGTTCTCATCTGAGCACCCGTGCGACCCCACCTCGTGCAACTTCCCCCCGCTTGTTCAAATCCCCCCCGCAGGGGGCTGGCTTCTGTGGGGGTCGGGGTGTGAGGGGCCCCTGACCCCGCGCCAGAAGCAGTGACCAACTACTACGTTACGCGACCCCCCCCCCCTGGAAGACAGCCCTTCTCAAAACCCTGCAATGCAGCCCCTTAAAATGATCGCAATGGAATTCTAAGAACGCGATTTTTCTTCTTTTTGGCGGACGATGGTCGTTTTGGTGAATTAGGACTGTTTTAAGCAGTTTTTCGGGCAGTCTCCGAAAATTTATGGCTGAATTCCGTATTGCCTCTTACTTGCGAAGTTACATCATGTTGTAGCCCCTTAAAATGACCAGCTCGGGCCAAAACGTCAGAAAAGCAACCTCATTGGCCACATCTGGTGCGGTTTTGTTGATTTACGGTCAATTTTACGCGTTTTTTGGCAGTTTTCTGCCATTTTTTTCGCCATATTTGGCATGTATACTTGCTGCCCCTCTGGCAAGCCTTTTTTGCCAATGGTGCAACCATATTGTGCAGGAGGCACGAAGCAGCATCCGCTAGGCTACGTTTTTGTGGGGCTTGGCCCACAAAAACGGAGCCTAGCGGCCGGCGCTGGCGCCGTTGCTCCCGTGTTTTCATGGTTTTCTCGTTCTCCGCCTTTGAATGGTCTTTTTGCCTTTGTGCTCCTTGTCCTCCCCGTTCTCATCTGAGCACCCGTGCGACCCCACCTCGTGCAACTTCCCCCCGCTTGTTCAAATGTTCAAATCCCCCCCGCAGGGGGCTGGCTTCTGTGGGGGTCGGGCTGTTGGGGGCCCCTGACCCCGCGCCAGAAGCAGTGACCAACTACTACGTTACGCGACCCCCCCCCCCTGGAAGACAGCCCTTCTCAAAACCCTGCAGTGCAGCCCCTTAAAATGATCGCAATGGAATTCTAAGAACGCGACTTTTCTTTTTTTTGGCCGACGATGTTCGTTTTGGTGAATTAGGACTGTTTTAAGCAGTTTTTCGGGCAGTCTCCGAAAGTTTGGGGCTGAATTCCGTATTGCCTCTTACTTGCGAAGTTACATCATGTTGTAGCCCCTTAAAATGACCGGCTCGGGCCAAAACGCCAGAAAAGCAACCTCATTGGCCAAATCTGGTGCCGTTTCGATGATTTACAGTCAATTTTGTGCGTTTTGTGGCAGTTTTCTGCCATTTTTTTCGCCATATTTGGCATGTTTACTTGCTGCCCATCTGGCAAGCCTTTTTTGCCAATGGTGCAACCATATTGTGCAAGAGGCACGAAGCAGCACCCGCTAGGCTACGTTTTTGTGGCGCTTGGCCCACAAAAACGGAGCCTAGCGGCCGGCGCTGGCGCCGTTGCTCCCGTGTTTTCATGGTTTTCTCCTTCTCCGCCTTTGAATGGTCTTTTCGCCTTTGAATGGTCTTTTTGCCTTTGTGCTCCTTGTCCTCCCCGTTCTCATCTGAGCACCCGTGCGACCCCACCTCGTGCAATTTCCCCCCGCTTGTTCAAATCCCCCCCGCAGGGGGCTGGCTTCTGTGGGGGTCGGGGTGTGAGGGGCCCCTGACCCCGCGCCAGAAGCAGTGACCAACTACTACGTTACGCGACCCCCCCCCCCTGAAAGACAGCCCTTCTCAAAACCCCGCAATGCAGCCCCTTAAAATGATCGCAATCAAATTCTAAGAACGCGACTTTTCTTCTTTTTGGCCGACGATGGTTGTTTTGGTGAATTAGGACCGTTTTAAGCAGTTTTTCGGGCAGTCTCCGAAAATTTGGGGCTGAATTCCGTATTGGTTCTTGCTTGCGAAGTTACATCATGTTGTAGCCCCTTAAAATGACCAGCTCGGGCCAAAACGTCAGAAAAGCAACCTCATTGGCCAAATCTGGTGCCGTTTCGATGATTTACGGTCAATTTTACGCGTTTTTTGGCAGTTTTCTGCCATTTTTTTTCGCCATATTTGGCATGTATACTTGCTCCCCATCTGGCAAGCCTTTTCTGCCAATAGGGCAACCATATTGTGCAAAAGGCAGGAGGCAGCTCCCGCTAGGCTCCGTTTTTGTGGGGCTTGGCCCACAAAAACGGAGCCTAGCGGCCGGCGCTGGCGCCGTTGCTCCCGTGTTTTGATGGTTTTCTGCTTCTCCGCCTTTGAATGGTCTTTTTGCCTTTGTGCTCCTTGTCCTCCCCGTTCTCATCTGAGCACCCGTGCGACCCCACCTCGTGCAATTTCCCCCCGCTTGTTCAAATCCCCCCCGCAGGGGGCTGGCTTCTGTGGGGGTCGGGGTGTTGGGGGCCCCTGACCCCGCGCCAGAAGCAGTGACCAACTACTACGTTACGCCACCCCCCCCCCCTGGAAGACAGCCCTTCTCAAAACCCCGCAATGCAGCCCCTTAAAATGATCGCAATCGAATTCTAAGAATGCGACTTTTCTTCTTTTTGGCCGACGATGTTCGTTTTGGTGAATTAGGACCGTTTTAAGCAGTTTTTCGGGCAGTCCCCGAAAATTTGGGGCTGAATTCCGTATTGGCTTCTGGTTGCGAAGTTACATCATGTTGTAGCCCCTTAAAATGACCGGCTCGGGCCAAAACGTCAGAAAAGCAACCTCATTGGCCAAATCAGGTGCCGTTTCGATGATTTACGGTCAATTTTGTGCGTTTTTTGGCAGTTTTCTGCCATTTTTTTCGCCATATTTGGCATGTATACTTGCTGCCCATCTGGCAATCCTTTTCTGCCAATAGGGCAACCATATTGTGCAAAAAGCAGGAGGCAGCTCCCGCTAGGCTACGTTTTTGTGGGGCTTGGCCCACAAAAACGGAGCCTAGCGGCCGGCGCTGGCGCCGTTGCTCCCGTGTTTTCATGGTTTTCTCCTTCTCCGCCTTTGAATGGTCTTTTGCCTTTGTGTTCCTTGTCCTCCCCTTTCTCATCTGAACACCCGTGCGACCCCACCTCGTGCAACTTTCCCCCACTTGTTCAAATCCCCCCCGCAGGGGGCTGGCTTCTGTGGGGGTCGGGGTGTTGGGGGCCCCTGACCCCGCGCCAGAAGCAGTGACCAACTACTACGTTACGCGACCCCCCCCCCCTGGAAAACAGCCCTTCTCCAAACCCTGCAATGCAGCCCCTTAAAATGATCGCAACCGAATTCTAAGAACGCGACTTTTCTTCTTTTTGGCGGACGATGGTCGTTTTGGTGAATTAGGACCGTTTTAAGCAGTTTTTCGGGCAGTCTCCGAAAATTTATGGCTGAATTCCGTATTGGCTCTTGCTTGCGAAGTTACATCATGTTGTAGCCCCTTAAAATGACCGGCTCGGGCCAAAACGTCAGAAAAGCAACCTCATTGGCCAAATCGGGTGCGGTTTTGTTGATTTACGGTCAATTTTACGCGTTTTTTGGCAGTTTTCTGCCATTTTTTTCGCCATATTTGGCATGTATACTTGCTGCCCCTCTGGCAAGCCTTTTTTGCCAATGGTGCAACCATATTGTGCAAGAGGCACGAAGCAGCATCCGCTAGGCTACGTTTTTGTGGGGCTTGGCCCACAAAAACGGAGCCTAGCGGCCGGCGCTGGCGCCGTTGCCCCCGTGTTTTCATGGTTTTCTCGTTCTCCGCCTTTGAATGGTCTTTTTGCCTTTGTGCTCCTTGTCCTCCCCGTTCTCATCTGAGCACCCGTGCGACCCCACCTCGTGCAACTTCCCCCCGCTTGTTCAATCTGGGCCCTCGGCCCGCCTTGCCACATGCGCGGAGAGGGGGAGGGGCCCCCTCTGCACAAGTCACTGGCCACCCCTCAACCCCCTATAATAGGGAACCCCATGTGTCGTTGACGGCGGTTCTAACAACCCTGCACACTGACCCCTCAAAATGACCGCCTCGACGTGGCGATCATGCCGTGCATCTTTGTTTTTGTGCATTTTTTTTGGCAGTTTTTGCCATATTTTTGCCATATTTGGCATGTATACTTGCTCCCCATGTGACAAGGCTTTTTGGCCCATGGGGCAACCACAGTGGGCAAGAAGCATTAGGCAGAATCCGCTAGGCTCCGTTTTTGTGCGGCGTGGCCCACAAAAACGGAGCCTAGCGGCCGGCGCTTGCACCGTTAAACCCGTTTTTTCATGGTTTTCTTCTTCTCCGCTTCTGCATGGTTCTTTTGCCTTTGTGTTCTTTGTCCTCCGTTGTCATGCAACTCGTTGCCCTGCGATCCCACCTCGTGCAACTTTCCCCAGCTTGTTCAGATTGGGCCCCCCGGCCCGCCTTGCCACATGCGCGGAGAGGGGGAGGGGCCCCCTCCGCACAAGTCACTGGCCACCTCTCAACCCCCTATAATAGGGAACCCCCTAACGTCAAAATTCCGGTTCTATCACCCCTACACACTTACCCCTCAAAATGACCGCCTCGACGTGGCGATCATGCCGTGCATCTTGGTTTTTGTCATCTATGGTCGTTTTAAATAGTTAGGAGCCCTTGAAGTTGGTAGTTTGTAAGCAAGGATCCAAGAATTCCTGTATGTGTAGGGATCGGATTTAAGGGTGCGCGACCAAAGTTAATATGCAAACTGATGTAATGTATGAATCTCAGGGCTGAAATCGTAAAAAATCGAATCATAGGGTTAATTAATTTCTAGCACTGGCGACAGCGCTCTTGGCGGCGGCGCGAACTCGCAGCACTTCAATAAATTCTGGTTGGCAAAAATAAAAGGTGAGTGATTGTCATTTGCGGTCAAAAAGAAAAATTTGGTGGTTTTCATTGCGGTCGTGGCTTTGCTCTTCGTGTTTCGTTTCGTGTTGGCTGTTTGCTCTTTGCCGTGCCCACTCCAGCCGCTGACATGAAGGTCGCAGACGAGCCGCAACCGTTGTTGACCACTGCCGACGGCTACTGGTGTGATGCCCGGAGTTGATTTGGCGCTGGGTGTGTGTCTTTGGTGTGTTGGCGCGGTGTGTGTGTGTCATTCGTATGTCAGCGCGCTGTGTGTGTGATCTGTGTGTCAGGGCACTGTGTGTGTGTCAGTGCGCCGCGCAAAGTGTTAGTGTGTTTGCCGCGCGCTGGGTGTGTGATGCTGTGTCTGGTTCAGGTTTGAGGTTTCAGGTTGGAGATTGAGTTCCGGTTCAGGGTGAGTTACGAGAGTGCGTGTGTGTGTTTGTGTGTGTGTGTGTTACGAATGTGCTTGTAGGTGAGTTACGAGTGTGCTTGTGTTGCGGATGTGCTGGTGGGTGAGTTACGAGTGTGATGGTGTTACGAATCTGCCTGTGGGTGAGGTACGAGTGTGTGGGTGCCACGATTGTGCCTGTGGGTGAGTTACGAGTGTGTGGGCGTTACGATTGTGCCTGTGGGTGAGTTACGAGTGTGCTTGTGTTACGAATGTGCCTGTAGGTGAGTTACGCGTGTGCTTGTGTCACGAATGTGCCTGTGGGTGAGTTACGAGTGTGTGGGCGTTACGAGTGTGCCTGTGGGTGAGTTACGCGTGTGCTTGTGTCACGAATGTGCTTGTGGGTGAGTTCCGAGTGTGTTTGTGTTACGATGGTGCCTGTGGGTGAGTTACGAGCGTGCTTGTGTTACGAGTGTGCCTGTGGGTGAGTTACGCGTGTGCTTGTGTTACGAATGTGCCTGTGGGTGAGTTCCGAGTGTGTTTGTGTTACGATGGTGCCTGTGGGTGAGTTACGAGCGTGCTTGTGTTACCAATGTGCCTCTGGGTGAGTTACGAGCGTGCTTGTGTTACGAATGTGCCTGTGGGTGAGTTACGAGTGTGCTTGTGTTACGATTGTGCCTGTGGGCGAGTTACGAGTGTATTGGTGCTACGAATGTGCCTGTGGGTGAGTGACAAGTGTGTTGGTGCTACGAATGTTCCTGTGGGTGAGTTACGAGTGTGGTTGTGTTACCACTTTGCCTCTGGGTGAGACACGAGCGTGCTTGTGTTAGGAATGTGCTTGTGAGTCAGTCCGAGTGTGTTTGTGCTACGAATGTGACTGTGGGTGAGTTACGAGTGCATAGGTGTTTGTCTAGTGCGATCGTTCTGATGTGTCTGTGTCATTTGTGTCTGCCCTTTTGCCATCTGTGTGTCATTTGTGTGTCTGCCATTTTGCCATCTGTGTGTCATTTGTGTGTCTGCCTTTTGCCATCTGTGTGTCATTTGTGTGTTGTGTGATGTGTTTTGTTTTTGCTCCACTGAAAGCAGAGGTGGTTTTTTTTCGAAACAAAAGGCTTTTTGTGAATGTTCATGAGAGAAAGCAGTAAAATTTGGTGACAGGGGGAGCTTTGTACATTTGCATTTAGAAACAACAACGTTGGATGGCAGGGAATAAGTGAAAGGGGCGAAATGATCAAATACATTGATGGCAAGTGCAGTGTCACAGAAACATTGTTTCTACAAACAACGCTGTAAAACAGATCAAGTGCATGATTTTGATTCCCATCGGGCAGTTGGTGAAGAAACTGGTGTTGCACCCCCAAGCTTAGTAGTGGCGTGCACATTGCTGGTGTTGTTTTGCATAACCTCATGAATATTTTTAGCCATTTTGACCATCTTTTTATGGCATGTTTAGTTGTACTTCACGTTCCGGCAACTTTTGCCCCAGCTAGGGGAAAACTAACTAGTCCACCAATCCCCCCCCCCATGCCTTCGCCGGGAGGGGGAACACAAAAAGAGAGGGGGGGTGGATGCGATGGTGCATGGCACCATCGCATCCACTCAAGTATCCACTCACTCATCGCATCCACTCAGGTATCCATTCACTTACCTCAGGAAATTGCGTGACTGGGGGGGGGGGTGGGGGGGGCTGCATGCTTTGAGGGGGGTGCGTGGGGTAGCTACCATAGGTGGATAAAAGCCATGCTGTTTGTTGTCAAGTGGGGTACGTGGTGGTAAGGGTTCGGCTGAACGGCAAGGTGCACAAGTTGTGGGGCAACGTTGGTTCGAAGAGAAAGAGCATGCCACATTTGTGTGCCAATTTTTCCAATTTGTTGATTCTCAATGGAATAATTATCCAATTGGCCTTTTGGTGCAGGTATGCGGTGAACAACATGCATGCATATGTATTGCCAACATTTTTTAATGGGCAAACAATGAGGGCCAACATGTTTGCCGGGCAATTTGTGTTGTTTTGCGGCACCAAACAACCGTTGTTTTTCGGGCAAAAGGCAAAGCCCCCCCCCCCCCCCCCGGGTGGCTTACCCAAAGGGGTTGAGTGGGAAGCGCCCCACAAGTATTTTGCTACGCAAAGGTTTCAACATTTATGGCACCTATCTGTTTGCCATACAGCCATTATTTGCCACAAGGTGGCCCCTACATTGCTCTCACCATCTTTGGCCCTAATGTTAGGCTCAACAACATATCCCGAACATTGATCTGAAAATATTTCCCCCAAACGTACAAGGAAACAAAGGGCTGTCCGTGGTATGTATCACCTCCAAAAACAACCCCCCCTATGCAAATTGCCCACCCTCTAGACCACCGCCTTCATCCCCTTGTTCAAATCCCCCCCGCAGGGGGCTGGCTGGCTTCTGTGGGGGTCGGGGTGTTGGGGGCCCCTGACCCCGCGCCAGAAGCAGTGACCAACTACTACGTTACGCGACCCCCCCCCCCTGGAAGACAGCCCTTCTCAAAACCCTGCAATGCAGCCCCTTAAAATGATCGCAATGGAATTCTACGAATGCAGCTTTTCTTCTTTTTGGCCGATGATGGTCGTTTTGGTGAATTAGGACCGTTTTAAGCAGCTTTTCGGGGAGTCTCCGGAAATTTTGGGGCTGAATTCCGTATTGGCTCTTGCTTGCGAAGTTACATCATGTTGTAGCCCCTTAAAATGACCGGCTCGGGCCAAAACGTCAGAAAAGCAACCTAATTGGCCAAGTCAGGTGCCTTTTTGATGATTTTCGGTGAATTTTGTGCGTTTTTTGGCAGTTTTTTGCCATTTTTTTCGCCATATTTGGCATGTATACTTGCTGCCCATCTGGCAAACCTTTTCTGCCAACGGGGCAACCATATTGTGCAAGAGGCAAGAGGC
The DNA here is from genome assembly GCA_964036045.1 of Eutreptiella sp. 'Long Island Sound 2002'. NCBI lineage: Eukaryota > Euglenozoa > Euglenophyceae > Eutreptiales > Eutreptiaceae > Eutreptiella > Eutreptiella sp. 'Long Island Sound 2002'. The sequence continues at coordinate 64,650,859 of OZ038383.1, read as the reverse complement.
AGCACCCGCTAGGCTACGTTTTTGTGGGGCTTGGCCCACAAAAACGGAGCCTAGCGGCCGGTGTTGGCGCCGTTGCTCCCGTGTTTTCATGGTTGTCTCCTTCTCCGCCTTTGAATGGTCTTTTTGCCTTTGTGCTCCTTGTCCTCCCCGTTCTCAACCAAGCATCCGTGCGACCCCACCTCGTGCATCTTTCCCCCGCTTGTTCAATCCCCCCCCCTAGGGGCTGTTTTCCGGTGGGCGTCGGGGTGTGGGGCCCCTGACGCCCCATCGAAAACATGGTCCATACCGTACGTTACGCGACCCCCGGGGTAAAATCCAGAGGCCTCCAAAAACCTATCATGTTACCCCTTGAAATGTTTGAAATTGAATTCTAAGAACGCAACTTTTCCCTTTTTTTGCCGACGATGGTCGTTTTGGTGAGTTAGCAGCGTTTTAAGCGGTTTTTCGGGCAGTCTCCAGACATTTGGGGCTGAACTTTGTAATGCATGCTGCTTGCACAATTGGGCTATGTTGCGGCCCCTCAAAATGACGGGCTCGTGCCAAAACGACAGAAAAACACCCCCGTTGGCCAAAATTGGTGTCGTTTTGATGATTTACGGCTAATTTTGTGCATTTTTTTTGGCAGTTTTTGCCATATTTTTGCCATATTTGGCATGTATACTTGCTCCCCATGTGACAAGGCTTTTTGGCCCATGGGGCAACCATAGTGGGCAAGAAGCATTAGGCAGAATCCGCTAGGCTCCGTTTTTGTGCGGCGTGGCCCACAAAAACGGAGCCTAGCGGCCGGCGCTTGCACCGTTAAACCCGTTTTTTCATGGTTTTCTTCTTCTCCGCTTCTGCATGGTTCTTTTGCCTTTGTGTTCTTTGTCCTCCGTTGTCATGCAACTCGTTGCCCTGCGATCCCACCTCGTGCAACTTTCCCCAGCTTGTTCAGATTGGGCCCCCCGGCCCGCCTTGCCACATGCGCGGAGAGGGGGAGGGGCCCCCTCCGCACAAGTCACTGGCCACCTCTCAACCCCCTATAATAGGGAACCCCCTAACGTCAAAATTCCGGTTCTATCACCCCTACACACTTACCCCTCAAAATGACCGCCTCGACGTGGCGATCATGCCGTGCATCTTGGTTTTTGTCATCTATGGTCGTTTTAAATAGTTAGGAGCCCTTGAAGTTGGTAGTTTGTAAGCAAGGATCCAAGAATTCCTGTATGTGTAGGGATCGGATTTAAGGGTGCGCGACCAAAGTTAATATGCAAACTGATGTAATGTATGAATCTCAGGGCTGAAATCGTAAAAAATCGAATCATAGGGTTAATTAATTTCTAGCACTGGCGACAGCGCTCTTGGCGACGGCGCGAACTCGCAGCACTTCAATAAATTCTGGTTGGCAAAAATAAAAGGTGAGTGATTGTCATTTGCGGTCAAAAAGAAAAATCTGGTGGTTTTCATTGCGGTCGTGGCTTTGCTCTTCGTGTTTCGTTTCGTGTTGGCTGTTTGCTGTTTGCTCTTTGCCGTGCCCACTCCAGCCGCTGACATGAAGGTCGCAGACGAGCCGCAACCGTTGTTGACCACTGCCGACGGCTACTGGTGTATTGCCCGGAGTTCATTTGGCGCTGGGTGTGTGTCTTTGGTGTGTTGGCGCGGTGTGTGTGTGTCATTCGTATGTCAGCGCGCTGTGTGTGTGATCTGTGTGTCAGGGCACTTTGTGTGTGTCAGCGCGCCGCGCAAAGTGTTAGTGTGTTTGCCGCGCGCTGGGTGTGTGATGCTGTGTCTGGTTCAGGTTTGAGGTTTCAGGTTGGAGATTGAGTTCTTGTTCAGGGTGAGTTACGAGAGTGTGTGTGTGTTTGTGTGTGTGTGTTACGAATGTGCTTGTAGGTGAGTTACGAGTGTGCTTGTGTTGCGGATGTGCTGGTGGGTGAGTTACGAGTGTGATGGTGTTACGAATCTGCCTGTGGGTGAGTTACGAGTGTGTGGGTGCCACGATTGTGCTTGTGGGTGAGTTACGAGTGTGATGGTGTTACGAATCTGCCTGTGGGTGAGTTACGAGTGTGTGGGTGCCACGATTGTGCCTGTGGGTGAGTTACGAGTGTGTGGGCGTTACGATTGTGCCTGTGGGAGAGTTACGAGTGTGTGGGCGTTACGATTGTGCCTGTGGGTGAGTTACGAGTGTGCTTGTGTTACGAATGTGCCTGTAGGTGAGTTACGCATGTGCTTGTGTCACGAATGTGCCTGTGGGTGAGTTACGAGTGTGTGGGCGTTACGAGTGTGCCTGTGGGTGAGTTACGCGTGTGCTTGTGTCACGAATGTGCTTGTGGGTGAGTTCCGAGTGTGTTTGTGTTACGATGGTGCCTGTGGGTGAGTTACGAGCGTGCTTGTGTTACGAGTGTGCCTGTGGGTGAGTTACGCGTGTGCTTGTGTTACGAATGTGCCTGTGGGTGAGTTCCGAGTGTGTTTGTGTTACGATGGTGCCTGTGGGTGAGTTACGAGCGCGCTTGTGTTACCAATGTGCCTCTGGGTGAGTTACGAGAGTGCTTGTGTTACGAATGTGCCTGTGGGTGAGTTACGAGTGTGCTTGTGTTACGACTGTGCCTGTGGGCGAGTTACGAGTGTATTGGTGCTACGAATGTGCCTGTGGGTGAGTGACGAGTGTGTTGGTGCTACGAATGTTCCTGTGGGTGAGTTACGAGTGTGTGGGCGTTACGAGTGTGCCTGTGGGTGAGTTACGCGTGTGCTTGTGTCACGAATGTGCTTGTGGGTGAGTTCCGAGTGTGTTTGTGTTACGATGGTGCCTGTGGGTGAGTTACGAGCGTGCTTGTGTTACGAGTGTGCCTGTGGGTGAGTTACGCGTGTGCTTGTGTTACGAATGTGCCTGTGGATGAGTTACGAGTGTGTTTGTGTTACGATGGTGCCTGTGGGTGAGTTACGAGCGCGCTTGTGTTACCAATGTGCCTCTGGGTGAGTTACGAGCGTGCTTGTGTTACGAATGTGCCTGTGGGTGAGTTACGAGTGTGCTTTTGTTACGACTGTGCCTGTCGGCGAGTTACGTGTGTATTGGTGCTACGAATGTGCCTGTGGGTGAGTGACGAGTGTGTTGGTGCTACGAATGTTCCTGTGGGTGAGTTACGAGTGTGGTTGTGTTACCAATTTGCCTCTGGGTGAGACACGAGCGTGCTTGTGTTAGGAATGTGCTTGTGAGTCAGTCCGAGTGTGTTTGTGCTACGAATGTGACTGTGGGTGAGTTACGAGTGCATAGGTGTTTGTCTAGTGCGATCGTTCTGATGTGTCTGTGTCATTTGTGTCTGCCATTTTGCCATCTGTGTGTCATTTGTGTCTGCCATTTTGCCATCTCTGTGTCAATTGTGTGTCTGCCTTTTGCCATCTGTGTGTCATTTGTGTGTTGTGTGATGTGTTTTGTTTTTGCTCCACTGAAAGCAGAGGTGGTTTTTTTTCGAAACAAAAGGCTTTTTGTCAATGTTCATGAGAGAAAGCAGTAAAATTTGGTGACAGGGGGAGCTTTGTACATTTGCATTTAGAAACAACAACGTTGGATGGCAGGGAATTAGTGAAAGGGGCGAAATGATCAAATACGTTGATAGCAAGTGCAATGTCACAGAAACATTGTTTCTACAAACAACGCTGTAAAACAGATCAAGTGCATGATTTTGGTTCCCATCGGGCAGTTGGTGAAGAAACTGGTTTTGCACCCCCAAGCTTAGTAGTGGCGTGCACATTGCTGGTTTTGCTTTGCATAACCTCATGAAGATTTTTAGCCATTTTGACCATCTTTTTATGGCATGTTTAGTTGTACTTCACGTTCCGGCAACTTTTGCCCCAGCTAGGGGAAAACTAACTAGTCCACCAATCCCCCCCCCCCCATGCCTTCGCCGGGAGGGGGAACACAAAAAGAGAGGGGGGGTGGATGCGATGGTGCATGGCACCATCGCATCCACTCAAGTATCCACTCACTCATCGCATCCACTCAGGTATCCATTCACTTACCTCAGAAAATTGCGTGACTGGGGGGGGGGGGTGGGGGGGCCTGCATGCATGGGGGTGGGTGCGGTAGCTACCACAGGTGGATAAAAGCCATGCTGTTTGTTGTCAAGTGGGGTACGTGGTGGTAAGGGTTCGGCTGAACGGCAAGGTGCATAAGTTGTGGGGCAGCGTTGGTTGGAAGAGAAAGAGCATGCCACATTTGTGTGCCAATTTTCCAATTTGTTGACTCTCAATGGAATAATTATCCAATTGGCCTTTTGGTGCAGGTATGCGGTGAACAACATGCATGCATATGGATTGCCAACATTTTTAAATGGGCAAACAATGAGGGCCAACATGTTTGCTGGTCAATTTGTGTTGTTTTGCGGCACCAAACAACCGTTGTTTTTCGGGCAAAAGGCAAAGCCCCCCCCCCCCCCCCCCCCGGCTGGCTTACCCAAAGGGGCATCGAGTGGGAAGCGCCCCACAAGTATTTTGCTACGCAAAGGTTTCAACATTTATGGCACCTATTTGTTTGCCATACAGCCATCACTTGCCACAAGGTGGCCATTACATTGCTCTCACCATCTTTGGCCCTAATGTTAGGCTCAACAACATATCCCGAACATTGCTCTGAAAATATTTCCCCCAAATGTACAAGGAAACAAAGGGCTGTCCGTGGTATGCATCACCTCCAAAAACAACCCCCCCCATGCAGATTGCCCACCCTCTAGACCACCGCCTTCATCCCCTTGTTCAGATTGGGCCCTCGGCCCGCCTTGCCACATGCGCGGAGAGGGGGAGGGGCCCCCTCCGCACAAGTCACTGGCCACCTCTCAACCCCCTATAATAGGGAACCCCATGTGTCGATTACGGCGGTTCTAACAACCTCGCACACTGACCCCTCAAAATGACCGTCTCGACGTGGCGATCATGCCGTGCATCTTTGTTTTTGTCATCTATGGTCGTTTTAAATAGTTAGGAGCCCTTGAAGTTGGTAGTTTGTAAGCAAGGATCCAAGAATTCCTGTATGTGTAGGGATCGGATTTAAGGGTGCGCGACCAAAGTTAATATGCAAACTGATGTAATGTATGAATCTCAGGGCTGAAATCGTAAAAAATCGAATCATAGGGTTAATTCATTTCTAGCACTGGCGACGGCGCTTTTGGCGGCGGCGCGAACTCGCAGCACTTCAATAAATTCTGGTTGGCAAAAATAAAAGGTGAGTGATTGTCATTTGCGGTCAAAAAGAAAAATTTGGTGGTTTTCATTGCGGTCGTGGCTTTGCTCTTCGTGTTTCGTTTCGTGTTGGCTGTTTGCTCTTTGCCGTGCCCACTCCAGCCGCTGACATGAAGGTCGCAGACGAGCCGCAACCGTTGTTGACCACTGCCGACGGCTACTGGTGTGATGCCCGGAGTTCATTTGGCGCTGGGTGTGTGTCTTTGGTGTGTTGGCGCGGTGTGTGTGTGTCATTCGTATGTCAGCGCGCTGTGTGTGTGATCTGTGTGTCAGGGCACTTTATGTGTGTCAGCGCGCCGCGCAAAGTGTTAGTGTGTTTGCCGCGCGCTGGGTGTGTGATGCTGTGTCTGGTTCAGGTTTGAGGTTTCAGGTTGGAGATGGAGTTCCGGTTCAGGGTGAGTTACGAGAGTGTGTGTGTGTTTGTGTGTGTGTGTGTTAGGAATGTGCTTGTAGGTGAGTTACGAGTGTGCTTGTGTTGCGGATGTGCTGGTGGGTGAGTTACGAGTGTGATGGTGTTACGAATCTGCCTGTGGGTGAGTTACGAGTGTGTGGGTGCCACGATTGTGCTTGTGGGTGAGTTACGAGTGTGATGGTGTTACGAATCTGCCTGTGGGTGAGTTACGAGTGTGTGGGTGCCACGATTGTGCCTGTGGGTGAGTTACGAGTGTGTGGGCGTTACGATTGTGCCTGTGGGTGAGTTACGAGTGTGCTTGTGTTACGATTGTGCCTGTGGGTGAGTTACGCGTGTGCTTGTGTCACGACGGTGCCTGTGGGTGAGTTACGAGTGTGTGGGCGTTACGAGTGTGCCTGTGGGTGAGTTACGCGTGTGCTTGTGTCACGACGGTGCCTGTGGGTGAGTTACGAGTGTGTGGGCGTTACGAGTGTGCCTGTGGGTGAGTTACGCGTGTGCTTGTGTCACGAATGTGCTTGTGGGTGAGTTGCGAGTGTGTTTGTGTTACGATGGTGCCTGTGGGTGAGTTACGAGCGTGCTTGTGTTACGAGTGTGTCTGTGGGTGAGTTACGCGTGTGCTTGTGTTACGAATGAGCCTGTGGGTGAGTTCCGAGTGTGTTTGTGTTACGATGGTGCCTGTGGGTGAGTTACGAGCGCGCTTGTGTTACCAATGTGCCTCTGGGTGAGTTACGAGCGTGCTTGTGTTACGAATGTGCCTGTGGGTGAAATACGAGTGTGCTTGTGTTACGATTGTGCCTGTGGGCGAGTTACGAGTGTATTGGTGCTACGAATGTGCCTGTGGGTGAGTGACGAGTGTGTTGGTGCTACGAATGTTCCTGTGGGTGAGTTACGAGTGTGGTTGTGTTACCACTTTGCCTCTGGGTGAGACACGAGCGTGCTTGTGTTAGGAATGTGCTTGTGAGTCAGTCCGAGTGTGTTTGTGCTACGAATGTGACTGTGGGTGAGTTACGAGTGCATAGGTGTTTGTCTAGTGCGATCGTTCTGATGTGTCTGTGTCATTTGTGTCTGCCCTTTTGCCATCTGTGTGTCATTTGTGTCTGCCTTTTTGCCATCTCTGTGTCATTTGTGTGTCTGCCATTTTGCCATCTGTGTGTCATTTGTGTGTCTGCCTTTTGCCATCTGTGTGTTGTGTGATGTGTTTTGTTTTTGCTCCACTGAAAGCAGAGATGGTTTTTTTTCGAAACAAAAGGCTTTTTGTCAATGTTCATGAGAGAAAGCAGTAAAACTTGGTGACAGGGGGAGCAATGTACATCTGCATTTAGAAACAACAACGTTGGATGGCAGGGAATAAGTGAAAGGGGCGAAGTGATCAAATACATTGATGGCAAGTGCAGTGTCACAGAAACATTGTTTCTACAAACAACGCTGTAAAACAGATCAAGTGCATGATTTTGATACCCATCGGGCAGTTGGTGAAGAAACTGGTTTTGCACCCCCAACCTTAGGAGTGGCGTGCACATTGCTGGTTTTGCTTTGCATAACCTCATGAAGATTTTCAGCCATTTTGACCATATTTTTATGGCATGTTTAGTTGTAGTTCACGTTCCGGCAATTTTTGCCCCAGCTAGGGGAAAACTAGCTAGTCCACCAATCCCCCCCCCCCGCCTTCGCCGGGAGGGGGAACACAAAAAGAGAGGGGGGGTGGATGCGATGGTGCATGGCACCATCACATCCACTCAAGTATCCACTCACTCATCGCATCCACTCAGGTATCCATTCACTTACCTCAGGAAATTGCGTGACTGTGGGGGGGGGGTGAGGGGGGTGCGTGGGGTAGCTACCATAGGTGGATAAAAGCCATGCTGTTTGTTGTCAAGTGGGGTACGTGGTGGTAAGGGTTCGGCTGAACGGCAAGGTGCACAAGTTGTGGGGCAGCGTTGGTTGGAAGAGAAAGAGCATGCCACATTTGTGTGCCAATTTTTCCAATTTGTTGATTCTCAATGGAATAATTATCCAATTGGCATTTTGGTGCAGGTATGCGGTGAACAACATGCATGCACATGTATTGCCAACATTTTTAAATGGGCAAACAATGAGGGCCAACATGTTTGCCGGGCAATTTGTGTTGTTTTGTGGCACCAAACAACCGTTGTTTTTCGGGCAAAAGGCAAAGGCACCCCCCCCCCCCCCCCGGGTGGCTTACCCAAAGGGGCATCGAGTGGGAAGCGCCCCACAAGTATTTTGCTACGCAAAGGTTTCAACATTTATGGCACCTATTTGTTTGCCATACAGCCATCACTTGCCACAAGGTGGCCCCTACATTGCTCTCACCATCTTTGGCCCTAATGTTAGGCTCAACAACATATCCCGAACATTGCTCTGAAAATATTTCCCCCAAACGTACAAGGAAACAAAGGGCTGTCCGTGGTATGTATCACCTCCAAAAACAACCCCCCCAATCAGATTGCCCACCCTCTAGACCACCGCCTTCATCCCCTTGTTCAAATCCCCCCCGCAGGGGGCCGGCTTCTGTGGGGGTCGGGGTGTTGGGGGCCCCTGACCCCGCGCCAGAAGCAGTGACCAACTACTACGTTACGCGACCCCCCCCCCCTGGAAGACAGCCCTTCTCAAAACCCCGCAATGCAGCCCCTTAAAATGATCGCAATGGAATTCTAAGAATGCGGCTTTTCTTCTTTTAGGCCGATGATGGTCGTTTTGGTGAATTAGGACCGTTTTAAGCAGCTTTTCGGGCAGTCTCTGAAAATTTTGGGCTGAATTCCGTATTGACTCTTGCTTGCCAAGTTACATCATGTTGTAGCCCCTTAAAATGACCGGCTCGGGCCAAAACGTCAGAAAAGCAACCTAATTGGCCAAGTCAGGTGCTTTTTTGATTATTTACGGTGAATTTGTGCGTTTTTAGGCAGTTTTTTGCCATTTTTTTCGCCATATTTGGCATGTATACTTGCTGCCCACCTGGCAAACCTTTTCTGCCAACGGGGCAACCATATTGTGCAAGAGGAAACAGGCAGCACCCGCTAGGCTACGTTTTTGTGGGGCTTGGCCCACAAAAACGGAGCCTAGCGGCCGGCGTTGGCGCCGTTGCTCCCGTGTTTTCATGGTTTTCTCCTTCTCCGCCTTTGAATGGTCTTTTTGCCTTGGTGCTCCTGGTCCTCCCCGTTCTCATCTGAGCATCCGTGCGACCCCACCTCGTGCATCTTTCCCCCGCTTGTTCAGATTGGGCCCCCGGCCCGCCTTGCCACGCGCGCGGAGAGGGGGAGGGGCCCCCTCCGCACAAGTCACTGGCCACCTCCAACCCCCTATAATAGGGAACCCCCTAACGTCGAAATTCCGGTTCTATCACCCGTACACACTTACCCCTCAAAATGACCGCCTCGACGTGGCGATCGTAGTGTGCCCCTTCGTTTTCGTGGTTTATAGTCGCTTTAAATAGTTAGGAGCCCTTGAAGTTGGTAGTTTGTAAGCAAGGATCCAAGAATTCCTGTATGTATAGGGATCGGATTTAAGGGTGCGCGACCAAAGTTAATATGCAAACTGATGTAATGTATGAATCTCAGGGCCGAAATCGTTAAAATCGAATCATAAGGTTAATTAATTTCTAGCACTGGCGACAGCGCTTTTGGCGGCGGCGCAAATTCGCAGCACTTCAATAAATTCTGGTTGGCAAAAATAAAAGGTGAGTGATTGTCATTTGCGTTCAAAAAGAAAAATATGTTCCTTTATATTGCGGTCGTGGCTTTGCTCTTCGTGTTTCGTTTCGTGTTGGCTGTTTGCTGTTTGCTCTTTGCCGTGCCCACTCCAGCCGCTGACATGAAGGTCGCAGACGAGCCGCAACCGTTGTTGACCACTGCCGGCGGCTACTGGTATGTTATGCCGGAGTTGATTTGGTGTGTTTCGTTTTGCAGGGGTGAATGCATGCAGATTCAGATGGAGTTTGTCGATTTGGTTTTGCGCGTGCATGCTTGCCTGCAATCCGTGCCCTGCTTGGTTGGTTCGCTGGAGCTTGCTTGTGTGTGCCCCGTTTGAGTTTGATTTCGCATTAGAGTGCACCGACACACAAATCACACAAAAACTGCGCGCTGACACTCAAGTGGCACAGTTGAGACAATCATTGCGCGCTGACACACGCATGGCACACACACAGCGCGCGCTGGACACACAAGTTACACACACTTTGCGCGGTGACACAGAGATGACACACACACAGTGCACTGCCACACAAATGACACACACACACAGCGCGCTGACACATGACACGCGCCAGCACACAAATGACACACACCCAGCGCTCGCCGGACACACAGTGACACACCCAGCGCGAGCCGGACACACAAACACACACCCAGCGCGCCGCAAACACACTATCCCACACCCAACGCGCGCCGGACACACCATTACACCCCCAGCGCGCGGCAAACACACTATCACACACCCAGCGCGCGACAAACACACAATGACACACCCAGCGCGGCGAACACACCATCACACACCCAGCGCGCGCCGGACACACAATCACACACGAGTGTGTCTTTTGTGTCAGCGCGCAGTGTGTGTGTCGGCGCGCTGTGTGTGTGATCTGTGTGTCAGGGCGCAATGTGTTAGTGTGTTTGCCATGCGCTGGGTGTGTGATTGTGTGTTCGCCGCGCGCTGGGTGTGTGATTGTGTGTTTGCAGCGCGCTGGGTGTGTCGCTGTCTGTCTGGCGAGTGCTGGGTGTGTGTCTTTTGTGTGTTGGCGCGCTGGGTGTGTGTCATTGGTGTGTTAGAGCGCTGTGTGTGTGTGTTAGTGCACTGTGTGTGTGTCTTTTCTGTGTCAGCGCGCAATGTGTGTGTCATTTGTCCTGTCTGTCATTTGTGAGTGTGTGTGTCATTTGTGAATGTGTTTGTCATTTGTGAATGTGTGTGTCGTTTGTGTCTGCCATTTTGCCATCTGTGTGTCATTTGTGTCTGCCATTTTGCCATCTGTGTGTCATATGTGTGTCTGCCATTTTGCCATCTGTGTGTCATTTGTGTGTCTGCCTTTTGCCATCTGTGTGTCATTTGTGTGTTGTGTGGTGTGTTTTGTTTTTGCTCCACTGAAAGCAGAGATTGTTTTTTTTCGCAACAAAAGGCTTTTTGTCAATGTTCATGAGAGAAAGCAGTAAAATTTGGTGACAGGGGGAGCATTGTACATTTGCATTTAGAAACAACAACGTTGGATGGCAGGGAATAAGTGAAAGGGGCGAAATGATCAAATACGTTGATGGCAAGTGCAATGTCACAGAAACATTGTTTCTACAAACAACGCTGTAAAACAGATCAAGTGCATGATTTTGATTCCCATCGGGGACTTGGTGAAAAAACTGGTTTTGCACCCCCAAGCTTAGGAGTGGCGTGCACATTGCTGGTTTTGCTTTGCATAACCTCATGAAGATTTTTAGCCAATTTGACCATCTTTTCATGGCATGTTTAGTTGTACTTCACGTTCCGGCAACTTTTGCCCCAGCTAGGGGAAAACTAACTAGTCCACCACTCCCCCCCCCGCCCCCGCCTTCGCCGGGAGGGGGATCACAAAAAGAGAGGGGGGGTGGATGCGATGGTGCATGGCACCATCGCATCCACTCAAGTATCCACTCACTCATCGCATCCACTCAGGTATCCATTCACTTACCTCAGGAAATTGCGTGACTGGGGGGGGGGGGGGGGGTGGGGGGGCTGCATGCATGGGGGTGGGTGCGGTAGCTACCACAGGTGGATAAAAGCCATGCTGTTTGTTGTCAAGTTGGGTACGTGGTGGTAAGGGTTCGGCTGAACGGCAAGGTGCACAAGTTGTGGGGCAGCATTGGTTGGAAGAGAAAGAGCATGCCACATTTGTGTGCCAATTTTCCAATTTGTTGACTCTCAATGGAATAATTATCCAATTGGCCTTTTGGTGCAGGTATGCGGTGAACAACATGCATGCATATGGATTGCCAACATTTTTACAGGGGCAAACAATGAGGGCCAACATGTTTGCCGGGCAATATGTGTTGTTTTGCGGCACCAAACAACCGTTGTTTTTCGGGCAAAAGGCAAAGGCACCCCCCCCCCCCCCGGTGGCTTACCCAAAGGGGCATCGAGTGGGAAGCGCCCCACAAGTATTTTGCTACGCAAAGGTTTCAACATTTATGGCACCTATTTGTTTGCCATACAGCCATCACTTGCCACAAGGTGGCCATTACATTGCTCTCACCATCTTTGGCCCTAATGTTAGGCTCAACAACATATCCCGAACATTGCTCTGAAAATATTTCCCCCAAATGTACAAGGAAACAAAGGGCCGTCCGTGGTATGCATCACCTCCAAAAACAACCCCCCCCCATGCAGATTGCCCACCCTCTAGACCACCGCCTTCATCCCCTTGTTCAAATCCCCCCCGCAGGGGGCTGGCTTCTGTGGGGGTCGGGGTGTTGGGGGCCCCTGACCCCGCGCCAGAAGCAGTGACCAACTACTACGTTACGCCACCCCCCCCCCTGGAAGACAGCCCTTCTCAAAACCCTGCAATGCAGCCCCTTAAAATGATCGCAATGGAATTCTAAGAACGCGACTTTTCTTTCTTTTGGCCGACGATGGTCGTTTTGGTGAATTAGGACCGTTTTAAGCAGTTTTTTGGGCAGTCTCCGAAAGTTTGGGGCTGAATTCCGTATTGCCTTCTACTTGGGAAGTTTTATCATGTTGTAGCCCCTTAAAATGACCGGCTCGGGCCAAAACGCCAGAAAAGCAACCTCATTGGCCAAATCTGGTGCCGTTTCGATGATTTACGGTCAATTTTGTGCGTTTTGTGGCAGTTTTCTGCCATTTTTTTCGCCATATTTGGCATGTTTACTTGCTGCCCATCTGGCAAGCCTTTTTTGCCAATGGTGCAACCTTATTGTGCAAGAGGCACGAAGCAGCACCCGCTAGGCTACGTTTTTGTGGGGCTTGGCCCACAAAAACGGAGCCTAGCGGCCGGCGCTGGCGCCGTTGCTCCCGTGTTTTCATGGTTTTCTCCTTCTCCGCCTTTGAATGGTCTTTTTGCCTTTGTGCTCCTTGTCCTCCCCGTTCTCATCTGAGCACCCGTGCGACCCCACCTCGTGCAATTTCCCCCCGCTTGTTCAAATCCCCCCCGCAGGGGGCTGGCTTCTGTGGGGGTCGGGGTGTTGGGGGCCCCTGACCCCGCGCCAGAAGCAGTGACCAACTACTACGTTACGCCACCCCCCCCCCCTGGAAGACAGCCCTTCTCAAAACCCCGCAATGCAGCCCCTTAAAATGATCGCAATGGAATTCTAAGAACGCGACTTTTCTTCTATTTGGCCGACGATGCTCGTTTTGGCGCATTAGGGTCGTTTTAAGCAGTTTTTCGGGCAGTCTCCGAAAATTTGGGGCTGAATTCTGTATTGGCTCCTGCTTGCAAAGTTACATCATGTTGTAGCCCCTTAAAATGACCGGCTCGGGCCAAAACGCCAGAAAAGCAACCTAATTGGCCAAATCGGGTGCTGTTTCGATGATTTACAGTCAATTTTGTGCGTTTTTTGGCAGTTTTCTGCCATTTTTTTCGCCATATTTGGCATGTATACTTGCTGCCCATCTGGCAAGCCTTTTTTGCCAATGGTGCAACCATGTTGTGCAAGAGGCACGAAGCAGCACCCGCTAGGCTACGTTTTTGTGGGGCTTGGCCCACAAAAACGGAGCCTAGCGGCCGGCGCTGGCGCCGTTGCTCCCGTGTTTTCATGGTTTTCTCCTTCTCCGCCTTTGAATGGTCTTTTTGCCTTTGTGCTCCTTGTCCTCCCCGTTCTCATCTGAGCACCCGTGCGACCCCACCTCGTGCAATTTCCCCCCGCTTGTTCAAATCCCCCCCGCAGGGGGCTGGCTTCTGTGGGGGTCGGGGTGTTGGGGGCCCCTGACCCCGCGCCAGAAGCAGTGACCAACTACTACGTTACGCCACCCCCCCCCCCTGGAAGACAGCCCTTCTCAAAACCTTGCAATGCAGCCCCTTAAAATGATCGCAATGGAATTCTAAGAATGCGACTTTTCTTCTCTTCGGCCGATGATAGTCGTTTTGGTGAATTAGGATCGTTTTAAGCAGTTTTTCGGGCAGTCTCCGAAAAGTAGGGGCTGAATTCCGTATTGGCTTATGCTTGCAAAGTTACATCATGTTGTAGCCCCTTAAAATGACCGGCTCGGGCCAAAACGTCAGAAAAGCAACCTCATTGGCCAAATCGGGTGCCGTTTCGATGATTTACGGTGAATTATGTGCGTTTTTTGGCAGTTTTCTGCCATTTTTTTCGCCATATTTGGCATGTATACTTGCTGCCCATCTGGCAAGCCTTTTTTGCCAATGGTGCAACCATGTTGTGCAAGAGGCACGAAGCAGCACCCGCTAGGCTTCGTTTTTGTGGGGCTTGGCCCACAAAAACGGAGCCTAGCGGCCGGCGCTAGCGCCGTTGCTCCCGTGTTTTCATGGTTTTCTCCTTCTCCGCCTTTGAATGGTCTTTTGCCTTTGTGTTCCTTGTCCTCCCCTTTCTCATCTGAACACCCGTGCGACCCCACCTCGTGCAATTTTCCCCCACTTGTTCAAATCCCCCCCGCAGGGGGCTGGCTTCTGTGGGGGTCGGGGTGTGAGGGGCCCCTGACCCCGCGCCAGAAGCAGTGACCAACTACTACGTTACGCGACCCTCCCCCCCTGAAAGACAGCCCTTCTCAAAACCCCGCAATGCAGCCCCTTAAAATGATCGCAATCAAATTCTAAGAACGCGACTTTTCTTTTTTTTGGCCGACGATGGTTGTTTTGGTGAATTAGGACCGTTTTAAGCAGTTTTTCGGGCAGTCTCCGAAAATTTGGGGCTGAATTCCGTATTGGTTCTTGCTTGCGAAGTTACATCATGTTGTAGCCCCTTAAAATGACCAGCTCGGGCCAAAACGTCAGAAAAGCAACCTCATTGGCCAAATCTGGTGCCGTTTCGATGATTTACGGTCAATTTTACGCGTTTTTTGGCAGTTTTCTGCCATTTTTTTTCGCCATATTTGGCATGTATACTTGCTCCCCATCTGGCAAGCCTTTTCTGCCAATAGGGCAACCATATTGTGCAAAAGGCAGGAGGCAGCTCCCGCTAGGCTCCATTTTTGTGGGGCTTGGCCCACAAAAACGGAGCCTAGCGGCCGGCGCTGGCGCCGTTGCTCCCGTGTTTTGATGGTTTTCTCCTTCTCCGCCTTTGAATGGTCTTTTTGCCTTTGTGCTCCTTGTCCTCCCCGTTCTCATCTGAGCACCCGTGCGACCCCACCTCGTGCAATTTCCCCCCGCTTGTTCAAATCCCCCCCGCAGGGGGCTGGCTTCTGTGGGGGTCGGGGTGTTGGGGGCCCCTGACCCCGCGCCAGAAGCAGTGACCAACTACTACGTTACGCCACCCCCCCCCCCTGGAAGACAGCCCTTCTCAAAACCCCGCAATGCAGCCCCTTAAAATGATCGCAATCGACTTCTAAGAATGCGACTTTTCTTTTTTTAGGCCGACGATGGTCGTTTTGGTGAATTAGGACCGTTTTAAGCAGTTTTTCGGGCAGTCTCCGAAAATTTGGGGCTGAATTCCGTATTGGCTTTTGCTTGCGAAGTTACATTGTGTTGTAGCCCCTTAAAATGACCGGCTCGGGCCAAAACGTCAGAAAAGCAACCTAATTGGCCAAATCAGGTGCCTTTTTGATGATTTACCGTCAATTTTGTGCGTTTTTTGGCAGTTTTCTGCCATTTTTTCCGCCATATTTGGCATGTATACTTGCTGCCCATCTAGCAAGCCTTTTTTGCCAATGGTGCAACCATATTGTGCAAGAGGCACGAAGCAGCACCCGCTAGGCTTTGTTTTTGTGGGGCTTGGCCCACAAAAACGGAGCCTAGCGGCCGGCGCTGGCGCCGTTGCTCCCGTGTTTTCATGGTTTTCTCCTTCTCCGCCTTTGAATGGTCTTTTTGCCTTTGTGCTCCTTGTCCTCCCCGTTCTCATCTGAGCACCCGTGCGACCCCACCTCGTGCAATTTCCCCCCGCTTGTTCAATTCCCCCCCGCAGGGGGCTGGCTTCTGTGGGGGTCGGGGTGTTGGGGGCCCATGACCCCGCGCCAGAAGCAGTGACCAACTACTACGTTACGCGACCCCACCCCCCTGGAAGACAGCCCTTCTCAAAACCCTGCAATGCAGCCCCTTAAAATGATCGCAATGGAATTCTAAGAACGCCACTTCTCTTTTTTTTGGCCGATGATGCTCGTTTTGGTGAATTAGGACCGTTTTAAGCGGTTTTTCGGGCAGTCTACGGAAATTTGGGGCTGAATTCCGTATTGGCTCTTGCTTGCGAAGTTACATCATGTTGTAGCCCCTTAAAATGACCGGCTCGGGCCAAAACGTCAGAAAAGCAACCTCATTGGCCAAATCTGGTGCCGTTCCGATGATTTAGGGTCAATTTTGTGCGTTTTGTGGCAGTTTTCTGCCTTTTTTTTCGCCATATTTGGCATGTATACTTGCTGCCCATCTGGCAAGCCTTTTCTGCCAATGGTGCAACCATATTGTGCAAGAGGCACGAAGCAGCACCCGCTAGGCTACGTTTTTGTGGGGCTTGGCCCACAAAAACGGAGCCTAGCGGCCGGCGCTGGCGCCGTTGCTCCCCTGTTTTCATGGTTTTCTCCTTCTCCGCCTTTGAATGGTCTTTTTGCCTTTGTGCTCCTTGTCCTCCCCGTTCTCATCTGAGCACCCGTGCGACCCCACCTCGTGCAATTTCCCCCCGCTTGTTCAAATCCCCCCCGCAGGGGGCTGGCTTCTGTGGGGGTCGGGGTGTTGGGGGCCCCTGACCCCGCGCCAGAAGCAGTGACCAACTACTACGTTACGCGACCCCCCCCCCCCTGGAAGACAGCCCTTCTCAAAACCCTGCAGTGCAGCCCCTTAAAATGATCGCAATGGAATTCTAAGAACGCGACTTTTATTCTTTTTGGCCGATGATGGTCTTTTTGGTGAATTAGGACCGTTTTAAGCAGCTTTTCGGGCAGTCTCCGAAAATTTGGGGCTGAATTCCGTATTGGCTCTTGCTTGCGAAGTTACATCATGTTGTAGCCCCTTAAAATGACCGGCTCGGGCCAAAACGTCAGAAAAGCAACCTAATTGGCCAAGTCAGGTGCCTTTTTGATGATTTACGGTGAATTTTGTGCGTTTTTGGGCAGTTTTTTGCCATTATTTTCGCCATATTTGGCATGTATACTTGCTGCCCATCTGGCAAGCCTTTTCTGCTAATAGGGTAACCGTATTGTGCAAAAGGCAGGAGGCAGCTCCCGCTAGGCTACGTTTTTGTGGGGCTTGGCCCACAAAAACGGAGCCTAGCGGCCGGCGCTGGCGCCGTTGATCACGTGTTTTCATGGGTTTCTCCTTCTCCGCCTTTGAATGGTCTTTTTGCCTTTGTGTTCTTGTCCTCCCCGGTCTCATCTGAACACCCGTGCGACCCCACCTCGTGCAACTTTCCCCCACTTGTTCAATTCCCCCCCGCAGGGGGCTGGCTTCTGTGGGGGTCGGGGTGTTGGGGGCCCCTGACCCCGCGCCAGAAGCAGTGACCAACTACTACGTTACGCGACCCCCCCCCCCTGGAAGACAGCCCTTCTCAAAACCCCGCAATGCAGCCCCTTAAAATGATCGCAGTCGAATTCTAAGAATGCGACTTTTCTTCTTTTTGGCCGATGATGTTCGTTTTGGCGCATTAGGGTCGTTTTAAGCAGTTTTTCGGGCAGTCTCCGAAAATTTGGGGCTGAATTCTGTATTGGCTCCTGCTTGCGAATTTACATCATGTTGTAGCCCCTTAAAATGACCGGCTCGGGCCAAAACGCCAGAAAAGCAACCTAATTGGCCAAATCGGGTGCTGATTCGATGATTTACAGTCAATTTTGTGCGTTTTTTGGCAGTTTTCTGCCATTTTTTTCGCCATATTTGGCATGTATACTTGCTGCCCATCTGGCAAGCCTTTTTTGCCAATGGTGCAACCATGTTGTGCAAGAGGCACGAAGCAGCACCCGCTAGGCTACGTTTTTGTGGGGCTTGGCCCACAAAAACGGAGCCTAGCGGCCGGCGCTGGCGCCGTTGCTCCCGTGTTTTCATGGTTTTCTCCTTCTCCGCCTTTGAATGGTCTTTTTGCCTTTGTGCTCCTTGTCCTCCCCGTTCTCATCTGAGCACCCGTGCGACCCCACCTCGTGCAATTTCCCCCCGCTTGTTCAAATCCCCCCCGGAGGGGGCTGGCTTCTGTGGGGGTCGGGGTGTGAGGGGCCCCTGACCCCGCGCCAGAAGCAGTGACCAACTACTACGTTACGCGACCCCCCCCCTTGGAAGACAGCCCTTCTCAAAACCCTGCAATGCAGCCCCTTAAAATGATCGCAATCGAATTCCAAGAACGCGACCACTCTTCTCTTTGGCCGACGATGTTCGTTTTGGTGAATTAGGACTGTTTTAAGCAGTTTTTCGGGCAGTCTCCGAAAATTTGGGGCTTAATTCCGTATTGGCTTCTGCTTGCGAAGTTACATCATGTTGTAGCCCCTTAAAATGACCAGCTCGGGCCAAAACGTCAGAAAAGCAACCTCATTGGCCAAATCTGGTGCCGTTTCGATGATTTACGGTCAATTTTGAGCGTTTTTTGGCAGTTTTCTGCCATTTTTTTCGCCATATTTGGCATGTATACTTGCTGCCCATCTGGCAATCCTTTTCTGCCAATAGGGCAACCATATTGTGCAAAAAGCAGGAGGCAGCTCCCGCTAGGCTACGTTTTTGTGGGGCTTGGCCCACAAAAACGGAGCCTAGCGGCCGGCGCTGGCGCCGTTGCTCCCGTGTTTTGATGGTTTTCTCCTTCTCCGCCTTTGAATGGTCTTTTTGCCTTTGTGCTCCTTGTCCTCCCCGTTCTCATCTGAGCACCCGTGCAACCCCACCTCGTGCAATTTCTCCCCGCTTGTTCAAATCCCCCCCGCAGGGGGCTGGCTTCTGTGGGGGTCGGGGTGTTGGGGGCCCCTGACCCCGCGCCAGAAGCAGTGACCAACTACTACGTTACGCCACCCCCCCCCCCTGGAAGACAGCCCTTCTCAAAACCCTGCAATGCAGCCCCTTAAAATGATCGCAATCGAATTCTAAGAACGCGACGTTTCTTCTTTTAGGCCGACGATGGTCGTTTTGGTGAATTAGGACCGTTTTAAGCAGTTTTTCGGGCAGTCTCCGAAAATTTGGGGCTGAATTCCGTATTGGCTCATGCTTGCAAAGTTACATCATGTTGTAGCCCCTTAAAATGACCGGCTCGGGCCAAAACGTCAGGAAAGCAACCTAATTGGCCAAATCGGGTGCCGTTTCGATGATTTACGGTCAATTTTGTGCGTTTTTTGGCAGTTTTCTGCCATTTTTTTCGCCATATTTGGCATGTATACTTGCTGCCCATCTGGCAAGCCTTTTTTGCCAATGGTGCAACCATGTTGTGCAAGAGGCACGAAGCAGCACCCGCTAGGCTCCGTTTTTGTGGGGCTTGGCCCACAAAAACGGAGCCTAGCGGCCGGCGCTGGCGCCGTTGCTCCCGTGTTTTCATGGTTTTCTCCTTCTCCGCCTTTGAATGGTCTTTTTGCCTTTGTGCTCCTTGTCCTCCCCGTTCTCATCTGAGCACCCGTGCGACCCCACCTCGTGCAATTTCCCCCCGCTTGTTCAATTCCCCCCCGCAGGGGGCTGGCTTCTGTGGGGGTCGGGGTGTTGGGGGCCCCTGACCCCGCGCCAGAAGCAGTGACCAACTACTACGTTACGCGACCCCCCCCCCCTGGAAGACAGCCCTTCTCAAAACCCTGCAATGCAGCCCCTTAAAATGATCGCAATGAAATTCTAAGAATGCGACTTTTCTTCTTTTTGGCCGACGATGCTCGTTTTGGCGCATTAGGGTTGTTTTAAGCAGTTTTTCGGGCAGTCTCCGAAAATTTGGGGCTGAATTCTGTATTGGCTCTTGCTTGCGAAGTTACATCATGTCGTAGCCCCTTAAAATGACCGGCTCGGGCCAAAACGCCAGAAAAGCAACCTAATTGGCCAAATCTGGTGCCGTTTCGATGATTTAGGGTCAATTTTGTGCGTTTTTTGGCAGTTTTCTGCCATTTTTTTCGCCATATTTGGCATGTATACTTGCTGCCCATCTGGCAAGCCTTTTTTGCCAATGGTGCAACCATGTTGTGCAAGAGGCACGAAGCAGCACCCGCTAGGCTACGTTTTTGTGGGGCTTGGCCCACAAAAACGGAGCCTAGCGGCCGGCGCTGGCGCCGTTGCTCCCGTGTTTTCATGGTTTTCTCCTTCTCCGCCTTTGTGCCTTTGTGCTCCTTGTCCTCCCCGTTCTCATCTGAGCACCCGTGCGACCCCATCTCGTGCAATTTCTCCCCGCTTGTTCAAATCCCCCCCGCAGGGGGCTGGCTTCTGTGGGGGTCGGGGTGTGAGGGGCCCCTGACCCCGCGCCAGAAGCAGTGACCAACTACTACGTTACGCGACCCCCCCCCCCCTGAAAGACAGCCCTTCTCAAAACCTTGCAATGCAGCCCCTTAAAATGATCGCAATCGAATTCTAAGAATGCGACTCTTCTTCTTTTTGGCCGACGATGGTTGTTTTGGTGAATTAGGACCGTTTTAAGCAGTTTTTCGGGCAGTCTCCGAAAATTTGGGGCTGAATTCCGTATTGGTTCTTGCTTGCAAAATTACATCATGTTGTAGCCCCTTAAAATGACCAGCTCGGGCCAAAACGTCAGAAAAGCAACCTCATTGGCCAAATCTGGTGCCGTTTTGATGATTTACGGTCAATTTTACGCGTTTTTTGGCAGTTTTCTGCCATTTTTTTTCGCCATATTTGGCATGTATACTTGCTCCCCATCTGGCAAGCCTTTTCTGCCAATAGGGCAACCATATTGTGCAAAAGGCAGGAGGCAGCTCCCGCTAGGCTCCGTTTTTGTGCGGCTGGGCCCACAAAAACGGAGCCTAGCGGCCGGCGCTGGCGCCGTTGCTCCCGTGTTTTGATGGTTTTCTCCTTCTCCGCCTTTGAATGGTCTTTTTGCCTTTGTGCTCCTTGTCCTCCCCGTTGTCATCTGAGCACCCGTGCGACCCCACCTCGTGCAATTTCCCCCCGCTTGTTCAAATCCCCCCCCATGGGGGGCTTTTAATTGGGGGGCCGGGGAATGGGGCCCCGCCCCCCTCTAAAAGCAGTCCTTATGCCATTATATACGACTCGCGCGCTGAAACGAAACATACCTCAAAAGTGTACGATGCAGCCCCTCTAAATGACAGCTTCGGAGAGCTGATCCGCGTAGTCATATTTGTTTTGATCAACCATTGCTGTTTTGCAAAGGTAGGACCTTTACAAGGTTTTAACTTCTTTAGCAGCATCCACAAATTCCATATAAGCTAGGGATGCGATTTAAAGGTGCACTAGCAAATTTGTGGTGCCGAACAACACTATATATAAGCCACAGGCCCCAAATCTCAAGAAATCCATTTGCCATATTATTTATTTGCTGTGCACGCGTGCATTTCGCAGTCGCCGGCATTTGCAATCGTTCATTTTGACTGTCCAAAGTGAAATCGGGCTACAATGCACGAAATTTCGATCTAAGACCAGATGTATAAATGATTCTAAAAGCTGCGTCTTCCTGTACACTAGAACAGCCGCCGTCATTTTGTTTTAGCACCGCTTTTCGATTGGACGGTTTTCAGCGTATGCGGCCGCCTTTCTAAGCTCAAAAATGAAAAGAGTCCCCCCAAATTGACCAAAATTGCCCTTAATTTTGTCAAAATCCGATACAATAGGCCCGAGTTATGAATATGTCAATTTTATGCTACTTGCACCTTGTGTCGCTAATCTTGCCAAATGCACCCTCCCTGTCGTTGCGCTGCTAGCTTAAACACAAGGCAAAGGAGTGTTTTTGCCTTTGTTTGTCACCGCCCGGCTCCATTTCCGACATAGAAAGGTGACCCAAAAATGGCTAAAAGCGTAATAAGGCTTTTCTTTTGATGGTGCCTAGCACCAGCAAAGGAAAAGCCGCACCAAGCACGAAAGACGAAGGATTCATTTAATCCTACTTTTCCACGGTCTCCACAACATATCATGTATCATTGCTTCAGTAAAATTTCCCCAACATGCTCATCGTTCTTTGTTATGAATACCTGATCATGCACGTGCATATTGTGCAATCTGACTTCCACATCTGACGCATACCCTTCAGAGGCGATAGCAGCCCGCACACTGCCCTTTCTCATCTCGTGGAGCCCCCCTCCGCTTGTTCAGATTGGGCCCCCGGCCCGCCTTGCCACATGCGCGGAGAGGGGGAGGGGCCCCCTCCGCACAAGTCACTGGCCACCTCTCAACCCCCTATAATAGGGAACCCCATGTGTCGTTGACGGCGGTTCTAACAACCCTGCACACTTACCCCTCAAAATGACCGCCTCGACGTGGCGATCATGCCGTGCATCTTGGTTTCCGTCATCTATGGTTGTTTTAAATAGTTAGGAGCCCTTGAAGTTGGTAGTTTGTAACCAAGGATGCAAGAATTCCTGTATGTGTAGGGACCGGATTTGAGGGTGCGCGACCAAAGTTGATATGCAAACTGATGTAATGTATGAATCTCAGGGCTGAAATCGTAAAAAATCGAACCATAGGATTAATTAATTTCTAGCACTGGCGACAGCGCTCTTGGCGGCGGCGCAAACTCGCAGCATTTTAATGAATTCTGGTTGGCAAAAATAAAAGGTGAGTGATTGTCATTTGCGGTCAAAAAGAAAAATATGTTCCTTTATATTGCGGTCGTGGCTTTGCTCTTCGTGTTTCGTTTCGTGTTGGCTGTTTGCTGTTTGCTCTTTGCCGTGCCCACTCCAGCCGCTGACATGAAGGTCGCAGACGAGCCGCAACCGTTGTTGACCACTGCCGGCGGCTACTGGTGTGATGCCCGGAGTTGATTTGGTGTGTTTCGTTTTGCAGGGGTGAATGCATGCAGATTCAGATGGAGTTTGTCGATTCGGTTTTGCGCGTGCATGCTTGCCTGCAATCCCTGCCCTGCTTGGTTGGTTCGCTGGAGCTTGCTTGTGTGTGCCCCGTTTGAGTTTGATTTCGCATTAGAGTGCACCGACACACAAATCACACAAAAACTGCGCGCTGACACTCAGATGGCACAGTTGAGACAATCATTGCGCGCTGATACACGCATGGCACACACACAGCGCGCGCTGGACACACAAGTTACACACACTTTGCGCGGTGACACAGAGATGACACACACACAGTGCACTGCCACACAAATGACACACACACACACAGCGCGCTGACACATGACACACGCCAGCACACAAATGATACACAGCCAGCGCTCGCCGGACACACAGTGACACACCCAGCGCGAGCCGGACACACAAACACACACCCAGCGCGCCGCAAACACACTATCCCACACCCAACGCGCGCCGGACACACCATTACACCCCCAGCGCGCGGCAAACACACTATCACACACCCAGCGCGCGACAAACACACAATGACACACCCAGCGCGGCGAACACACCATCACACACCCAGCGCGCGCCGGACACACAATCACACACGAGTGTGTCTTTTGTGTCAGCGCGCAGTGTGTGTGTCGGCGCGCTGTGTGTGTGAACTGTGTGTCAAGGCGCAATGTGTTAGTGTGTTTGCCATGCGCTGGGTGTGTGATTGTGTGTTTGCCGCGCGCTGGGTGTGTGATTGTGTGTTCGCCGCGCGCTGGGTGTGTGATAGTGTGTTCGCCGCGCGCTGGGTATGTCATTGTGTGTTCGGCGCGCGCTGGGTGTGTGACAGTGTGTTCGGCGCGCGCTGGGTGTGTGATTGTGTGTTTGCAGCGCGCTGGGTCTGTCGCTGTGTGTCTGGCGAGTGCTGGGTGTGTGTCTTTTTTGTGTTGGCGCGCTGGGTGTGTGTCATTGGTGTGTTAGAGCGCTGTGTGTGTGTGTTAGTGCACTCTGTGTGTGTCTTTTCTGTGTCAGCGCGCAATGTGTGTGTCATTTGTCCTGTCTGTCATTTGTGAATGTGTGTGTCATTTGTGAATGTGTTTGTCATTTGTGAATGTGTGTGTCGTTTGTGTCTGCCTTTTTGCCATCTGTGTGTCATTTGTGTCTGTGATTTTGCCATCTGTGTGTCATTTGTGAGTCTGCCTTTTTGCCATCTTTGTGTCATTTGTGTGTTGTGTTTTGTTTTTGCTCCACTGAAAGCAGAGCTCGTTTTTTTTCGAAACAAAAGGCTTTTTGTCAATGTTCATGAGAGAAAGCAGTAAAATTTGGTGACAGGGGGAGCATTGTACATTTTCATTTAGAAACAACAACAACGTTGGATGGCACTGAATAAGTGAAAGGGGCGGAATGATCAAATACATTGATGGCAAGTCCAATGTCACAGAAACATTGTTTCTACAAACAACGCTGTAAAACAGATCAAGTGCATGATTTTGATTCCCATCGGGCAGTTGGTGAAGAAACTGGTTTTGCACCCCCAACCTTAGGAGTGGTGTGCACATTGCTGGTTTTGCTTTGCATAACCTCATGAAGATTTTTAGCCAATTTGACCATCTTTTTATGGCATGTTTAGTTGTAGTTCACGTTCCTGCAACTTTTGCCCCAGCTAGGGGAAAACTAGCTAGTCCACCACTCCCCCCCCCCCCCCTTCGCCGGGAGGGGGAAAACAATAAGAGAGGGGGGGTGGATGCGATGGTGCATGGCACCATTGCATCCACTCAAGTATCCACTCACTCATCGCATCCACTCAGGTATCCATTCACTTACCTCAGGAAATTGCGTGACTGGGGGGGGGGGGGGGGGTCCTGCATGCTTTGAGGGGCGGGAGGGGGGTGTGTGGGGTAGCTACCACAGGTGGATAAAAGCCATGCTGTTTGTTTTCAAGTGGGGTACGTGGTGGTAAGGGTTCGGCTGAACGGCAAGGTGCACAAGTTGTGGGGCAGCGTCGGTTGGAAAAGAAAGAGCATGCCACATTTGTGTGCCAATTTTCCAATTTGTTGACTCTCAATGGCCTTTTGGTGCAGGTATGCGGTGAACAACATGCATACATATGTATTGCCAACATTTTTGAATGGGCAAACAATGAGGGCCAACATGTTTGCCGGTCAATTTGTGTTGTTTTGCGGCACCAAACAACCGTTGTTTTTCGGGCAAAAGGCAAAGGCACCCTCGCCCCCTCCCCCCCCGTCGCTTACCCAAAGGGGCATCGAGCGCCCCACAGGTATTTTGCTACGCAAAGGTTTCAACATTTATGGCACCTATTTGTTTGCCATACAGCCATCACTTGCCACAAGGTGGCCCCTACATTCCTCTCAGCATCTTTGGCCCTAATGTTAGGCTCAACAACATAGCCCGAACATTGCTTTGAAAATATTTCCCCCAAACGTACAAGGAAACAAAGGGCTGTCCGTGGTATGTATCACCTCCAAAAACAACCCCCCCCATGCAGATTGCCCACCCTCTAGACCACCGCCTTCAATCCCTTGTTCACCTCCCCCCCCATGGAGGGCTTTTAATTGGGGGGCCGGGGAATGGGGCCCCTCCCCCCTCTAAAAGCAGTCCTTATGCCAATATATACAGTCCGCGCGCCGAAACGAAACATACTTCAAAAGTCCACGATACAGCCCCTCTAAATGACCGCCTCAGAGAGCTGATTTGCACCGTCATATTTGTTTTGATCAATCATGGCTGTTTTGGAAAGTTAGGACCTTTACAAGGTTTTAACTTCTTTAACAGCATCCACTGATTCCATATAACCTAGGGATGCGATTTAAAGGTGCACCAGCAAAGTTGAGGTGCCGAACAACACTATATATAAGCCACAGGCCCCAAATCCCAAGGAATCTATTTGCAATTTTATTTATTTGCTGTGCACGCGTGCATTTCTCAGTCGCCGGCATTTGCGATCTTTCATTTTGACTGTTCAAAGTGAAATCGGGCTACAGTGCACGAAATTTCGATCTAAGACCAGTTTTATAAATTATTCTAAAATCTTCGTCTTGCTGTTTTATTTAAAAAACCGCCGTCATTTTGTTTTGGCGCCGCTTTTGGATTTGACGGTTTTCAGCGCATACGGCAACCTTAACAAGCTCAAAAATGAAAAGAATACCCTCAAATTAACCGAAATTGCCATTCATTTCGTCAAAATCCGATACAATAGGCCCCAGTTATGAATATGTCAATTTTATGCTATTTGCAACCTGTGTCGCTAATCTTGCCCAATGCACCCTCCCTGTCTTTGCGCTGCTAGCTTAAACACAACGCAAAGGAGTGTTTTTGCTCTTGTTTGTCACCGCCTGGCTCCACTTCCGACATAGAAAGGTGACCCGAAAACGGCTAAAAACGTAATAAGGCTTTTCTTTTGATGGTGCTTCGCACCCGCAAAGGAAAAGCCACACCAAGCACGAAAGACGAAGGATTCATTTAATCCTACTTTTCCACACCCTCCACAACACATCATGTATCATTGCACACTGCCCTTCCCCATCTCGTGGAACCCCCCTCCACTTGTTAGAGCCCCAAGTGGTCTAGGAACAACTTTGAAAAAAATCATTTTTTTCGACCCAGGGATCCTGGTGGACCCACCGTTGGCCGCAACCATGTGCGGGCCGGGCTGCCCTCCGGCTGTACCAAGTGACCACAGGTACGGGGGGCTAGGCGTCTCGTTGGGCGATTCCCAGGCTTGGAAACCATAAAAAGTGGGGGCTTGCGGGTGGACTAGGTGCCCTCGGAATTCGGATTTTGAGCCACGTAGCCCAAGATACGGCCCGTGCTTGGTTTCGGGGTGTTGGTGCACATTGCGCAGATTTTGGGGCTTTTTGGCGCCTTTTTGGGCCGTTTCTCGGACATATCGTGGAGTTGAAGGGCACTAGAGGGCTCTTTGACACCGTGAAGACAAGCCGCACGTGAAATGTAGCCACCATTTCCCTTTGTTTGGCCGTTTTGACCGGGCTTTGGGGCCGTTTCGGGCCAAAAAAGGCTATTTTGGGGCACAAAATGCGCAGTTTTGGGAGGGCACCTCCAAACTTGGCACCCCCGCCCCGGGGCGCCACCGGTGAATTTTTGGCTCAAAACTTGGATTTGGCAAGGGCACGACCTAGGCTCTAAGATGGCTAGAGTAGAGTAGAGCCCGGAGCGATGCGGCGGAGCAATGGCCAAAACGGAAAGGAGAAGTGCTTGCTTGCTTGCTTGTTGCTTGCTTGTTGCTGGTTAGCTAGTTTAAGGGGAGAGGGGTGTAGTAATATATATGTAATATATATATATATATATATATATATATATATATATATATATATATGTCCGAAAACCTGGGGGGGGGGGGGGTCATTGATGTTTTGATGGATTTTTGCCAGTGTTGCCTTTTTCCCGTGGCTACGTGTCTAGTAGGGGGGGTTTATTATACCTTTTTGAAATGGCCTCAAAAGGGGTTTGGGATCTTCCGTGGTCCAAAACGCGCCACCACGGGCTCAAAACGGGCCAATAACACTTGTTTGAGCATCCCAAGTGGCCTAGGAACAACTTTGAAAAAAATCATTTTTTTCGCCCCGGGGACCCCGGTGGACCCACCGTTGGCCCCCAGTGTGCGTGGGCTGGCCAGCCCTCCGGCTGCACCAAGTGACCATTGGTACGGGGGTCTAGGTGTCTCGTTGGGCAATTCGAAGGCTTGGAAACCATAAAAAGTGGGGGATTGCGAGTGGACTAGGTGCCCTCGGAATTCGTTTTTGAGCCACGTAGCCCAAGATACGGTCTGTTCTTGTTTCGGGGTGCTGGTGCACATTGCGCAGTTTTTGGGGCTTTTTGGTCGCCTTTTTTGGGCAGTTTCTCGGACATATCGTGGAGTTGAAGGGCCCCAAATGTCCCTTGGTCGCGACAAAATCAAGCCGCACGTGGAGTGTACCCTCCGTTTGCCTTCGTTTGGCTGTTTTGAACCCTTACTAGGGCTGTTTTGGGCGAAAAATGGCTGTTTTTGGCCCAAAACTGCGCAGATTTGGGAGGGCACCTCCGACTTGGCGCCACCGCCCCGGGCCGCCACCGGTGAGTTTGTGGCTCAAAACTTGGATTTGGCAAGGGCACCACCTAGGCTCTAGGATGCACTGGCTAGAGTAGAGTAGAGCCCGGAGCGATGAGGCCGCGCAATGGCCTAAACAGAAAGGAGAAGTGCTTGTTGCTTGTCGTTGCTTGTTGCTTGCTTGCTTGCTTGCTAGCTACATTTAAGGGGAGAGGGGTGTAGTAATATATATATATATATATATATATATATATATATATATATATATATATAAATATATATATATATATATATATATATATATATATATATATATTATATATATACATATATATATATACATACATATATATATATATATATATATACACACATATATATATATATATATATATATATATATATATATATATATATATATATATATATATATATATATATATATATATATATATATATATATATATATATATCTGTATACATACATACATACATATGACGGCCGATAGTCAGCCTGCCCAATCACGCGCGACTAATGAAACAGTGCAGGGCCCAGGGGACTCGGATTTTTTCCCATTACCCATGACAACAATGAGAGTCGAATTATGCGTATTCTGATGCGAAATTGTAATATTATACTCTGAAGTGTCAAATTGATCAGATGAAAGATCAGAAGTCCGGCGTCTATCTGTTCGATGCAGGTGACCCCAGTTTCGAACTGCCACGACTTGTCCAACTCAAATAAAGTAGGTAGGCATGTTGTACGATGCTCTCGGTGCTCTGCGGTGCATTTATCTTACGACGTTTGCCCTTTCTCCGAATCTATGCAGCATGGTGCAATTTGGTCACAATCTAAGTGGTAGGTGCACTGGAGATGGAAGTTTCCATGTTTGTTTCATGGCAGGGCACCTGAGTTATGCATGGGACCTTTGCGAGTTATGAGCCATCGGATTTTCGGCCTCCCTAGGCAGCGGTTGGACAAGCTGAATTTTAAAGCCGCGATCGTCGAATTCAAGCTCCAATGGTTGCGCGTGTCGGGAGAATGGACCTCTTTTTTGGAATGTTTTTCAAGACCTTTCAGACTATTTGAGAATGCGGTTTCCACACCATTATTAAAGTACAACGATTTCATGATGCGTCATATTTTTTTTCGTCGTATTACTGTCGTATTAATAATGCCGTTTTCGAGATTTGCGAATTTAGACTGTCGTGACCCGTTTGGTTCCATGCAGCTGCCTCAAAATACTCCTTTTGTGGGGTGTCTATTCTTCATCGTTCTTCATTCTTCTGTGCCTATTGTTCATCGAACCACCTTCTCTTCAAGGCCAAGTATGTTTTTTTGTGGTGGGAAGTATTAATAGTGCTTTTTTGGTTACTTTGGTTGTTGAAGTTTGATCATTCGTCGTGCTCTAAGATGTGGATTCAACGGGACTGTTGCTTGTAGTCAACTTACGCCGTGGAGAGGCACATTTCGAGGTTAGTGCTCCTTCACAAGGGCCAGACGTGTTTGCTCCACGTTCTCCTGTTGCACCTTCTTCTCCGGTGTCACCTTCCTCCTCCTCTTCTTCCCCCAGCATCCCCTACAGCGAGAAGCGTGTGCACTTGCCGAAGCCACGGCATGCAATTGGGGCAGCTGCGGGGACAGTACAATATTAGTGCTCTCGGATCTGTTGCGACTTTCAATTTGTTTGTGCCACCACCCGTTGGCAAGGGTGTGAGTGACACTACGGCCGCCCGTTACAGTTGCCTCTTGGAGATGAGTGAGGCGGCCTTTTTCATGATGGCCGAGGAGCTCATGAATGAGGAAAGGAAAGAGTGTTGGCGGGCACTTCCGGAGGCAACACGGGGCAACTTCAAAGCACTAATTGTCAAGGGGTGTGATGACCATATTGCCGCTCTAATGTTGAAGCATTTTGACCAAGCCCTCGTGCAACTAGCACAAGTGGATGGGAGTGCCGTGCCCTGGTTGGCCCACTATACAAAAATTGGGCCTATGACCCGGATATCGATCTGCGCTGTATCCCGGGTCATATGCCCCGGGATACAGCGCAGATATCCGGGTCATTAGGCCCAATTCTTATATCCGGGGCATTAGGGCCCGAGGATATCCGCAGATATCCGGGGCATATGACCCGGGATCCTTGCGCGCAACCCTTCCCTCGCCCTTGATGCCTCAACACTTCAAGTGGAACAATTCCGAGACACATTTTTTAAGCTCCCAATGCTTCATGGACAGTGCGTGCAAGGTGCAGGGTCCTTCTTATCTGAAAATGGTACTAGCAGTTTTTTGACAACACCACGAAAGGGATGGGTAGAAATAGGAGTGACAACATACACAAAACATTTCCGCATGTATGTGTGCACAAAAGCATGGATGTATGTGTACATTGTTTGCATTGAATGCGTCCCATGCACCCTATTTCAGACCCTACCATGTTCAATTGATTTTGGCTGAGTAGTTGGTGCTTGTTTGCCTGTTGGAGTAGTTGTCTGACAAGTCCTTTGCCGTTCTTAAAGGCAGACCAGACACCCCGCACCCACATTAAGCGACACGATGGCGAGCAACGGCATGAACTTTGACCCCAACATGTTGGGCATGGCGATGGCGCTGGCGAATACTATGATGCAGTTTTCGGGTGGGCAGGCAGCGCCAGTACGGCGACCAGCGCATTTGTCGCCTGCAGCAGCGCCCGAGACCAAGAAAGGGCGAAAATCGAAAAAATGTGGGAAGGAGCACAGCGATCTGGGTGTGGTAGTACATCAACAGCAGGAGGCGTTCCCTGCGGAAACCTCAGCCGAGATGTATTTCACTGGGCATAGTCTGCAGGAACACTGCGAAAATAACCCATGCTACCTCTGCAATTAATGCCTTCGACTTCCCTCATGCAGCTAGACATCACAACATAAAAAAGTGGCCCCCTGAACTGACGCTGCGGTACAACACCAACAGGGAAAATTGGATGGTGATTAAAGGACCAGTGCAGCGCGGCATGCCCGACACAGACGTGGGCCAGAAGCAGTTTCTCGCGCAGCGCCTATCCGTCACTGACATCTCTGCGTTTCTCCACTTGCATGGTAGGCCTTTTGTCACTGCGCTCTTGAATGCAGCCTGTGGACTGACTCCTTTCCCGACGCTAAGGAGCCAGCAGGCAGGGGCAGGACTGGCGAACATTCCCGTTGCGCCGCAGGTTGTCTCCGCTTCGTCCCAATCTGGTGGTTTTCAATTTACCAATCCGGCAGCCCCTTTTGTGTTTGGTGGACAAGACCCGTCACACGAGGCACAAACCGGACAGCCTCCTACTGCGACACCACCGCCTACAGGCAGCAAGTCGAGGCTGAAGAAGAAGAATGGCAAGAAGAGGACGCAAACTGGTGAGACTGTGGAGAGTCAAGTGGCTGCGCCTGCCCGAGCGTCCCCGTGTGCGGCAGCAGCAGCGGCGAGTTCGCTACCAGTGGCGACGCTTACTCCTTCCAGTCGCACAGAAGGCCCGTTCTATGCCAGCCCGATGTTCAATGTGGGGCAGCGACTGACCTCTCAACAAATGGATGTGCAGTGGAGACTACAGGTCCAAGAGTCCATCACGACTCTGCAACAGGGCCAGGTGAACCTTGAGAAGAGCGTCACGTCACTGCAGGTTGAAAGTTCGGTATCAACGTATATTCCTTTGTCTACGACGTAGATGACGAAATGGGCGCTTCTAGGGGTCGGGAAAAACACCCTTGTTTTTACAACGCTTCTGGGGGTTTTTGAGGTAGCCCGACGCACTCGCGCATGAGTTTTTATGCGGTTCAGCCACTTTCAAGGAGAAAAGCACTTTGCATGTTGCCTCCAGCTTTGCTTCCACCATTCTTAGCGTCGTATAGGGGTCGTTTGTTGGCCGCGTTTTCTACGTTCCGCTTTTGTGCTTCCGGTGGTGCTTCTGGAAGCGAGTCCCTCGTTTTCCGCGTTATCCGCGTTATCCGCGTTCCGGTTTTCTGCTTCTAGTCGTGCTTCTGGAAGCGTTTTGTGCGTTTTCCGCGTTATCCGCGTTCCGGAGCGTTACGGAGTGTTATTGTCGTTGTGCGCGTTCTCCTAGCTTACGGGGATAACGTACGGAGCGGAGGCGGGAGCGGAGGCCCAAAAATGGCGCTTCTGTAGACAAAGCAATATGGTCAGCCTGCAACTGCTGAACCAAGGATGGTCGGAGGCACAGATCGAAGAAAAGATACAGGCGGAGAGAGAAAAATAGATGGCCAGCTTGGCACGAGGGTGTGAACAGCGCACGATTGCTACGGCCGGAGGAACGACAGCAACACCGCTGCTTCTGACGGAGCAAACTTCTGGTTCTCCTGCCAAGTCAGATGGTTCTATGAGACATGAAAGTGACCCCACGGACGATGCCCTGAATGTGGACATGGACGCTGACAAAGAATCGGGTTCACAGGACCTTCGCACGATGGCCGAGACGGTGGACGATTCCGACGATGGTGCGGAACCAGATAATGGGAAGGAGCAAGAGAGAGAGCCCAGACCGTGCCCGGAAGACTCCTGGCTACAGGGGAGAAAATCATTGGGCAGCATGCGCATCTCCGACATGATTGGAGAGATGCACAATCGTCTCCTTGCTCAGGAAAGTACAGTCGTCATGCCCCCTTTCTCGCGGCGTGTAGATGCGATTCATTACCTCAGCCATGTGTGCGCGGACGGACTTTTCGCGGTCACCAAGGCGTCGGGAGCTCAGGAGGAGGGTTCAGAGTTCGGTATTCGGAAAGTCGGATCCTTGGGAGTCTCGACACAGGGGGACAAGTTCCTACTCTACCAGGAGGACTCCTTACGATCACAGACCCTTGATACCAAGGCCCCTGAGGCACCCGTCATCCCTGAAGGTACAGTGGTCTGGCAACTTCCGGACCACATGCTGTTCATCAAGATGGAGGATGCAGAGTTTAAAGTCATTACCCTTATTCCCCCTCATAAGAGACCGAAATCCCAGTGACACCACGTTCCTGACACGCAGACGCTACCACCAGGATGAACTCGGTGGATGCGTTAATCGAGCTGCATGTTCGCCAGCTCCTCCAGCGAGAACACCAGATTGCACAAGCTGAGGCCGCGTGCGCGGACATGAGACAACACATTTCTCAGCTGCAGCGTACTCTGCACCCTTCCGATTCGACGTTAATTCATTTTTCCTCCTCCCCTAAGCCAGATGCGAACATGCAGGCTCCGAAAGCATCATTGCCCCCGCATGAGCCAGTTCTATGTACCCTTCGTGAACCGGCCGTTTGAATCCGAGATTCACGGTACCGTGAATTTCACCCAATTTTGCTGTGTTTTGCTCGTAACTTGGTGCTATCGTGTGCTTTTGTCGTGCTGCCTTCGCCCAAAGTAAGATGCAACAAATAGGTGCAATTTAGAGGTTTAAAGTCCCCGCATGGTTTAACACATTTGGTGAGATTCGCGTGAATGTGAGATTCACGCACCTAAATTCACGCAGAAATTCACGCTAGATTCACAGATTCACAGAATGTGAAATTCGTACGAAATTCGTACGAAATTCGTACGAATTTCGTACGAATTTCGTACGAATTTACCCTCATTTCCACTGTTTCGCTTTCTCACAGCTCTCAAAGCCTTTCTTCGCATTCTCTTTTGACAATGTCCCAGCAGACTATGTCTCAACTCGCAAGCCTGGCCTCTCGCCCCGACCCCGCAGCCGACACCCTCGCCCATTACCAAGCCCTCCCCGTTGCCCACCATCAATTGGAGGAGGCAACGTACGAGTCGGAGGCACTGGGGGTGGATGACATCGTGGGCTGGGCAGCCTCCCTCGACCCCTCCCCCGATGTCATCCACATCGACATGCGCAGCCCCACCCGCAACAGCTACCTCGGGGGGAGGGGATGGGCCACAACCCTGTGGAGGGAACTGCGCCACCAACTCCCCACCCTCAAATTTCTCCATCTAACCCCTCTCCCCTCCAGTGTTGACCAGCTCCTCAACTCGATGAGGAATAACCTTGTGGGGAAGCCTAAGGACGCCCACGTCCAGGTGTACCCCACCACTAACCTCGTCCACACCCCCCCCCCACTGCGATACGGTGTGCCTGCAGGATCTTGCTGCAGGTGCACCAGCAGACCACTCTTTTTTCCCCTTTTCTTGGCGCGTAGGTACCCTCCGGAGCACCTGTCCTTTCTAACCACGACGAATGTTATCCTGCCCCCCCCCCCCCCCCCAAGCATGGGCAGTTTGACCGATATGTGGGGTACTCCCCCCCCACTGTGCGAAATTTTCTGCAGCACTGTTTGTACATTAATTGGGGTACGGTGTGCCCCTTGACCTGTTTGCGATTTTTTCTGCGGAAATGTTTGTATTTTATTTGGGGTATGCTATGCCCCCTGACGTGTTACACTGCTGGCTGAGTGACAGCCGGAATGACAGCCACTGGACTGGGTGTGTGATAGCCCGTGAGCACCATCCTGAGCTTGCTTTGTGAGGGTCAACGAGGGCACAAGGATGAGGCTTTGGCAGAAATTCTGTGACAGTCATGTGAAATTCGTACGAATTTCGTACGAATTTCGTACGAATTTCACATTTTCAGAATATTCACACATTTCTATTCACGTGAAATTCGTACGAAATTCGTACGAATTTTGTACGAATTTCGTGCGAATCTATGTGAATTTCTTTTAATTGCCTGCGAATCACAGTAGAGAGAGTTGTCTGCGGGAGGGGGATGGTAGAAACTTTGCGATGACTGCCTGCCCATTCAACAGGTCCTGTATCTCACACCATGCCACGGCCCAAGGAGCCATTCCATCTGGTAGCGGATCGTACACGACGGCGGCGCCTACAAGAGCTCCAGGAGGTTGTTACCAAGGAGCTTGCAGCACCCTACACCGTCAAGTACCTGCCCGACACGGGGCAAATAGTGCTTACCCCCGAAACAAGAATTGTAGCCACTGTCCACCCCGAGCCCACCCAGGAGGAGAGGTTGATTATGGCCGTGTGGAGGATCCGGTCATTGCACCTCTCTAGGACAGAGTCCCGGTACCTAGTGGGGAGCATGACGTACGGTGTGGTATGGGACCAGGTGTACGGCATGCTTCGGCAGCTAGCGTTGCCGGAGTCCCGGGCGTTCACTGCCTATACGGGTGACGACACGGCCATCAATGGTGCGGCCTGCTACCTACCTGACCGCATCGCCCACCTATTCAAGTGTCGACCACCACCACCCTCGGCCATCATGCAGCCCGGGGACCGACGGCTGCATTGGTTGCCTACTGCGGTGGACGGTACATCGAGGCATGAGGCCTCGTACGTCCATTGCACGCTTGGTGGCACCGCCAGCCCCAACCAACTATCTAGTTGGTGGCTACTAGGGGGCAGTGAAAAGTGGGAGACCCTCTACGCGGCCTCCCAGGAAATTGATTTTGATGATGAGTTGCGCAAGGCCGCAACCGTAAGTTTTAAGGATACGGCAGGGAACGATAGGCAGTCCCTTTTTTTTCTGTGTGCAGATGGTAAGGCACAGGTGCTCATGGCGGGCTGCCAAAACTGGAAGGCAGAATCCCCTGGTGCCACTGTGTGTTGGGTCTGCATGCGTAATTGTGCTCTGTGCCTTGCTACCTTTGGCACAGCAAGTGCGATAGACGGCAACTGGGAACCAGCCGTTGCCATAAGTGCTATATATAGGACCATTATGAGTGATAGGCGAGTGCCTGATTATGGCCTCCATGGGGTCCTTCGTGTCCTGTTGTGTGCAGTCAACGGGACACGGGACCTAGTTGTACAATTGACAGGGAAGGCACCGGCCACTGTGGCACGCACCATGCTGCAACCGGTTTTAGATGAGGCACGGCTTGCTGCACGAACTTGCACCCGTGCCTCATTAAATAATGACAAGGCAAACAGCAAGGGGAAGGTGAGGATGGAGTGTGCTGCTGCCATCCATTTCATGCGCAATAAGGGTTGGGAGAAAATAATAGATGCTTGCCTAGAGCAGCCTAGTGTCAGGCAGCATCAAGTAGGGGGAAAAAGTTGGGAGTCGGTGTGCAAAACGTGGTGGGAGAATTTTGCAAGCATGTGTGTATACGCGTGGCGTTCCGCATGGTTCTCCGGGGCCGACTTGGGGCGGCTCCGGAACCATAGCATAGCCATGGGCGCTGCCCACAATGAGCTCCAGTGGGGCAAACTTCTGTGGACGCATCTTTGGATCGACCACATGTATTATTTTGCAAAGAAGTGGAGAATCTTGTCAAAGTTCTCCTGCTTTGCCATGGAGGGAAGTCACCGGAGGCTGAAGCGCATGTTGCGCAACAGCGGGGGCCTAAGCCTCCTCCGGGGGAGACTAGGGGTGCAAGTGGTTGTGGACAACCACACCATTGACGATAGCCTTTGGTTGCATGGGTGGGATGCGACCAAAAGGGCTCAACATGGGCAAGGGCCCATAAGTGTACAAACGTATGCAAGCCGCACAAGAAGACGGCTTCTAACCGACATGCAGCACCTTCAGACTCTACAGCGGCGGTTCCGGTGCCGCAAGAGACGGACATGAGATGACCTTACGAACCCAGACCATTGTTGCCTGTGACCGGGGTGCATGCTGGGGGGCTTACTAGGGGTGTGAGGACAAATCAGGGGGTGCACACGGGTAACATTTGTGTAAATTCACGTGAATTCACGTGAAATTCGTACGAAATTCGTACGAAATTCGTACGAATTTCGTACGAATTCACGTGAATTCACGGCTGTGAATCGGCTACAGGCTTGCCGGGTTCCGGCACCTCTCGTTTTGGGCACGGTTCGGACATGATGGATGCTTTTGGGGCGGGACTTTCATTGGATGATGCGTAACAAAGCTAGGGGAGGAATTTTGGCCCCTCAAAGCCCTTGGAATGAACCAAGAATATGGCATTTTCCCCCAAAAACCTCAAAATTTGGGTAAATTCACGTGAAATTCACGCAATTATTCAAACGGCCACTTAACGGCCGTTCACGAAGGGTACATATGGGATGCAGCGTTCTAGGGCGTGGTGCGGAACCCCCCCAATTTTGGGTGTTGTTAATATGGTTGGAACCCGGAATTTCACATGTTACATGGGTGCACTATGATGCAACAATGTGCCTTGCATGTTTCGTTTGCTCGATATTGCCCGTTTTACACCTTTTGCGATTTGATCTTTGTGTGCTCTAACTAGTTAGAACGGGGTTAGAACGGGGTTAGAGCACTAGTTATCGCGTGGGTTATCGCGCGATAACCTAGTTATCGCGGGGGTTATCGCGGAGGTTATCGCGCGATAACTAGTTATCGCGCGAGTTATCGCGTAGGTTATCGCGCTTCATTTTATGTTTCCCCTTTTTGCTTTAAATTAGCTCTCAAAGCTTTCATATTCTTTGTAATGGCCCTTGCTGCTGCCCACGCTTGGTGCGAACACCATCAAAAGCTCCTTGGGGTCCGTCGCCTTGGCGGTCCCAAGGGGTTTACGATGGGTGACGCAAACGTGAGGCGCCCTGTGGCGACTCGCTTTGAACATGGTGTGGACTTTGGACTCCTTGTCCATAAGTCCCCCTTCATGGCCGACCAGAGAGACCCCCTTGTTCTCAGCAACTACATCTTCGAGTTGCTAGAGGTAAATCCGGGGGTTGCTGGATTGTTGATTCAGCTGCATCCCGAGGATGTGGACGCGGTGTTGGAGTCCGTCACCGCCCATGCCGAGAAGGGTGCGGGGACGAAGACGACCCTTTATGTGGGTCAGGAGGAAGTGGAGGAAGTGGAGGAGGTGGGGGCTCGGAGGGGGAAGGAGAAGCCCCACAGCCCCCTCATGATTAGTGTGCAGAAGGTAAGGATCCGACCGGGTAAGGGGAAGGGGAAGTCGGATGGATGGTTCCCCCAACCCCTCATTCACAACACCTGCCGGGTCTGCACTGACGACCCCGAAAACAAGCTCCCCATGCACTCCCTTTGCCCCACAAGGGAGTGAGAGCGTGAGTGGTATGGGGTCACCACTCCCAACATTATTTCGGGGCGGGGGGTGATTCTTTTTCCTTTTGGGGCAACACCCCCCCTTATTGGGGAGGCGGAGGAGGTGGTTGCCGCCGAGCCCTTGGGGGCCTTTCATAGGGACCCCAATGACCTTGTGCTCACCGTGGGGGGAAAGCTGGTGGTCAACCACCTCCTGGAGCACGATTTTTTGAGTGATGTGCAGCTGCAAAGTCTTTTGGATGATCTGGATAGGGTGCCTCTCTCAGAGAAGGCACCCATTTTCAATGAGAACCCCCCCACTGTCGGCGGGCCCCAAGATTCTGGGACCCGCCGCACATTGTATGGCAACTATGGGGGTGCCAACCACCACAAGCACAACCCCCACAAGCTCCATGATCTGCCAGTCCTCAAAAGGGTGGCAAATCGTGTGCTGGAGGCGGCGAAGAAGACTGTGGTGGGGGGTGTCGGATGGAGCTGCACCTGGTGGCCGGGTGGCCAAGACAGTCCAGTGTGACGGGGCGGTGAGGTGTAGGGGGAAGGTCGTAGCCAAGTGCTACGGCTACGACCGGGCGTTTTGCGCGCCGCGCACAAAGATGGCCTTTGTGTGCCATGCCAGGAGAGGGAGGAGGTGGAGGGGGGGGAGGAGGTGGTGGTGGTGGTGGACCCCAATTGGGTCAGCATTGAGCAATCTGCTCAGTGCTTGCTCCTGATGGGAACAACCACCGGGCATTTTTTGTTGTCGGGGTGGAGGAATGGGAGGGAGGTGATTGCCCCCCTCACTAATGAGGAGGTGGGGGGGGTCGCAGGCCACCCCAATCAGTGCCCCTTGGCCAAGGTGTGCCATGGGGAGGCACTGCCCTGGCCCTCCCTGCAAGGGCCCTGCCGGCATGTTGGGATTAAGGTTCGCCGGGGTGCATTTTGGTGGTGAGGAAGGGATTGTATGGAGGAGTGGCAAGGGTTGCCCCTGAGGTCAAGGGGGTGGTCCAGGTGGTGGAGTGGAGGCAAGTGGGGGAGTATGCCGCCGTCACGGACTTCGTGTGGCTGCGGAGGATGAAGCTGGTGCTGGACGACGCCAAGAAGGAGGGCCAAGGCATGTGCCCATGTCACCAGGTGTGAAAACTTCCAACAACACCCTGCACTAACCCCTGCTCTAACTAGTTATCGCGCTAGGTTATCGCGTTCTAACTAGGTGCTCTAACTAGTTATCGCGCTAGGTTATCGCGTTCTAACTAGTTATCGCGGGGTTATCGCGGGGGGTTATCGCGGGGGTTATCGCGTTCTAACTAGGTTATCGCGCGAGGTATCGCGGTAGTTATCGCGTGTTTTTTTTTTGTTTCTTTTGTTTTTCTCAGGCCACCATCCTACAGCTGCCGCGTTTTTTTGTCAAGGACGAAGCCCAGGCGCCAAGGGGGGAAGGCCGGGAAAGCAGACGAAGCGGGGGCCTGAGGTGGTGGTTGTTGAGGCAGATGCCCCCCCCCCCCATAGGGGTAAGGGCCCCAACCCCTCCCCCAAGCCGTGGGAGGTGGCGAAGGTGGCGGCCTAGCCCCCCCCTGAGGCCCTCGATGTGGAGGCCTTGGGGGCCAGTGTGGCCACCCACGTGACGGACGCTTGCCAGGTTTTGGTGGAGCAAGCGGCCGCCACGGGGTCTTTGTGTGCTCTAACTAGTTAGAACGGGGTTACAACGGGGTTAGAACGGGGTCTTTGTGTGCTCTAACTAGTTAGAACAGGGTTAGAACGGGGTCTTTGTGTGCTCTAACTAGTTAGAACGGGGTTAGAACGGGGTCTTTGTGTGCTCTAACTAGTTAGAACGGGGTTAGAACGGGGTCTTTGTGTGCTCTAACTAGTTAGAACGGGGTTAGAACGGGGTCTTTGTGTGCTCTAACTAGTTAGAACGGGGTTAGAACGGGGTCTTTGTGTGCTCTAACTAGTTAGAACAGGGTTAGAACGGGGTCTTTGTGTGCTCTAACTAGTTAGAACGGGGTTAGAACGGGGTCTTTGTGTGCTCTAACTAGTTAGAACGGGGTTAGAACGGGGTCTTTGTGTGCTCTAACTAGTTAGAACGGGGTTAGAACGGGGTCTTTGTGTGCTCTAACTAGTTAGAACGGGGTTAGAACGGGGTCTTTGTGTGCTCTAACTAGTTAGAACGGGGTTAGAACGGGGTCTTTGTGTGCTCTAACTAGTTAGAACGGGGTTAGAACGGGGTCTTTGTGTGCTCTAACTAGTTAGAACGGGGTTAGAACGGGGTCTTTGTGTGCTCTAACTAGTTAGAACGGGGTTAGAACGGGGTCTTTGTGTGCTCTAACTAGTTAGAACAGAGTTAGAACGGGGTCTTTGTGTGCTCTAACTAGTTAGAACGGGGTTAGAACGGGGTCTTTGTGTGCTCTAACTAGTTAGAACGGGGTTAGAACGGGGTCTTTGTGTGCTCTAACTAGTTAGAACGGGGTTAGAACGGGGTCTTTGTGTGCTCTAACTAGTTAGAACGGGGTTAGAACGGGGTCTTTGTGTGCTCTAACTAGTTAGAACGGGGTTAGAACGGGATCTTTGTGTGCTCTAACTAGTTAGAACAGGGTTAGAACGGGGTCTTTGTGTGCTCTAACTAGTTAGAACGGGGTTAGAACGGGGTCTTTGTGTGCTCTAACTAGTTAGAACGGGGTTAGAACGGGGTCTTTGTGTGCTCTAACTAGTTAGAACGGGGTTAGAACGGGGTCTTTGTGTGCTCTAACTAGTTAGAACGGGGTTAGAACGGGGTCTTTGTGTGCTCTAACTAGTTAGAACAGGGTTAGAACGGGGTCTTTGTGTGCTCTAACTAGTTAGAACGGGGTTAGAACGGGGTCTTTGTGTGCTCTAACTAGTTAGAACGGGGTTAGAACGGGGTCTTTGTGTGCTCTAACTAGTTAGAACGACGTTAGAACGGGGTTAGAACGGGGTCTTTGTGTGCTCTGACTAGTTACAACGGGGTTAGAACGGGGTCTTTGTGTGCTCTAACTAGTTAGAACGGGGTTAGAACGGGGTCTTTGTGTGCTCTAACTAGTTAGAACGGGGTTAGAACGGGGTCTTTGTGTGCTCTAACTAGTTAGAACGGGGTTAGAACGGGGTCTTTGTGTGCTCTAACTAGTTAGAACGGGGTTAGAACAGGGTCTTTGTGTGCTCTAACTAGTTAGAACGGGGTTAGAACGGGGTCTTTGTGTGCTCTGACTAGTTACAACGGGGTTAGAACGGGGTCTTTGTGTGCTCTAACTAGTTAGAACGGGGTTAGAACGGGGTCTTTGTGTGCTCTAACTAGTTAGAACGGGGTTAGAACGGGGTTAGAACGGGGTCTTTGTGTGCTCTAACTAGTTAGAACGGGGTTAGAACGGGGTTAGAGCACCAGTTAGTGCGCACGTGCATAGTGCACTAACCTCTGCTCTAACTAGTTATCGCGGTAGTTATCGCGCTCTAACTGGGTGCTCTAACTAGTTATCGCGGGGGGTTATCGCCTTCTAACTAGTTATCGCGGGGGGTTATCGCGGGGGTTATCGCGCGATAACCTAGTTATCGCGGAGGTTATCGCGTGGGTTATCGCGTGTGTTTTTTGGGCCCTTGCTTCAAAACCCTCCCTCATTTCCTGCCCGGGGTTAGAACGGGGTCTTTGTGTGCTCTAACTAGTTAGAACGGGGTTAGAACGGGGTTAGAGCACCAGTTAGTGCGCACGTGCATAGTGCACTAACCTCTGCTCTAACTAGTTATCGCGGTAGTTATCGCGCTCTAACTGGGTGCTCTAACTAGTTATCGCGGGGGGTTATCGCCTTCTAACTAGTTATCGCGGGGGGTTATCGCGGGGGTTATCGCGCGATAACCTAGTTATCGCGGAGGTTATCGCGTGGGTTATCGCGTGTGTTTTTTGGGCCCTTGCTTCAAAACCCTCCCTCATTTCCTGCCCAGGCCCTCTTATTCTTCATGGATAATGTTGTTAACGAGGCCCTGAGGGCTCTGAACACAGCTAACCTCCGGCGGTACACCGATTTGCAGTGCCCCAAGGCCCGGCGGCGGCGGTTGAAGGCTGTTCAGCGGCTGGTGCGAGTTCTATTGGGTGGTCCGAACATTGGGTGTGGCACCAACACCAAAGGAGAAGTCTGTTTAAGTGATGGGGCGTGCACTGCCCTGTATGGCCGACTTGGTGGCCATCTTGCATTCACAGCTCAGGAGCATGAGGCCCTGAGCATGCTACCCATGGCATGCAGCATGCATCTTTCCCAGCGGGCCCTTTTGCGAATGCCCCGCCGTTGCACACAACGGGACCTAAGGACCGTTCGGCAACGGATCATGCCCTACTTTCCCCAAGCAACCATTGTAAAGTCTACCACAGGCCGCAATAGGGCAGCTGCCCATGTGCCTTTGCAGCCAATTGTGCAAAATGCAATATCTATGGCCCGAGTTATTGGGAAACCCCCCCCTAATGGCGTTGCCATTGTTGTCATTTCGGTTGAGGCGACTTCCTTGTGGAAGGCATCCTCTACCCGTGCGGATGTAGGGGTCAATGTATGGGGGGGGGCAAAGTATGCTTCGAAGGTGAAGCTATGGGCCTCATGGTTTTGCATGGATGGCGGGGATGAACAGGCTTTTTTGAGAAGCCTGGACATCTCCGCCTACCTCAACCAAGAGGTGAGGGATGTGGAGGAGGACGTTGTCCTCTTTCAAAACCAATTTTTGACTTGCACTGTCATTTTGACGGGGGATGGGAAGGGGATGCAAGCAATGGGGGGGGCTGGGTCTAAGTGTTGGTTGTGCAAAGACCCCGGGGCCAATGGTATTGTTGAGCAAATGGGGGTGGAGTCCACCTCAAGATGGGGGGCATTCTTGAGAAGTGTGACCCCTGATAGGCGGCCGGGGGGACTACCAACATGCAGCATGCCGCATCCTAAACGGCATTGCAAAGCGCACTGAGACCACCCTTTAGGCCGTCCCCCCTGGTACCCCCCGAAAAGGAGGAACATTTTTCAGTTTTCCTCCATCCCAACGGAGTATCGGCATGGGCCTTACAAGAGGAGGCTCAAAAATTGTTTTAGGGGTTGGTCCTTGGTGAGGCCAAGTATGTCCCTCCGCCACATGCACCATTGCATGTCCATGACCGCCCTGGAGCAAGGGCTTTTGGGACTGGAGGCAGCCAAAGCCTCAGACATTGATGACTTTGTATGAAAAACGACCATACATGCTTTGTGCCAAGTGTTTTGTGTTGTTTGTCCTAGTGGGGGATGGAGGAGGGGTGCGCGATAACTACCCGCGATAACTGCGCGATAACTGAGTTATCGCGCGATAACTAGCGCGATAACTAGTTAGAGCAAGGTGCTCTAACTGCGTTCTAACTCTGTTCTAACTGTGCTCTAACTCTTTGACCCCCCCCCCAAAAAACCACCCCTACAATGAGGGTTATGGGGGGAAAGAAAGGGGATGGGGGGTTTTTGAGGGTGCTGAATCCATTTTTTTAGGTGGTTTGCCCCAAAATTGAGGGTAGGTGGGTGTTCCAGAAATTGCGTTCTAACTAGGGGTTCCGCACCACGCCCTAGAACGCTGCATCCCATACCTCCCTTGTCGACGTTGCCTGGTCGTGACCGAAGGGTGTACGACCAGCGACCAGAGACTCCGTCGTTCCGTCCCCATGGAAGATGTACGCCTAAGGATATGGCAGCCGCCAAAGGCCCCCCCATGCGGCTGCTGTTGCGCCTGCAGCAAACTCTTTCTAGTTGGATGCCAACACCCAATGAGCGTGAGGACTCCATACGACGAAACAGGAGCCTACTGACACTGTGGAAGCACTGCGCCAATGAGCACAATTGGGAGTCTTGGTCTACTTTGGCCCAAGAATGGGGCGACAGATTCCATTCCTGGGCTCTGTCTCACGCTGAGACTATAAATCTCGACTCCCCTCTCTGTTTCTCAGCGCTGACAGGTGGGTGGGAAGATTTCCTTACAAATACGTGTAGGATCTCTGCTGCCTGGGGGATGAATGCCTTCTCCTCCCCCACACCGACAGTGCTGCCGCCTACCCCCCTACCTCTTGAGTCTGCATTATCCCATCGGATTTTTTTCAGGACCGATGATATAACGAGCCCAAATTTTGACAGAATGAATTCCCTGTTAACTAACGAGTGTTTCTTCATATGCGTGCACAACAGGCTGCGATCCCCCGATTGGAGTGGTTGGCTCCAGAGGTGTGAAGATTTTGACAGAGGTTTTTGTTTCTTATCTGCGAATAGACTTAAGACAAGGACGTACTGTTCGAGCGACCGAGGTACTGAACAGTGGTCCTGGGCCCCTGGTGTGTGGGAATTTTGGCTTATACGAGGAGGGGTGCGACCGCTTTGCACAGGAATCAACACCCGACTCTTTGATGGTGCCATCTCGAGTTTTATAAACCATGACCGACGATGGGATCATGACGCGCAGTGCAAGCCGCTGTCAGACTTCATCCCCGCAGAGGATGGTCAAACATCAGTGCGGGAGGATCGACAGGTAGATGCACCCCAAAACCCTAGAGAGTCGCGCTGGCTGAAGCTGCGTGAATTTTGGGCGACTTGGGACAGCGAAAGTGAATTGCGAAAGAGATGCTTTGAGACAAGCCCCATTGACTGGCAAGGGATTGTCGCGTCATGCAAACGCATGGCAGTTTGTCTTCTCACGTGCCCGGACTCACGGCTACGGAGGCCGGATTGCACGATTGGCAAAACTCCCTCCCGATCTGGACGTGAATAACCAAGGTACAATCCCCTATTGTGTCCTCGGGCCTTGGTGCCCCCATGTAGGGCAGTGTGGCGGTCGGAAACTACGAGCACCCATACTACGTTATGCAGAGCATGCACAAAGGGCAAAATCGTTGATTCGACACTTCAAAGGGACACGACACAGGATCTTGAGGGCAAATGCAGGCTTTGGGAAGACGCCCTCCCTTGCGCGTATTTTAGCAGCCAAAGGTCCCGTGTCAGGGATTATGTTCCCTGTTGAACGTGCCACGCCGAACAATATTGATTCCCGGGAGCGTTTTTACGACTCTTTGTTTGCGCCGACATCAAATCAAATCCAGCCACGAGGGTCTTTGAACGATGCACTATGGTTGAACGTTTTTAACCATAAGCTAACTCC
The DNA here is from genome assembly GCA_964036045.1 of Eutreptiella sp. 'Long Island Sound 2002'. Lineage (NCBI taxonomy): Eukaryota > Euglenozoa > Euglenophyceae > Eutreptiales > Eutreptiaceae > Eutreptiella > Eutreptiella sp. 'Long Island Sound 2002'. The sequence goes on along the minus strand of OZ038383.1, from coordinate 64,606,104 downwards.
GTCCACCTGCAGAGCGTTGGCTGTGACTGTCAACGATGTGCTACAGCAGCAAGGACAGAAGTCCTCCCTGAATGATTTGATAAAACTGACTGTTGAGTGTAAACACTACGTCAGACCAAAAGTCTATGAAAAACTGTTCCGCCTCCTCTAGAGTGTCTTGAAAAAGAACTGTAGGTTTACGATGCCACGAAGGGTTGTACTGCGGACCCCCACTTTGTGTCCGAGCACAGAGAGAACCATCAGACAGGCTGTGAAGTCCCATTTCTCCAGCGCGCCTATGCCTACCTACCTACATGACCTATGCAAATCAGTGGTGTCAACGGTGAAAAGGGCGCCGAAACGTGTGTGCGATATGGGATGCAGCGTTCTAGGGCGTGGTGCGGAACCCCCCCAATTTTGGGTGTTGTTAATATGGTTGGAACCCGGAATTTCACATGTTACATGCCTAACCATGGGTGCACTATGATGCAACAATGTGCCTTCCATGTTTCGTTTGCTCGATATTGCCCGTTTTGCACTTTTTGCGATTTGATCTTTGTGTGCTCTAACTAGTTATCGCGGGGTTAGAACGGGGTTAGAGCACTAGTTATCGCGTCGGTTATCGCGCGATAACCTAGTTATCGCGGGGGTTATCGCGGGGGTTACCGCGTGATAACCTAGTTAACGCGTGGGTTATCGCGTGGGTTATCGCGCTTCATTTTATGTTTCCCCTTTTCGCTGTAGCTCTCAAAGCCTTCGTATTCTTTGATAATGGCCCTTGCTGCTGCACACGCTTGGTGCGAGCACCATCAAAAGCTCCTTGGGGTCCGTCGCCTTGGCGGTCCTGAGGGGTTTACGATGGGTGATGCCAATGTGAGGCGCCCTGTGGCGACCCGCTTTGAACATGGTGTGGACTTTGGTTTCCGCACCACGCCCTAGAACGCTACATCCCATATCTTCAGGACTGGACCCCACCCTATTTCTCCAGCGGTTCTGCGGAATTGTCTGCTTTCTGCCAACTTGCCTGGCCCTGTGACGTCCGCCCCCCTGCTTGTCAAGGAGTGTACCCTTCGTGAACCGGCCGTTTGAATCCGAGATTCACGGTACCGTGAATTTCACCCAATTTTGCTGTGTTTTGCTCGTAACTTGGTGCTATCGTGTGCTTTTGTCGTGCTACCTTCGCCCAAAGTAAGCAGGTAAGATGCAACAAATAGGTGCAATTTAGAGGTTTAAAGTCCCCGCATGGTTTAACTCATTTGGTGAGATTCGCGTGAATGTGAAATTCACGCACCTAAATTCACGCAGAAATTCACGCTAGATTCACAGATTCACGAGAATGTGAAATTCGCACGAATTTCGTACGAATTCGCACGAATTTCGTACGAATTTCGTACGAATTTACCCTCCTTTCCACTCTTTCGCTTTGTTACAGCTCTCAAAGCCCTCGCGTTCTTCTATTTTAACAATGTCGCAGCAGACTATGTCTCAACTCGCAAGCCTGGCCTCGCGCCCCGACCCCTCAGCTGACACCCTCGCCCACTACCAAGCCCTCCCCGTTGCCCACCATCAATTGGAGGAGGCAACGTACGAGTCGGAGGCACTGGGGGTGGATGACATCGTGGGCTGGGCAGCCTCCCTCGACCCCTCCCCCGATGTCATCCACATCGACATGCGCAGCCCCACCCGCAACACCTACCTCGGGGGGAGGGGATGGGCCACAACCCTGTGGAGGGAACTGCGCCACCAACTCCCCACCCTCAAATTTCTCCATCTAACCCCTCTCCCCTCCAGTGTTGACCAGCTCCTCAACTCGATGAGGAATAACCTTGTGGGGAAGCCTAAGGACGCCCACGTCCAGGTGTACCCCACCACTAACCTCGTCCACACCCCCCCCCACTGCGATACGGTGTGCCTGCAGGATCTTGATGCAGGTGCACCGGCAGACCACTCTTTTTTCCCCTTTTCTTGGCATCTTGCCAACCCCCGGTGGTGGGATGATTTGGGCGTCGCCCCTTTCCATCCCACCATCCCCCCCCAGGTGCACGTCCCCGATGTCACCCACCCCACCTTCTATAGCACAACTTCTTTGCAATGGTACCGTGGTGCCTCATGCGCCCCCCCCTTCATTTCGAGTGAACCCCCCCTCCGCACCGAACCCCTTCCCGACCCCCCTCATGGGGTGACGGGCAGCCCTGACCCCGCCCCCGACAGGGTTGGCCCCTCTCAGCCGCCCCTCAGCTTTGTTGATGGGAACGGCTACATTGTGCTTCGGGGGCTTGTGGAGGCACGGGATTGTGAGGTGTGGTGGAACAAGGTGATGAAGGCGTAGGGCAGCGGCGACGAAAAAGTCGTCGCAAAGAATTTTGAGCTCCTTTTCAACGCCGCGCGGAGTGAGGAGCAGGCCAAGGATCGTGCGCTCCCCCGCCGGTGGCAAAGCAAGAGCACGTTGGGGTCGGGGGTGGGGGGGCCTCTCTTCAAGAAGTTCAACCCCCACCTCACCGAAAGTGTCCCTGGGGTTGGGGACCTCAACCCAATGACGCCGGGCAGCGTCATTGTGGCCAGTGTGGGGAGTGGGCCGCAGCTCCCCCACACCGACGTGTCCACCCACCCCGACGTCCTCCGCCCCAACGACAGGGAGGTGGGGGACTGCCACCTCAGTAGGTTCCTCTGCTTGTCAGAGGACTACCAGGTGGCGGTGCAGGCGGGGACGGCCCTGGGGGAGGCGGGGGAGGCGCGCTGGGACACCGTTGAGCTGCATCGGGGGGACATGCTGCTGATGGTGGCCACCAGCCGCCATCATGGATTGCCTGCCCTCCCCGACTCCAAGGATGGGCTGCAGGGGGCTCTTTTTAACTTGTGGACCCCCGACCCCCGACACAAACACCACCAGGCCAACACCACACACTTGGACGCCATCCCCCCCAAGGAGGCCCGGGACGTTGCTGGGGATTTGTCCAGCTGGGACCTCCCCAGCGTGGACCAGGTGTTGTGGGTGGGGAAGGGGGCGGTTGGGAGGGTGGGGTTGTGTGAGGGGGAGGCTGTCCAGGCCCTCTTCGCCGACCCCCCCCAGACGCTCCCGGCAGGCCCCCCCACCTGCCCCTTCCACCCCACCTTCATCTCTCGGTCGGCCCCGGCCTCCGACCTCGCCGTCATCGAGGTCGGCCCCCAGTGCATGCTGTTCTTCGTGGGCAGCGTGCACCAGCTGGAGGTCGCCAAGGGGGGCGATGTCGACGCGGAGTCGGAGATCCACTTCGCCTTGTCCGGCATTGCCCCCCCGGGTCGGCCGACCACGCTGTGGCACTTGGTGAACACGGTCCTAGCGTGGCGGTCGCCCAAGTGCGCGAGGACCAGGGCATGGAGCATCACCTGCCCATGCGACTGCAAGGTGTGCTTGCTTGTGTGTTTGCTTTGTGTATTGGCAAATTGGACGAAATTCACGTGAAATTCGTGCGAAATTCGTACGTAATTCGTACGAATTTCGCACGAATTTCACGTGAATAAATTTGTGTGAATTTTCTCCAGATGTGAAATTTGTACGAATTTCGTACGAATTTCGTACGAATTTCTGTGAATTTCGTCCAATTTGCTCCTTTTGCTCTTGCATTGCCTCGTGTCCACTCCCCCTTTCTCAATTTGTGCCTTGCACACCTCCCCACATCTGCATGCAGGTCCCGTTCACCGCTTGGTCGCCGGATATTCGGCACCACACCAAGCGCCAGTACAAGCCCCGGCCCCGATTGCCCGAGGAGCACGCCGAGCCCGCCGAAGGCCCCGGTGGCGACCAGCCCGCAGGCACCGGCGGTGGACGGGCACCAAGCGAGGCCGGCAGTGTGCGCAGTGAGGGGTCGCAGCGCTCTCGGCGTTCGGGAGGCAGCGAGGCAAGCACCGCCAGGGGGCATGTGGCGCGCGAGGTAGTGGTGCCCCAGCCGTCCCGCGACGAGTTGGGCGACGGCCACAACGACCCCCCCCTGGACCGGGTCACCCTAGCCGCCAGGCAGCCGGATCCGGCCTGGACCCAGCAGGTGCCGCCCGGGCCCGATGGGCGGCAGCGGCACCTCAGTGCCGTGTGGGACATGGAGTTGGAGTCGCGGGGGGTGCATGGCACCCTCCGCATCTCCTTCCCTTGCCCCATTGTGCTCCGGGGGGGGTCCAATTTGCCTGCGGGGCAGGAGCTGGTGGGCATGTTTGCCTACCGGCTTGTGAGTGGGCACTGGCGCGTGCAGACGGGGGTGTCGCGGATCGGGGAGGCGGGGACGGTGACGACGGCTGGGATTTGTGGGCTGAATGTGCTCACGGGTTGGGAGCAGCGGAGGCCGGAGTGGGTGGACGTGGCATGGCTTGCCATGCGCGTCCATGTGGGGAGGCAGCGGAAGATGGGGGTGGTGGTTGACGTCATTGACGTCGAGGAGGACGAACCCCCCCCCCACGCGCAAGCGGAAAGGGCGCCCCAAAGGGGACACGGGCCCCTCCCCCCCCCCCCAAAGCCCCGCGTACGGCCACCCCGGCGGAGCGGGCACTGCGGGCGGAGCACGCGGAGCTGGTGGGGGGGCGGGGGCAGAGGGGGGTGGTGCAGGAGTGGGTGGACCAGCAGCGGGTGGGGGCGTGGGAGGCACGCGCCATCAGCGCGGAGGCCGCCAACCGCGACCTCGAGGCCCGTCTGTCCAGGGTCCACGAGGACAGGCGGGACTGCGAGTCGCGGTTGGCGGACGTCACCAAGGAGCGTGACCGGCTGGCCACCAAGGTGAGGACTCTTGAGCGCGACGTGGCGACGTTGCGCAAGGCAAAGCCAGCGGCACAACCAGCAGAGGCAGTGGAGAGGGCTGAGGGTGCCGAGGCCCCCCCCCCCCCCTGGTGACAGGGGGGGGCCAGTGCTGCCGGTGTCCGGTACCTCCTGGCCGGCGCACAGAACTGGCATGCCCAGGCCGAGGCATGCGCCGGCCAGATGTCCGCAGTGTCCACCGGCCTGCAGATGGCCAGGATGGCCAGTGGCCAGCAGGTCGATGTGGACAGCGTGGCCCCCGACGCCCCCAAGGTGACTGCCCCAATGGAGGAAGTGCGCCGGCAGTACCCCCCCCACCGCCTCACGTCGGCGGCCATGGACCCCTCCTTTGTGGAGGCGGTGGCGGAGTAGAGCTCCCAGGGCACCGCTAGCCGGAGCTCTGCTCCCCGGAGGGGGGGGGGTGCGTAGGTACCCTCCGGAGCACCTGTCCTTTCTAACCACGACGAATGTTATCGCGCCCCCCCCCCCCAAGCATGGGCAGTTTGACCGATATGTGGGGTACTCCCCCCCCACTGTGCGAAATTTTCTGCAGCACTGTTTGTACATTCATTGGGGTACGGTGTGCCCCCTGACTTGTTTGCGATTTTTTCTGCGGAACTGTTTGTATTTTATTTGGGGTATGCTATGCCCCCTGACATTTTACACTGCTGGCTAAGTGACAGCCGGGATGACAGCCACTGGACTGGGTGTGTGATAGCCCATGAGCACCATCCTGAGATTGCTTTGTGAGGGTCAACGAGGGCAGAAGGATGAGGCTTTGGCAGAAATTCTGTGACAGTCATGTGAAATTCGCACGAAATTCGTACGAAATTCGTACGAAATTCGTACCAATTTCGTACGAATTTCACATTTTCAGAATATTCACACATTTCTATTCACGTGAAATTCGCACAAAATTCGTACGAATTTCGTACGAATTTCGTGCGAATCTATGTGAATTTCTTTTAATTGCATGCGAATCACAGTAGAGAGAGTTGTCTGCGGGAGCGGGACGGTAGCAACTTTGCGATGACTGCCTGCCCATTCAACAGGTCCTGTATCTCACACCATGCCACGGCCCAAGGAGCCATTCCATCTGGTAGCGGATCGTACACGACGGCGGCGCCTACAAGAGCTCCAGGAGGTTGTTACCAAGGAGCTTGCAGCACCCTACACCGTCAACACTTGCCCGACACGGGGCAAATAGTGCTTACCCCCGAAACAAGAATTGTAGCCACCGTCCAGCCCGAGCCCACCCAGGAGGAGAGGTTGATTATGGCCGTGTGGAGGATCCGGTCATTGCACCTCTCTAGGACAGAGTCCCGGTACGTAGTGGGGAGCATGACGTACGGTGTGGTATGGGACCAGGTGTACGGCATGCTTCGGCAGCTAGCGTTGCCGGTGTCCCGGGCGTTCACTGCCTATACGGGTGACGACACGGCCATCAATGGTGCGGCCTGCTACCTACCTGACGGCATCGCCCACCTATTCAAGTGTCGACCACCCCCACCCTCGGCCATCATGCAGCCCGGGGACCGACGGCTGCTTTGGTTGCCTATTGCGGTGGACGGTACATCGAGGCATGAGGCCTCGTACGTCCATTGCACGCTTGGTGGCACCGCCAGCCCCAACCAACTATCTAGTTGGTGGCTACTAGGCGGCAGTGAAAAGTGGGAGACCCTCTACGCGGCCTCCCAGGAAATTGATTTTGATGATGAGTTGCGCAAGGCCGCAACCGTAAGTTTTAAGGATACGGCAGGGAACGATAGGCAGTCCCTTTTTTTTCTGTGTGCAGATGGTAAGGCACAGGTGCTCATGGCGGGCTGCCAAAACTGGAAGGCAGAATCCCCTGGTGCCACTGTGTGTTGGGTCTGCATGCGTAATTGTGCTCTGTGCCTTGCTACCTTTGGCACAGCAAGTGCGATAGACGGCAACTGGGAACCAGCCGTTGCCATAAGTGCTATATATAGGACCATTATGAGTGATAGGCGAGTGCCTGATTATGGCCTCCATGGGGTCCTTCGTGTCCTGTTGTGTGCAGTCAACGGGACACGGGACCTAGTTGTACAATTGACAGGGAAGGCACCGGCCACTGTGGCACGCACCATGCTGCAACCGGTTTTAGATGAGGCACGGCTTGCTGCACGAACTTGCACCCGTGCCTCATTAAATAATGACAAGGCAAACAGCAAGGGGAAGGTGAGGATGGAGTGTGCTGCTGCCATCCATTTCATGCGCAATAGGGGTTGGGAGAAGATAATAGATGCTTGCCTAGAGCAGCCTAGTGTCAGGCAGCATCAAGTAGGGGGAAAAAGTTGGGAGTCGGTGTGCAAAACGTGGTGGGAGAATTTTGCAAGCATGTGTGTATACGCGTGGCGTTCCGCATGGTTCTCCGGGGCCGACTTGGGGCGGCTCCGGAACCATAGCATAGCCATGGGCGCTGCCCACAATGAGCTCCAGTGGGGCAAACTTCTGTGGACGCATCTTTGGATCGACCACATGTATTATTTTGCAAAGAAGTGGAGAATCTTGTCAAAGTTCTCGTGCTTTGCCATGGAGGGAAGTCACCGGAGGCTGAAGCGCATGTTGCGGAACAGGGGGGGCCTAAGCCTCCTCCGGGGGAGACTAGGGGTGCAAGTGGTTGTGGACAACCACACCATTGACGATAGCCTTTGGTTGCATGGGTGGGATGCGACCAAAAGGGCTCAACATGGGCAAGGGCCCATAAGTGTACAAACGTATGCAAGCCGCACAAGAAGACGGCTTCTAACCGACATGCAGCACCTTCAGACTCTACAGCGGCGGTTCCGGTGCCGCAAGAGACGGACATGAGATGACCTTACGAACCCAGACCATTGTTGCCTGTGACCGGGGTGCATGCTGGGGGGCTTACTAGGGGTGTGAGGACAAATCAGGGGGTGCACACGGGTAACATTTGTGTAAAATCACGTGAATTCACGTGAAATTCGTACGAATTTCGTACGAATTTCGTACGAATTCACGTGAATTCACGTGAATTCACGGCTGTGAATCGGCTACAGGCTTGCCGGGTTCCGGCACCTCTCCTTTTGGGCACGGTGCCGTCATGATGCATGCTTTTGGGGCGGGACTTTCATTGGATGATGCGTAACAAAGCTAGGGGAGGAATTTTGGCCCCTCAAAGCCCTTGAAATGAACCAAGAATATGGCATTTTCCCCCAAAAACCTCAAAATTTGGGTAAATTCACGTGACATTCACGCAGTTATTCAAACGGCCACTTAACGGCCGTTCACGAAGGGTACAGGAAGTATGTGGTCGCCGGATTGAAGCTGTTCATCCCTCGGTGTGGGAGCATGTTAAGCAGTTAGTCCTGACTTGCATTAACAAGAAACCTTGTTTGTGTGCTACATGGATGCAGAGATACGAGTGGCTGCGCAACGATGTTGAGCATGTCATTTTCAGGTTCCCACGCCAGTGGGATGCTGTTTTTGGCGCACATGCTCAGGATGTATGCGGAGGGCATTCCAGGACTGCATGCCTCCCCACAGGAGAGGAGGTGGTTACCCAACTATCGCAGCTCAGGTCCAGACTTGAGTCGATGCGTCTCCTTCTCTCCTCCCTAAACCCCGATGCGTCCCAGCCCCTGATTGGTGTCAAAGTCGACGACCTGGTCGGCGAGGTCTCCCAGCTGTGCGCTGCGGATTCGGCCCAGCTGGCTTTGAAGTACCCGGAATTAATCGGGGACAGGGTGCAACAGCTAGCTAAGCAGGTACACTGTATGGGGATTATATGTGGTGTCTTTGACAAACGACTACATGTCCTTAGTGGAGTGTGCAGGAAGATGATGGACACACATCTGTTGCTGGATGTAGTCCTGGGGCCTAAATTCAAGGTGTGGGGTTGGGGTTGTTCCGTGAAGAGGGCCAAGGTGCTAGCGGTAAAAGAGATTGTGAATCGGGCGCGACACCACGGAGTTCTTGCGCAAGCATGTTCACTTAACCTGGGGCACCCGGACCTCCTCGTGGAGAGTTCAGCTGAGAGGTTTTTTACAACCCTGCTTTCCACAGACAGCGTCACTGTACGTTTGACACCACCCCTGAGTGCACCTACGCTCTTCTCCATGCTCAAATGGACATCTATTGAGTCAGGGGTGGACCCACTCATAAAATGGCGCGAGGTTATAGCATTCTGCAGTGTACCATTGAAGAGGTATGCGAGAGTAATAGGGAGGTGCCTTCAACTCCTGGTGAAAGCCCTGTACTTAGAGTGCCCGACACTGGGGTTTCCACTTATGCTAGGAACCCGTGATTTCTCGCAAGCTTGCATCAGGTTGTCTTCCCAAACTTCTGCTGTACACATTTGTGAGCAAGACATGCAAGATATGTAGTGGGAGATCCCGAAACCACAGGTGATGGAATCCGTCAAGTGGGCTGTCAATCACCTGGGTGAACAACGTAAACGGCCTGTGTCTTTTTTTGCCGTTCACCGGGGTGGGGACAAAATCGTGGACAGATTGGGTAAAGGCTCTGAAGATATGTTTTGGAACATCCCTGTCTCCTTCGTGCTCCAGTACGTTACCTAGGAGCTTTATATGAACACCATCTTTACTCTGGGTCCGCTCATCCTAGAACAAGGAAGCTGAGGGGTGCCCATTGGGGGCTGCCTGTCAGCGCCCAAGTCTGAACTCTGGGCCATGTGGCGCGAGCACATGTCGCTGTGTGAAAAGCCAGACGTCTTCCAGCAGGAGTGGCAGGATGCGCTGGATACAGCAGGGGTAGATGCGATGTGCGTTGTGCCAGGTCTAGGACAGTTCACCCCCCTGAGTGGACAGGGAGACTTCGTTCGTTTCAATGGGATCTGGGCGCACAGGGACAGACAGCAGGCGCCAGACAGGTCCCCGTTGCATGGGCATTCTTGCCCAGCATCCAGTTTCTGGGCTCCCAGTGAACAGCTCGTGGCGTGGGTCCACATTGATGCATGGATGGGAGATCCCGTTTGTCTATTCTACGCCGTGGGATGGAGCTGCGCTGGGACGCACTGAATCGATCCTCAGGTTCTCCCTGAGGAGGGATAAGAGGCTCCGGACCAATTTTTTCAGTCAGTTCACATTGGCTGACTTTGTAGTCCATGAAAATCATTGCCCGAACCACCACACCCCCACACCTGTCCCCTGTGTGTTGCTGGCGCGGTCCAAAGACAATGTCCCCATGGCAGCAATACATGTGCCTGACGCAATAAAGCCTAGACTTTTCAGGACCCTTGAATGCTTCCTCAAGTCTATGTATCAGATAGGCCTGAAGTGGGAGAACCATGGTGAAATAGCACAACTGTGCGAGTGCGAGCTCGTCCCGACCACAGATGTGTTCCTGAGGCGAAAAGGTATTGTTTCCAGCCTACAGGAGCCACTGAGACCAGACTTTGAATGGCAGCGGTGGCTGTCTGTTTCCTCCCCTAATGCCAAGCAAGTCCTTACATCTACCTTTCCGTCCCTGTTACACAAGAGCCTGCTCTATTGCTGTAATATAGGGGGTGTCAGGGCCAATGTGAGGTCACTGGTGTGGGGGGCAGGATGGCACAGATACCCCCCAGACTGGTGGAAAAATTCTGTGAAGGGGTTTCTGCAGGAGCTGGCACTGGTTGACAGTATACCCTTCACAGACATAGACAGATGGTTCAACGAAGGAAAAGAGTTCGAACAGGATATGCCGAAGTGACAGTGTATGTATGCACAGGGCATACCTAATGTGTGTATGTACAGTGCATATGTGTGAGTGAGTGTGTGAGTGTGTGTGTGTGGGCGTGTGCCTGTGTCCTAAGAAAGGACTGAGCCTGTTGCAGAGGCCTGTACATGACAGCAGGCCAGTCTGAAATGACCCCGGCTACCATATGGGAGTGTAGCAGGGGGGCCAGGGGGAGGGATAGGGTGCTGAGCTGTGTGCATGCCCCTGTGGGATCATTTTTTAAGCTCCCAATGCTTCATGGACAGTGCGTGCAAGGTGCAGGGTCCTTCTTATCTGAAAATGGTACTAGCAGTTTTTTGACAACACCACGAAAGGGTTGGGTAGAAATAGGAGTGACAACATACACAAGACATTTCCGCATGTATGTGTGCACAAAAGCATGGATGTATGTGTACATTGTTTGCATTGAATGCGTCCCATGCACCCTATTTCAGACCCTACCATGTTCAATTGATTTTGGCTGAGTAGTTGGTGCTTGTTTGCCTGTTGGAGTAGTTGTTCTCTCATGGTGCTTGAAGTAAGCTCTCTACAAACATGGAATATAGCCACATATAGATGGTCTATTGGGAGCCAATCATGCCTCTGACACAAGATTCGCAGGTCCAGGAACCAAACTTCGGAGGAAACCTGAGCTTTAATTTGGCACAAATTTGGCGCAAACAGCTTTCAAATTGGCACAAGACATATGGTACACAGCATGGCAAATGTCACATGTGACCGATTGTTGGCCACCAACTGCATTCTTCTTAATGGCATAATCACAACGGTAACGTTGCATTTCCTTTTTCACCTGCACTTCCTTTTTCAGCTTTTTTTGGGGGTGCTCTTCAAATGCAGCCTGGGCAAAAGGAGATGGAATATTGGACAAATCTTGACTTACTGGGGCCTTGGGAGGTGTTGCTGGGGCAGCCCATGCACGAGAACGGTACATCTCACGTTCATATACAATGCTCTCTTTCTCATGGAGCACATATATAGAAGGTTCTTTCTCACTCAATTGTGTCAACGGGAAGGTGGCATACTCCTCCTCCGCTGTTAGATCGATCAATGACGATCTTCGGAGAGGATGGAGAAGGTGTCCTATCCTTCCGTTTCTTCTCTGCTTTGACTGGAACCACAAACCACAAAACGACGACGCAATTCCATTCTTTCTACCTATATTTCTTCCTCAATGCAAATTACATGTTTTATGAATTGATTCGGGCCCCGCGTCGTTTGACGTCATCCTGACGCCATCCTGACCCTAAATTATCTTGACCTTGGAGGCCTGATTGACACCCTGAGATGCCATCAGGTCCTGGTTGCGCCATCCTCACGCTATCTTGACGCTATCCTGATGCTATCCTGACGCCATCCTAACGCCACCATGATATGCTGACGCCATACTGACGCCATCCTGACGCCACCCTGACGCTCCCTGACGCCATTCTGATGCTATTCTGGTGTTTTCCTGACGCCATCCTGACGCATCCTGACGCAACCTGACGCCATCCTGACGCCAAACTACCCATCATCCTGACGTCATCCTGACGGCAATCCTGATGCATCCTGACGCCATCCTGACGCCATCCAGACGCCATTCTGACGCCATCCTGAGGCCATCTTGACGCCATCCTGACGCTCTCCTGACGCCATCCGGACGCTATCCTGACGTCTCTACGTCGCAGGGCCCGAATCAAATTATTCCTCACGTCACAACGATGTCATCATTGACACCTACGGTTACTTTTGGGTACAATGGCGATTTTTTCGGTTAAAAAACGGAAATTGTTGCTGATAGGCTCATTGGAACCGCCTCGGAAAGGCGGTTTCATTGATTGGTCACAACCCTAGGTGATTCTGTTGTTTGCGGTGATTAATCTACAAATTTGATGATTTGCTACATGCCCCAGGGATATCAGCAGATATCCGGGGCATATGACCCAGGATATCACCGCTGCTGTATCCCGGGTCATATGCCCCGGATATCTGCGGATATCCTCGGGCCCATGCCCCGGATATAAGAAATAACTTGGCAAGGGTTGGATTTCTTTGCCGTTCCATCTTCTTAAGTTGCTGTCAAAGCGGCTTCTAGGTGTCCACCGCTTTTTGTGGTTTTATGCCAAGAAAATGCACGTTGAGCAGAATCCTCATGGGTAAAAACACCCTCCTCAAATCATTCAATGTTCGCTCGGGAGGTTTTGCACCATGGGAGTGACAACGACGGGTGTTCTTCACTATCTTCCCATTGTCGTTTCCATGCTTGATCCGACCGTTGCAAGTGACATTAGGCTATTGAAGTGGTTGAGGACTCCTTTGTTTCTTTTTTGCCTCAGGGTGATTAGCCAATTTAGTATTGTCTTTGAACGCTTGAAGGCATCACATAAGTTTGGGACACCACTGCCGATGCTTATGGGACACGGTTGGAACGGATCACGAGCCTAGTGGATGCAATTTTCCAATTGCCATCTCTTCTACTCCTACCTCCTAACCAACAAACCATCCACCTACCAAGCCCATCCTAAGCGAGCTTAAGAGCAGCATATATTTCCGGAACCATGGCATGGAGTTTGCGTCACATTGTCAGCAAGCACCTCCTTTCCCTATCCCTTGCCAGTCAAGGTACTCTTCGGTCCACTAACCGCTATGGTGAGACGGTATTTAAATACCTTAGAGACTTGTTTCAAAGGAACGAGAAACGAGAATGGTCTACGCGAGGCCTATATGGTGAGCATAACCTAGCATACCAGGAATACCTGGGAGTATACGGGTAAAAAAGGGGGTCTTGGGAGAAAGGGGTATGTGGCATGTACAGGTGGCTATGAATGTATAATGCACAATGCATGCATAGGTGGGTTGGGGAATACCTCTAGTTTGCCAATTATAATGATCAATGTTGTGTTTGAAAATACCCCATTTTGGGCTCTTGGGGTATACGGCCGTATACTCAAGGCTCCAATACCTCAGTATACGGCCGTATAGTGTGGAGTATACGGCCGTATACTTAGAGTATGTAACTACGAAGCCAAGAGACATTCGCCAACTTGCTTCGGAATGCAGCCAAATCATGGCGGGTGTCTATTATGTTGTTACACTGGCTACCTAGGGATTTTTTCCTCCTTTTTGGTGTAAATGGAATCTTTTTACCCTGAAAAACCCCGGGTTTCATGCCCCTCTCGTGCTGAAAACACTCCTACACGGTAAAAAAGTCCCAAAGTTGGCTTCCCAGGCCTTGACTCGCGCAAATTCACAAGTTGGCGCGCCAAGTCGCAAGTTGGGGCGCGCCAAGTCGCAAGCTGGCGCGCGCCAACTCTGGAGTTGGCGCGCCAAGTCCGGACTTGGCGCGCGCCAAGTGTCCCCCCACCGATCGAACCATCGACTGGCACGATATTGTTGTCACTGGAAGTTCTGTCCCTCACCTGCCCTTGCACACTTGGCACGAAGAAAGCATTGTTCCATCTTTTTTTGTGGAATGTGCAAAAGAATGTGTAAAACAATGTGCAAGAGATGTGCTTCCCGATGATGAAAGTAGTATACATTGTGGAGTCGTAGCTCAAAATTGCCTTGTTGGGGGCTATGGAGGCATAGCAATCATATATAGAGGTCAGATGCCTTGCTGTGGTCCCAGGGTCATCTGGCGGGTGGGTTGCCGGGAGAATGCCGGGCGGCACCGAATGGATCATTAGGTTAAGACCCCTGTTCGGCCTAGACGAAGACCCCCTTATTCTCTATGTACCCCCTTTGCTTCGTCCACGACGACTCCCAAACAGAAAATTTTTTATTATACAACCCCCAGTCCAGATTATCTGAGCGGATCACTTCCCCCCACCCCTTCGGTGTGCGATCCCCCTTGCCCCCCTTCACCCGCACTGGGGCCCCCCGCAGTCTGGACACCCGGCTGCCTTTACTTCCACCTCGAAAGCTGCGCTTGGAAATTCCACATTTCAGGGCTTTGTGGCGCCCCTCTCCTTTGAAGGCGGCAAAAATGCCAATGTGCCCCCACCTGCGGGCACATCCCAACAGGTGGTCAATCCAGAGATGGGCCCACAGGGTGACGTTCATTTCACAGGCCTTATGGGCCTCCCCCAGTTTTTTCAATTGTGTTCGCAGAATTTTCATGTCGGGCAACTGCAATGGTCCCGATTTCCAGACGACATCGCTTGTTGCCAACAGGGATTTTCCCCATTGCCGGAAGGCGTCCGTCCAGGACACGTGGACCCCCCCCATGTCAACGACATGCTGCAGGAGGCCCCCCCCCTCTAGATGCATGGTCACACATGGTGTCCCATCCCTCACTCTTCACCCACTCTGCAGCCGCCATCTGCTTAATTTTCAGGGGCACCTTCTTCTTATCCTTCCTCTCGTCTTCCAACGCCACACCGCTGGCGGTCCGTGCATAGATCCGAATGGGATCCAAGAACCATTGCACCCACCTCACGGCCTTTCCCTTCTTCCACCGATGCACCGTGTGGAGGCTGTGCAGGAGGGCTGAAAGCCCATTGTGCACTTGCCGGTGCACGCCATGCAGCCCATAATCGGGGGGCCGCGGGGGGGGGGCGCACGATCGGGCATATCATCCCTGCCCAAAGCCACTCCTCGACAATCACCCCCATCCTGCAACCAAATTCGTGCGGGATGGTTGCCCGATTTTTCCCACACAGCCAACAAACAGTGGCTGCGGGGTTTTTGGCTGTGAACGAGGAGCAACCCCCCAAAATGACCCGCGCTTTGGTGTCTGCTATAAAGAAGGGACTCACCTTACGCAGGTAGCCCCCTTTATCGGGGATTTGCTACTGCGCCACCTCGATGAGGTCCGCGCTCAGTTCATAGACCTCGGCCAATTGGGAAATGATGGCCTTCTTCTCCGATCCGCGCAGCAAGATCCAAAAGCCCAAGGGCATTTGACTCCCCAGGTCTCCAACGGCAAAATGCACGAAGGAGGCTTGCCAGAGCGTTGTCCCGTCGAAGGAGATGCCCACCCACACGTTGTCCGTCAGGACCGTGGGGCCGTCACGGTGCCACATCACCTGTGCCAAAAAACAGGGCGTGTGTAACGGGTCACCGTGAACGGTCGCCGGGGAACGCTTTGGTGCAGGGTGAAAATACCTGCAGTTTCTGCCACAGATTGCATGCGGCCCCAAAAATGTCATTGTCCTCGTCCGTCTGAAAATGGACCTCCGTGACGCGGGGGGCGGACAATGCCTTTTGCACCTGCATCAGGGTTCCCCATGGGCACTTCCATTGGCTGTGGGCCCGGCTGTACTGCAGTTTGCGGAAGCTGTCGCCATTTTTGCGGCTCTCCCACAGAATGGCCGCGGCCAACAGCTCCAAATCGGGGGTGGGGGGTTTGCGCTCCCCGCAAAGGAGGTGGATGCGGCGGCGGTCGGGTTTGACGTACGTGTACTTGCCAATGTGGCCCCAAGATCTCCCCCACGGCTTCGCGCAGGCGCGCCGGCCGCGCGCGCCTGTCGCGGTAGTTCGATGGCGCCAGCTGTTCAAAGGCCCGCGGCATGGTGCACAAACAAAGACCTGCGGCACGTGAGGACGTGGCAGGCGGGTTGGATCATACAAGGGAAGGTTGGCGCACATTGGCACACAGTTGGCACACAGTTGGCACGCAGCTGGCGCGCGCCAACTCAGGACTTGGCGCGCGCCAACTCGTCACTTGGCGCGCGCCAAGTTCTGAGTTGGCGCGCGCCAAGTCCTGAGTTGGCGCGCGCCAGATCGTTAGTTGGCGCGCGCCAAGTCCTGAGTTGGCGCGCCAACTTCTCATTTGGCGCGCCGGAACTCCCCTTTTGGCGCACGCCAAATCAGGAGTTGGCGCGCCAACTTGCCACTTGGCGCGCGCCAAAGCCATGTCGACGCGCAGTGCGTGCTCGATCATTTCCTCGCCCGCTTGCTGCCCTGACTCCCCTCGCCCTCTTCCGCCCGCGTGCGCTTGGGGTCCAGCAGGTGCGCAACCGGGTGCTTGTCCAGCAGGCCCTTCAGCTCCGTACGGAGGGTGGTTTCTTTGACCCCCATGTTGAGGGCCACATGGCGTTGGGCGCTGAGTGCAGAGTGCAACTCAACCGCCGCGGCCTGCAGGTACAGCACATGGTCGGGGTTGGCGCCACCCTCTGCCACCCCCCCCCCCCCAACTGCACGCACCTGCGCCGTGGCGGACAGCTGCTGTTGCAACTCCGCCCTCTGCTTTTCCCACCCCTTCTCTCGCCGCTCCCACGCGGCGCGCTCGCCGGTGAGCGCCTCCTGTGCCATCTTGCGGGCGGCCTCCGCCGCCTTCAGCTGCTCGCGCAGCAACTTGTTCTCCGCCTCCAGGCGGAGAATCTCCGCCTTCTCCCCTGCCCCCCCCCCCCCCCGTCTCGCGCTGCCTGTGCTCCCTCCTTGGGGGTGGTCGTGGGGCGAGGGCGCCTGGAGCCACTGGCCTGCTGCTCCGTGCGGCCCTTGCTCTGCAGGGACGGGTCCCCAGACGCGTCGGATCTGGCCTTGCCCCCCTTCTCCCCCTTCGGCCCTTTCCGCAGGACCTGCTTCTGGAAGCGGAGGAGAAACGCCTGCGCTGCCTCCTTGAAGTGGGGGGCAGGGGCAATGGCCCGCACGTCGCTCCACTCGCACTGCTTCCACCTCTGCAGCTGTCCCAGAGCGGCAAAGCTGCAGAGGAGGAGCCGGTTGTGCGTGGAGGGGGGGCGCACGTGCACAAATGTCACAACTGAGACAACCCATGGTTGCACCCCCGCTTTCCCATGCACCACTGCTCAGAACAGGCACTCCACCACCCTATTCGGTCCGGACCCCCGCCGAATCACCTGCGGCTGGAACAGGCGGCTGATCCTCGTCCCCCCCCCATCGATGACGTCCACCGCCGTCGGCTCGGCGGACGTCACCTTCACGAACATATCGGGGAGGTGCAACTCGTCCCCGAAGTCTGCCGGTTCCGGGACCTCCGGAACTTCTCAATCCACCCCCACCTCCACATCCACCTCCAACCCCTCCTGCTGCTCTTGCCGCTGCTCTTGCCGCTGCTCCTGCCGCTGCTCCTCCCGCTGCTCTGCTGCGGGCGGCACGGGCACTGGACGCGGGTCCACTTCCACTTGAAAATTGGCGTAGTGGATTGGGGCCTCCAAATGCACAACATCACATTGAACAAGCATTGAACAATGCACACAACGACACCAATGCGACAACCAAGACAACACAAAAACTGGCCACACAAAAACCTTTCCGATAAAACCAAACCAAGCGCGAAAACTGGACTTGGCGCGCGCCAACTAGTTACTTAGCGCGCCAAAACTGGACTTGGCGCGCGCCAAAACTGGACTTGGCGCGCGCGTACCCTTCGTGAACCGGCCGTTTGAATCAGAGATTCACGGTACCGTGAATTTCACCCAATTTTGCTTTGTTTTGCTCGTAACTTGGTGCTATCGTGTGCTTTTGTCGTGCTACCTTCGCCCAAAGTAAGATCCAACAAATAGGTGCAATTTAGAGGTTTAAAGTCCCCGCATGGTTTAACACATTTGGTGAGATTCGCGTGAATGTGAAATTCACGCACCCAGATTCGCGCAGAAATTCACGGTAGATTCACAGATTCACGAGAATGTGAAATTTGCACGAATTTCGTCCGAATTTCGTCCGAATTTCGCACGAATTTACCCTCCTTTCCACTCTTTCGCTTTGTCACAGCTCTCAAAGCCTTCGCATTCTTCTCTTTGAATCATGTCCCAGCAGACTATGTCCCAGCTCGCCAGCCTGGCCTCGCGCCCCGACCCCGCAGCCGACACCCTCGCCCACTAGCAAGCCCTCCCCGTCGCCCACCATCAATTGGAGGAGGCGACGTACGGGTCGGGGGCACTGGGGGTGGATGACGTCGTGGGCTGGGCAACATCCCTCGACCCCTCCCCCGAGGTCATCCACATCGACATGCGCATCCCCACCCGCAACTCCTACCTCGGGGGAGGGGATGGGCCACAACCTTGTGGAGGGAACTGCGCCGCCAACTCCCCTCCCTTAAATTTCTCCATCTAACCCCTCTCCCCTCCAGTGTTGACTAGCTCCTCAACTCCATGAGGACTAACCCTGTGTGGTTCATTGGATGATGCGTAACAAAGCTAGGGGAGGAATTTTGGCCCCTCAAAGCCCTCGGTATGAACCAAGAATATGGCATTTTCTCCCAAAAACCTCAAAATTTGGGTAAATTCACGTGAAAGTCACGCAATTATTCAAACGGCCACTTAACGGCCGTTCACAAAGGGTACACGCCAACTGGATACTCGGCGCGCCAACTTGTCACTAGCCGCGCACCAACCGATGAGTTGGCGCACGCCAAGATGGAAATTGGCGTGCGCCAACTGCGAAGTTGGCGCGCCACTCTGGTATTTGGCGCGCGCCAAATGCAACGTGTGACGTGTGACGTGTGACAAAATCGTGTGCATGCAAAGCACCGCGCGGGCACACCTTCTCGCCGCAGGAGCAGATGGCACGGCGTGCCTCGTCCACGCGGACTAGCCCCAACATCTCGGCGTCCTGGGAGCTCAGGGGCTGCGTGAAGTGGGCCATTTGCATCCAGGGCATGCGGGCGGCCCCTGGCTCCCGCACGAACGCGGCGCCCAGCGCAGCAAACGAGTACACCACCGTGCCGGCCAGTGCAGCGCACGCGGCACCGGTCGGTCGCCTCGGGGGGGGGGGAGCCACCACCGGTGGATGTGCGGAGTGAGGCAGTCATCCGCTGTCTCACCAGTGGGCCCCGCGTGCGCGTGGTCGGTCGGGGTCAAGAACAGCCCCGCACACATCCCCTCCTGCAGGAGGTGGATGTCCCCCATGTAGGGCACCGGAGGGTCCAACGGCTGCACAGCCTGCGACACAAAGCAGACTGGCTAGGGGATCGCGTCGGGAGTGAGGACGTCCTCCTCTGCCGCACTCTGTGGGGGGGGGGGGGGGGCGGCATCCGCATCAGCCGGCGCGGCCAGCCTCTCCTCCGCATCCGCCGGCGCCTCCGGCATGTCCTCCTCTTGGGGAGCAGGCACGGGGTCCGCCTCCCGTGCCGCACTCTGTGGGGGAGGGGCAGGCTCCCCATCCGCCGGCGCGTCCGCCATGTCCTCCTCTTGGGGGGCAGGCACGGGGTTGGTCGCGGGGACTGCCTCGGCCGGGGCTGACTCCTCAGACCCCTGGTCGGGGGGGCTGAAGTCCAAAATGTCCTCTGTGCCCAGAGGAGACCCCTCTGTGCCCAGAGGAGACCCGACTGCAGCCCCCTCGGCCAGAAGGTCGGAAGGCATCACCGGAACACTAATCATCAGCTCCGTTACACTCTCCGGCTCCACGGTCGCCATGCGCGACCGGTAGCCGGCGGGTGCAAACGGGATGAACAGCGCCCGGCTAGGCCCGCCCGCACCGCGGTGGATCACCGTCCCGCGGAGGAGCGTCACGCTGCGAATCGGTTGGATAACAATATCCCACCGATTCGCAGCGTGATAGCCCCCGTGCGTGCCCGGGCACACCTGGAGGGACTTGGACGGGGGGGAGGTGGTGAGGGGGATGAACACGACCATGCACTGCAGTGACTGTTTCACTGACAGTGCAAAATCGCGGTGGGGGATCTGGAAGCCCTTCCAGGGTTCCGCCTCCCACCGCTCGATGATCTTGGGTCACAAGGCCTCAAGTCCCTCCAGCGGCGGGAGGGAGAACCCCAGCAGGGCCAGAACTGCCTGCCAAAGGTGGTCCGGGAGCCAGTGGGGGACGCTGGAGACCGTCGTCTGATAGCGCCCCCCACCTTCCCCGGGGGCCTAAAGGTCCACCTCCTCGAGCATCGACGGGTCGAGTTTCACCGTGGCGAGCTCCGCCAGTCTGGCCCACATATCCTCAGGGATGATGTGGTCATGCTGGCGGTAGCCCGCCGCGGCAAAACCCCCCTCCGTGACAATGGGGGGGTCGGGGATGTCGTGGGTGGCGACGGGGTAGGAGTTGTGGAAGGAGGGGTGGGCGCAACCCATGCCAAGCATGGTGAAGGGGGCGTTGGTGGTGTAGAGGGTGGGGTGGTTGCTGTCATGGATGTGGGTGCGCAAGCGACGGTTGGTGGAGAACTCCGTGGGAGCTACTGCATCCCAGGCCTGCACCTTCACCGTCTGGTACCCCACGACGGCGTCATTGGCCATGGGGTGCTTCCAGCCACTTTTTCTGACTGGATCCACCCACAGCCACTGCTCCTCGGGGTCGAGACCCTGAGGCGGCATCTCCTGCAGCGCGAGAACGTTGACGAACTCTTTTGACGCTGCAGCAGTGCACAGCTTCAGGGTCTTGTTGAGGCCCGCAAGGGCCACTTGCGACAGCTTCAACTCGACCGCGAGCGTCGTGGGGTACCGCCCCCTCACGGCACAGCAGAACCTGCTGAGAACCCCCCTGGTCAGGGCGAAGTTGACGCGGGTGGCGTCAATTCGCCAGACCAAGTAGGGATTGCCCGGCTGGTCCCACTGGCCGAAGAGGGCGGCCTCCACGGGTTGGCGGAGGGGGGGGGGCTGGGGGAAGGATTCGGCGTCCGGGGGGGTGAGGGTGTAGGGGATGGGAAAATAGCCCGCGGGGAAGTGCTCCGAGCCGACGTTGGCGATGTGGGCGTCGAGCACGGCCTGCACCTCGGGGTTAGGTGCTGCAGCGGGGGCTGGGGGGTGCGGCAGACGTGGGGTCAGCGACGACTGTCACCTTCTTCCCCTTGCCCTTCTTGGGTTGCTTTGCAGGCATCAGAAGAATAAAGTGGTGAGATGCCTAGAAGGCAAAGGGAATGCATGAAGGGTGTAAGGGGCACGGGGTGCAAACAAACAGGAAGAATGGGGCAGTAACTGGCGCGCGCCAAAACCGGACTTGGCGCGCGCCAAAACCGGACTTGGCGCGCCAAGTGCCAAGTTGGCGCGCCAACTCTGACTTGGCTTCCAAAAAGTTGGCTTCGACCCAAAAAACCCACATATTGCAACATAACAACAAAGCAACGCACCCATAAGCTGTAAAATATACATAGTTCCTCACGTTTCATGCACAAGGCGTAGCAACAACACAGTGCACAAGTACAAGCAAGTTGAATGCTCTCGACATGGAGTTGACCAGGAGTTGGCGAATGTACAGGTAGGTAGGTAGGTATCTTCGGGAGCTCGGGATGCCTCCTTTGACGGTGCAGGAAGAAGGTCTTACCAAGGGGACGTCCTGTTCCTCCCACTGCCCTATGTTAGGTGCCTCTTGAGCCGCTCCCGCATGTGCTTGGGAAGGCATTGTCGCGGCCACCCAGTCCATGTGTCCCAGGTGGGAGGGTGTCCCCACATGTGTCCATGAGTAGGGCCACATGCCCCCTCCTTCGGGCGGCAGCTCTGGGGGTTGCCCAGCCGTGTGGAGTATCTCTCACCACAAGGGGTATTGCTCCCGCTTGTCTACGGTACGACCGCCTCACCCTTGTGGCTTGAGTTGCGGGGCCGCTCCGCTTGGCAGGCGACCCCCTCCTGGACTGTGTACCGGCTCGCCTGTCACCGGTTGCATCCATGGCTCCGGGTGACGTTTGCCATGGTCCCCGTTGCAGCCTGGCCGGGCTCGGACCAGCAGCCTTGGAGTACCGCTCCTGCCACTGGCCCGGTGGGTCGGCTGGGTCGCCCCAGTGTGTCCGACCCATGGGGTGTTGCTTCTTTCCTGTCCCCCGACCGCCCTACGTGTGTGCGGTGTCTTGGGCCTCCCGGCTCCTGTTCACCGGTGTGCCCGCTCGGTGTGTTGTGTCGGGTGTGCGGTGTCCTGGGCCTCCCGGCTCCTGTTCACCGGTGTGCCCGCTCGGTGTGGTGTGTGGCGTGTGCGGTGTCCTGGGCCTCCCGGCTCCTGTTCACCGGTGCGCCCGCTCGGTGTGTTGTGTTGCGTGTGCGGTGTCCTGGGCCTCCCGGCTCCTGTTCACCGGTGTGCCCGCTCGGTGTGTTGTGTTGCGTGTGCGGTGTCCTGGGCCTCCCGGCTCCTGTTCACCGGTGTGCCCGCTCGGTGTGTTGTGTTGCGTGTGCGGTGTCCTGGGCCTCCCAGCTCCTGTTCACCGGTGCGCCCGCTCGGTGTGTTGTGTTGCGTGTGCGGTGTCCTGGGCCTCCCGGCTCCTGTTCACCGGTGTGCCCGCTCGGTGTGGTGTGTTGCGTGTGCGGTGTCCTGGGCCTCCCGGCTCCTGTTCACCGGTGCGCCCGCTCGGTGTGTTGTGTTGTGTGTGCGGTGTCCTGGGCCTCCCGGCTCCTGTTCACCGGTGTGCCCGCTCGGTGTGTTGTGTTGCGTGTGCGGTGTCCTGGGCTTCCCGGCTCCTGTTCACCGGTGTGCCCGCTCGGTGTGTTGTGTTGCGTGTGCGGTGTCCTGGGCCTCCCGGCTCCTGTTCACCGGTGCGCCCGCTCGGTGTGTTGTGTTGCGTGTGCGGTGTCCTGGGCCTCCCGGCTTCTGTTCACCGGTGTGCCCGCTCGGTCTTTTGTGTTGCGTGTGCGGCGTCCTGGGCCTCCCGGCTCCTGTTCACCGGTGTGCCCGCTCGGTGTGTTGTGTTGCGTGTGCGGTGTCCTGGGCCTCCTGGCTCCTGTTCACCGGTGTGCCCGCTCGGTGTGTTGTGTTGCCTGTGCGGTGTCCTGGGCCTCCCGGCTCCTGTTCACCGGTGTGCCCGCTCGGTGTGTTGCGTTGCGTGTGCGGTGTCCTGGGCCTCCCGGCTCCTGTTCACCGGTGTGCCCGCTCGGTGTGTTGTTTTGCGTGTGCGGTGTCCTGGGCCTCCCGGCTCCTGTTCACCGGTGTGCCTGCTCGGTGTGTTGTGTTGCGTGTGCGGTGTCCTAGGCCTCCCGGCTCCTGTTCACCGGTGCGCCCGCTCGGTGTGTTGTGTTGCGTGTGCGGTGTCCTGGGCCTCCCGGCCCCTGTTCACCGGTGTGCCCGCTCGGTGTGTTGTGTTGGGTGTGCGGTGTCCTGGGCCTCCTGGGTCCTGTTCACCGGTGTGCCCGCTCGGTGTGTTGTGTTGCGTGTGCGGCGTCCTGGGCCTCCTGGCTCCTGTTCACCGGTGTGCCCGCTCGGTGTGTTGTGTTGCGTGTGCGGTGTCCTGGGCCTCCTGGCTCCTGTTCACCGGTGTGCCCGCTCGGTGTGTTGTGTTGCGTGTGCGGTGTCCTGGGCCTCCTGGCTCCTGTTCACCGGTGTGCCCGCTCGGTGTGTTGTGTTGCGTGTGCGGTGTCCTGGGCCTCCTGGCTCCTGTTCACCGGTGTGCCCGCTCGGTGTGTTGTGTTGCGTGTGCGGCGTCCTGGGCCTCCTGGCTCCTGTTCACCGGTGTGCCCGCTCGGTGTGTTGTGTTGCGTGTGCGGTGTCCTGGGCCTCCTGGCTCCTGATCACCGGTGTGCCCGCTCGGTGTGTTGTGTTGCGTGTGCGGCGTCCTGGGCCTCCCGGCTCCTGTTCACCGGTGCGCCCGCTCGGTGTGTTGTGTTGCGTGTGCGGTGTGCTGGGCCTCCCGGCTTCTGTTCACCGGTGTGCCCGCTCGGTGTTTTGTGTTGCGTGTGCGGCGTCCTGGGCCTCCCGGCTCCTGTTCACCGGTGTGCCCGCTCGGTGTGTTGTGTTGCGTGTGCGGTGTCCTGGGCCTCCTGGCTCCTGTTCACCGGTGTGCCCGCTCGGTGTGTTGTGTTGCCTGTGCGGTGTCTTGGGCCTCCCGGCTCCTGTTCACCGGTGTGCCCGCCCGGTGTGTTGCGTTGCGTGTGCGGTGTCCTGGGCCTCCCGGCTCCTGTTCACCGGTGTGCCCGCTCGGTGTGTTGTTTTGCGTGTGCGGTGTCCTCGGCCTCCCGGCTCCTGTTCACCGGTGTGCCTGCTCGGTGTGTTGTGTTGCGTGTGCGGTGTCCTAGGCCTCCCGGCTCCTGTTCACCGGTGCGCCCGCTCGGTGTGTTGTGTTGCGTGTGCGGTGTCCTGGGCCTCCCGGCCCCTGTTCACCGGTGTGCCCGCTCGGTGTGTTGTGTTGGGTGTGCGGTGTCCTGGGCCTCCTGGGTCCTGTTCACTGGTGTGCCCGCTCGGTGTGTTGTGTTGCGTGTGCGGCGTCCTGGGCCTCCTGGCTCCTGTTCACCGGTGTGCCCGCTCGGTGTGTTGTGTTGCGTGTGCGGTGTCCTGGGCCTCCTGGCTCCTGTTCACCGGTGTGCCCGCTCGGTGTGTTGTGTTGCGTGTGCGGTGTCCTGGGCCTCCCGGCTTCTGTTCACCGGTGTGCCCGCTCGGTGTGTTGTGTTGGGTGTGCGGTGTCCTGGGCCTCCTGGCTTCTGTTCACCGGTGTGCCCGCTCGGTGTTTTGTGTTGCGTGTGCGGCGTCCTGGGCCTCCCGGCTCCTGTTCACCGGTGTGCCCGCTCGGTGTGTTGTGTTGCGTGTGCGGTGTCCTGGGCCTCCTGGCTCCTGTTCACCGGTGTGCCCGCTCGGTGTGTTGTGTTGCCTGTGCGGTGTCCTGGGCCTCCCGGCTCCTGTTCACCGGTGTGCCCGCTCGGTGTGTTGCGTTGCGTGTGCGGTGTCCTGGGCCTCCCGGCTCCTGTTCACCGGTGTGCCCGCTCGGTGTGTTGTTTTGCGTGTGCGGTGTCCTGGGCCTCCCGGCTCCTGTTCACCGGTGTGCCTGCTCGGTGTGTTGTGTTGCGTGTGCGGTGTCCTAGGCCTCCCGGCTCCTGTTCACCGGTGCGCCCGCTCGGTGTGTTGTGTTGCGTGTGCGGTGTCCTGGGCCTCCCGGCCCCTGTTCACCGGTGTGCCCGCTCGGTGTGTTGTGTTGGGTGTGCGGTGTCCTGGGCCTCCTGGGTCCTGTTCACCGGTGTGCCCGCTCGGTGTGTTGTGTTGCGTGTGCGGCGTCCTGGGCCTCCCGGCTCCTGTTCACCGGTGTGGCCGCTCGGTGTGTTGTGTTGCGTGTGCGGTGTCCTGGGCCTCCTGGGTCCTGTTCACCGGTGTGCCCGCTCGGTGTGTTGTGTTGCCTGTGCGGCGTCCTGGGCCTCCTGGCTCCTGTTCACCGGTGTGCCCGCTCGGTGTGTTGTGTTGCGTGTGCGGTGTCCTGGGCCTCCTGGCTCCTGTTCACCGGTGTGCCCGCTCGGTGTGTTGTGTTGCGTGTGCGGTGTCCTGGGCCTCCTGGCTCCTGTTCACCGGTGTGCCCGCTCGGTGTGTTGTGTTGCGTGTGCGGCGTCCTGGGCCTCCTGGCTCCTGTTCACCGGTGTGCCCGCTCGGTGTGTTGTGTTGCGTGTGCGGTGTCCTGGGCCTCCTGGCTCCTGTTCACCGGTGTGCCCGCTCGGTGTGTTGTGTTGCGTGTGCGGCGTCCTGGGCCTCCCGGCTCCTGTTCACCGGTGCGCCCGCTCGGTGTGTTGTGTTGCGTGTGCGGTGTGCTGGGCCTCCCGGCTTCTGTTCACCGGTGTGCCCGCTCGGTGTTTTGTGTTGCGTGTGCGGCGTCCTGGGCCTCCCGGCTCCTGTTCACCGGTGTGCCCGCTCGGTGTGTTGTGTTGCGTGTGCGGTGTCCTGGGCCTCCTGGCTCCTGTTCACCGGTGTGCCCGCTCGGTGTGTTGTGTTGCCTGTGCGGTGTCTTGGGCCTCCCGGCTCCTGTTCACCGGTGTGCCCGCCCGGTGTGTTGCGTTGCGTGTGCGGTGTCCTGGGCCTCCCGGCTCCTGTTCACCGGTGTGCCCGCTCGGTGTGTTGTTTTGCGTGTGCGGTGTCCTCGGCCTCCCGGCTCCTGTTCACCGGTGTGCCTGCTCGGTGTGTTGTGTTGCGTGTGCGGTGTCCTAGGCCTCCCGGCTCCTGTTCACCGGTGCGCCCGCTCGGTGTGTTGTGTTGCGTGTGCGGTGTCCTGGGCCTCCCGGCCCCTGTTCACCGGTGTGCCCGCTCGGTGTGTTGTGTTGGGTGTGCGGTGTCCTGGGCCTCCTGGGTCCTGTTCACTGGTGTGCCCGCTCGGTGTGTTGTGTTGCGTGTGCGGCGTCCTGGGCCTCCTGGCTCCTGTTCACCGGTGTGCCCGCTCGGTGTGTTGTGTTGCGTGTGCGGTGTCCTGGGCCTCCTGGCTCCTGTTCACCGGTGTGCCCGCTCGGTGTGTTGTGTTGCGTGTGCGGTGTCCTGGGCCTCCCGGCTTCTGTTCACCGGTGTGCCCGCTCGGTGTGTTGTGTTGGGTGTGCGGTGTCCTGGGCCTCCTGGCTTCTGTTCACCGGTGTGCCCGCTCGGTGTTTTGTGTTGCGTGTGCGGCGTCCTGGGCCTCCCGGCTCCTGTTCACCGGTGTGCCCGCTCGGTGTGTTGTGTTGCGTGTGCGGTGTCCTGGGCCTCCTGGCTCCTGTTCACCGGTGTGCCCGCTCGGTGTGTTGTGTTGCCTGTGCGGTGTCCTGGGCCTCCCGGCTCCTGTTCACCGGTGTGCCCGCTCGGTGTGTTGCGTTGCGTGTGCGGTGTCCTGGGCCTCCCGGCTCCTGTTCACCGGTGTGCCCGCTCGGTGTGTTGTTTTGCGTGTGCGGTGTCCTGGGCCTCCCGGCTCCTGTTCACCGGTGTGCCTGCTCGGTG
This sequence comes from Eutreptiella sp. 'Long Island Sound 2002', assembly GCA_964036045.1. NCBI lineage: Eukaryota > Euglenozoa > Euglenophyceae > Eutreptiales > Eutreptiaceae > Eutreptiella > Eutreptiella sp. 'Long Island Sound 2002'. Next base: position 64,579,196 of record OZ038383.1, on the reverse strand, counting down.
TGTTGTGTTGCGTGTGCGGTGTCCTAGGCCTCCCGGCTCCTGTTCACCGGTGCGCCCGCTCGGTGTGTTGTGTTGCGTGTGCGGTGTCCTGGGCCTCCCGGCCCCTGTTCACCGGTGTGCCCGCTCGGTGTGTTGTGTTGGGTGTGCGGTGTCCTGGGCCTCCTGGGTCCTGTTCACCGGTGTGCCCGCTCGGTGTGTTGTGTTGCGTGTGCGGCGTCCTGGGCCTCCTGGCTCCTGTTCACCGGTGTGCCCGCTCGGTGTGTTGTGTTGCGTGTGCGGTGTCCTGGGCCTCCTGGCTCCTGTTCACCGGTGTGCCCGCTCGGTGTGTTGTGTTGCGTGTGCGGTGTCCTGGGCCTCCTGGCTTCTGTTCACCGGTGTGCCCGCTCGGTGTGTTGTGTTGCGCGTGCGGCGTCCTGGGCCTCCCGGCTCCTGTTCACCGGTGTGGTCGCTCGGTGTGTTGTGTTGCGTGTGCGGTGTCCTGGGCCTCCTGGGTCCTGTTCACCGGTGTGCCCGCTCGGTGTGTTGTGTTGCGTGTGCGGCGTCCTGGGCCTCCTGGCTCCTGTTCACCGGTGTGCCCGCTCGGTGTGTTGTGTTGCGTGTGCGCTGTCCTGGGCCTCCTGGCTCCTGTTCACCGGTGTGCCCGCTCGGTGTGTTGTGTTGCGTGTGCGGTGTCCTGGGCCTCCTGGCTCCTGTTCACCGGTGTGCCCGCTCGGTGTGTTGTGTTGCGTGTGCGGCGTCCTGGGCCTCCTGGCTCCTGTTCACCGGTGTGCCCGCTCGGTGTGTTGTGTTGCGTGTGCGGTGTCCTGGGCCTCCTGGCTCCTGTTCACCGGTGTGCCCGCTCGGTGTGTTGTGTTGCGTGTGCGGCGTCCTGGGCCTCCCGGCTCCTGTTCACCGGTGCGCCCGCTCGGTGTGTTGTGTTGCGTGTGCGGTGTGCTGGGCCTCCCGGCTTCTGTTCACCGGTGTGCCCGCTCGGTGTTTTGTGTTGCGTGTGCGGCGTCCTGGGCCTCCCGGCTCCTGTTCACCGGTGTGCCCGCTCGGTGTGTTGTGTTGCGTGTGCGGTGTCCTGGGCCTCCTGGCTCCTGTTCACCGGTGTGCCCGCTCGGTGTGTTGTGTTGCCTGTGCGGTGTCCTGGGCCTCCCGGCTCCTGTTCACCGGTGTGCCCGCTCGGTGTGTTGCGTTGCGTGTGCGGTGTCCTGGGCCTCCCGGCTCCTGTTCACCGGTGTGCCCGCTCGGTGTGTTGTTTTGCGTGTGCGGTGTCCTGGGCCTCCCGGCTCCTGTTCACTGGTGTGCCTGCTCGGTGTGTTGTGTTGCGTGTGCGGTGTCCTAGGCCTCCCGGCTCCTGTTCACCGGTGCGCCCGCTCGGTGTGTTGTGTTGCGTGTGCGGTGTCCTGGGCCTCCCGGCCCCTGTTCACCGGTGTGCCCGCTCGGTGTGTTGTGTTGGGTGTGCGGTGTCCTGGGCCTCCTGGGTCCTGTTCACCGGTGTGCCCGCTCGGTGTGTTGTGTTGCGTGTGCGGCGTCCTGGGCCTCCTGGCTCCTGTTCACCGGTGTGCCCGCTCGGTGTGTTGTGTTGCGTGTGCGGTGTCCTGGGCCTCCTGGCTCCTGTTCACCGGTGTGCCCGCTCGGTGTGTTGTGTTGCGTGTGCGGTGTCCTGGGCCTCCCGGCTTCTGTTCACCGGTGTGCCCGCTCGGTGTGTTGTGTTGGGTGTGCGGTGTCCTGGGCCTCCTGGGTCCTGTTCACCGGTGTGCCCGCTCGGTGTGTTGTGTTGCGTGTGCGGCGTCCTGGGCCTCCTGGCTTCTGTTCACCGGTGTGCCCGCTCGGTGTGTTGTGTTGCGCGTGCGGCGTCCTGGGCCTCCCGGCTCCTGTTCACCGGTGTGCCCGCTCGGTGTGTTGTGTTGCGTGTGCGGTGTCCTGGGCCTCCTGGGTCCTGTTCACCGGTCAGCCCGCTCGGTGTGTTGTGTTGCGTGTGCGGCGTCCTGGGCCTCCTGGCTCCTGTTCACCGGTGTGCCCGCTCGGTGTGTTGTGTTGCGTGTGCGGTGTCCTGGGCCTCCTGGCTCCTGTTCACCGGTGTGCCCGCTCGGTGTGTTGTGTTGCGTGTGCGGTGTCCTGGGCCTCCTGGCTCCTGTTCACCGGTGTGCCCGCTCGGTGTGTTGTGTTGCGTGTGCGGCGTCCTGGGCCTCCTGGCTCCTGTTCACCGGTGTGCCCGCTCGGTGTGTTGTGTTGCGTGTGCGGCGTCCTGGGCCTCCTTGCTCCTGTTCACCGGTGTGCCCGCTCGGTGTGTTGTGTTGCGTGTGCGGCGTCCTGGGCCTCCTGGCTCCTGTTCACCGGTGCGCCCGCTCGGTGTGTTGTGTTGCGTGTGCGGTGTGCTGGGCCTCCCGGCTTCTGTTCACCGGTGTGCCCGCTCGGTGTGTTGTGTTGGGTGTGCGCTGTCCTGGGCCTCCTGGCTCCTGTTCACCGGTGTGCCCGCTCGGTGTGTTGTGTTGCGTGTGCGGCGTCCTGGGCCTCCCGGCTCCTGTTCACCGGTGTGCCCGCTCGGTGTGTTGTGTTGCGTGTGCGGTGTCCTGGGCCTCCTGGCTCCTGTTCACCGGTGTGCCCGCTCGGTGTGTTGTGTTGGGTGTGCGGCGTCCTGGGCCTCCTGGCTCCTGTTCACCGGTGTGCCCGCTCGGTGTGTTGTGTTGCGTGTGCGGCGTCCTGGGCCTCCTCGCTCCTGTTCACCGGTGTGCCCGCTCGGTGTGTTGTGTTGCGTGTGCGGCGTCCTGGGCCTCCTGGCTCCTGTTCACCGGTGTGCCCGCTCGGTGTGTTGTGCTGCGTGTGCGGCGTCCTGGGCCTTCTGGCTCCTGTTCACCGGTGTGCCCGCTCGGTGTGTTGTGTTGCGTGTGCGGCGTCCTGGGCCTCCTGGCTCCTGTTCACCGGTGTGCCCGCTCCGTGTGTTGTGTTGCGTGTGCGGCGTCCTGGGCCTCCCGGCTCCTGTTCACCGGTGTGCCCGCTCGGTGTGTTGTGTTGCGTGTGCGGTGTCCTGGGCCTCTTGGCTCCTGTTCACCGGTGTGCCCGCTCGGTGTGTTGTGTTGCGTGTGCGGTGTCCTGGGCCTCCTGGCTCCTGTTCACCGGTGTGCCCGCTCGGTGTGTTGTGTTGCGTGTGCGGCGTCCTGGGCCTCCCGGCTCCTGTTCACCGGTGTGCCCGCTCGGTGTGTTGTGTTGCGTGTGCGGCGTCCTGGGCCTCCTGGCTCCTGTTCACCGGTGTGCCCGCTCGGTGTGTTGTGTTGCGTGTGCGGCGTCCTGGGCCTCCTGGCTCCTGTTCACCGGTGTGCCCGCTCGGTGTGTTGTGTTGCTGTGCGGGGCGTCGCTGCGGGGCGCTCACACGTCCATCCGGACGGCGGCTGTCGTAGCCGGCAGGGGCTGGGTACCCTCCGGGCGCACACACGTCCATCCGGACGGCGGCTGTTCGTAGCCGGCAGGGGCTGGGTACCCTCCGGGCGCGCACTCGTCCATCCGGACGGCGGCTGGCGTGCGTGTGCTTGCTCTTTGTGGCCGGGTCGGGCGGGCCGGCCTCCCGGGCGCGTTGTGGTGCGCCTCACCTTTTCCTTTGGCCGCTTTGTCTTTTTGCTTTGCTCGGCCCCCTCCGGGCTGGGGTTGCCCCCCTCTCTCCCGCTGCCCTTGCCGTTCCTCGTTGCCTTGGCGCTGTGCTTTGGTTGTTTTTCTCGGCCTCCCGCTGCCTGGCTCTTCGTGCGCTCGCGCCTCGTTTGTGTCTCCCGCTTGGCCGTTGGCTGCTCTTGGTGGTGCCCCCCCCCCCCCCCCTCCCTTTTTGTGTCTCGCGGTTTTTGGCGCTCCTTTTTGGTGCCTTGGTGGTGTTTTTTTTTTTTTTTTTTCCCTTCTTCCCTTGTGCGCCCCCGTTGTCTCCGGCTTTCTCTGGTTTCCGGCCCCGGGTGCCCTGGGCCTCGGCGCTGTGCGTTGTTTGCTTCGTTGGCCTTCCGCCTCTCGGCTCTCCGTGCGCTTGTCCCTCTTTCGTGCTTTCCGCCTGGCTGGTGGTTGCTCCCCGTCGGAATCCCCTTGGTCAGGGCGAAGTTGACGCGGGTGGCGTCAATTCGCCAGACCAAGTAGGGATTGCCCGGCTGGTCCCACTGGCCGAAGAGGGCGGCCTCCACGGGTTGGCGGAGGGGGGGGGGCTGGGGGAAGGATTCGGCGTCCGGGGGGGTGAGGGTGTAGGGGATGGGAAAATAGCCCGCGGGGAAGTGCTCCGAGCCGACGTTGGCGATGTGGGCGTCGAGCACGGCCTGCACCTCGGGGTTAGGTGCTGCAGCGGGGGCTGGGGGGTGGGGCAGACGTGGGGTCAGCGACGACTGTCACCTTCTTCCCCTTGCCCTTCTTGGGTTGCTTTGCAGGCATCAGAAGAATAAAGTGGTGAGATGCCTAGAAGGCAAAGGGAATGCATGAAGGGTGTAAGGGGCACGGGGTGCAAACAAACAGGAAGAATGGGGCAGTAACTGGCGCGTGCCAAAACCGGACTTGGCGCGCGCCAAAACCGGACTTGGCGCGCGCCAAGTGCCAAGTTGGCGCGCCAACTCTGACTTGGCTTCCAAAAAGTTGGCTTCCACCCAAAAAACCCACATGTTGCAACATAACAACAAAGCAACGCACCCATAAGCTGTAAAATATACATAGTTCCTCACGTTTCATGCACAAGGCGTAGCAACAACACAGTGCACAAGTACAAGCAAGTTGAATGCTCTCGACATGGAGTTGACCAGGAGTTGGCGAATGTACAGTATCCGGGGCTCGCTTCGTAGTTACATATACGGCCGTATACTTCGAGTATACGGCCTTATACTGGGGGTATTTGTTTGCACCACGTGGTTGTTTCAAGTTGAAAAATTCCATTGTTGTGCCTTTTGTGCCCACCTTGTTCCATGCTTTGCCTTTGCCAAACAATTGCACACCACTTGAAACCAATCTAGGCTCATACTTCACTCATGATTGCAATGTATGTCTCCATATGTGTCCTTTCGAATCCATATTATGTTGCTTCTTGCTCTCCCGTGCCCTCTTTTTGTGGCACCATGACTGATGTGGGCACTCATGCCTTGTTGAAGAAGTGGGCCGATGCTGTAGCTCTTTGCACAGTGCACAGAGGTGTGTACAGCCTGACAGCACACGCACCGTGTCTTGGGCTTCTCTTGAGAATTGTGCTTGGTCCACCTGGGACACCCCTGTGGCCCTGGTGAAGGTAACACAACCCGGCGTTGCCCAACCCCACAGCCTCACTCACCCTTTGTTGTCGTAGTTTGACAACAACCCTAACCTGCAAGCTATTGTGCTGCAGCTCCATGACACGGATGCCCGCGCTGTCGTGGAGCACGTTACAAAAAGCTGTGGAGGACCAAATAGGGGGATGAGTTTCTATCTGAGGGAATGGGAGATGCCGGATGGCACTCCGGGGATTCATGTCTCGGGGGAGGTGGCCGCTGGCTGGCGCAAATGGGAGTGCAAGGCCCAGCAAGTGCGGCGGGGGCATTGGGAGGACACCGCCCCCCTCTACTCCCTCCACTCCCAATCGCCATGGTCCTGGCATGCCAATTTGGAGTGCCACACCCTCCCCACCTGGTACAAGGGTACACGGATGCACCCCTCCCTTTTCTTCCCCCTCACCACTACCCCCTATTTTGGTGTTGAACACCATCGTGTCTCCATCCCTGTTGACGTCGTCGATCATCGTCATGTCGACGACGTCAAGGATTTCAAGCAATGGGGCCATGCTTTTCAAACTGGCTTCATTTCTGTCGACTGGATGCATAAGGATGGAGAAGGATGGAGAAGGATGAGTATGGGGAAATTAGGGAGGATGCGGGGCTAAATTTTTTTAATGAGGATTGGCCCTCCGAGACTCGTGCAGGGGACACTGAAACCCGCCACACATTCACTCCACCGGAGGGGGGTGCAATGTACAGTTTCGCAAGGGAGGTCCTCATACCCCACTTGGAGACTCATTTGGGTTGGAACTGTCCGGTTGTGAATGTTATCACCTTTATTGTGGTGAAGGCCGGTACAGTGGATGTGGAAAAAACAGAGTGTTGGCACCGTGACATTAACCTCAGCCATGTTACCGGTCCGGACCAACACCATGTTATTTGCTTGTTCCCGATGTTCCGCCCCACATCCGATGATGGTTGTGCTGGGGATTTCGTGGATGCATCACACATGCACGGGCCTCCCAGACCCTTGGATGGAGGCCCCATTGGCCCCATTGGACATCGGGGATGTGTGGTTGGGCAATGCACTGACTGTGCATCGCGGAGGTATTTGCCCTACCACTAACCCCCGGCCCTGTGTTTTTGGTTTCATTTCGGTTGGTACCTCCAGGTTCGGCTACAATTAACAACACTTCCCCTGTTGTTGTTCCCCCTTGGGCCAGCAAAGCGGCCGCATCCCCCGAAGGGTCTCAAGGCCCTCATGCCACTTGTCGTGCAGTTAGTTGTGAGGTGTTGTTGGATGTGACAGATGCTACCACAGTTTTTTGTGTTACATGTGGTCACGTGCCATTGTGTGCCACCCATGCCGCGGAGGGTCAGTGTGGTGCCTGACAGGAGAGCGCTTGGAATGAGGGTGAGACAATGACGCAACACAGTCGTGTTGCATGGGGTCGTTGTCCGGCCCCAATGCAGTTCTACATGCCCGTTGATGGGGCTACTTTTTTTGCAATTCATGAAATTTGTCCCCAAGCCCCCTTCGAGTTGGGGTTGAGGGTCACCCTGCGTACGAGCAGTGCCCATTGCGGCAAATGCATGCTAACCCCTTGCCTTTTATGGGCTCGGATGGGACTTTCGTTGCTTGTCCCCCCGGTTCATTGGTGGTTTCGCGGGGTTTGATTGGTGGTGTTGCTTTGGCTTCGACCGATGCCACAATTGGCGGGGTTTTGCATTGGTTTGCACTTGGACACAAGCACCACCTCATGGATGTTGCACTGGCGGAGAGCTACGGTTGGGTGAAGTGGTGGCCATTCAAGACCGTCTCAAGAAAGAAGAAGTCCAAGCCGAAGACCAAGGGCAAGGAGAAGGCCGGTGAAGAAGTTGAGACGTGGAGGAGGAGGAAGAGGAGAAGCAAGAGGTGTGGTGCATCTGCAATCAGGTATTTGTGGGCTCCGGGCATGGGGTGAACTGTGTTGTTGCTATTATCAAGACTCGAACTAGGACCAAGCTGGGTCCTAGTCTTGCGTAACGCATTGGAGATCACCGTTGAGGAAAGACTGCTTGCTTTAGAGATGTGCCTCCATGGTTACGACGATCGTCGTGAAACACCGCTAGAAAACGGCTTGTTTTCACCTCAAAATGGACCACCGCGTGGCACCACGGCGTGGTACACGCCTTATTGAACACCCATTTGCCATCCTTTGATAGCCCAATCGCCATGAAAGAGCAACGCCCTCATCGGAAACACCTGCTTGGCGTAGCGGCGATCGTGCTAAACTTTCAAGACGATCGTCCTGAAAAGCGCCGAAAACAGCCTAGAAACGGCCATTTTCGGACACTAAATCGGGCATAGAACGGGCTAGACGGCTCAAAATGCAACGAAACTTGTTTGTGGTGATGCGCCTTGGCTCCCCGGTCGTTTTGAGCTACTTGGATGCCGGTTTTGAGCCGCGGTCTGGTCGCAAGGACTTTTTAAGCGCCTGCTGCTGCTTGCTGTTGCTGCTGCTGCTTGCTGCTGCTGCTAAAACGTGTTGCTCACCCTTGGACCCTAAAAGGTGGCGTAAAACCTCGGTAGGGTAAACCCCGCTCGGTAATCAAGACTCGAACTAGGACCGAGCTGGGTCCTAGTGTTGCGTAATGCATTGGAAATCACCGTTGAAGAAAGACCGCTTGCTTTGCAGATGTACCTCCACGGTCAGGACGATTGTGCTGAAACACGGCTCAGAAACGGCTCATTTTCACCTCAAAATGGACCACCGCGTGGCACCACGGCGTGGTACACGCCTTATTGAACACCCATTTGCGATCCTTTGATAGCCCAATCGCCATGAAAGAACAACGGCCCTCATGGGAAACACCTGCTTGGCGTAGCGGCGATCGTCCTGAACTTTCAGGACGATCGTCCTGAAAACAGCCGAAAACAGCCCAAAAACGGCCATTTTTGGACACTAAATCGGCCGTGGAACGGGCTAGACGGCTCAAAATGCAACAAAACCCGTTTGTGGTGATGCGCCTTTGCTTGCCGATTGTTTTCAGCTACTTGGATGCTGGTTTTGAGCCGCGGTGTGGTCGCAAGGACTTTTGAACCTTCTGCTTGCTTGCTGCTTGCTGCTGCTGCTTGCTGTTGCTTGCTAAAACGTGTAGCTCATCCTTGGCCGTAAAACGTGGTGTAAAACCTCGACAGGGTAAACCCAGCTCGGTAATCAAGACTCAAACTAGGACCGAGCTGGGTCCTAGTCTTGCGTCACGCATTGGAAATCACCGTTGAAGAAAGACCGCTTGTTTTAAAGATGTGCCTCCATGGTTACAACGATTGTGCTGAAACACACCTCAATAGCGGCTCATTTTACCTCAAAATGGACCACGGCGTGGCACCACCGCATGGTACATGTCTTCTCGAACACCCATTTGCCATCCTTTGATGGCGCAATCGCCATGAAACAACAACGGCCCTCATCGGAAACACCTACTTGGCGCAGCGGCGATCGTCCTCAACTTTCAGGACGATCGTCCTGAAAACAGCCGAAAACAGCCTAAAAACGGCCATTTTTGGACACTAAATCGGGCATAGAACGGGCTGGACGGCTCGAAATGCAACGAAACTTGTTTTTGGTGATGCGCCTTTGCCCCCCGGTCGTTTTGAGCTACTTGGATCTGGTTTTGACCCACATTGTCGTCGCAAGGACTTTTTACTCGCCTGCTGCTGTTGCTGCTGCTGCTGCTGCTGCTGCTGCTAAAACGTGTTGCTCACCCTTGGCCCCTAAAAGGTGGTGTAAAACCTCAACAGGGTAAACCCAGCTCGGTAATCAAGACTCGAACTAGGACCGAGCTGGGTCCTAGTCTTGCGTACCGCATGGGAGATCACCGTTGAACAAAGACTGCTTGCTTTAGCGATGTGCCTCCACGGTCAGGACAATTGTTCTTAAACACAGCTCAAAAACGGCTCATTTTCACCTCAAAATGGACCACCGCGTGGCACCACGGCATGTTACATGCCGCATTGAACACCCATTTGCCATCCTTTGATAGCCCAATCACCATGGAAGAACAACGGCCCTCATTGCAAACGCCCACTTGACACAATGGCGATCGTCCTCAATTTTCAGGACGATCGTCCTGAAAACAGCCCAAAAACGGCCTTTTTTGGGCACTAAATTGGCCATAGAACAGGCTAGACGGCTCAAAATGGCACGAAACCTATTTGCGGTGATGCGCCTTTGCTTCTCGGTCGTTTTGAGCTACTTGGATGCCGGTTTCGAGCCACGGTATCGTGGCAAGGACTTTTTACTCCCCTGCTTGCCGCTTGGTTGCTGCTTGCTGCTGTTGCTAAAACGTGTTGCTCAGCCTTGGCCCCTAAAAGGTGGTGTAAAACCTCGACAGGGTAAACCCAGCTCGGTGATCAAGACTCAAACTAGGACCAAGCTGGGTCCTAGTCTTGCATAACGCATGTGAAATCACCGTTGAAGAAAGACCGCTTGCTTTAGAGATGTGCCTCCATGGTTACGATACTGTCCTGAAACACGGCTGGAAAACGGCTCATTTTCACCTCAAAATGGACCACCGCGTGGCACCACGGCGTGGTACACGCCTTATTGAACACCCATTTGCCATCCTTTGATAGCCCAATCGCCATGAAAGAACAACGGCCCTCATTGGAAACACGTGCTTGGCGTAGCGGGGATCGTCCTGAACTTTCCGGACGATCGTCCTCAAAACAGCCGAAAACACCCTAAAAGCGGCCATTTTTGGACACTAAATCGGCCGTGGAACGGGCTAGACGGCTTGGACCGGCACGAAACTTGTTTGTGGTGATGCGCCTTTGCTCCCCGGTCGTTTTGAGCTACTTGGATGCCGGTTTGGACCCACGGTTTGGTCGCAAGGACTTTTTACTCCCCTGTTGCTGTTGCTGCTGCTGCTGCTGCTGCTGCTTGCTGCTGCTTGCTAAAACGTGTTGCTCAGGCTTGGACCCTAAAAGGTGGTGTACATCCTCAACAGGGTAAACCCAGCTCGGTAATCAACACTCGAACTAGGACCGAGCCGGGTCCTAGTCTTGCGTAACACATGGGAGATCACCGTTGAACAAAGACTGCTTGCTTTAGCGATGTGCCTCCACGGTCAGGACAATTGTTCTTAAACACAGCTCAAAAACGGCTCATTTTCACCTCAAAATGGACCACCGCGTGGCACCACGGCATGTTACATGCCGCATTGAACACCCATTTGCCATCCTTTGATAGCCCAATCACCATGGAAAAACAACGGCCCTCATTGCAAACGCCCACTTGACACAATGGCGATCGTCCTCAACTTTCCGGACGATCGTCCTGAAAACAGCCCAAAAACGGCCTTTTTTGGACACTAAATTGGCCATAGAACAGGCTAGACGGCTCAAAATGGCACGAAACCTATTTGCCATGATGCGCCTTTGCTTCTCGGTCGTTTTGAGCTACTTGGATGCCGGTTTTGAGCCACAGTATCGTGGCAAGTACTTTTTACTCGCCTGCTTGCTGCTTGCTTGCTGCTTGCTGCTGCTGCTAAAACGTGTTGCTCAGCCTTGGCCCCTAAAAGGTGGTGTAAAAACTTCGACAGCACAAACCCAGCTTGGTAATCAAGACTCAAACTAGGACCAAGCTGGGTCCTAGTCTTGCGTAACGCATGTGAAATCACCGTTGAAGAAAGACCGCTTGCTTTAGAGATGTGCCTCCATGGTTACGGCGATTGTCCTAAAACACGGCTGGAAAACGGCTCATTTTCAACTCAAAATGGACCATTGCGTGGCACCACGACGTGGTACACGCCTTATTGCACACCCATTTGCCATCCTTTGATAGCCCAATCGCCATGAAAGAACAACGGCCCTCATTGGAAACACGTGCTTGGCGTAGCGGCGATCGTCCTGAACTTTCCAGACGATCGTCCTGAAAACAACCGAAAACACCCTAAAAACGGCCATTTTGGGACACTAAATCAGCCATAGAACGGGCTAGACGGCTCGAACCGGCACGAAACTTGTTTGTGGTGATGCGCCTTTGCTCCCCGGTCGTTTTGAGCTACTTGGATGGCGGTTTTGACCCACGGTGTGGTCGCAAGGACTTTTTACTCGCCTGTTGCTGCTGCTGCTGCTGCTTACTGCTGCTGCTTCTTGGTGCTGCTTGCTGAAACGTGTTGCTCAGGCTTGGACCCTAAAAGGTGGTGTAAAACCTCGATAGGGTAAACCCAGCTCGGTAATCAACACTCGAACTAGGACCAAGCTGGGTGCTAGTCTTGAGTAACGCATGGGAAATCACCGTTGAAGAATGACCGCTTGCTTTAGAGATGTGCCGCCACGGTTACGATACTGTCCTGAAACAAGGCTCAAAAACGGCTCCTTTTCACCTCAAAATGGACCACCGCGTGGCACCACGTCGAGGTACACGCCTTATTGAACACCCATTTGCCACCCTTTGATGCCCAATGGCCATGAAAGAACAACGGCCCTCATTGGAAACACGTGCTTGGCGTAGCGGCGATCGTCCTCAACTTTCCGGACGATCGTCCTGAAAAGAGCCCAAAACAGCCCCAAAACAGCCATTTTTGGACACTAAATTTGCCATAGAACGGGCTCGACGGCTCGAAACGGCACGGAACTCGTTTGTGGTGATGCGCCTTTGCTCCCCGGTCGTTTTGAGCTACTTGGATGCCGGTTTTGACCCACGGTGCCGTCGTAAGGACTTTTTACTCGCCTGTTGCTTCTTGTTGCTGCTGCTTGCTGCTTACTGCTGCTGCTATCAAGACTCGAACTAGGACCGAGCTGGGTCCTAGTCTTGCGTAACGCATTGGAAATCACCGTTGAAGAAAGACCGCTTGCTTTAGAGATGTGCCTCCATGGTTACGACGATCGTCCTGAAACATGGCTCAAAAACGGCTCATTTTCACCTCAAAATGGAGCACCGTGTGGCACCACAGCGTGGTACACGCCTTATTGAAGACCCATTTGCCATCCTTTGATAGCCCAATCGCCATGAAAGAGCAAAGGCCCTCATCGGAAACACTTGCTTGCCGTAGCGGCGATCGTCGTGAACTCTCAAGACGATCATCCTGAAAACAGCCGATAAGAGCCCAAACACAGCCCTTTTTGGACACTAAATCGGCTGTAGAACAGGCTAGACGGCTCAAAACGCAACGAAACCTGTTTGTGGTGATGTGCCTTGGCTCCCCGGTCGTTTTGAGCTACTTGGATGCCGGTTTTGAGCCGCGGTGTCGTCGCAAGGACTTTTTACTCGCCAGCTGCTTGCTGCTGCTTGCTGTTGCTGCTTGCTAAAACGTGTTGCTCAGCTTTGGCCCCTAAAAGTTGGTGTAAAACCTCGACAAGGTAAACCCAGCTTGTTAATCAACACTCGAACTAGGACCGAGGTGGGTCCTAGTGTTGCGTAACGGATTGGAGATCACCGTTGAAGAAAGACCGCTTGCTTTAGACATGTGCCTCCGGCTTACGGCGATTGTCCTGAAACACGGCTCAGAAACGGCTCATTTTCACCTCAAAATGGACCACCGCGTGGCACCACGGTGTGGTACACGCCTTATTGAACACCCATTTGCCATCCTTTGATAGCCCAACCACCATGAAAGAACAACGGCCCTCATCGCAAACACCTGCTTGGCGTAGCGGCGATCGTCGTGAACTTTCAGGACGATCGTCCTGAAAACAGCCGAAAACAGCCCCAAAACGGCCATTTTTGGACACTAAATCGGCTGTAGAACGGGCTAGACGGCTCAAAACGCAACGAAAGTTGTTTGTGGTGATGCGCCTTGGCTCCCCGGTCGTTTTGAGCTACTTGGATGCCGGTTTTGACCCACGGTGTCGTCGCAAGGACTTTTTACTCGCCTGCTGCTGCTGCTGCTGCTGCTGCTGCTGCTGCTTGCTGCTGCTGCTTGCCAAAACGTGTTGCTCACCCTTGGCCCTTAAAAGGGGGTGTAAAACCTCGACAGGGCAAACCAGCTCGGTAAAAATGTGTTGCTCATCCTTGGACCCAAAAGGGGGGTTTCAAACCTCGACACGGTAAACCCAGCTCGGTAATCAAGACTCGAACTAGGACCGAGCTGGGTTTTGCGTCTTGCGTAACGCATTGGAAATCACCGTTGAAGAAAGACCGCTTGCTTTAGAGATGTGCCTCCATGGTTACGACGAATGTCCTGAAACACGGCTCAATAGCGGCTCATTTTTACCTCAAAATGGACCACCGCGTGGCACCACGGTGTGGTACACGCCTTATTGAACACCCATTTGCCATCCTTTGATAGCCCAATCGCCATGTAAGAACAACGGCCCTCATCGGAAACACCTGCTTGGCGTAGCGGCGATCGTCCTGAACTTTCAGGACGATCGTCCTGAAAACAGCCGAAAACAGCCTAAAAACGCCCATTTTTGGACACTAAATCTGCCGTAGAACGGGCTAGATGGCTCGAAATGCAACGAAACTTGACTGTGGTTATGCGCCTTTGCTCCCCGGTCGTTTTGAGCTACTTGGATGCCGGTTTTGACCCACGGTGTGGTCTCTTGCGTAACGCATTGGAGATCACCGTTGAGGAAAGACTGCTTGCTTTAGAGATGTGCCTCCACGGTCGGGACGATCGTCCTGAAACACGGCTAGAAAACGGCTTGTTTGCACCTCAAAATGGACCACCGCGTGGCACCACGGCGTGGTACACGCCTTGTTGAACACCCATTTGCCATCCTTTGATAGCCCAATCGCCATGAAAGAACAACGGCCCTCATCGCAAACACGTGCTTGGCGTAGCGGCGATCGTCCTGAACTTTCAGCACCATCGTCCCGAAAACAGCCGAAAAAAGCCTAAAAACGGCCATTTTTTGGACGCTAAATCGGCCGTAGAACGGGCTAGACGGCTCGAAATGCAACGAAACTTGTTTGCGGTGATGCGCCTTGGCTCCCCGGTCGTTTTGAGCTACTTGCATGCCGGTTTTGAGCCGCGGTGTGGTCTCAAGGACTTTTTAAGCGCCTGCTGCTTGCTGCTGCTTGCTGCTCCTTGCCTCTGATAAAACGTGTTGCTCACCCTTGGCCCCACAAAGGTGGTGTAAAACCTTGACAGGGTAAACCCAGCTCGGTAATGAAGACTCGAACTAGGACCGAGCTGGGTCCTAGTCTTGCGTAACGCATTGGAGATCACCGTTGAGGAAAGACTGCTTGCTTTAGAGATGTGCCTCCACGGTCGGGACGATCTCCCTGAAACACGGCTAGAAAACGGCTTGTTTTCACCTCAAAATGGACCACCGCGTGGCACCACGGCGTGGTACACGCCTTATTGAACACCCATTTGCCATCCTTTGATAGCCCAATTGCCATGAAGCAACAACCGCCCTCATCAGAAACACGTGCTTGGCGTAGCGGCGATCGTCCTGAACTGTCAGGACGATCGTCCTGAAAACAGCCGAAAACAGCCTAAAAACGGCCGTTTTTGGACACTAAATCTGCCGTAGAACGGGCTAGACGGCTCGAAATGCAACGAAATTTGTTTGCGGTGATGCGCCTTGGCTCCTGGTCGTTTTGAGCTACTTCCACGCCGGTTTTGAGCCGCGGTGTGGTCTCTTGCGTAACACATTGGAGATCACCGTTGAGGAAAGACTGCTTGCTTTAGAGATGTGCCTCCACGGTCGGGACGATCGTCCTGAAACACGGCTAGAAAACGGCTTGTGTTCACCTCAACATGGACCACCGCGTGGCACCACGGCGTGGTACACGCCTTATTGAACACCCACTTGCCATCTTTTGATAGCCCAATCGCCATGTAAGAACAACGGCCCTCATCGGAAACACCTGCTTGGCGTAGCGGCGATCGTCGTGAACTTTCAGGACGATCGTCCTGAAAACAGCCGAAAACAGCCTAAAAACGGCCATTTTTGGACGCTAAATAGGCCGTAGAACGGGCTAGACGGCTTGAAATGCAACGAAACCTTTTTTGTGGTGATGCGCCTTGGCTCCCCGGTCGTTTTGAGCTACTTGCATGACGGTTTTGAGATGCGGTGTGGTCTCAAGGACTTTTTATGCGCCTGCTTGCTGCTTGCTGCTGCTGGCTGCTGCTAAATCAAGACTCGAACTACGACCGAGCTGGCTCCTAGTCTTGCACAACGCATACGCAGCGATTGTATGTAATGGATTGTGGTTGTGAGTCCCTAGTTGAAAATTGGTAATCAAATTTGTAACATGTCAAGGCATTTGAAAAGACATCATATACATTGACTCCCCAATCACATGGCACGAGAATGCTTGCCATGCTTTGTGTGCCACGTTTTGTGGCAATCTTGTCATTGGGGTATAACATGGTCGGGCACACAATTGTACACGGACAATTGGAAAATTAGTACAATGTCGGGATACAGCCCATAAGGTCACGATGACCTAACTCTACCCCCCCGACTAGAGGAAATCCCCCGGTCTTAGGTGCTACGCTGCTCCGATGGGTTGCTTGTATACCGGAGGGGGCGCTTCCCATCGGCCAACAGCATAGCACCCATTGCCTCCTAGCCTCCGCCGTTGGCACACAACCACAAGACTTGGTAAACCTAGATATCTTGAGACATACACATTTTTCATGGTAGAGGTTCTTCCTAAATGTGCTCCATGATGTATGATGGTTGCGCCAAACCACATACAACATGGATAAGAACACTTCCAAACCTCTTGTCCCCACTTGAGAGTTGGTGAAATTGCACATTATGTTCAGTCGCAAGGGAAAGCCCACTTGCCTATCCGAACATTCCCCCACAAAATCCACGCTGTACAAACGTTCAATCCATGGTTGTTGACTTCACCTAATGCTTTGTTAAGCAGCAAGGGAAAGCCCACTTGCCATTTTTCAAAAGACTGTATCCATGCTTGTTGACCCCACCTCAATGTTTTGTTCAGCAGCAAGGGAAAAAATATTTTCATTGGTAACTAGAAATGATTTTGATTGGTGACGGTTGGAATAACGTTGTGAATTGGTTCAAAAGTTAGTATTCTTCACCGGAAATAGCATGGGAAAGCCCACATTCCATGGGAAGAGACTATGTTGTTATTATGTGTGCATGCACAAATGCGCATTGGCAAATCAGACATTGGAAAGGCATTTTGTGTTTTCATCAACAATAGCCATGGGGGGAAGACCATGGGGTGCGAGACGGATTGGCCATAGGGTACATATATGTGGTTGCAATTGCTTTGACGTTGCAATGAAACGAATGGAATCAGAAATTTTTATGGGAACGTTGTAAATAGATCATGCCACAAAAAAAAACATGGTTTTGCGGTTCACATGCCCCGAATAGAACGTGAGAAACATTAATGAGGAAAATTGAATGCACCACAACCATGTGGCAAGAGAAAGGGCCATGTGCATGGTACCTTAAAAGTCACATGTTTGTACACCTACCAACGTGGTAAGGCACACACGTTGATATGTGTCACAACATAATGCAAATAATAGCCATTGATATATCACGTAGGTTAGCCTCAAGTCATAGGAAATGACATTGACATCCACAAGAGAAAGCCTACATGTGGTCTTTGTGAGGCACTCATATATCAATTTGGGGTTCATGCCCAGGCACACATGTGACTGTTGAAATTGAAGTAAAACCTGCGAAAAGAAAACGGATTGCCGTGCTCTTCAAAGTAAAATTAGTAATCAAAGAGCAACGTGGTAAACCACATATGCTATTTGTTTGAAAAACCTTCCATACCCACATGAGAAAGCCTACATGTAGGAATGGTAAGAGACAGAGGTGATGAAAATTGGCACATTGGTTGTGCAACCATGTCACCCCGAAAAACTGACCGATGCCCAAAACAAGCTTTTAGGTATGTAGCTATCATTCAAGGTCTCATATAGGAGCCAAATGAAAACACCAGGCAATCAAATTCCTAACGTTGTAAGGCACACATGTTAGTTGTTGACCGGGTACTTCATCCACGAGTACATGAGAATGTGTGGCCAAGCTGCATTGTGCCATTACGACAATTAGATAAATTCAAACCCTCGTTTCCTGTATTTTTTCACCCGTGACTTCAATGGAACAACACCAGGGACCACACGTGCTTTTCTAAACATGATTGCCTTCAAAGAAGTGATTTTTGGCATCACCCCATCATAGTAATTTAGAACGATGTCAAAATCGAAAAGTTTTATGACGTTGCGAACATCGGGTAGTCTATTCCGCACAGTGATCAACTGGATAATCAGGGGACGGCAATCTTCGACTACCAATTGGAAAACTTCAATAGAATGAAGATGATGAACATCATTATACTCCTCTATGTGAGCTCGAGAACGATAATTCCGCGGTCTCAACAATTGCATGGCCAAAAGGTGTTTTCGTAGAAATGGACATGCTCATCGAGTGCAAGAAATATCCAAGTCTGTGGTTTTGAATGGTTCTCGTAGCAAACCTTGCAAAACAATAGAGCCAGACAAAATAGCAACTACTTTGCCAATTCTCTTGTTTAAGTCGGCAACTTCATCCAATAAAAGAATGGGAAATGGCACTAGGGGCAAGAGGCAATGCCGAAGTGCACGACGGAATTGTAGTAGTACATCATGTTTGAAGCGGTTTTGGAGGAAGATCTGGTGACATTCACCAAGAACCATGGATTCCACGGGGCGTAAATATTGGCATATGTGCTGCCAGTCATCAAAATTCAAATGTTGAATGGAACTCATGTTGCGGCTCTGCAATCACACTAAAACGAACGGTAGAAAGAATTTGAAAAAAATGTTTGATCGCATGAGATTTGTGTGTTGCATGAGAAAGCCTACATGGCATGGAAGCACCAGGTAAACACTTGTGACATTGTTGCATCCCAAAAACAATCGTTAATGACAACACACAATTGGATTGTGAATGGGTTTCATACATGTAATTTGGCGGTGGGCCATGAGGAAGCGTACATGGCATTTGCAGATGCTAGATCATTTAGAAAGGAACAACGCATATAGCGGCGTGACATTGTGTTGTAGAAGCATGGTGCCTTCATCCACCTTGTTACCTCACTAATCTTTTGGGTTGCAAGTTTTCACCATCCTTCTGCCATTTTTGTAGAGTGTCCATGATTGTAAAACAAGCTACATAGTCGTTGCCTTCCTGGGTCCCCATAATGGTCAGCATTTGTTGAAGAAACATGCTTGTTTGGTGGTACGCAATTTAAAACATTCCGAAATTGGAAAGCCCATGTCAATGCAATCAATGTTTCAATTTTCTATAGGCATACAGGGAATTGCAAACGGCAAACACAAGAGGCACATGGTTCAATGCTGAAAAGGACGTATGCAACACCAACTTGGTTCTTTCATTGAGTCCAGATTCGAAAAATATACAAATAAACGAAAAATCTAATGTACAAATGGCAGGATCATTTAGGGATCACCTTAAACTGGCAAATCGCCATGCAAAGTGCCACCCTAATGTAAATATGTGCAGCAACCTATTGCAAAATTAATTATGCTCCTTCTTGAGCTCTTTTGCCATGCGAATGGCCTCATGCTACCTTGTCATATTCATTTGGTGGTCGGTTTTTCTCTTCTTGTTCTTAAGGGGTTGGGCGATACAGGCGTTGGTGAGTTGCTGGTAGTTCTGCAGAAATTGAATGTGCGGCAATATTATATGAAAGACCATTGAGCAAGGACCTTATTATGGAAACATACCCTAGCATTTGGTACATCGTGTTGAATCTTTGTGGATTCATTGGGAACGTTGAAAGCTGCCATTCTGACTGTCCAGCAAATTCGCTCTTCGGTATCGCCTAGAAATGAACAAATTAACAATGGGGGTTTGGATTACGGTCCACGTTCCTTGTCGAATGATTACTACAACACCTTCTAATCCCACAACTTCATGGAAGTAATGGAGTAATCCGACACCATGGAGCGCGTAGATGTCTCCGGCGTGCACAACAATGTGCATCACCGGAGTGAATTCATGGCCTCTTTTGTCCCAAATCTTGAAATTGGGCCTTTCCCTAAAGTCACAAAAAGAACGGTAGCAAAGTGGCATGGAATGTGGACATTGTAGGAAACGACAAGAAAACCGGTTGATGGTATCATGACATGGGAGCAACGGCAAAGCACCTCAAGATACCTGTAAGCAAACCACGAAAACAATATATTGCCACCTTAGGTCATCTTGGTGGACCGTGAAGTCGTTCATGTGTCTTCCCGGTCCATCCTTGTTATAACGCACTGCCAAAATTGTATTGGGTCGCCAGCGTGATTCTTTTAAGGCACATTTGGCGTATGCCTTTAAAAAATTTAGAAGTTCTCGCAATACCTACAAAATGAAGCATATGTTGTAAGGGGTTGCAGATTTAATATGCGGATATTGTGAATGCAACGGTATACCTCATTATCCCAAGGTAGAGGAGGTGCTTCTTGGAATGGGCCGTGTTTTCGTTCTTTCCCCGGCTTCCATCCGAGGAACAAAACATCTCGTTTTCCAGTTGGTTTCCAAGTGGCTCCAACGGACTTGGTGTATTGCTCGAACTCCCTGCAGAAGCATAAATTGCAATACATGTGTGAAAGGTCAATAAGGCATCATGCTAGATAAATGTCACAACACACCTTATTAATAATTTTGCCTTTTCACATGAAAATGCGGCGGGATAGCAAGCCAATCCACAGTCATTTGTCTGCACAATGGTCCAATCACGAACGAAATCGCTCATTGTGTACTGGGGTAAAGTAATCTGTTACAACAAAGCCATGTGGATGGGCAGGAAAGAAATTACACAAAAGAATCCGTAAACCAACGCATCAGTGACATCAATGATGACAGTAGCCGGATAAAATTTGGGGGTGGAGCACGAAAATGATTGGCAAACCACACCATTCGATGGTCAAGAAATCCGGGGGGTAGGAGGACTGGTTTTGGTGCAACGTTAGCTCAACCTATTTGTCAAATGTCTATGAGGGTGGGAGGGAATTGTGGAGGGGAGTGGTAATGTTCGAAATGGCTAGGAGACCGACATGGGGGGGGTACTTCCAAAGTTTGGGGGGGGGTCTGCGCGCAACCCACTTCTACCATATGCATACTTGTGGGGGAATGGAGATATGTACGCGGTTATTGGCGTCTCGTCTTTGCCGAGAAGAAAATCTTAAGAGTTGCCGTGTGCCCCCCTCCGATCCACCTTTCATTCCCTTCTTCCCCTCTCACAATCCGCATGCCGTTACAAGACATGAAATTGAATCTTTCCACAATTGTGTTACCCAAAGCTGAGCATGCAAGATATGTTGCAAAGCCAACCCCCCACGAGTGAACCGTTGGAAGATTGACGCACGCACATAGTCACAAGGCACACATACTCTCATTAGTTGGAAAAAGGTAACATGTAAGTGTGTTTCATCCTTGTTTGCGGAAAGGGTGCAGTCCATATCCCCAACTCAAGGGGCCATACATCAAAGTGCATGGTTTGTGAGTCCGTATCCCCAACTCAAGGGGCCGCATTCCTGAGTCCATATCCCCAACTCAAGGGGCCACACGAAGAGCATTCCGTGTGGATTGTTGGTTGTTTTTACAGTTAAGCAAACAACAACAACAACAACAACATGTCACAATCCCCCATCGCACAAGGATTGCATTTAACAACTCAACAACGCCATACAATACCGTACAATACCTCATCGCTTGTTCGGTACGATAGCCGTTGTACCCACGGGATCTTCAGGGCGATGTACACCGGTGAAACGAGCGTTGGTTCCGACGGTATTGTGGGCCAATGGCTCGTTTCGACCGTCACAACCGCTACCTCGTGCCGGGGCCGAGCTTCGAGGGCGGGATCTTCAAAGAGCAACAAACGACATTTGTATAGCGCCTCGTCTTGCACAATCTGGCGCTCAAAGCATGTAGTAATTCAACTCAAGAGAATCCTACTATGTTCGACGAACCAAAAAAATTTGGCGAGGCGACAATGTTAAAAGGTCCTGCCTTGAACACGTTTGTGCCTGTACTTACTTTCGGAATAAAAGAAACAGTCGGACCAAATGGCCTGGAAAGTTGAAAAATGTTCGGAATGTCGGGATACAGCCCATAAGGTCATAATGACCCAACTCTACTCCCCGGACTAGAGTAAATCCCCCGGTCTTAGGTGCTACGCTGCTCCGATGAGTTGTTTGTATACCGGAGGGGGCGCTTCCCATCGGCCAAAAGCATAGCACCCGTTGCCCCCTAGCCTCCGTGCCGTTGGCATAAAACCACAAGTTCGGGTGAAGCCTGATATGTTGAGACATCCGCATGTTCATGAGGTTCTTCCAAAATGTGCCCCATGAAGTATGATGGTTGCGCCAAACCACATACAACATGGATAGTAGCACTTCCAAACTTCTCGACCCACTTGCGAGTTTTGTTCAGCAGCAAGCGAAAGCCCACTTGCCCACTCTGAACATGCCCCTCTCCACAAAGTCCACCTTGTAGAATCGTCCAATCCATGCTCTAAACTCCGGCCAATGCTTGTTCAGCAGCAAGGGAAAGCCCACTTGCCCACTGTGAACATCCCTTCTTCAAAAGAGTGCCACTTGTAAAAAGCCCCTATCCATGTTTCTTGACCCCAGTTCAATGCTTTGTTCAGCAGCAAGGGAAAGCCCACTTGCCCACTCTGAACATGCCCCACTCTTATAAAGTCCACCTTGTACAATCGTTCAATCCATGCTTCTTGACTCCGGCCAATGCTTTGTTCAGCAGCAAGGGAAAGCCCACTTGCCCACTCTGAACATCCGTTCTTCAAAAGAATGCAACTGGTTAAAGGTCCATATCCATGTCTCTTGACCCCATTTCAGTGCTTTTTGACTTCGGCTAATGCTTTGTTCAACATCAAGGGAAAGCCCACTTGCCCACTGTGAACATCCCTTCTTCAAAAGAGTGCAACTTGTAAAACGTCCATGTCCATATTTCATGACCCCATGTCAATGCTTTGTTTAGCAGCAAGGGAAAGCCCACTTGCCCACTCTGAACATTTCTTCTTCAAAAGAGTGCAACTTGTAAAACGCCCATATCCATATTGCTTTGTTCATCAGCAAGGGAAAGCCCACTTGCCCACTCTGAACATGCCCCTCTCTTACAAAATCCACCTTGTACAATCGTCCTATGCATGCTTCTTGACTCCGGCCAATGCTTTGTTAAGCACCAAGGGAAAGCCTACTTGCCCACTCTGAACATCCCTTCTTCAAAAGAGTGCAACTTGTAAAAAGCCCATATCCTTGTTTCTTGACCCCACTTCAATGCTTTGTTCAGCAGCAAGGGAAAGCCCACTTGCCCACTCTGAACATCCCTTCTTTAAAAGAGTGCCACTTGTAAAACGGCCATATCCATGTTTGTTGACCGCACGTCAATGCTTTGTTCAGCAGCAAGGGAAAGCCCACTTGCGCACTCTGAACATGCCCCTCTTTTACAAAGTCCGCCTTGTACAATCGTCCAATCCATGCTTCTTGACTGTAGCCAAGGCTTTGTTGAGTAGCAAGGGAAAGCCCACTTGCCCACTCAGAACATCCCTTTTCAAAAGAGTGCAACTTATAAAAAGCCCATATCCATGTTTCTTGACCCCACTTCAATGCTTTGTTCAACGGCAAGTGAAAGCCCACTTGCCCACTCGGAACATGCCCCTCTTTTACAAAGTCCACCTTGTACAATCGTCCAATCCATGCTTCTTGACTCTGGCTAATGCTTTGTTCAACAGCAAGGGAAAGCCCACTTGCCCACTCTGAACATGCCAAAGTCCACCTTGTCCAAACGCCCACTCCTTGCTTTTTGATTCCAGCCAATGCTTTGTTTAGCAGCAAGGGAAAGCCCACTTGCCCACTCTGAACATCCCTTCTTCAAAAGAGTGCAACTTGTAAAAAGCCGATACCCATGTTTCTTGACCCCACAAAGTCCAAAATGTGAAACACCCTTCGACCTTTGGCAAGCATCCGCAAATGACTATATTTTACCGGCGTCACCGGCTGCGAAGCTCACGCCATTGCTATTACTTGAGTCGGGTCGGTTGAGGCGAAGCACATACGAAGCTTTTCAATGCAATTTATACTTGTCCTTCAAGAGATTATATGCCTTCAAAAGCAATTGAAAGCGATCCGTCGCCCAAGAGTCTTTAGACTTGTCAGGATGCAGTTGAACACTGAGCTTCAAGTAATGTTTGCGAACATCTTGAGCACCTGTGGCACCCAGTAGAGTTTCAGCCATGGCGACCTTGTCCTTGGACTTCGACAATAGTGATCCAATTTCAACCAATCTGGATCCCGGCACGGCGGAAATGTGGCATGGAACCCAAGGTGTAGGAGGACTATGCATTGATTGGGAGGAAGAAGAAGATGATGACGATGATTGGATGGGCGTTGCACGTGCTGGGGGTGCGGTGGTTTGTGGCGATAGTGAGGAGGCTTTGGGAGGTGAAGTTGCATGGCATGTTGTTGCCGGTGTTGATGTGGATGAGCGGTGTCTCCGCTTTGAAGGTGCGGTGGGTGAGATTTCATTGTCACGTACACGTTGCTTTTCTTTCCGTTCTAGTCTTTGTTGTCCTCGTTCATCTAGCAACGTTCGTGCTTCAGAAGCGGCGTTGATGAAAGTGTCTTCATCCAATGCGGGTTGTAGCACAGTGTCAATGATATCCCCTCCCATTTCTTGTCTTTCACTGGTGTGTGTATCTGTACCCGTACATTGCCTTTTGCGGGCTGCTGGAGATGGTGTATATGTTGATTGCTCGTTTGCCACTGGAGTGGGGCTGGACGATGGAAGCATGTTGTACATTCTCTTCTTGGCCAGCATTGCTGGGATCATGTTTGCAATTTGCTTCATGCAGTCGCCGATGATGTGGAGTGGTGAACACCCGACCACATTGCCTGCCGCAAGGAAATGTTCCTTTTTTAGGGGACTTCTTGGATCCCTTGCGACGGATTCTCTTGTCGTGGCCTCTCATGTCGTAGTCAATATCCCATTCACGGTACATGGCCTTCAACAAGTTGTGAGCATTCTCATAGCTCGTTTTCAACATATATCGAACAACCATGACTTTGGGAACAAGTGACTTCAATCGACCCCGCCAATCTTCCGGTGCCTCTTGATGGTTCCGCAAGCGAATAACACGAAGACCATCACCTGTGCGCGCCCGGCTAATGCCCACGTAGAAGGCGTTGTACGTCAACGCAGGTAGGCTCTTGTCATCCACGACCAAGATGATTTTATCCATTGACCTACATTGCACCCCATGATATGTTGATCCAAAGGTCAATCGGAAGGGATGTGCGTGAGTGTACAAAGACCCACCGCCTTTGATGCGCACAGCAATGTACCGATGAATGTTGATCTTGCGTTGCACTTGCATGAGAGGAACAACGACCTTTGATGCATCCTCATTTTGCATTCCACCTGCACTTAAGCCCGAAGCATCAATGGCAATCGTGACACAAAATGGTGGGAACTCAAGCATCACTACAGTACCAGCACGCGCATCACGGATCTCTTGCGTTCTACTTTGCGCTTCATCGGCATGCAGGACAATGCTATGCAACCGTCCTTGGGTGCCGTTGGACAATCCTTTCTCTGGTCTTAAATTGCTTGTGAGGCAACAAGGTGCTTGTGGGACAAAGTATGCAGTCATGTCTTTCATCGTGTCATATATGAAATTTGAATTGTGTCCAAACTTCTTTTCATACTTGTCAACCAATGGCAACCTCCAAGCTATAATGGGGAATCCTCGAGCAATAGCAAATCGTTGAAGCATGACTTCATTCACAGCGTGAACGGTCTTCTGATCAGTGCTAACGATTGTGGTTTCTTGCCGGGTAGGGTCCTTGCATTCCTATGGGGTGATTTCCACGATGGTATCCAATAATTCCATGCGTGTTTGCATAGCACTAGTGGTCCACTCACGGAAGGCGGATACCGATGCAGCATATTGTGGATCCGTGGCTCTATGTTGTTTCACGAGACTCACCTCATCAAACTTTTGGAACAATTCCCGGCCAAATACATCATTCAAGTCTTGCCCACCAACTTGGACTTTTACGGATCCAAACAATTCCGTTTGAACAACAGGCGTTAATTGCACGAAATCACCCATCAATACCCCACACATACCACCAAATGGTTTATCTTGGCATTGCATGATCTCACATAGGCGGCTATTAATATCCCGTAGCATGCAACAACCAACCATTGAGACTTCATCCACTATCAACACTTTGCAACCTTCAAAAAGTTTACGCAAGCGGTGCAACTTTGCCTTGTCGCTCTCGCATTGTAGCGTTTCACTGTCTCCATCAAAAACAGCAAGCCCCAATGCATGATGGATGGTAGATCCCCTTGCTAGATTACTTGATGCGATTCCTGATGGAGCAACAAATCGCACAACGTTCCAACCAAAGCTTTGTCGTAATCTTGCATGGATTTCCCGTGCCACCCAACTCTTTCCCGTTCCTCCGCCAGCATGCAGGAAGACTAAAGGTGCAATTGGCTTTGCGGATGAGTCGCATGTGGCCTCTAACCGCACGTAATTTGTGATCCTGTCGATGATCTCTTCTTGATCTGGACTTCCTGTTGATCCGGTGTGACAGCACATGTGGAAGAAACATTTGTCTCCGGTGACTCCTCCTCAGCCTTGATATCATCGAATACTCTTTGGGCATGGGAGTAAATATCATCTCCATGTGGGTAATGATCATCATCTCCCAAAGCATAAAGAAACTTTGTTTCTTTTTCCCGTGAGGCATGACTCATTGCCGGTGCCAACCCCAATTGCAAATTCAAGGCTTCTTTGAGAATATCAAACTCCTCACTTGAAGCCGAACGTCCTTTTTTAGTTGCGTTTTGGGCTCTTTGAAATGCTTCTTGCATATCCTGCACCGCTTCGGCGAACTTGGTATCTTTCACCTCCGTTCTCGTTTCCTTCAGCTCCGCCATCTCCTGACCCGCGTTGAAATCAACATCCAACGGGTGCCTCACACCCCAAATCTTCCTACAACGCTTTCGAATGTCATCCGTCAATGACTTTCGCAAGCGATCATAGTGCCCCATCGTCTTCAACGGGACAACCATGGAATGCCGACTGCGCTCCAAGTAGCTTGCATGTGCGGTCTTGCAATGTTCCTCCCATTGCAAGTAATCGTTCCAAGTGATCTGGGGCGGTAGTTCGATATCCCAAGGAACAAAATTGCACATGACAAACTTGGCCCACGCCTTCCTTGTGCGAGCACTACCATCCACACCGGGCCACACAGGCATGCGCTTCCCTGCCAAGATAGGGCACCTAGATTGTGACACTAGTTATTGCACGTAATTACTATCATCAAGCACATGCCGGGGATGGAAATCAAACATGGCATTTTCGGGGCGTCCATCATTGACTCCATCGGTAACTTCAATAGGGTCCGTTGCACGCCGTTGCTCTACTTTGATGAGACAATAATACTCAAGAGCGCCAAGGGCCCTAAGCCGCTTCCCACGACAAGCATAATTGATGGCGGGCGTGACAGCAATTGGCTTGGCTTCCAATCCTTCACCCACTGTGTAAAGGTACGCTCGGCATGTTGCATCCGCATCGGATTGCGCCACATCCATTGTCACAGAGTTCAAGTGTTCCACAAAAGTATTGTTTGTCTTCTTGTTCATCCTCTGAAGAACCTGTGCCATTGTCATTGGGAGGCGGATGTGTTGGCGTTTGTGATGCTTGCTGCATATCAACATTTGATGTTGCCAAGGGATCATCATCCACCACATCCGAGCCAGATGACGAAATGGATGGCGCGTCTACACAAATATTGTGCATGTCTGCATGATGTTCATCATCACTCGTACTCTCCCCGCCTCCATCTTCCAACATTCCACTGAATAAAGTAGGAATGGTGGCTACAGTGCTCCAAGGATGCACAACTGCAAACTTGTGAGAGCAATGCCATGAGGGATATCCCAACAAGGAGACGGCTGCCATTTGCGCACTAAATTCCACCTTCTTGTCCAACGAGTTGATGATGCGCTTTAGCATCAAGGCCTCCTTCTCTCCGGGTTGTGCAAACTCCGTGGTGTCCATTTTGTCCACCTCACGAGTCACTTGACGAATCGTGCTCAACACATTGGCAATCTTTACCGGATTCTTGCTACAGTAACCAACAACGTATTTTGCCACAGCAACTAGCACGTCTTCACCTCTGAGGAATTGCACATTTGTGTTGCTAGCATACAGGTAGGTCAAGAGTTTGTTGGTTTCAACCACACGTCCATCACAAGGATGTGGCCGCCGCAACTCCCATATGACGAGAACACAGCTTACGTTTTCATCATTGGCATCAAATTCTACTTCCGAGTCATACATCCGGATGTTGTGTCTTCCTGAAGGAGTATGATACGCCACAAAGAAACGTGGCCGTGTTTCACTGTACCCTTCTCCCGCTGCACGAGGCAACCCAAAACGGCACCCGCTCTTTCCTCCTGGTGGTTTACCGCAACTAGCAATGAGACACCTGTGGAATTGAATGTGTCCAAAGACCTTGGAGGCAAACTGTTCAATTTCCCGTGCCGCTTCATGGGGGTCATCCGACAATGGAGGCAAAAGTTGCTTCTCCTCTAGCATACGTGGGGCGTCAACCTTGTGCTTCAGTCTATGCTCATAATCCCGGTGAATATGGGCATCCAATGCGGCACATATTTGTTGATCCAACACGATGGCCACAGCTTTCACAAGCTCGCTATTCCCCACAACCATGTCCAACAACCATGGGGGAATGCCACCCCAAAAGAGACCATGGAAATGGAGAGAGCCTCGGCCTTGGCACTCGTAGCATGTGCAATGGGCCGCGCATGTACCAAATAGACCCTTCTTCCGGTTGCACACCGCACGATCTTTCTTGGTTTGCTTGGAACTCGGAAGACCTAGCAAAACCTCCAAGAAAGTCCGCACTTGTCGCTCAAAAATGCGTGCGGCGGCCACAGGGTTCTTGGATAACGCTTCAAATCGCCGCGAAACCTCCGGCAATGGAACACGGGCTTGGCGATCACCCATCGACAAACATAAAGACAACTCGTTGTCTATATCATTTGGTGCAACCGCGTAGAAGAGACTTGGAGGCCCAAAGAACAGCATCATACTATTCATCTTCCCCATCACGGCATACCGCTCCGAAGTGCTGAAGGGTACCGCTGCATGGCAAGTCCGGAACAAAGGCATGAATGTGTGCACAAGGTGTCGCGCTTCTTTTCCTTGGGGGTTTGCTTCTGCCTTCTTCAAATCTTCCTCAAGATTGGGCGTGTTGATGGCCGTCTCAAATGCCTTCATTCCATTGGGATTGGCATAAATGGCGTCCCTGACGCTTCGCAACGCTGTGTGGCGAAACTTTTGATTAAAGAGCAACAAACAAAAGTCGCGGGCTTCAGCAAAGCGATTATCATATTGCAACAACATGTGCCTTGTATCCGCTTCCGAAACTCCACATGGCCGCTTGATACCACTTCCAAACATAAACAACGAGGGAAAGGACAACGTCAAAAGGCGGTCATTGGCCTCAAACTCGTTCATGGCAACTTCTTCTCGTCGAACTATATTGCTACGACGGGCGGCTAGCATCTCCTTGATAGATTGAAGAACCTGTGGCACATCATTCCCATCTCTATTCAATAATGCTCCATCCGACAGCACAACAACATCCGATATTACCTCACCATCATCCAAGTCACCTTTTCTTGCTGCTGCAATGTCCGCACCGGATTGCTTTTCGGCTGCAATCACATCTGGATGATCACCAATGGACATATTGTCAAATATGGCATTTGGAAAATCTACCACTTCAGGTGGTGCAACCTCCAAGATTTCAACGCTGGCATATTCCGGATTGATCACTTTCAAAACTCGCAACCATTGAACCAATCGATCCCCTCGCGGTGTGAAGATTCGCTCTACTCGTTCTTTGCAGTGTTGATCACGACGCATAGCCTCCGCATCACGGCGCGGTCCCACAAAAATGACCTTTGTACCCACAAGAGCCTCTACATCCGGTAGACGTGCTGCCAACACTTCGGGTCCATCATGCGGTACAGAAATGGCATGCCCTCGAACACCCCATTGCGATGTTGCACCATTCTTGGCACTAACAAGCTTCACGGTGTTTACCGTCGTCCGCACCCGTCCCAACATTCGCTCCTCCAAATCTGTTAACTCCGGTAAGTGGCATCGCTTACCAAAATGCTTGCCACTAGCAATGGCATTTGGTGGCACTTGACCTTTCTTTGGATGAAACAAACTCCGATGACATGAATTACATAATTGCACTACACCATTAGATACAAGATCATGGTGCAACCAATATAGCCTTGTGCCCTGTTCAAAGACCGCAGCATACTTGCGATACTCAATGGGAATCGCATGGTACCATGACACTTGTTCTGAATCCAACTTTAAAAGATCCAACTTGGATACCTCCACTTCCTTCACTTGTTGGAAGTCCCTCACTCCGCAGCACCCGCAAGATTGAATGTCATCGCACACTCCCACTTTTTTGTGCCACTCTTTCGCCAACGCCACCATATCCGCGGTGCCCACCTTCTCATCCAGGATAGCTCGCACCAACGCCTCCAAAGGCTCACAACTCTCTAAATTGACTGCGGGTTGAACTGGAAATCTATCCATCCCAGTTAGCTCCCAAAAGCCTCTCACAGTTGCAGCAAGGTATGTCCCAACGTTTGATCCCGTAAACTCATCGGTTGATGGGCCTGCAACCGATTGCAGCATGGCTTCTTCATCTTCATCCACAACGGAACCGGACGGTTCTATCTCATCGCCTCTCTCCCACATGTGCTGAATGGCTTGCGTTGACTGGCTTGCCAACGTTTCACGCGCATAAGTCAAAGCACGTCTAACGGCCCCAGCTTGCCCTGCCCTTTGCTTATCCTCCTTAGCGTCTGCTTGGCCTCCCGTTTGCCCCGCCCGCTGCTTGTCCTTCTTAGGGCTAGCCTGTCCCGCCCGCTGCTTGTCCTCTCGGGATGCCACCACACCACCCGCTTGCCCCGCCCGTTGCTTCTTCTCCTTGGAGCCCGCTTGCCCTGCCCGTTGCTTGTCCTCCTTGGAGCCCGCTTGCCCTGCCCGCTGCTTGTCCTCTCGGGATGCCACCACACCACCCGCTTGCCCCGCCCGTTGCTTCTTCTCCTTTGAGCCCGCTTTCCCTGCGCGCTTTTTGTCCTGCTTACATTGTGATGCGTTACATGTGGAGCAAACAAAGCCTCGACTCTTCATCATGTTGTATGTACGATCAAAATTGGTGGTACAACCCCAACATTGCCAACGCATCACACGAATTGAGGAAATGAGGGAGTCGTCTACATGCACGACGTTGTCCACAAGCACCCCCAACCAATCACATCCATATTCGGCCGCAAGTTGATTGCAATGCAACGTACTGACGGATGGGCGACCGTCCTTTGCTTTCGCATTATCCTCTTTCCCTTGTGGTGGAGATTGTTTTGAACACTTGTGCTTTCCCGGACCAAACTTCTTCATATTGTCGAACCGCACATTCTTGGATTCTCCACAAGATGCACAAGTCTACCGCATGACCGCCTTGGCCTTCATGTCTTGGTTGTCTTGACGTACCCACTTCCATCCCCATAGGCGAGCCACATCATGACAATCTTTGTCAGTCAGTGAAGGCGTAGGCATGTGTCCAAATAATGAAATCCACACCAAAGGATGGTGAAAGAAAAAGCACCTAAGCGTCCATAAAGGGACACAAATTGGGAACTAACCATAGCATGGTCAAACATCATAGGTGTTTCTCGTTGGAAAGTGAAATGGCTTGATTGCCGTGAGAAAGCCTACATGGCAACAAAGGCACATATGGAGCAAGTGCACTCATCAAACAAACACTTGTGTTCCCTCATCGGACAAAGTCAATATTAGTTTGATTCATTGCCGTGAGAAAGCCTACACGGCAACCAAGGTACCCACATAACAAGCACGTTTTGATGCCATGAGAAAGCCTACATGGCAACGAAGGCACATATGGAGCAAGTGCACTCATCAAACAAACACTTGTGTTCCCTCATGGGACAAAGTCAATATTAGTTTGATTGCTGTGAGAAAGCCTACACGGCAACCAAGGAACGTACATAACAAGCACGTTTTGATGCCATGAGGCACATATGGAGCAAGTGCACTCATCAAACAAACTCTTGTGTTCCCTCATCGGACAAAGTCAATATTAGTTTGATTGCCGTGAGAAAGCTTACACGGCAACCAAGGAACGTACATAACAATCCGCTTGTATGCCATGAGAAAGCCTACATGGCAACAAAGGCACATATGAATTGACGGGTGTTGCGAGCTGCTTGCTCCTACCATGTGCGCTCTTGACCACGAACTCAAAAAGCTCATCATTCACCTCAAAAGGACCACGGGAAGACACCGCGGTGCGGAAGATGCCTTCTACATCACTCGTTTGCAGTCATTTGATTGTCTAATCGATGTGCAAGAACAACGGCGTTGACTTGAATGGCCTACTGGACAAACCAACGATCGTCCTGAGTTTTCAGGACAATTGTCCTGAAAACAACCCACAAAGGGCCATTTTTGGACATGAAATCGGCAGTAAAACGGGCTAGACGGCTCGAAACGGCACAAAACCTCTTTCCCGTGATGCGCGTTTGCTTCCCGGTCGTTTTGAGCTACTTGGATGCCGGTTTTGAGCCACAATGTAGCGGCTACTGGACACACCAGCGATCGTCCTGAAAACGGCCGAAAACAACGCAAAAACGGCCTTTTTTGGACACTAAATCAGCCGTAGAACGGGCTCGACGGCCCAAAATGCAATGAAACTCGTTTGTGGTGATGCGCCTTGGCTCCCAGTCGTTTTGAGCTACTTGGATGCTGGTTTTGGGCCACAACGTAGCGGCTACTAGACACACCAGCGATCGTCCTGAACTTTCCGGACGATCGTCCTCAAAACGGCCGAAAACAGCCCAAAAACGGCCTTTTTTGGACACTAAATCGGCCGTAGAACGGGCCAGACGGCTTGAAATGCAACGAAACTTGTTTGTGGTGATGCGCCTTGGCTCCCCGGTCGTTTTGAGCTACTTGGATGCCGGTTTTGAGCCGCGGTCTGGTCGCAAGGACTTTTTAAGCGCCTGCTGCTGCTTGCTGTTGCTGCTGCTGCTTGCTGCTGCTGCTAAAACGTGTTGCTCACCCTTGGACCCTAAAAGGTGTTGTAAAACCTCGACAGGGTAAACCCAGCTCGGTAAACGTGTTGCTCACCCTTGGCCCCTAAAAGGTGGTGTAAAACCTCGACAGGGTAAACCCAGCTCGGTAATCAAGACTCGAACTAGGACCAAGCTGGGTCCTAGTCTTGCGTAACGCATTGGAGATCACCGTTGAAGAAAGGCAGCTTGCTTCGCACCTGTGCCTCCAGGGTCACGACAATCGTCCTCAAAAATGGCTCAAAAACGGCTCATTTTCACCTCAAAATGGACCACCGTGTGGCACCACGGCATGGTACATGCCATATTGAACACCCATTTGCCATCATTTGACAACCCAATCGCCATGGAAGAACAACGGCCCTCATTGCAAACGTTCACTTGACACACGGGCGATCGTCCTCAATTTTCAGGACGATCGTCCTGAAAACAGCCCAAAATCGGCCATTTTTGGACACTAAATCGGCCGTAGAACCGGCTAGACGGCTCGAAATGCAACCAAAATTGTTTGTGGTGATGCGCCTTGGCTCCCCGGTCGTTTTGAGCTACTTGCATGCCGGTTTTGAGCCGCGGTGTGGTCTCAAGGACTTTTTAAGCGCCTGCTGCTGCTCGCTGCTGCTTGCTGCTGCTGCTAAAACGTGTAGCTCACCCTTGGACCCTCAAAGGTGGTGTAAAACCTCGACAGGGTAAACCCAGCTTGGTAATCAAGACTCGAACTAGGACCGAGCTGGGCCCTAGTCTTGCGTAACACATGTGAAATCATCGGTGAAGAAAGACCACTTGCTTTAGAGATGTCCCTGCATGGTTACGGCGATCGTCCTGAAACGCGGCTGGAAAACGGCTCATTTTCACCTCAAAATGGACCACCGCCTGGCACCACGGAGTGGTACACGCCTTCTTGAACACCCGTTTGCCATCCTTCGATGGCCCAAGCCATGAAAGAACAACGGCCCTCATCGGAAACACCTGCTTGGCGTAGCGGCGATCGTCCTGAATTTTAAGGACGATCGTCCTGAAAACAGCCCAAAAACGGCTATTTTTGGACACTAAATCTGCCGTAGAACGGGCTAGACGGCTCGAAATGCAACGACACTCGTTTGTGGTGATGCGCCTTGGCTCCCCGGTCGTTTTGAGCTACTTGGATGCCGGTTTTGACCCACCGTGTGGTCGCAACGACTTTTTACTCGCCTGCTGCTTGCTGCTTGCTGCTGCTTGCTGCTACTAAAACGTGTTGCTCACCCTTGGCCCCTAAAAGGTGGTGTAAAAC
This sequence comes from Eutreptiella sp. 'Long Island Sound 2002', assembly GCA_964036045.1. Lineage (NCBI taxonomy): Eukaryota > Euglenozoa > Euglenophyceae > Eutreptiales > Eutreptiaceae > Eutreptiella > Eutreptiella sp. 'Long Island Sound 2002'. The sequence goes on along the minus strand of OZ038383.1, from coordinate 64,545,568 downwards.
CTCGACAGCACAAACCCAGCTTGGTAATCAAGACTCAAACTAGGACCAAGCTGGGTCCTAGTCTTGCGTAACGCATGGGAAATCAACGTTGAAGAAAGACCGCTTGCTTTAGAGATGTGCCTCCATGGTTAGGGCGATTGTCCTGAAACACGGCCCGATAAAGGCTCATTTTCTCCTCAAAATGGACCATCGCGTGGCACCACGGCGTGGTACACGCCTTATTGAACACCCATTTGCCATCCTTTGATAGCCCAATCACCATGAAAGAACAACGGCCCTCATCGGAAACACCTGCTTGGCGTAGCGGCAATCGTTCTGAACGTTCAGGACGATCGTCCTGAAAACAGCCGAAAACAGCCCCAAAACGGCCATTTTTGGACACTAAATCGGCTGTAGAACGGGCTAGACAGCTCAAAATGCAACGAAACCTGTTTGTGGTGATGCGCCTTGGCTCCCCGGTCGTTTTGAGCTACTTGCATGCCGGTTTTGAGCCGCGGCGTGGTCTAAAGGACTTTTTAAGCGCCTGCTGCTTGCTGCTTGCTGCTGCTTGCTGCTTGCTGCTGCTTGCTGCTGCTAGAACCTGTTGCTCACCCTTGGCCCCTAAAAGGTGGTGTAAAACCTCGATAGGGTAAACCCAGCTTGGTAATCAAGATGCGAACTAGGACCGAGTTGGGTCCTAGTCTTGCATGTATGCTATGGTTCCTGGGAGTTGTTGTGAGTTCCTGGTGGAAAATTAATAAAAAAGATTGGTAATCAAATTTGTAACATGGTAAGGCATATGACATTGAGTGCCCAATGACATGCCAAGAGGAAGCCTACTTGCCACGCTTTTTGGCAACTTTGTCCTTGTGGATTGGAATAACCCCAACCTGGAATGAAATTGGAAAATCATTACAATGTCGGGATACATGCCGGAGGTCATGGTGACCTAACTCTACTCCCCCAACTAGAGTGGTCACAAGGACTTTTGGACCTTCTGCTTGCTTGATGCTGCTGCTGCTGCTTGCTAAAACGTGTTGCCCACCCTTGGACCCTAAAACGTGGTGTAAAACCTCGACAGGGTAAACCTAGCTCGGTAATCAAGAATCGAACTAGGACCGAGCTGGGTCCTAGTCTTGCACAACGCATACGCAGCGACTGTATGTAATGGATTGTGGTTGTGAGTCCCTAGTTGAAAAATGGTAATCAAATTTGCAACATGTCAAGCCTTTTGAAAAGACATGAAACACATTGACTCCCCAATCACTTGGCACGACAATGCTTGTCATGCTTTGTGTGCCACGTTTTGTGGCAATCTTGTCATTGGGGTATAATATGGTCGGGCACACAATTGTACACGGACAATTGGAAAATTAGTACAATGTCGGGATACAGCCCATAAGGTCACGATGACGTAACTCTACTCCCCCGACTAGAGTAAATCCCCCGGTCTTAGGTGCTACGCTGCTCCGATGGGTCGTTTGTATACCGGAGGAGGCGCTTCCCATCGGCTAAAAGCATAGCACCCGTTGCCCCCAAGCCTCCGTGCTGTGGGCACAAAACCACAAGATTTGGTAAATCCAGATATCTTGAGACATCCCCATTTTTCATGGTTGAGGTTCTTCCAAAGTCTGCCCCATGACGTATGATGGTTGCGCCAAACCACATACAACATGGATAGTAGCACTTCCAAACTTCTTGTCCCCACCTGTGAGTTTATGAAATTGCAACTTATGTTCAGCAGCAAGGGAAAGCCCGCTTGCCCAATCTGAACATGCCCTCACAAAGTCCACCTTGTACAAACGTGCAATCCATGGTTCTTGACCCTAGACAATGCCTTGTTCAGCGGCAAGGGAAAGCCCACTCGTCCACTGTGAACATGCCCTTCTTCAAAAGAGTGCAACTCGTAAGAACCCCATATTCATGCTTCTTGACCACACTTCAAGGCCTTGATCAACAGCAAGGGAAAGCCCACTTGCCCAATCTTGAACATGCCCTCACAAAGTCCACCTCGTACAAACGTCCAATCCATGCTTCTTGACCCCTGACAATGCCTTGTTCAGCGGCAAGGGAAAGCCCACTCGCCCACTCTGAACATCCCCGCACAAAGTCCACTCTGTACAAACGTCCAATCCATGCTTCTTGAACCCAGATAATGCTTTGTTCAGCGGCAACGGAAAGCCCACTCGCCCACTGTGAACATGCCCCCACAAAGTCCACCTTGTACAAACTTTCAATCCATGCCTCTTGACCCCAGCTAGTGCTTTGTTCAGCAGCAAGGGAAAGCCAACTCGCCCACTCTCAACATGCCCTTCTTCAAAAGAGTGCAAATCGTAAGAACCCCATATCCATGCTTCTTGACCACACTTCAATGCCTTGTTCAGCGGCAAGGGAAAGCCCACTCGCCCAATCTGAACATGCCCTCACAAAGTCCACCGTGTACAAACGTCAAATCCATGCCTTTTGCCCCCAGCCAATGCCTTGTTCAGCAGCAAGGGAAAGCCCACTTGCCCATTCCGAACATCCCCCCACAAAGTGCACCTTGTACAAACGTCCAATCCATGCTTCTTGACCCCAGACAATGCTTTGTTCAGCGGCAAGGGAAAGCCCACTCGCCCACTGTGAACATGCCCTGACAAAGTCCGCCTTGTACAAACACCAATCCATGCCTTTTGACCCCAGCTAATGCTTTGTTCAGCAGCAAGGGAAAGCCCACTTGCCCACTCTGAACATGCCCTCACAAAGTCCACCTCGTACAAACGTCGAATCCATGCTTCTTGACCCCAGACAATGCTTTGTTCAGCAGCAAGGGAAAGCCCACTCGCCCACTGTGAACATGCCCTGACAAAGTCCACCTTGTACAAACGCCAATCCATGCCTCTTGACCCCAGCTAATGCTTTGTTCAGCAGCGGCTGTCCGGCTCACATGCTGGACAGTTGTTTTCCTCTGGGTTTCTTTGGGACATGCCACCTTATGTTGTGTATAGGGTCTTTTACCTTTATGAGTTTGTGTTACTGTAAGACAAGCGTGAATCAGGGGAGGAAGGCGGCAAGAAGCGGGAAAGAAAGGCCGTGGCGGAAGATCCAGGCAAGAGGATCAGGCTCCAGGGGGAGCCCAAGGAGGAGCCGAAGTGGGCCAAGGACCACGAGGTCAAGGTCGAGGACGAAGAGATGGCCTCCTCAGTGGCCTTACCCTCCCATGCCCCTGCCCCTGCTCCGGCCCTTGCTCCACCCCCCCAGGATCCACCTGCGCCGCCCGCCCCCATCCCAGCCTTCCATGTGGACGTCTTCGCCCATGACACGTACGACGTTCGGGCGAGGCGTGAGGAGGGCAACATGTCGGTGGTGGACCTTGCCGATCGCCCGCAAGGTGTCATCAGCCTCCACCTGGGTGTCAGTCGAGACCTTTGGAGGGACATCCCAGCCCCTCAGCGGCAGGCAGTCGTAAGGGCCGCTTCCCGTGCAGCCCTGGCCGCCCTCCTACAGCAGTGGGCGCAATATCCCAAGGCCCCTTCACCCCCTCCACCCCCTCCGCCTCTTTTGTAGTGGGCCCCGGCAGTGTACCTAGCCCCACGGAGTTCTTGATGCTGACGGTGTTCATCAAGGCCTTTGTGCCCACGCGAAGGCAGACCGCCTGTACCCAGGACCTGCCAGTAAGGGGGTTGTGTTGTGTGTTTTATTTGGTGGCCCCAGGCTCAGTCTTGTCAGGCCGGGGGGTTGATTTTTTGCAACTGTGCGGGGGGGTGGGCATTAGTGACAGGGCGCACCCTACAGCACCTCAAGAAATCACAACGGTGGGCATTCCGCCGGCTGTCAGGTTGCGCCTAGTGCTGCTGCCTATCTCCCTGAGTTGCTTTAGTGCAGCGAGTTTCTACGGGCTGTGCCCCCCCGCTTTTTTGTTTTGCTGGCGGTTTTTGGGCTGACGGCTATTTTTCTGCCTCAACGGCCAGGCCCCATGTTGTTTGGCTTGTGCAGCTCGAACGCCGCCCTTGGTGTGCGGCCTTGGCGTGGTTTACCGCAAGCGTTTGGCCTAGTATGCAGCCAGTCTGCAGAAATTGCCCCTTGCGAGCGTCCGCTTTTGCTTTAGCTGGGGTAGCGGTTAGTATTGCACTGCAGGTGTGCAGCTGAGGGGTGGGCTGTGTGACGCGGAGGGTCAGTGTTTGTATGTGTCAGGGCGGGGAACCAGGGGGGGGGATCACACACGTTAGGGTAAGCCCTAGGCCCTAAGGTATGGCTACCCTATGCCCGCCAAGACGGTGTGAGGTTGTGGGAATATATACCGCTGGCTGTTCCCGCAATACTCTTGGTGCTTGTGCTGCCGGCATGGGAAACGGCTGTCTGGCTCACATGGTGGACAGTTGTTTTCCTCTGGGTTCCTTTGGGACATGCCACCTTATGTTGTGTATGGGGTCTTTTATCTTTCTGAGTGCCCACCCATACCTAACCCGCCCAGTTCCTATTGTTCAGACCCTTTGGGTTTGCGAGCTTAAGTCGATGGACTTGCCGCCCTTTGGGGCCGTGACAGAACTGTCCCGCTGGCTGTTCCCGCAATACTCTTGGTGCTTGTGCTGCCGGCATGGGAAACAAGGGAAAGCCCACTTGCCCACTCTGAACATGCCCTTCTTCAAAAGAGTGCAACTTGTAAGAACCCCATATCCATGCTTTCAGACCACACTTCAATGCCTTGTTCACCAGCAAGGGAAAGCCCACTTGTCCACTCTGAACATGCTCTCATTCCAAAGAGTCCAACTCGTGAAACCACATCCATGCCTGTTGACCCCACTTGACTGCTTTGTTCGGTAGCAAGACAAAGCCTACTTGCCCACCTCTGAACATGCCCCTCAGGCACAAGTCAAACTTGTACAAACCCCAAATCCATCCTCCTTGACCGCACTTGAGTGCTTTGTTGAGTAGCAAGGGAAAGCCCACTTGCCCCCTTTGAAAGTGTTCTTCTTCCACAAAGTGCATCTTGTACAATGCCCGGATCCATGCTTCTTAACCCCACTGGATTGCCTTGTTCAGCAGCAAGGGAAAGCCCACTTGGCCATCATGAAGATACCTTCGTTAAGAAAGGACACCTTGTACAATACACAGACCCGTGCTTGTTTACCCAACAAAGTCCAAAATATGAAACACCCTTCGACCTTTGGCAAGCTACCGCAAATGACTATATTGCTGCCGGCGCCACCGGCTGCGAAGCTCAAGCCATTGCTATTACTTGAGTATGGTCGTTTGAGGCGAAGCACTTTTGGAGCTTTTCAATGCAACTTATACTTGTCCTTCAAGAGATTATATGCCTTCAAAAGCAATTGAAAGCGATCCGTGGCCCAAGAGTCGTTAGACTTATTAGGATGCAGTTGCACACTGAGATTCAAGTAATGTTTGCGAACATCTTGAGCATTAGTGGCACCCAGTAAAGTTAGAGCCATGATGACGTTGTCCTTGGACTTCAGCAATGGTGTTCCAAGTTCAACCAATCTGGATCCGGGCACGGCTGAAATGTGGCATGGCACCCAAGGTGTAGGCAGACCATGCATTGATGGGGAGGAAGAAGAGGACGACGACGATGATCGGATGGGCGCTGCACGTGAAGCACATTCGGGTACAGAACACTGTGGCGACAACGAGGAGCCTTTAGGAGGTGAAGTTGCATGGCGTGTTGTTGACGGTGTTGATGAGGACGAACGTTGTCTCCGCTTTGAAGGTGCGGTGGGTGGGATATCATTGTCACGTACACGTTGCTTTCCTTTCCGTTCCAGTCTTTGTTGTCCGTCTTCATCTAGCAATTTTCGTGCTTCGGTAGCGGCGTTGATGAAAGTGTCTTCATCCAAGGCAGGTTGCAGCACCGTGTCAATGATATCCTCTCCCGTTTCCTGTCTTTCACGGGTGTGTGTATGTGTATCCGTACATTGCTTCTTGCAGGCTACCGGAGACGGGGTATTGACCGGTCTTTTGCCACTGGAGTGGGGCTCAACAATGGAAGCATGTTGTACATTCTCTTCTTGGGTGGCATTGCTGGGGTTAGGTTTGCAACTTGCTTCATGCAGTCGATGATGATGCGTAGTGGTGAACACCCGACCACATTGCTTGCTGCAAGGAAATGTTCCCTTTTCAGGGGACTTCTTGGATCCCTTGCGATGCATTCTCTTGTCGTGGCCTCTCATATCGTAGTCAATATCCCATTCACGGTACATGGCCTTCAATAAGTTGTGAGCATTCTCATAGCTGGTTTTCAACATATATGGAACAACCATGACTCTGAGAACAAGTGACTTCAATTGACCCCGCCAATCTTCCGATGCCTCTTCATGGTTCCGCAAGCGAATGACACGAAGACCTGCACCTGTGCGAACCCGGCTAATGCCCACATAGAAGGCGTTGTACGTCAACGCAGGTAGGCTCTTGTCATCCACGACCAAGATGATTTTATCCATTGACCTACATTGCACCCCATGATATGTTGATCCAAAGGTCAATCGGAAGGGATGTGTGTACCAGGACCCACTGCCTTTGGTGCGCACAGCAATGTACCGATGAATGTTGATCTTGCGTTGCACTTGCATGAGAGGAACAACGACCTTTGATGCATCCTCATTTTGCATTCCACCTGTACTTAAGGCCGAAGCATCAATGGCAATGGTCACAAAATGGTGGGAACTCAAGCATCACTATAGTACCAGCAGCTGCATCACGGATCTCTTGCCCTCTACTTTGCGCTTCATCGGCATTTAGGACAATGCTATGCAACCGTCCTTGGGTGCCGTTGGACAACCCTTTCTCTGGTCTTAAATTGCTTGTTAGGCAACAAGGTGCTTGTGGGACAAAGTGTGCGGTCATGTCTTTCACCGTGTCATATATGAAATTTGAATTGTGTCCAAACTTCTTTTCATACTTGTCAACCATTGGCAACCTCCAGGCTACAATGGGCAATCCTTGAGCAATAGCAACTCGCCGAAGCATTACTTCATTGACAACCTGAACCGTTTTTTGATCGGTACTAACAATTGTGGTTTCTTGCCAAGTAGGGTCCTTGGATTCCTCTGGGGTGATTTCCACGATGGTATCCAATAATTCCATTCGTGTTTGCGAAGCAGTAGGGGTCCATTCACGGAAGGCGGATACCGATATAGCATATTGTGGATCCGTTGCTCTATGTTGTTTCACGAGGCTCACCTCATCAAACTTTTGGAACGATTCCCGGCCAAATACATCATTCAAGTCTTGCCCAGCAACTTGAACTTTTACAGATCCAAACAATTCGGTTTGACCAACGGGTGTTTATCGCACAAAATAACCCATCAATACCACACTCATACCGCCAAATGGCTTATCTTGGCATTGCATGATCTCACAAAGGCGGCTATGAATATCCCGTCGCATGCGACAACCAACCATTGAGACTTCATCCACTATCAACACTTTGCAACCTTCAAAAAGTTTACGCAAGCGGTGCAACTTTGCCTTGTTGCTCTCACATTGAAGCGTGTCACTGTCTCCATCAAAAACAGCAAGGCCCAATGCATGATGGATGGTAGATCCTCTCGCCAAATTGCTTGCGGTGATTCCTGATGGAGCAACAAATCGCACAACATTCCACCCAAACGTTTGCCGTAATCTTGCATGGATTTCCCGTGCCACCCAACTCTTTCCAGTCCCTCCGCCGGCAGGCAGGAACACTAAAGGTGCAATTGGCTTTGCAGATGAGTCACAAGTGGCCTCCAACCTTACGTAATTTGTGATCCTGTCGATGATCTCTTCTTGATCCGGAGTTCCTGTTGATCTTATGTGTCCATCGGATGTGGAAGAAACATCCGTTTCCGGTGACTCCTCCTCGGCCTTGATATCATCGAACACTCTTTGGGCATGGGAGTAAATATCATCTCCATGTGGGTAATGATCATCATCGCCCACTGCATACAGAAACTTTGTTTCTTTCTCCCGTAAGGCATGATTCATTGCCGGAGCTGAGCCCGATTGCAAATTCAAAGCATCTTTGAGGATATCAAACTCCTGGCTTGAAGACGTACGTCCCTTTTGGTTTGCGCTTTGGGCTCTTTGAATGGCTTCTTGCATCTTTTGCACCGATTCGGCGAGTCTGCTATCCTTCACCTCCGCTCTTGTTTCCTTCAATTCCTCCATCTCCTTGGTTGCGTTGAAACTCACATCCAAAGGATGCCTCACACCCCGAATCTTCCGACAACGCTTTCGAATGTCATCCGCCAATGACTTTCGCAAGCGATCATAGTGCCCAATTTTTTTCAACCGGACAACCATGGAATGCCGACTGCGCTCCAAGTAACTTGCATGCGCACTGGTGCAATGTTCCTCCCATTGCAAATAATTGCTCCATGTGATCTTCGGCGGCTCTTCAATGTCCCACGGAACAAAATTGCACATGACAAACTTCGCCCATGCCTTCCTTGTGCGAGCACTACCATCCACACCGGGCCAAACAGGCATGCGCTTCCCTGCCAAGATAGGGCAACTAGATTGTGACACTAGGTATTGCACATAATTGCTATCATCAAGCACATGCCGGGGATGGAAATCAAACATGGCATTCTCGGGGCGTCCATCATTGACTCCATCAGTAACTTCAATAGGGTCCGTGGCACGCCGTTGCTCTGTTTTGATGAGACGATAGTACTCAAGAGCGCAAAGGGCCCTAAGGCGCTTCCCACGACAAGCATAATGGATGGCGGGCGTGACAGCAATTGGCTTGGCTTCCAATCCTTCACCCACCGTGTAAAGGTACGCTCGGCATGTTGCATCGGCATCCGATTGTGCCACATCCATTGTCAAGGAGTTGAGGTGTTCCATTAAAGTATTGTTGTCTTCTTCATCATCCTTCGAAGACAGTGTGCCATTGGGAGACGCATGTGTTGATGTGATGCCTGCATATCAACATGTGATGTTGCGAATGGGTCATCATCCACCACATCCGACGAAGATGAGGAAATGGATTGCGCATCGGCACCAACATTCTGCACATCTGCTTCATGTTGCTCATCACTTTCACTCTCCCCGCCTCCATCTTCTAACATTCCAATGAATAGAGCAGGAAGGGCGGTTACAGTGCTCCAAGGATGCACAACTGCAAACTTGTGAGAGCAATGCCATGAGGGATACCCTAACAAGGAGACGGCTGCCATTTGCGCACTAAATTCCACCTTCTTGTCCAACGAGTTGATGATGCGCTTTAGCAAGATGGCCTCCTTCTCTCCGGGTTGTGCAAACTTCGTGGTGTCCATTTTGTCCACCTCACGAGTCACTTGACGAATTGTGCTCAACACGTTGGCAATCCTTACCGGATTCTTGCTACAGTAACCAACAACGTATTTGGCCACAGCAACTAGCACGACCTCACCTCCGAGGAATTGCACATTCGTGTTACTAGCATAGAGGTAGGCCAAGAGTTTGTTGGTTTCAACCACACGTCCATCACAAGGATGTGGCCGCCGCAACTCCCATATGACGAGAACACAACTCACCTTTTCATCATGGGCATCGAATTCCACCTCCGAGTCATACATCCGGATGTTGTGCCTTCCCGAAGGGGTATGATACGCCACAAAGAAATGTGGCCCTGTGTCATAGTACCCTTCTCCCGCTGCACGAGGCAACCCAAAACGGCACCCGCTCTTTCCTCCTGGTGGTTTACCGCAACTAGCAATGAGACACCTGTGTATTTGAAGGTTGCCAAAGACCTTTGAGGCAAACTGTTCAATTTCCCGTGCGGCTTCATGGGGGTCGTCCGGCAATGGAGGCTAAAGTTGCTTCTCCTCTAGCATACGTGGGGCTTCGACCTTGTGCTTTAGCCTATGCTCATAATCTTGGTGAATGTGGGCATCCAACGCACCACATATTTGTTGATCCAACACCGCGGCAACGGCTTGCACAAGCTCGCTATTCCTCACAACCATGTCCAACAACCATGGGGGAATGCCACCCCAAAAGAGACCATGGAAGTGGAGAGAGCCTTAGCCTTGGCACTCGTAGCATGTGCAATGGGCCACGCATGTACCAAATAGACCCTTCTTCCGGTTGCACACCGCACGGTCTTTCTTGGTTTGCTTGGAACTCGGAAGACCTAGCAGAACCTCCAAGAAAGCCCGCACTTGTTGCTCAAAAATGCGTGCGGCGGCCACAGGGTTCTTGGATAATGCTTCAAATCGCCGCGAAACCTTCGGCAATGGGACACGGGCTTGGCGATCACCCATCGACAAACATAAAGACAACTCGTTGTCTATATCATTTGGTGCAATCGTGTAGAAGAGACTTGGAGGCCCAAAGAACAACATCATACTATTCATCTTCCCCATCACGGCATACCGCTCCGAAGTATTGAATGGCACTGCTGCATGGCAAGTCCGGAACAAAGGCATGAATGTGTGCACAAGGTGTCGTGCTTCTTTTCCTTGGGGGTTTGCTTCTGCATTCTCCAAATCTTCCTCAAGATTGGGCGTGTTGATGGCCGTTTCAAATGCCTTCATTCAATTGGGATTGGCATAAATGGCATCCCTGACGCTTCGCAACGCTGTGTGGCGGAACTTTTGATTAAAGAGCAACAAACAAAAGTCGCGGGCTTCAGCAAAGCGATTATCATATTGCAACAACATGTGTCGTGTATCCGCTTCTGAAACCCCACATGGACGCTCAATACCACTTCCATACATAAACAACGAGGGAAAGGACAACGTCAAAAGGCGGTCATTGGCCTCAAACTCGTTCATGGCAACTTCTTCTCGTCGAACGATATTGTTACGACGGTCGGCTAGCATCTCCTTGATAGATTGAAGAACTTGTGGCACATCCTTCCCATCTCGATTCAATAATGATCCATCTGAGAGCATGACAGCATCCAATATTACCTCACCATCATCCAGGTCACCTTTTCTTGCTCCTGCAATGTCTGCACCGGATTGTTTTTCGGCTGCAAACACGTCCAGATGATCACCAATTGACATATTGTCAAACACACCTCTTGAAAAATCAACCACTTCAGGTGGTGCAACCTCCAAGATTTCGACGTTGGCATATTCCGGATTGATCACTTTCAAAACTCGCAACCATTGAACCAATCGATCCCATCGCGGTGTGAAGATTTGCTCTACTCGTTCTTTGCAATGTTGATCACGACGCATAGCCTCCGCATCACGGCGCGGTCCCACAAAAATGACCTTTGTACCCACAAGAGCCTCTACATCCGGTAGACGTGCTGCCAACACTTCGGGTCCATCATGCGGTACAGAAATGGCGCGGCCTCGAACACCCCACTGCAATGTTGAACCATTCTTGGCACTAACAAGCTTCACTGTGTTTACTGTCGTCCGCATTCGTCGCCAACATACGCTCCTCTAAATCCGTTAACTCTGGTAAGTCGCATCGCTTACCAAAATGCTTGCCACTAGCAATGGCATGTGGTGGCAATTGACCTTTCTTTGGATGGAACAAACTCCGATGGCATGAATGACACACTGGCACTACACCATCAGATACAAGATCATGGTGCAACCAATATAGCCGTGTGTCTTGTTCAAAGACCGCGGCATACTTGCGATACTCAATGGGAATCCCGTGGTACCATGAAACTTGTTGTGTGTCCAACCTTAAAAGGTCCAGCTTGGATACCTCCACTTCCTTCACTTGTTGGAAGTCCCGCACTCCACAGCACCCGCAAGATTGAATGTCATCGCATACTCCCACTCTTTTGTGCCACTCTTTCGCCAACGCCACCATATCCGCGTTGTCCACCTTCTCATCCAGTATAGCTCGCACCAAGGCCTCCAAAGACTCACAACTCTCCAAATTGGCTGCGGGTTGAACTGGAAATCTATCCATCCCGGTTCGCTCCCAAAACCCTCTCACTGTCGAAGCAAGGGATGTGCCAACCTTTGATCCTGTAAACTCATCAGGTGACGGGCTTGCAACCGATTGCAGCATGGCTTCCTCTTCTTCATCCACAACGGAAGCGGACAGTTCTATCTCATTGCCTCTCCCCCACATGTGTTGAATGGCTTGCGTTGACTGGCTTGCCAAGGTTTCACGTGCATAATTCAAAGCACGCCGAACGGCCCCAGCTTGCCCTGCCCGTTGCTTATCCTCCTTGGAGCCCGCTTGCCGTGCCCGCTGCTTGCCCTCCTTAGGGCTAGCTTGCCCCGCCCGCTGCTTGTCCTCCTTGGAGCCCGCTTGCCCTGCGCGCTGCTTGTTCTCCTTGGAGGCCGCTTGCCCTGCCCGCCGCTTGTCTTCTCGTGATGCCACAACACCACCCGCTTGTCCCGCCCGCTGCTTGTTCTCTTTGGAGCCCGCTTGTCCCGCCCGCTGCTTGTTCTCCTTGGAGCCCGCTTGTCCTGCCCGCTGCTTGTTCTCCTTGGAGCCCACTTGTCACGCCCGCTGCTTGTTCTTCTTGGAGCCCGCTTGTCTTGCCCGCTGCTTTCTCTCCTTGGAGCCCGCTTGTCTTGCCCGCTGCTTGTTTTCGTTGCATTTAGATGCTTGACATACACGGCAAACAAATCCTCGATCCTTCAACATGCTATAGGAGCGATCAAAATTGGTGGCACAACCACTGCATTGCCACCGCATTACGCTAACGCCGGTGATAAAAGACTCATTCGTGTGCACAATATTGTTCACAACCACACCGATCCAATGACATCCATGTTTTTTCGCAAGTTGGTCGCACTCCAAGATGTTGATTGTAGGGCGACCATTCTTGGCTCTTGTTGTATCCTTGGCTTTTGCTTCACATATTAAGGATTGTGGTTGCGGAAAGGGTGAACAGCTATGCTTCCCCGGGCCAAACTTTTTCATGTTATCAAATCGTACATCCTTCTTCACCCCGCAAGCCGCACAAGCCCAACACATGATGGCCTTAGCTCGCATTTCTTGATTATCTTGATCTACCCACTTCCACCCCCAACGATGAGCTGCATCATGGCAATGTTGTGAAGAAAGTGAGGGTGTAGGCATGACTTGATAACTGCCGTTGAAGAAGTACAAGACCACAACAATGGGCAACGGAAAGAAATTCCAAGTATCTGGAAGATAGCACACGACAACAAGCTACAACGTCCCACTGCAATATGTGGCTACAAGGCTAAGCTAACCTAAGGCACACTAGCTTGCCACATGCAAAGGGAGAGGAGCCCAATGCCATGATCTCTGAAGGAAGTGGCGAACGTAAATCCCCACATGCAATGACCCATAAAGTGGCAAAGGTAAAGCACACTTGCCACATTCAAAAGGAGAGGCCACACATGCAACCATTGGTGAACATCGCACTCGCATGTGGCTAGGGTAAAGCACACTTGCCACATACAGTGCGATGAGCCATGCTTGGAATGAATTCTTGACATGCCATCCCCAAGTGGCGAGGTAAAGAACACTTGCCACATGCGGTCGGATAGGCCACCCATGCAATCAACTCTGAACATCGCATTGGAACGTGGCTAACATAAAGCACACTTGCCACACACAATGCGATGAGCCATGGTTGCAATGAGTTCTTGACACCACATCCCAAAGTGGCAAGCTAAAGCACACTTGCCTCATGCATGGCATAGGCCACCCATGCAAGTAATTCTGAACATCGCATTGGAACGTGGCTAAGGCAAACCACACTTGCCACACACAATGCGATGAGCCATGGTTGCAATGAATTCTTGACACCACATCCCAGAGTGGCAAGGTAAAGCACACTTGCCACATGCAGTCGACGAGCCATGGTTGCAATGAATTCTTGACACCACATCCCAGAGTGGCAAGGTAAAGCACACTTGCCACATGCAGTCGATGAGCCATGGTTGCAAGGAATTCTTGACACCACATCCCAGGATGGCAAGGTAAAGCACACTTGCCACATGCAGTCGATGAGCCATGGTTGCAATGAATTCTTGACACCACATCCCAGAGTGGCAAGGTAAAGCACACTTGCCACGTGCAGACGATGAGCCATGGTTGCAAGGAATTCTTGACACCACATCTCAGAGTGGCAAGGTAAAGCACACTTGCCACACACAATGCGATGAGCCATGGTTGCAATGAATTCTTGACACCACATCCCAGAGTGGCAAGGTAAAGCACACTTGCCACATGCACTCGATGAGCCATAGCTGAAAAATCGAAGTTTTGAAAACTTGTTTTGTTGATATTGTGACCACCCAATATGACCATCCCAGCTATCTAAAGCATCTTTTCGGCCGTATTTACATGTTTTTCACCCTATTCGGGTATTGGGTTGGGGCCTCCAGTGTAAATCAGTTTTTCACCCCCAATTTCTTTCTAAGGAATGCCACTTTGCTGACCCGTTGGAAGCTAGTGTTGTAGGTTACAGATTCAGTGGGACAGCAAGCGGGGCCTGTGGACGGAGGACGAGGGGCTAGCAGTCTGCTTCCAGTTGAGTGACAAGAGCCGCCCGGCAGAAGAGGATTTTTAGAATGAGAACTGTTTTAGAATTAGCCCTTTTAGGACCGTTTTGGGTACCCCAAAATGCGCTGCCCCCTACAATTAGAACGCATACCCCCACCCCCCATACACATTCTGCATGTCAGCCCCCCCCCCCCCAGGTTGTGTGTGACCCCCCTTGCCCAACACCACCTCCTGTGCATGGCACACACAAACACCCCGCCCCGGCACCCAGTCTGCCTGCCCTGCCAACCCCATCACCCAGAGTGCCCAATACCCACCTGCCATCAGGGCTGAGGAGGGTATCATGTCCTTTTTTCCACAGGTGGGTTGTACAGAATCCCGTGTCAGGGCTACGCCCAGCCATGGAGGCTTGTTTTGACCACATCGTAAGGACTGGCAAACTGCAGATTTGAGAAGGGCATGGTCTAAAAATTAAGTGCAGCACATGCACAGTACAAGGTTCCAAGGGCTGCCAGCTTGTTTCCTTGAGACAAGATTCAGTGTCACCGAACACCGGGAGCCTATGAATATGGCATAGTACACTTGCCACTCACAATGCGATGAGCCATGGTTGCAATGAATTCTTGACGGCACATCCCAGAGTGGCAAGGTAAAGCACACTTGCCACATGCAGTGAGACTTCATGACCATCGTCCCGAAAACAGCCCAATCCGTTGAAAAATCTCCCCTTTTCAACCCAAAATGGATCACCGCAAAGCATCACTGTGTGGAACACGCCTCATTGAACACCCATTTGCATTCCCTTGATAGCCCAAGCGTTGTGGAAGAAGAAAGGCCCCCTTTGAAACCCCCCACTTGAGGTACCGGCGATCGCCCTGAACTTTCAGGACGATCGTCCTGAAAACAGCCCAAACACGGCCATTTTTGGACACTAAATCGGCTGTAGAACGGGCTAGACAGCTCGGAACGGCACAAAACTTGTGCGTGGTGATGCGCCTTTGCTCACTGGTCGTTTTGAGCTACTTGGATGCCGGTTTTGAACCACGGTGCCGCCGCACGGAGTTTTCTTGCGTCTCCTGCTGCTGCTGCTGCTTGCTGCTGCTGCTGCTAAAACGTGTTGCTCACCCTTGGCCCCTAAAAGGTGGTGTAAAACCTCGACAGGGTAAACCCAGCTCGGTGATCAAGACTCGAACTAGGCCGGAGCTGGGTCCTAGTCTTGCGTAACGCATGGGAAATCACTGTTGACGAAAGATTGCTTGCTTTAGAGATGTGCCTGCATGGTTACGACAATTGTCCTGAAACACGGCTAGAAAACGGCTCATTTTCACCTCAAAATGGACCACCGCGTGGCACCACGGCGTGGTACACGCCTTATTGAACACCCATTTGCCATCCTTTGATAGTCCAATCGCCATGAAAGAACAACGGCCCTCATCGGAAACACCTGCTTGGCGTAGCAGCGATCGTCCTGAACTTTCAGGACGATCGTCCTGAAAACGGCCAAAAACAGCCCAAAAACGGCCATTTTTGGACACTAAATCGGCCGTCGAACGGGCTAGACGGCTCGAGATGCAACGAAACTTGTTTGTGGTGATGCGCCTTTGCTCCCCGGTCGCTTTGAGCTACTTGGATGCCGGTTTTGAGCCGCCCTGTGGTCGCAAGGACTTTTTAACCGCCTGCTTGCTGCTGTTGCTTGCTGCTGCTTGCTGCTGCTGTTGCTGCCCAAACGTGTTGCTCACCTTTGGCCCCTAAAAGGTGGTGTAAAACCTCGACAGGGTAAACCCAGCTCGGTAATCAAGACTTGAACTAGGACCAAGCTGGGTCCTAGTCTTGCGTAACGCATTGGAGATCACCGTTGAACAAAGACCACTTGCTTTAGAGATGTGCCTCCACAGACAGGACGATCATCCTGAAACATGGCTCAAAAACGGCTTGTTTTCACCTCGAAATCGCCCACCCTGTGGCGCCACGGCATGGCACACGCCTTATTCACCACCCATTTGTATTCCTTTGATGGCCCAATTGCTATGGAAGAAGAACTGCCCTCATTGGAAACAGCCACGCGGCCGAACAACGATCGTTTTGAGTTTTCAGGACGATCGTCCTGAAAACAGCCCCAAAACGGCCATTTTTGGACACTAAATCGGCCGTAGAACGGGCTAGGCGGCTCAAAATGCAACGAAACTTGTTTGTGGTGATGCGCCTTTGCTCCCCGGTCGTTTTGAGCTACTTGCATACCGGTTTTAAACCCTCGTTTTGTCGCAAGGACTTTTTAAGCGCCTGCTGCTTGCTGCTTGCTGCTTGCTGCTTCTAAAATGTGTAGCTCAGCCTTGGACCCTAAAAGGTGGTGTAAAACCTCGACAGGGTAAACCCAGCTCGGTAATCAAGACTCGAACTAGGACCGAGCTAGGAAATCACCGTTGAAGAAAGACTGCTTGTTTTAGAGATATCCCTCCATGGTTACGACGATTGTTTTGAAACACGGCTGGAAAACGGCTCATTTTTACCTCAAAATGGACCACCGCGTGGCACCACCGCACGTACATGCCTTCTCGAACACCCATTTGCCATCCTTTGGTGGACCAATCGCTATGAAACAACAACGGCCCTCATCGGAAACAACTACTTGGCGCAGCGGCGATCGTCCCGAACTTTCGAAAACAGCCGCATTGGAGATGACCGTTGAAGAAAGACCCCTTGCTTTAGAGATGTGCCTCCACAAACACGACGATCATCTTGAAACATGGCTCAAAAACGGCTGGTTTTCACCTCGAAATCGCCCACCCCGTGGCGCCACCGCATGGCACACGCCTTATTCACCACCCATTTGTATTCCTTTGATGGCCCAATCGCTATGGAAGAAGAACTGCCCTCATTGGAAACACCCACGCGGCCGACCAACGATCGCCCTGAGTTTTCAGGACGATCGTCCTGAAAACAGCCCCAAAACGGCCATTTTGGGACACCAAATCGGCCGTAGAACGGGCTAGGCGGCTCAAAATGCAACGAAACTTGTTTGTGGTGATGCGCCTTTGCTCCCCGGTCGTTTTGAGCTACTTGGATACCGGTTTTGACCCCTCGTGTGGTCGCAAGGACTTTTTAACCGCCTGCTGCTTGGTGCTGCTTGCTAAAACGTGTAGCTCAGCCTTGCACCCTAAAAGGTGGTGTGAAACCTCGACAGGGTAAACCCAGCTCGGTAATCAAGACTCGAACTAGGACCGAGCTGGGTCCTAGTCTTGCACAACACATACCAAGCGTAACGGATCGTGGGAGTGGTTGTGAGTCGAAAATTGGTACTCAAATTTGTAACATGTCAAGGCATCTGAAAAAAGATCATATACATTTACTCCCCAATGACATGGCAAAAGAAAGCCTACTTGCCATGCTTTGTGTGCCACGTTTTGTGGCAATCTTGCCATCGTGGTATAACATGGTCGGGCACACAAATGTGCACGAACAATTGGAAAATTAGTACAATGTCGGGATACAGCCCATAAGGTCACGATGACGTAACTCTACTCCCCCGACTAGAGTAAATCCCCCGGTCTTAGGTGCTATGCTGCTCCGATGGGTCGTTTGTATACCGGAGGGGGCGCTTCCCACCGGCCAAGAGCATAGCACCCGTTGCCCCCTAGCCTCCGTGCCGTTGGCACGAAACCACAAGACTCGGTAAACCACATACAACATGGATAGGAACACTTCCAAACCTCTTGTCCCTACTTGAGAGTTGGTGAAATTGCAACTTTTGTTCAGCAGCAAGGGAAAGCCCACTTGCCCATCCGAACATTCCCCCACAAAATCCACGTTGTACAAACGTTCAATCCATGCTTATTGACCTCACCTAATGCTTTGTTAAGCAGCAAGGGAAAGCCCACTTGCCATTTTTGAAAATAGTGTATCCATGCCTGTTGACCCCACTTCAATGTTTTGTTTAGCAGCAAGGGAAAAAATATTTTCATTGGTAACTAGAAATGATTTTGATTGGTGACGGTTGGAATGACGTTGTGAAATGGTTCAAAAAATAGTATTCTTCACCGGAAATGGCATGGGAAAGCCCACATGCCATGGGAAGAGACTATGTTGTTATGATGTATGCATGCACAACTGCGCATTGGCAAATCAGACATTGGAAAGGCATTTTGTGTTTTCATCAACAATAGCCATGGGGGGAAGACCATGGGGTGCAAGACGGATTGGCCATAGAGTACATATGCGGCTGGCCTTTGAGGTTGCAATGAAACGAATGGAATCAGAAAATTTTATGGAAACGTTGTAAATAGATGATGCCATAAAAAAAAACATGGTTTTGCGGTTCACATGCCCCAAATAGAACATGAGAAACATTATTGAGGAAAATTGAATGCACCACAACCCTGTGGCAAGAGAAAGGGTGCATGCCATGTGCATGGTACCTTAAAAGTCACATGTTTGTACACTTACCAATGTGGTAAGGCACACACGTTGATATGTGTCACAAGGTAATGCAAGGAATAGCCATTGATATATCATGTAGGTTAGCCTCAAGTCATAGGAAATGACATCGACATCCAGAAGAGAAAGCCTACATGTGGTCTTTGTGAGGCACTCATATATCAATTTGGGGTTCATGCCCAGGCACACATGTTGACAGTTGAAATTGAAGTAAAACCCGCGAGAAGAAAACGGATTGCCGTGCTCTTCAAAGTAAAATTGATAATCAAAGCGTAACGTGGTAAAGCACATATGCTAGTTGTTTGAAAAACCTTCCATACCCACATGAGAAAGCCTACATGTAGGAATGGTAAGGGACAGATGTGATGAAAATTGGCACGTAGCTATTTTTCAAGGTCTCATATTGGAGCCAAATGAAAACACCTGGCAATCAAATTCCTAACATGGTAAGGCACACATGTTAGTTGTTGACCGGGTACTTCATCCACATGTACATGAGAAAGCCTACATGTGTATGTGGCGTTGTGTGCATCATTGAATCAATGCCCGTCAACATCAAGAGAGACCCCAGCTGGCATGCTTTTCGGCATGTAGCCGCATTCAAATCCCTAACATGGTAAGGCACACATGTTAGTTTTTGATTGGATACCTCATTCACACGCACATGAGAAAGCCTGCGTATGTGGCGAGGGACACAAATGATGAACGGAACTACTCATCATTAGTATCATTGGCTTCACCCAATTTCGGGACCTCTAACATTTTTGGAGTCTTTTTTTTTGGAATTCTCGGGAGTGACACTCTTCCTTTGTGCTGCTGACATGGCTGGTGCGCGATCCTTTTCCAAACAGGGCCTTTTTGGCGATTTTTCGGTTGAAGTTCTTTTCTTCTCGGATGCCCCCTTTGGCGGTGAGTCCTCCTCCTTGCCATCCTCATCGGATGCGATTTCGAAAGGAATGACTGAAATTTTGGAGCTCGGATTCGCCGGGGTGTTTGGTGTTTGTGGTGATGGTGTGACCGGTGGCGCCAGTGTGGGGATGAGCTCGTTCATGCATCTTACGGTCATTCCATCCAAGAACGCTTCCACTTCCGCGAATGGAAAATTGGAGCGATGTGCCATGAGGACATCAACCCGGTCGTTGGGATTGGTGACGTGTAAGATCCGAGAGATAAGATCTTCGAAAATATCAATGTCCAATTCTACATTGGCACATTTTTGCACCCACCATGCTTGCGCAAAAAGGCATTGATACTACTAGTGGTTGTATGACGGCTCTGCGGGAATTTGGCATGCCATCCAAACAAACGGTCCATTTGTGTTTGCAAGTCACATTCAATGGGGCTGAGTCGTGCACTTGGAGTGGAAAGAAGTGTATTTTTTGCTGCTTCTTCATTGGAGAGAAATTCAGAATGGGAAACGCAATAAATGGATTCCTTGGTCCTTGGATTTTTACGATGCTGAAAAATGATTCGACACCAGCGTCCAATGCAGTGCTCTTGCACAAAGGTATCAACAAAGTTGGGTTTTTGAAGTACCTTTTCACCAAATTCATTGGCCGGCATATTGAAAATTTGTTCTCTCACCAAATTGTTGCCATTGAACACCTTTTTACAAGAGGGAGTTCCCAATTGCAAGATAGGAAAGTAATGGCCTGTGATTTTTGACTTTTGGTTGCATTTGTAACAAAGGAAATCCTCATTGGGCTTTTTGGTGCCACAATCAACACATGCATTATGAGTAACCAGATTTCCTAAACCTTGGAAAGAAACATCCATCTGATATTCTTGATCATATTTCCATTCATTAGGATTGGTGTCCAAAAAAGTCCGGAAATCAATCACCCTCTTACTTTGACCCATTGTCTCCAATTTCTCGGAATCAAAGCCTTTTGCCCATTTCGTAACATCTTTCCTAACACATGGGGACAAGTCCGAATCATTCATGATAACTTGACTCGCATTACCATTAGCAATGGCAACACCCTTAGTGGAAGACCAATATACATGGTGAAACCCAATGACTTGGCCATTACCGATGGGGTGTTGTGCACATGTTCCCCATAGTTCAAGCGGCAACAAAGCATTGCATTTGATTCCACGGGGCGTAAATATTGGCATATGTGCTGCCACTCATCGAAATTCAAATGTTGAATGGAACTCATGTTGCGGCTCTGCAATCACGGAAAAACGAATGGTAGAAAGAATTGGAAAAAATGTTTGATCGCATGAGATTTGCGAGTGCCATGAGAAAGCCTACATGGCACGAAGCACAAGGTAAACACATGTGACATTGTTGCATCCCAAAAACAATCGTTAATGACAACACACAATTGGATTGTGAATGGGTTTCATACATGTAATTTGGCGGTTGTGCCATGAGAAAGCCTACATGGCATTGGAAGATGCTAGATCCGTTTTAGAAAGGAACAACGCATATAGCGGCGTGACATTGTGTTGTAGAAGCATGGTGCCTTCATTCACCTTGTTACCTCACTAATCTTTTGGGTTGCAAGTTTTCACCATCCTTGCGCCTTTTTTGTAGAGTGTTCATGATTCTAAAACAAGCTACATAGTTTTTGCCTTCCTGGGTCCCCATAATGGTCAGCATGTGTTGAAGAAACATGCCTGTTTGGTGGTAGGCATTGTAAAACATTCCGAAATCGGAAAGCCCATATCAATGCAATCAATGTTTCAATTTGCTATAGGCATACAAGGAATTGCAAACGGCAAACACAACAGGCACATAGTTGAATGCTGAAAAGGACGTATGCAATACCAAGTGGTTTCTTTCATTGAGTCCAGATTCGAAAAATATACAAATGAACGAAAAATCCAATGTACAAATGGCAAAATCAATTAGGGATCACCTTAAACTGGCAAATCGCCATGCAAAGTGCCACCCTAATGTAAATATGTGCAACAACCTATTGCAAAATTAACTATGCTCCTTCTTGAGCTCTTTTGCCATGCGAATGGCCTCATGCTGCCTTGTCATATTCATTTGGTGGTAGGTTTTTCTCTTCTTGTTCTTAAGGGGTTGGGCGATACAGGCGTTGGTGAGTTGCTGGTAGTTCTGCAGAAATTGAATGTGCGGCAATATTTTGTGAAAGACCGTTGAGCAAGGACCTTATTATGGAAACATACCCTAGCATTTGGTACATCGTGTTGAATCTTTGTGGATTCATCGGGAACGTTGAAAGTTGCCATTCTTACCGTCCAGCAAATTCGCTCTTCGGTATCGCCTAGAAATGAACAAATTAACAATGGGGGTTTGGATCACGGTCCACGTTCCTTGTCGAATGATTACTACAACACCTTCTAATCCCACAACTTCATGGTAGTAATGGACTAATCCGACACCATGGAGCGCGTAGATGTCTCCGGCGTGCACAACAATGTGCATCACCGGAGTGAATCCATGGCCTCTTTTGTCCCACATGTTGATTTGGGCTTTTCCCTAAAGTCACAAAAAGAACGGTAGCAAAGCGGCATGGAATGTGGACATTGTGGGAAATGTACAAGAAAACCGGTTGATGGTATCATG
The DNA here is from genome assembly GCA_964036045.1 of Eutreptiella sp. 'Long Island Sound 2002'. Lineage (NCBI taxonomy): Eukaryota > Euglenozoa > Euglenophyceae > Eutreptiales > Eutreptiaceae > Eutreptiella > Eutreptiella sp. 'Long Island Sound 2002'. The sequence continues at coordinate 64,523,247 of OZ038383.1, read as the reverse complement.
ACATGGGAGCAACGGCAAAGCACCCCAAGATACCTGTAAGCAAACCACAAAAACAACATATTGCCACCTCAGGTCATCTTGGTGGGCCGTGAAGTCGTTCATGTGTGTCCCCAGTCCATCCTTGTTATAGCGCAATGGCAAAATTGTATTGGGTCGCCAGCGTGATTCTTTTAAGGCACATTTGGCGTATGCATTTAAAAAATTCAGAAGTTCTCGCAATACCTACAAAATGAAGCATACGTTGTAGGGGGTTGCAAATTTAATATGCGGATATTGTGATATGCAATGGTATACCTCATTATCCCAAGGCAGAGGAGGTGCTTCCAGGAAGGGGCCGTGTTTTCGTTCTTTCCCCGGCTTCCATCCGAGGAACAAAACATCTCGTTTTCCAGTTGGTTTCCAGTTTGCACCAGCGGACTTGGTGTATTGCTCGAACTCCCTGCAGAAGCATAAATTGCAATACATGTGTGAAAGGTCAACGAGGCATCATGCTAGATAAATGTCACAACACACCTTATTAATAATTTTGCCTTTTCACCTCAAAATGCGGCGGGATAGCAAGCCAATCCACAGTCATTTGTCTGCACCATGGTCCAATCACGAACGAAATCACTCATTGTGTAGTGGGGTAAAGTAATTTGTTAGAACAAAGCCATGTGCATGGGCAGGAAAGAAATTACACAAAAGAATCCGTAAACCTACTTGTAACCTTGACCTGGGGCTAATATAGGGGGTTGGGGGGGCTTGTGCTTGGTTCATTAGTGTCACGAATTAGTGACATCAATGATGACAGTAGCCGGATAAAATTTGGAGGTGGAGCACGAAAATGGTTGCCAAACCACACCATTCCATGGTCAAGAAATCCGGGGGGTAGGAAAACCGGTTTTGGTGCAACGTTAGCTCAACCTATTTGTCGAATGTCGGTGAGGGTGGGAGGGAATTGTGGAGGGGAGTGGTAATGTTCGAAATGGCTAGGGGACCCACATGGGGGGGTTGCTTCCGAAGTTGGGGGGGGGTTTGCGCGCAACCCACAACTACCATATGCATACTTGTGGGGAAAAGGAGATATGTACGCGGTTATTGGCGCCCGTCTTTGCCGAGAAGAAATTCTTAAGAGTTGCCGTGTGCCCCCCTCCGATCCACTTTTCCTTCCCCCCTTCCCTTGCACCCTTTCCGCAAACAAGGAAGAAACACAATTACATGTTACTTTTTTCCAACCAATGAGAGTATGTGTGCCTTGTGACTATGTGCGTGCGTCATTTTTCCAGCGGTTCACTCATGGGGGGTTGGCTTTGCAACATATCTTGCATGATAAGCTTTGGGTAACACAATGGTGGAAAGATTCCTCTTCATGTCTTGTAGCGGCATGCGGATTGTGAGTCCATATCCCCAACTCAAGGGGCCATACATCAAAGTGCATGGTTTGTGAGTCCGTATCCCCAACTCAAGGGGCCGCATGCCCGAGTCCATATCCCGAACTCAAGGGGCCACATGAAGAGCATTCCGTGTGGATTGTTGGTTGTTTTCACAGTTAAGCAAACAACAACAACAACAATAACATGTCACAATCCCCCATCGCACAAGGATTGCATTTAACAACTCAACAAAGCCATACAATACCGTACAATACCTCATCACTTGTTCGGTACGATAGCCGTCGTACCCACGGGATCTTCAGGGCGATGTACACTGGTGAAACAAGCGCTGTGTCCGACGGTATTGTGGGCCAATGGCTCGTTTCGCCCCACACAACCGCTACCTCGTGCCGGGGCTGAGCTTCGAGGGCGGGATCTTCAAAGAGCAACAAACGACATTTATATAGCGCCTCGTGTTGCACAAGGTGGCGCTCAAAGCATAGGTAATTCAAGTCAAGAGAATCCTACTATGTTCGACGAACCAAAAAGATTTGGCGAGGCCGGAGTGTCAAAAGGTCGTGCCTTGAACACGTTTGTGCCTGTACTTAACTTGGAATAAAAGAAACGGTCGGACCAAATGGTCTGGAAAGTTGAAAAATGATCGGAATGTCGGGATACAGCCCATAAGGTCATAATGACCCAACACTACTCCCCCGACTAGAGTGAATCCCCCGGTCTTAGATGCTATGCTGCTCCGATGGGTTGTTTGTATACCGGAGGGGGCGCTTCCCATCGGCCAAAAGCATAGCACCCGTTGCCCCCTAGCCTCCGTGCCGTTGGCATAAAACCACAAGTTCGGGTGAAGCCCGATATGTTGAGACATCCGCATGCTCATGAGGTTCTTCCAAAATGTGCCCCATGAAGTATGATGGTTGCGCCAAACCACATTCAACATGGATAGTAGCACTTCCGAACTTCTCGACCCACTTGCGAGTTTTGTTCAGCAGCAAGGGAAAGCCCACTTGCCCACTCTGAACCTGCCCCTCTTCCGCAAAGTCCACCTTGTAGAATCGTCGAACCCGCGTCTAAACTCCGGCCAATGCTTTGTTCAGCAGCAAGGGAAAGCCCACTTGCCCACTTTGAAAATGCCCCAACAAAGTCCACCTTGTACAAACGCCCAATCCATGCTTTTTGACTCCGGCCAATGCTTTATTCAGCAACAAGCGAAAGCCCACTTGCCCACTCTGAACATCCCTTCTTCAAAAGAGTGCCATTTGTAAAAAGCCGATATGCATGCTTCTTGAGCCCACTTCAATGCTTTGTTCAGTAGCAAGGGAAAGCCCACTTTTCCACTCTGAACATCCCTTCTTCAAAAGATTGCCACTTGTAAAACGCCCATATTCATGTTTCTTGAACCAACTTCAATGCTTTGTTCAGCAGCAAGGGAAAGCCCACTTGCCCACTCTGAACATGCTCCTCTTTCACAAAGTCCACCTTGTACAATCGTCCCATCCATGCTTTTTGACTCCGGCCAATGCTTTGTTCAGCAGCAAGGGAAAGCCCACTTGCCCACTCTGAACATCCCTTCTTCAAAAGAGTGCCACTTGTAAAACGCCCATATCCATGTTTCTTGACCCCACGTCAATGCTTTGTTCAGCAGCAAGGGAAAGCCCACTTGCCCACTCTGAACATGCCCCTCTTTTACAAAGTCCACCTTGTACAATCGTCCAATCCATGCTTCTTGACTCCGGCCCATGCTTTATTTGGTAGCAAGGGAAAGCCCACTTGCCCACTCTGAACATGCCCCTCTCTACAAAGTCCACCTTGTACAATCGTCCAATCCATGCTTTTTGACTCCGGCCAATGCTTTATTCAACAGCAAGGGAAAGCCCACTTGCCCACGCTGAACATCCCTTCTTCAAAAGAGTGCCACTTGTAAAAAGCCCATATCCATGTTTCTTGACCCCACTTCAATGCTTTGTTCAGCAGCAAGGGAAAGCCCACTTGCCCACTCTGAACATCCCTTCTTCAAAGGAGTGCCACTTGTAAAACGCCCATATCCATATTTCGTGACCCCATGTCAATGCTTTGTTCAGCAGCAAGGAAAAGCCCACTTGCCCACTCTGAACATGCCCCTCTTTTACAAAGTCCACCTTGTACAATCGTCCAAGCCATGCTTCTTGACTCCGGCCAATGCTTTGTTCAGTAGCAAGGGAAAGCCCACTTGCCCACTTTGAACATGCCCCTCTTTTACAAAGTCCACCTTGTACAAACGCCCAATCCATGCTTCTTGACTCCGGCCAATGCTTTGTTCAGCAGCACGGGAAAGCTCAATTGCCCACTCCGAACATCCTTTCTTCAAAAGGGTGCACCTTGTAAAAGGCCCATATCCATGTTTCTTGACCCCACTTCAATTCTTTGTTCAGCAGCAAGGGAAAGCCCACTTGCCCACTCTGAACATCCCTTCTTCAAAAGAGTGCCACTTGTAAAACGCCCATATTCATTCTTCTTGACCCCACTTCAATGCTTTGTTCAGCAGCAAGGGAAAGCCCACTTGCCCACTCTGAACATGCCCGAACAAAGTCCACCTTGTCCAAACGCCCACTCCTTGCTTTTTGACTCAAGCCAATGCTTTGTTCAGCAGCAAGGGAACGCCCACTTGCCCACTCTGAACATGCTCGTTTCTTGCAAAGTCCACCATGTACAAACGCCCAATCCATGCTCTTTTACTCTAGCCAATGCTTTGTTCAGCAACAAAGGAAAGCCCACTTGCCCACTCTGAACATCCCTTCTTCAAAAGAGTGCCACTTGTAAAACGCCCATATCCATGTTTCTTGACCCCACTTCAATGCTTTGTTCAGCAGCAAGGGAAAGCCCACTTGCCCACTCTGAACATGCTCCTCTCTTACAAAGTCCACCTTGTACAATCGTCCAATCCACGCTTCTTGACCCCACTTCAATGCTTTGTTCAGCAGCAAGGGAAAGGCCACTTCCCCACTATGAACATCCCTTCTTCAAAAGAGTGCAACTTGTAAAAAGCCCATATCCATGTTTCTTGACCCCACTTCAATGCTTTGTTCAGCAACAAGGGAAAGCCCACTTTTCACTCTGAACATCCCTTCTTCAAAAGAGTGCCACTTGTAAAACGCCCATATCCATGTTTCTTGACCCCACGTCAATGCTTTGTTCAGCAGCAAGCGAAAGCCCACTTGCCCACTCTGAACATGCCCCTCTTTTACAAAGTCCACCTTGTACAATCGTCCAATCCATGCTTCTTGACTTTCGCCAATGCTTTGTTCAGTAGCAAGGGAAAGCCCACTTGCCCACTCTGAACATGCCCCTCTCTACAAAGTCCACCTTGTACAATCGTCCAATCCATGCTTTTTGACTCCGGCCAATGCTTTGTTCAACAGCAAGGGAAAGCCCACTTGCCCACGCTGAACATCCCTTTCTCAAAAGAGTGCAACTTGTAAAAAGCCCATATCCATGTTTCTTGACCCCACTTCAATGCTTTGTTCAGCAGCAAGGGAAAGCCCACTTGCCCACTCCGAACATCCCTTCTTCAAAAGAGTGCCACTTGTAAAACGCCCATATCCATGTTTCTTGACCCCACTTCAATGCTTTGTTCAGCAGCAAGGGAAACCCCACTTGCCCACTCTGAACATGCCCCTCTTTTACAAAGTCCACCTTGTACAATCGTCCAATCCATGCTTCTTGACTCCGGCCAATGCTTTGTTCAGTAGCAAGGGAAAGCCCACTTGCCCACTTTGGACATGCCCCAACAAAGTCCACCTTGTACAAACGCCCAATCCATGCTTTTTGACTCCGGCCAATGCTTTGTTCAGCAGCAAGGGGAAGCTCACCTACCCCCTCTGAACATCCCTTCTTCAAAAGAGTGCCACTTGTAAAGGGCCCATATCCATGCTTCTTGACCCCACTTCAATGCTTTGTTCAGCAGCAAGGGAAAGCCCACTTGCCCACTCTGAACATCCCTTCTTCAAAAGAGTGCCACTTGTAAAACGCCCATATCCATGTTTCTTGACCCCACTTCAATGCTTTGTTCAGCAGCAAGGGAAAGCCCACTTGCCCACTCTGAACATGCCCCTCTTTTACAAAGTCCACCTTGTACAATGAACCAATGCTTTGTTCAGGAGCAAGCTAAAGCCCACTTGCCCCCTCTGAACATGCCCGAACAAAGTCCACCTTGTCCAAACGCCCACTCCTTGCTTTTTGACTCCAGCCAATGCTTTGTTCAGCAGCAAGGGAAAGCCCACTTGCCCACTCTGAACATCCCTTCTTCAAAAGAGTGCCACTTGTAAAACGCCCATATCCATGTTTCTTGACCCCACTTCAATGCTTTGTTCAGCAGCAAGGGAAAGCCCACTTCCCCACTATGAACATCGCTTCTTCAAAAGAGTGCAACTTGTAAAAAGCCCATATTCATGTTTCTTGACCCCACTTCAATGCTTTGTTCAGCCGCAAGGGAAAGCCCACTTGCCCACTCTGAACATCCCTTCTTCAAAGGAGTGCCACTTGTAAAACGCCCATATCCATATTTCGTGACCCCACGTCAATGCTTTGTTCAGCAGCAAGGGAAAGCCCACTTGCCCACTGTGAACATGACCCTCTTTTACAAAATCCACCTTGTACAATCGTCCAATCCATGCTTCGTGACTCCGGCCAATGCTTTGTTCAGTAGCAAGGGAAAGCCCACTTGCCCACTCTGAACATGCCCCTCTCTACAAAGTCCACCTTGTACAATCGTCCAATCCATGCTTCTTGACTCCGGCCAATGCTTTGTTCAGTAGCAAGGGAAAGCCCACTTGCCCACTCTGAACATGCCCCTCTCTACAAAGTCCACCTTGTACAATCGTCCCATCCATGCTTTTTGACTCCGGCCAATGCTTTGTTCAACAGCAAGGGAAAGCCCACTTGCCCACGCTGAACATCCCTTTCTCAAAAGAGTGCAACTTGTAAAAAGCCCATATCCATGTTTCTTGACCCCACTTCAATGCTTTGTTCAGCAGCAAGGGAAAGCCCACTTGCCAACTCTGAACATGCCCCTCTTTTACAAAGGCCACCTTGTACAATCAACCAATGCTTTGTTCAGCAGCAAGGGAAAGCCCACTTGCCCACTTTGAACATGCCCGAACAAAGTCCACCTTGTCCAAACGCCCACTCCTTGCTTTTTGACTCCAGCCAATGCTTTGTTCAGCAGCAAGGGAAAGCCCACTTGCCCACTCTGAACATTCTCCTCTCTTACAAAGTTTACCTTGTACAATCGTCCAATCCACGCTTCTTGACTCCGGCCAATGCTTTGTTGAGCAGCAAGGGAAAGGCCACTTCCCCACTATGAACATCCCTTCTTCAAAAGAGTGCAACTTGTAAAAAGCCCATATCCATGTTTCTTGACCCCACTTCAATGCTTTGTTCAGCAGCAAGGGAAAGCCCACTTGCCCACTCTGAACATCCCTTCTTTAAAAGAGTGCCACTTGTAAAACGCCCATATCCATGTTTCTTGACCCCACTTCAATGCTTTGTTCAACAGCAAGGGAAAGCCCACTTGCCCACTCTGAACATGCCCCTCTTTTACAAAGTCCACCTTGTACAATCGTCCAATCCATGCTTCTTGACTCCGGCCAATGCTTTGTTCAGTAGCAAGGGAAAGCCCACTTGCCCACTCTGAACATGCCCCTCTCTACAAAGTCCGCCTTGTACAATCGTCCAATCCATGCTTTTTGACTCCGGCCAATGCTTTGTTCAACAGCAAGGGAAAGCCCACTTGCCCACGCTGAATCCCTTTCTCAAAAGAGTGCAACTTGTAAAAAGCCCATATCCATGTTTCTTGACCCCACTTCAATGCTTTGTTCAGCAGCAAGGGAAAGCCCACTTGCCCACTCTGAACATCCCTTCTTCAAAGGAGTGCCACTTGTAAAACGCCCATATCCATATTTCTTGACCGCATGTCAATGCTTTGTTCAGCAGCAAGGAAAAGCTCACTTGCCCACTGTGAACATGCCCCTCTTTTACAAAGTCCACCTTGTACAATCGTCCAATCCATGCTTCTTGACTCCGGCCAATGCTTTGTTCAGTAGCAAGGGAAAGCCCACTTGCCCACTCTGAACATGCCCCAACACAGTCCACCTTGTACAAACGCCCAATCCATGCTTTTTGACTCTGGCCAATGCTTTGTTCAGCAGCAAGGGAAAGCTAACTTGCCCACTCTGAACATCCCTTCTTCAAAAGGGTGCACCTTGTAAGAGGCCCATATCCATGTTTCTTGACCCCACTTCGATGCTTTGTTCAGCAGCAAGGGAAAGCCCACTTGCCCACTCTTAACATCCCTTCTTCAAAAGAGTGCCACTTGTAAAACGCCCATATCCATATTTCTTGACCCCATGTCAATGCTTTGTTCAGCAGCAAGGAAAAGCCCACTTGCCCACTCTGAACATGCCCCTCTTTTACAAAGTCCACCTTGTACAATCGTCCAATCCATGCTTCTTTACTCCGGCCAATGCTTTGTTCAGTAGCAAGGGAAAGCCCACTTGCCCACGGTGAACATGCCCCAACAAAGTCCACCTTGTACAAACGCCCAATCCATGCTTTTTGACTCCGGCCAATGCTTTGTTGAGCAGCAAGGGAAAGCTCACTTGCCCACTCTGAACATCCCTTCTTCAAAAGGGTGCACCTTGTAAAAGGCCCATATCCATGTTTCTTGACCCCACGTCAATGCTTTGTTCAGCAGCAAGGGAAAGCCCACTTGCCCACTCTGAACATGCCCCTCTTTTACAAAGTCCACCTTGTACAATCAACCAATGCTTTGTTCAGCAGCAAGGGAAAGCCCACTTGCCCACTTTGAACATGCCCGAACAAAGTCCACCTTGTGCAAACACCCACTCCTTGCTTTTTGACTCCAGCCAATGCTTTGTTCAGCAGCAAGGGAAAGCCCACTTGCCCACTCTGAACATGCCTATCTTCGAACTAGTTCAACTTGTAAAAAGCCGATACCCATGTTTCTTGACCCCACAAAGTCCAAAATGTGAAACACCCTTTGACCTTTGGCAAGCAACAGCAAATGACTATATTGCTGCCGTCGCCACCGGCTGCGAAGCTCAAGCCATTGCTATTACTTGAGTCCGGTCGCTTGAGGCGAAGCAGATATGAAGCTTTTCAATGCAATTTATACTTGTCCTTCAAGAGATTATATGCCTTCAAAAGCAATTGAAAGCGATCCGTGGCCCAAGAGTCTTTAGATATATCAGGATGCAGTTGAACACTGAGCTTTAAGTAATGTTTGCGAACATCTTGAGCCTTTGTGGCACCTAGTAGAGTTAGAGCCATGGTGACTTTGTCATTAGACTTCGACAATAGTGATCCAATTTCAACCAATCTGGATCCCGGCACGGCTGAAATGTGGCATGGAACCAAACCTGTGGGCGGACCATGCATTGATTCGGAGGAAGAAGAAGAAGATGACGACGATTGGATGGGCGTTGCACATGCAGGGGGTGCGGTGGTTTGTGGCGATAGTGAAGAGGCTTTAGCAGATGAAGTTGCATGGCATGTTGTTGCCGGTGTTGATGTGGATGAACGGTGTCTCCGCTTTGAAGGTGCGGTGGGTGAGATTTCATTGTCACGTACACGTTGCTTTCCTTTCCGTTTTAGTCTTTGTTGTCCTCGTTCGTCTAGCAACGTTCGTGCTTCGGAAGCGGCGTTGATGAAAGTGTCTTCATCCAATGCGGGTTGTAGCACAGTGTCAATGATATCCCCTACCATTTCTTGTCTTTCACGGGTGTGTGTATCTGTACCCCTACATTGCCTTTTGCGGGCTCCTGGAGACGGTGTATTGATTGGTCGTTTGCCAGTCGAGTGGGGCTCTATGATGGAAGCATGTTGTACATTCCAGACCTGTGGCTATAGCCGTGCGGTCTAATGAGGTGCAAGCGTGCGCAGCCGTGCAGAGGTTATGGTTGCAAGCGTGCGTAGCTGTGCGGCCCCGATGTGCGCAACCGTGCGTAACCGTGCGCAACCTTGTAAGAAAACATTTTTGACCGGAGAGCCCCTTAGGTGCCGGCCGCGTCCGATGATGGTGTTTAGTTGCACAACACCGGAGGGGTGGGGTTTTTTTATTGCGGTCCACTTCTTGGCCAACAAAAGCTGCTGTACAAAACGAACTCAGAAGCAGACCCATGGTATTCACATTGCGGAGAGGCAAGCATGCGGCACCAAGTGGAATATTTTGACAGCATTTATGGTATGAAAAGATGGGTATTTGGCGCTACTGTGGGTGTGGAAGTCAGAAGTTGCTTGGGCCACAGGGTAGTGTGGTATGCTTGCCAGAAAGGAGTAGACACTCAGACCTTCAGCTGAGGCATGAGTGTGATGTGCCAGACGTACCGGTACCCCGTATGGAACAAAATTTGTCCGAGGAAACCAAAACTGGCGACTAGGAGGGGGACTTCTTATCGTGGCTGGCGAAGTATAAGCCGTAATTGGCAGTTTATGAAGTTCGGTTGCGCCGTGATGGATGGGATACATTACAATCTTTGAGACTTCTTACTCCGGATGACATGGCTGACATGAACATACTCCCTGGACATCGCCGTTTGTTGGTGGATGCGTTGAAGGATTTGTAATGACTGGTGCTCGGCCTGGTGGGGCGCTAACGTACAAATGTTAGCCCGGAAATGACCGGGGGATCTTGGTAAACAAACAGTACCCTTAAACAGAAATACCAGCACCAATAAGGCAACCGTGCGCAACCGTGCGAAGGAATCAGGCGCAAGTGTGCGTAACCGTGCGGCCCCGATGTGCGCAAGCGTGCGTAACCGTGCGCGCACGGCTATAACCACAGGTCTGGTACATTCTCTTCTTGGCCGGCATTGCCGGGATTATGTTTGCAACTTGCTTCTTGCAGTCGTCGATGATGTGGAGGCGCGAACACCCAACCACATTGCCTGCCGCAAGGAAATGTTCCTTTTTTTGGGGACTTCTTGGATCCCTTGCGATGCATTCTCTTGTCGTGGCCTCTCATGTCGTAGTCAATATCCCATTCACGGTACATGGCCTTCAACAAGTTGTGAGCATTCTCATAGCTCGTTTTCAACATATATCGAACAACCATGACTTTGGGAACAAGTGACTTCAATTGACCCCGCCAATCTTCCGGTGCCTCTTCATGGTTCCGCAAGCGAATAACACGAAGACCATCACCTGTGTGAACCCGGCTAATGCCCACGTAGAAGGCGTTGTACGTCAACGCAGGTAGGCTCTTGTCATCCACGACCAAGATGATTTTATCCATTGACCTACATTGCACCCCATGATATGTTGATCCAAAGGTCAATCTGAAGGGATGTGCGTGAGTGTACAAAGACCGACCGCCTTTGGTGCGCACAGCAATGTACCGATGAATGTTGATCTTGCGTTGCACTTGCATGAGAGGAACAATGACCTTTGATGCATCCTCATGTTGCATTCCACCTGTACTTAAGGCCGAAGCATCAATGGCAATGGTGACACAAAATGGTGGGAACTCAAGCATCACTACGTTACTAGCATGCGCATCACGGATCTCTTGCGCTCTACTTTGCGCTTCATCGGCATGCACGACAATGCTATGCAACCGTCCTTGGGTGCCATTGGACAATCCTTTCTCCGGTCTTAAATTGCTTGTGAGGCAACAAGGTGCTTGTGGGACAACGTATGCGGTCATGTCTTTCAACGTGTCATATATGAAATTTGAATTGTGTCCAAAGTTCTTTTCATACTTGTCAACCATTGGCAACCTCCAAGCTACAATGGGCAATCCTCGAGCAATAGCAAATCGTTGAAGCATGACTTCATTCACAGCGTGAACGGTCTTTTGATCAGTGCTAACGATTGTGGTTTCTTGCCAGGTAGGGTCCTTGAATTCCTCTGGGGTGATTTCCACGATGGTATCGAAAAATTCCATGCGTGTTTGCAGAGCACTAGTGGTCCACTCACGGATGGCGGATACCGATGCAGCATATTGTGGATCCGTGGCTCTATGTGGTTTCACGAGACTCACCTCATCAAACTTTTGGAACCATTCCCGGCCAAATACATCATTCAAGTCTTGCCCACCAACTTGGACTTTTGCGGATCCAAACAATTCCGTTTGACCAACAGGCGTTAATTGCACGAAATCACCCATCAATACCACGCACATACCACCAAATGGTTTATCTTGGCATTGCATGATCTCACATAGGCGGCTATGAATATCCCGTAGCATGCGACAACCAACCATTGAGACTTCATCCACTATCAACACTTTGTAACCTTCAAAAAGTTTATGCAAGCGGTGCAACTTTGCCTTGTCGCTCTCGCATTGCAGCGTTTCACTGTCTCCATCAAAAACCGCAAGCCCCAATGCATGATGGATGGTAGATCCCTTTGCTAGATTACTTGCGGCGATTCCTGATGGAGCAACAAATCGCACAACGTTCCAACCAAAGCTTTGTCGTAATCTTGCATGGATTTCCCGTGCCACCCAACTCTTTCCCGTTCCTCCGCCAGCATGTAGGAAGACCAAAGGTGCAATTGGCTTTGCGGATGAGTCGCACGTGGCCTCTAACCTCACGTAATTTGTGATCCTGTCGATGATCTCTTTTTGATCCGGACTTCCTGCTGATTTAATGTGACCATCACATGTGGAAGAAACATCTGTCTCCGGTGACTCCTCCTCAGCCTTGATATCATCGAATACTCTTTGGGCATGGGAGTAAATATCATCTCCATGTGGGTAATGATCATCATCGCCCAAAGCATAAAGAAACTTTGTTTCTTTTTCCCGTGAGGCATGACTCATTGCCGGTGCCAACCCCAATTGCAAAATCAAGGCTTCTTTGAGGATATCAAACTCCTCACTTGAAGCCGAACGTCCTCTTTTATTTGCGTTTTGGGCTCTTTGAATGGCTTCTTGCATATCCTGCACCGCTTCGGCGAACCTGGTATCTTTCACCTCCGTTCTCGTTTCCTTCAGCTCCGCCATCTCCTTACCCGCGTTGAAATCAACATCCAACGGGTGCCTCACACCCCAAATCTTCCTACAACGCCTTCGAATGTCATCCGTCAATGACTTTCGCAATCCATCATAGTGCCCAATCTTCTTCAACCGGACAACCATGGAATGCCGACTGCGCTCCAAGTGGCTTGCATGTGCGGTCTTGCAATGTTACTCCCATTGCAAGTATTCGTTCCAAGTGATTTGGGGCGGTAGTTCGATATCCGAAGGAACGAAATTGCACATGACAAACTTGGCCCATGCCCTCCTTGTGCGAGCACTACCATCCACACCGGGCCACACGGGCATGCGCTTCCCTGCCAAGATAGGGCACCTAGATTGTGACACTAGGTATTGCACGTAATTGCTATCATCAAGCACATGCCGGGGATGGAAATCAAACATGGCATTTTCAGGGCGTCCATCATTGACTCCATCGGTAACTTCAATAGGGTCCGTTGCACGCCGTTGCTCTATTTTGATGAGACAATAATACTGAAGAGCGCAAAGGGCCCTAAGCCGCTTCCCACGACAAGCATAATTGATGGCGGGCGTGACAGCAATTTGCTTGGCTTCCAATCCTTCACCCACTGTGTAAAGGTACGCTCGGCATGTTGCATCCGCATCGTATTGTGACACATCCATTGTCAAAGAATTCAGGTGTTCCACAAGAGTATTGTTGTCTTCTTGGTCATCCTCTGAAGAACCTGTGCCATTGTCATTGGGAGGCGGATGTGTTGGCGTTTGTGATGCTTGCTGCATGTCAACATTTGATGTTGCCAAGGGATCATCATCCACCACATTTGAGCCAGATGACGAAATGGATGGCGCATCTACACAAATATTCTGCAAGTTTGCATGACCTTCATCATCACTTGTACTCTCCCCGCCTCCATTCTCCAACATTCCATTGAATAAAGTCGGAATGGTGCTTACAGTGCTCCAAGGATGCACAACGGCAAATTTGTGAGAGCAATGCCATGAGGGATATCCCAACAAGGAGACGGCTGCCATTTGCGCACTAAATTCCACCTTCTTGTCCAACGAGTTGATGATGCGCTTTAGCAACAAGGCCTCCTTCTCTCCGGGTTGTGCAAACTCCGTGGTGTCCATTTTGTCCACCTCACGAGTCACTTGACGAATTGTGCTCAACACATTGGCAATCCTTACCGGTTTCTTGCTGCAGTAACCAACAACGTATTTGGCCACAACAACTAGCACGTCCTCACCTGCGAGGAAGTGCACATTTTTGTTGCTAGGATACAGGTAGGTCAAGAGTTTGTTGGTTTCAACGACACGTCCATCACAAGGATGTGGCTGCCGCAACTCCCATATGACGAGAACACAGCTTACCTTTTCATCATTGGCATCGAATTCTACTTCCGAGTCATACATCCGGATGTTGTGCCTTCCGGAAGGGGTATGATACGCCACAAAGAAATGTGGCCGTGTTTCACTGTACCCTTCTCCTGCTGCACGAGGCAACCCAAAACGGCACCCGCTCTTTCCTCTTGGTGGTTTACCGCAACTAGCAATGAGACACCTCTGGATTTGAATGTTGCCAAAGTCCTTGGAGGCAAACTGTTCAATTTCCCGTGCCGCTTCATGGGGGTCGTCCGGCAATGGAGGCAAAAGTTGCTTCTCCTCTAGCATACGTGGGGCTTCAACCTTGTGCTTTAGTCTAGGCTCATAATCCTGGTGAATATGGGCATCCAATGCAGCACATATTTGTTGATCCAACACCGTGGCAACGGCTTTCACAAGCTCGCTATTCCCCACAACCATGTCCAACAACCATGGGGGAATGCCACCCCAAAACAGACCATGGAAATGGAGAGAGCCTCAGCCTTGGCACTCGTAGCATGTGCAATGGGCCACGCATGTACCAAATAGACCCTTCTTACGGTTGCACACCGCACGGTCTTTCTTGGTTTGCTTGGAACTCGGAAGACCTAGCAAAACCTCCAAGAAAGCCCGCACTTGTCGCTCAAAAATGCGTGCGGCGGCCACAGGGTTCTTGGATAATGCTTCAAATCGCCGCGAAACCTCCGGCAATGGAACACGGGCTTGGCGATCACCCATCAACAAACATAAAGACAACTCGTTGTCTATATCATTTGGTGCAACTGTGTAGAAGAGACTTGGAGGCCCAAAGAACAGCATCATACTATTCATCTTCCCCATCACGGCATACCGCTCCGAAGTACTGAAGAGTACCGCTGCATGGCAAGTCTGCAACAAAGGCATGAATGTGTGCACAAGGTGTCGCGCTTCTTTTCCTTGGGGGTTTGCTTCTGCCTTCTTCAAATCTTCCTCAAGATTGGGCGTGTTGATGGCCGTCTCAAATGCCTTCATTCGATTGGGATTGGCATAAATGGCATCCCTAACGCTTCGCAATGCTGTGTGGCGGAAATTTTGACTAAAGAGCAACAAACAAAAGTCGCGGGCTTGAGCAAAGCGATTATCATATTGCAACAACATGTGCCTTGTATCCGCTTCCGAAACTCCACATGGCCGCTTGATACCACTTCCAAACATAAACAACGAGGGAAAGGACAACGTCAAAAGGCGGTCATTGGCCTCAAACTCGTTCATGGCAACTTCTTCTCGTCGAACTATACTGTTACGACGGTCCGCTAGCATCTCCTTGATAGATTGAAGAACTTGTGGCACATCATTCCCATCTCGATTCAATAATGCTCCATCCGACAGCATAACAGCATCCAATATTACCTCACCATCATCCAAGTCACCTTTTCTTGCTCCTGCAATGTCCGCACCGGATCGCTTTTCGGCTGCAATCACATCTGGATGATCACCAATGGACATATTGTCAAATACGGCATTTGGAAAATCAACCACTTCAGGTGGTGCAACCTCCAAGATTTTGACTTTGGCCTATTCCGGATTGACCACTTTCAATACTCGCAACCATTGAACCAATCGATCCCATCGCGGTGTGAAGATTCGCTCTACTCGTTCTTTGCAGTGTTGATAGCGACGCATAGCCTCCGCATCACGGCGCGGTCCCACAAAAATGACCTTCGTACCCACAACAGCCTCTACATCCGGTAGAAGTGCTGCCAACACTTCGGGTCCATCATGCGGTACAGAAATGGCATGCCCTCGAACACCCCACTGCGATGTTGCACCATTCTTGGCACTAACAAGCTTCACGGTGTTTACTGTCGTCCGCACTCGTCCCAACATACGCTCCTCCAAATCCGTTAACTCCGGTAAGTCGCATCGCTTACCAAAATGCTTGCCACTAGCAATGGCATTTGGTGGCACTTGACCTTCTTTGGATGAAACAAACTCCGATGACATGAATTACACAATTGCACTACACCATTAGATACAAGATCATGGTGCAACCAATATAGCCTTGTGCCCTGTTCAAAGACCGCAGCATACTTGCGATGCTCAATGGGAATCCCATGGTACCATGAAACTTGTTTTGCGTCCAACTTTAAAAGATCCAACTTGGATACCTCCACTTCCTTCACTTGTTGGAAGTCCCTCACTCCGAGCACCCGCAAGAATTAATGTCTTCGCATACCCCCACTTTTTTGTGCATCTCTTTGGCCAACGCCACCATATCCGCGGTATCCACCTTCTCATCCAGGATAGCTCGCACCAACGCCTCCAAAGACTCACAACTCTCTAAATTGACTGCGGGTTGAACTGGAAATCTATCCATCCCAGTTTGCTCCCAAAACCCTCTCACAGTTGAAGCAAGGGATGTGCCAACCTTGGATCCCGTAAACTCATCGGTGATGGGCCTGCAACCGATTGCAGCATGGCTTCTTCATCTTCATCCACAACGGAACCGGACGGTTCTATCTCATCGCCTCTCTCCCACATGTGCTGCATGGCTTGCGTTGACTGGCTTGCCAAGGTTTCACGTGCATGATTCAAAGCACGCCGAACGGCCCCAGCTTGCCCTGCCCTTTGCTTATCCTCCTTAGCGTCTGCTTGGCCCGCGCGCTGCTTGTCCTTCTTAGGGCTAGCCTGTCCCGCCCGCTGCTTGTCCTCTCGCGATGCCACCACACCACCCGCTTGCCCTGCCCGTTGCTTGTCCTCCTTGGAGCCCGCTTGCCCTGCCCGCTGCTTGTCCTCTCGGGATGCCACCACACCACCCCCTTGCCCCGCCCGTTGCTTCTTCTCGTTGGAGCCCGCTTTCCCTGCGGGCTTTTTGTCCTCCTTACATTGCGATGTGTTACAGGTGGAGCAAACAAAGCCTCTACTCTTCATCTTGTTGTATGTACGATCAAACTTGGTGGTACAACCCCAACATTGCCAACGCATCACACGAATTGAGGAAATGAGGGAGTCGTCTACATGCACGACGTTGTCCACAAGCACCCCCAACCAGTCACATCCATATTCGGCCGCAAGTTGATTGCAATGCAACGTGGTGACGAATGGGCGACCGTCTTTTGCTTTCGCATTATCCTCTTTCCCTTGTGGTGGAGATTGTTTTGAACACTTGTGCTTTCCCGGACCAAACTTCTTCATGTTATCAAACCGTACATTCTTGGATTCTCCACAAGATGCACAAGTCTGCCGCATGACCGCCTTGGCCTTCATGTCTTGGTTGTCTTGGCGTACCCACTTCCATCCCCATAGGCGAGCCACATCATGACAATCTTTGTCGGTCAGTGAAGGCGTAGGCATGTGTCCAAATAATAAAATCCACACCAAAGGATGGTGACAAAAAAAGCAACTAAGTGTCCATAAAGGGACACAAATTGGGAACTAACCACAGCATGGTCAAACATCATAGGTGTTTCTCGTTGGAAAGTGAAATGGCTTGATGGCCGTGAGAAAGCCTACACGGCAACCAATGTACCCACATAACAAGCACGTTTTGATGCCATGAGGAAGCCTACATGGCAAGAAAGGCACATATGGAGCAAGTGCACTCATCAAACAACCACTTGTGTTCCCTCATCGGACAAAGTCAATATTACTTTGATTGCGGTGAGAAAGCCTACACGGCAACTAAGGTACCCACATAACAAGCACGTTTTGATGCCATGAGAAAGCCTACATGGCAACAAAGGCACATATGGAGCAAGTGCACTCATCAAACAAACACTTGTGTTCCCTCATCGGACAAAGTCAATATTAGTTTGATTGCTGTGAGAAAGCCTACACGGCAACCAAGGTACCCACATAACAAGCACGTTTTGATGCCATGAGAAAGCCTACATGGCAAGAAAGGCACATATGGAGCAACTGCACTCATCAAACAAACACTTGTGTTCCCTCATCGGACAAAGTCAATGTTAGTTTCATTGCTGTGAGAAAGCCTACACGGCAACCAAGGAACGTACATAACAATCCGCTTGGATGCCATGAGAAAGCCTACATGGCAACAAAGGCACATATGGATTGACGGGTGTTGAGAGTTGCTTGCTCCTACCATGTGCGCTCTTGACCACTAACTCAAAAACGCTCATTATTCACCCCAAATGGACCACGGGAAGACACCGCGGTGCGGAAGATGCCTTTTTCATCACTCATTTGCAATCCTTTGATTGTCTAATCGTTGTGCAAGACCACCGACGTTGACTGGAATCGCCTATTGGACAAACCAACGATCGTCCTGAAAACAACCCAAAAACAGCCATTTTTGGATACTAAATCGGCCATAGAACAGACTAGATGGCTCGAAACGGCACGAAACGTGTTTCCCGTGATGCGCGTTTGCTTCCCGGTCATTTTGAGCTACTTGGATGCCGGTTTGGAGCCACGGTGTATCCCCTACTGGACAAACAAAGGATTGTTGTGAGTTTTTGGGACGATCGCCTGAAAACAGCCCAAAAACGGCCATTTTTGGACACTAAATCGGCCGTAAAACGGGCCAGACGGCTCAAAACGGCACAAAACCTGTTTCCCGTGATGCGCGTTTGCTTCCCGGTCGTTTTGAGCTCCTTGGATGCCATTTTTGAGCCACAATGTAGCGGCTTTTGGACAAACCAACGATCGTCGTCAAATTTCAGGACGATTGTCCTGAAAAGGGCCAAAAACAGCCCAAAAACGGCCATTTTTGGGCACTAAATATGCCGTAGAACGGGCTAGACGGTTCGAAATGCAACGAAACTTGTTTGTGGTGATGCGCCTTGGCTCCCCGGTCGTTTTGAGCTACTTGGATGCAGGTTTTGAGCCGCGGTGTGGTCGCAAGGACTTCTTAACCGCCTGCTGCTTGCTGCTTCCTGCTGCTAAAACGTGTTGCTCAGCCTTGGCCCCTAACAGGTGGTGTAAAATCTCGACAGGGTAAACCCAGCTCGGTAATCAAGACTCGAACTAGGACCAAGCTGCGTCCTAGTTTTGCACAACGCATATCAAGCATTTGTACGTAATGGACCGTGGGAGTGGTTGTGAGTCCCTAGTCGAAAATGATGAAACAAAATTGGTAATCAAATTTGTAGCATGGCAAGTCATCTGAAAGACATTCATATACATTGGGTGCCTAATGACATGGCAAGAGAAAGCCTACTTGCCACGCTTTGTGGCAATCTTGTCATTGTGGTATAACATGGTTGGGCACACAAACGTACACGAACAATTGGAAAATCATTACAATGTCGGGATACAGCCCATAAGGTCACGATGACCTAACTCTACTTCCCCGACTAGAGTAAATCCCCCGGTCTTAGGTGCTACGCTGCTCCGATGGGTTGTTTGTATACCGGAGGGGGCGCTTCCCACCGGCCAAGAGCATAGCACCCGTTGCCCCCCAGCCTCCGTGCCGTTGGCACAAAGCCACAAGACTTGGTAAACCCAGATGTGTTGAGACATCCGCATGTTCATGAGGATCTTCCAAAATGTCCCCCATGAAGTATGATGGCTGCGCCAAACCACATACAACATGGATAGTAGCACTTCCGAACTTCTCGACCCACTTGTGAGTTTGTGAAATTGCATCTTATATTCATTTGCAAGGGAAAGCCCACTTGCCCATCAAAGTCCACCTTGTACAAACGCCCAACCAATGCTTCTTGACTCCGGCCAATGCTTTGTTCAACCGCAAGGGAAAGCTCATTTGCCCATCTGAACATGCCCCAACAAAGTCCACCTTGTACAAATGCCCGATCCATGCTTTTTGCTTCCTGCTAATGCTTTGTTCAGCAGCAAGGGAAAGCCCACTTGCCCACTCTGAACATCCCTTCTTCAAAAGAGTGCAACTTGTAAAATGCCCATACCCATGTTTCTTGACCCCACTTCAATGCTTTGTTCAGCAGCAAGGGAAAGCCCACTTGCCCACTCTGAACATGACCCTCTTTTACAAAGTCCACCTTGTACAAACGTCCAGTCCATGCTTCTCGACTCCGGCCAATGCTTTGTTCAGCAGCAAGGGAAAGCCCACTTGCCCACTCTGAACATGCCCCAACAAAGTCCACCTTGTACAAACGCCCAATCCATGCTTTTTCACTCTAGCCAATGCTTTGTTCAGCAGCAAGGGAAAGCCCACTTGCCCACTCTGAACATCCCTTCTTCAAAAGGGTGCAACTTGTAAAAACCCCATATGCATGCTTCTTGAGCCCACTTCAATGCTTTGTTCAGCAGCAAGGGAAAGCCCACTTGCCCACCCTGAACATCCCCTCTTTTACGATGTCCACCTTGCACAACGTGAAATCCATGCTTCCAGCCAATGCTTTGTTCAGCAGCAAGGGAAAGCCCACTTGCCCACTCTGAACATGCCTATCTTCGAACTAGTTCAACTTGTACAATACACATATCCATTTTCTTGACCCCACAAAGTCCAAAATGTGAAACACCCTTGACATTTGGCAAGCAACGGCAAATGACTATATTGCTGCCGGCGCCACCGGCTGCGAAGCTCAAGCCATTGCTATTACTTGAGTCCGGTCGCTTGAGGCGAAGCACATATGAAGCTTTTCAATGCAACTTACACTTGTCCTTCAAGAGATTATATGCCTTCAAAAGCAATTGAAAGCGCTCCGTGGCCCAAGAGTCTTTAGACTTATCAGGATGCAGTTGCACACTAAGCTTCAAATAATGTTTGCGAACATCTTGAGCATTAGTGGCACCCAGTAGAGTTTGAGCCATGGTGACCTTGTCCTTGGACTTCGACAATAGTGATCCAATTTCAACCAATCTGGATCCCGGCACGGCGGAAATGTGGCATGGAACCCAAGGTGTATATGGATATGGAGCAAGTGCACTCAACCAATGAACAATTGTGAAAAATGAGCACGGTCAAACAAACACTGGTGTTCTCCACCGGACAAGGTCAATTCGTTTGATTGCCGTGAGAAAGCCTACACGGCGACCAAAGTACGTACATAACAGCCGCTGGCATGGATGCCATAAGAAAGCCTACATGGCAACAAAGGCACATATGGATCGCCAGGTGTCGCGAGCTGCGACCAAAGTACGTACATAACAGCCACTTGGATGCCATGAGAAAGCCTACATGGCAACAAAGGCACATATGGATCGCCACGTGTTGCGAGCTGCTTGCCCCTACCGTGTGCGCTCTTGAACACTAACTCAAAAACGCCCATTGTTCACCCCAAATGGACTACAGGAAGACACCGCGGTCTTGCGTAACGCATTGGTAGTCACCGTTGAACAAAGACCGCTGGCTTTAGAGATGTGCCTCCACGGTCATGACGATGGTCCTAAAACGCGCTCAAAAACGGATCGTTTTCACCTCGAAATGGACCACCGGGTGGCACCACGCCATGGTACATGCCACATTGAACACCCATTTGCCATCATTTGATAGCCCAATAGCCATGGAAGAACAACGACCCTCATTGCAAACGCCCACTTGACACACTGGCGATCGTCCTGAATTTTCCGGCGATCGTCCTGAAAACAGCCCCAAAACGGCCATTTTTGGACACTAAATCGGCCGTAGAACGGGCTAGACAGGTCAAAACGCAACGAAACCTTTTTCTGGTGATGCACATTTGCTCCCCGGTCGTTTTGAGCTACTTGGATGCCGGTTTTGAGCCGCGGTGTGGTCGCAAGGACTTTTGGACCTTCCGCTTGCTGCCGCTGCCACGGTCATGACGATGGTCCTAAAACGCGCTCAAAAACGGCTCATTTTCACCTCATAATGGACCACCGTGTGGCACCACGGCATGGTACATGCCACATTGAAAACCCATTTGCCATCATTTGATAGCCCAACCGACACGGAAGAACAACAACCCTCATTGCAAACGCCCACTTGACACACTGGCGATCGTCCTGAATTTTCACGCGATCGTCCTGAAAACAGCCCAAAAAGGGCCATTTTTGGACACTAAATCGGCCGTACAACGGGTTAGACGGCTCAAAACGCAACGAAACTTGTTTGTGGTGATGTGCCTTTGCTCCCCGCTCGTTTTGAGCTACTTGGATGCCGGTTTTGAGCCACGGTATGGTCGCAAGGACTTTTGGACCTTTTGCTTGCCGCTGCTACCACGGTCATGACCATGGTACTAAAACGAGCTCAAAAACGGCTCATTTTCACCTCAAAATGGACCACCGTGTGGCACCACGCCATGGTACATGCCACATTGAACACCCATTTGCCATCATTTGATAGCCCAACCGACATGGAAGAACAACGGCCCTCATTGGAAACGCCCACTTGACACACTGGCGATCGTCCTGAGTTTTCAGGACGATCGTCCTGAAAAGCGCCCCAAAACGGCCATTTTTGGACACTAAATCGGCCGTAGAACGGGCTAGACGGCTCAAAACGCAACGAAACTTGCTTGTGGTGATGCGCGTTCGCTCCCCGGTCGTTATGAGCTACTTGGATGCCGCTTTTGAGCCGCGGTGTGGTCGCAAGGACTTTTGGACCTTCTGCTGCTTGCTGCTTGCTGCTGCTAAAACGTGTTGCTCACCCTTGGCCCCTAAAAGGTGGTGTAAAACCTCGACATGGTAAACCCAGCTCGGTAATCAAGACTCGAACTAGCACGTAGCTGGGTCCTAGTCTTGCGTAACGCATTGGAGATCACCGTTGAAGAAAGACCGCTTGCTTTAGAGATGTGCCTCCACGCTCAGGACAATTGTCCTGATTCGTGGCTCAAAAACTGCTCATTTTAACCTGAAAATGGACCACCGTATGGCACCACGGCATGGTACATGCCGTATTGAACACCCATTTGCCATCATTTGATAGCCCAATCGCCATGGCAGAACAACGGCCCTCATTGCAAATGCCCACTTAACACACCGGCGATCGTCCTAATTTTTCAGGACGATCGTCCTGAAAACAGCCCAAAAATGGCCGTTTTCGGACACTAAATCGGCCGTAGAACATGCTAGACGGCTCAAAACGCAACGAAACTTGTTTTTGGTGATGCGCATTCGCTCCCCGGTTGTTTTGAGCTACTTGGATGCCGGTTTTGAGCCACGGTGTGGTCACAAGGACTTTTGGACCTTCTGCTGCTTGCTGCTGCTGCTTGCTGCTGCTCCTGTTGCTGCTAAAACGTGTTGCTCATCCTTGGACCCTAAAAGGTGGTGTAAAACCTCGACAGGGTAAACCCACCTCGGTAATCAAGACTCGAACTAGGACCGAGCTGGGTCCTAGTCTTGCGTAACGCATTGGAAATCACCGGTAAAGAAAGACCGCTTGCTTTAGAGATGTGGCTCCATGGTTACGACGATTGTCCTGAAGCACGGCTCAATAACGGCTCATTTTTACCTCAAAATGGACCACCGCGTGGCACCACGGCATGGTACATGTTCGATTCAACACCCATTTGTCATCCTTTGATAGCCCAATTGCCATGAAAGAACAACGGCCCTCATCGGAAACACCTGCTTGGCGTAGCGGCGATCGTCCGGAAATTTCAGGACGATCGTCCTGAAAACGGCCAAAAACAGCCCAAAAATGGCCATTTTTGGACAGTAAATCGGCCGTAGAACCGGCTAGACGGCTCGAAATGCAACGAAACTTGTTTATGGTGATGCGCCTTGGCTCCCCGGTCGTTTTGACCTACTTGCATGCCGGTTTTGAGCCCCGATGTGGTCGCAAGGACTTTTTCTGCGTCTGCTGCTTGCTGCTTGCTGCTTGCTGCTGCTTGCTGCTGCTAAAACGTGTTGCTCAGCCTTGGCCCCTAAAAGGTGGTGTAAAACCTCGACAGGGTAAACCCAGCTCGGTAATCAAGACTCGAACTAGGACCGAGGTTGGTCCTAGTCTTGCGTAACGCATTGGAAATCACCGTGGAGGAAACACTGCCTGCTTTGGAGATGTGCCTCCATGGTTAGGACGATCGTCCTGAAACATGGCTCAAAAACAGCTCAAGTTCGCCTCAAAATGGACCACCGCGTGGCACCACGGAGTGGTACACGCCTTATTGAACACCCATTTGCCATCCTTTAATGGCCCAATCGCCATGAAAGAACAACGGCCCTCATCGGAAACACCTGCTTGGCGCAGCGGCGATCATCCTGAACTTTCAGGACGATTGTCCTGAAAACAGCCGAAAACAGCCCAAAAAGGGCCATTTTTGGACACTAAATCGGCCGTAGAACGGGTTAGACGGCTCGAAATGCAACGAAACTTGTTTTTGGTGATGCGCCTCTGCTCCCCGGTCGTTTTGAGCTACTTGGATGCCGGTTTTGAGCCACAGTGTGGTCGCAAGGACTTTTTAACCGTCTGCTTGCCGAGCTGGGTCCTAGTCTTGCGTAACACATGGGAGTTTGTGCCTTGAAGATGTTTGTGCCCTACTTACTTTCGGAATGAAAGAAACAGTCGGACCAAATGACCCGGAAAATTGCAATGTCGGGATACAGCCCATAAGGTCATAATGACCCAACTCTACTCCCCCGACTAGAGTAAATCCCCCGGTCTTAGGTGCTATGCTGCTCCGATGGGTTGTTTGTATACCGGAGGGGGCGCTTCCCATCGGCCAAGAGCATAGCACCCGTTGCCCCCCAGCCTCCGTGCCGTTGGCATAAAACCACACGTCTTGGTGAACCCAGATATGTTGAGACATCCGCATGTTCATGAGGTTCTTCCAAAATGTGCCCCATGAAGTATGATGGCTGCGCCAAACCACATACAACATGGATAGTAGCACTTCCAAACTTCTCGACCAACTTGCCTGTTTTGTTCAGCCACAAGGGAAAGCCCACTTGCCCAGTCTGAACATGCCCCAACAAAGTCCACCTTGTACAAACACCCAACCAATGCGTCTTGACTACAACCAATGCTTTGTTCCGCAGCGAGGGAAAGCCCACTTGCCCACTCTGAACATCCCTTCTTCAAAAGAGTGCAACTTCTAAAAAGCCGATATCCATGTTTCTTGACCCCACCGCAATTCTTTGTTCAGCGGCAAGGGAAAGCCCACTTGCCCACCCTGAACATGCCCCTCTTCCACAAAGTCCACCTTGTACAAGCGTCCAATCCATGCTTCTTGACTGCGGCCAATGCTTTGTTCAGCAGCAAGGGAAAGCCCACTTGCCCACTCTGAACATGCCCCTCTCTTACAAAGTCCACCTTGTACAATCGTCCAATCCATGCTTCTTGACTCCGGCCAATGCTTTGTTCAGCAGCAAGGGAAAGCCCACTTGCCCACTCTGAACATCCCTTCTTCAAAAGAGTGCAACTTCTAAAAAGCCGATATCCATGTTTCTTGACCCCACCGCAATTCTTTGTTCAGCGGCAAGGGAAAGCCCACTTGCCCACCCTGAACATGCCCCTCTTCCACAAAGTCCACCTTGTACAAGCGTCCAATCCATGCTTCTTGACTGCGGCCAATGCTTTGTTCAGCAGCAAGGGAAAGCCCACTTGCCCACTCTGAACATGCCCCTCTCTTACAAAGTCCACCTTGTACAATCGTCCAATCCATGCTTCTTGACTCCGGCCAATGCTTTGTTCAGCAGCAAGGGAAAGCCCACTTGCCCACTCTGAACATCCCTTCTTCAAAAGACTGCAACTTGTAAAACGCCCATATCCATGTTTCTTGACCCCACTTCAATGCTTTGTTCAGCAGCAAGGGAAAGCCAACTTGCCCACTCTGAACATGCCCCTCTTTTACAAAGTCCACCTTGTACAATCGTCCAATCCATGCTTCTTGACTCCGGCCAATGCTTTGTTCAGCAGCAAGGGAAAGCCCACTTGCCCACTTTGCACATCCCTTCTTCAAAAGACTGCAACTTGTAAAAGGCCCATATCCATGTTTCTTAACCCCACTTCAATGCTTTGTTCAGCAGCAAGGGAAAGCCCACTTGCCCACTCTGAACATGCCCCTCTTTTACAAAGTCCACCTTTTACAATCGTCCAATCCATGTTTCTTGACTGCGGCCAATGCTTTGTTCAGCAGCAAGGGAAAGCCCACTTGCCCACTTTGAACATGCGCGAACAAAGACCACCTTGTCCAAACGCCCAATCCATGCTTTTTGACTCCAGCCAATGCTTTGTTCAGCAGCAAGGGAAAGCCCACTTGCCCACTCTGAACATCCTTCTTCCAAAGAGTGCAACTTCCAAAAAGGCGACATCCATGTTTCTTGACCCCACAAAGTCCAAAATGTGAAACACCCTTCGACCTTTGGCAAGCAACGGCAAATGACTATATTGCTGCCGGCGCCACCGGCTGCGAAGCTCAAGCCATTGCTATTACTTGAGTCCGGTCTTTTCAGGCGAAGCACATATGAAGCTTTTCAATGCAATTTATACTTGTCCTTCAAGAGATTATATGCCTTCAAAAGCAATTGAAAGCGATCCGTGGCCCAAGAGTCTTTAGATTTATCAGGATGCGGTTGAACACTGAGCTTCAAGTAATGTATGCGAACATCTCGAGCACTTGTGGCACCCAGTAGAGTTTGAGCCATGGTGACCTTGTTCTTGGACTTCGACAATAAGGATCCAATTTCAACCAATCTGGATCCGGGCACGGCTGAAATGTGGCATGGAACCCAAGGTGTAGGCGGACCATGCATTGATTGGGAGGAAGAAGAAGAAGATGACGATGATTGGATGGGCGTTGCACATGCAGGGGGTGCGGTGGTTTGTGGCGATAGTGAGGAGGCTTTAGGAGGTGAAGTTGCATGGCATGTCGTTGCCGGTGTTGATGTGGATGAATGGCGTCTCCGCTTTGAAGGTAGGGTGGGTGAGATTTCATTGTCACGTACACGTTGCTTTCCTTTCCGTTCTAGTCTTTGTTGTCCTCGTTCATCTAGCGACGTTCGTGCTTTGGAAGCGGCGTTGATGAAAGTGTCTTCATCCAATGCGGGCTGTAGCACAGTGTCAATTGTATCCCCTTCCATTTCTTGTCTCCCACGGGTGTGTGTATGTGTACCCGTACATTGCCTTTTGCGGGCTCCTGGAGAAGGTGTATTGATTGGTCGTTTGCCACTCGAGTGGGGCTCTATGATGGAAGCATGTTGTACATTCTCTTCTTGGCCAGCATTGCTCGGATCATGTTTGCAACTCACTTCATGCAGTCGCCGATGATGTGGAGTGGCGAACACCCGACCACATTGCCTGCCGCAAGGAAATGTTCCTTTTTTAGGGGACTTCTTGGGTCCCTTGCGATGCATTCTCATGTCGTGGCCTCCCATGTCGTAGTCAATATCCCATTCACGGTACATGGCCTTCAACAAGTTGTGCGCATTCTCATAGCTCGTTTTCCACATATATCGAACAACCATGACTTTGGCTACAAGTGACTTCAATCGACCCCGCCAATCTTCCGGTGCCTCTTCATGGTTCCGCAAGCGAATAACACGAAGACCATCACCTGTGCGAACGCGGCTAATGCCCACGGAGAAGGCGTTGTACGTCAACGCAGGTAGGCTCTTGTCATCCACGACCAAGATGATTTTATCCATTGACCTACATTGCACCCCATGATATGTTGATCCAAAGGTCAATCGGAAGGGATGTGCGTGAGTGTACAAAGACCCACAGCCTTTGGTGCGCATAGCAATGTACCGATGAATGTTGATCTTGCGTTGCACTTGCATGAGAGGAACAACGACCTTTGATGCATCCTCATGTTGCATTCCACCTGTACTTAAGGCCCAAGCATCAATGGCAATCGTGACACAAAATGGTGGGAACTCAAGCATCACTACAGTACCAGCACGCGCATCACGGATCTCTTGCGCTCTACTTTGCGCTTCATCGGCATGTAGGACAATGCTATGCAACCGTCCTTGGGTGCCGTTGGACAATCCTTTCTGTGGTCTTAAATTGCTTGTGAGGCAACAAGGTGCTTGTGGGACAAAGTATGCGGTCATGTCTTTCACCGTGTCATATATGAAATTTGAATTGTGTCCAAACTTCTTTTCATACTTGTCAACCATTGGCAACCTCCAAGCTACAATGGGCAATCCTTGAGCAATAGCAAATCGTTGAAGCATGACTTCATTCACAGCGTGAACGGTCTTTTGATCAGTGCTAACGATTGTGGTTTCTTGCCAGGTAGGGTCCTTGAATTCCTCTGGGGTGATTTCCACGATGGTATCGAAGAATTCCATGC
The DNA here is from genome assembly GCA_964036045.1 of Eutreptiella sp. 'Long Island Sound 2002'. Lineage (NCBI taxonomy): Eukaryota > Euglenozoa > Euglenophyceae > Eutreptiales > Eutreptiaceae > Eutreptiella > Eutreptiella sp. 'Long Island Sound 2002'. Next base: position 64,495,399 of record OZ038383.1, on the reverse strand, counting down.
GTGTTTGCACAGCACTAGTGGTCCACTCACGGAAGGCGGATACCGATGCAGCATATTGTGGATCCGTGGCTCTATGTTGTTTCACGAGACTCACCTCATCAAACGTTTGGAACAATTCCCGGCCAAATACATCATTCAAGTCTTGCCCACCAACTTGGACTTTTACGGATCCAAACAATTCCGTTTGACCAACAGGCGTTAATTGCACGAAATCACCCATCAATACCACGCACATACCGCCAAATGGTTTATCTTGGCATTGCATGATCTCACATAGGCGGCTATGAATATCCCGTAGCATGCGACAACCAACCATTGAGACTTCATCCACTATCAACACTTTGCAACCTTCAAAAAGTTTACGCAAGCGGTGCAACTTTGCCTTGTCGCTCTCGCATTGTAGTGTTTCACTGTCTCCATCAAAAACAGCAAGGCCCAATGCATGATGGATGGTAGATCCCTTTGCTAGATTACTTGCGGCGATTCCTGATGGAGCAACAAATTGCGCAACGTTCCAACCAAAGCTTTGTCGTAATCTTACATGGATTTCCCGTGCCACCCAACTCTTTCCTGTTCCTCCGCCAGCATGTAGGAAGATTAAAGGTGCAATTGGCTTTGCGGATGAGTCGCACGTGGCCTCTAACCTCACGTAATTTGTGATCCTGTCGATGATCTCTTCTTGATCCGGACTTCCTGCTTATTTCATGTGACCATCACATGTGGAAGAAACATCTGTCTCCGGTGACTCCTCCTCAGCCTTGATATCATCGAATACTCTTTGGGCATGGGTGTAAATATCATCTCCATGTGGGTAATGATCATCATCGCCCAAAGCATAAAGAAACTTTGTTTCTTTTTCCCGTGAGGCATGACTCATTGCCGGTGCCAACCCCAATTGAAGGGGTATGATACGCCACAAAGAAATGTGGCCCTGTGTCATCATACCCTTCTCCCGCTGCACGAGGCAACCCAAAACGGCACCCGCTCTTTCCTCCTGGTGGTTTGCCGCAACTAGCAATGAGACACCTGTGGATTGGAATGTGTCCAAAGACCTTGGGGGCAAACTGTTCAATTTCCCGTGCAGCTTCATGGGGGTCGTCCGGCAATGGAGGCAAAAGTTGCTTCTCCTCTAGCATACGTGGGGCTTCAACCTTGTGCTTTAGTCTATGCTCATAATCCTGGTGAATGTGGGCATCCAACGCACCACATATTTGTTGATCCAACACCGCGGCAACGGCTTGCACAAGCTCGCTATTCCCCACAACCATGTCCAACAACCATGGGGGAATGCCACCCCAAAAGAGACCATGGAAACGGAGAGAGCCTCGGCCTTGGCACTCGTAGCATGTGCAATGGGCCACGCATGTACCAAATAGACCCTTCTTACGGTTGCACACCGCACGATCTTTCTTGGTTTGCTTGGAACTCGGAAGACCTAGCAAAACCTCCAAGAAAGCCCTCACTTGTCGCTCAAAAATGCGTGCGGCGGCCACAGGGTTCTTGGACAACGCTTCAAATCGCCGCGAAACCTCCGGCAATGGAACACGGGCTTGCCGATCACCCATCGACAAACATAAAGACAACTCGTTGTCTATATCATTTGGTGCAACCGTGTAGAAGAGACTTGGAGGCCCAAAGAATAGCATCATACTATTCATCTTCCCCATCACTGCATACCGCTCCGAAGTGCTGAAGGGCACCGCTGCATGGCAAGTCCGGAACAAAGGCATGAATGTGTGCACAAGGTGTCGCGCTTCTTTTCGTTGGGGGTTTGCTTCTGCCTTCTTCAAATCTTCCTCAAGATTGGGCGTGTTGATGGCCGTCTCAAATGCCTTCATTCCATTGGGATTGGCATAAATGGCATCCCTAACGCTTCGCAATGCTGTGTGGCGGAACTTTTGATTAAAGAGCAACAAACAAAAGTCGCGGGCTTGAGCAAAGCGATTATCATATTGCAACAACATGTGCCTTGTATCCGCTTCCGAAACTCCACATGGCCGCTTGATACCACTTCCAAACATAAACAACGAGGGAAAGGACAACGTCAAAAGGCGGTCATTGGCTTCAAACTCGTTCATGGCAACTTCTTCTCGTCGAACTATACTGTTACGACGGTCCGCTACCATCTCCTTGATAGATTGAAGAACCTGTGGCACATCATTCCCATCTCTATTCAATGATGCTCCATCCGACAGCATAACAGCATCCAATATTACCTCACCATCATCCAAGTCACCTTTTCTTGCTGCTGCAATGTCCGCACCGGATTGCTTTTCGGCTGCAATCACATCTGGATGATCACCAATGGACATATTGTCAAATGCGGCATTTGGAAAATCAACCACTTCAGGTGGTGCAACCTCCAAGATTTCGACGTTGGCATGTTCCGGATTGATCACTTTCAAAACTCGCAACCATTGAACCAATCGATCCCATCGCGGTGTGAAGATTCGCTCTACTCGTTCTTTGCAGTGTTCATCACGACGCATAGCCTCCGCATCACAGCGCGGTCCCACAAAAATGACCTTCGTACCCACAAGAGCCTCTACATCCGGTAGACGTGCTGCCAACACTTCGGGTCCATCATGCGATACAGAAATGGCATGTCCTCGAACACCCCATTGCGATGTTGCTCCATTCTTGGCACTAACAAGCTTCACGGTGTTTACTGTCGTCCGCACTCGTCCCAACATACGCTCCTCCAAATCCGTTAACTCCGGTAAGTCGCATCGCTTACCAAAATGCTGGCCACTAGCAATGGCATTTGGTGGCACTTGACCTTTCTTTGGATGAAACAAACTCCGATGACATGAATTACACAATTGCACTGCACCATTAGATACAAGATCATGGTGCAACCAATATAGCCTTGTGTCTTGTTCAAAGACCGCGGCATACTTGCGATGCTGAATGGGAATCCCATGGTACCATGAAACTTGTTCTGTGTCCAACCTTAAACGGTCCAAAAGGTCATCGCATACTCCCACTTTTTTGTGCCACTCTTTGGCCAACGCCACCATATCCACGGTGTCCACCTTGTCATCTAGAATAGCTCGCACCAAGGCCTCCAAAGACTCACAACTCTCCAAGTTGGCTGCAGGTTGAACTGGAAATCTATGCATTCCAGTTTGCTTCCAAAAGCCTCTCACAATTGAAGCAAGAGCTGTGCGAACCTTTGATCCCGTAAACTCATCAGGTGATGGGCCTGCAACCGATTGCAGCATGGCTTCCTCATCTTCATCCACAACGGATCCGGGCGGTTCTATCTCATCGCGTCTCTCCCACATGTGCTGAATGGCTTGTGTTGACTGGCTTGCCACGGTTTCACGTGCATAATCCAAAGCACGTCTAACGGCCCCAGATTGCCCTGCCCGTTGCTTATCCTCCTTAGAGCCTGCTTGGCCCCCCAATTGCCCCGTCCGTTGCTTGTCCTTCTTAGGGCTAGCCTGTCCCGCCCGCTGCTTGTCCTCCTTGGAGCTCGCTTACCCTGCCCGCTGCTTGTCCTCCTTGGAGCCCGCTTGCCCCGACCGCTGCTTGTTCTTCTTGGAGCCCGCTTGCCCTGCGCGCTGCTTGTTCTCCTTGGAGCCCGCTCCTTGCCCGCTGCTTGTCCTCTCGCGATGCCACCACACCACCCGCTTGTCCTGCCCGCTGCCTGTTCTCCTTGGAGCCCGCTTGCCCTGCCCGCTGCTTGTTCTCCTTGGAGCCCGCTTGCCCTGCCCGCTGCTTGTTCTCCTTGGAGCCCGCTTGCCCTGCGCGCTTTTTGTCCTCCTTAGATTGTGATGTGTTACCAGTGGAGCAAACAAAGCCTTGACTCTTCATTTTTTTTCACGTACGACCAAAGGTGGTGGTACAACCCCAACATTGCCATCGCATCACACGAATTGAAGAAACGAGGGAGACCTCAACATGCACGGTATTGTCCACAACCAGCCCCAACCAATCACATCCATATTCAGCCGCAAGTTGATGGCAATGCAACGTGGTGACGGATGGGCGACCATCTTTTCCTTTAGCATTTGCCTCTTTCTGTTGTGGTTGAGATTGTTGTGGTTGAGATTGTTTTGAACACTTGTGCTTTCCCGGGCCAAACTTCTTCATATTATCAAACCGTACATCCTTGGACTCTCCACAAGATGCACAAGTCCAACGCATGACCGCCTTGGCCTTCATGTCTTGGTTGTCTTGGCGTACCCACTTCCATCCCCATAGGCGAGCCACATCATGACAATCTTTGTCAGTCAGAGAAGGCGTAGGCATGTCTCTAAATGGAAAATACAATAAGATCTACACCAAAAGGATGGTGACAAAAAAAGCAACTAAGCGTCCACAAAGAGACACAAATTGGCAATTAACCAGATCATGGTAGGTAACTAGTTTGATTGCTACCGTACGGCCTACACGGCGACCAAGGTACCCACATAACAAGCACGTTTTGATGCCATGAGAAAGCCTACATGACAACGAAGACACATAGGGAGCAAGTGCACTCAACCAATGGACAATTGTGAGAAATGAGCATGGTCAAACAAACACTGGTGTTCTCCACCGGACAAGGTCAATTCGTTTGATTGCCGTCAAAAAGCCTACAGGGCAACCAAAGTACGTACATAACAGCCGCTTGGATGCCATGAGAAACCCTACATGGCAACAAAGTTACATATGGATCAAGTGCATTCAACCAATGGACAATTGTTACAAATGAGCATGGTCAAACAAACACTGGTGTTCTCCACCGGACAAGGTCAATTCGTTTGATTGCCGTGAGAAAGCGTACACAGTAACCAAAGGACGTACATAACAGCCGCTTGGATGCCATGAGAAAGCCTACATGGCAACAAAGGCACATATGGATCGCCAGGTGTTGCGGGCTGCGACCAAAGTACGTACATAACAACCACTTGGATGCCATGAGAAAGCCTACATGGCAACAAAGGCACATGTGGATCGCCGGGTGTTGCGAGCTGCTTGCCACTGCCGTGTGCGCTCTTGAACACTAACTCAAAAACGCCCATTGTTCACCCCAAATGGACTACAGGAAGACACCGCGGTCTTGCGTAACGCATTGGTAATCACCGTTGAAGAAGGACCGCTTGCTTTAGAGATGTGCCTCCACGGTCATGACGATGGTCCTAAAACGTGCTCAAAACGCGCTCAAAAACGGATCGTTTTCACCTCGAAGTGGACCACCGTGTGGCACCACGGCATGGTGCACGCCTTATTAAACACCCATTTGCCATCATTTGATAGCCCAATTGCCATGGAAGAACAACGGCCCTCATTGCAAACGCCCACTTGACACACCGGCGATCGTCCTGAGTTTTCAGGACGATCGACCTGAAAACAGCCAAAAACAGCCCAAAAAACGGCCATTTTTGGACACTAAATCGGCCTTAGAACAGGCTAGAAGGCTCAAAACGCAACAAAACTTGTTTGTCGTGATGCGCCTTTGCTCCCCGGTCGTTTTGAGCGACTTGGATGCCGGTTTTGACCCACGGTGTGGTCGCAAGGACCTTTGGACCTTCTGCTGCTTGCTGCTGCTGCTTGCTGCTGCTGTTGTTGCTTGCTAAAACGTGTTGCTCATCCTTGGCCCTAGTTCGAGTCTTGATGTAAAACCTCGACAGGGTAAACCCAACTCGGTAATCAAGACTCGAACTAGGACGGAGCTGGGTCCTAGTCTTGCGTAACGCACGGGAAATCACCGTTGAAGAAAGACCGCTTGCTTTAGAGATGTGCCTCCATGGTTATGGCGATTGTCCTGAAACGCGGCTGGAAAATGGCTCCTTTTCACCTCAAAATGGACCACTGCGTGGCACCACGGCGTGGTACACGCCTTATTGAACACCCATTTGCCATCCTTTGATAGCCCAATTGCCATGAAAGAACAACGGCCCTCATCGGAAAGACCTGCTTGGCGTAGCGGCGATCGTCCTGAACTTTCAGGACGATCGTCCTGAAAACAGCCGAAAACAGCCCAAAAACGGCAATTTTTGGACACTAAATCGGCTGTAAAACGGGCTAGATGGCTCGAAATGCAACGAAACTTGTTTGTGGTGATGCGCCTTGGCTCCCCGGTCGTTTTGAGCTACTTGGATGCCGGTTTTGAGCCACAGTGTGGTCGCAAGGACTTTTTAAGCGCCTGCTGCTGCTTGCTGCTGCTGCTGCTGCTTGCTGCTGCTGCTAAAACGTGTTGCTCACCCTTGGACCCTAAAAGGTGGTGTAAAACCTCGGTAGGGTAAACCCCGCTCGGTAATCAAGACTCGAATTAGGACCGAGGTGGGTCCTAGTCTTGCATGACGCATTGGAGATCACCGTTGAAGAAAGAACGCTCGCTTTGCAGATGTGCCTCCACGATAAGGAGGATGGTCCTGAAACATGGCTCAAAAACGGCTCATTTCCACCTCAAAATGGACCACCGCGTGGCACCACGGCGTGGTACACGCCTTATTGAACACCCATTTGCCATTATTTGATAGCCCAATCGCCATGGAAGAACAACGGCCCTCATCGGAAACACCTGCTTGGCGTAGCGGCGATCGTCCTTAACTTTCAGCACCATCGTCCTGAAAACAGCCGAAAACAGCCCAACAACGGCCATTTTTGGACACTAAATCGGCCGTAGAACGGGCTAGACGGCTCAATATGCAACAAAACTTGTTTATGGTGATGCGCGTTTGCTCCTCGGTCGTTTTGAGCTACTTGGATGCCGGTTTTGAGCCACGGTGTGGACGCAAGGACTTTTGGACCGCCTGCTTGCTTGCTGCTGCTGCTGCTGCTTGCTGCTGCTAAAATGTGTTGCCCACCCTTGGACCCTAAAAGGAGGTGTAAAACCTCGACAGGGTAAACCTAGCTCGGTAATCAAGACTCGAACTAGGACCGAGGTGGGTCCTAGTCTTGCGTAACGCGTTGGAAATCACCGTTGAAGAAAGACCGCTTGCTTTAGAGATGTGCCTCCATGGTTACGACGATTGTCCTGAAACACGGCTCAATAACGGCTCATTTTCACCTCAAAATGGACCACCGCGTGGCACCACGGCGTGGTACACGCCTTATTGAACACCCATTTGCCATCCCCTGATAGCCCAATCGGCATGGAAGAACAACGGCCCTCATCGGAAACACCTGCTTGGCGTAGCGGCGATCGTCCTGAACTTTCAAGACAATCGTCCTGAAAACAGCCAAAAACAGCTCAAAAACGGCCATTTTTGGACACTAAATTGGCCGTAGAACGGGCTAGACGGCTCAAAATGCAACGAAACTTGTTTGTGGTGATGCGCCTTTGCTCCCCGGTCGTTTTGAGCTACTTGGATGCCGGTTTTGAGCCGCGGTGTGGTCGCAAGGACTTTTTACTCGCCTTCTTGCTTGCTTGCTGCTGCTGCTGCTAAAATGTGTTGCTCAGCCTTGGACCCTAAAAGGTGGTGTAAAACCTCGACAGGGTAAACCCAGCTCGGTAATCAAGACTCGAACTAGGACCGAGCTGGGTCCTAGTCTTGCGTAACGCATGGGAGTTTGTGCCTTGAAGACGTTTGTGCCCTACTTACTTTGGAATAAAAGAAACAATCGGACCAAATGTCCCGGAAAACTGAAAAATGATTGCAATGTCGGGATACAGCCCATAAGGTCATAATGACCCAACTCTACTCCCCCGACTAGAGTAAATCCCCCGGTCTTAGGTGCTATGTTGCTCCGATGGGTTGTTTGTATACCGAAGGGGGCGCTTCCCATCGGCCTAGAGCATAGCACCCGTTGCCCCCCCAGCCTCCGTGCCGTTGGCATAAAACCACACGTCTTGGTGAACCCAGATATGTTGAGACATCTGGATGTTCATGAGGTTCTTCCAAAATGTGCCCCATGAAGTATGATGGTTGCGCCAAACCACATACAACATGGATAGTAGCACTTCCAAACTTCTTGACCCACTTGCGAGTTTGTGAAATTGCGTCTTATGTTCATTTGCAAGGGAAAGCCCACTTGCCCATCTGAACATGCTCCAACAAAGTCCACCTTGTACAAACGCCCAACCAATGCCTCTTGACTCCAACGAATGCTTTGTTTAGCAGCAAGGGAAAGCTCACTTGCCCTCTCTGAACATCCCTTCTTCAAAAGAGTGCAACTTCTAAAAAGCTGATATTCATGTTTCTTGACCCCACTGTAATTCTTTGTTCAGCAGCAAGGGAAAGCCCACTTGCCCATTCTGAACATGCCCCTCTTCCACAAAGTCCACCTTGTACAATCGTCCAATCCATGCTTCTTGACTCCGGCCCATCCTTTTTTCAGCAGCAAGGGAAAGCCCACTTGCCCACTCTGAACATGCCCCAACAAAGTCCACCTTGTACAAACGCCCAATCCATGCTTTTTGACTCCAGCCAATGCTTTGTACAGCAGCAAGGGAAAACTCACTTGCCCACTCTGAACATCCCTTGTTCAAAAGAGTGCCACTTGTAAAAGGCCCATATCCATGTTTCTTGACCCCACTTCAATGCTTTGTTCAGCAGCAAGGGAAAGACGACTTGCCCACTCTGAACATCCCTTCTTCAAAAGAGTGCCACTTGTAAAACGCCCATATCCATGGTTCTTGATCCCACGTCAATGCTTTGTCCAGCAGCAAGGGAAAGCCCATTTGCCCACTCTGAACATCCCTTCTTCAAAAGAGTGCCACTTGTAAACCGCCCATATTCATGTTTCTTGACCCCACGTCAATGCTTTGTTCAGCAGCAAGGGAAAGCCCACTTGCCCACTCTGAACATGCCCCTCTTTTACAAAGTCTACCTTGTACAATCGTCCAATCCATGCTTCTTGACTCCGGCCAATGCTTTGTCTAGCTGCAAGGGAAAGCCCACTTGCCCACTCTGAACATCCCTCCTTCAAAAGAGTGCCACTTGTAAAACGCCCATATCCATGTTTCTTGACCCCACTCCAATGCTTTGTTCAGCAGCAAGGGAAAACCCACTTGCCCACTGTGAAGATGCCCCTCTTTTACAAACTCCACCTTGTACAATCGTGCAATCCATGCTTCTTGACTCCGGCCAATGCTTTGTCCAACAGCAAGGGAAAGCTCACTTGCCCACTCTGAACATCCCTTCTTCAAAAGAGTGCCACTTGTAAAACGCCCATATTCATGTTTCTTGACCCCACGTCAATGCTTTGTTCAGCAGCAAGGGAAAGCCCACTTGCCCAACTTGAACATGCTTCTCTCTTACAAAGTCCACCTTGTACAATCGTCCAATCCATGCTTCTTGACTCCGGCCAATGCTTTGTTCAGCAGCAAGGGAAACCCCACTTGCCCACTCTGAACATCCCTTCTTCAAAAGAGTGCCACTTGTAAAACGCCCATATCCATGTTTCTTGACCCCACTTCAATGCTTTGTTCAGCAGCAAGGGAAAGCCCACTTGCCCACTCTGAACATCCCTTCTTCAAAAGAGTGCCACTTGTAAAACGCCCATATCCATGTTTCTTGACCCCACTTCAATGCTTTGTTCAGCAGCAAGGGAAAGCCCACTTGCCCAACTTGAACATGCCCCTCTTTTACAAAGTCCACCTTGTACAATCGTCCAATCCATGCTTCTTGACTCCGGCCAATGCTTTGTTCAGCAGCAAGGGAAAGCCCACTTGCCCATTCTGAACATCCCTTCTTCAAAAGAGTGCCACTTGTAAAACGCCCATATCCATGTTTCTTGACCCCACTTCAATGCTTTGTTCAGCAGCAAGGGAAAGCCCACTTGCCCACTCTGAACATCCCTTCTTCAAAAGAGTGCCACTTGTAAAACGCCCATATCCGTGGTTTCTGACCCCACGTCAATGCTTTGTTCAGCAGCAAGGGAAAGCCCATTTGCCCACTCTGAACATCCCTTCTTCAAAAGAGTGCCACTTGTAAAACGCCCATTTTCATGTTTCTTGACCCCACGTCAATGCTTTGTTCAGCAGCAAGGGAAAGCCCCCTTGCCCACTCTGAACATGCCCCTCTTTTACAAAGTCCACCTTGTACAATCGTCCAATCCATGCTTCTTGACTCCGGCCAATGCTTTGTTCAGCAGCAAGGGAAAGCCCACTTGCCCATTTTGAACATCCCTTCTTCAAAAGAGTGCCACTTGTAAAACGCCCATATCCATGTTTCTTGACCCCACTTCAATGCTTTGTTCAGCAGCAAGGGAAAGCCCACTTGCCCACTCTGAAAATCCCTTCTTCAAAAGAGTGCCACTTGTAAAAAGCCGGTATTCATGTTTCTTGACCCCACTTCAATGCTTTATTCAGCAGCAAGGGAAAGCCCACTTGCCCACTCTGAACATCCCTTCTTCAAAAGAGTGCCACTTGTAAAACGCCCATATCCATGTTTCTTGACCCCACTTCAATGCTTTGTTCAGCAGCAAGGGAAAACCCACTTGCCCACTCTCAACATTCGCCTCTTTTACAAAGTCCACCTTGTACAATCGTGCAATCCATGCTTCTTGACTCCGGCCAATGCTTTGTCCAACAGCAAGGGAAAGCCCACTTGCCCACTCTGAACATCCCTTCTTCAAAAGAGTGCCACTTGTAAAACGCCCATATTCATGTTTCTTGACCCCACGTCAATGCTTTGTTCAGCAGCAAGGGAAAGCCCACTTGCCCAACTTGAACATGCCCCTCTTTTACAAAGTCCACCTTGTACAATCGTCCAATCCATGCTTCTTGACTCCGGCCAATGCTTTGTTCAGCAGCAAGGGAAACCCCACTTGCCCACTCTGAACATCCCTTCTTCAAAAGAGTGCCACTTGTAAAACGCCCATATCCATGTTTCTTGACCCCACTTCAATGCTTTGTTCAGCAGCAAGGGAAAGCCCACTTGCCCACTCTGAACATCCCTTCTTCAAAAGAGTGCCACCTGTAAAACGCCCATATCCATGTTTCTTGACCCCACTTCAATGCTTTGTTCAGCAGCAAGGGAAAGCCCACTTGCCCAACTTGAACATGCCCCTCTTTTACAAAGTCCACCTTGTACAATCGTCCAATCCATGCTTCTTGACTCCGGCCAATGCTTTGTTCAGCAGCAAGGGAAAGCCCACTTGCCCATTCTGAACATCCCTTCTTCAAAAGAGTGCCACTTGTAAAACGCCCATATCCATGTTTCTTGACCCCACTTCAATGCTTTGTTCAGCAGCAAGGGAAAGCCCACTTGCCCACTCTGAACATCCCTTCTTCAAAAGAGTGCCACTTGTAAAACGCCCATATCCGTGGTTTCTGACCCCACGTCAATGCTTTGTTCAGCAGCAAGGGAAAGCCCATTTGCCCACTCTGAACATCCCTTCTTCAAAGGAGTGCCACTTGTAAAACGCCCATTTTCATGTTTCTTGACCCCACGTCAATGCTTTGTTCAGCAGCAAGGGAAAGCCCCCTTGCCCACTCTGAACAACCCCCTCTTTTACAAAGTCCACCTTGTACAATCGTCCAATCCATGCTTCTTGACTCCGGCCAATGCTTTGTTCGGCAGCAAGGGAAAGCCCACTTGCCCATTCTGAACATCCCTTCTTCAAAAGACTGCCACTTGTAAAACGCCCATATCCATGTTTCTTGACCCCACTTCAATGCTTTGTGCAGCAGCAAGGGAAAGCCCACTTGCCCACTCTGAACATCCCTTCTTCAAAAGAGTGCCACTTGTAAAACGCCCATATCCGTGGTTTCTGACCCCACGTCAATGCTTTGTTCAGCAGCAAGGGAAAGCCCATTTGCCCACTCTGAACATCCCTTCTTCAAAAGAGTGCCACTTGTAAAACGCCCATTTTCATGTTTCTTGACCCCACGTCAATGCTTTGTTCAGCAGCAAGGGAAAGCCCCCTTGCCCACTCTGAACATGCCCCTCTTTTACAAAGTCCACCTTGTACAATCGTCCAATCCATGCTTCTTGCCTCCACTTCAATGCTTTGTTCAGCAGCAAGGGAAAGCCCACTTGCCCACTCTGAAAATCCCTTCTTCAAAAGAGTGCCACTTGTAAAAAGCCGGTATTCATGTTTCTTGACCCCACTTGAATGCTTTATTCAGCAGCAAGGGAAAGCCCACTTGCCCACTCTGAACATCCCTTCTTCAAAAGAGTGCCACTTGTAAAACGCCCATATCCATGTTTCTTGACCCCACTTCAATGCTTTGTTCAGCAGCAAGGGAAAACCCACTTGCCCACTCTCAACATTCGCCTCTTTTACAAAGTCCACCTTGTACAATCGTGCAATCCATGCTTCTTGACTCCGGCCAATGCTTCGTCCAGCAGCAAGGGAAAGCCCACTTGCCCACTCTGAACATCGCTTCTTCAAAAGAGTGCCACTTGTAAAACGCCCATATTCATGTTTCTTGACCCCACGTCAATGCTTTGTTCAGTAGCAAGGGAAAGCCCACTTGCCCACTCTGAACATGCCCCTCTTTTACAAAGTCCACCTTGTACGATCGTGCAATCCATGCTTCTTGACTGCGGCCAATGCTTTGTTCAGCACCAAGGGACAGCCCACTTGCCCACTCTAAACATCCCTTCTTCAAAAGAGTGCCACTTGTAAAACGCCCATATCCATGTTTCTTGACCCCACTTCAATGCTTTGTTCAGCAGCAAGGGAAAGCCCACTTGCCCACTCTGAACATCCCTTCTTCAAAAGAGTGCCACTTGTAAAACGCCCATATTCATGTTTCTTGACCCCACATCCATGCTTTGTTCAGCAGCAAGGGAAAGCCCACTTGCCCACTCTGAACATGCCCCTCTTTTACAAAGTCCACCTTGTACAATCGTCCAATCCATGCTTCTTGACTCCGGCCAATGCTTTGTTCAGCAGCAAGGGAAACCCCACTTGCCCACTCTGAACATCCCTTCTTCAAAAGAGTGCCACTTGTAAAACGCCCATATCCATGTTTCTTGACCCCACTTCAATGCTTTGTTCAGCAGCAAGGGAAAGCCCACTTGCCCACTCTGAACATCCCTTCTTCAAAAGAGTGCCACTTGTAAAACGCCCATATCCATGTTTCTTGACCCCACTTCAATGCTTTGTTCAGCAGCAAGGGAAAGCCCACTTGCCCAACTTGAACATGCCCCTCTTTTACAAAGTCCACCTTGTACAATCGTCCAATCCATGCTTCTTGACTCCGGCCAATGCTTTGTTCAGCAGCAAGGGAAAGCCCACTTGCCCATTCTGAACATCCCTTCTTCAAAAGAGTGCCACTTGTAAAACGCCCATATCCATGTTTCTTGACCCCACTTCAATGCTTTGTTCAGCAGCAAGGGAAAGCCCACTTGCCCACTCTGAACATCCCTTCTTCAAAAGAGTGCCACTTGTAAAACGCCCATATCCGTGGTTTCTGACCCCACGTCAATGCTTTGTTCAGCAGCAAGGGAAAGCCCATTTGCCCACTCTGAACATCCCTTCTTCAAAAGAGTGCCACTTGTAAAACGCCCATTTTCATGTTTCTTGACCCCACGTCAATGCTTTGTTCAGCAGCAAGGGAAAGCCCCCTTGCCCACTCTGAACATGCCCCTCTTTTACAAAGTCCACCTTGTACAATCGTCCAATCCATGCTTCTTGACTCCGGCCAATGCTTTGTTCGGCAGCAAGGGAAAGCCCACTTGCCCATTCTGAACATCCCTTCTTCAAAAGAGTGCCACTTGTAAAACGCCCATATCCATGTTTCTTGACCCCACTTCAATGCTTTGTGCAGCAGCAAGGGAAAGCCCACTTGCCCACTCTGAACATCCCTTCTTCAAAAGAGTGCCACTTGTAAAACGCCCATATCCGTGGTTTCTGACCCCACGTCAATGCTGTTCAGCAGCAAGGGAAAGCCCATTTGCCCACTCTGAACATCCCTTCTTCAAAAGAGTGCCACTTGTAAAACACCCATTTTCATTTTTCTTGACCCCACGTCAATGCTTTGTTCAGCAGCAAGGGAAAGCCCCCTTGCCCACTCTGAACATGCCCCTCTTTTACAAAGTCCACCTTGTACAATCGTCCAATCCATGCTTCTTGCCTCCACTTCAATGCTTTGTTCAGCAGCAAGGGAAAGCCCACTTGCCCACTCTGAAAATCCCTTCTTCAAAAGAGTGCCACTTGTAAAAAGCCGGTATTCATGTTTCTTGACCCCACTTCAATGCTTTATTCAGCAGCAAGGGAAAGCCCACTTGCCCACTCTGAACATCCCTTCTTCAAAAGAGTGCCACTTGTAAAACGCCCATATCCATGTTTCTTGACCCCACTTCAATGCTTTGTTCAGCAGCAAGGGAAAACCCACTTGCCCACTCTCAACATTCGCCTCTTTTACAAAGTCCACCTTGTACAATCGTGCAATCCATGCTTCTTGACTCCGGCCAATGCTTCGTCCAGCAGCAAGGGAAAGCCCACTTGCCCACTCTGAACATCGCTTCTTCAAAAGGGTGCAACTTGTAAAAACCCCATATGCATGCTTCTTGACCCCACGTCAATGCTTTGTTCAGTAGCAAGGGAAAGCCCACTTGCCCACTCTGAACATGCCCCTCTTTTACAAAGTCCACCTTGTACAATCGTCCAATCCATGCTTCTTGACTCCGGCCAATGCTTTGTTCAGCAGCAAGGGAAAGCCCACTTGCCCACTCTGAACATCCCTTCTTCAAAAGAGTGCCACTTGTAAAACGCCCATATCCATGTTTCTTGACCCCACTTCAATGCTTTGTTCAGCAGCAAGGGAAAGCCCACTTGCCCACTCTGAACATCCCTTCTTCAAAAGAGTGCCACTTGTAAAACGCCCATATCCATGTTTCTTGACCCCACTTCAATGCTTTGTTCAGCAGCAAGGGAAAGCCCACTTGCCCAACTTGAACATGCCCCTCTTTTACAAAGTACACCTTGTACAATCGTCCAATCCATGCTTCTTGACTCCGGCCAATGCTTTGTTCAGCAGCAAGGGAAAGCCCACTTGCCCATTCTGAACATCCCTTCTTCAAAAGAGTGCCACTTGTAAAACGCCCATATCCATGTTTCTTGACCCCACTTCAATGCTTTGTTCAGCAGCAAGGGAAAGCCCACTTGCCCACTCTGAACATCCCTTCTTCAAAAGAGTGCCACTTGTAAAACGCCCATATCCGTGGTTTCTGACCCCACGTCAATGCTTTGTTCAGCAGCAAGGGAAAGCCCATTTGCCCACTCTGAACATCCCTTCTTCAAAAGAGTGCCACTTGTAAAACGCCCATTTTCATGTTTCTTGACCCCACGTCAATGCTTTGTTCAGCAGCAAGGGAAAGCCCCCTTGCCCACTCTGAACATGCCCCTCTTTTACAAAGTCCACCTTGTACAATCGTCCAATCCATGCTTCTTGACTCCGGCCAATGCTTTGTTCGGCAGCAAGGGAAAGCCCACTTGCCCATTCTGAACATCCCTTCTTCAAAAGAGTGCCACTTGTAAAACGCCCATATCCATGTTTCTTGACCCCACTTCAATGCTTTGTGCAGCAGCAAGGGAAAGCCCACTTGCCCACTCTGAACATCCCTTCTTCAAAAGAGTGCCACTTGTAAAACGCCCATATCCGTGGTTTCTGACCCCACGTCAATGCTGTTCAGCAGCAAGGGAAAGCCCATTTGCCCACTCTGAACATCCCTTCTTCAAAAGAGTGCCACTTGTAAAACACCCATTTTCATTTTTCTTGACCCCACGTCAATGCTTTGTTCAGCAGCAAGGGAAAGCCCCCTTGCCCACTCTGAACATGCCCCTCTTTTACAAAGTCCACCTTGTACAATCGTCCAATCCATGCTTCTTGCCTCCACTTCAATGCTTTGTTCAGCAGCAAGGGAAAGCCCACTTGCCCACTCTGAAAATCCCTTCTTCAAAAGAGTGCCACTTGTAAAAAGCCGGTATTCATGTTTCTTGACCCCACTTCAATGCTTTATTCAGCAGCAAGGGAAAGCCCACTTGCCCACTCTGAACATCCCTTCTTCAAAAGAGTGCCACTTGTAAAACGCCCATATCCATGTTTCTTGACCCCACTTCAATGCTTTGTTCAGCAGCAAGGGAAAACCCACTTGCCCACTCTCAACATTCGCCTCTTTTACAAAGTCCACCTTGTACAATCGTGCAATCCATGCTTCTTGACTCCGGCCAATGCTTCGTCCAGCAGCAAGGGAAAGCCCACTTGCCCACTCTGAACATCGCTTCTTCAAAAGAGTGCCACTTGTAAAACGCCCATATTCATGTTTCTTGACCCCACGTCAATGCTTTGTTCAGTAGCAAGGGAAAGCCCACTTGCCCACTCTGAACATGCCCCTCTTTTACAAAGTCCACCTTGTACAATCGTCCAATCCATGCTTCTTGACTCCGGCCAATGCTTTGTTCAGCAGCAAGGGAAACCCCACTTGCCCACTCTGAACATCCCTTCTTCAAAAGAGTGCCACTTGTAAAACGCCCATATCCATGTTTCTTGACCCCACTTCAATGCTTTGTTCAGCAGCAAGGGAAAGCCCACTTGCCCACTCTGAACATCCCTTCTTCAAAAGAGTGCCACTTGTAAAACGCCCATATCCATGTTTCTTGACCCCACTTCAATGCTTTGTTCAGCAGCAAGGGAAAGCCCACTTGCCCAACTTGAACATGCCCCTCTTTTACAAAGTCCACCTTGTACAATCGTCCAATCCATGCTTCTTGACTCCGGCCAATGCTTTGTTCAGCAGCAAGGGAAAGCCCACTTGCCCATTCTGAACATCCCTTCTTCAAAAGAGTGCCACTTGTAAAACGCCCATATCCATGTTTCTTGACCCCACTTCAATGCTTTGTTCAGCAGCAAGGGAAAGCCCACTTGCCCACTCTGAACATCCCTTCTTCAAAAGAGTGCCACTTGTAAAACGCCCATATCCGTGGTTTCTGACCCCACGTCAATGCTTTGTTCAGCAGCAAGGGAAAGCCCATTTGCCCACTCTGAACATCCCTTCTTCAAAAGAGTGCCACTTGTAAAACGCCCATTTTCATGTTTCTTGACCCCACTTCAATGCTTTGTTCGGCAGCAAGGGAAAGCCCACTTGCCCATTCTGAACATCCCTTCTTCAAAAGAGTGCCACTTGTAAAACGCCCATATCCATGTTTCTTGACCCCACTTCAATGCTTTGTGCAGCAGCAAGGGAAAGCCCACTTGCCCACTCTGAACATCCCTTCTTCAAAAGAGTGCCACTTGTAAAACGCCCATATCCGTGGTTTCTGACCCCACGTCAATGCTTTGTTCAGCAGCAAGGGAAAGCCCATTTGCCCACTCTGAACATCCCTTCTTCAAAAGAGTGCCACTTGTAAAACGCCCATTTTCATGTTTCTTGACCCCACGTCAATGCTTTGTTCAGCAGCAAGGGAAAGCCCCCTTGCCCACTCTGAACATGCCCCTCTTTTACAAAGTCCACCTTGTACAATCGTCCAATCCATGCTTCTTGACTCCGGCCAATGCTTTGTTCGGCAGCAAGGGAAAGCCCACTTGCCCATTCTGAACATCCCTTCTTCAAAAGAGTGCCACTTGTAAAACGCCCATATCCATGTTTCTTGACCCCACTTCAATGCTTTGTGCAGCAGCAAGGGAAAGCCCACTTGCCCACTCTGAACATCCCTTCTTCAAAAGAGTGCCACTTGTAAAACGCCCATATCCGTGGTTTCTGACCCCACGTCAATGCTTTGTTCAGCAGCAAGGGAAAGCCCATTTGCCCACTCTGAACATCCCTTCTTCAAAAGAGTGCCACTTGTAAAACGCCCATTTTCATGTTTCTTGACCCCACGTCAATGCTTTGTTCAGCAGCAAGGGAAAGACCCCTTGCCCACTCTGAACATGCCCCTCTTTTACAAAGTCCACCTTGTACAATCGTCCAATCCATGCTTCTTGCCGCCACTTCAATGCTTTGTTCAGCAGCAAGGGAAAGCCCACTTGCCCACTCTGAAAATCCCTTCTTCAAAAGAGTGCCACTTGTAAAAAGCCGGTATTCATGTTTCTTGACCCCACTTCAATGCTTTATTCAGCAGCAAGGGAAAGCCCACTTGCCCACTCTGAACATCCCTTCTTCAAAAGAGTGCCACTTGTAAAACGCCCATATCCATGTTTCTTGACCCCACTTCAATGCTTTGTTCAGCAGCAAGGGAAAACCCACTTGCCCACTCTCAACATTCGCCTCTTTTACAAAGTCCACCTTGTACAATCGTGCAATCCATGCTTCTTGACTCCGGCCAATGCTTCGTCCAGCAGCAAGGGAAAGCCCACTTGCCCACTCTGAACATCGCTTCTTCAAAAGAGTGCCACTTGTGAAACGCCCATATTCATGTTTCTTGACCCCACTTCAATGCTTTGCTCAGCAGCAAGGCAAAGCCCACTTGCGCACTCTAAACATGCCCCACTCTTATAAAGTCCACCTTGTACAATCGTGCAATCCATGCTTCTTGACTCCGGCCAATGCTTTGTCCAGCAGCAAGGGAAAGCCCACTTGCCCACACTGAACATCCCTTCTTCAAAAGAATGCAACTCGTTAAAAGCCCATATCCATGTCTCTTGACCCCACTTCAATGCTTTTTGACTTCGGCTAATGCTTTGTTCAACAGCAAGGGAAAGCCCACTTGCCCACTCTGAACATCCCTTCTTCAAAGGAGTGCCACTTGTAAAACGCCCATATTCATGTTTCTTGACCCCACGTCAATGCTTTGTTCAGTAGCAAGGGAAAGCCCACTTGCCCACTCTGAACATGCCCCTCTTTTACAAAGTCCACCTTGTACGATCGTGCAATCCATGCTTCTTGACTGCGGCCAATGCTTTGTTCAGCACCAAGGGACAGCCCACTTGCCCACTCTAAACATCCCTTCTTCAAAAGAGTGCCACTTGTAAAAAGCTCATATCCATGTTTCTTGACCCCACTTCAATGCTTTGTTCAGCAGCAAGGGAAAGCCCACTTGCCCACTCTGAACATCCCTTCTTCAAAAGAGTGCCACTTGTAAAACGCCCATATTCATGTTTCTTGACCCCACGTCCATGCTTTGTTCAGCAGCAAGGGAAAGCCCACTTGCCCACTCTGAACATCCCTTCTTCAAAAGAGTGCCACTTGTAAAACGCCCATATCCATCTTTCTTGATCCCACTTCAATGCTTTGTTCAGCAGCAAGGGAAAGCCCACTTGCCCACTGTGAACATCCCTTCTTCAAAACAGTGCAACTTGTAAAAGGCCCATATCCATGTTTCTTGACCCCACTTCAATGCTTTGTTCAGCAGCAAGGGAAAGCCCACTTGCCCAACTTGAACATGCCCCTCTTTTACAAAGTCCACCTTGTACAATCGTGCAATCCATGCGTCTTGACTGCGGCCAATGCTTTGTTCAGCACCAAGGGAAAGCCCACTTGCCCACTATGAACATCCCTTCTCCAAAGGAGTGCCACTTGTAAAAAGCCCATATCCATGTTTCTTGACCTCACTTCAATGCTTTGTTCAGCAGCAAGGGAAAGCCCACTTGCCCACTCTGAACATGTCCCTCTTTTACAAAGTCCACCTTGTACAATCCTCCGATCCATGTTTCTTGACCGCACTTCAATGCTTTGTTCAGCAGCAAGGGAAAGCCCACTTGCCCACTCTGAACATCCCTTCTTCAAAAGAGTGCCACTTGTAAAACGCCCATATCCATGTTTCTTGACCCCACTTCAATGCTTTGTTCAGCAGCAAGGGAAAGCCCACTTGCCCGCTCTGAACATGCCCCTCTTTTACAAAGTCCACCTTGTACAATCGTCCAATCCATGCTTCTTGACTCCGGCCAATGCTTTGTTCAGCAGCAAGGGAAAGCCCACTTGCCCACTCTGAACATCGCTTCTTCAAAAGACTGCCACTTGTAAAACGCCCATATCCATGGTTCTTGACCCCACGTCAATGCTTTGTTCAGCAGGAAGGGAAAGCCCACTTGCCCACTCTGAACATCCCTTCTTCAAAAGAGTGCAACTTGTAAAAGGCCCATATCCATGTTTCTTGATCCCACTTCAATGCTTTGTTCAGCAGCAAGGGAAAGCCAACTTGCCCACTGTGAACATCCCTTCTTCAAAACAGTGCAACTTGTAAAAGGCCCATATCCATGTTTCTTGACCCCACTTCAATGCTTTGTTATGGAGCAAGGGAAAGCCCACTTGCCCACTCTGAACATCCCTTCTTCAAAAGAGTGAAACTTGTAAAAGGCCCATATCCATGTTTCTTGACCCCACTTCAATGCTTTGTTCAGCAGCAAGGGAAAGCCCACTTGCCCACTCTGAACATCCCTTCTTCAAAAGAGTGCAACTTGTAAAAAGCCCATATCCATGTTTCTTGACCCCAGTTCATTGCTTTGTTAAGGAGCAAGGGAAAGCCCACTTGCCCACTCTGAACATCCCTTCTTCAAAAGAGTGCAACTTGTAAAACGCCCATATCCATGTTTCTTGATCCCACTTCAATGCTTTGTTCAGCAGCAAGGGAAAGCCCACTTGCCCACTGTGAACATCCCTTCTTCAAAACATTGCAACTTGTAAAAGGCCCATATCCATGTTTCTTGACCCCACTTCAATGCTTTGTTCAGCAGCAAGGGAAAGCCCACTTGCCCACTCTGAACATCCCTTCTTCAAAAGAGTGAAACTTGTAAAAGGCCCATATCCATGTTTCTTGACCCCACTTCAATGCTTTGTTTAGCAGCAAGGGAAAGCCCACTTGCCCACTCTGAACATGCCCCAACAAAGTCCACCTTGTACAAACGCCATACCAATGCTTCTTGACTCCGGCCAATGCTTTGTTCAGCAGCAAGGGAAAGCCCACTTGCCCACTCTGAACATGCCCCAACAAAGTCCACCTTGTCCAAACGCCCAATCCATGCTTTTTGACTCCAGCCAATGCTTTGTTCAACAGCAAGGGAAAGCCCACTTGCCCACTCTGAACATCCCTTCTTCAGAAGAGTGCAACTTGTAAAAAGCCGATATCCATGTTTTTTGACCCCACAAAGTCCAAAATGTGAAACACCCTTCGACCTTTGTCAAGCAACGGCAAATGACTATATTGCTGCCGGCGCCACCGGCTGCGAAGCTCAAGCCATTGCTATTACTTGAGTCCGGTCGGTTGAGGCGAAGCACATATGAAGCTTTTCAATGCAACTTATACTTGTCCTTCAAGAGATTATATGCCTTCAAAAGCAATTGAAAGCGATCTGTGGCCCACGAGTCCTTAGACTTATCAGGATGCAGTTGAACACTCAGCTTCAAGTAATGTTTGCGAACATCTTGAGCACTCGTGGCACCCAGTAGAGTTTGAGCCATGGTGACCTTGTTCTTGCACTTCGACAATGGTTATCCAATTTCAACCAATCTGGATCCCGGCACGGCGGAAATGTGGCATGGAACCCAAGGTGTAGGCGGACCATGCATTGATTGGGAGGAAGAAGAAGATGATGACGATGATTGGATGGGCGTTGCACATGCAGGGGGGAGCGGAGGCTTGTGGCGATAGTGAGGAGGCTTTAGGAGGTGAAGTTGTATGGCATGTTGTTGCCGGTGTTGATGCGGATGAAGGGTGTCTCCGCTTTGAAGGTGTGGTGGGTGAGATTTCATTGTCACGTACACGTTGCTTTCCTTTCCGTTCTAGTCTTTGTTGTCCTTGTTCATCCAGCAACGTTCGTGCTTCGGAAGCGGCGTTGATGAAAGTGTCTTCATCCAATGCGGGTTGTAGCACCGTGTCAATGATATCCCCTTCCATTTCTTGTCTTTCACGGGTGTGTGTATGTGTACCCGTACATTGCCTTTTGCGGGCTCCTGAAGACGGTGTATTGATTGGTCGTTTGCCACTCGAGTGGGGCTCGACGATGGAAGAATGTTGTACATTCTCTTCTTGGCCGGCATTGCCGGGATTATGTTTGCAACTTGCTTCATGCAGTCGCGGATGATGTGGAGTGGCGAACACCCGACCACATTGCCTGCCGCAAGGAAATGTTCCTTTTTTAGGGGACTTCTTGGATCCCTTGCGATGCATTCTCTTGTCGTGGCCTCTCATGTCGTAGTCAATATCCCATTCACGGTACATGGCCTTCAACAAGTTGTGAGCATTCTCATAGCTCGTTTTCAACATATATCGAACAACCATGACTTTGGGAACAAGTGACTTCAATCGACCCCGCCAATCTTCCGGTGCCTCTTCATGGTTCCGCAAGCGAATAACACGAAGACCATCACCTACGCGAACCCGGCTAATGCCCACGTAGAAGGCGTTGTACGTCAACGCAGGTAGGCTCTCGTCATCCACCACCAAGATGATTTTATCCATTGACCTAC
This sequence comes from Eutreptiella sp. 'Long Island Sound 2002', assembly GCA_964036045.1. NCBI lineage: Eukaryota > Euglenozoa > Euglenophyceae > Eutreptiales > Eutreptiaceae > Eutreptiella > Eutreptiella sp. 'Long Island Sound 2002'. The sequence goes on along the minus strand of OZ038383.1, from coordinate 64,473,164 downwards.
ATTGCACCCCATGATATGTTGATCCAAAGGTCAATCGGAAGGGATATGCGTGAGTGTACAAAGACCCACAGCCTTTGGTGCGCACAGCAATGTACCGATGAATGTTGATCTTGCGTTGCACTTGCATGAGAGGAACAACGACCTTTGCTGCATCCTCATGTTGCATTCCACCCGTACTTAAGGCCGAAGCATCAATGGCAATGGTGACACAAAATGGTGGGAACTCAAGCATCACTACAGTACCAGCACGCGCATCACGGATCTCTTGCGCTCTACTTTGCGCTTCATCGGCATGTAGGACAATGCTATGCAACCGTCCTTGGGTGCCATTGGACAATCCTTTCTCTGGTCTTAAATTGCTTGTGAGGCAACAAGGTGCTTGTGGGACAAAGTATGCGGTCATGTCTTTCACCGTGTCATATATGAAATTTGAATTGTGTCCAAACTTCTTTTCATACTTGTCAACCATTGGCAACCTCCAAGCTACAATGGGCAATCCTCGAGCAATAGCAAATCGTTGAAGCATGACTTCATTCACAGCGTGAACGGTCTTTTGATCAGTGCTAACGATTGTGGTTTCTTGCCAGGTAGGGTCCTTGAATTCCTCTGGGGTGATTTCCACGATGGTATCGAAGAATTCCATGCGTGTTTGCACAGCACTAGTGGTCCACTCACGGAAGGCGGATACCGATGCAGCATATTGTGGATCCGTAGCTCTACGTTGTTTCACGAGACTCACCTCATCAAACTTTTGAAACAATTCCCGGCCAAATACATCATTCAAGTCTTGCCCACCAACTTGGACTTTTGCGGATCCTAAAAATTCCGTTTGACCAACAGGCGTTAATTGCACGAAATCACCCATCAATACCACGCACATACCACCAAATGGTTTATCTTGGCATTGCATGATCTCACAAAGGTGGCTATGAATATCCCGTGGCATGCGACAACCAACCATTGAGACTTCATCCACTATCAACACTTTGCAACCTTCAAAAAGTTTACGCAAGCGGTGCAACTTTGCCTTGTCGCTCTCGCATTGCAGCGTTTCACTGTCTCCATCAAAAACAGCAAGGCCCAATGCATGATGGATGGTAGATCCCTTTGCTAGATTAATTGCGGCGATTCCTGATGGAGCAACAAATCGCACAACGTTCCAACCAAAGCTTTGTCGTAATCTTGCATGGATTTCTCGTGCCACCCAACTCTTTCCCGTTCCTCCGCCAGCATGTAGGAAGACTAAAGGTGCAATTGGCTTTGCGGATGAGTCGCACGTGGCCTCTAACCTCACGTAATTTGTGATCCTGTCGATGATCTCTTCTTGATCTGGACTTCCTGTTGATCTAATGTGACCATCACATGTGGAAGAAACATCTGTCTCCGGTGACTCCTCCTCAGCCTTGATATCATCGAATACTCTTTGGGCATGGGAGTAAATATCATCTCCATGGGGGTAATGATCATCATCGCCCAAAGCATAAAGAAACTTTGTTTCTTTTTCCCCCGAGGCATGACTCATTGCCGGTGCCAGCCCCAATTGCAAATTCAAGGCTTCTTTGAGGATGTCAAACTCCTCACTTGAAGCCGAACGTCCTCTTTTATTTGCGTTTTGGGCTCTTTGAATTGCTTCTTGCATATCTTGCACCGCTTCGGCGAACCTGGTATCTTTCACCTCCGTTCTCGTTTCCTTCAGATCCGCCATCTCCTTACCCGCGTTGAAATCAACATCCAACGGGTGCCTCACACCCCAAATCTTCCTACAACGCTTTGGAATGTCATCCGTCAATGACTTTCGCAAGCGATCATAGTGCCCAATCTTCTTTAACCGGACAACCATGGAATGCCGACTGCGCTCCAAGTAGCTTGCATGTGCGGTCTTGCAATGTTCCTCCCATTGCAAGTAATCGTTCCAAGTGATTTGGGGCGGTAGTTCGATATCCCAAGGAACGAAATTGCACATGACGAACTTGGCCCATGCCTTCCTTGTGCGAGCACTACCATCCACACCGGGCCACACGGGCATGCGCTTCCCTGCCAAGATAGGGCACCTGGATGTTGACACTAGGTATTGCACGTAATTACTATCATCAAGCACATGCCCGGGATGGAAATCAGGCATGGCCTTTTCAGGGCGTCCATCATTGACTCCGTCGGTAACTTCAATAGGGTCCGTTGCACGCCGTTGCTCTATTTTGATGAGACAATAATACTCAAGAGCGCAAAGGGCCCTAAGCCGCTTCCCACGACAAGCATAATTGATCGCGGGCGCGACAGCAATTTGCCTGGCTTCCAATCCTTCACCCACTGTGTAAAGGTACGCTCGGCATGTTGCATCCGCATCGGATTGCGCCACATCCATTGTCAAAGAGTTGAGGTGTTCCACAAGAGTATTGTTGTCTTCTTGGTCATCCTCAGAAGAACTTGTGCCATTGTCATTGGGAGGCGGATGTGTTGGCGTTTGTGATGCTTGCTGCATATCAACATTTGATGTTGCCAAGGGATCATCATCCACCACATGTGACGGAGATGACGAAATGGATGGCGCATCTACACAAATGTTCTGCAAGTTTGCATGATGTTCATCATCACTTGTACTCTCCCCGCCTCCATCTTCCAACATTCCACTGAATAAAGTAGGAATGGCGGTTACAGTGCTCCAAGGATGCACAACGGCAAACTTGTGAGAGCAATGCCATGGGGGATATCCCAACAAGGAGACGGCTGCCATTTGCGCACTAAATTCCACCTTCTTGTCCAACGAGTTGATGATGCGCTTTAGCAACAGGCCTCCTTCTCTCCGGGTTGTGCAAACTCTGTGGTGTCCATTTTGTCCGCCTCACGAGTCACCTGACGAATTGTGCTCAATACATTGGCAATCCTTACCGGATTCTTGCTACAGTAACCAACAACGTATTTGGCCACATCAATCAGCACGTCCTCACCTCCGAGGAATTGCACATTTGTGTTGCTAGCATACAGGTAGGCCAAGAGTTTGTTGGTTTCAACCACACGTCCATCACAAGGATGTGGCCGCCGCAACTCCCATATGACGAGAACACAGCTTACCTTTTCATCATTGGCATCGAATTCTACTTCCGAGTCATACATCCGGATGTTGTGCCTTCCTGAGAGGGTATGATACGCCACAAAGGAATGTGGCCGTGTTTCACTGTACCCTTCTCTTGCTGCACGAGGCAACCCAAAACGGCACCCGCTCTTTCCTCCTGGTGGTTTACCGCAACTAGCAATGAGACACCTGTGGATTTGAATGTGTCCAAAGACCTTGGAGGCAAACTGTTCAATTTCCCGTGCCGCTTCATGGGGGTCGTCCGGCAATGGAGGCAAAAGTTGCTTCTCCTCTAGCATACGTGGGGCTTCAACCTTGTGCTTTAGTCTATGCTCATAATCTTGGTGAATATGGGCATCCAATGCGGCACATATTTGTTGATCCAACACCGTGGCAACGGCTTTCACAAGCTCGCTATTCCCCACAACCATGTCCAACAACCATGGGGGAATGCCACCCCAAAAGAGACCATGGAAATGGAGAGAGCCTCGGCCTTGGCACTCGTAGCATGTGCAATGGGCCACCCATGTACCAAATAGACCCTTCTTCCGGTTGCACACCGCACGATCTTTCTTGGTTTGCTTGGAACTCGGAAGACCTAGCAAAACCTCCAAGAAAGCCCGCACTTGTCGCTCAAAAATGCGTGCGGCGGCCACAGGTTTTTTGGATAACGCTTCAAATCGCCGCGAAACCTCCGGCAATGGAACACGGGCTTGCCGATCACCCATCGACAAACATAAAGACAACTCGTTGTCTATATCATTTGGTGCAACCGTGTAGAAGAGACTTGGAGGCCCAAAGAACAGCATCATACTATTCATCTTCCCCATCACTGCAGACCGCTCCGAAGTGCTGAAAGGCACTGGTGCATGGCAAGTCCGGAACAAAGGCATGAATGTGTGCACAAGGTGTCGCGCTTCTTTTCGTTGGGGGTTTGCTTCTGCCTTCTTCAAATCTTCCTCAAGATTGGGCGTGTTGATGGCCGTCTCAAATGCCTTCATTCGATTGGGATTGGCATAAATGGCATCCCTAACGCTTCGCAACGCTGTGTGGCGGAACTTTTGATTAAAGAGCAACAAACAAAAGTCGCGGGCTTCAGCAAAGCGATTATCATATTGCAACAACATGTGCCTTGTATCCGCTTCTGAAACTCCACATGGCCGCTTGATACCACTTCCAAACATAAACAACGAGGGAAAGGACAACGTCAAAAGGAGGTCATTGGCTTCAAACTCGTTCATGGCAACTTCTTCTCGTCGAACTATACTGTTACGACGGTCCGCTAGCATCTCCTTGATAGATTGAAGAACTTGTGGCACATCGTTCCCATCTCGATTCAATAATGCTCCATCTGACAGCATAACAGCATCCAATATTACCTCACCATCATCCAAGTCACCTTTTCTTTCTCCTGCAATGTCCGCACCGGATTGCTTTTCGGCTGCAATCACGTCTGGATGATCACCAATGGACATATTGTCAAATACGGCATTTGGAAAATCAACCACTTCAGGTGGTGCAACCTCCAAGATTTCGACGTTGGCATATTCCGGATTGATCACTTTCAAAACTCGCAACCATTGAACCAATCGATCCCATCGCGGTGTGAAGATTCGCTCTACTCGTTCTTTGCAGTGTTCATCACGACGCATAGCCTCCGCATCACGGCGCGGTCCGACAAAAATGACCTTTGTACCCACAACAGCCTCTACATCCAGTAGACGTGCTGCCAACACTTCGGGTCCATCATGCGGTACAGAAATGGCATGTCCTCGAACACCCCATTGCGATGTTGCACCATTCTTGGCACTAACAAGCTTCACGGTGTTTACTATCGTCCGCACTCGTCCCAACATACGCTCCTCCAAATCCGTTAACTCCGCTAAGTCGCATCGCTTACCAAAATGCTTGCCACTAGCAATGGCATTTGGTGGCACTTGACCTTTCTTTGGATGAGACAAACTCCGATGACATGAATTACACAACTGCACTGCACCATTAGATACAAGATCATGGTGCAACCAATATAGCCTTGTGTATTGTTCAAGGACCGCGGCATACTTGCGATACGGAATGGGAATCCCATGGTACCATGAAACTTGTTCTGTGTCCTACCTTAAAAGGTCCAACTTGGATACCTCCACTTCCTTCACTTGTTGGAAATCTCTCACTCCGCAACACCCGCAAGAATGATTGTCCTCGCATACTCCCACTTTTTTGTGCCACTCTTTGGCCAACGCCACCATATCCACGGTTTCCACCTTCTCATCCAGTATAGCTCGCACCAAGGCGTCCAAAGACTCACAACTCTCCAAATTGGCTGCAGGTTGAACTGGAAATCTATCCATCCCGGTTTGCTCCCAAAAGCCTCTCACAGTTGAAGCAAGGGATGTGCCGACCTTTGATCCCGTAAACTCATGAGGTGATGGGGTTGCAACCGATTGCAGCATGGCTTCCTCATCTTCATCCACAACGGGTCCGGGCGGTTCTATCTCATCGCCTCTCTCCCACATGTGCTGAATGGCTTGTGTTGACTGCCTTGCCACGGTTTCACGTGCATAATTAAAAGCACGTCTAACAGCCCCAGATTGCCCTGCCCGTTGCTTATCCTCCTTAGCGCCTGCTTGGCCCCCCACTTGCCCCGCCCGTTGCTTGTGCGCCTTAGGGCTAGCCTGTCCCGCCCGCTGCTTGTCCTCCTTGGAGCCCGCTTGCCCTGCCCGCTGCTTGTCCTCCTTGGAGCCCGCTTGCCCCGCCCGTTGCTTGTTCTCCTTGGAGCCCGCTTGCCCTGCGCACTGCTTGTTCTCCTTGGAGCCCGCTTGCCCTGCCCGCTGCTTGTCCTCTCGGGATGCCACCACACCACCCGCTTGCCCTGCCCGCTACTTGTCCTCTCGGGATGCCACCACACCACCCGCTTGCGCTGCGCGCTTTTTGTCCTCCTTAGATTGCGATGCGTTACAACTGGAGCAAACAAAGCCTTGACTCTTCATTTTTTTGTATGTACGATCAAAGGTGGTGGTACAACCCCAACATTGCCAGCGCATCACACGAATTGAGGAAATGAGGGAGTCATCTACATGCACAGTATTGTCCACAACCACCCCCAACCAATCACATCCATATTCAGCCGCAAGTTGATGGCAATGCAACGTGGTGACGGATGGGCGACCATCTTTTCCTTTCGCATTTGCCTCTTTCTCTTGTGGTTGAGATTGTTCTGAACACTTGTGCTTTCCCGGGCCAAACTTCTTCATATTATGAAACCGTGCATCCTTGGATTCTGCACAAGATGCACAAGTCCAACGCATGACCGCCTTGGCCTTCATGTCTTGGTTGTCTTGGCGTACCCACTTCCATCCCCATAGGCGAGCCACATCATGACAATCTTTGTCGGTCAGTGAAGGCGTAGGCATGTCTCCAAATGGAAAATACAATAAGATCCAAAAGGATGGTGACAAAAAAAGCAACTAAGCGTCCACAACGGGGCACAAATTGGCAATTAACCACAGCATGGTCAAACATCATAGGTGTTCCTCGTTGGGAAAGGTAACTAGTTTGATTGCCACCGTACGGCCTACACGGCGACCAAGGTACCCACATAACAAGCACGTTTTGATGCCATGAGAAAGCCTACATGACAACAGAGGCACATATGGAGCAAGTGCACTCAACCAATGGACAATTGTGAGGAATGAGCATGGTCAAACAAACACTGGTGTTCTCCACCGGACAAGGTCAATTCGTTTGATTGCTGTGAGAAAGCCTACACGGCGACCAAAGTACGTGCCTACATGGCAACAAAGGCACATATGGATCGCCGGGTGTTGCGAGCTGCAACCAAAGTACGTACATAACAGCCACTTGGATGCCCATAACAGCCACTTGGATGCCATGAGAAAGCCTACATGGCAACAAAGACACATATGGATCGCAAGGTGTTGCGAGCTGCAACCAAGGTACGTACATATCAGCCACTTGGATGCCATGAGAAAGCCTACATGGCAACAAAGGCACATATGGATCGCCGGGTGTTGCGAGCTGCGACCAAAGTACGTACATAACAGCCACTTGGATGCCATGAGAAAGCCTACATGGCAACAAAGGCACACATGGATCAGCAGGTGTTGCGAGCTGCTTGCCCCTACCGTGTGTGCTCTTGAACACTAACTCAAAAACGCCAATTGTTCACCCCAAATGGACTACAGAAAGACACCGCGATCTTGCGTAACGCATTGGTAATCACCGTTGAAGAAAGACCGCTTGCTTTAGAGATGTGCCTCCACGGTCATGACGATGGTCCTAAAACGCGCTCAAAACGCGCTCAAAAGCGCTCAAAAACGGCTCATTTTCAACCCGAAATGGACCACCGTGTGGCACGACGGCATGGTACACGCCTTATTGAACACCCATTTGCCATCATTTCATAGCCCAATCGCCATGGAGGAACAATGGCCCTCATTGCAAACGTCCACGTAACACACCGGCGATCGTCCTGAGTTTTCAGGACGATCGTCCCGAAAACAGCCCAAAAATGGCCGTTTTTTGGATACTAAATTGGCCGTAGAACAAGCTAGACGGCTCAAAACGCAATGAAACTTGTTTGTGGTGATGCGCATTCGCTCCCCGGTCGTTTTGAGCTACTTGGATGCCGGTTTTGAGCCACGGTGTGGTCACAAGGACTTTTGGACCTTTTGCTTGCTTGCTGCTGCTGCTGCTGCTTGCTAAAACGTGTAGCTCATCCTTGGACCCTAAAAGGTGGTGTAAAACCTCGACAGGGTAAACCCAGCTCGGTAAACAAGAATCGAACTAGCACCGAGCTGGGTCCTAGTCTTGCACAACGCATACGCAGCGATTGTATGTAATGGATTGTGGTTGTGAGTCCCTAGTTGAAAAATGGTAATCAAATTTGTAACATGTCAAGCCATTTGAAAAGACATGAAACACATTGACTCCCCAATCACATGGCACGACAGTGCTTGTCATGCTTTGTGTGCCACGTTTTGTGGCAATCTTGTCATTGGGGTATAATATGGTCGGGCACACAATTGTACACGGACAATTGGAAAATTAGTACAATGTCGGGACACAGCCCATAAGGTCACGATGACCTAACTCTACTCCCCCGACTAGAGTAAATCCTCCGGTCTTAGGTGCTACGCTGCTCCGATGGGTTGTTTGTATACCGGAGGGGGCGCTTCCCATCGGCCAAGAGCATAGCACCCGTTGCCTCCTAGCCTCCGTGCCGTTGGCACACAACCACAAGACTTGGTAAACCTAGATATCTTGAGACATACACATTTTTCATGGTAGAGGTTCTTCCTAACTGCTTAATGATGTATGATGGTTGCGCCAAACCACATACAACATGGATAAGAACACTTCCAAACCTCTTGTCTCCACTTGAGAGTTGGTGAATTTGCAACTTATGTTGAGTCGCAAGGGAAAGCCCACTTGCCTATCCGAACATTCCCCCACAAAATCCACGTTGTACAAACGTTAAATGCATGCTTGTTGACTTCACCTACTGCTATGTTAAGCAGCAAGGGAAAGCCCACTTGTGTATCCATGCTTGTTGACCCCACTTCAATGTTTTGTTCAGCAGCAAGGGAAAAAAATATTTTCACTGGTAACTAGAAATGATTTTGATTGGTGACGGTTGGAATAACGTTGTGAATCGTTTCGCCCCACACAACCGCTACCTTGTGCCGGGGCTGAGCTTCGAGGGCGGGATCTTCAAAGAGCAACAAACGACATTTATATAGCGCCTCGTCTTGCACAATCTGGCGCTCAAAGCATGTAGTAATTCAAGTCAAGGGAATCCTACTATGTTCGACGAACCAAAAAAATTTGGCGAGGCCACAGTGTTAAAAGGTCGTGCCTTGAAGACGTTTGTGCCTGTACTTACTTTCGGAATGAAAGAAACAGTCGGACCAAATGGCCTTGAAAGTTGAAAAATGTTCAGAATGTCGGGATACAGCCCATAAGGTCATAATGACCCAACTCTACTCCCCCGACTAGAGTAAATCCCCCGGTCTTAGGTGCTACGCTGCTCCGATGAGTTGTTTGTATACCGGAGGGGGCGCTTCCCATCGGCCAAAAGCATAGCACCCGTTGCCCCCTAGCCTCCGTGCCGTTGGCATCAAACCACAAGTTCGGGTGAAGTGAGATATGCTAAGACATCCGCATGTTCATGAGGTTCTTCCAAAATGTGCCCCATGAAGTATGATGGTTGCGCCAAACCACATACAACATGGATAGTAGCACTTCCAAAGTTCTCGAACCTTTTTTCGAGTTTTGTTCAGCAGCAAGGGAAAGCCCACTTGCCCACTCTGAACATGCCCCTCTCCACAAAGTCCACCTTGTAGAATTGTCCATCCCATGCTCTAAACTCCGGCCAATGCTTGTTCCGCAGCAAGGGAAAGCCCACTTGCCCACTCTGAACATCTCTTCTTCAAAAGAGTGGCACTTGTAAAACGCCCATATTCATTTTTCTTGACCCCACTTCAATGCTTTGTTCAGCAGCAAGGGAAAGCCCACTTGCCCACTCTGAACATGCCCCACTCTTATAAAGTCCACCTTGTACAATCGTGCAATCCATGCTTCTTGACTCCCGCCAATGCTTTGTTCAGCAGCAAGGGAAAGCCCACTTGCCCACTCTGAACATCCCTTCTTCAAAAGAGTGCAACTTGTAAAACGTCCATATCCATGTTTCATGACCCCATGTCAATGCTTTGTTCAGCAGCAAGGGAAAGCTCACTTGCCCACTCTGAACATTCCTTCTTCAAAAGAGTGCAACTTGTAAAACGCCCATATCCATATTGCTTTGTTCAGCAGCAAGGGAAAGCCCACTTGCCCACTCTGAACATGCCCTTCTTTTACAAAGTCCACCTTGTACAATCGTGCAATCCATGCTTCTTGACTCCGGCCAATGCTTTGTTCAGCAGCAAGGGAAAGCCCACTTGCCCACGCTGAACATCGCTTCTTCAAAAGAGTGCCACTTGTGAAACGCCCATATTCATGTTTCTTGACCCCACTTCAATGCTTTGTTCAGCAGCAAGGCAAAGCCCACTTGCCCACTCTGAACATGCCCCACTCTTATAAAGTCCACCTTGTACAATCGTGCAATCCATGCTTCTTGACTCCGGCCAATGCTTTGTCCAGCAGCAAGGGAAAGCCCACTTGCCGACTCTGAACATCCCTTCTTCAAAAGAATGCAACTCGTTAAAAGCCCATATCCATGTCTCTTGACCCCACTTCAATGCTTTTTGACTTCGGCTAATGCTTTGTTCAACAGCAAGGGAAAGCCCACTTGCCCACTGTGAACATCCCTTCTTCAAAAGAGTGCAACTTGTAAAACGTCCATATCCATATTTCATGACCCCATGTCAATGCTTTGTTCAGCAGCAAGGGAAAGCTCACTTGCCCACTCTGAACATTCCTTCTTCAAAAGAGTGCAACTTGTAAAACGCCCGTATCCATATTGCTTTGTTCAGCAGCAAGGGAAAGCCCACTTGCCCACTCTGAACATGCCCCTCTTTTACAAAGTCCACCTTGTACAATCGTGCAATCCATGCTTCTTGACTCCGGCCAATGCTTTGTTCAGCAGCAAGGGAAAGCCCACTTGCCCACACTGAACATCCCTTCTTCAAAAGAGTGCCACTTGTGAAACGCCCATATTCATGTTTCTTGACCCCACTTCAATGCTTTGCTCAGCAGCAAGGCAAAGCCCACTTGCGCACTCTAAACATGCCCCACTCTTATAAAGTCCACCTTGTACAATCGTGCAATCCATGCTTCTTGACTCCGGCCAATGCTTTGTCCAGCAGCAAGGGAAAGCCCACTTGCCCACACTGAACATCCCTTCTTCAAAAGAATGCAACTCGTTAAAAGCCCATATCCATGTCTCTTGACCCCACTTCAATGCTTTTTGACTTCGGCTAATGCTTTGTTCAACAGCAAGGGAAAGCCCACTTGCCCATTGGAACATTCCTTCTTCAAAAGAGTGCAACTTGTAAAACGGCCATATCCATTTTGCTTTGTTCAGCAGCAAGGGAAAGCCCACTTACCCACTGCGAACATGCCCCTCTCTTACAAAGTCCACCTTGTACAATCGTCCAATCCATGCTTCTTGACTCGGCCAATGCTTTGTTCAGCAGCAAGGGAAAGCCCACTTGCCCACTCTGAACATGCCCCTCTCTTACAAAATCCACCTTGTACAATCGTCCAATCCATGCTTCTTGACCCCACGTCAATGCTTTGTTCAGCAGCAAGGGAAAGCCCACTTGCCCACTCTGAACATTCCTTCTTCAAAAGAGTGCAACTTGTAAAAAGCCCATATCCATGTTTCTTGACCCCACTTCAATGCTTTGTTCAGCAGCAAGGGAAAGCCCACTTGCCCACTCTGAACATGCCCCTCTTTTACAAAGTCCGCCTTGTACAATCGTCCAATCCAGGCTTCTTGACTGTAGCCAAGGCTTTGTTGAGTAGCAACGGAAAGCCCACTTGCCCACTCAGAACATCCCTTTTCAAAAGAGTGCAACTTATAAAAAGCCCATATCCATGTTTCTTGACGCCACTTCAATGCTTTGTTCAACAGCAAGAGAAAGCCCACTTGCCCACTCAGAACATGCCCCTCTTTTACAAAGTCCACCATGTACAATCGTCCAATCCATGCTTCTTGACTCCGGCTAATGCTTTGTTCAGCAGCAAGGGAAAGCCCACTTGCCCACTCTGAACACGCTCGAACAAAGTCCATCTTGTCCAAACGCCCACTCCTTGCTTTTTGATTCCAGCCAATGCTTTGTTCAACACCAAGGGAAAGCCCACTTGCCCACTGTGAACATCCCTTCCTCAAAAGAGTGCAACTTGTAAAAAGCCGATATCCATGTTTCTTGACCCCACAAAGTCCAAAATGTGAAACACGCTTCGACATTTGGCAAGCATCCGCAAATGACTATATTTTACCGGCGCCACCGGCTGCGAAGCTCAAGCCATTGCTATTACTTGAGTCGGGTCGGTTGAGGCGAAGCACATACGAAGCTTTTCAAACGAGGGTGACCATGGGAGTACCAAGCTTCAAACGTCAATATCCCATTCACGGTACATGGCCTTCAACAAGTTGTGAGCATTCTCATAGGTCGTTTTCAACGTATATCGAACAACCATGACTTTGGGAACAAGTGACTTCAATCGACCCCGCCAATCTTCCGGTGCCTCTTCATGGTTCCGCAAGCGAATAACACGAAGACCATCACCTGTGCGAACCCGGCTAATGCCCACGTAGAAGGCGTTGTACGTCAACGCAGGTAGGCTCTTGTCATCCACGACCAAGATGATTTAATCCATTGACCTGCATTGCACCCCATGACATGTTGATCCAAAGGTCAATCCGAAGGGATGTGCGTGAGTGTACAAAGACCCACAGCCTTTGGTGCGCACAGCAATGTACCGATGAATGTTGATCTTGCGTTGCACTTGCATGAGAGGAACAACGACCTTTGATGCATCCTCATGTTGCATTCCACCTGTACTTAAGGCCGAAGCATCAATGGCAATGGTGACACAAAATGGTGGGAACTCAAGCATCACTACAGCACCAGCACGCGCATCACGGATCTCTTGCGCTCTACTTTGCGCTTCATCGGCATGCAGGACAATGCTATGCAACCGTCCTTGGGTGCCGTTGGACAACCCTTTCTCTGGTCTTAAATTGCTTGTGAGGCAACAAGGTGCTTGTGGGACAAAGTATGGGGTCATGTCTTTCACCGTGTCATATATGAAAGTTGAATTGTGTCCAAACTTCTTTTCATACTTGTCAACCATTGGCAACCTCCAAGCTACCATGGGCAATCCTCGAGCAATAGCAAATCGTTGAAGCGTGACTTCATTCACAACGTGAACGGTCTTTTGATCAGTGCTAACGATTGTGGTTTCTTGCCAGGTAGGGTCCTTGAATTCCTCTGGGGTGATTTCCACGATGGTATCGAAGAATTCCATGCGTGTTTGCATAGCACTAGTGGTCCACTCACGGAAGGCGGATACCGATGCAGCATATTGTGGATCCGTGGCTCTACGTTGTTTCACGAGACTCACCTCATCAAACTTTTGGAACAATTCCCGGCCAAATACATCATTCAAGTCTTGCCCACCAACTTGGACTTTTACGGATCCAAACAATTCCGTTTGACCAACAGGCGTTAATTGCACGAAATCACCCATCAATACCACACACATACCACCAAATGGTTTATCTTGGCATTGCATGATCTCACAAAGGCGACTATGAATATCTCGTAGCATGCGACAACCAACCATTGAGACTTCATCCACTATCAACACTTTGCAACCTTCAAAAAGTTTACGCACGCGGTGCAACTTTGCCTTGTCGCTCTCGCATTGTAGTGTTTCACTGTCTCCATCAAAAACAGCAAGGCCCAATGCATGATGGATGGTAGATCCCTTTGCTAGATTAATTGCGGCGATTCGTGATGGAGCAACAAATCGCACAACGTTCCAACCAAAGCTTTGTCATAATCTTGCATGGATTTACCGTGCCACCCAACTCTTTCCCGTTCCTCCGCCAGCATGTAGGAAGACTAAAGGTACAATTGGCTTTGCGGATGAGTCGCACGTGGCCTTTGTTTCTTTTTCCCGTGAGGCATGACTCATTGCCGGTGCCAGCCCCAATTGCAAATTCAAGGCTTCTTTGAGAATATCAAACTCCTCACTTGAAGCCGAACGTCCTTTTTTAGTTGCGCTTTGGGCTCTTTGAATTCCTTCTTGCATATCGTGCACCGCTTCGGCGAACCTGGTATCTTTCACCTCCGTTCTCGTTTCCTTCAGCTCCGCCATCTCCTTACCCGCGTTGAAATCAACATCCAACGGGTGCCTCACACCCCAAATCTTCCTACAACGCTTTGGAATGTCATCTATCAATGACTTTCGCAAGCGATCATAGTGCCCAATCTTCTTCAACCGGACAACCATGGAATGCCGACTGCGCTCCAAGTAGCTTGCATGTGCGGTCCTGCAATGTTCCTCCCATTGCAAGTAATCGTTCCAAGTGATTTGGGGCGGTACTTCGATATTCCAAGGAACAAAATTGCACATGACAAACTTGGCCCATGCCTTCCTTGTGCGAGCACTACCATCCACACCGGGCCAAACAGGCATGCGCTTCCCTGCCAAGATAGGGCACCTAGATTGTGACACTAGGTATTGCACGTAATTACTATCATCAAGCACATGCCGGGGATGGAAATCAAACATGGCATTTTAGGGGTGTCCATCATTGACTCCATCGGTAACTTCAATAGGGTCCGTTGCACGCCGCTGCTCTACTTTGATGAGACAATAATACTCAAGAGCGAAAAGGGCCCTAAGCCGCTTCCCACGACAAGCATAATTGATGGCGGGCGTGACAGCAATTTGCCTGGCTTCCAATCCTTCACCCACTGTGTAAACGTACGCTCGGCATGTTGCATCCGCATCGGATTGCGCCACATCCATTGTAAAAGAGTTCAGGTGATCCACAAGAGTATTGTTGTCTTCTTGGTCATCCTCAGAAGAACTTGTGCCATTGTCATTGGGAGGCGGATGTGTTGGCGTTTGTGATGCTTGCTGCATATCACCATTTGATGTTGCCAAGGGATCACCATCCACCACATTTGAGCCAAATGACGAAATGGATGGCGCATCTACACAAATATTCTGCAAGTTTGCATGATGTTCATCATCACTTGTACTCTCCCCGCCTCCATCTTCCAACATTCCACTGAATAAAGTAGGAATGGTGGCTACAGTGCTCCAAGGATGCACAACTGCAAACTTGTGAGAGCAATGCCATGAGGGATATCCCAACAAGGAGACGGCTGCCATTTGTGCACTAAATTCCACCTTCTTGTCCAACGAGTTGATGATGCGCTTTAGCAACAAGGCCTCCTTCTCTCGGGGTTGTGCAAACTCCGTGGTGTCCATTTTGTCCACCTCACGAGTCACTTGACGAATTGTGCTCAACACATTGGCAATCCTTACCGGATTCTTGCTACAGTAACCAACAACGTATTTGGCCACAGCAACTAGCACGTCCTCACCTCCGAGGAATTGCACATTTGTGTTGCTAGCATACAGGTAGGCCAAGAGTTTGTTGGTTTCAACCACACGTCCATCACAAGGATGTGGCCGCCGCAACTCCCATATGACGAGAACACAGCTTACGTTTTCATCATCGGCATCGAATTCTACTTCCGACTCATACATCCGGATGTTGTGTCTTCCTGAAGGGGTATGATACACCACAAAGAAATGTGGCCGTGTTTCACTGTACCCTTCTCCTGCTGCACGAGGCAACCCAAAACGGCACCCGCTCTTTCCTCCTGGTGGTTTACGGCAACTAGCCATGAGACACCTGCGGAATTGAATGTGTCCGAAGACCTTCGAGGCAAACTGTTCAATTTCCCATGCCGCTTCATGGGGGTCATCCGGCAATGGAGGCAAAAGTTGCTTCTCCTCTAGCATACGTGGGGCTTCAACCTTGTGCTTTAGTCTATGCTCGTAATCTTGGTGAATATGGGCATCCAATGCGGCACATATTTGTTGATCCAACACCGTGGCCACAGCTTTCACAAGCTCGCTATTCCCCACAACCATGTCTAACAACCATGGGGGAATGCCACCCCAAAAGAGACCATGGAAGTGGAGAGAGCCTCGGCCTTGGCACTCGTAGCATGTGCAATGGGCCACACATGTACCAAATAGATCCTTCTTACGGTTGCACACCGCACGATCTTTCTTGGTTTCCTTGGAACTCGGAAGACCTAGCAAAACCTCCAAGAAAGCCCGCACTTGTCGCTCAAAAATGCGTGCGGCGGCCACAGGGTTCTTGGATAACGCTTCAAATCGCCGCGAAACCTCCGGCAATGGAACACGGGCTTGGCGATCACCCATCGACAAACATAAAGACAACTCGTTGTCTATATCATTTGGTGCAACCCTGTAGAAGAGACTTGGAGGCCCAAAGAACAGCATCATACTATTCATCTTCCCCATCACGGCATACCGCTCCGAAGTGCTGAAGGGCACTGCTGCATGGCAAGTCCGGAACAAAGGCATGAATGTGTGCACAAGGTGTCACGCTTCTTTTCCTTGGGGCTTTGCTTCCGCCTTCTTCAAATCATCCTCAAGATTGGGTGTGTTGATGGCCGTCTCAAATGCCTTCATTCGATTGGGATTGGCATAAATGGCATCCCTAACGCTTCGCAACGCTGTGTGGCGAAACTTTTGATTAAAGAGCAACAAACAAAAGTCGCGGGCTTCAGCAAAGCGATTATCATATTGCAACAACATGTGCCTTGTATCCGCTTCCGAAACTCCACATGGCCGCTTGATACCACTTCCAAACATAAACAACGAGGGAAAGGACAACGTCAAAAGGCGGTCATTGGCCTCAAACTCGTTCATGGCAACTTCTTCTCGTCGAACTATACTGTTACGACGGGCGGCTAGCATCTCCTTCATAGATTGAAGAACCTGTGGCACATCATTCCCATCTCTATTCAATGATGCTCCATCCGACAGCATAACGGCATCCAATATTACCTCACCACCATCCAAGTCACCTTTTCTTGCTGCTGCAATGTCCGCACCGGATTGCTTTTCGGCTGCAATCACATCTGGATGATCAACAATGGACATATTGTCAAATATGGCATTTGGAAAATCTACCACTTCAGGTGGTGCAACCTCCAAGATTTCGACGTTGGCATATTCCGGATTGATCACTTTCAAAACTCGCAACCATTGAACCAATCGATCCCATCGCGGTGTGAAGATTCGCTCTACTCGTTCTTTGCAGTGTTGATCACGACGCATAGCCTCCGCATCACGGCGCGGTCCCACAAAAATGACCTTCGTACCCACAACAGCCTCTACATCCAGTAGACGTGCAGCCAACACTTCGGGTCCATCATGCGGTACAGAAATGGCATGCCCTCGAACACCCCATTGCGATGTTGCACCATTCTTGGCACTAACAAGCTTCACGGTGTTTACTGTCGTCCGCACTCGTCCCAACATACGCTCCTCCAAATCCGTTAACTCCGGTAAGTCGCATCGCTTACCAAAATGCTTGCCACTAGCAATGGCATTTGGTGGCACTTGACCTTTCTTTGGATGAAACAAACTCCGATGACATGAATTACACAATTGCACTACACCATTAGATACAAGATCATGGTGCAACCAGTATAGCCTTGTGTCCTGTTCAAAGACCGCAGCATACTTGCGATACTCAATGGGAATCCCATGGTACCATGAAACTTGTTCTGCGTCCAACTTTAAAAGATCCAACTTGGATACCTCCACTTCCTTCACTTGTTGGAAGTCCCTCCTGCAACACCCGCAAGAATGATTGTCTTCGCATACTCCCACTTTTTTGTGCCACTCTTTGGCCAACACCACCATATCCGCGGTTTCCACCTTCTCATCCAGGATAGCTCGCACCAACGCCTCCAAAGACTCACAACTCTCTAAATTGACTGCGGGTAGAACCGGAAATCTATCCATCCCAGTTTGCTCCCAAAACCCTCTCACAGTTGAAGCAAGGGATGTGCCCACCTTTGATCCCGTAAACTCACCGGGTGATGGGCCTGCAACCAATTGCAGCATGGCTTCTTCATCTTCATCCACAACGGATCCGGGCGGTTCTATCTCATCGCCTCTCTCCCACATGTGCTGGATGGCTTGCGTTGACTGGCTTGCCAAGGTTTCACGTGCATAATTCAAAGCACGTCTAACTGCCCTAGCTTATCCTCCTTAGCGCCTGCTTGGCCCGCGCGCTGCTTGTCCTCCTTAGGGCTAGCCTGTCCCGCCCGCTGCTTGTCCTCTCGGGATGCCACCACACCACCCGCTTGCCCTGCGCGTTGCTTGTCCTCTTTGGAGCCCGCTTGCCCTGCCCGCTACTTGTCCTCTCGGGATGCCACCACACCACCCGCTTGCCGTGCCCGCTGCTTGTTCTCCTTGGAGCCCGCTTGCCCCGCCCGCTGTTTGTTCTCCTTGGAGCCCGCTTGCCCTGCCCGCTGCTTGTTCTCTTTGGAGGCCGCTTGCCCTGCCCGCTGCTTGTTCTCCTTGGAGCCCGCTTGCCCTGCCCGATGCTCGTTTTCCTTGGAGCCCGCTTGCCCTGCGCGCTGCTTGTCCTCCTTAGATTGTGATGAGTTGCAAGTGGAGCAAACAAAGCCTCGACTCTTCATTTTTTTGTATGTACGATCAAAGTTGGTGGTACACCCCCAACATTGCCATCGCATCACACAAATTGAGGAAATGAGGGAGTCATCTACATGCACGGCATTGTCCACAAGCACCCCCAACCAATCACATCCATATTCTGCCGCAAGTTGATGGCAATGCAACGTGGTGACGGATGGGCGACCATCTTTTCCTTTCGCATTTGCCTCTTTCTCTTGTGTTTGAGATTGTTCTGAACACTTGTGCTTTCCCGGACCAAACTTTTTCATGTTATGAAACCGTACATCCTTGGATTCTCCACAAGATGCACAAGTCCAACGCATGACCGCCTTGGCCTTCATGTCTTGGTTGTCTTGGCGTACCTACTTCCATCCCCATAGGCAAGCCACATCATGACAATCTTTGTCGGTCAGTGAAGGCGTAGGCATGTCTCCAAATGGAAAATACAATAAGATCCACACCAAAAGGATGGTGACAAAAAAAACCACTAAGCGTGCAAAACAGGCACAACTTGGGAACTAACCAGAGCATGGTCAAACATCATACGTGTTCCTCGTTGGGAAAGTGAACGAGTTTGATTGCCGTGAGAAAGCCTACACGGCGACCAAGGTACCCACATAACAAGCACGTTTTCATGCCATGAGAAAGCCTACATGGCAACAAACGCACATATGGAGCAAGTGCACTCAACGAATGAACAATTCTGACGAACGAGCATGGTCAAACAAACACTAGTGTTCCCTCATCGGAAAAAGTCAAACAGCTTGATTGCCGTGAGAAAGCCTACACAGCGACCAAGGTACGTACATAACAAACCACTTGGATGCCATGAGAGAGCCCACATGGCAACAAAGGCACATATGGATCGCTGGGTGTTGCGAGCTGCTTGGATTGCCGTGAGAAAGCCTACACGGCGACCAAGGTACCCACATAACAAGCACATTTTGATGCCATGAGAAAGCCTACATGGCAACAAACGCACATATGGAGCAAGTGCACTCAACGAATGAAAAATTGTGACGAACGAGCATGGTCAAACAAACACTCGTGTTCCCTCATTGGACATCGTCAATTAGTTTGATTGCCGTGAGAAAGCCTACATGGCGACCAAGGTACATACATAACAAACCGCTTGGATGCCATGAGAAAGCCTACATGGCAACAAAGGCACATATGGATCGCCGGGTGTTGCGAACTGCTTGGATTGCCGTGAGAAGGCCTACACGGCGACCAAGGTACCCACATAACAAGCACGTTTTGATGCCATGAGAAAGCCTACATGGCAACAAACGCACATATGGAGCAAGTGCATTCAACGAATGAAAAATTGTGACGAACGAGCATGGTCAAACAAACACTGGTGTTCCCTCATTGGACATTGTCAATTAGTTTGATTGCCGTGAGAAAGCCTACACGGCGACCAAGGTACATACATAACAAACCGCTTGGATGCCATGAGAAAGCCTACATGGCAACAAAGGCACATATGGATCGCCGGTTGTTGCGAACTGCTTGGATTGCCGTGAGAAGGCCTACACGGCGACCAAGGTACCCACATAACAAGCACGTTTTGATGCCATGAGAAAGCCTACATGGCAACAAACCCACATATGGAGCAAGTGCACTCAACGAATGAAAAATTGTGACGAACGAGCATGGTCAAACAAACACTGGTGTTCCCTCATAGGACATCGTCAATTAGTTTGATTGCCGTGAGAAAGCCTACACGGCGACCAAGGTACGTACATAACAAAACGCTTGGATGCCATGAGAAAGCCTACATGGCAACAAAGGCACATCGCCGGGTGTTGCGAGCTGCTTGCTCCTACCGTCTGCGCTGTTGAACACTAACTCAAAAACGGCCATTCTTCACCCCAAATGGGAGACGGGAAGACACCGGAGTGCGGAAGATGCCTTCTTCATCACCCATTTGCAATCATTTGATTGTCTAATCCTTGTGCAAGAAGAACAACGTTGACTGGAATCGCCTACTGGACAAACCAACGATCGTCCTGAGGTTTCAGGAAAAATCGTCCTGAAAACGGCTCAAAAACGGCCATTTTTGGACACGGATCAGCCGTGGTCACTCAAAAACGGCCATTCTTCACCCCAAATGGACCACGGGAAGACACCGGGTTGCGGAAGATGCCTTCTTCATCACCCATTTGCAATCATTTGGTTGTCTAATCCTTGTGCAAGAAGAACAACGTTGACTGGAATCACCTACTGCACAAACCAACGATCGTCCTGAGTTTTCAGGATGATCGTCCTGAAACACGGCTCTAAAACGGCTTGTTTTCACCTGGAAATGGACCACCGCGTGGCACCACGGTGTGGTACACGCCTTATTGAACACCCATTTGCCATCGTTTGATAGCCCAATTGCCATGAAAGAACTACGGGCCTCATCGGAAACACTTGCTTGGCGAAGCGGCGATCGTCCTGAACTTTCAGGACGATCGTCCTGAAAACAGCCAAAAACAGCCCAAAAACGGCCTTTTTTGCACACTAAATCGGCCGTAGAACGGGCTAGACGGCTCGAAACGGCACGAAACTTGTTTGTGGTGATGCGCCTTGGCTCCCCGGTCATTTTGAGCTACTTGCATGCCGGTTTTGAGCCGCGGTGTGGTCGCACGGACTTTTGGACCGCCTGCTGCTGCTGCTTGCTGCTTGCTGCTTGCTGCTGCTAAAACGTGTTGCTCAGCCTTGGCCCCTAAAAAGTGGTGTAAAACCTCGACAGGGTAAACCCAGCTCGGTAATCAAGACTCGAACTAGGACCGAGCTGGGTCCTAGTCTTGCGTATCACCGTTGAAGAACGACCGCTTGCATTGAACATGTGCCTCCACGGTCAGAACGATCGTCCTAAAACATGGCTCAAAAACGGCTCTTTTTTTCACCTCGAAATGGACCACCGTGTGGCATCACGCCATGGTACATGCCGTATTGAACACCCATTTGCCATCCTTTGATAGCCCAATTGCCATGGAGGAACAACGGCCCGCATCGGAAACACCTGCTTGGCGTAGCGGCGATCGTCCTGAACTTTCAGCACGATCGTCGTGAAAATAGCCAAAAAAAAGCCCAAAAACGGCCATTTTTGGACACTAGATCGGCCGTAGAACGGGCTAGACGGCTCGAAATGCAACGAAACTTTTTTGTGGTGATGCGCGTTTGCTCCCCGGTCGTTTTGAGCTACTTGGATGCCGGTTTTGACCCTTGGTGTGGTCGCAAGGACTTTTGGACCGCCTGCTGCTTCTGCTGCTGCTTGCTGCTTGCTGCTGCTAAAACGTGTAGCTCAGCCTTGGCCCCTAAAAGGTGGTGTAAAACCTCGACAGAGTAAACCCAACTCGGTAATCAAGGCTCGAACCAGGACCAAGCTGGGTCCTAGTGTTGCGTAACGCATGGGAAATCACCGTTGAAGAAAGACCGCTTGCTTTAGAGATGTGCCTCCATGAGTACGGCGATTGTCCTCAAACACGGCTGGAAAAAGGCTCGTTTTAACCTCAAAATGGACCACCGCGTGGCACCACGGCATGGTACACGCCTTATTGAACAACCATTTGCCATCCTTTGATAGCCCAATCGACATGAAAGAACAACGGCCCTCATCAGAAACACCTGCTTGGCGTAGCGGCGATCGTCCTGAACTTTCAGGACGATCGTCCTGAAAACAGCCGAAAACAGCCCCAAAACGGCCTTTTTTGGGCACTAAATCGGCCATAGAACGGGCTAGACAGCTCGAAATGCAACGAAACTTGTTTGTGGTGATGCGCCTTTGCTCCCCGGTCGTTTTGAGCTACTTGGATGCCGGTTTTGAGCCACGGTGCTATCGCAAGGACTTTTTAACCGCCTGCTTGCTTGCTGCTGCTGCTGCTGCTTGCTGCTTGCTGCTGCTAAAACGTGTAGCTCAGCCTTGGCCCCTAAAAGGTGGTGTAAAACCTCGACAGGGTAAACCCAACTCGGTAATCAACACTCGAACTAGGACCGAGCTGGGTCCTAGTCTTGCGTAACGCATGGGAAATCACCGTTGAAGAAAGACCGCTTGCTTTACAGATGTGCCTCCATGAGTACGGCGATTGTCCTCAAACACGGCTGGAAAACAGCTCGTTTTAACGTCAAAATGGCCACCGCGTGGCACCACGGCATGGTACACGCCTTATTGAACACCCATTTGCCATCCTTTGATAGCCCAATCGACATGAAAGAACAACGGCCCTCATTGGAAACACCTGCTTGGCGTAGCGGCGACCGTCCTGAACTTTCAGGACGATCGTCCTGAAAACAGCCGAAAACAGCCCAAAAACGGCGATTTTTGGACACTAAATCGGCCGTAGAACGGGCTAGACGGCCCGAATTGCAACGAAACTTGTTTCTGGTGATGCGCCTTGGCTCCCCGGTCGTTTTGAGCTACTTGGATGCCGGTTTTGAGCCGCGGTGTGGTCGCAAGGACTTTTTAAGCGCCTGCTGCTTGCTGCTTGCTGCTGCTTGCTAAAACGTGTAGCTCAGCCTTGGACCCTAAAAGGTGGTGTAAAACCTCGACAGGGTAAACCCAGCTCGGTAATCAAGACTCGAACTAGGACCGAGTTGGGTCCTAGTCTTGCGTAACGCATTGCAGATCACCGTTGAGGAAAGACTCCTTGCTTTCGAGATGTGCCTCCACGGTCGGGACGATCGTCCTGAAACACGGCTCAAAAACGGCTTGTTTTCACCTCAAAATGGACCACCGCGTGGCACCACGGCGTGGTACACGCCTTATTGAACACCCATTTGCCATCCTTTGATAGCCCAATCAACATGAAAGATCAACGGCCCTCATCGGAAACACCTGCTTGGCGTAGCGGCAATCGTCCTGAACTTTCAAGACGATCGTCCTGAAAACAGCCGAAAGCAGCCCAAAAACGGCCATTTTTGGACACTAAATCGGCCGTAGAACGGGCTAGACGGCTCGAAACGGCACGAAACTTGTTTGTGGTGATGCGCCTTGGCTCCCCGGTCGTTTTGAGCCACTTGGATGCCGGTTTTGAGCCGCGGTGTGGTCGCAAGGACTTTTTAAGCGCCTGTTGCTGCTGCTGCTGCTGCTGCTGCTTGCTGCTGCTAAAACGTGTTGCTCAGCCTTGGCCCCTAAAAGGTGGTGTAAAACCTCGACAGGGTAAACCCAGCTCGGTAATCAAGACTTGAACTAGGACCGAGGTGGGTCCTAGTCTTGCGTAACGCATTGGAAATCACTATTGAAGAAAGACCGCTTGCTTGACAGATGTGCCTCCACGCTCCGGACGATCGTCCTGAAACACGGCTCAAAAACGGCGCATTTTCACCTCAAAATGGACCACCGTGTGGCATCACGGCGTGGTACATGCCGTATTGAACACCCATTTGCCATCCTTTGATAGCCCAATCGACATGAAAGAACAACGGCCCTCATTGGAAACACCTGCTTGGCGTAGCGGCGACCGTCCTGAACTTTCAGGACGATCGTCCTGAAAACAGCCGAAAACAGCCCAAAAACGGCGATTTTTGGACACTAAATCGGCCGTAGAACGGGCTAGACGGCCCGAATTGCAACGAAACTTGTTTCTGGTGATGCGCCTTGGCTCCCCGGTCGTTTTGAGCTACTTGGATGCCGGTTTTGAGCCGCGGTGTGGTCGCAAGGACTTTTTAAGCGCCTGCTGCTTGCTGCTTGCTGCTGCTTGCTAAAACGTGTAGCTCAGCCTTGGACCCTAAAAGGTGGTGTAAAACCTCGACAGGGTAAACCCAGCTCGGTAATCAAGACTCGAACTAGGACCGAGCTGGGTCCTAGTCTTGCGTAACGCATTGCAGATCACCGTTGAGGAAAGACTCCTTGCTTTCGAGATGTGCCTCCACGGTCGGGACGATCGTCCTGAAACACGGCTCAAAAACGGCTTTTTTTCACCTCAAAATGGACCACCGCGTGGCACCACGGCGTGGTACACGCCTTATTGAACACCCATTTGCCATCCTTTGATAGCCCAATCAACATGAAAGATCAACGGCCCTCATCGGAAACACCTGCTTGGCGTAGCGGCAATCGTCCTGAACTTTCAAGACGATCGTCCTGAAAACAGCCGAAAGCAGCCCAAAAACGGCCATTTTTGGACACTAAATCGGCCGTAGAACGGGCTAGACGGCTCGAAACGGCACGAAACTTGTTTGTGGTGATGCGCCTTGGCTCCCCGGTCGTTTTGAGCTACTTGCATGCCGGTTTTGAGCCGCGGTGTGGTCGCAGGGACTTTTTAAGCGCCTGCTGCTGCTGCTGCTGCTGCTGCTGCTTGCTGCTGCTAAAACGTGTTGCTCAGCCTTGGCCCCTAAAAGGTGGTGTAAAACCTCGACAGGGTAAACCCAGCTCGGTAATCAAGACTTGAACTAGGACCGAGCTGGGTCCTAGTCTTGCGTAACGCATTGGAAATCACTATTGAAGAAAGACCGCTTGCTTGACAGATGTGCCTCCACGCTCCGGACGATCGTCCTGAAACACGGCTCAAAAACGGCGCATTTTCACCTCAAAATGGACCACCGTGTGGCATCACGGCGTGGTACATGCCGTATTGAACACCCATTTGCCATGATTTGATAGCCCAATCGCCATGAAAGAATAACGGTCCTCATCAGAAACACCTGCTTGGCGTAGCGGCGATCGTCCTGAACTTTCAGCACGATCGTCCTGAAAACAGCCGAAAACAGCCCCAAAACGGCCTTTTTTGGGCACTAAATCGGCCATAGAACGGGCTAGACAGCTCGAAATGCAACGAAACTTGTTTGTGGTGATGCGCCTTTGCTCCCCGGTCGTTTTGAGCTACTTGGATGCCGGTTTTGAGCCACGGTGCTATCGCAAGGACTTTTGAACCGCCTGCTTGCTTGCTGCTGCTGCTGCTGCTTGCTGCTTGCTGCTGCTAAAACGTGTAGCTCAGCCTTGGCCCCTAAAAGGTGGTGTAAAACCTCGACAGGGTAAACCCAACTCGGTAATCAACACTCGAACTAGGACCGAGCTGGGTCCTAGTCTTGCGTAACGCATGGGAAATCACCGTTGAAGAAAGACCGCTTGCTTTACAGATGTGCCTCCATGAGTACGGCGATTGTCCTCAAACACGGCTGGAAAACAGCTCGTTTCAACGTCAAAATGGCCACCGCGTGGCACCACGGCATGGTACACGCCTTATTGAACACCCATTTGCCATCCTTTGATAGCCCAATCGACATGAAAGAACAACGGCCCTCATTGGAAACACCTGCTTGGCGTAGCGGCGACCGTCCTGAACTTTCAGGACGATCGTCCTGAAAACAGCCAAAAACAGCCCAAAAACGGCGATTTTTGGACACTAAATCGGCCGTAGAACGGGCTAGACGGCCCGAATTGCAACGAAACTTGTTTCTGGTGATGCGCCTTGGCTCCCCGGTCGTTTTGAGCTACTTGGATGCCGGTTTTGAGCCGCGGTGTGGTCGCAAGGACTTTTTAAGCGCCTGCTGCTTGCTGCTTGCTGCTGCTTGCTAAAACGTGTAGCTCAGCCTTGGACCCTAAAAGGTGGTGTAAAACCTCGACAGGGTAAACCCAGCTCGGTAATCAAGACTCGAACTAGGACCGAGCTGGGTCCTAGTCTTGCGTAACGCATTGCAGATCACCGTTGAGGAAAGACTCCTTGCTTTCGAGATGTGCCTCCACGGTCGGGACGATCGTCCTGAAACACGGCTCAAAAACGGCTTGTTTTCACCTCAAAATGGACCACCGCGTGGCACCACGGCGTGGTACACGCCTTATTGAACACCCATTTGCCATCCTTTGATAGCCCAATCAACATGAAAGATCAACGGCCCTCATCGGAAACACCTGCTTGGCGTAGCGGCAATCGTCCTGAACTTTCAAGACGATCGTCCTGAAAACAGCCGAAAGCAGCCCAAAAACGGCCATTTTTGGACACTAAATCGGCCGTAGAACGGGCTAGACGGCTCGAAACGGCACGAAACTTGTTTGTGGTGATGCGCCTTGGCTCCCCGGTCGTTTTGAGCTACTTGGATGCCGGTTTTGAGCCGCGGTGTGGTCGCAAGGACTTTTTAAGCGCCTGCTGCTGCTGCTGCTGCTGCTGCTGCTGCTTGCTGCTGCTAAAACGTGTTGCTCAGCCTTGGCCCCTAAAAGGTGGTGTAAAACCTCGACAGGGTAAACCCAGCTCGGTAATCAAGACTTGAACTAGGACCGAGCTGGGTCCTAGTCTTGCGTAACGCATTGGAAATCACTATTGAAGAAAGACCGCTTGCTTGACAGATGTGCCTCCACGCTCCGGACGATCGTCCTGAAACACGGCTCAAAAACGGCGCATTTTCACCTCAAAATGGACCACCGTGTGGCATCACGGCGTGGTACATGCCGTATTGAACACCCGTTTGCCATGATTTGATAGCCCAATCGCCATGAAAGAATAACGGTCCTCATCAGAAACACCTGCTTGGCGTAGCGGCGATCGTCCTGAACTTTCAGGACGATCGTCCTGAAAACAGCCGAAAACAGCCCCAAAACAGCCTTTTTTTGGCACTAAATCGCCCGTAGAACGGGCTAGACGGCTCGAAATGCAACGAAACTTGTTTGTGGTGATGCGCCTTTGCTCCCCGGTCGTTTTGAGCTACTTGGATGCCGGTTTTGAGCCACGGTGCTGTCGCAAGGACTTTTTAACCGCCTGCTTGCTTGCTGCTGCTGCTGCTGCTTGCTGCTGCTAAAATGTGTGGCCCACCCTTGGACCCTAAAAGGAGGTGTAAAACCTTGACAGGGTAAACCCAGCTCGGTAATCAAGACTCGAACTAGGACCGAGCTGGGTCCTAGTCTTGCGCAACGCATTGGAGATCACCGTTGAAGAAAAACCGCTTGCTTTAGAGATGTGCCTCCATGGTTGCGACGATTGTCCTGAAACACGGCTCAAGAACGGCTCATTTTCACCTCAAAATCGACCACCGTCTGGCACCACGGCGTGGTACACGCCTTATTGAACACCCATTTGCCATCGTTTGATATCCCAATCACCATCGAAGAACAATGGCTCTCATCAGAAACACCTACTTGACACACTGGCGATCGTCCTGAACTTTCAGGACGATCGTCCTGAAAACAGCCCAAAAACGGCCATTTTTTGACACTCAATCGGCCGTAGAACGGGCTAGACGGCTCGGAACGTCACGACACTTGTTTGCGGTGATGCGCGTTTGCTCCCCGGCCGTTTTGAGTTACTTGGATGCCGGTTTTGAGCCACGGTGTGGTCGCAAGGACTTTTGGACCTTCTGCTTGCTGCTGCTGCTGCTGCTGCTGCTTGCTGCTGCTAAAACGTGTTGCTCACCCTTGGCCCCTAAAAGGTGGTGTAAAACCTGGACAAGGTAAACCCAGCTCGGTAATCAAGACTCGAACTAGGACCGAGCTGGCTCCTAGTCTTGCGTAACGCATGGGAAATCACCGTTGAGGAAAGATTGCTTGCTTCAGAGATGTGCCTCCTTGCTTACGGCGATTGTCTAGAAACACGGCTGGAAAACGGCTCATTTTCACCTCAAAATGGACCACCGCGTGGCGCCACGGCGTGGTGCACGCCGTATTGAACACCCATTTGCCATCCTTTCATAGCCCAATCGCCATGAAAGAACAACGGCCCTCATCGGAAACAGCTGCTTGACGTAGCGGTGATCGTCCTGAAAGACTTTCAGGACGATGGTCCTGAAAACAGCCGAAAACAGCCCAAAAACGGCCATTTTTGGACACTAAATGGGCCGTAGACCCGGCTAGACGGCTCAAAACGCAACGAAACTTGCTTGTGGTGATGCGCCTTAGCTCCCCGGTCGTTTTGAGCTACTTAGATGCCGGTTTTGAGCCGCGGTGTGGTCTCAAGGACTTTTGGGGCGCCTGCTGCTTGCTGCTGCTTGCTGCTGCTGTTGCTGCTAAAACGTGTTGCTCAGCCTTGGCCCCTAAAAGGTGGTGTAAAACCTCGACAGGGTAAACCCAGCTCAGTACTTAAGTGTCATTTATTTCAAAACGTAGGGTCACCGGTGGGTTTTTTTTTTGGCCTGTCTTCCGCGCCTCTCTATATGGTTGCGGTTCTTCAGGTGGAATTTTTCTTTGATCATCTACCTCTTCAACTTCTTCCCAGGATTCTTCAATGGCCTACACACGCTTTTGCATGTTTGAGGGCAGTGGGGTTTGAACCAGGAACGTTTCGTTTGCAAGTGCAGCATGCATACCTCTCACCCACCCAGTGCCATGGTCTTGGAATACGGCCGTACACCTTGTGTATCCGGCCGTATACCCACCGTATACGGCCGTATACTCCCGGTATACGGCCGTGTACCGCGAGTATACGGCCGTATACCTGCCTACCCATTCCGGGTATAGGGCTGTATACTCGGAGGTATACGGCCGTATACTCGGAGGTATAGAGCCGTATACTTAAGTATTTGTTGCCAATTTCAATCCATTTCGACTAGTTCTTTGTTAGAATTCCACCCTTTCTTCCCATTCAGGTCCAGTATGATCCCTGGCCACTGCGGAGCTTCACCCATTACGAAGTGGCCGAGCCCGAGGTGGAGTTGGTGGCGCCAAAGGCTCTCGCAGGCCAAGTGGTCTCCGGTCGGGAGTACGTGGACCCCATTCCAGTGGGTCGGGGGGATGTTGCCAGTGCGCCCTCCGACCTGGCATGCACCACTGGCAAAGACACCGGGTACTATTCCCGATTGAATGTCCGTGCCAATGGTGCACTGTATGATATTCGCCTGCCCATTAGGGTCATTGCAAATTTGAAAGACGGGGCTGTGGGGGCCATTTGGGGGGCTGCAGTGTGGAGCAAGAGCTCCGGGAAGGTGTGGGTTATTATGAGCACCACGGGGGAAAAATGGAGCATTTCGGACTCCATTATGGTGCTCCAAAGTTTTGGGGGGGGGGCGTCCCCCCGTACTCCCTGGCCCTCCAGGCCGAGTTGGCCGCGAGGGCGGGCAAACAGCTTGAGGGGAGGGGGCTGAAGTGGGCTCATGATGAGCCCGCTGAGCCGAGGGCCACCCCTGCACCCACCCCCAGCCGGAAGGCCCCCAAGCCTTCCGGCTCTGCTGCTGCTGCTGTTGCTGTGAGCTCGGGGGGGCTGGAGGGGGTTGGGGGGATGGGGGGGATTGAAGCAGCTGCCAGCCGTGGCACATGCGAGGCCCTGGGGGACCTCGATGTGCTTAGCACCGGTGACATTGTCAGCGGTGTTGTGGCGGGCTTGGGGAAGTCCCGGCTGAACATCTCCCGGGACATCGGGGAGTTCAGCCGGACTTCCCTAACCTCCTTGAGGGAGGCCAATGCCTCCCTCAAGCAGGAGCTGAAGGCTGCCCATGCTGAGGGTGACGCCAAGGAGAGCAGGATTGCGAACTTGGAGACCAAGTTGGCCCAGGCCACCTCAAGTGCCCATGACTGGCACCTCAAGGCCAAGGAGTTGGAGACGCAACTCCAATACTTCGAGTATACTGCCCAATGGTTCAAAAAGTGTAGATTGCCACACACAGTTGTGGGTGTATGGAATTGGCTTTCTGGTCTTTTGACCCCCCCCCCTATTTTCAGGGTGCTAAACTCATTTTTTTATATCCCCTGGGCACACGGAACGCCTAGGTGCATGTGCCAAAATGACTGTTTTGGGGGGGTATTCTTGGTATGCCAGGTTATGCTCACCACATATGTGAGGGTAAAGCGGTCTTCCTACACACCTCACATCATAGATAACCCTGCCCTACTCTGCAGTGCGTGAGACCGCGAGGCGTCGGTTGGAAGAAAAGGACCTAACCTTCAAGTCCTTTGCAAAGTACAAATTGACTGAACTCTTGAAATATAGGGTAAAAGCCTTGGAGTCAGAAGAGAAAAGCTAGGTATAGGGGAATCTCCTTGCTTTTTTGCAAACTGATGACTTGGTTTGTGCTTCAGTCAAGAAGTTGACTGTGGAGTTTCTCAAGGGGGCGGTGGTGACATGGCAACAATCTAACCCTCACGAGTCTCACCTTCTACGCCGCAACGGGACCAAGGAGGCCTTGATGAGGCAATTTGAGGAACTATATGGACAATGAAAGACCTCTTCCATGTGGCTATGCACACCGTGAGACCCCTTTTCAACCCTGTTCAAGCCCTCTTTTAGTTCCTCACACACCCACCTGACCCCCTGCGGTGCTCCAAAATTTGGTCCGCAAATAGCCCCCCACCAACCCCCTGCAACCTCTTCGCACATTCCACTCCACCCTAAAGTGTAACATTGTGTCCTTTGCACACCGCCTGGGCCCAAAAGATTACTTTCTGCGGACGCCATTGAGGAAGAACTCCTCCTAGGCAAACACGGATTTTCAACGCTGTCCGCTTTCAAACTCCTTCAATGGAAGACCAATGTGGCCAGTGGAGACTGGCGCTGGCGCCTGCTTATCACGCACAAAGGGCACACCCTCAGACGAACGTCACAGGCAGTAGGCCGCTGCCTGAGTGTACTCCTGCGTGAAACGCATATTTGTTTTCCTTTCTGGGGAACACCAAGCATGCTTGGTGTTCGCGATGCACACTTGTACATTAAGAGACACAGTCCAGCCTGTTTAGGTATTTGGCACAGGGATGTAGATAATGCGTATTGGGAGCTTGACATAAAGAAAATCCTGTGGGCTGTAAAATACGTTGCCGATGAAGTTCCAAAATTTTGGCGAATTCGTGGACATTTCTATTTCAGCACAGCGAAAGGAGGGTTGAAATCCTTGGACGGCATAGGTAAAGCCTCTGAAAATTCGTTTAGAACGATGACGCTATTCAAGTAACCGACTTCGTCAACTGGGATATCGACGAAAACAATTGGTTCCAGATATGAGGTGTTGGGAATGCGACAACAAGAAAAAGGTGTACCGATCGCAGGGTTCCTGAGTGCACAACTCATGTGCATCTCGGCCCTTACCAGAGAGCACCACTTCGCCGAGTCCCCTAAAAAATTAAGGTTGCTCCAGCCGGTCCTCCAGAAATGGCCCTAGAGGAGCTTACCCAGCCACGGCGGGGGGTGGGGGGGGGGGGGGCTTGGGCCGTGCCGTGCGACGGTGCTGCCACATAGGGTGTGTTGTGTCACACGGGGTCGCCGTTGTGTGGTGTTGTGTGAGGGTGATCGGCACTTGTGTCACCCGTGTCACGTGTGCCGGCCGTGCCACCATGACACGGAGGGGGGGGGGGGCATCGGAAAGTGTGCCGCAGCAGGTGCCGTGACATGGGTAAGCTCCAGAATTTGCTTGCCCTGCGGATAAAGCCGGGCCCGTTGCTCACCTTCTCCCAGGTCGCCTTTGTCCACCATGATAAGAAATTGTTCAAACAACAAGGGATGCAGGGTTTGTTCATCTTTCAAGAAAGCACCCTCTTCACCCTCTCACTGGGCGACCTGGATGTGCCTGTCTTTGCCATGGGCCTCTGGGTCTCCCACCCAGAAGGCAGAGTAAGCAAGATCATTGATCGGTGGGTGCGAACGCAGCGCAAGTTTTTGCTTCAATATTTCCTGAAATTTCGTCCGATACACTGCATGATTTAATTAATTCACGAGACGACAGTTCGGTTTCCCTGAGACCACAAACCCCGCAGTCCTACTCACTCGGTACATGGACAATAACTACATTGCCCTCCTTAACATACGCATAGCAACGGATGACACGGTGCGCACCTTTTTCTGCTTGTTCCACTCCACGGTATATGACATCCCCATGGAGTGGGAGCTTGATGGCTCCACTGTTACCTGGTGTGAAGCCTGCCTCTCTACCCAAGGAGGTCTCCTTCTCAAAGGAGTACCAACCCAAACTAACCCCCAATACCCCACAATGTGCCCTATGTGGACCAGATGGCCTGGCCGATGGTCCCCTGGATGCCCTATTGTCCTGCAATCCTTCATTCCAACCCTCGTATTGAAATTGATCACGTTGTGCCCGAGTGCAGTTCCGAGGGACAAGAACCTGCAAACAATTATTCAGGGCTGTCGTTACAAAGGATACCCGTGGAAGTGGTGGTGGTTGCGGCTTAGTGAAACTCAGTGACCTCAGTGGTCCGCAAATAGCACCCCACCTACCCCTTACAACCTCTTCGCAGACTCCACTCCGCCCTGAAGTGTAACATTGTGTCCTTTGCACACCGCCTGGGCCCAAAAGATTGCTTTCTGTAGCCGCCATTGAGGAAAAACTCCTCCCAGGCAAACACAGATTTTCAACGCTGTACGCTTTCAAACTCCTCCAATGAAAGACCAATGTGACCATTGGAGACTGGCGCTGGCGCCTGCTTATCACGCACAAAGGGCACACCCTCAGACGAACGTCACAGACCGTAGGCCGCTGCCTGAGTGTACTCCTGCATGAAATGCATATTTGTTTTCCTTTCTGGAGAACACCAAGCATGCTTGGTGTTCGCGATGCACACTTGTACATTAAGAGACACAGTCCAGCCTGTTTAGGTCTTTGGGAGAGGAATATAAATAATGCGCATTGGAAGCTTGACAAAGAGAAAATCCTGTGGGCTGTAAAATACGTTGCCGATGAATTTCCAAAATTTCGGCGAATTCGTGGACATTTCTATTTCAGCATAGCGAAAGGAGGGTTGAAATCCTTGGACCGCATAGGTAAAGCCTCCGAAAATTCGTTTAGAACAGTGACG
Source organism: Eutreptiella sp. 'Long Island Sound 2002' (assembly GCA_964036045.1). Classification (NCBI taxonomy): domain Eukaryota; phylum Euglenozoa; class Euglenophyceae; order Eutreptiales; family Eutreptiaceae; genus Eutreptiella; species Eutreptiella sp. 'Long Island Sound 2002'. The sequence goes on along the minus strand of OZ038383.1, from coordinate 64,440,210 downwards.
CTATTCAAGTAACCGACTTCGTCAACTGGGATATCCACGAAAACAATTGGTTCCGGGTATGAGGTGTTGGGAATGCGACAACAAGAAAAAGGTGTACCGATCGCTGGTTTCCCGAGTGCACAACTCATGTGCATCTCCGCCCTGAGCACATAGCACCACTTCGCCGAGTCCCCTAAAAAATTAAGGTTGCTCCAGCCGGTCCTCCAAAAATGGCCCTACAGGAGCTTACCCAGCCACGACGGGGGTGGGGGGGTGGGGGGGCTTGGGCCATGCCGTGCCACGGTGCTGCCACATAGGGTGTGTTGTGCCACACGGGGCCCCCGCTGTGTTGTGTTGTGTTGTGTGAGGTTCATCGGCACCTGTATCACCTGTGTCACGTGTGCCGGCCGTGCCACCATGACACGGAGGGCGGGGGGGGGGACGGCGGGGGGGGCAGTGGAAAGTGTGCCGCGACACGTGCCGTGACATGGGTAAGCTCCAGAATTTGCTTGCCCTGCGGATAAAGCCGGGCCCGTTGCTCACCTTCCCCCATGTCGCCTTTGTCCACCATGATAAGAAATTGTTCGAACAACAAGGGATGCAGGGCTTGTTCAGCCCTAAGGACCGACTCCTCTTCACCCTCTCACTGGGCGACCTAGATGTGCCCGTCTTTGCCATGGACCTCTGGGTCTCCCACCCAAAAGGCAGAGTAGGCAAGATCATTGATCAGTCGGTGCGAACGCAGCGCAAGTTTTTGCTTCAATATTTCTTGAATTTTCGTCGCCTCCACTACATGATTTAATTAATTCACGAGACGACAGTTCGGTTTCCCTGAGACCACAAACCCTGCAGTCCTACTCACTCGGTACATGGACAATAACTACATTGCCCTCCTTAACAGTCTAAGACCCCCAGCAACGGATGATGCGCTGCGCAGCTTTTTCTGCTTGTTCCACTCCACGGTATATGACGTCCCCATGGAGTGGGAGCTTGATGGCTCCACTGTTACCTGGTCTGAAGCCTGCCTCTCTACCCAAGGAGGTCTCCTTGTCAAAGGAGTCCCAACCCAAACTAACCCCCAATACCCCACAATGTGCCCTATGTGGACCAGATGGCCTGACCGATGGTCCCCTAGATGCCCTATTGTCCTGCAATCCTTCAGTCCAGCCCTCGTATTCAGATCGATCACGTCGTGCTCGAGTGCAGTTCCGAGGGAAAGGAACCTTGCAAACAATAATTCACGGTTGTCGTTACAAAGGATACCCGTGGAAGTGGTAGTGGTTGCGCACCTTAGTGAAACTCAGTGACCTCAGTGGCCCGCAAATAGCCCCCCACCAACCCCCTACAACCTCTTGGCACACTCCACTCCGCCCTAAAGTGTAACATTGTGTCCTTTGCACACCGCCTGTGCCCAAAAGATTGCTTTCTGCAGCCGCCATTGAGGAAGAAGTCCTCCTAGGCAAACACGGATATTCAACGCTGTCCGCTTTCAAACTCCTCCAATGGAAGACCAATGTGACCGTTGTAGACTGGCGCTGGCGCCTGCTTATCACGCACAAAGGGCACCCCCTCAGACGAACGTGACAGACAGTAGGCCGCTGCCTGAGTGTAATGCGTGAAATGCATATTCCTTTGACTACCACGCGTAGAACACATATCACGAATTTTTCTCGCGTTTTTGCTTTTATCATTGTTTTGTGCTTCCGGGGGGTTTTCGAGGGTGCCCGACATGATGGAACTGTCCGTTTAGCTCAATTGAACTTTTTTTTGAGGGGAGAATCACAATTGCCTGCCGCCTCTGCCTCTGTCTTGGTGCTACGCATGCTGCGTGTGTTGCGCGTCCCGCGCGTTTTCGTCCGGTGCCTCTGAGTCTGCCTCTGGAAGTCTTCCTACGGGTTCTACGCGTCCTGCGGGCGCTAATTCCTTCACACCTATCATCCAGCACTTGCTTTTTGTTTTTTGGTGTTTTTTTGCCATGCGTGCAACCTTGTACTCTACCACACACTTGTACTGACTCCCAATAGAACTCAAACGTGCGTATTCGAATGACAATTGCCTTCCGCCTATGCCTTTGCCTTGGTGCTACGCTGCCCACGTGTGTTGCGTGTTTTGCGTGTTGTCGTTTTCCGCTTTCGACGCTGCCTGTGGAGCCGTTGTACGCGTGTTACGCGCTCTGCAGCATGTTTTTGCCACACCATTGTTAGGCCGCTTTGCTTTTATGGTGCAGGAGCCATGCCTGCACCCTTGTACCCCGCCACACATTCTCAATGGTTGCAGAAGGGTGGGAAGCTGGGAGAGTGGGAACATCCGGACAAACCGAAGCACAACGCCTTCGTTGTCTTTCAAATTAAACAAGCCACGAGTATGTGTGTGTGTCTTCGTTTTCGTCTCGCTTCTCGCCTTGCACCCTTGTCCTCCTCCCCCCCTTATGTCGCAGCGGGGTGGCATGCCGGATGGGTCAATCGGACGAAGAAAGGGGCCAAGGACCGGAAGGACAAAGAATTTTTGTTGACGAACCTCACAATGTATCAGGTGTACCACGTTCAAGGGTTCGCGGTTAGGTATTTTTTGTAAGCACTATTTCGCGCTGCCTTTTGTCCTCCACCAATCACCCTTGCACCCTGTTACAGGTGAAGGCCCCGAAGGGCAAACAACACGCGCCACATGTGGTGTTCGGAACAAGAAGGATGGCTTCTTGAAATACAAAAAGGTGTTCTATGTGTTGCGCGCGTTTTATTCGTTCCCTTTTTCGTTGCCTCTGGAGCTGCCTTTGGTTGTGTGCTACACGTTTTGCGCGTTTCGGGCGTTTTGCGCGTTTCGTACAGTTGCCTCCGTTTTTGCCCCTTGGGTTGCCTCTATGTGTCTTACATGTTCTGCATGTTCTACAGGCCCCCCGCAACCGGGTGTGGACGTGGATCCCAGATGACGAGACCACGGAGAGTTCGGGAGAGGAGGATGAGTCATCGGACGAAGAAGAGGAGGCAGCCGAGGAGGAGGAGGAGGAGGAGGACAAAGAAGGCAGTGATGCTGGGAGTGCGATCAAGGAGGAGGAGGACGAGCCCTCCGTGGCCCAACGGGCCCCCCGAAGCACTTACTTGGAGGTAGCCCGCATGGCCGCACAAGCACAACCAAAGGGGACACCTGCCAAGGCGAAGCCAGAGGTGAAGCCACAGCCGGAGGAGCTGTCCAAGAAGAAGAAAGAAAAGGCACACGGAAAGAGTCCACCCAAGAAGAAGAGCAAGGGCAAGCGGAGAGTGGAGGAGAAGCCCAAGCATGTGCATTACGCAGTTGACGGCGAACCACACAGGAAGATGCCCACAGGTGCAACCCGGGGGGAGAAGTACCAAGCCGGGGCCGCCGACGACAATGATGTGCAGTTCATGCAGCGCACCCTGGAGTCGGAATACGATGTGTCACTCGGGCGAGTATGCCAACACTACAAAGTGTGTTTGGCCGAGGAAACACAAGCCCGCCGCGATTTGGGCCTGGCGCTGCTTTTGGTGACTGATGTGCGGGCGTACAATGTCCAGATGGTCCTCCGATGTGGCACAAAGAATGCACAAAGCACGGCCGCCCCAGAGAACTGTTTGAGGAGCGATACCGCAGCAACACTCCGCGCCAAGTTGCAACCGGGTTTATCAAGGGGGTGTCCGTGTGCACGAACTGTGTGGGGGCCCCGGACTGGCCTACAGACTTTGGTGACCCCGCAGTTGCAGGCCTCCCATTGGCGAAATTGAAGGGGGAGCCCCCTTCAGCAGGATACCGAGCACGACGCAACATGGACCAATTGAGTGCGTTCGGTGCGGAGGACATTGTCGACATGCCCACTGACGCTTTGCACGTGTACTGCATGTGTTGCGTGTCGCCTCTCTAACGCCTCCTGTCCAGCGTGCCGCGCGTTTTCCGCGTTCTGCGCGTGCTACGTGTTCCCGATGTTGCGCCTCTTCGTTGCCTCTGGGGGTGCCTTCCCGTGTTGCACGCGCTTTGCTTGGTCTGAACAAGAGAAACTGTCGCGCACGGTCCGTATGGCTGGCCTCATGGCCTACACCCTAACGGAGGACAGAGGTGTTGACCTGCCCAACACAGGCGCATGAACACTGGTGAGGACGAAGGATGCAAAGCGGCAGCAGGTGTGCCTTTCCAGTTCTGGGCGTTGTGGCACGGGTCTTTCCACTTGCCTCCCGAGTTTCCTCCTCTCTGCTTTGCGCGTCCTACGCATTCTACGCGGTGTGCACGTTCGATTATGTTACTGCCTCTGGAAGCGCCTTCTCATTTTTTAGCTGGTTTGCGCACTCTACATGTTCTGCAGACAAGCTGGCAGGAGTGGCCGCAGCAGTATGGGTATGAGTCGCGGTACGAGTACCAGCCGATGAAGACGGATCCGGAAACGATGCCTTCGAGCTCCTGGAGCCTCCCGTATGGGTCCGACCCGTACAAGTACCAGCCCCCCGCGTACCCGCCGCCGCCCACGTATCCTCCACCGCTGAACCCGACGTTGCCGCCGCCGCCACCGCCACTACCCCCACCACCGCTACCGCTACCGCGGGGACCTCAGCGGCAGCCACCACCACCACCAGCGTCAGAGCCCGGGGAGCAGCATGGCAGGCCGGAGATGGGAGCCCCACACACGGAAGGTGCAAGGTGCGCGTTGCAGATTAAAATACTAGTACTACGGTTCCAGGGGATTTACATGTAGCCTCCGGTTGTGCCCCTGGATGTAGGCCCCGTGTTCTCCGCGTTCTGCGCGTTCCACACGTGTTCGGTTTGCTGCCTCTCGGCTTGCCTCTGGAGGCGGGTTGGATGTGTCACGCGTTTTTCGTGTTCAGCAGCAGCACATCGAAACGGAGCCGGAGGAGGAGTCAACCCCGCCAGAGGATCCACCGCAGGAGCCGAAGGTAGCCGAGAAACAGAGCGCTGGGGCGGCGAAGAGCGATGTGGAGATGGGACAGCAGCCCCCGGAGGAAGCCGCAGCGGCGGGAGAGGAGATGGAGAAGGACGAGATAGTGCACATTTAGTAAATCCGTCCGACCTAAGTTGGAGCAGCCCAAGCAGCATATTTTCAAACACACAGTTTTCAGATGGGGATGGGGTGGGGGCTGCGCATGGGGATGAGTGGCCCGACCCCGATGAGGTACGCGGCAGACAAACCTCACAACCCCTCTTCTTTTCAAGGCCATTGCCGTTGGCCCAGCAAGCACACTCATAGCCAACCCCACAGTGGTGGCATCGGCAGGCGGCGCGTCCATTGGGGCACCGCTGAACACGGTTTTTTTGGACCATCATTTATTGCGTTGTGAATACTTTTTCGACGTTCGGATGAATGGTGGCGGCTGTGACCGCTGCCTTGCGTGCGCCATGCAGGGTGCACGGACACCGTTTCAAGAAAGCAACAATCGCATTGTTCGTGCTGCCGCCCCCATTGACCCATCCCCATGGCCCTTTGCCCAGCCCATGTTTTGTTACCCCACCCGCAACGTGTCCTATGTGTGTTTCGTGTTGTACGCGCTCTACGTGTCCACTTTTGCTGCTGCCTCTGGAGGTCGTATTACGCGTTCTGCGTGTGTTGCGCGTTCTGCGCTTTCCACCCATGCTGCCTCTGCGGTTGCCTCTGAATCTGCTACTGGTGTGTTGCGTGTTCTACAGAGTCTCATTTCTCAACAATCTTATTTTTTGATGCCACCAAAATTTCAGCCACCGCTGTACGACCATAGGCTCCCACGGGAGGACTGTGCGGCGGATATCCAGTACGGTATCTGGCCTGGGGAGTCCCGGCTCATCGGATATAGTGAGGACGAGGTGTGGGACCATATCATGGCCCCCATAGAGAATCTACAATGCCAAGCCCTACGGGACCACAGAAGGCCAGAGGTACCTCTAGTACCTAGGTACAATGCATTTCTAATTCTGTTGGGGATGGTGCGACCTATAGGTGGATGGGGTTTGGGACCGCACGGGGCTATTATACAGTCCCTATGTGGCCAACATGCTGACGCGTCACCAATATTATTTGATGCAACGGTTGCTACGTACCGATGTGGTCTTGCTACTAGAAGACTGCAATCCCCAATGGGCGTGGGCGTGGTGCCTGGGGGATGGGGCCTGCGGCGATGAGTCGATGGTACCCCACAAGGGGCTGCTAGTGGGCCCCTTGAAAATGTTTATTGCCCGGAAGCCGCACCCAACCGGGATAAAGTTGTACTGCCTCGCGGACGCAACATGGGGGTATGTGGTGGACATGTACTTGTACACCGGTGCACGGGGCACGCTACGCCGCTACGGCACCGCGGCGGGAAACTTTGATGCCAAAAACATCATGAAGTTGTGGGCATCATTGCTACCCGACGGGACGGTGCTATGTGCCGACTCCTTTTTTTTGGGTCCCACGGCCTCGCAAAGGAATTGGCCGCCAACAAGCGGGCATTCCTCATGATGACGAAGAGGTCTACGTACGGCGTGACATGGGCCGGGCAGCAGGTGCAGGAGGGGCAGACGGCGGTGTGCACTGTTGCGGATTTGAAGTACAGTTTGTGCGTGTACAAGAATCCGAAGGTCGGGCACAACCCCCCCTGTGTTGTGCCGATGCTGACAAATGTGTGGTTTGCCCAAAAGGGACCACCTCACCGGCGAAGCGGTCGCGAACTGCACCCCGTGGTGGCGGCATACCGCACACTGTCGCGCGGTGTCGATGGTGTGAACCAGAGGCCCTGCAAATGAGGCAGGTTGGCCGCCAGATGACATGGGCCCACGCGGTGAGTGCGTTCGTGCTCCGGTACGCGGTTGTGAATGCGTTCGCAACTTGCCGGCAATTGGGACTTTGCAAGGAGACCACTTGTATGCGGGAGTGGCAATGGCAAGTGTTGCGGCGGTGGTAGTTAGCCCACCCCCTGCGACAAGAGGTGCACGTGCCGGTGGCGACACAACTGCGGCGTGTGTGCCACTTTTGCAAGAGTGGAAGAACCGGTTATGAATGTACCGGTTGTGGAAAGGCGTTCCACGTGTTGTACTTTCCGCCGGGACATGGCTATGGAGGTGTGGAAGGCGCACGGGACATGGAGGTGGACGAGGAGGACGAGGAGGTGTGGGAGGATAACCATGAGGAGGACGAAGAGGACGGGGAGGATGAAGAGGACGAGGAGGACGAGGATGGTGAGGAGGGTGAGCAGGATGAGGAGGATGAGGAGGACGAGGAGGACGAGGCGGATGAGGAGGATGAGGAGGATGAGGAGGATGAGGAGGACGAGGAGGATGAGGAAGATGAGGAGTAGTGTGGTGGGGTGGGTGGCTTGAACGAGACGGTCATGGAGGCGGGGGCCTCTGCCATCCCTACCCATGGGACCAGTGCGAACCCTCGGGGACAACCGCGTAGGCTGGATACCCACCTGTGAGGACGCGGCCCCTCCTCGATGTGCGCCCGTGTGCAAACCGACGTGCTGCGCGTTCTGCGCGTTCTGCGCGTTCCGGTATTTCAATTCTGCACGTGCCTCTGGAGGCACCTGTTCGGCGTGCTGGGCGTTCTGTGCGTGTTACTTGGTCTGTGCATGTTGTGCGCGTTGTGCGCGCTCTACACGTTTTCAAAACGTTACGTGCAACACCGTTGGCCACAAAAGCGCGCCTCCGGCCAGAAACGTACAGATGGTAGACAAGGGATTATTTGTTTTCCTTTCTAGGGAACACCAAGCATGCTTGGTGTTCGCGATGCACACTTGTACATTAAGAGACACAGTCCAGCCTCTTTAGGTTTTTGGGAGAGGGATATAGATAATGCGTATTGGGAGCTTGACAAAGAGAAAATCCTGTGGGCTGTGAAATACGTTGCCAATGAAGTTCCAAAATTTCGGCGAATTCGTGGACATTTCCATTTCAGCATAGCGACATGAGGGTTGAAATCCTTGGACTACATAGGTAAAGCCTCCGAAAATTCGTTTAGAACAGTGACGCTGGCGGAAGCAACCAACTTCGTCAACTGGGATATCGACGAAAACAATTGGTTCCAGGTATGAGGTGGTGTGATGCGACAACAAGAAAAAGATGTACCATCAGTGGGTTCCTGAGTGCACAACTCATGTGCTTCTGGGCCCTGGCCACAAAGCACCACTTCGCCGAGTCCCCTAAAAAATTAAGGTTGCGCCAGACCGTCCTCCAGAAATGGCCCCAGAGGAGCTTACCCAGCCACGGCGGGGGGTGGGGGGGGAGCTCGGGCCGTGCCGTGACACAGTGCTGCCACATAGGGTTTGTTGTGCCACACGGGGCCCCCGCTGTGTTGTGTTGTGTTGTGTGAGGGTCATCGGCACCTGTATCACCTGTGTCACTTGTGCCGGCCGTGCCACCATGACACGGAGGGGGGGGGGACGGCGGGGGGGCAGTGGAAAGTGTGCCGCGACACGTGCCGTGACATGGGTAAGCTCCAGAATTTGCTTGCCCTGCGGATAAAGCCGGGCCCTTTGCTCACCTTCCCCCAGGTCGCCTTTGTCCACCATGATAAGAAATTGTTGGAACAACAAGGGATGCAGGGCTTGTTCATCCTTGAATAAAGAACCCTCTTCACCCTCTCACTGGGCGACCTAGATGTGCCTGTCTTTGCCATGGGCCTCTGGGTCTCTCCCTCAGAAGGCACAGTAAGCAAGATCATTGATCGGTGGGTGCGAACGCAGCGCAAGTTTTTGCTTCAATATTTCTTCAATTTTCGTCGCCTCCACTGCATGATTTAATTAATTCCCGAGACGACAGTTCGGTTTCCCTGAGACCACAGACCCTGCAGTCCTACTCACTCGGTACATGGACAATAGCTACATTGCCCTCCTTAACATACGCCCAGTAACGGATGACACGGTGCGCACCTTTTTCTGCTTGTTCCACTCCACGGTATATGACATCCCCATGGAGTGGGAGCTTGATGCCTCCACTGTTACCTGGTGTGAAGCCTGCCTCTCTACCCAAGGAGGTCTCCTTGTCAAAGGAGTCCCAACCCAAACTAACCCCCAATACCCCACAATGTGCCCTATGTGGACTAGATGGCCTGACCGATGGTCCCCTAGATGACCTATTGTCCTGCAATCCTTCATTCCAGCCCTCGTATTGAAATTGATCACGTTGTGCCCGAGTGCAGTTACGAGGGAAAGGAACCTGCAAACAATTATTCAGGGCTGTCGTTACAAAGGATACCCGTGGAAGTGGTGGTGGTTGCGGCTTAGTGAAACTCAATGACCACAACCTCCAACATCCAGTACCCCTGCATAAAGCACGCTTGTGGTACAAGGAGGGTAAATCTAGGGGTGATTAATGGGTGGGCATCCATCGACTTCATACTGTTTGCATGTAATGCTATAGTTAAGGCAAAAATCGAATTTGTTTCTTTCACGCTTCACTTTCAGATTGTGTGCATGGCACAATAGAGCCTTTGCTTGTTCATTGCTTTGCATTGTGTTGTAGACTCATAGAGACCCGAATGGTCTCAGGAGGGTTGTTTTGGGGCCCTTTTCCAAGGGGAAAAAAAGTGCCCTTTGGTTACGCGTTTTCGGACCCTGATGGGGGGCGTTGAAGCACGTGACCGATTACTGCCGATTTAACCAACCGGTTATTAAATTGCATAGAGATTGGATGATATTTAGATTGCTTGTACCAACTTGTCCTCATCCGTTCCCGGGATGCATTGCAAATGACAAAATAGAATGTCAACGCAACAACAGCTCAATAAACTTAAGACTTAGTTTCAACTCAAGCTCATCAAGATGCAACTTTGACGAGCACTGCAAGTTCTAGCTTTGCTGTTCTAAGTCTACTGTAAATGCTGCTTTATGGAGTAGGATACAATTGCAGAGAAAGACAGAAATTCCATCAAATGGAAGGTATGTATGTCACATGCAAGCTATTGCGCAGTGCTGTAGGGAGTAAAGAACAGGCCTTTGTTCCTCCTCCACTAGTGTGTTTCGATACACTCTATGGAATACACAAACATTTGGTGGGAGAAGTGCATGAAAAACAAGAGGCATATGACCCCTCTATTAAAAATGTATTTTAGACAAGAAAAAGGGCGTGAAGAAAGATGCCAAAATTCATAATTTGTGAACTCGAAATGTACCCACCCATATCCTTGCCCGAGCATACTCGCTCAAGAAGCACAAATATTTGCGATTTCCTTCGCCAATGGGGGGCTCCCATTCTTGCAAGTTGGTGCACAATCGCAAAGCAGGAGAAGGCCTTTAGGTATGAAGTTGACGTGAAGTGGCAGACCTTGGTTACTGAAAAGACAGGAAAGGGCAAAGACCTTAGGCCACACTAACTACCCGCCCCTTACGACCCAAACATGTGTAGTTTGTCGCCTTTTCTATGTCTTGTTTTTGTGTCTACGTTTTCCATGTGTCGCCTGTACTGTAATAGGTGGTGAAGAATAATTCTACATTTATTGCGTGTCGTATGCATACACACTTTGCAACTCAAATTCACTGTCTCTATTTGCCAATTTGCACACACCTGGGCGAAATTTCCCCCAGCCCCCCCGGATAGCCAAAAAGGTATACCTATTTTGATGTCTTGATGACCCCGGACTAAATTTCCCCCGGCTCCGCCTCTTCTGCAACATGTATAGGTCAAGAACACCAGTCATTGATCCTTGGCGAAATTTCTTCTAGCCCCTCCCTTGTTGTTTCTTTGCTTGTTCTGTGCCTGATATGTTGCCCTTTGCCTCCCTGTCACTTAGGCCTGGCAGTCGATAAAGTTGCACCTTTGCGCAATTTCTTCCAACTTGCCTTGACACCCTTTACCTACAGGTGGTACCTCGGTTGGGTTGTGCGACATGATTGCTATGCGCTTTCTTCAAACAGCCGTGGGGGGTACTCCCGGACCCCTAAGGCCATGATTCGGGTGGCATTGAACAAAGGGAGGGCACTCCCGCTGCTACAGCTGGCACTAGATTTGCGTCACAATAGAAAGACTAGACATAATGTTGGGCATGTGCGGGCTGCCTGGGGATCTAGTGTCCACCAAGATGGTTGTTGGTTGTCCGGAAGCAAGTTTTCTCACTATATGACATTGTGCGAGTGCTGACATATCCCTGTGCTGAGAGAGCCACTGGAGCCTCATATCGCGGTACAATGTCCCAGTCCATCCGCTGTAAGGTGGCAATGGTAGTGGAATGCACTATCAATGCTCCTACTATCTCGGCCTAGGCCAGTGTTCAAGCTTCATGCCTATGGGATTCATTTGAGGGACAACAAATTACACTGTGGTTCGACAATTACCGTGGCTACATCAATGGGGTGGACCCCCATAGCCCTGATAAGACTTTGAATGTGACTGCTGTCGGTGTGTTGCACACTACTGAGCTGCCCCAATACCACGGTCTGCCCGGTTTGGATGCTATTGCACAACGTATAGCCGGGGTTGTTGACTACCTTGTTCGCTGTGTTGGGTTGCTGTTGCAAAGAAGTACAGTCCCACATGGGCCTTTCCAGCGGACCTGGGTTCGCGCACCTCTGGACTATGCTCGCAATACCGTGGTATCCCTCAACTGGAAGCCCTTTCTGTTATCACACCTGAAATGCGGAAGTCATGTTGAGTCATTGGAGTTTGTCAGGGGGGTAGAATGCTTACAGGTAAAGACGAGACGAACTGTGCCATTTCTGATTGACATGAAGATCTTTTACGCACTCCTGAAAATGTCGTTCGGAGCAAGCTATGCCCCATGGCACGTAGACCATTTTCTGTTGGGACGTCCGTTGCTTTATGGTGTCTGGCACCCATATAACTATTCCGTGGAAATAACCTATAAGGCATTTGCCCCTATCATCAAATTTCTTGAGCAGGGTTGGGACCTGAAGGCAGGAGCTGTGGTGCCCATGAAAGTCAAACTGCGTCACTTGGAAAAAACCATTGTTAGTTTGTTCCTGGCCACAGCCGCTAACAAACCACGGCTTGATAGTACCACCCAGGGCTTTATGAGTAATCTTGCTCAGTTGTCTGATGCTCAAAGACTGGGTCTGAGATGCCTGTTAGCCCTGAAGGCCCTGTTATAATTTGTATTGCCCAGCACTTCTGGCACTATGGGTTCTTGTGCGTGAATGTAACTAGAATGGTCGCTTTCTGCATTCCAGTGCTGCTGTAAAAGAATATATTGGAATGAGTACTGTCTTGATGATGAATATTTTTTTGTCAATGGCTCTCGGGAGGCGAATTCGTTGTGCATGTCTCCGTTGAGGTTAGGTTGGCTCTAGGGGTTTTGGAGGGCGAGGAACGCGCTGGAATTGTCCGTTTTTTGTAATTTCATCATTTTTGGGTGTAGAGCCACTTTGCTGACCGTGGCTCCAGTGTCATACGTGTCCTACATGTCCTGCATGACCCCATACAAGTAGGTAACAACGTCGCGCGTGTCCTGCGCGTGCCGCGCGCTTCTCACATCTGGCTCCACAACTGTCCCTGGCGACAATTGCTTTGTGAAGCATGTTTTACGTGTTTTGCGGCACCTGTGCACGCCTTGCAATGCATGTGTGACGGAGAACTGCGTGTACATGTCCAAGTCACGTCAGTTACGCCCCGAGCGTGACACCGCCGTGGCCCACAGGGGGCCTTCGGAGAACTGCGTGTACATGTCCAAGTCGCGTCAATTACGCCCCGAGAGGGCTTGCTCTGCGGGTGGTGCGTGGTGGCTCTGCTCTTGTCCCCAGGGCCGAATTACCTGTTCAGCACGTTCTCAGTGATCCCCAGCACCTGTGCAGCATTTTTGTTTTGTTGCTCAACACTATCTGCCATGCTGCCTTTGTACCCGAGTCAGTACCAGCTACGCCACACCCACGTCACTGAGTGCGACCCCATGTCGTGCTGCGACGTCACGAAAGGCCAGAATGCGGCGATGGTTGTTCAAGTGAAGCAGCAGACATGTCTGTGTGCAATGTTCGCGTTGCTCGAGTTTCACGTGTTGCCTCTTCGCGTGCCGCTGGTGACTACACACCTTCTTTGCAGCCGGGTACCATGCCGGGTGGGTCTCCGGCATGGAAGAAGTGTATGATAAAAAGACGAAGAGCAATCATTGGGTTCTGACGTTGACGCAGTCCTGCACGTACATGGGTTGAAGCGCCGGCACCCGCTTTCCCCCGACACCCGTGTCTGCAAGTGGCGGTGCCTACGGTCCCCTGCCGGACTAGTTTCCAACTCATAGGGTCACGCAACAGAGAAGGCGCTGACCCCCCTTTCACCCAACTCAGTGGGTCCCCCAATGGGGAGATAAGCTTCTGAGGCTGCCCCAGTACCCGACTCTGCAGTATGGACCTGCGTGAGTGATTTAGCCTGCTTCACTTTCCACCCCGGTGTATGAGTCTTATGGGCCCCCATGTATGTCCCGATTGTTAGTTCCTGATGGTTAGTTGCCTTTTGGTTTTGATGCAATCGTAACTTCGCACTTTTTCTAGGTGTTGACCCTCTGTGGTCGTGGCAGGCCCCACCACCTGCATGTACAATACATATAGGTCATGCGCCCCCATTGGGCTCTCCCTCTGTGGAGAAATGCCTCACCTGCATCCAGCCCAGTGGCTAAGCTGACTTTGCTGTACATACCTCTAGGCCACTGCTGCCTAGGCACACTGTCTGCCTGGATGGCTGAACTCACCAGTGTCGGAACAAAAAAAAATTGTCCCAATGTGACATGCGGCCCAATGGGCCCATGGTGTGGGCTTCCACCCTAGGTCGGTGGAGCACTCACGAAACTGACGGGCGTGGTCTTGAGCTTGTGCAACTTCAGTGGGCGCTAAGTAGTCCTGTTCCCGCCACAAAATTGTACATAGATGCGAAAGACCGCATCAATAGCTTACTCGCATTGTGGGCACGCACCCCGCTTTCTGGGACCACTTCCTAACGTAAGTTCTTGCTCAAAATCAGCACCAACTTCTATTACGCTTCGCGATTCGTCCAAAATATGGCACTCGAGGTCAAACCAAAAGTGCCTACCTTCATTTCTTTTTGCTACAAGCGTTCCGCACGTGGGATAGCCTCGGCTTCGGCTTTTACATGTTGCCAAAGAGCATGTAACTGTTTTATAGCCTCCCGCTTGCTGCGGTCGGCTATAACCCACTCCTCAACCATCCACCAACCATGCCCGCTGTGTATTTGGAAGGTGTTGTGGTACCGGGAAGGTCTTTCACCGATGCTTGTGGATGGCGCATGTGCAAGGAGTAAACCGACACCCTTTCTTCGCAGTCTGTTGCACGTACACAATGATGGACACAATGTTGGGGGCACCGCCGTCCCTCAGTAGAATCTCGAGGTTTTTGCTTTTGAGCGGAGAACTGAACGGCACCATGCAACGGTGGCACCCAAAATTTCTGGGTTTTATTGACTTGGGAACCGATTTCCTTATGAAGCAACTTTGTCAAATGATCATACTCTGAGAAGGGGAGGCGGATATGGAGGCAAGGCTCTTGGGGCTGGTGGCCGGCGATGTGCACGATAGAATCGGACAAATCCGCAAATCTGCCCCCCCCCCCCCCATATCCACGCTTCCCCACGAGGCCAGTCAGTTGTTTGACCCCGGTGAGGATGTTCTGTAAGCCAGCCAGCACCCTAGCCATGGTAGCAAGCTGCCACAAGTCCAAAAGGAGAGTGAGAGGGTGGATGCAAAGCAAAGTACAAAGCTTAGCAAGGGGGGTCAATGGTACTAACCTTGGGGCAGTAACCCCCTTGTTGAGCAGCAACCCCCCTTACTAACCTCCCTTACTCAGTCAACAACCGCGTTCCTGATATAGTAACCCCCCCCTTACTGGCACAACAACCCCCCCCCCCCTCTTACTGACGCACTAACCCCTTCTTGGTATCTATATGAAAGGTAGTTTTGTTCATCATAAATCGTTTTATGAAATATGAAGCATTTTGCTCTTGCCAGGGTACCCATGGGCCATTTTTGCTCAAAACTGGGTGCGTTGGCCCAACACCCTCGAGGTGAGTTTTTGTTGTCGGTGTTTTTTCTGGAAAAATTACCATTTTTGCCAGTTTATGCAAATTATTAAAACATCCTCCTCTGTTCATAATTCCATTCATAATTCCATTCATAACTCAAGAATCGTTTGATGAACGCGCCTTTTTTTAGCCGATCTTTTTATGAGCGCGTTTCATGAACGTGTTTTATGAACAGATGCACAGGCACACGAAAGTTGCTCACTTCCAATCTATCCTGTCCAGTTCACTTCTTTTCTTTGTCCATTGTCCTTCCTTGTTCTTGCCGCCCTAAACCTTGGGGCCGGGGCCTTTCGGGTCCTCCCAAAGGCGCGCTACGGTCTGGGTTTCGCCCCCATCTGGGGCCTGGTCATGGGTTTGGCCGAGGGGTGCTCTGGGGCATCAACCTCCATGGGGGCGGCCTGAAGGGCAGCTTTGGGCTTGGGCTCAGGGGCCTGCTTAGCCTCATGCTTGGATTCAGGCTTAGCTGGCATGGGGGCCGGCTCAGCCGGCGGGTCACCGTCCGGTTTGGGGTTAGGCTTTATTTTGGCCTTGACGGCCTTTTTCCCTGCAGCTGCAGCCTTCTGCTGCTCCCAATGGGTCAGTGCTGCAGCATGATAGGCATACAACAGATGCCTCTCAACCCGAAATATCTCTTTTTCCCCTGGGTGTTCCACCCACACTCTCCCCCCCGCCCCCCCACAACCGAGGTTACCACCTGCGGCTAGACATCATCAGTGTAGGGCATAGACACCTGTTCACCAAGCAGGGGGTGAGGTGACTCATCCCCCTCCGAAGAGGGGGGTTCCTCGCGCCGCTTTTGTTGCTGCGGCGGCATCCCCGTCACCGCCTTCCCATGTCCACGGGGGACTGCTTGGTCCAACCATGAGCTGCTGCCCGCTTCGAAGGACTTGCGCTTCTGCGTGGGGGGCTTTTTGGGTTGGGTGGGTTTGGGGGCGGGGGGCAGGGCAGGGGGTATGGGTATGTCCGCGCGGGGGGGGCTTTGCTGGGGAGGTGATGTGGGGTCTGCTAGGGCTGGAGGGGCTCAACCCACAATGGGAGAGCAGGATCTCCTCGTCAACACACCCCTTCCACCCCAACTCACCCAAGCTAGCCTAGCACGGCGTATTCGCCACCCAAGTGTCCGTTAGGCAGCAGGACCGTTCCCACTCCCGCAACCCGGACAGGATAGAGCACCCCCGTTGCACGTTGAGGAGGAGCAGCTGGTACAGGGCGGACATGCCGATGAAATCGGCGGTGCCCAACCGGTAGCGGATGCGGACCGCCCGGTACACTTCCACGTCCATGACCTGTGACAGTGCCATTCATCAAAAGCGTTCATAACAGATGTTCATAAAACGAGTTCATGGTTCATAAGCGGGCAACGCAGGGTAGCTGAATTATGAACGCCGAATTTTGGACGAATTATGAACGAATTATGAACCCACATACCTCGAAATCCGGCTCTGGTCCTACGGTGCCCATGGCGCCCAGGGCGGTCCGGAAATGCGCAGCTGCGCTGGGAGGGGTGCCCTAGGCGTCGCCCGTGGGGACAGTGGTGGTGCTCGTGGCCGGGGCTTCCCGGCCAAGGGGCCTGTTGGGGCGGGTGATGGTGAGGCCCTCGACGGCCCCCTCCTACGTGGCCTCCTGCCCCGGGTCATACACCCCCCCCCCAAATGGATTCCCACTTGGGGATGCACTCCAACTTGCGCCCGCAGCACTGCAGCTTCATGATTTCCCACTCGGGCCTCTAGGAAGGCCACGAAAAGCCTCCCGAAGGCCATGCAACAGTCCAAAATGCACACAAATCCCCGGTTTTTGGCTATCACTAGCAGCGGCTCGTCGGTGCATCGTGCCGCATCCAAACTTTTGCGGGTCATCTGATACGGACGATGATTGGTGGCACCCAACTGCGTCGTGCCCCGAGCAGTAACACCATTCCACCGCCTGGCCATGTTGTCCTGCCCGGCCTCGTTGAAAATGCTCCCCACTTGGGGAGCCACGCTGATGCCTAGCAGCCGCCGGGGCCACGGTTGGTCCCCACCAAGGAGGACGGCTGCCGGCACTCAGGTGTCGCACAAGTAAAAAATTTTTGACATCAATAAAGGACTGCAGGACTTTGTTTTCATACAAGGTGCTCATAACTGATTTTCATCAAACACGTTCATGATTCATAAGTCGGCGGCAGGGCGTTTTATGACGCCATTTTTCGAATTATGAACGCGCGAATTATGAAGATCTTATGAACACGAAAATGCAGACTACAGACCTGCAGCACCAGCCCAAATTTGACCTAGGGCAACCATATCCTTGTCCCCCGTGACGGCCATGGCGATGACCCATAGGAAGGCAGGTGTGCGCGCCTTCATCCCATGGTTCAATAGCCCCACCGATGGCTGCGACCAACTGCCACCAGCGCAAGGATACCTGTCACCCCGCTCCACAAAGGTGAGGGGGCGGGTCGAGTCAATAGAGTGGCACAGGGCTGGCCGGGATTGCACGTATTGTGCCCACGACCGTAGGGACTGGCAGCGACGTGACCACGGGGGGTCGGCACATTCCACTAGGGGGGACAACGCAAGCAGGGCGGTCAATGACCTCCACGTTGCGTCACATTGGTTCCGTGTGGGGATGGGTCGTGGGAAGGGCAGCCCGGCGCGGGCGGTGTAGGCGTCGCGCCGGCGGGTGATTAAGGCAGACAACACGCGGAAGCCGGACCGGGGTGCACCCAACTCCAAAGATAGAGTGCGGGAAAGAGGGCCTCCGCATACGTACGGATGGCCTGCAGCTTGGTTTTGTGGACCGCCGGGAGGGGAGCATGGTCCATTGCCTCCGTGAAACGGGCCCGGATGGGGGGGTCGGCGATGACATCCATTGGACCAACAGGTCGGAACACTTGCTGTCCCGAAGACGGGTGGCGCCAGTTAGCCGAATAAGCTTCATGTTCAGCTCCGTGAACACGGAGCAGGGGTAAGACACAACAAAATCTGTTGACAAAGAAGCGTTCACAAAAGCTGTTCATAATTCATGGTTCGTATATGAATCGTTCGTGTATGAAAAATGAATTAAGAACAATACTACTTTTCATACAGGTACCTAGGGAACCCTTACTCACCCAAATGGGGGGTGTTACTCACTTTTTTCAACTTTGTCTACGGAAGGGATACGGGCAAGGAGACACATGTCCTACGGGCCCTAAGTTGGATATGGAGAACACAAATTCTATTGCCTTCCGCAAGTCCACCTCGCAAAGAATCTACCCCAAGCAACACACATCCTAAATAGGGTTAAAACTATATAAATACAAGCTAAAATATGCTTTACATAGCTTGGATGGTCATTTTAGGTGATCACAATATCAAAAACATAAGTTTCGGAAACTTCGATTTTTGAG
Organism: Eutreptiella sp. 'Long Island Sound 2002'; assembly: GCA_964036045.1. Classification (NCBI taxonomy): domain Eukaryota; phylum Euglenozoa; class Euglenophyceae; order Eutreptiales; family Eutreptiaceae; genus Eutreptiella; species Eutreptiella sp. 'Long Island Sound 2002'. The sequence continues at coordinate 64,421,921 of OZ038383.1, read as the reverse complement.
CTGCCGAGGGTAAAAAATTGCATAATCAAGTTCTGTACAAATCCCGTTTGACCCCCCCCCCCCCCCCCGCGCCCGCCCAATACCCAAATAGGGAGAAAAACAGGAAAATACGGCCTAAAACATGCTTTGCATACCTTGGATGGTCATTTTAGGTGATCACGATATCAAAAAAATAAGTTCGGAAAACTTGGAATCTAGACCTGCTTAGAGTGAAAAACTGCATAAGCACGTTGTGTACCAATGCCTTGGGAGACCCCCCCCCCCATGGACGTAATACCCAAATAGGGTGAACAACACGTAAATACAGCCTACAACATGCTTTACATACCTTGGATGTTCATTTTAGGTGGTCACAATATCATAAAAACAAGTTTCGAAAACTTCGATTTTTGACTTGCCCAGGCGGAAAAACTTCATAAGCAGGTTGTGTGCCAATCCCTTGGGAGACCCCCCCCCCTGGACTTAATACCTAAATAAGTTGAAAAACACGTAAATACGGCCTAAAACATGCTTTACATAGCTTGCATTGGCATATCATGTGGTCACAATATCATAAAAAGAAGTTTTGAAAACTTCGATTTTTGAGCTGCCCAAGGTGAAAAATTGTATAAGCAGGTTGTGTACCAATCCCTTGGGACCGCCCGCCCCGGAGCTAATTCCCAAATAGGGTGAAAAACACGTAATTACGGCCTAAAACATGCTTTACATAGCTTGGATGGTCATTTTAGGTGGTCACAATATCAAAAAAAACAAGTTTCAAAAACTTCGAATTTTCAGCTGCCCAGGATGAAAAACTGCATCAGCAAGTTGTGTACCAATCCCTTGGGAGCCCCCCCCCCCCCCCCGGAGTTAATACCCAAATAGGGTGAAAAACACGTAAATACGGCCTAAAACATGCCTTACATAGCTTGGACGGTCATATCATGTGGTCACAATATCATAAAAAGAAGTTTTGATAACTTCTATTTTTGAGCTGCCTAGGGTGAAAAACTATATAAGCAGGTTGTGGGCCCCATTCACTAGCCCGTTATTGGTGGAAACAGTCATTTCGCATCTTCGGCACGGGTTGTGACCGGCTCTCAGCAAGGTTAGAGACTGCAAAAAATGTCCTTTCGTATCCTAGTAGGCATATACTGTCACAACATCCCCACTTACACCCCTCAGAGCGGGGTCACCGAGGTCGCCAAAGCCGGCAACATAGCAAAAATGGCTGAAAAGTGCATAAACTGCATAAGCGCTCGTCCCACTGTGCCCCATACAAAAGCTATGGAGTCGGGACCCGGAAACACTTTTTCGGCTCAAAATCGAAAAAAACCAAAAGGGGGCTCCAAAAATTCATTGGGGGATGCGTTTATTGGACAAAACAATGATTTTCCAAGGAGTTAAACCAACAATTCAACCCATTGGGGTAGGGTACGCGAATAGTTCCAAAAAAGCCAAAATGGGGGGGGTATGTGGCGTTTTCCCCTATATAAGCCTGCCTGGCTTCGATCTAACAACCTGTGCGAGGTGATTTGTACCTAGATCGAAGCACTCTAGGTTGTTGTGGTAATAACTAAGTTACCGCATTTTTGGGGGGTTTTATTCTCCCCCTTACTTTGGGCCACCCCCATCCTCTCCGTTTAGGCCGGCAAGCCGGTCGACGGCAGGGAGACATCTTCTGTGGCGGGACCATCAAGGGCCCACAATGTGGCCCACCGTCTTACATCCCCGAATTGGCAAGGGGGGCCACACATGGACGTAGACCATGCAACGTGTTGCCGATGTGCGCCACAAGCGTGTGGCATCAGGGGCCATGATGACCTTGATCTTTGTGTCCATAGGGGGCGGCACTTGGCAATGCTGTGCCAGTGCAATTGAGGCACTCACCACGTCCATCATAGGACAGTGGCGGTAGCTCTTTGTGAGATGCCACTGCCAAAAACTACTACTAGGTGGGTGTAGGGCCGCATCTCGCAGCGGGCGTGGTGTAGATGGGCCCGCGTGCAATTGCGCGGCTGCTGATATAGCTGTCGCATATTGCATTGCATGTCGACCATGCGCTCCACAAGGGATGCCGCCTCCCCCAAAGGGGTGTCGAAGTTGTCTCTGTCCTTGCTTTGGGTGCCAAGGCTGATCCCCGTGCCCTTAATTGTCACGCTGTTGATGTTTGTGCCAACCGAGGCACTGGCAACACGCGCAATGGGCTTCTTGTGTTGCGCCTTGTTCTTGGGGTCTTTAAGGGCCTCACTGAGCGTGAGAGTTAAGCGCTGCATGTGGAACTCAAACTTGTGAACCACCGTTTCCTTGGTAAAAAGCTATTGACAACGGAGGAATATGAAATGTTGCTTTAGGCTACTCTCAGTACGGGGGGTCGGCAGTTGGGTTACTCAGCAGCAGGGGGTTTGTAAGGGAGGAGTACTATGGCGGTAAGGGGGTGACTGAGTCAGTAAGGGGGGATCACCAACCCCCGTACTCAGTATGTAACAGGGGGGGGTTTATTGGGGAAGTAAGGGGGTTACTAACCCCCCCCCCCCCCGTACTCACACCATAACCACCTTATTGCGGCAGTAACACCCCCTTACTTACCCCATTAGTGACACATTAACCCCGTTGCTCAGCACCCTTACTGACCATCAAAATCGCATGCGTAGAGCAATGGTATTCCTAGGGGTTGAATGTTGTTGCGCACTTCTGGATCGTATGTGCATGCCATGGACAACAACAAAGCATTGCATAACGCAAATCCAAAGTCAATTCGCAGGTATTGTGCAAATTAGGATTGTCTTGCGCCGCCATAACCAAAGACACAAAAGATGATGGAGTTCAAATTTGAACGCTTCTTTTTCAAGCGCCCAATCACACAGCCATTCACGCGCCCATTCCCACGCCCCATCGTGCGTGGAATCACGCACCCATTCACACGCCCAATGGCCTTAGAGAGGACAGTGGCGCAAGGGGCAAGGGAGGGAACATGATTGGCGCCCCGACCCCCTTCAACCACCAGACACCCCTCGGCAACCCTACATATCCCCCCACATACACATCCCCTTGAAAATTGCATGAACTCAGCAAGGGGGGTCAATAAGGTCTTTTCTGAGTCACCGAGGTGGTCAGTGGGGGGGGGGGGGTTACTATGGCAGTAAGGGGGTTACGAAGGCGGCAAGGGAGGTCAGTAACCCTCTTGTCGAGTTAATTAGGGGCGCGGGGGTCACTTAAGCCGCACGGGAATTACTCACATGCTGTTACCGAGTCCATGACCTCTAGGTTGCCACACTAACCTCCCCGCTCAGTTAAGTCAATGGCCCTCTTACTTACTTAGCAACCCCCCCTTACTGCAATTTGGCATCAGTCACCTACACATGTAAAACAGACAAAGTCACCATCTCCAGATGGGAGGTGCCACACATAGATGGTACCTAGATAATATGACAGATGATCACATCACTATGACAGATGCTAGACACGACAGATGCCAGATGATGCCATAAATGCTGGACGAAACAACCTGTGGTACCTGCATGAAAGGTACTTTTGTTCATGAGAAATGGTTTTATGAAATATGAACCCATTTTGCTCGTGCTAGGGCACCCATGCGCCATTTTTTGTTCAAAACTTTGGGGGCCGGGTCAACACCCTCGGGGTGAGTTTTTCTTGTGGATCGTGCTTTTTTTTTTTGTCAAATTGCCCTTTTTGCCAGTTTATGCACATTATGAAAACATCCTCCGCTGTTCATATTTCCATCCATAATTCCATTCATAATTCAGAACTCGATTTATGAACGGGACTTTCGTTTTATGAATGCGTTTTATGAAAGCGGTTTATGAACAGTTGCACATGCACACAAAAGTTGCTCAATTTTCAATATGTTCTGTCCACTTCACTGCTTTTCCTTTACCCTTGTCCCTTGTCCTTGCTTGTTTTTGCCGCCCCAAACCTTAGGGCTTGGGCCTGTCAAGTCCTCTCAAAGGGGGGCTTCGCGCGGCTTTCGCCCCCATCCGGGGCCTGGACACGGGTTTGGGCAGGGGTTTGACTGAGGGTTGCTCTGGGGCATCCACCTCCATGCGGGCGGCCTCAAGGGCAGCTTTGGGCTAGGGTTGAGGGGCCTGCTTAGTCTCATGCCTGGGATCCCCTTTTGCGGGCTTGCGGACCTGTTCAGCCGGTGGCTCGGTGTCCGGTTTGGGGTTAGGCTTCTTTTTGGCCTTGACGGCCTTCTCAGCTGCAGCTGCCGCAGTCTGCTGCTCCCAATGAGTTAGTGCTGAAGCATGAGAGGCATGGAACAGATGCCTCTCAACCCGAAACATCTCCTTTTCCCTTGCGTAATCCACCCACACTCTCCCCCCCGCCCCCTGCACCAACGAGGTTACAGCCCCCGGGTGGATACCTTCCGTGTAGGGCACAAAAGCCTCTGTACCAAGCAGGGGATGACGTGACTCATCCCCCTCCAAAGAGGGGGGTTCCTGGCGCCCATTTTGGTGCCGTGGCTGCTTCCCCTTCACCTCCTTCCCATGTCCACGGGGGAGTGGCTGCTATGATGAGCTGCTGCCCGATTCGAAGGACTTGCGCCTGTGCGTGGGGGGCGTTTTGGGTTTGGTGGGTTTGGGGCGAGGCAGGGCGGGTGTTTGGGTTTGTCGGCGGGGGGGCTTTCCTGGGGAGGCGCTACGGGGGTTGGGGGGGCTCAACCAACAACCCGGACAGCAAGATCTCCTTGTTAGCATAGCCCTCCCACCCCACACCTAGACTATCCCAGCACGTCGTATTCGCCGCCCAAGTGTCCGTTAGGCAGTTGGACCGTTTCCACTTCCGCAACCGGCACAGAATAGTGCACCCCTGTTGCGGGTTGAGGAGGAGCAACCGATACAGGGTGGACAAGGCGGTGCCAAGCCGGTTGCGGATGCGAACCCCCGCAACGTCCGCCAGTTTCACTTCCACTTCCATAATTTATGACATCACCGTTCATCAAATGCGTTTATAAAACAGGTTCATAAAACACGTTCATGGTTCATAAAAGGGCAGTGCAGCGTGGTTGAACTGTGAACGGCGAATTATGAACAAATTATGAACGAATTATGAGCACAGATACCTTGAAATCTGGCTCTGGTCCGCCGGTGCCCATGGTGCCTACGGCGGTCCGGAAATGCGCAGCTCCGCTGGGAGGGCCCCTTTAGGGGCCGTGGTGGTGCTTGTGGCCGGGGCGCCCGGCCAAGGGGTTGGATGGGGCGGGTGATGGCAAGGCCCTCAACGGCCCCCTTATATGAGGCCTCCCGCCCAGGGTCATACACCCCCCCCAAAATGGACTCCCAATGGGGGATGCACTCCAAATGCGCCCGGAGCGCTGCAGCTTCACCCACGCCCCTTCCTCCGAGCGGAGGAATCACAGTTCCCTATGGGAACCCTGCATCAAGGCGCCCCGCGGGCCCCTAAAAACTTTGGCTTGTGTCCAGTCTCCGCGACCAATTGGTTCGGGGATGGGGGACAAAGGTTTTTCCTCGCACTGGTTTCCATGTCCATGTCCCCCATGTGTGCCGTGACCCCCCCCCCCCCGTGCACCCTTATTGCGGATGTGGTGCCGCAAAAGGCGGGGAAATGCTCAGCGCAGGGTGATGTATGTCACCTCGGGCTTCGAAAAAAAGGGGGGGCATTGGGAGAGTAGCCATTGTCAAGCGCTTCCTGCACCCACGGGAGGGTCATCATATTGCGCTGGTTGGCGTACCTGAGGCCCCATGTATGGCTGGCCTCCCCCCTCAACCACGGGGTCACAACCAAAACCCCCTGCTCCCCCCCCCCCCCCCACCCCCTGTGTCCTCCATTGCCACCTCCTCCGTCTCGGCCTTCACCTCCTCAACGTCTTTCCCGGGATCCTCCTCTTTCTCCCCCGTCCCCCCCCCCTGCTTCCTCCTTCTTCTTTCTCTTTCTCCTCCTCCTCTTTCTTCTTCTCCCTCTTCCTCCTCCCCCCCTCCTTCTTCTTCTCCTTCATCCTCCTCTTCCTCTCTTGCTCCGAAGACTCTGACGACTCCTCACTCGAGGAGTCGCCGGGGGCTGGGGAGGCAGGTTGAGCGGCGAAGGGTCGCCTCGAGGAGTGGGCTTGAGGGGGCGGAGGAGCTTGAGGTGGAGGTGGGGGTGGAGCTTGAGCTTGAGCTTGAGCTTGATCTGGAGCTTGGACTGCCAGCCGCTACTCCTGTGGACGTGGGGGAAGGTGTTCATAAGTTATTCATCAAACCGGTTCATAATTCATCAGTCGAATCGCCTCGTAATTCATTTATGACGGCGATTTCGGTTTTATCAACGCCGAATTATGAACGCAATATGAACGCGAACAACAACAGAGAGGCAGCATACCACCAGGGTGCGGGTTGCCTTTTGAATCTCCTCCGGATGCTTCCTCAGCCCGGGGGCGTCCATGGATGGGCGAAGAGTAATAAAGCTCGATCGCGGAGGGCGCTTGGCTGGAGGGTGCTTGGGGGATGGTGCTTAGAAGTGAAGCGGCGGTGCACGCTGCTGTGTGTGGGGTGTTATAGTGCAACAACGGCAGGTCAAAGTTTAGAAGCCACCATTTCCAACCCTGCTAGACAAACATTGCTTCCCGTTGCAACACACTCATACCCGCACCACCACCCCTGGAACTATGCCCATTGCACCCCTTCTTCAAAACGTAATTGGTGCTCTCCACAACGTCCCCCGACACAGCAGCCAATCCCACCCCGCATGCATCCGCACTCCGAAGCATTGTACCAAAATCCTCTTTGAGGAAAAACAAATAGTGCGACCCCGACTCCCCGCAGCAGTGTTCCCGAAACGCAGCACCAACACATTGGCACGAAGGGCGTGGCACAACCGGAATTGGCGAGTAAAAAGTGCGTAGATTTGCTTGATTTGCCCCCGAATATGACGAATTTTGTATAGCTGGACTCTGCAGACCCCAGCATGCTGTCTTAGGCCACTTTGCATGCCGCCTAGTTGGTCACAGTGTTGCCCTCATCTCAACATTGTAGTACCGTCCTTATGAATTTGGTTGTATTGGCACAACATTGTGTTGTGGCATTTCTTTTAGTACTTCCTTTGTTGACACAGTGTATGAACTGTCGAGTTTGTTCACAATTTTGGTGCCTATGCGGTGCCACGTTTGTGTCGGTGAGCCCCGGATCCTCTGTTTACTTGCTATTCTTTCACCAGTCCATGCGCAGCAAAGTCCAGATGCCATATGTACCCTTGATTGGGTCCTGACATGTTCTGTCACCTGTTCCTGGGCGATGCAGAGCTTAGGCGAATGTGTCTTTCATTTTGAGTTTACCAGGTATGCCCAAAGTCCAATCTGCAGTGTGTTTTTTTGGCACAGGTTTGCGTTTATTCGCTGAGCCACATTACATTTTGCGCTATCATGTATCCCCCAATTTCATCTATTTGTTTAGCCAGTGTTTTTTGATTTCTCTGGCGGCTTGCAGTGCGTATGTTCGGCAGTGCTTTGCCACTGTCCACTATGCGATGATTCATTTTTCGGTGCCATTTGTGACCCGTTTTCGTTGGTGTCAACCATTTATTGATAATTCCACGTTTTCTCGGGATTTCGAACCGGGAACATTCTATGTGTGTCCAAGTGTTAGTACGTGCTTTTGAACCACTTGTGGGGACACATCAGTCTGTAGTCAATATAGCATCCAATTCCAGAGTTCTGACGGACCTCCTACAGCGCACGTTGGTGGTATGTTGCTTATGTGGGGACTTAAATTTTTGGGCGGGGGGGGGGGGGGGGCAGGGCCATATAGTGCGATGCTTATGCTATCCATTACCACACTGGTGGTCCGGCGTGTTTATCATGAGCGTAATTCATGTGTGCTTTCTGCTATTTCTATCAAGCCGGGCACTGGAAAGCCCAACCGGTAGGAATCCCCTATTTCAGGCCCTGTTACTTCTTGTTTGCCTCCACATTGTTGTGTCGGCGTACAACCTTGTATTATTACCCCTGTTTGTAGTGAATTTCTTGTTTCTCGGCTCAGGAGAGCTCAGCATTTCGAAAATGCTACTTTGCACCCTCCTTTCATACAGGTGCTGTCTTGTGTTGTTATAGGGTACACCTTCTTCACAGGCGGTCCATGTAAGGTCATCATTGCCGTCACAATACTAGGACTGCTAAGAAAACCGCAGAATGTGCTGTTGACAAATACGTGCTCCATTTGTGATCTCGGACTGTGAAACGTAGTTTTACAGCGGGGCTGGTCAATTTTCCGTATTTCTGACATCCAAAATCAGAGAAAAAACAGTGGCTGCGCTCGTATGCTGTGGGGGCCCAAAATGGTGCCCTTTTGCTGCTTCGCACCCCTAAATTGCATGTTGTTGCTCCTGCGCATACACCCTGGCTGGGAACAACCCCTCCATTACACGTGGCTATGCAGCAGTCAGGCTAGGCTCTGTGCACGACATCAATTTTTTTTTTGAAAAAACGATAGGGGGCACTATGGGCCTCCTAAGTGTATGACCCGGGACGGGAGGTCCGGTACGAGGGGCGCGTTGAGCGCCTCACCATCACCCGCCCCATCAAACCCCTTGGCCAGGCAACCCCGTCCACGAGCAGCACCACGGCCCCTACAGGGACCCCTTGGGGCATCCCTCCTGTTGCAGTCCGAATTTCTGGACCGCCCTATGCGCCATGGGCACCCCTGGACCACAGCCGGATTTCGAGGTATTTCACCGCTCATACTTCAAGGACGCCGCCCTACCCGTTTATCAACCATGAACACGTTTCGTGAACGCATTTTATGAATGGTACTAGCATAGATCCTAGTCACAGACGTGAACCCGGCAGACTTCGCGGCGGTGTGCATCCACTACTGGCAGCTGTTCGCGGAGTACACCATCGCCATCTCCGCCCCGTACCAGCTGCTCCTCAACCCGCAATAGAGGTGCTCTATCACGTCCGGGTTGTGTGAGTGGGAACGGTCCGGCGCCTAACCGACACTTGGGCGGCACATACGCCATGGTGGGCTGGCCTAGGTGAGTTGGGACCGGGAGGGCTGTGGTTATGAGGAAATCGTGATGTCCAGCTGTGGGTTGACCCCCCCTCGCCCCCGCAGCCCTTTCCCAGCAACCCCCGCCCCTAGAAACCAAAAGCCCCTGCCCTGCCCCCCCCAAACCCACTAAACCTTAAAAAGGGCCCCAGCGGCAAGCACAAGTCCTTCCAATCAGGAAGCTTATCGTCGTCGGACTGCACACTCCCCGTGGAAATGGGAGGGAGGTGAAGGGGACGCAGCAGCAGCAACAACAGCAACAAAAGCGGCGTGAGGAACCCCCCCCCCCCTTTGAAGGGGCATGAGTCACGTCACCCCACGCTTGGTGCACAGTTTTTTGTACCCTACACCAATGGTGTTTACCCGGGGGTTGCGACCTCTGTTGTTGGGGGGGGGAAGAATGTGGGTGGAACACCCAAGGAAAAAGGAGATGTTTCGGGTTGAGAGGCATCTGTTGTATGCTATAGTATTGACCGATTGCGAGCAGTAAAAGGCTGTTGCTGCAGCAACAAAGGACTCCCAGCCGGCCAAAAAGAGGCCTAATCTGAAACCGGGTGCTGACCTACCTGCTGAGCCGGCCTCCAAGCCCGCAAAGCTTCAATCCAAGCCTCGGGCTAAGCAGGCCCCTCGGCCCAACCCCAAAGCCACCCGTGAGGCGGCCCCCATGGAGGTGGATGCCCCAACGCAACCCTCGGCTGAACCCCAAACCCAACCACCTGCCCGAACCCATGCCGAGGCCCCGGATGGGGGCGAAACCCAGGGCATGGCCCCCCTTTGGGAGGACCCGACAGGCCTGAACCCTGGGGTGTAGGGCCGCATGAACAAGCAAGGACAAGGGACAAGGAATAGCAGTGAAGAGGACAGAATAAAGTGAAAAAGGAGCAAGTTTCGTTTGCCTTGGCATCTGTTCATAAACACATTCATAAAACGCGATCATCCCGTTCATAAAACGAGTTCTGAATTATGAATCGAATTGTGAATCCAATTTTTAACAGGAGAGGATGTTTTCATATTTTGCATGAACTGGCAACAATGGCAAGTTTTTACAAAAAACCCCCGGTCCATAAGAAAAACCTCACTTGGAGGGTGCTCACCTAGCCCCCTAAGTTTTGAACACAGATGGCCCATGGTTACCTTGGCAAGAGCAAAATGCGTTCATTTTTCATCAAACAAGTTATGATGAACAAAACTACCTTGCATACAGGTATCTAAGGTCATGCCACGGTAGAGCCGCACAGTACCCATTTTCATCAAAATTCACGACGGATTTTTTTTTGGACTACATACTTGGTTGCACCCCCCCCCCCATATAAAGGAATCTAGATCGTCGACAGGGAGCCAATCATGTCCGTGACACAAGATTTATAGCCCCAGGAATTAAACTTTTGAGGAAACGTGCGCTTGGCACAAAACCGATAGTACATAGCACGGCAAGTGTCACATATGATCAGTCGTTTACCATATTGGGCATTGTACTGCCATGTCTCCGTCCGGCCCCCGCCGCACCAGCTGGTGGTAGTACACCATGTACACCGTCACGTACATGGCATCCGTGATGCGAACCATCGTGTCCTCAGCCGACGTCACCTTTTGGTACTTCCCGCGCCTCCCATCATGCGGCCCAGGGGGAATCTTGGGGTTCCGGGAACTCCATGTCGCTCCAGGTCACGCTGCGCCTTCCTCTTGTCCCAACCTTGGCGATTGTGGACTGGCCGGCAACTCTGCCTCCTCCTCAAGGGTTGGCGTAGGCCCCTCCTTTGCGGGTCCCGTGTCCAGCTTGCAGTTCAGCACGTTGATGGTGGCCTACAGAAGAGAGGAATAATGAAGCACAAGATGTGGGATAATTTGATTACGGATACCGTCACCTTCAGTGATTTGGCGCGCGCCAACCCCCTTTTTGCGCACGCTAACAGCCCATATGGGTTGTGCCAAGTGCCCTTTTGGCGCGTGCCCAGTCCCCTCTTGGCGCGCGCCAACTGATCATTTGGCGCGTGGCAAGTGACCATTTGGCGCGCTCCCCAACCCCACTTGGAGAGTGCCAAAACTCCCCTGACAGCATGAGACAGCGTGATGCACAGCGAAACGAAGACATCGGCAACATTGTCAAACGACGCGGCACATCAATTAGTTATCACATCGCGAAGAGGACAAGGAGGACTACCTTCTCACTACATGTGCATATGTAATCGCCAATGGCGTCCTCTCGGGTTTCCTTCCGGATGTAGAAGTGCGTGGCACGCACGTCGCCGATCAACGCGCCGATGCGGGCTGTTTGCATCCGCGGCATGCCGTCCGCCTTCGTCTTCGTGAGCAGCGCCCCCATAAGCCCGTACGAGAACACCAACGCCCCAGCCTGCTCTCGGATCCGCACGAATGTGTCGCCCGCGTCGCACTCAGGTGGTAGCCACCACCGATGCACATGCGGGGTCTTGCACTCGTCGTCCGGGTGTGGGGCCACATGGTCCACATCCGCAGGGGCATAGTTTGCTATGAAGCATATTGTGGTGTGCATGTTGGCCTGCAAGAACAGGACGTCTTCCAAGTAGGGCACGGGAACTCCGTTGCCGGCAGCCGCAAAGACGGCCGTGTACAGACTCTTTATATGCTGGCATCGCTGGCCCGGTCAGCGATGTCTCTTCCATAAACGGGACATCGCGCTCACAGAGCCGTGGCTCCTCCTCCTTCTCCTCTTCCCCTCCCGCCGGCGCAAGCCCTCTCCCAGTTGCTCTCCATCATTGCCTATGGTACACGCTAGAAGAGCCAATTTCGTTCTAGCCTAGAACTTCTGGACTAGATGTTCTAGCCTAGAATGGATCAATACTAGAACCATACGATGTCCACAAAGAAGTGCCATTTCTTTGATTGTTCCGCTGAGTATGCTTGCTATTGGCCATAGTGCATTGTGCCATGGTCCCTTCTCTCACGCTTAGATACTTCACATTTCTTTGTAATGAAACGCCCCGCCGCTTCTCTCCTTGCTCCCTCCTCAACCAGGAAGGATACTTCCCCCTTGTCTAAGGAACTACGGGACTTGCGTTGGGCTTCTAACCGCAAGGATGAGCGGGTGGGCCATTGTTTGGCCATGTGGGCGCTATCATGCCCCCTAGCACGGCAGCAATTCAACCACGCCGTCCAATATGTGAACACCGCCACTTCTACCCAAACCACGGGTGAGGCATGGAAGGCCGCGGTTGAGGCATACACCGCCCTCCTACCCCCCCCCCCCCACCGCCAAGTGTGAATTTGTGCTCATCATCTGGGCCCCCAAGTCCTCGTGAAGGACCCTCTCAGAGCTCTACACGCTCCGAAAGTTCGAGTACCACCGCACCGTCCCCTCTAGCCCATACTCCAGTCCAATTTGCACCGAGCGGGGCTTGCAAGCTCGTTGGACGGAGTTGGTCGCCCCCGTCAAATTGGATCCCCCCGTTGTCACGGTGTTGCGCAAGGCCACCGGGATCTCATGGCTCTTCGCCTCATGGGTCAAATACATCCTCCCCCGGCCGGGCTTGGTGCGATAGTCAACCGCACCTTCCCATTGACGTTCATCGTCCGCGGGAATGCCTGCCCCGTGGCTGGGGGCAATTGGACCCAACTCACCATCTCCTTCGCCAACTTCGACCGCTGGGCGCACCCCCGCGGGCCTTCCGGTGTTGAGCATGGCCAATTGCGATGACAAGGCCATGGACACCCTTGGGACGTTGTGGAAGAGCAATTGGGAGGTACTCCTCTCACCTAGTGCCTTTCACTCGTTCTAGTTTTGTTCTAGTTAGCTTTGGACACCGCTCGCTAGAAGTTAGGCTAGACTAGACTAGAACGCAATGAACCACCCCAAATGTCTTGTGATTAGGTGATTCAAGACATCATCGACATGGGGCTCACGCAATGGGGGGCCGCCAAGGAGGAGGCAAAGGTGATCATCGGGGGGATCTACCGTGGACACGAAGGGTGATCGGGGTGTCCTCATGCCCCCAAGTGGGCTCCATGTTCAATGCGTGGATATGGAATGCCCAAAAGAAGATTTGGGAGGGTAGTGCTATCCCGCGGACCATGGAGGGTGATGAGGCGCAGTACACGGCCTTCGTGCTTGGGACGCCTTCTTTGCAAGCCGCTAGCTGCAGTGCACAACGGATTTCGCAATTGCGACGTGCCTGGGTCGTCATCTGCATTTTGCACTTGACAACGGCCAAGGGCCGCTTGTTGGGGGAGTTTGTCTACCGGGAGGCTAGGGCGTTCACCCCCTCGCTCCATGAAGACCTCCAAGTTCTCTGGTTGGAGCGGTGTGTAGGTCGCAACATTTATGAGTCAGCTTCCCCGAACGGGGAAGAAACGGCCAATTTTTTTGAGGCGTGGGGATATTGCTAGGTGCCTCGGCATTAGACCAAGCACGGCCAAGTACAAGGCCATGGCGAACCTATGGGACCTGCTGCAGGCCCTCTATTGTACATATCACGGCCCTAACCCATTGTGCTGTGCCGCCGTGGCACAGGATTTCCGCCGACATTGTACTGTTGGTACAACATTATGGTATCTATTGAGCCTCGAGCATGATGTAGACGCCATGTTGTAGAACATTTGGCCATTTGGGTTGGCCATGTTCTCCGGTGACATTTCAGTAAGCATCAACCGCTTTCCGGAAACATGGTCATAACGAGTAGCGCAATCGGGGGGGGCGGGGGGGGGTGGAGGGGGTGGACAACGTGTCAAGGCGTAAATGGTCGGCCATCCACAGCGAGGCCGGTGTGCAAGCAAGATTCATGACATGGCTGTTTGCATGTTTCGACGCATCGTGGGTTGTGCTGCGCCCTGGTCCCAAGTTCTGTACTCGGGCAGGGATGCCATACAGGTGAGGACAGGCCAGGGCCACATGCAGGCTTCACGCGAACAGACTCTTTAGCATGGGCAACATGTCCGCGGGACTTGATGCGGCAGATCTTGGAATAGGTATTTTATTCTGCGTTCTAACTATGATCTAGGGAAGCGTTCTGGCAATCGGGCGCTAGATAGTCGCTAGAACGCCGCTAGAACAGTTGCCTAGATCCTCGCTGGATCACTGGTGCGATGTTTGTTTTGGCAACGCCATACCGCGGATTTGATGGGCGAGGTGATGCGCCAATGGGCGGCTCAGGCTGAGGCCAAGCCCAAGGCAAAGCCCTTGGCGAAGCCCAACCCCAAGCCCCAACCCCACACTGAACATCCTTCTCCTCCGTTGCCAGCCCCTCCCCCCTTGGCTGCCAAGAGACCTGCCAAGGCGTTCACGCGGGAGGAGGTTGTGGAGGATGAAGAGGAGGGCGAGCTGGAGTCGTTGCGTGGGGAGTTGCAAAGTCCTTTCACTTCCCTGGCGGCGTAGCGGGGGGCGGAGGCCAGGGCGGAGGCCAAGGTGGTGGCCTCGGAGGCCAAGGTGGAGTAGCTGCGCGCCAAGGGGGCGGAGGAGCGGGAGGGTTGGGCCGCCGCCAACCTTCAGAAGGCGAGGCAAAAGTTGAGGGAGAAGGACGACAACATCTGCCGCCTGGAGAGGAGCATCAGGTGGATGGAGGACATCGTGGCGAAGGAGGTAAAGGTGAAGGAGGAGGTGGTGTATGAGGTGGTGGAGATGGAGGTGGAGGAGACGGTGGAGGAGACGCCGAAAAAGGAGGTGGAGGAGAAGGTGGTGGAGCAGAAGGAGGTGGGGGCCTGGCAGTGGCGGAGGGTTTTTTTGGAGGCTAAGGAGGCGGGGTCCATCCAGCACGTGCCATCGGACCCCACCGTCCTAGCCGGCATCCACCCCCAAAACCCCTGTACGCCCTATTGAAGTTCTGATGGAGGCTGTCGGTAGCAGGGAGAGCAGCAGTCTCCGCCTTGACTGTAGTTCGCGACTGCAAGTTGCTCCCTTTGCACTGTCTAGTCTATTTTTCATTTTTACATGAGCAGACAGGACCAGTCGGAGGCACCCCGCGACTACGGGTGCCTTTCTCATGCCGTGGGGGCGTCAGCAACTGGCCAACGTGGAGAAGTGGTCAGGGACGACAACGACCAGACCGGCCGACTGGGATATCAGGACGCGGAGGAGACCAGGACGCCCCGCGGTGGGTCTCGTGACGACGACGGTGGGGTGACCGTGGGCCATGTCGATAGCGGCCTGCCTCAAGCAAAGCCCGGTGGAAGCATTCGGGGGCGACAGCGGGGGTACGGAGCCGACAAGTTCGAGGGGGAGCACGGTGCAGGTGTGCCCTATAGCTCCCTTGCAACAACACAAGCCGGTGTGGCCCGCGTGGAAGGCCGGCCTCGGGACCCACCCTACGATTATGGCGGTGAGGGACTCACTAGATCAGACGACAGCCCCGCCCCGACCAAGACCAGTCACGGCGACTGCTGGCAATGGCAACGATGCACCCCCGGCAGGAGCACACCAAAACCGGGTACAGTTGTGCCAGGTGACTTCCCCGCGGCGGCAAACGCCAGCTGTTCCCGCGAAGAAGGCCAGCCAAGCGATGGAATCCACTGTGACGACGGTGAGAGGCTCGCCGGGTCTGGTCTCCCTCGGTCCCGGTCCAGTGGCAACGGCTGCTGGCAAGGGCGGGGGTGCAGCGGCGGCAGGAGAGCAGTGGAGTTGGGTATGCAGGACTGTGGTGAGCTCTACCAGCGGCCCCGGGGGGGGGAGTTCTTCTTTGCGGCGGGCAACGAGTGCGATCCTTGGAGGCCCGACGATCAGTTCGACATGGAGTGACGAGACGCTGAGCCCAGGCGATTCCTACGACTGCCCCAAGGTTGATGTTGGGGGGGGGGCAGTTCCAGGAAACAAGGGTCGGGGTCCCTAGGAGCCACCGAAACAATCACAACGGTGGGCATTCCGCCGAGGCCGGGGGGCCCTGGCCTAAGGGGATCGGGGCTGCTTCCCTTCCGGCGGATGCTGCGGATGCGGAAGTGGGGGTCAGCACTTGGATCACCGGTGTGTCCCGCGAACCAGGCCGACCGGGTGATGGAATCCACTGTGACGACAGTGCGAGGCTCACTAGGTCTGGCCCCCCTCGATCCCGGTCCGATGGCGACGGCTGCTGGCAAGGGCGGGGGTGCAGCGGCGGCAGGAGCGAAGCAGAGTTGGGTACGGAGGTGATTGATGGCCTCGAGGCGGCGACACACGCACAGGAGGCAGTGATGCACACTAACTAGGGGAATGGCCTACGCCCTTGCTCGCCAAGCGCGATGCGTGCCCGTCTGGGCGGGGTCAGGCAGCCCCGGGGGTGCAACAGCGGCAAAAGCGAGGTTGAGCTGGGCATTGAGGTGCCTAGTAGCCCCCCTGCTGCACGGGAAAGTGATTTTAGGAGAGAGGAATGTGCGAATGTGGAAGAGCTCGTAGAATGGTGGCAAGGCCAGAAGAGGGTTGGGACTCGGACACGGTGCTCGATGAGTGGGACAGTGTGAGGACACACGACTGCTTCACAGAGGTACACAAGACGGTGTTCTTCCCGGAAAGTGCGGACGATCGGCCACTGGACCCGGAAGGGCAATCGCCGGTATGGGATCGCCACGTTCTACTGCGCGACCTGCAAGGGGTCGTGCACCAGGTACCAGTACAGATGGACACGGACTGCACGCAGTTTGCAGCATGGTGTTCCAAACAGCTTGAGAACGTCATCTTTATTGCGGGGGCTACGGTGTTGGTGCGAAACGCGAGCCTGCGAGACCTTGGTGTCATACCTGGTATGCTGCTGGAGATGAGGGCCCGACTAAAGGGGGGGGGCTGGGGACTCACAGCCGATGGCGGTGCTGGCCGTCTTCCGTGTGCAGAAGTACGAAACCTGGAGGGAGTACCTGGCGGGCTCGCCAACGACAGCCGGGGCATTGACACGCGCCATAGAAAAGATGATAGGCAGGTGTGCAGGCGATTTGCCCTCTCTGTTGAGGAGCGTCAGCGTCAACTGCCAGGGGCTGGAGCCAGAGCATATGTGGACGTTGTTGGGATGTTTTGAGACATATGCGGGCGCCTTGTTGGATTTCTCCCTGATGCGGTACGTGCAGGTTCGCCGCGAGGAGTACCATGATCCTGAGGACTGGGATGCGTTGCAGGAGGCCCGCAGAGAATATGACGAGGTCGAGCATCACGTCACATTGGAAGGAGCCAACAGAAAAGAACAAGATGAGCACCTGCGGGAGCTTGACAGTGTGACGAGGAGGAGAGCCCGTACGAGGTCCTGAACTTGGAGAACGTGCGCAAAATCAGAAAGCGACCGGGTGCGCCCAAATGGACGGTAAGACTCAGCAAGGCCCTTCGAGACTACCTGCAGCAGCCGGAAAGAGCAGAGGAGCATAACCTGGCGAATGCCATATGGGAAGTCATGCGGAAGATGGATCGCCAAGGGAGTGCCTACTTGAAGGAAGAATCGAAGAAAAAGCACAAGAAAGAAAAGAAGAAGCGTCGCAGGGGACGCAAGAAGGCGAAGAAGGCGGGCCACAGGAGCAACAAAGGCAAGGGGCGCAAGTCGTGGGATACTGACTCCTCCAGCGGAAGTTCCAGCGAGTCCGGCACCAGCTCGAACAGTTCGTCATCCTCCCAGTCAAGTGGCAAACGTGGACGCCAGGAGGCCACACAACCAGCGAGCGCCGGACGCAAAGGAAAAGTGGAAATCCGGGTCGTTGACGGACGGCGAGAGTTTTGGTCCAAGAAAAGCCAGCGATGGATCAACTGTACCAACCCGCCAGAGGTGCCGTGCCCCAAGTGTGGGCAACGGCACTGGTACCACGAGGCCGAGGCCTTTGGCTGTGGGGCCTGACTGCGGGAGCATGGGGGGGGCGTTGGAGGAGGTGGACAGAGGGGGTCGGGCGCTCCGCGAGGCCGTGCAGCAGTACCTGGATGCCATCGAGTTAGATCCCGGACACTCGTGGCTGTCGGCGGCAGCACATGCCCCGGAAGAGTGCACCAAGAGGGGATACGCGGCAGCCCTTCGGCGGTTGCGAAAACGAAGTCGGGAGCAGTTTGGGGCGAGCACACGCCTAGTTCTGGAGTTGGAGATCAAGGAAATGGTGGCAAGTGAGAACGCGGAGGGGAACCTCAAAAAGTTATTGTCCGCGTGCAGGCAGTTGGATAAGTTACGCCTTCATCCCAGGATTGTGGAAACCGGGGACCGGCAGGTGGTCAAGTGGTTGGCCAAGAGGCGGGTACGTGGCGAGTCAGCCCTGGTACGCTGCGCGCCGATGGAATTGTTCGTCTGGCTGGGAGAGCAGATTGTTGACCTGGCAAGCGCCGAAATTGTGGTTTTGGCCTGCATCGGCGCGGCGTGCCTACTTCGAGTGGGAGAGGCGGCCACGGTGCGAACCAGTACGCGTGGAGACGTCCGGTTCAACGGCGAAAAAGGACGGCTAGGCATCTGGGATGTGGAGCTCGGTCCGTGGACGAAATGGTGGGTACTGTTCCTCTGGGAAATCCGACGACTCAAGCACGGGCGTGCCGACGTGCCCTTTTCCTTCCAGGACGTGACAGAGTTACAGACGGGATGCAAAAAGATTGTTGGAGGGTCGGATTTCGAAGGGTAAAGGTGGCACGCCCTGCGTAGGTGTGGAGCGGCGGTCCTGTGGTTCTGGGGCGCCCGCATCCGGACGGCCTTGCTCGCGGGGGGGGCTGGGTCACCTCCAATGTCGCCAAGGATTACTGCCACCCAACGCACGCGTGGTCCTGCGAGAGAAGGATACACCTTCCGGTTCCAGTGGACTGGGTGGGGAGGGGGGACAGGCGGCGCGCTCCAGTACATGTCAGAAGAACGACCTGTGGATAGTCTGTTGGCGCGATGGATCAGAGCAGATCTGCGAGACGCTGCACCTCAGCGATGCCTTGGGACTCAGGCGAGTGCGGTCGGCTCAAAGAGACGGAAAAGAAGCAAATCCCTGGAGCCCACGAGTGCCACGCGCACAGAATACGAAAGCGAGTCCAGTAGTGAAGGAGAATACCGGTTCATGGAGTGTGACCGGTGACGTGTTGAAGGGCTTCGGCAGGCAAGTGGAAAGGCTGATGCGACTGCCCGATGTCCCGCGTAGGCAAGAAGGCCTTATGGCAGGGGGGCGGATGGTGATGGGAAGGCTGGCGGCTACTATTGACCCGCGGAGGGGGATGGCAAGACGAACGCAGGCCCTGGAGACTGTCTCGGAGGAAGGCCTCAGTGAGGCGTCGGAGGAGTCATACTATGATGATGAAGAGCTGGAGCCGGTGAGCTTGCAGCTTGCAAGGCGGGGGATCGGAGAAGTGGGAAGGGTTAAGATGGCGGATACCATATGGCGGCGTTGCGTGCCGAAGGACTTGCTGCGTACGTACCACGCATGGGACAAGAAGTATGCCAGTGGTATACCAATGGTGGACAGCCCAGCCGTGGGTGACATTCTTAGCTCTATTCGCGAAGCAGGACCTTTGAAAAAGTGCAGCGAAGCCCGAGGTACCAGCAAAGCGAGGGTCATTCCTAAAAACTCGCAGAAGTGTGCACGCATTTTTGCCTGTGTTGGTTTGAACGACGCAGACTGGCGTAAGCCGCCCAAATTCCGTTTACCCCACGTAGAGCAGGTGACTCGCCTATTCGCATGCCGTACAGGTGGTGTCGGCTTTTCCGTGTGAACACGCCCGGGGGCTTTTTTCTGCTGGCTTACTCTGCCCTTTGGGTGGAAATACTCGCCAGTGCTTTGCCAAAGACTTGTATCCGCGCTAGTCAAGAAGGCCCTGCGTGACTTACGGGCGAGGGGAGTCACTTACCTGGACGATGTCCTGGTGTCTTCGGTGGGTAGGTGCCGTCTGCGCGTTGCTGCGCACCGCGTGAGCCGTGCTTTGGGCCGGGCAGGGTTCTTGATTTGCCCTAAGAGTGTGATTGAACCTGTCCGTACCTTGGATTTTATTGGGACGCAGGTTTCTGCTGCAACCATGACTGTGGAGAATAAGCCCGGGGTTATTGGTGGGGTTGTGGCACTCTGGCTTTTGGGCGTTGTCCAGAATAGGCTGAGCGCGCGGTTGGCTCCGCGACTATTAGGCAAGCTTGAGTGGGCTGTTAGGCCCAATGCTGGGCTGGCCCCATTTCTTGCGGGCGGCCACTGTTGGAACTTGAGCGATTTTTGTGATTTTAGAAAGGGCATGCGTAGGGCGCTGATGACAGCCATTGCCTTTGCCCTCACCCCGCAGTGCTTTGCGCCTTGGCCCTGGTTGCCTCAGCTGCCTGCCGCAGAGTGTGTCTTTTTCACTGATGCCGCCGAGAGAAGTACGCAAGGCAGGTACAGGATTGGGATTGTGAGGGAGGGCAGGCGATGGCTCAGCCGTAAGGCACCCAAGTGGATCACTACTTTACAGCAGGCAGAACTGTATGCTGCACTTTATGCGCTGCGCTTGGGTTGCTATATGCGCTTGCCTTATGTTGTAGTTGCCATAGACAGCGACGTTGATAGGGCGCAGATTTTGGGCATGCGTGGGGGTGTTTTTTTGCGCAGCCAGCAGAGACTACTTCGACAGTTGTTCTGGCTCAAGAGCTGGAATGATCGCCCTATGGCGTTTTCAGGGTAAGCACACGTTTGAATCCTGCAGACCCGCCTAGTAGGCTGGGATCCTTTCACACGTATAGTGATGATACTGACAGTGTTGAGCGCCGGCAGGCAGCTTGGAAAGGTGAGCCAAATCGCTTTATTCGTCTAGATTTTCTCCCGAGGTTTGCATGGCGTGTGCGATGATCCTCGCATTCGCTCGTATAAGGGTTGGCACCTTAGTCTGCATGTGGAAAGCAATGCTGTTCGACCTGTGCTTGCATGTGTGCTGCATTTGACTGCTTGGGACCGACAGCCCGTTTGAACCCCTGTACGCTGTATTGAAGTTCTGATGGAGGCTGTCGGTAGCAGGGACAGCAGCAGTCTCCGCCTGGACTATAGTTCCGGATTGCAGGTTGCTCCCTTTGCACTGTCCATTCTGTTTTTCATTTTTACATGAGCTGGCCCACCCGCCCACCCGGAGATTTTGTCTTTTCCGTGCGTACACTGGCACGGAGCGTCGCACCCTGGAAGTCTGGGATCTTTGACGTTGGCAGCTTAGTTTGCATGTGGAATGCAATGCCTGTTTGACCTGTGCTTGCATGTGTGCTTCATTTGATTGCCCTGCGACCGACAGCCGGTTGGAACCTGGACCACCCCCTCCTCGTCCCCCCGGAGAGTGCGATTTGGACTCTCCATTTTTTGATGCACCGTGTGCATCAGAAAATTTTGGGGTAGAGGGGGTGGTTATGGGCGGACGAGGGGGGGGGTCCACCTGGACAAACCCCTAAGGGTTTTGGGAATTTCAGGGGCATGGTGGTAGCAACCGGAGTTGCCCGGCACGAAGAGGGGGGTGCCCCCCGCCCCCCCCGAAAAGGGGGTGAGGATGTTTGAGTTGGCCCAACTGAACGTCTTCACCCCCGAGATGAGAAAGGGGGGGGCGAGCCACTAGCCCTTCATCGCCATGTGCCGGCAGGCGATGGGACTCGGGGGAACGGAGTGTGTTGGGAGGAAGTGAACCTGGACGCCAACTTCGTCGGCAATCATGGAAATTGTGGGGTTCGACCCGTCAGCTGCCAACCGGGGGGCGTATGCCGGATAGGTGCACGGCATCGCCTCGCCCTGCAATCCCGGGCCCAAGGTCCCCGCAACCCCCGCAACCGGGGGACCCCCCTCAGCCGCATCCCCCCAACCCCCGGGGTCGCCTTCGCCAAGGCCCTGCGGCCATCTCCCCCGCACGTGACAGGGAAGGCACAGTATGTTGAGTGCGTTCTAGCGTTGATGTAGGGGACCGTTCTAGCGTTGATCTAGCCGAACCGCGACCGCCACCGCTAGAAAGTGGCTTGAACGTCGCTAGACCAATTGCCTAGAACGTGCTAGAACACACGTGCATCTTGTTTCTCCTCTTATGTTGTGAGCGTGCAGACGTGTGAAGCCGAACCCCGCGAGGTGCGGGTGGAGTGGCGCGACGGCGGAGGCCGGACACGCCTCGGGGGGGGGTCACCGAGTTGTGCCGGGTTTTGGGGAATGACCCCAACATGGCCCTTTCACTGCTGTACGGGTTGGCTAGGTGGGAGGCGGGCAGGAGCGGGGGGGGGGGGGGGCATAGACCCAGAGCGCAAGGGTTGGGTGAGGGTGGGGGAGGAGGGAGGGGAGACCAGCAGCAGCAGGCGGAGGAGCAATAGCACTAGCAGCAATAGCAGCAGCAGCAGTTGCGGCAGAAGCACGAGCACCAGCAGTACCAGCAGCGGGGAGAGGACACCCGTCAAAACCCCCAATCCCCCCCAAAGGCCCCCAAGAAACCCACGATGCCCCGCCACTTTGAGAGTAGCGAGGAAGATGCCCCCCACCCCACACCCCCCGCCCAAGCCCAAGGCCAAGCCCCAACTCAAACCCCGGCCCCCCCATTGGAGAATAGGGGCCGGGACCCCTATGTGTACCTGCGGCTCACTTGGAAACGTGAAGTTGGAGCTCATTCGGGGCTAAAACGGCTCATTTGGGGCTAAGTGGTGTTTTTCAAGGGGTTTCATGTAAAAAGTTGTGGCTTTCGGGGCTGGGTTGGGGTTTTGGAATGTCCCCAAAGATATACCAATGCCTAGTCCAAGAGGATTTGACCGGGCTGTTTTTTTTTCGACGGCTCAGTTGACTGAGCACCCCGACTGAGCCGTCACTGAGCCGGCTCACTTAGCTCTCACTTAGCTCTCACTTAGCTCTTAGTGAGCGCGCCAAATGGCCCACGGAGCGCTCACTGAGCGCTCCGTCAGAGCTACCCGGGGGCTCACTCACGGCTCACTAAACATGCACGGGCACAAATCTTCCATCATACGCACTTGCTTGGTCCTTTGTCGCAACGCACGTTCCACAATCCTCCTCACCATGTTCTCTCTCCCCTTCCTCTCCCGCCGGGCAAGTGACCAAGTCGTGCACCGGTGTTGGAACCCCCTTTGCTTGGTCACAGACCTACTCTCCACCTCCCAACCCTCGTTGCGGAGGTTATCATCTAGTATGTGGTTATCCACCACACACTGCAAGCCCGACCTATCGTTCAGCAACCTGACCCCCCCCATTATTCCTAAGCAACCGCTTCAGTCGCACATGGCCCACCTCCAATGCAAAGCAACTAAACTTTGCAATGGTCCCGCACCGTGCAACATATGCATACATGTGGTCAATCCACATGTGCGTCCACAAGGTCTTCCCCCATCCCAGGTTAAGGTGCCTGGCCCCCATGGTCACTTGGCGTTGCAGCAAGGCACGTTGTTCTGCACCACTTAGAAAGTCGTCCTTCCAAGCCACCTCAGCCATGGCAGCAAGCGCCTCCCACCACTCCGTGCACTCATCAACCCATGGCCTGCCCCCCACTTGCTGGTTCTCGATCACCACTGCGACCAGCTGCAACAGTGGGCCCCACAGCCGGGCCTTGACAAAGTGCGCAGCAGCCCCTAGCTCAATGCGTACTTGTCCTTTGGCATTTGCCTTGTCCGCCCCCCACTTTCTAGGCTGCACCTTGCGGGCCACTTTCCGTGCCCCGTTTAGAACCCCCTGCACCATGGTAGCCGCACTCTTCCTAGATACTCCTCCATGCGTCACGAGCACCCGCACAATTCCATTGACTCCCGCAATGGCGACACGCATGACTCCATGTGCTCCGAAGTCAGGAACACGGCGGTCCGCCGGGATGTCACGAAACACCCCGGTCAGACGTACATGGCCCTTGATTCCTTCTAGGGCCACCTCTTGTCCTCCGAACTTGCGCAAAGCCGTTCCACGATTTGCGCCGCAGCAGTAGCACACCATGGCCCCCGGGCTCTTCTTGTTGAAGCCGCCCCCGCCGGCTAGCATGATGTGGGC